>CM057348.1:78208255-79441380 GCA_030015575.1 Agapanthus africanus | reverse complement strand
AGTTCGCTTAGCTCATTTAATTGCAGCTTCCGATAGCTGCTGGCTTGATCGAAGTTAAGCTCTTTAATAGCCCACATAGCTTTATGTTCGATCTCGACAGGAAGGTGACAAGCCTTCCCAAACACAAGTCGGTATGGAGACATACCAAGATCGGTCTTATAAGTGGTACGAAATGCCCAAAAAGCATCCGTCAATTTGGTTGACCAATCTTTACGGTTCTTAGAAACCGTCTTCTCCAAAATTTGTTAGATCTGTCTATTGGAAATCATAGTTTGCCCGCTCGTTTGGGGATGATAGGGCGTAGAAAGTTTGTGGTTGATTGAATATTTTCGCATTAAAGTCTCGAAAGACCGATTACAGAAATGCGTCTCATTGTCGCTAATTATAGCGCGAGGATGTCCGAATCGCGAAAAAATATTTTTCTTTAAGGAACTTAATAACAGCCTTGTTGTCATTAGTGCGACACGGTATTGCTTCTACCCATTTTGAGACATAATCAACCGCTAACAAGATATATAAATTCCCAAAAGAGTTGGGAAAAGGGCCCATAAAATCAATACCCCAAATATCGAATATCTCCACAACCAAGATAGGTTGGAGCGGAATCTCATTTCTTCGTGAAATCCGTTGACACCGTGGGCAAGTTTTGCAATGATCATACACATCTTTAAATAATGTTGGCCAATAAAAGCCACATTGCAAAACTTTTTCCACCGTTTTACGTGGACCAAAGTGACCGCCACATGCCTGATCATGACAAAAAGACAATACACTCTTGAATTCATCATTAGGGACACATCTGCGAATGATTTGACCGGGACAATACTTAAACAAATAAGGTTCCTCCCAGTAAAAGTGTTTTACTTGGGATAGAAATCGATGATTGTCTTGTTTCGAACAATCGTTGGGAATAAGTACCGTCGCTAGATAATTCACAATATCCACGAACCAAGATTCGCAGGATACAGTCAATAGCTGTTTGTCAGGGAAGGTGTCACGCCCCGCTTCCCAGAGTGCGCTAAGATCGGCACTTGACAGAGCCAACCATGCTACCTGTGGTTAGGAAATATCCCTCCACAGTCCCAAATACGGGCTCATATCAGGAAATGAAAGTACGGAAAGAAACTAAACTAAACTGGATACTAACAGGATCCTCACTGCTTGGCCTATCGACTAAAATACTCCTGATCAGCCTACGACAAAGACAGAGAATCTAGGCCATGCAAAACCCAGATGTCAGTGCGTCATAATATCACATAATAGAATATAACCAAGAGGTAACAAGATATGCATGCATGAGTATGAACAGTAATGAGTGTATAACAGTAACACGAATATGAAACAGTGAAGTGTATGTGCATGCGGTGAGTAATCTATGCTACTTGGTTAGTTACTCTCAAGTCTTTGAAATAAATTTAATGAATCATCGATGTAACTCAATAGTATCCCGTGCATACCCGGGACCACGGTACAGACTCTCGGGGCTGAATCCGAGACGTGCCGCTAAGCACAAAACAAGAAACATGTACAGACAAATGATGTCAGCAGCAGCATCCCGGGACTGGCCTAGCCCCCAAAACTGATCAGTATAAGCGTCGAACTGTTGAGTTACAAGTCAGGTTTCATTATTGATTTCCTCTTACCCTCAAGGTTATATGTTCAAGTCAGGTATTGATAAATTTGGAGCTAATGCCGACACAGGATCAAGCATGTACAAGTTTGTCTATGTAGACAACAGGATACGTCCGTCAGGACAACAAGTCAGGATTGTCGGCATTAGAAACAGGATCAGGTATTAAGTCAAGTAGTGGTGTATCAGGTCATGTCAGGTAGTACATATGTATCAAACGGATGCCCAAAGTAAAACTGTAGCAAGTATCGAAATACGGTAAAAGCACGGATGCATGATATCTATCTGGGATCACATCTACAACTCCATGACTACGTATGATGCACATTATCAAATATGGAGTACTAACATAACAGTAACATGAAATTATATGATATGGCATGTAACTAGAGATGCAATAAATGATACGGATGCGAACGGGTATCGCAAAATAGTAAAACGGTAACATGGATACACGATACAATAAACATGTAATATTTTTATTCATATGGATGCAAAATATATATCATAGCATGCAGCTAGATAAACTTGCATGTGACTATATAGGTAATAAATGACACGGATACGAACGGTTATACGAAAATAGTAAAACAGTAACATGGACGTACAATGCAGTAAACATGTGATATTTTTATTCATGCAAAATATGTGTCAAAGAATGTAGCAATGTAAACTTACATGCGACTATATAGGTAAACATGCCTGATTGGATCTCACGACGGGGCGCGTACGCTGCGTCCGACGTCGGGTAAACGTCGCGATGCATGCGCGCGTATAGAACTGAACCAAGCAAAGCAAGAATGTGACCACGCTGGATGGAAACATCCACTGGGTCACCCGGATCGTCGGCGACGGTCACGGCTCCGGCAATGACCGGAAAATACAAATCAAGAAGAAGAAAGAGAAGAAGAAGAAGAGAAAGGAGAAGAAGGGGGCTGTGGGCTCAAGGTGCTCTAGGGTCACAGAAGGCGACGATGGGGTGACGTCGATGATGGGCCGTCGACGGCGAGATCCACGGTGATGATAGTGGGGATTCTTGGGTTCTCATCGGGTGTGCAGGGGATCAGTTGGCTTGGGGGTGTTGGTGAGGAGGAGGAAGGGTGGTGGTGACGGGGATGGTGACGACGGGGAATGGTCGACGATGGCGAGGCAATGGGTGCGGTGAGGGTTGCAGTGGGTTCGAGGTCGCATGGGAGAGGCTGCACGGGCGAGGGGTGATGGTGAGGAGGTGGTCGGGGTGATGAAAGGAGGCCGACGAGGGTGGTCGGCGGAGATGGCGACGAGCGCGAGCGAGGGGCGCAGGGCACGGGCGCAGGTGTGGGTTCGAGCGCGGAGAAGGCGGGAACGAAGATGAGGGAGGTGAGAAAAGGGACGCGGGTTTTGAAAAGAAATAGGTTTTAGGAAAATATTTGTATAATATATATATAGATATGTGGAGGAGAGAGAGAGGCAGAAATTTGAGTGTGGGTTAGGATTTGAAAATAATTTTAGTTGATTTTTTTTAAAACATATATAAATATATATATTAACAGAATTATATTATAAGAATATAATATTAGTTAAATTTGAGATTTTGGTTAATACAAAAATTACTCCAAAATATGCCCGGGTTGGGTCTAAAATTATGGTTTGAAAATACGGATAATATACGTATCAACCAAAACTAAAATACGATATCCGAGTAACGAAAATGCATACCCCCAAAAACAGATACACGTAGTGTGCACATAGCGATCTAAATGGGTCTGTTTCGCTAAACGGAACGAGAACAAGATGTACGGATGCCACGACAGGGTTAGGGGTATGATGCATGCCATACTAGATATTTTCAAAATATATTTTATTAAATTATAATTGTATTGTTAAAAAAAATGCGGATGCTAGATATACTGGATAAACAACATGAAAGTGCACGGATTATCATAACTAGCTGGGATAAATCATAAACAGGAATCAAGATGGGTTTCCAGCATGCGGGTCGGGTCGAATGCAAACACAGATACCAATTACACTATTCGTACCCAAAACACAATAAATCAAGAAATAACCATAAATAAAGAAATACCCAAAACAGAATTGGTATAAATGAACTAGGGTGTTACAGAAGGAGTCGTTTATTGACAAGGTCAACGTTGGTGAAGAATTGATGCGTGAAAGATGGTCGGCTACGACGTTTTCACATCCACTCTTGTCTCGTATGACAAGATCAAACTCTTGTAATAACAGGATCCAACGTATTAGCCTGGTTTTAGCATCCTTCTTCGATAAAAAGTGTCATAGGACGGAGTGGTTGGTGTAAACTACTATTGGCGAGCCAATCAAGTAGGGCCTGAATTTTTCTAATGCAAATACAACTGCCAAGAGTTCTTTCTCGGTAGTTGTGTAATTAATTTAGGCATTGTAACAACCTAGTTCATTTATACCAATTCCAGTTCCCGTATTTACTTATCTGTGGTATTTTCTTGATTTATCGTGTTTTGGGCGCGAATGGTATTTTACATTTTACTTTGCATTCGACCCGACCCGCTTGCTTGAACCTGTTTGATTCATATTTATGAATTACCCTGACTTGTTACGTAGACTGTGCATTTTCAAGTTTAGTACATACTGGCATTTTATCTGGTATCGCATATTTTACCCTATAACATTTTAAGTCAAAGAAAATAATTTAAAATTGCATTTCATAGCCTGTATGATACCCCTAACCCCGTGGTAGCATCCGCGCATCTTGTTCTCGTCCCGTTCAGTGAAACGGACGTGTTTGGATGGCTACGCGCACGTACGTGCATCCGTTCTTGGGGGTATGCATTTTCGTTACCTGATCATTCATTTTGAAATTTGGATGTCGCATATATTTTTCGTATTTTAAATCTAAATTTTCAGACCCGACCCGAGCGTATTTTGGACTAGATTTGTATTTACCTGAAAATCCATTTTTTTAATTAAATATAATCTACGACTTAAATTTTTAAAACTAACTAAAATATTTTTTAAAAAACTACAAATCTTTTAAAATTTTAAAATCTTATTCCTAACTAAACCAGCTCCCTCCAGCTCTCTCCTCCTCTGGCCGTGGCCCCCACTCCCTCTCTCTTTCTTTTTCCTTCTCTCTTTCTCTCTCCCCCACTACAAAACAATTTCATATCTCCTAACTGTTCACTTTTCTCTCACTCTCCTCTCGATCTCTCTCATCTCTGTCTCTCTCCTCTCTCCCCCCCTTTCTCTTTCTGTCTCCCTATCTCTCTCCAATTTCTCTCTCTATCTTTAATTTTATATATATATTTCTTTAACCCAGCTCACGTTCTCTCTTTCTCTTCCTACCTTCTCTAAATTTTTTTTCCATCCTTCCCGCTTCCTCGCCCGTGAGAAAACCCTAACCCCCTGCCTTTGCTCGCCGACGCCGCCTCCACCCTCGTTGATAACCCATCTCCCCGACCTCCTCGACACGTTCTTCTCTCTCTCCCATCTACGTCTTCTTTCTTCCCCGCTGCCTCCTGCAACCGTAACCCACGCGAGCGCCTGCACCCACCACCGGCGACCGCCTCGCCGTTACCACCCGTCGACTCCACGCTCTCTCTACCACCCCTCCTTCCTCTCCCCTGCAACTCTCCTTTCTCGCAACTAGACCCCTGCACACCCAAACTCCGCAACCAAGAACCCATGACCTAGCCTCACCTGCACCTCGCCGGAGCTCCGACCACCCTCGTCACCGCCTTCATCTCCTCCTTCTCCTCTCTCCTACACCCTAGCAAGAATCCCACGCAAAACGTCTTCTCCCCTTTCATTTTCCTGCACACATCGACCCCCGACTTCAACCCGCTGCGCTTGCCGTCGAACCCCATCATCGACGTCGTCACCATCTCTGTTCTACCCTCTGTCCCAGAAACCCCAATGCAGCAACACCCTCTTCCTCTACTTTTCCTTCTTCTACAACTTCTTCTTCTCGTTTCTTTTCTACATTCTTGGTTTTTTCGGTGATCGCCGGAGCTGTGTCGCTCCCGACGATCCAACCAACCCTGTGGTCGTCCCCTACCTGCATGGTTACCTTCTTGCCGTACCTAGACCTGTCCCGTGTGCGCGTGTGGATGTTGCGACGTTTGCCCGACGTCGGACGTGCCGGGTGTATCCGTATCGTGTTCCATCGAGGCAAGTTAATCTTGCTACATGCTATTTAAATTATTATGCACCCATTTAAATATATATTATACCTGTAGTTCAAATCTAGCATCCCATGTTTCATATTACAGCTTTTCGACGTTCCGTTTACATGTGTATAGTGCATTTCAGATCTAGGGCATGCAAACCAATCTTAATTACATGCTACATTACTTTAGACGCATCTATTTTAACAAATGGAATACCTGTATTTAAAATCATGCACCCCATGTTTAGTTTTATAACTTTTCGATATTCTGTTTGCATCCATTCATATCATTTTAGATCTAGATCATGAAAACTAATCTTGTTGCATACTAGATTACAATATACTGCACCCATATCAATATTTATATCACATAGTGCTTATTTGTACATCCCATAGTACCATTTTTATAGTTTATAACCTTTCGGATACCTATTTGCATCCATCTCGTCTAATATATATATATATATATATATATATATATATATATATATATATATATATATATATATAATTGCATCCATAAATCACATTAATGCATAATACTGTGATATTAATATTCCATGTTTAATAAAGAGCATCCTAATTAGTGTTGGAACTACAAATGTAACCCTAATCGATAACTGTGCATCCATATGTTTGAATTTATACATATTCGCATACTACATCACATTATTCCATTTTATTGTTACATTGGTACCCCATACTTGTTTTGTGTACCCATGCTTATTATAGTTTGATTATGAGCACCCACGTGACACTTGTGCACCCTCTGACATGATTTGATACACTACTACTTGACACGACTTGATACCGTGCACTTCTTGACATGATTGATACTTGTTCACTACCTGACATGACCTGATGTACCACAGCTTGACCTGTTGCCTGATCTTGTTACTAATACCAACAATCTTGACCTGTTGTCCCTACGGACGTTTCCTGTTGTCTATTCAGACATACCTGTACTTGCTTGATCCTGTGTTGGCATTAGCTCAAGATTTATGAATACCTGACTTGAACACATAACCTGGGGGTATGGGGAAATCAATGATGAAACCTGACTTGTAACTCGACAGTTCGATGCCTTTACTGATCAGTTTTACGGGCTAGGCCAGCCCCGGGATGATGCGACTGACATCATTCATCGTTACATACTACCTTTTACTGCCTAGCAGCACGTCTCGGATTCAGCCCGAGAATCTTGACCGTGGTCCCGGGCACGCACGTGATACTATTGAGTTACATCGATGATTCATCAAATTGATTTCAAGACTTGAGATTAGCTAACCCAGTAGACTGGTCTAGATTACTCACTGCACATCACCTATGCCTTACCCTTCACTGTCCTTATTTATGTTACTGTTATACTTGTTTTACCGTTCGTACTCATACTTGCATGTCTTGCTACCCCATGTTTATATTATTGCTTGATGTTATGACGCACTGACGTCTGGGTTTTGCATGACCCAGATTCTCTACCTTTGTCGCAGGCTGATCAGGAGTACTTCCGCCGTTAGGCCGAGCAGTGAGGATCGAGTTGGTATCCAGTTTTACCTTCCAAGTGTTTTGTTTATTGGATCTATTGCTTCCGCATATTATTTTATTCTTGACTCGTTTATTCTGGCACATGGACATGTACTAGATAGTTATTTTATTTTTCTTGTTCTTGATATCTCTACAGCCGTAATGTGACTGTGGAGAGATATTTCCTATCTACAGGTAGCATGGTTGGCTCTGTCATGTGCCTATCTTAGCGTACTCTGGGAAGCGGGGCGTGACAGGGTTTGTTTGGTATCAGAGCCATATGATCTAGGTTAATCGGGTTTGATTCTTTTGTAGTTGGGTATTGGACCCAATACACGAATCAAAATACTCGAGATTAGGAACATGTCCTGCCACATTGTTATCGTGATTCTTGAATCATATCTTTCTCTTATCCTTTGCCTTGACGATATGCAAACAACTTTGCATCTCGAGTTGAAATTCTTTTGGTTTCCTATTGTTTCTTCCGTCCTATTCCTTTGATTATGATACTAGGATTTGGGCGACTTGAACAGAGTTATGTGATTGTAACTATGAACTGCAGCATGGTTACAATGCGGTACTCTATTTAAGTAACTTAGAGTCCTGGTCTTGTTTCATTTCCTTGTTTCATGGTCGTTCTATTACCTTGGTTCTCTCCATTTCATTGCTTACCAGTTTATGTTTTGCAGATTTCTTGGTGACCGATACCGGCAGTGATGAAGTTGTCTTGGAAATTGATAGTCTCACTTTCCACGCTCACATTGATTGTAGGGCAAAGAAAGTGATTTTCCAGATTCCCGGACATCTGGAGTTGTTTTTGCTAGAGGTAGCAGTTCTGTCGGGCCAGTCGAGTTTAGGGCTAGGCCGACAAACAGCGTTCTTTCGTCAATGGAAGTTGATAAAGAAGAAGCGCCAGCAGTAGTTCGAGATTTAATGGACGTGTTTGAGGACATATCAGGTTTACCGCTAAAACGAGATGTGGAGTTCGCGATCGATCTTGTTTCTAGTGCAGCGCCAATCTCAAAGGCGTACTATCCGATGGCACCAGTGGAGTTGGAAGAAGTAAAGAAGCAGGTTACCGAATTGCTAGAGAAGGGTTGGTTTCGCAGCAGCGATTCACCTTGGGGAGTTCCAGTTCTTCTAGTAAAGAAGAAAGATGGCACAAGGAGGATGTGCATCGATTATCGAGAATTAAACCGGGTGACTATTAAGAACAAGTACCTGATCCCTCACATTGGCGAATTGTTCGAGCAGCTTAGTGGCGCGAGGGTATTCTCGAAGCTGGATTTGCGGTCCGGATATCATCAGGTCCGAGTTAAATCAGAAGATATTTGCAAAACTGCGTTCCGAACTCGGTATGGACATTACAAGTATTTAGTGATGCCATTCGGAGTCACGAATGCACCGGCGATATTTATGGACTTGATGAATAGAATATTTTCACCGTTCTTGGACCAGTTTATAGTGGCGTTCATCGATGATATTCTGGTCTACTCGAGGAGCATTGAAGAGCATGCGGAACACTTGAAGATCGCACTGCAGACATTGAGGCAAGAAAGATTATATGCAAAGATGAGCAAGTGCAAGTTTTGGCTTGAAGAAGTGAAGTTTTTGGGGCACGTCGTATCCGGAGATGGAATCGCCGTTGATCCCGAGAAGATTGCAGCAGTTCAAAATTGGCTGATTCCGAAGAATGTAGCAGAGATCAGAAGTTTTCTTGGACTTGCCGGCTATTACAGAAGGTTCGTGGAGAATTTTGCTCGTTTGGCTGAGCCTTTGACCAAGCTTACGCGCAAGGAAGTACCATTTGTGTGGACGGATAAGTGTGCGTCAGCTTTTGAGGCGTTGAAGCAGAGATTGATAACCGCTCCTATTTTAACCGTGCCAGACAGTTCCGGAGGATTGGTGGTTCACAGAGGCGCATCTAGGAAAGGATTGGGATGTGTTTTGATGCAGCATGGGAAGGTTATAGCTTACACATCGAGACAGTTGAAGACCCATGAGAAGAATTACCCAACTCATGATTTGGAGCTAGCAGCTGTGATTTTCGCTTTGAAGATTTGGATACACTACTTATTGGGCGAAATGGTCGAACTATTCACCGATCACAAAAGCCTGAAGTATGTGTTCACACAGAAAGAGCTTAATATGAGGCAGCGTAGATGGTTGGAGCCGATGGCTGACTACGATCTTGATCTTAAGTACCATCCGGGGAAAGTTAATGTTGTGCCGGATGCGCTTAGTCGGTTGCCCGCAATTCGGATGTTGACTGCACAAAAGGAACTTATTGAGGACTTTCGGAGATTTAATTTGGAGATTGTGCTACCGCATTCTTCGGGACAATTGATGCAGTTGCAAGTACAGTCGTCGTTGATTGAGAATATTAAAGCAGCGCAATTGCAGGACCCAAGATTGCAGAAGTTTCGAGAACAGGTTGAAGCTGGACTTCGAACGGACTTGTTGATTTATGAAGATGGTTCGTTGCGATATGGTAGCAGTTTGTGTGTGCCAAAAGGAGATATTCGCGAAGAAGTTATGAAGGAGACACACAATTCCGCATATTCCGTACATCCAGGAGGCACGAAGATGTACCGAGATCTACGACAGCATTTCTGGTGGGAAGGCATGAAACGGGAGATTGCCCGCTTTGTAGCGAAGTGCTTGGTGTGCCAGCAAGTTAATGCTGAATATCAAAGGGTTGCTGGTTTATTGCAACCACTTCCGATTCCTCAATGGAAGTGGGAACATATAACCATGGATTTCGTGACGGCTTTACCGCGGAGTCCAAAGGGCAACAATGCAGTTTGAGTGATTGTTGATCGATTGACCAAGGCAGCTCATTTCATCCCATTTCGAGTTGGTCAATCAACGGAAGCTTTGGCAGAATGGTACATGCAGGAGATTGTAAGATTGCATGGAGTACCGGTGAGCATCGTGTCCGACCTTGACACCCGTTTCTTATCACACTTCTGGAGGAGCTTACAGGAAAGTCTAGGGACTCGATTGAAGTTTAGCACAGCTTATCATCCTCAGACAGATGGCCAGTCAGATATAACGATCCAAACTCTTGAAGACATATTGAGAGCTTGCATGTTAGACTTCAAGGGTTCATGGGAGGATCATCTACACTTGGTGGAGTTTTCTTACAATAACAGTTTTCAGGCGACTATTCAGATGGCTCCATTTGAAGCGTTATATGGTCGCAAGTGTCGTTCACCTGTTTGTTGGGACGATGTTGGAGAACGAAGATTGTTGGGACCGGATTTGATCGTGCAGACAGTAGAGAAAGTTAACACCATCCGGAATCATATGAAAGCAGCACAAGACCAACAAAAGAGTTGGGCAGATACATCGAGAAGACCTCTAGAGTTCGCTGTTGGTAATTTGGTATTCTTGAAGATATCACCGACTAGAGGAGTGTTTCGTTTTGGAAATCGAGGAAAGCTTAGTCCTCGATTCGTTGGACCTTTCGAGATTTCGGAGCGTATTGGAGAAGTGGCGTATCGATTGGCTTTACCGCAATCTTTGGCGAATGTTCAAGACGTGTTTCATGTATCTCAACTCCATAAGTATGTTCGAGATGAAACACACGTGCTGGATCATTCGGAGCTGACTGTATGAGAAGATTTAACCTTTGAGGAACGACCGATGTCGATTGTGGATCGAAGAGAAAAAGGTTCTTAAGAACAAGGTTATCCCTCTCGTACTTGTTTTTTGGGGAAATCGCTCATATGGAGAATCAACTTGGGAACGAGAAAATGAAATCCGACAGAAGTTTCCACATCTATTCATGTAGTTTCTTGATTGTTTATCCTATCTTGTTCTTGGAATTTCAAGGACGGAATTCTTTTTGTAGTTGGGTATAATGTAACAACCTAGTTCATTTATACCGATTCCAGTTCCCGTATTTACTTATCTGTGGTATTTTCTTGATTTATCGTGTTTTTGGTGCGAATGGTATTTTACATTTTACTTTGCATTCGACCCGACCCGCTTGCTTGAACCTGTTTGATTCATATTTATAAATTACCCTGACTTGTTACGTAGACTGTGCATTTTCATGTTTAGTACATACTGGCATTTTATCTGGCATCGCATATTTTACCCTATAACATTTTAAGTTACAGAAAATAATTTAAAATTGCATTTCATAGCCTGCATGATACCCCTAACCCCGTGGTAGCATCCGCGCATCTTGTTCTCGTACCGTTCAGTGAAACGGACGTGTTTGCACGCATGTACGTTTATCCGTTCTTGGGGGTATGCATTTTCATTACCTGAGCATTCATTTTGAAATTTGGATGTCGCATATATTTTTCGTATTTTAAATCTGAATTTTTAGACCCGACCCGGGCGTATTTTGGACTAGATTTGTATTTACCTGAAAATCTAATTTTTTTAATTAAATATAATCTACGACTTAAATTTTTATAACTTACTAAAATATTTTTTAAAAAACTACAAATCTTTTAAAATTTTAAAATCTTATTCCTAACTAAACCTGCTCCCTCCAGCTCTCTCCACCTCTGGCCGTGGCCCCCACTCCCTCTCTCTTTCTTTTTCCTTCTCTCTTTCTCTCTCCCTAACTACAAAACAATTTCATATCTCCTAACTGTTCACTTTTTTCTCTCTCTCATAGGAAAGATGACAAAGACTCCGTTTACTGGATACGGAGGAAGAACAAGCAAGCTCTTGGGACTCGTACACAGTGATGTGTGCGGTCCAATGTCTACATATGCTAGAGGTGGTTATTCCTACTTCATTACTTTTACGGATGATTTCTCTAGGTATGGACATGTCTTCTTGATGAAGCATAAATCCGAGGCCTTTGAAAAATTCCAGGAATACAAGAATGAAGTGGAAAACCAAACAGGCAAAAATATCAAGACACTGAGATCTGATCGAGGTGGTGAATACTTAAGTGCCGAGTTCCTGGGTTACTTAAAAGAGAATGTAATTCTCTCTCAGCTTACTCCTCCATACACACCACAACACAACGGTGTATCAGAAAGGAGGAATCGAACCCTATTGGATATGGTTCGTTCCATGATGAGTAAAGCTGAGTTACCACGATCTTTCTGGGGTTATGCGCTTGAATCAGCTGCATATCTTTTGACCAATGTTCCAACCAAAACTGTGCCTACCACACCATATCATATGTGGAGTGGGAAGAAACCCTGTCTTCGGTACCTGAAGGCATGGGGATGTCCAGCTTTTGTAAAAAGGTAGCATGTGGACAAGCTCGAAGCACGCTCAGAACAGTGCAAGTTTGTGGGATATCCAAAGAACTCCATGGGATATTGTTTCTATTACGCAGAGGAACAAAAGGTTTTTGTTTCTCGTCATGCCCACTTCTTAGAAGCTAAATTTTTAGAAAATCAGAAGAGTGGGAGCGCAGTGGAACTGGAAGAAATTCCAGAACAACAAGCTGTTACTGAAAGTATGGCAGAACCAGAGGTTTCAGAAGAAAGGGACATCCCGACGCCACTCCGCAGGAGTAGTAGGAAGTCTCATCCGCCCGAGAGATACTACGGTTTTATCATAGACGGGGATAGAGAGGATTGCACTATTGACTATGATGAGCCTACTAGCTTCCAGCAAGCCATTCAGAGCGGTGACTCGGTAAAATGGCTGGATGCAATGCGGACCGAAATGGAGTCCATGTACACTAACAGAGTATGGACTTTGGACATTGCTCCAGATGGGGTAAAACCCGTAGGATGCAAATGGATCTTCAGAAAGAAGATTGGTGTAGATGGACAGGTTGAAACCTATAAGGCTAGACTTGTTGCAAAGGGTTTCCGTCAAAGACCTGGTTTGGACTATGACGAAACCTTTTCTCCAGTAGCTATGCTAAAATCCATTCGGGTCCTTCTTGCTATTGCTGCCTTCCACGATTATGAGATCTGGCAGATGGAGGTAAAGACGACTTTTCTAAATGGTAATTTGGAAGAGTGCGTCTATATGGATCAGCCAGAGGGATTCATTCAGAGTGGGAGCAGCGGTAAAGTATGCAAGTTGCTTAAGTCCATTTATGGACTAAAACAGTCATCTCGAAGTTGGAACATCTGTTTTGATGATGCTGTCAAAGAATTTGACTTTATCAAAAATCCAGATGAACCATGCATATACAGAAAGATTGTAGGGAGAGCTGTAGTATTCCTCGTCTTGTACGTGGATGACATTCTCCTAATAGGAAATGATATTCCTATGTTACAATCAGTCAAAAGATTCTTGTCACATAAATTCTCCATAAAAGATCTGGGTGATGCCACCTATATTCTGGGGATCCAGATCTATCGTAATAGATCAAAAAGGATGTTGGGACTTTCGCAGTCCAGGTACATAGACACCATATTGAAAAGATTCAGTATGGAAGATTCTAAGCGCGGTAGCCTACCGGCTTGTCACGGAATCACCCTCTCCAAAGAGATGTCTCCAAAGACTGATTTGGAAAGGGATCGCATGTCGATTATACCCTACGCTTCAGCGGTAGGCTCTATAATGTATGCGATGTTATGTACCAGACCAGATGTAGCATACGCATTGAGCGTTGTAAGCCGGTATCAGGCAAACTCAGGGGAGAATCACTGGATAGCAGTAAAGAACATTCTCAAGTACCTGAGGAGGACTAAGGAGATGTTCTTGGTGTATGGCGGAAAAGACCTCCAGATGGAGGCCTTTGCCGACTCCGGCTTCCAGAGTGACAAGGATGACTCCAAGTCCTTGTCGGGTTATGTCTTTACCCTCAATGGAGGGCGGTCTGTTGGAAGAGTTCCAAGCAGGAGACCGTTGCTGACTCAACGATGGAAGCAGAGTACATAGCTGCTTGCGATATCGCAAAAGAAGATGTCTGGATGAAGAAGTTCCTCACAGAACTTCAGGTGGTTCCTACCAGTGTTGGTCCAATACCTCTGTATTGCGACAACAACGGCGCTATAGCTTTAGCGAAGGAACCCAGGTCCCATCAGAAGTCCAGACACATCTTAAGGCGGTATCACCTGATCAGGGAGATCGTAGATCGTCGGGAGATCGAGATAAAGAGAGTAGAGATGGAGAATAACATTTCCGATCCATTCACAAAGGCCATTCCTCAGACGCAGTTCGAGAGGCTATTCGAGATCATAGGTCTGCGATACGCCAGCTCATGGCCTTAATGCAAGTGGGAGATTGTTAGTGTATATGCCCTAGGGGCTATTATTGTATCATATTAGATTGTATATTACTTAATGGAAGGTTGGGACATTCACACTTGTATTGACAGTCTTGATAAAAATGGTAGTATGCTGCTTGGTTTGTTTCTACTTTAATGTGTGCATATGTTTCTTGTAACGTATCATTTATACATATTAGTAGAGCCAATAGGATCTTTGCTTGATTACCAGCGTTGTGATGGCAGTCACACTAGTGGGGGCTGGGTAATCTATAAGCAACATCCTATACAGGTCCCTGGTCGTTGGATTATCGAGACAGGGCATCGATATTCCGGAGTAGACTAGTGTGTACGCTTCTCATCCCAGTTGGGGAGATGGTATGTCCTACAGCCATCAGTACGTCGTACTGGAGATAGTATACAGGTGCTCGTTGGGTTACGGGTACACTGGACATGACTCACAGGGGTACTGTTGGTTGGTATTATACCCGTCGTCGGTTAACAGTTCCCAGGTGACATGAGTACAACATAGTCCGCAGACTTGACAATGCTACTTCGCCTCGAGTGTGTCCCACTGTTCTTAGATTGCTACCCTACCACGGCTCAAAGGAGTCGTGCAAACAGGTAGCAGTTGGGTGCAGTCCCGAGCACTTGGAGGCAGTGGCGGTTAGACAGGATTCGTCTCTCCCGGTATTGGGAGTTGGTATCGCGCTGTGTCAGAGATCCATTACGCAAAGTCCCTGGCCAGGGCAAGCGAGATTTACTGGTAGGTTCCAGTAGTTTCTCAGGGTGTAATGGGCTACGCTCCGACACGACTTATACCGCTATTAGGGGACTGACGCTTGCCGCCCTCTAGGCTCGATATGCGACAGTCTTAGATGAACAGACCGGACTGTACGGAGATTGTCACATCAGGCTCAGTAGGAGTTCGGATGGGTTTCCTCATCGGCCTTCTTATCGACATCTACCTGGGGACCGTTACGTACAGCTAGTGCCGCTTGCGGTCTGTGGTTAAACCCACCGCCAGCGTAGTGTCGAGTCTTTAGAGTCTCACACAGAGAGTTTCCCTGCTCCAGGCGAAATGATATAGAGGTCGTATGGTTTTACGACAAGGGTTCGGACGCATATGTGTTTAAACGCACGTACGACGTTCAGACAGTTTTTACTAGCCGGCTTTGGTTTAAGCCAGATTCTACTATCAGGTTATTGGATTTATACAGTCTAAAGTTTTTCCGTGTTTTCGCGGATTGGAGGGGCGTTCTCGTAATTTTCCGGGAAGCTTCTAGAAGCTTGGTGACTTGGGGGTTAAGGTGGAATAAGCATTTATTGCTTAATGACTCATTTGTGTGATTCATCCTTAGAGTTAATGCTTCATTTATTGAGCTTATGACTCATGTGATGAATCACATAAGGTGAATGCATCAACCATGATGATTAATCATTTATATTATTTATTTGATAAATTTTTATGGTTGTTATATTCTAATGAGTTCATTTTCAATATCATTCTTATCATCACCTTCTCTCTCCTCAAGCTCTCTCATTCTTGAAACCCTAACCCTAACCTTTCATGTGGTGAGATCAAGGGTTAGCTAGACTAATTGATCCATAACCTCACTCTATATCCCCTAGGTAGCTTAGATTAGCACTTTGAGCAACCTAGTTATCTCAAGTTAGAGATCAAGCTTGGAGTAGGAGCTCTCGGGTGGATCGTCTTTGACTCGAGGAGACCGTTGAGGTGCCGATGTTCCAAGGAGCCTACGAGGAGTGGAGGACAACGATGAAGACCCGAAGGACAAGTAACGTGAGGTATAACTTCGAATCCGAGTAGCTAAACCTCTCGTAGTTTGTTACTAACGGTTTAGATACGATTCATGCGCTCAAGTCCGTGTTACGAAGCTTTGATAATCGTTTTTCATATATTCCGCCTCCCCGCATGTTCGTGGGGTGCGTGACATGGACTTATAGTGGTATCAGAGGCAACTAAACCATTACTAGCTTGTTTGCAACTAATTAGAAGTTCGATCGACGGAAAAACGCGAAAAACGAAAACCTAACCCTAACAGTTTCTGTTAATTTTAAACATGTCGAAAAAAATATTTGATATGCCTTAAAATTCACAGCAGGTAAATATAAGAATTCTGGGAAAATACGAGACTTCAACTCGGTTAGATGGCCGCGGATCCGCGGCAAGATAGTGCTTTTGGCCGCGGATCCGCCGCCGAGTCAACTCCGAGTTGACTCGAATTTGCTCAGTAATTCATATGTTTTGGTTTTCTGTTTTCCAGAATGTTCTGTTTCTACCCAGGTTACTTCAGTGCTGTTTTGCTTTTGGGGTAGACACGGAAAAAGGATGTCGATCGATATTCTAAGTTATTTGCTAATTGGGTTTTTATCTGTAATGTTTAATGTGTTCGTAAATCTCCCCTAACTGCTAGTATGTCGGATGGCAGGGGGTTGCACATTTCTGTAATGTTTACTGTTTGTGTATATGGACTTGATTGGAATGTTGTGATGATTAACCGGGGTTTGAGATGTGTTTTATATTCATTCATTCGATGTAAATGTAATATGATGTAATATTCTTTTGCGGGGCGCATCCAGGTTGCGGTTGTAGCCACCGTTGTATTATTTCTTTTTTACTGTTTTTTTCCTAGGATAGACCCAAGGTAGGGTGCACAAACTACCGGGTACTTTGAAGTGTTTAGTGGCCTACTCACTTTGTTGAGGGAGACCGCTTCACTTCGGGTACTTGGCGGGTAGTTTGCCGTACCCGTAGGGGTCTAGGGTGGGATAATGGCTATTCATCACAACTGTGTAATCCGTCTTTTATTGCAGGCTCAAAGAAAACGCGGATTGCTAATATATCCAATAAAGTTCATCTGTGATCTGGAATGCCTATTATTGCGTCTGACGAATGTACAATATCTATATATGATAGCTATTAGACGTCACTTATGTTTTACACCCGTGCTAGCCTAGCCCCCGCTCTGTCGTTAGTTAAGTAACCTAACGGGTGATGACGGGACCCCGTGGCGAATGCGGATGGCATAAGAGGACGTGGTATTTTCGTTGTTTTCTGCAATGATAGGATAAATGATGGGACACATTATTATAATGCAAAGAAAATAAACCAAAGTTAAATCGTTGGAACAAATTTAAAAGAAACCACTCGGTTATTTTAAAAAGAGCGGAATTTTTAATTGCGGAGCTTTAACCACTCCTTTTAAAAAGCTATCAGGTTCCTTCGATTATATCAAGTTCACTACATTCACGGTTTCTCCAAAACCAGTCGTAGCCCTCCGTAATTTCTTATGGATTGTCAGTAGTATTCAAGCTATGTTTGTTGGCTTTCGTCAAGGCATAATGTTTGGTAGCTGCTGGGGTATTCATTTGTTGCATAGACAGATGGGTTGGTTTGGGACAGTCGTATTACCTTGTTGGCTTTCGTCAAGGGTATATACGGGTGGGTTCAAATTAACAAGATAATGATGGGCAGAACTTGACATGTGACTTATGATTTGTTGGCTTTCGTCAAGGTCATAAGAGCAAGGGGCAAAAATCCACATCGGGAATTTCTAAAGAAACTGAAATTTGCAGAGAGATGCATACTATTTTGGAGTTTGATGAATGTTGGTAGGATTCCTTCAACATTATCATACGATGATATTTTGGATCCCGATCCTACTGTGAGTATATACTACTTATCAAGACATTCGTCACCTAACGATCAATACTATAAACCAAGTAGGTGCCTAGAAAGGTGTCAGCGGGGCTACGCCCCTAGAGAAAAGAGGTTTTTTAATTAAGGAACTTCGCGAAAGCGTTGGAAAACCTCCCTCGAAGTATCGAAACTAGCCTGGCTGAACGGTTAAGCAAGTATTGTACGGTGAGAATAGTCCTGGCTAATTCTTCTTTTATGGTTTGAGGAAGGATTCGAGAATCAGTGGGAGCCATCCTGTTTAGATAAATTAAAAACCACTCTAAACTTGCAAGAGTATCATGCTAAAGTGTTTTTCTTCTCTCTCTCTCTCTCTCTCTTAATTGCAGCGACCATATGACCATGACTAGGTTACATCTAGATAACAATTTGACTGAATCTGGCTTATATGACTGGCAAAGGTCTGTCCAGATGTCCATTGCCTATGACAAGCTGGACCACCCTATTACTACTCAAGATCCCGCCGTCCCAGGTCCAGTTTCCACTGTCGCGGATATGGATATCCGTCAGACAAGGGAAAAGGATAAAACGAAAACCAAGTGCCTCGCGTTGGCTTCAGTTGATGGTGTATACCAGAAGCAGCACGAGAAGATGGACTCAGTTTCTATCTTTCTCCATAACAAAGATTTATATGGAGAGCAATATCATATCGCAAGATATGAGAACTCGAACGAATTAATTCAAGCGAGGTTGGCTTTCGGGTCATCTGTAGGGGACAACGTCCTTACAATGACTAGCTATATTGATGAGCTCAAGGACCTGGAGACTATGTTGGGAAACGGGTCAGATATTGACTTAATTCTACAGTCTCTGCCTTCTACCTTGAAGGAAACCAGGGAAGTAGAAGGAAAGAGAAGGGCAAAAGTTTCAGGACTGAATGTAGTAAAAGAGGGACGTTCCTATTGTTATGGAATTGGGCGTTGGCAGAAGGATTGCAGGGCTTTTGAAGCCAGTAGCCAGGATACGAAGCGTGTTGTGGCTTCAGCCTCAAGTGTGTTTGTAATTGAGAACTGTTTGTCAATTAACTCTACTTCCTGGGTACTAGATACCGGAGCAGGATCTCATATCTGTAATTCATTACATGTTTTGAGAAACCGTAGAGTTATAAAGGTAGGTGATTGGTCTCTCAGAGTTGCAAACGGAATGAGCGTGGACGCTGAATCCGGGGGAGAATATCGCCTAGGTTTGACAAGTGGGCAGATATTGATTCTACGTAACTGTCTGTATGTACCTAGTATGACTTGTAATATCATATCAGTGTCCTCACTTTCGAGAGAGGGATATGATTTTACATTCGTAAGCGATGTAGTTAACATCCACCTAAATCAAGTTTTGATTGGATCCGGTACATTAGATAACGGCATATACGTATTGAGTCAAGCTCAGGTTTTTAATGTACAAAACACACTTAAAAGAAAGTCCGCGGAATTAAATCAGGCTTTCTTATGGCATTGTAGACTAGGTCACATCAATGAGAGAAGGTTGACTAAGTTACATAGAGAAGGATATTTGAATCCGTTCGAATATCAATCTTATGCTACTTGTGAATCTTGTCTCATAGGAAAGATGACAAAGACTCCGTTTACTGGACACGGAGTAAGAGCAAGTAAGCTCTTGGGACTCGTACAAAGTGATGTGTGCGGTCCAATGTCTACACATGCTAGAGGTGGTTATTCCTACTTCATTACTTTTACGGATGATTTATCTAGGTATGGACATGTCTTCTTGATGAAGTATAAATCCGAGGCCTTTGAAAAATTCCAGGAATACAAGAATGAAGTGGAAAACCAAACAGGCAAAAGTATCAAGACACTGAGATCTGATCGAGGTGGTGAATACTTAAGTGCCGAGTTCTTGGGTTACTTAAAATAGAATGGAATTCTCTCTCAGCTTACTCCTCCATACACACCACAACACAACGGTGTATCAGAAAGGAGGAATCGAACCCTATTGGATATGGTTCGTTCCATGATGAGTAAAGCTGAGTTACCGCGATCTTTCTGGGGTTATGCGCTTGAATCAGCTGCATATCTTTTGAACAATGTTCCAACCAAAACTGTGCCTACCACAGATGTGGAGTGGGAAGAAACCCTGTCTTCAGTACCTGAAGGCATGGGGATGTCCAGCTTTTATAAAAAGGCAGCATGTGGACAAGCTCGAGGCACGCTCAGTACAGTGCAAGTTTGTGGGATATCCAAAGAACTCCATGGGATATTGTTTCTATTACGCAGAGGAACAAAAGGTTTTTGTTTCTCGTCATGCCCACTTCTTAGAAGCTGAATTTTTAGAAAATCAGAAGAGTGGGAGCGCAGTAGAACTGGAAGAAATTCCAGAACCACAAGCTGTTACTGAAAGTATGGCAGAACCAGAGGTTTCAGAAGAAAGGGACATCCCGACGCCACTCCGCAGGAGTAGTAGGCAGTCTCATCCGCCCGAGAGATACTACGGTTTTATCATAGACGAGGATAGAGAGGATTGCACTATTGACTATGATGAGCCTACTAGCTTCCAGCAAGCCATTCAGAGCAGTGACTCGGTAAAATGGCTGGATGCAATGCGAACCGAAATGGAGTCCATGTACACTAACAAAGTATGGACTTTGGACATTGCTCCAGATGGGGTAAAACTCGTAGGATGCAAATGGATCTTCAGAAAGAAGATTGGTATAGATGGACAGGTTGAAACCTATAAGGCTAGACTTGTTGCAAAGGGTTTCCGTCAAAGACCTGGTTTGGACTATGACGAAACCTTTTCTCCAGTAGCTATGCTAAAATCCATTCGGGTCCTTCTTGCTATTGCTGCCTTCCATGATTATGAGATCTGGCAGATGGACGTAAAGACGACTTTTCTAAATGGTAATTTGGAAGAGTGCGTCTATATGGATCAGCCAGAGGGATTCATTCAGAGTGGGAGCAGCGGTAAAGTATGCAAGTTGCTTAAGTCCATTTATGGACTAAAGCAGTCATCTCGGAGTTGGAACATCTGTTTTGATGATGCTGTCAAAGAATTTGACTTTATCAAAAATCCAGATGAACCATGCATATACAGAAAGATTGTAGGGAGAGTTGTAGTATTCCTCGTCTTGTACGTGGATGACATTCTCCGAATAGGAAATGATATTCCTATGTTACAGTCAGTCAAAAGATTCTTGTCACATAAATTCTCCATGAAAGACCTGGGTGATGCCACCTACATTCTGGGGATCCAGATCTATCGTGATAGATCAAAAAGGATGTTGGGACTTTCGCAGTCCAGGTACATAGACACCATATTGAAAAGATTCAGTATGGAAGATTCTAAGCGCGGTAACCTACCGGCTTGTCACGGAATCACCCTCTCCAAAGAGATGTCTCCAAAGACTGATTTGGAAAGGGATCGCATGTCGATTATACCCTACGCTTCAGCGGTAGGCTCTATAATGTATGCGATGTTATGTACCAGACCAGATGTAGCATACGCATTGAGCGTTGCAAGCCGGTATCAGGCAAACCCATGGAAGAATCACTGGATAGCAGTAAAGAACATTCTCAAGTACCTGAGGAGGACTAAGGAGATGTTCTTGGTGTATGGCGGAAAAGACCTCCAGATGGAGGCCTTTGCCGACTCCGGCTTCTAGAGTGACAAGGATGACTCCAAGTCCATGTCGGGTTATGTCTTTACCCTCAATGGAGGGCGGTCTATTGGAAGAGTTCCAAGCAGGAGACCGTTGCTGACTCAACGATGGAAGCAGAGTACATAGCTGCTTGCGATATCGCAAAAGAAGATGTCTGGATGAAGAAGTTCCTCACAGAACTTCAGGTGGTTCCTACCAGTGTTGGTCCAATACCTCTGTATTGCGACAACAACGGCGCTATAGCTTTAGCGAAGGAACCCAGGTCCCATCAGAAGTCCAGACACATCTTAAGGCGGTATCACCTGATCAGGGAGATCGTAGATCGCCGGGAGATCGAGATAAAGAGAGTTGAGACGGAGAATAACATTGCTGATCCATTCACAAAGGCCATTCCTCAGACGCAGTTCGAGAGGCTATTCGAGATCATAGGTCTGCGATACGCCAGCTCATGGCCCTAGTGCAAGTGGGAGATTGTTAGTGTATATGCCCTAGGGGCCATTATTGTATCATACTAGATTGTATATTACTTAATGGAAGGTTGGGACATTCATACTTGTATTGACAGTCTTGATAAAAATGGTAGTATGCTGCTTGGTTTGTTTCTACTTTAATGTGTGCATATGTTTCTTGTAACCTATCATTTATACATATTAGTAGAGCCCATAGGATCTTTGCTTGATTACCAGCGTTGTGATAGCTGTCACACTAGTGGAGGCTGGGTAATCTATAAGCAACATCCTATACAGGTCCCTGGTCGTTGGATTATCGAGACGGGGCATCGATATTCCGGAGTAGACTAGTGTGTACGCTTCTCATCCCAGTTGGGGAGATGGTCTGTCCCACAGCCATCAGTACGTCGTACTGGAGATAGTATACAGGTCCTCGTTGGGTTACGGGTACACCGGACATGACTCGCAGGTGTCACGCACCGCTTCCCAAAATACGGAAAACGAGGGATGACTAGACCAGCCATGCTCCTACGGTCAAGGAATAATCCCGCCGTAGTCACACTTCGGCTTCTAGCATTATATGGTAATCAATAAATAAAGCACGGTAGTAAAGGAATTACATCACTAAATTATTACATTAAAATCCATTGTTCACAAATTACAAATAAACATGAAAAGTTAGTAACCAAGTTCAATTACACGATCACTTTTATGGAAAGCAGTAAAGAAATAAAAGTACTCCAGACTAGATCTCCGTGAGCTCGAAAGATAAATCCTTCTCCTGCGCTGGTTCTTCCACGGGATCTGAGCATGCATACTCAGGTCGTCAGAGCGACGTAATAGCAATATTATAATAATGATGTGAAACAGGTAAATGAGGTAATGACAGTGAAAGAAAAATGCGGGTAATCACTATGTCACTAAATGATGCAAAGTATGATCTGTGTCCCTATCGGTCTCTAAGTCATGTTTGAAATCGTATAGTGGAAAGGAGGATCATGTTTAACAGGAGTCTCGTACATACCCGAGACAACGACCCACATGCCCGGGACATAACCCTGTCAGCCGGATCGCTAGATCCTACCTAATATATATATCACTGCTCGAATGATCATCCTATAAAACACGGTCCCGCTAAATACGATTCTCTTTCCGTTTCGATTTTCCCTTTTTCCCCAGGTTTACACTATTTATGATTTTGATTTAGTCGTGTACAAATATACCAATGGCACGGTTTTATCACTGTTCACTGTATCAATCACTGTCACGAATCAATCACTTTCCATTGGTGTACTCGACACTCCTAAACCAATATCATTCACGCACGATAATGCAATGTCCACTGAACACTAACACGCACTAACACTATGTATATGGCAAATGGGGTAAGATATATGTATGTATGCCATTAATAAGTTATGTATGTTATGAACCAGTATGCATGTCATCAACTTACAAAATTTACATAAATTCATATGTTCGGAATTCAACGAAATGATACAAATACGATAAATAGAACACTCTGTTATAAGTTCACCAAAATTGGTTTCAGTTCAATCGGATTTCCGGTATTCAAGTTACAGCCGTTTCATTTTATGTGCTCGCGGCTGGAAATTCAGTTTCTGAACTGAACGTCCGTTTCGCGACACGAATTTCACCCAGTTGGGATCAGAGTTTAGCGACGCTACAGTTGGATAAAATCTAGGGTTTTCAATAGGGTATTCAACGCAATAGACGGATTCTCAATCGCGTCTGTACGTCGAAAGTTACACACTATTTATCGCTAGTTTGTCACTTCTGAATCTGTTCTGGACTGTTATACGTCCTGCCCTTTTAATTTACAAATTAAATAGCAAACGACGATGAAACGGAATGAAACCACTTGTGTTATTTAGCTAACAGATTCACCCTTAATAAACTGCAGAGTTCCGCAACATACGAGTTCAGGAAATCAGGTGGCACACATTATGGTACAGTAAACAGTAACCAGAGTCGCTCTGGACTGCAGTCCAGAGCCGCACTCCGATCCAAATATCGTCACAATTTAAGTACAGAAACCATTAGAAACTTGCATAGGGTTATAGTTCGTCGAGTCGGCTTCGATTTAAGCCCTCTAACGCATCATTCCAGTATGTCATAATTTATGGTGATTTTAACGACTTTCAGATACGTGAAATTTCTAGTTGTACGGGTATATTTGGGGGTATTTGTTTTAGCCATTAACAGTCGTATTTTCCAGTGAAATTTATACACAGTATTCATCACTACATGGGCCAGCATAGATAATCAAATTCCGTCAAATTAGATGAATATTTTCATTGGGATCATGCATCGAACAGGTATATCATATAAGTTATCAAGAATTGTAAAATTGCAATTTATACGATTTGAGTTTGTAACATGAATAGATTAGCATGTAGCAAGTAAAAATACTTGCCTGGAAATGTTTCGTGGATGCACAGAGGCGGCAACGTCACGAACGCGCGACGAACGGCATGAATTGGTTTGCACGACCTTGGCTCGCGATATGGGTTTGACGTCGGAGCTGCCCGGAGACGTTTCACGGTCACTGGAAGCGGAGGGGGTGCTCAGTGGTTCGCCGCGAGTGCGCTGGGGTCGACGACGGTCGGCGGCGGCGCTCCACCGATTGCAACAGTGGGTTCAGGATGTGTGCTGTGGTTTTAGGGTTTGAGAAAGAGAGTGAGAGAGAGAGGTAGTGGGCTCGGGTTGGAAGGTAAAGATGATGCTGTTGAGGACGAAGGGGGTCGACGAGGGGTTTCAGATGTAGTGGGGCCTCGCCGGTGTCGTGGGTGCCGGTGGTGGTCGAGCTCGGTGGCGAGGGGATTGGGTGTGCAGGGGGTGCTCGGCAGGAGGAAAGAGTAGTGAAGGGTTTTGATGTTGGAGGAGAAACGAGGGAGGAGTACGAGGTGGTGGGGTTGTCGGCGGCGGCATCGTCGTCGGTGTTGAGATGGAGGCAGTGGGTTTCGTGGTGGGTTGAGAGAGAGGAGGAGGTTTGAGAGTGTGAGGAATAAGGGGATACGAGGGGAGAACGTTGAGGGGATCGCGAGGGGTGCGCGTCGTGGGGTAACGGCGCACGAGCGTGGGCGTAGGCGCGAGGTGAGGCGAAGAAAGTGGATCGGGGAAAAACGAGAGAGCAGGAAAAGAAAAAGAGCCGTTGGGAGAAGATGAAGGATTAGAAGCGGGTCGGGTCTGAGCTGGCGCGGGTGCGGGCTTGAGAGGCTGGGCTTAGGCCAGGGTTGGGTTTAAATTTCCTTTTCTATTTTGTGTATTTCCTGGGCTGAGGTGGGGAGTGGGCCGGGGTTAATTATAGGTTAATTAAATTTTATTTAAGTTGAGTTGTTGAATGAGAGTGGGCCTGGGTTTAAAGTTTAAAGGAGATTAATTTATTTTATGTTGGGCTTGGGAAAAATGTTATAGCTGGGGGTTTAATATGAGGGAAGTTATTTATTTGGTTTGGGTTTTGGTTATCCAATTGGTTTTAGAAAATAAATACCACAACTTACGCATTAATCCTCACACAAAAATAATGGTATGGAAAAAGAAATGATATCCGGGAACTTGGGAAAAATAGGGAAAGGTTTATTGAAGGAAACAGGGATTTACAGCAGGGGAACTGTTGGCTGGTATTATACCCGTCGTCGGTTAACAGTTCCCAGGTGACATGAGTACAGCATACTCCGCAGACTTGACACTGCTACTTCATCTCGAGTGTGTCCCACTGTTCTTAGATTGCTACCCTACCATGGCTCAAAGGAGTCGTGCAAACAGGTAGCAGTTGGGTGCAGTCCCGAGCACTTGGAGGCAGTGGCGGTTAGACAGGATTCGTCTCTCCCGGTATTGGGAGTTGGTATCGCGCTGTGTCAGAGAGCCATTACGCAAAGTCCCTGGCCAGGGCAAGCGAGATTTACTGGTAGGTTCCAGTAGTTTCTCAGGGTGTAATCGGCTACGCTCCGACACGACTTATACCGCTATTAGGGGACTGATGCTTGCCGCCCCCTAGGCTTGATATGCGATAGTCTTAGACTAACAGACTGGACTGTACGGAGATTGTCACATCAGGTTCAGTAGGAGTTCGGATGGGTTTCCTCATCGGCCTTCTTATCGACATCTACCTGGGGACCGTTACGTACAGCTAGTGCCGCTTGCGGTCTGTGGTTAAACCCACCGCCAGCGTAGTGTCGAGTTTTTAGAGTCCCACACAAAGAGTTTCCCTGCTCCACGAGAAACGATATAGAGGTCGTATGGTTTTACGACAAGGGTTCGGACACATACGTGTTTAAACCCACGTACGACGTTCGGACAGTTTTTACTAGCCGGCTTTGGTTTAAGCCGGATTCTAGTATCAGGTTATTAGATTTATACAGTCTAAAGTTTTTCCGTGTTTTCGCGAATTGGAGGGGCGTTCTCGTAATTTTCCGGGAAGCTTCTAGAAGCATGGTGACTTGGGGGTTAAGGTGGAATAAGCATTTATTGCTTAATGACTCATTTGTGTGATTCATCCTTAGAGTTAATGCTTCATTTATTGAGCTTATGACTCATGTGATGAATCACACAAGGTGAATGCATCAACCATGATGATTAATCATTTATATTATTTATTTGATAAATTGTTATGGTTGTTATATTCTAATGAGTTCATTTTCAATATCATTCTTATCATCACCTTCTCTCTCCTCAAGCTCTCTCATTCTTGAAACCCTAACCCTAACCTCTTATGTGTTGAGATCAAGGGTTAGCTAGACTAATTGATCCATAACCTCACTCTATATCCCCTAGGTAGCTTAGATTAGCACTTTGAGCAACCTAGTTATCTCAAGTTAGAGATCAAGCTTGGAGTAGGAGCGCTCGGGTGGATCGTCTTTGACTCGAGGAGACCGTTGAGGTGCCGATGTTCCAAGGAGCCTACGAGGAGTGGAGGACAACGATGAAGACCCGAAGGACAAGTAACATGAGGTATAACTTCGAATCCGAGTAGTTAAATCTCTCGTAGTTTGTTAGTAACAGTTTAGATACGATTCATGCGCTCAAGTCCGTGTTACGAAGCTTTGATAATCGTTTTTCATATATTCCGCCTCCCCGCAAGTTCATGGGGTGCGTGACATTGACTTACACTATAGTGACAGAACTTTTAAGTGATTCAAAAGCAGCCTCATAATCCGAACCGAAATGAAATGTTGTATCCTTGGCCAAGTGAAGGGTTAAAAGTCTAGCAATTTTGCTAAAGTCCTTAATGAATCTCCTATAAAATCCTGCATGACCAAGGAAAGTTCGCATATGTTTGACGCATTTGGGAGGAGGAAGGTTCTGGATGACATCTATTTTAGCTCTGTCTACCCCAATGCCTTTTCATGAAATGATATGTCCAAGGATAATACCTTCTTGGACCATGAAATGACATTTTTCCCAATTTAGAGTTAAGTTCTTATCCTTACAGCGGGCAAGAACCACGTCAAAATGACATAGGAAATCCTCAAAGAAGTCCCTAAATATAAAGAAATCATCCATAAATATCTCCAGAAAATTCTCGACCATGTCTGAGAATATCCCCATCATACACCGCTGAAATGTAGCGGGAGCGTTGCATAACCCAAAGGGCATGCGTCTATAACCAAAATTACCGAAAGGACAAGTAAATGTTGTTTTATCTTGATCCTTTTCTGGGATAGGGACCTGGTTATAGCCAGAGTATTCGTCCAAGAAACAATAGTATTCATGTCCAGCTAATCGTTCTATCATCTGGTCAATGAAAGATAGAGGGAAGTGATCTTTTCTCGTTGCGGCATTGAGTTTCCTATAATCAATACATATGCGCCACCCAGTTTGGATGCATGTTTAGACCAACTTATTAGCCTAATTAGTTATGACCGTGATGCCAGACTTTTTTTGGACTACATGAATAGGACTTACCCATTGGCTATTAGATATTGGGTAAATTATACCACTATCTAGGCACTTGACAATTTCTTTCTTTACCGCCTCCTTCATAATGGGATTTAACTGTCTTTGTGGGTCTCAGGCTGGTTTGGCTTCATCCATCAAATGTATATAATGTTCAACAATCAAGGGACTGATCTCTTTGATGTCCGCCATTGTCCAACCAAAAGCTTGCCGATTTGATCTCAATACCGCCAAAAGAGCGTTCTCTTGTTCTAAAGATAGAGAAGCGGATATGATCACGGGTAAAAACTCATTCTCATCTAAATATGCATATTTAAGATGAGAAGGTAGCGGTTTGAGATCTAGTGTCGGCGGAGAGACGATAGAAGGCAGGGTAACGGAATGATACTCGGACTCCCTAAGAGGTTCATAACTTGCATAAGATATTGACTCGAAAAGCGCTGCTGACTTTGTGACGAGTCAAAGGATTCGAACTCGGGGGTGGACTCTTCGAAGTTGTCCTCACTATAATAATTTGCTAGATCAAATAATGCCGTACTAGTGTCGTCGAGATCATTACAACAAAGTTCCTCAACTTCGCAGCTGTCGGAAGCTATCTCGTTGATAGAACAGATATCGATTAGATGAGCAGAAGGTTCAGATGATTGACTTCCTAGATTCTAAATATTAATCTCAATTGTCATCTTCCCAAAGGATAAGTTCATAGAACTGTTACGACAATTAATTACAGTATTGGAAGTTTCTAGAAAAGGCCGGCTTAGTATTACCGGGATTTGGTTACGTTGGTTCACCACAGGCTGTGTATCTAAAACTATAAAGTCTACAGGGAATATGAATTCCATAACTTTGATTAACACGTCCTCTAGCTCACCCCTAGGTTGGGCGATAGATCGATCTGCTATCTAGAGAGTGCAGTGGGTAGGTTTCAACTCTCCTATACCTAGCTGTTTATAGACAGAATATGGGAGCAAGTTAACACTAGCGCCTAGGTCAAGTAGAGCACGATTGATGCTTTTCCCCCCAATAGTTATAGATATTATAGGACAACCGGGGTCCTTACGTTTGTTAGGCAATTGTTGGGTAAAAACTGTGCTCACATTACTCGTTAAAAAAACCTTTTCGGCACTTGAGTTTTTCTTTTCCTAGTGTACAAGTCCTTAAGGATTTTTGCACAAGACGGAACTTGTTGAATAATATCTAGGAGAGGGATATTTATGTAAACTTTCTTAAATATTTCCACAAGGTTTGTTGGCTCTCAACCTGTTTGGAAAAGGAGCTTTATCAATAAGTTTTGGGTCCAACATTTATGGAGAAGTTTGTGGGGATGGAATCGATCCCAGAATTAGAGTTGGGATCATTTAAGGTTGACTCAAGAAAGTGGGCGGGGAGTTCGAGCCTAGTGGCAAACGGAGAATAGGCTCAAAAGAAGATGGTGGGCTAGACGAATTAAGGTTAGAAGAAGAAGCCAGGGTTTTAATTGATTCCTCATCATCAACCTGTTCACCGACTTGATTGTTCAGCACTCTTCCTGATCTCAACATGGTAACGGCACTCACATTATGACTTTGTGAGTAACCAGGATTCGGTAGGGGCTGAGATGGAAGTTTCCCTTTCTCTCTCGCACCCATCGCGGTATTCAACTGTGCAAGTTGTGCTTCTGTCGATTTTATACTTTCACCGTGGGAGGCGGTATTCTGCGTTAACGTTTGGATAGAAGACTTGAATTCGGCCATCGTTTGCATGGAATGTTTAATAAAAGTATCCAAGCTTTGTTCGAGTGCAGAGGAGTTTTCGGTACCAGCCGTTTGGAAAGAATTATTATAAGGTGTAGAATTGTTGGCCGGATTTTGAAAATGTTGCGATTGAAAGGGGTGTTGACTCTGTGGTGGTGGCTGCTATTGCTGTGGAGGATGTCTCTGATAGTTATTTTGGCTTAGAAACGTATTTTGAGTTTGAGTTTGGTTTTGGTTCCAAGCAAAATTAGGATAATTCCTCCATCCCTGATTGTATGTGGAAGAATAAGGATCTTTTCTAGGTCGTTACTGAAAAGTAGCATTAATTTTTTCTTGACCTTGAAATGGTGGACTCAAAGGACATTCTTCCGTCAAATGTGATGGGTCGGAACAACAACCACATACGGTTTTTGGAAGCATAACTTGGTTTAGGGAGGCAGATGAGAATTTGTTTTCGATAGCGTCGAGTTTCTTTTGCATCGCAGCCATTTCGGATTTCACTGCGATGGAAACGTCGAGCTGATGGATACCTCCCCTAGACAATGTTGGTCTAACGGTTTCCCACTCCAAAGTTTGTTCAACGAGATCTTCCAGGAATTGCCAAGCTTTCCCATCGTGTTTAGACATGAAATGGTATTGACGAATGGTTTCAAGCATCTGCTTTGTCGCTGGAGTAACACCCTCATATATAATTCGGCACAGATCCCATCTATTTATTCTATGATGAGAGCATTGGACAAGCAGATCTTTAAACTGATCAAAGCATTTCCAAAATGGTTCATTGGGAAGCTGGGTAAACTGGTTGATCTCGCTCCGAACACGGGCGGTCTTATGATTGGGATAAAATTTCTTAAGGAATGCTATAACAAATTCATCCAAATTGGAAATAGAGTGTGCGGCAGTGTTATAAAGCCATTTTTCTGCTAAATCGCACATAGTAAAAGGGGGAAGACACAATCTCATAGCATCCACTGAAAGTTGTGAAGTGCCCATCATTGCGCATACATTTTCGAATTTGGTGATAAAAACGAATGCGTCTTCAGACTCAAGCCCATGAAATTTAGGAAAAAGGTTGATGAAGTGGGGTTTAATTTCAAAATTATCCCCATTAGCTGATGGAATAGATAAACAGGTAGGAAGGGGACCGCGTATAGGATAGCATCTCTCTTGGAGAAAGATGCACGGCGGATTCTGCGCACCGACGGGTGGTGGCAGAGTGGTGTTATTGAAAGCTGATGGAGAACCGTCCATCTCGGTAGATGTGGTGGGTGGAGGGGAAAAAGAATAGGAAGAAGTACCGACTTCGGAGTCGATAGCAAAAATGCGGAAAAGAAGGGCATTAGAATCCCGTGTCCAGCCGAGCATGCACTAAGCGGGTTTAGCGCAAGTGGCAGCGTGTGTGAACGATTTTAAAATTTTTTGTTTTGAAAAGTGTCGGACGTGAGATAAATCACACAAAAATACACAATCAACCCTAAAACTAAGGTCACCTAGGTCAAGTCACTAGACCGGTCCTAGACTTCCAAAGGACAAGCCGCAGGATCAATCCTCTACCGCATTTTTATCACTCTTGTGGCCAGGTAACTTCTAGGTAAGTGGGAGATATCCGCTATACGAATCATCGAAAATAGCGGGCCTAATTAAGCAACTACTTGCCTCAGTCACACTTGCCTAAACACCACAAAAGAAATGCAGATAAGCGATAAATTACCCACAACCTTCCTCTGTCTTAATTGAGCGCGGCGGTCCTTAGAGTCTTGGTCTAGATATTTCTTAATTAATGTAGGGTGATACGGATACCCATTTTGTGATTTGTGGGGCCTAGGAAGGGTGATGAAATCCCTACCTAATCTGAATTTTGGTCTTGCCCCTTAAAGTCCGGTTTAAAATATGCACAAACAAACCAATTACAAAACACGCAAAAAGATTTTTGAGCGGCGATATTTTGCAAAGAATTCTGTAGAAAGATATATTATTGGATTTTAGAGGAGAGAGAAAGAGTTGAGGAATATAACAGAGAACTTTGGGGGCACAACTCCCTAACTCCGCCGTGGTTCCGCCACTAATATCACCTTATTGCCGCGGTTCCGCCGCTAATATCACCTTGTTGCCGCGGTTCCGCCGCCCAATGGAGGGTTCCTTTGTTAATTTTTTCTACAGTGCTTCTTTTGCTCCTCTGGGATCTTCTTAATCTCTCTGAATCTCTGTTTTCTTAAACCAGTGACTCCATATCCCATTTGCAAAATTCACACAATAATCGTTAAATACAATACGCGGTTTTGTTTTATTTTTATGATAGGGATCGAATAAGAATTCAACCCGAATAGCAAGAAAAAAAATTACGCAGGTATCCCCGGTAACGACGCCATTTGATTGATGTGAAAAAGTGTTTGTAGTTAACCGCAATCAACACGGCGTCGCGTGTAGCTAGCTGTGGTGAATACGGGTCGTCCGCGGGTATGCGTAGAATTTCTAATCTTGCTTTAAACGAGTTGATTAGAATAAAATAATAGGAAGAATAGTTTCTAGATCTATGTTAAACACGGATGTAGAATTTATATGGAAAAAGGCTTGTAGGTTTCGTTAGGATTTAGTAGTCATGGATGAATACTAACGATGACAACTTTTATCTTTTGATAGATTTAAAACTAGATAGATAGTGATGAATGAGGATTAGGGTTCTTGGAAGAAACTAGAGTTTCCCCACTATTGACCCTTGTCCCTTCATTGTTCTCTATTCATGTCCAGCCCTTAACAAAATAATTGTTAATCTGATCTCAAATCGCGGTCAAGACTATCAATAAATTGATAGAGCGTCCGATTACGATGTTAACAATTCTTTTGCTAAAGTTTATAAACTTCATAAGACTTAAAAGGAGTTAAGAAATTTTTCATCTTCCATGGATCTACCCTAATCCTACGAACCCTAACAAGTGGAGAATTACTCGTGCATGATGGAGATAGAAGAATAACGGATAGAGATCATTATGTAATATAGAAAATAAATGTAATAAGAATAAAACAGCTACCTTTATTAATCAACTTGATCAATTACACTTTTTGTTCTTTTAGAAAGTGGAATACAAAACCCTAGTTTGATTCTCGATTTATCTTGAAGGAAGTAGATAAACAGCTGATTGATCAACCTGGATGCGTGAGTCAACTTGGACTTCGTGATCTCTTTGGTTTGATGCCTTTCCAAGTGAATCTCTCGGTCTTATTTATAGTCACAGAAGATACAAAACCTAGATGTCATATGTGGGGATTTGTTGAGACGATCCTACCCACAAAATCCCAAACCTTAACTCTTCAGAACGGCCGCGGATCCGCCACGTTTATGGGGTATTGGCGGTGGAACCGCGGAAGTTTGTTGAGATCGTCACTTTAATCTTCTGGTGCTGCCTGGTGTTGACACGTAGGGATTTATGTGATGTCTGGATTCTTCATATCTTCTTCTTAGTCTCTGCCTTTATTGATTTTGCGATTTTATTTAACTTCATCGGCAGATTGAATATTCCCGACATCTCGAATATCCCGATCTACAGGCCTGAGCCAAACCTGCACAATATCTCAATTTATAATATTAGTAATATTTGTTATATCCTGAGATATTATCCTAACCAATTGTATGATATATTTTTTAAGCAATTTGATTAAGATTATTTGATATGATATGCATAATAAAAATATTATATAACTATTATATGCATATATTTTCCTTCATAATATTAATTATAATATATAAACATATGGTAAATAGTATTTTGCAGATAAACCCTCATATGTTTCATATTTATAATAAACACCTTTAAATATTTAAGAAAAGTAAGGAAAATGTTATATCAAGTGTGCGATATTTTCGACCGAACACTCGCATACATCCGGTGGTTCATAACCAACCTCTCCGGAAAATGCCTTCGCTATGGTCATTTAAGGAAAAAGGGAACCCCATTCGTCTGGGATCAAAAGTGCCAAAATGCACTAGATGAAATCAAGCAATACCTGCAAAATCCGTCGGTATTGACTGCCCCAGTTAAGGGAAACCCCCTTATCCTATATACAACAGCTCTTGAGGGTTTCCTGTGCGCGCTATGGGCATAAGAGAACGAACAGGGAAAGGAGAGAGCTATGTACTGTTTTGAGTCGTGTTCTACTGGGGGCAGAAAACAACTACTCCCTCATCGAAAAGTATTGCATGGCCCTGATTTTTGTGATAACGAAGCTCAGTCATTACGCCTTGGCACATGAAGTCCACCTTATATCAAAGATGGATTCTCTCAAATATTTGATGTCAAGGGTTATACTAATAGGAAGGCTTGCCAAATGGGCCCTCCTCCTGATGGAGTTCTCGATAACGTATCGACCCCTCAAAGCAGTGAAAGGCCAGGCTATTGCCAACTTTCTCGCCGAGCAACCTATACCAGCTAACCCCCTCTTAAATTGCGAGTTGCCGGATGAACATGCGTTCGACACAATCGAAGAAGAGAAGGAAGAAAATGATTCCCAATGGGAACTCTACTTCGATAGAGCATCTTCCGTGAAGAGGCGAAAGCAAAACACCCCCATAATCAAAACCGGGATGGGCTTTATCTTCGTGACCCCATAAGGAGGGATATTGCATTATGCCCTTTCCTTAACAGGGCCAAGAAATAATAACGAAGATGAATATGAAGCTTTGATAGCAGGTCTCGAGATCCCTGTCGACATAGGAATCAAAGACCTCATATATGAATCTCCCAGCTGATCGTTAACCAAGTAAATGGTGACTATCAGACATGCAAACTAGATCTGATAAAGTATGGCGAAAGAGTGCCGCAACTGCTGACACAAATCCCCTCCTACATCCTGGAGAGTATACCGCGTGCAGAAAACAGCAAGGTGGATGCATTGGCCAAATTGACTAAGGAATTGGCCGACGAAGACCTCGACGACATAAGGATCATTGTGCAAAGCCGCAGAGTTCTCGCGCCAACAGAAATATTTTCGGGAGACTTAACAGATCCATCCGAAGGAAAAGAAACGACCGAACAAGTAACCCTTCAAATAAGAGACAAAGAAAAGGTCAACGATTGGAGGGAAGTTTTCATAGACTACTTCAAATCCCAACGAACGCCCAAATATGTGCCGTCTAGACATTAGCTCATGAAATGAGCTTTGTCCTTCGCCTTCGTCAATGATACTCTATATAAGAGATCGTTCGACTGTCTGTGGCTAAGATGCCTAAGGCCGGAAGAAGCAAGGAAAGTCGTCTAAGAAACTCACGATGGACTCAGCGGTTTTCACCAAGCTGGGCCAAAGATGAAGCTGAAGATCAAAAGAATGGGTTACTATTGGCCCACAATGATTTGGGACTGCCTCGAATATGCGAAGCAGTGTCACTCGTGCCAAATTCGCGAGGACTACATCCACTAACATCCAAATCCGCTACACCCAACAGTGGCTAGCAGGCCGTTCGAAATGTGGTGAACCGATATAATCAGCCCCATTGAACCGGTATCGTCCAAAGGACATCGGTTCATATTGGCAACGACCGACTACTTTTCTAAGTGAGCAGAAATAGTACCACTAAGGGAGGTGAAGATGGAGAATATCCTCCGTTTCTTCAGAACACATGTCATCTCTCGGTTCGGCACTCCGCGACGAATTATCTCGGATAATGGGCCATCATATAGAAGTCATAAAATCAGCCTCTTCACGCAATAGCATAAGATAGATTGGAGATAATCTTCTTTCTATAATCGTCATGCCAACGGTCTAGCTGAAGCCTTCAACAAGACCTTGATAAAGATTATAAAGAAAACAATGTCCAGAAACAGAAGAGACTGTCACGAAAGGCTGCATGAAGCACTCTGGGCGTACCAAACAACATTCAAAACAACCACGATTACAACACCATACGCGCTGGTATTCGGCACGGAAGCAGTGCTTCCTCTGGAAATAGAACTCCCTTCTCTACTAGTAGCGGTTCGATACGAGCTGACAGATGAAGAAAACGCTCATCTTCGGCTCGAGGAGCTTGATGCCCTCGACGAAACTCTCCTTATAGCACAGCAAAATCTGGAAGCTTATAAGGCAAGGATGACGTAGTTATATGAAAAACTGACCAGGCCGAGAACATTCCACCAAGGCGAACTCGTGCTTATCGTCAAAAGACCCATGATCCCCAATCGTGCAAAATGTGAGAAATTCGAGCCGAACTATGAAGGCCCGTACATCATAGACAAAGTCTATCAAGGTGGAGCCTACTTGCTCATAGATATGCATGGCAAAAGACCCTTCCGGCCAATAAACGGTCGATTCCTCAAAAAAATACTACGCTTGACGAGTCACGACTTAGGTCAATGATAGATGACGACGCTTATGTCCGCTCACTATCTTCTTGAGTCAGAACTCTGAGAGCAGTATGCAGAAAAATTCCGCCTCAAATATGGCGATAATGGACCGAAAAGTCCCTAAACTAAAATTTCGCATCAAACATGGCGATGAAAGACCGAAAAGTCCCTAAACTAGAAATTCACCTCAAACATGGCGACAACGGATCGGGATGTCTCTAAACTAACAACGGGCCGGGATGTCCCTAAACTAACAACGGACCAGGATGTCCCTAAACTAACAATGGACCAAAATGTGTCTAAACTAGTGTGTCGCCTCAAACATGGCGCATTGCCCTAAATACAGCGATATCCTCCCTTGAGGTCTATAGGGAAATTGAAGTCTCGACGGTGAGGGTTGTAACTCAAGTCTTATTGGCTACACGGCTACTCCAGCGATGAAACCACCCTTAAGTCCCACCGATAAATTGATGGGCACTTGCGACGAAACTACTCTCGAGAGTCTCGTTAAAAAAAATGGTATGTCCACAAGCAAAATGGGCACGGATAAAAACCCGAAAGGACGCCGTGAGTAAAAACAGCAGGACTGCCAACGAGTTGGTGAAAACCCAAAAGGGGCACAAACTCGTAAAATAAAAAATTCATGTGCACTTACAAGGTCCTCTCGACCTTATGAAGAGAAAATACCTGCGTGAGATCCTACGACTCACAAAGGAGCAACACACTTAAGAATCCTCATGATTCCTAAAGAGAAATTACACTTACGGGATCCTCACGACTCGTAAGGAGAATTCCCCTTATGAGACCCTCATGGCTCATAAGATTCAAAAGCCTTAATCTACAGGGATCTGAACCTGTTCTTAAGCCCTCATATCCCCCAAGTTGCCCTACAGGCGGTCCAATATTGACCCTTGTATACAATCCATGGGCATGAATAAATATTCCCTTACCAAGTTCTACCAATGTCGAGAAATATCCCATATAGTGAATGACACTTGTAAGTCCTCTCGACTTATAAGGAGAAAACACTCTTGTATGATCCTTACGACTTGCAAGGAAAAACACCACTTAGAAGTCCTCACGACTTCTAAGGAGAACATATACCTACGAGATCCTCACGACTCGTAGGGAGAAATACCTTTATGAGACCCTTACGGCTTCTAAAGTCAAAAAGCCTTAGTCGACAGGATCCTAACCCTGTTTGCTAAGCCACCATTGTTCAAATCAGCAACGGCAAATGATGATTTGCTCCTGATAATATTCCATTCATAGCGATGCTGGTGCTTAAAAGGGTGTCAAACTTCAAGTCCTCTCACGACAAATGATGATTCGCTCCTAACAATATTCCAGTCGTAGCGATACTGATGCTAAAATTGGTATCAGGACCCAAGTCCCCGACTCGCAACAAAATCAGCGAGCAAAAAATATATGCATATGAAACAGCCGAAATGTTTGGGCAACTCGCAATAAAAAACAGCGAGTAAAAAAACGATATAGCCGAAATGATTGGGCACCGCTATAAATAGCCGAAATGATTGGGCAATCGCGACTTTCGCAACATAAAAGCTGAAAAGAAAGAGCATCGCGGAAAGAAATAAAAAAATGGAAATGAAACTTTTTTGCTCTGAAGGTGAGACCATACTGACCCCTGTATACAATCCATTGGCACAAATGAAAAGGGAACCATATTTTTCCACCTGGCTCCGTCAAAGGGAGAACCAGATCTTGACAGCAACATCTACAGCCAAAGATCAGCTCGACGTACTTCTCATACCAACAGGATGCAGATGCAACGTCAATAAATGCCCAAGGGTCAAAGCAAAAGTGGAGTAACGGCAAAATCCTAATTCCAAGTCTTAACAGTACATATACAACCTAGAGACTATCACAGCGTTCGCCCTCATCTCAGCAGGATGCGGACACGACTATCAAATGAAATTAGAGCAATGGCATATTTCTTGCTCCGGACTTCAACTGCAATACACGCAGCATAGAAGTCCTACGGATGTCTACCCTACTTCAACAAAGAATCAACACGACATCGTCAAAACAAAAATGAAGTGACGGCATATTCCCAGCTTTGGGTCTCGACAGCAACTCATATAATGCCTAAAAGACTATCAGAGATCATCCCACACCACAGCAAAGTGGTTATGAATCATCGGGGCTCCAAATTGAGCCTAACCTCAAGTAAAAAGCGTCATGAAAAATTCCTAACATTTGCTCTTCCGACGGTAATATGTCCTAAGAAGATTACTTGAAGACGTCTTGTCCATCCCTCAAAGGGATCAGAGATACGACGGTCGTGGGGCTACTCGAACAGCGGCTTAAAGACTGTATATCGAGAAATATATCAGCCAACGCGACGGTACCACGTACTAAAACCCTAGTACCACAAACCTAACAAACCTCCGTCGTAAAGAATGGGGGTTATATATATACAATGTTAGGACAAGTTTGTGTAACAACCCTAATTTTCTTATACATTTTTTCCTATACAAATTTTTTTCAAAATATTTTTAAAATCCACAAAGGGGTATTTTAGTCTGAGCACAATATTTAGGTAATTATTTTTGTTTTTAATTACAAGCTATAAGAATGAAATAACTCCATTTTTAGTGTACAAGAAATTACTTTAAATTTAATGTATACTAGGAGTATTTATTCTTGCTGCTATCAGTTTAAGTAATTAAAAACCACAATAATTACAAGAAGGAGTTTGTAGCTCATTGGTAATACCTTGCACTGCTGAACCAAGCCACCGGAGTTCAAATCCCATGCCCCATATTATTTTTGTATTTATTTTGTTTTAATTTTTTTTGGAAGTCAACGGTAAAAAGGCCATAACTCCCAAAATATGTACTGGATAACAAAAAGTAAATATACCAAATTGTACCCCCAGAAAATCCCCGGCCACTGGAAGCCTGACTCGGCCCGACTCGGCGCCGCCGGCCGGCGAATCGGCCGACTCGGTCCGGCGCCGCCGGCCGGACTTGGCCGGACGGCCGAGTCACCAACTGAGAAAAGTTGGCTCTTGACTTGGTCAATCCTCTTGCACACTTATTATACCTGGATCGGTTTTAATTTGGCCAATAAATCCCTTTTACTCCTAAGTTTAATGATTTTTATATATTTATTTTAATTAAAACCCTAACCCTAGCCTAGCCCTATATAAACACCCCTACCCTCTACCATTTTACCCTATAACTCTAAGTCCACTCGTCCAAATTCTCAAGAGAACTCGGTACGTTAGAAAAAGAGCGAGAAGCGAAGCGCTGCCGAAACCGACGACGAATTCCGGCAATCGTACTAGAACTTTCGCGACGTTTTCGACGCACCGACAACCATCACTTCCTTAGCCTCCTTAGTTTGTCCAAACCCGTAAGTCCCATCCCTTCTATCTCTCTTTTCTGTTAATAGAAAATACGACTTTTTGGAACCCGACGGAAATCGGAACAAACCGATTTCCGATTCGGTTTTTCTACAAATTTCCACTTGTCACCTAATACAGAATACCTAAACCTATCTATGATGACTATTAATCACCTAGAAACCAATTTAAATAAAGTTTTTCACATGAAATGATAGCTTTCTTGTAAAACCGTATTCTTTTCACAAAAATACCATAAAGTTTACTTTTCTCGTTTTAATTAATTCCCTCACTCTTAAATATGTATCTTGATCACTAAACTTGTAGAAATCAATTTGAATGAATTTTCACGCATGAAATGATAACGTTTTCAAATACCGTATTCTTGCGCTTTAATACCTTCAAGTTTAATATATCATATTTAACCTCTAAAACTTCATTAAACCCTAAAATAAGTCACGAGGTAATGACCTAACTCTACACACACACAAATATAACCCTATTTGATAAACATCAAAATATAGAATACGAAAATACAGGACTTTTCACTAAAATACCATATTCTTTATAAAACTTTTCTAAAAGCTTTAAGTTGTACACAATTCTAAATAAAATCTTTTAAAATGAAAGCACGATAGGTCATGGACATTGATCGTTTATCTAAACTGTCTTGTGGTGTCTAGGCAAGTGTGTCTAAGGCTAGTGGTTTTTAATTAGGCTCAATACTGTGGTTCCTTCCCACTTACCTGACACTTACCTGGCCGCAATTGACGGTGAAGAGGCGATTTGAGACTTCTAATGACTTGTCGTTTAGACCTTAGAAATATGTTAGTTGGCTTAGGAAATCCTAAAAACTAAAATACGGAAATCTATACCCTTTTACAAATAAATACCTTATATTTATAAAACCGTTTTTTTTCTAAATGAATAGTATTTGTTAAACCTATGCAAAGCGCCACTACAACCCACCTTTGGGGAAACCGTTAGGGATAGTACGGTTCATCGTGCACCCGCGGGCTAATAGTGCGAGATTCAGACCTCCGCAAGGAGCATTCGGTCTCGAAAGGTTTAAAATACGGCATTTAAGAAAAAATGAGATTTCGGAAAATAAAATATTTATTTAAAATTATTCTTGTATTAATATATATTTAATTATCATTTAAACGCCTATTTTGTTATAAGATAAAGTTTTCACATTTTCCTAAAAAATTACAAGATTAAAAGTTACATTAAAATACCATGAATTTCATATAAATCAATACTTTTATTAGGATATATTCACTAGAATAACACAAATAAAATCCACACTCATTATAACTATAAAGACGAATAATAAATACTTGAGGTGTATTTTGAAAACTATACAATAGTACTTTTTACATAAAACCCCCTCAAGTTTTATAAATTATAATAAGGCCCCTAACAAGTACAGAACTTCAAATTACCTTTCTTTTAGTCTGACTCGGGTTAGAGTCTGACTAATTCGGACTTGAATATGATTCAAGTCAACCCATTTTCTTTTATATCCAACTCAATATGAATACATGAATCCCAGAATCCAGTTAACAATCTATATAACCTGACTGAACCGAACCATGGATATATTCCTTTTACATGTTTCCCAGTATTCTATTTACATGACTCTACGGTTATAACCATTTCCTGATATCATGGTTTCGGTCAGTCAGTCAATCAACCATGCAATCAATACAATTTTACAACATAACAATACAAACAAGACATCGCGGGGTTTAAGGGGTAGATTGGTACGGAAGGTGTTAAAGGTGGCACGAGACGGTCAGATTTAAGACACCTAACCTGAATCCAGTTACCGTTGTTCCGGGTTGTATAACGGAGCCTTGTACTCTATTTCCGTTTGCCCTGGTCTCTAGCATATAGAGACCCCTCTCGTATACACTGGCATTCTTCTGTACAAAGCTACAAACAACTGTAGGTTTTCTAGGCACGCTAAGGAGGTCTCACAAGGCATCAACCATGCCAATTTCAAAAAATCTAGGTGCCGAGAAACCCGACTACGGATCGTTGGCTAGAAATCTAAGCGAAAAAGAAACTAGTTAACACTTAACTACAAGAAGGAAACGGAAATACAACCTTTGTAGATCCGGTGCTCCACCTCCATAGCTCCGCAACGAAGTCCCCTCGCTGTCCTAGTGAATTCCCGGGCTCTAGCGTCAGCTTCATCGGAGAATAGACGAGCTAGGTCGTCGATGTCCATGCCGAAGATGATCTACGTCGAGGCATCGCTAGATCAAGCTCCACCTTCACCAAGCCATGAAAACTTGTGAAGGAAACACACTCTACTACTTGGCAAGAGGTAGAGGATGAAGAAATAGAAAGTGGGTAGACTTTAGAATTGGATTTCTCACTTGATTTCATCAATCACCATCGATGAAGTGAAGCTTTCTTCATGTGATGAAGAAGAAGAAGAAGATGAATATTATGATAAGTTTTATTATAAGAATTAAAGAATAGAAAAGAATAATCATTCTTATCATAATCAAACCATAGTTAGGTGTAGAGAATTAACAAGGGTTAGTGAATGGTTGGGTTAAGACATGAAGACAAAATGGTCACTTTGGTCAAACCTTCATGAAGGTTCATAAAAAAACAAAGAAAGCCACCATTATCTCTTCATTATTTTCTTTTGCTAAAATAAACAAAATGGATAAATAAATGAATAAATGAAGCAAAAGAAACCCTAACCATTGACCAACCATGGTTTAATCCATACACCAAACTATCATGTATCATCAAACATGATACAATCAAATGTACAAATGTATATCACATATACAATGTGCACAATCCAAGTGAGAAAATCCATTTAAACTGAACCAATACTAGTTAATGCAAAGTAATATATCAAATATATAATTATGCATTAAATCATTAAATCAACACTTGATTTAACGATCCGGTCATATCGCATATAACCGACTAGTATCCTATGTGTCGGCTTATCGAATCAACCCTTGATTCGATAACTAGGTTATATCGCATACAACCAATCGATACATACATCGCGAGAATGAAATACGGTATCACATACACGCATTATTCTCGGTCCCGCACATATCTCATATGCGCTCCTATTTCGTTTCGCTTGAGCCAGGAAACCTCTGTGTAGGACTCTAAAGACTCGTCAATACTCCGGCAGCAGATGATGATCATATCAAGCACCCACAAGCCGCAAGCGGTCTGCTAAAGGTAACGGCCATCCGGGTATTGAGCGATCAGAAGATCGACGAGCAAGCCCGCTCACACTCCAGTGAATCCAACCAGTAACACTACCGTACAATCCGGTCTGATCGTCTGATATGTCGCATATCTCGCCTAGGGGTGGTAAACATCAGACCCCAATAGGTCGATAAGTCGTGTCGATATGAGGTCTATAACAATTCGAGAAACTACTGGTAACACTTACCAGTAAATCTCAGCAACCCTGACCAGGGATTTCCTGTTATAGCCAATCGAACACAGCGCAACATCAACCCCCTATACCGGGAGAAACGAATCCCCTCCTATCGCTCATTGCCTCCATGTGATTCGGGACTGTACCCAAAAACCACCGTTTTGCACGCCCTCTTGGACGTGGTAAGATGGAAATCAAAGCACAGTGGGAACCACACAAGACTCTATGACGATCTCGGGTCAACAGACTACTCTGTACCAGTGTCACCTGAGAACTGCCATCTGACGTGAGGTATAATACCATCTGGGAGTTCTCGGCGAGTCCGTCCAGTGTACCCAGTCTCTACTGAGAACCCGTATATCATCTCTGATGTAAAACACCAATGGATATGGGATCATCCATCGCCCATCTGTATGGGTCGAGAAGGTACACGCTAGTCTACTCTGGTATATCGATGCCCCGTCTCGATACACCCACGACTAGGGACTTTGAAGGATGTACTTATGGACTACCATGTCCCCACTAGTATGATCCGCATCATAGTCCAGGTAGTCAAGTACACATCCTAAGGGCTTTACCAACATGTATCGGAGAGACAATCAGTGTACACGTTAAGGTAAAGATCAACCAGATAGCATACTATCATGACGAGCAAGAAAGTCCTCCCTATATATGTCCAAGCACCCACTACAATATACATCATATGTACAGTAATGGCCTCTAGGGCATACATATAACTAACAATCTCCCACTTGCACTAGGGCCATCTGTAGCAGTGGTTGTAGTATCTCATACTCAACCATCCCATAAAAGTCTCTCTGTGGGAATAGGCCATCGTGAGTGGATCCGCCGTGTTGTCCTCTGAGTCTACTCTTCTAACCTCGATCCCTTAGAGATCAACCATCTCCATGATCAAGTGATACTGCCTTAGAATATGTCTGGATCACTGATGGGACGGGGGTTCCTGGCATAAGCCACAATTCCATTGTCACACAATGGTAGGAACTAAGTTCATCTCATGAACTAATATACATCCAAACAACCTCTTTGGTAGCATCTTAAGTAGCGATGTATCCTGCCTTTATCGTCTAGTATGTCACGGTATCTAGCTTGGAACTCTTCCAACATACTGTCCCTTTACTGAGGGTAAAGACAATGCCTGCGACTGACATTCAGTCGTCTTTATCACCCTGGAACACTTCCAGTGATTCTTCCCAGGATCAACTGATACCATCTCACTACACCTAGTGAGATTCCTAACATCCAATTAGATCTATCTCATAGATCCAAAATCCAGGATTTAGTAGGTATCACTTTGATCCTATGTGGAGAATCATTGTGATAAGCGGAGATTGATCGAGCGTAGCATAGAAAACTCCTTCCCTATCAAGAGTATGTCATCCACGTACTCTACGAGGATCGTCACCATACTCCCTACTACCTTTTTGTTTATACAAGGTTCATCTACCATTTTGATGATGCCAAACTCTTTGACTAAGACATCAAAACAGACGTTCCAACTCCGCGATGCCTGCTTTATCCTATAAAGCATCTTGTTCACGTTTCCGCTGCTCCCACTGTTTACGAAGCCCTCTGGCTGTGTACTTATAGACGCCCTCTTCCAAAACATCATTTTAGAAGAGCTGTCATGACACCCAACCACCAGATATCGTAGTCATGGTATGTAGCCGTGGCAAGTAGGATCTGGATGGACTTAAGCATAGCTACTTGAAAAAGGTTTCATCATAATCCACGCCTGGTAAATGATGCAAACTTTTAACAAGTCTAGCTTTGAAAGTCTCAACTTTTCCATGTACACCAAGTAATCTTCTCAAGATATACTTGCTCCTGATGGGGATTTAACCCTTCAGATATAGCAACTAAAGTCCATACTTTGTTGATGTATAAGGATTCCATCTCAGATCACTAAGCATCCAGCCATTCTGACAGAGTCTTACTCCTGATGGCCAGCTCGAAACTAGTTGGGTCATCATCTCATGATGCAATCCTCGCTCCCACTGTCATCGAAAAACCGAAGTATCTCTCAGGCAGGTGAGGAACCCTACCAGATCGGCGGAGAGGCTGAGGTTCGTTGGAATCTACTGAATCCTTTGGTTCTGTCAAATCATCAGTTGCAGTTTGTATAGCTGGAACATTTCCAGTTGTACATAACTGACATTGCCTCGAGCTTGTCCGGATTTTGCTTTTCAGACATAGGCCGGACAACCCCAAATCTTAACTAGCTTAAGACATGGGCTCTTCCCTTTCCATATCACATATGAAATGGTAGGCTTTGATTTGATTCGAACCCTAACTCAATAGGTATGCAGCTTCATAAGTGCATAACTCCCAAAAGGAAATAGGTAACTCAGTAGTACTCATCATAGAGCACACCATATTGAATAGGGTGCAATTGCTCCGCCCCGATATACCATCGTGCTATAGTGTATACGGAGGAGTAATGCTGAGAGAGAATCTCATTCTCCTTTAAAATAGTCCAGGATTTCCGTGCTCTAGTACTCCTCCTCGATCACATCAAAGGACATAATACTTATACCCGTATTTTGGTTCTCTACTTTTAAATCATATTCTGTGAATATCTCAAAAGGTTCGGACTTATGTTTCAACAGGAACATATGTCTGAATCTAAAGAGATTATCAGAGAATGTAATGAAGTACAAAGAACCGGTCTTGGCATGTATAGACTGGGGACCTACATACATCAACATGTATCATCCTAAGAGTTTACTAACTCTTTCTCTGCTTCCATTAAACAGAGCTATGGTCATCTTATCTCTATGACATGACTAGCGAGTTCCATAAGATGTAAATTCAAACTAATTTAAATATGCATCTTTATGTAACTCTAGCTAGTCGGGTCGCATTGATATGACCTAGTCTACAATACCTCAAGAAGGAACCGTTCATTTCTGAACTCTTCCTCTTGTGTGTGTTCTGTATACTAGGAACTGTAGTTTGATTTAGAACATTAATGCTTTTAGATAACGTGCCTGAACCGATCAACTTTTGATATAGGAAATGTTCAAAACATTATCCATCTATACAAAATTTTATCATTTCTTTACTAATAAAGAGACTGATATGATTTTGTATATCAGGTTCAGTATCTAATAACATTCGTTCAGAATAAATGTATTATTATACAGGGTGACAGTGACCAACAGACTTGGCTGCAACACTTGCCCCGTTTTCTGCCTCATGAAACTTATCACCCGTTCTCAGTTTTTCTACCCTTTTGTAGCCCTATGTAACATCTTACATTTCTGGGATCCTGATCCGGTATCAAATACCCAGGATACAGAGGATACTGAGAAACAGTTCTGTGTAACGAACACACCCGAAGATGATGCATCATTATGCACTCTCTTCGTTTGGGCGGCACGGGAAATCTGGTATTCCCCAATTTCCTGCTCTGTCTTATAACAATTATAAGTTGGAGCGGGACCAACGTTTTCCAGCTCAGTATAACAAGCGGGTTCGGTCAACAATCCGTAATATTATCTTGATTAAGGCGTGATATGGTCGCTACCAGGAGAGAGAGAGAAGAAAACACTCAGCGTGCGCTCTTGCAAGAATAGATTGGTTATTATTTTATCTAATCAGGATGGCTCCCACTGCTTTTTATCAAATCTTCCTTCAAACCCTAAAAGGAAAGACTAGCCGGGATTAATTACACACTACAAGTTCGCCAATCTTTCAGCCAGGCCAGTGTCGGTACTTTGAGGGAGGTCCCCCGTGCTTTCGCACGAACCTAATTAATGTAAACCTCGTTTTCCCAAAGGCGTAACCTCGTTAACACCTTTCTAGACACCTACTTGATCGGCTAATTGTAATGTATAAAACTCTCCCAGGAGTAACAATTACTCGCAGCGGGTATCGGGATCCAACTATCTCATAGAAGGTATGCAATCTCATTGCAAATTTCAACACTTGAAATTCCCGATAATATTTTGCCCCTAGCGTCCTATGATCTTGACAGAGGTCAACAAACCATAGGCTGCTAGTCAAGTTCAACCCGTCATTTCTTAATTGAAGTAAACCCACCCGCACGACCCTTAACAGAGGTCAACAAGGTCGCACGACTACCCTAAATCAATCACATCATATGCTTATGCAGATAAGCACTAATCAGCTACCGCACACTACGCCTTGACAGAGGCCAACAAACGCAGCACGAATACTAACTACTACTTATCTGAAATGACGGAGGGCTACGACAGGTTTTTCTGAAAACCTATTGCGTAATGAACTTGATATCGTTGTAGGATCGAATGAATTTTGAAATGGAGAGTTTTTGAGGCTTTTCCAGTTTTGCTAAAGGAGTCACTCCCGGTGAAGGGATCGTCGGTCCTTTCCTCATCGAATGAGGTGCGGGATATATCACATATATCACTGTGCAAAGCAAAATCACTTAAAAGCAATCAAAAGACAAACCGAGGGGTGTAGCATCTGCCAGTTATTGCTAAAGGAGTCACTCCCGGTGAAGGGATCTCGGTCCTTTCCTCATCGAATAAGGTGCAGGATATATCACATATACCGCTGTGCAAAGCAAGAACTGTAGCTACCTGTTTTATTTTGAAATTTGATTCTACAACATCTTTAGGTTTCTTTTATTTCATTAATCTCATTAATGAAGTCCCATCATTTAAAGTACCTAAACATCACAGATAAATACGACGTACACTTATGCTATCCGCATTCGCCTCGATGTCCCCTCGTGCACCGTTAGGTTAGGTAACTAACGGCAGAGCAGGGCAGGGCTAGCGCGGGTGAAAAAAATAAGTAACGCCTATATAATATATCATATATACTATATGCTGTATCTATCACAGAACATCACATGATCACATCACAGATATCGCAGCAGAAGAATCATATGAAATATTGGATATACTAGGACGTCCGTGTTTTCAATACGAGCCAGTATAAAACACGGATTCCACGGTCGTGATGAATAGCCAAACCCACACCCCTAGACCCCTACGAGAGCGGCAAACAACCCTACCAATTCTAGAGTTAGGAGACCCGGACTCGACTCCTCGAGTTGGTCTCCCACTGGACTCCAGAACCCGGTTACTTGTGCCCTCCTCCTTGGGTCTATCCTAGTGCGGAAAAGTAAATAATATACAAACGGTGACATCTTCCGCTACCTGGAAGTGCCCCAATAAAGAATATTACATACAAGTTTTTACATGAATGAAAATGAAAAACACTCATCTCACATAAAAACCCCCGGCTATTCGAACACGACGATCCAATATAACATATCCAGCAACACATAACATCACATGTTATCAACGTAAGTAAATATGTTCATCCCAATTGTCGTTGACATATAGCAACGAAACCGGCGATATCACATATTACACTTACGGTCACAGAAAAGAAAGTGTAAAACTACAACAGTTAGAATCCGCAATCTGCATAGACATCGCATGCCTAATCAAATGAATTACTTAGACATCGCATGCCTAACAATTATAAACCCCGCATTTTAGTCTCATTATCGAAAACTCTTTTCAATGTCAAGTCGGGCAATTCAACAAGATTCCCGACATCCTGATCGAATGCTCGTCGCAAACTTTAGTAGGCGGCCGCACCCCCGATACCGTCGACGAAGCGCACCAAGGCGGAACACCGCTGCCGCGAGCACCCGAACGGATGCTTTCGGCGACGGGGTTCTCCTACAGTCACTTGGTCGGGGCTATGGAGTGAGGCTGTCTATTAAGTTTACCCGGCGAGTATCCGCGTACGCTACGTGATTGCGACGGACTTTTGATCACATCAAAATTCCGTGGCAACCGATCAAGTGAGACTAAACTGCTATGTTTATAACATTCATTCAGTTATCTCATAACTTATTGTGAATTCCAATTATTGTATCCCATTCCGGATAAATAGAAAATGTCGTACTTTCCGATCGAACAATCGAACACCCAAGTTTTCCCGATACAGATCAACACATTAAACAAGTCTAAAAACATTCAGTTCGTGCCTCAGTACCAACGGTCCAGCCGTAGAAGGGTCAAGCCAACGCCTCACATGTGGTACGTCGTACTGCCCCAAACCCGAAGGTTCAAAGGGCAGTTCAAGACGGTCACATAATCGAGTTAAGGTTTGTTGTCTTCTAGAGGGACCATCGCGTTACTTGCACTACTTAGAACGTCCTTAAACCACAGAAAAATCCAACACTTGGAAATTTCCTGACAGGGGAAAAATTGGGTATTTAAATCCGGTCGAACTTTTTAACATATTCAAAAATATCCGGAAAGCCGCACAGACAAAATTTGATAATCCGATCGAATATACGAATCCCCAAAACAACCCCAGAAAATTCAACTCTGTAGCCAGATTTAAAATATCCCAGAAAAACCAACACAGAAAAATATGAATTACTGTGCAAAATTCAAGTGCTGATGTGACAAGGTGACCGCGGAACCGCCGCACAAGCCATGCTTGTGCCGCGGTTCCGCCGCGCGTTAGTGGAATCATGTTCTCGAATTTCACAGTAATTGTTAGAAAAGCCTGCTGATATTTCTGCATATTTTTAATTTGGAAAAAGGCCAGATTTTGAAAATAGGATAGAGAGCATTTTTAGGGTTGGGGTTTCGGGTCGTTCGGACTTCAAACTCCGTCTGGACTTCGCCTAAGGCTCTAGCTAGGCTCTGATACCACTGTAGGTTTCCTAGGCACGCTAAGGAGGTCTCACAAGTCATCAACCATGCCAATTTCAAAAAATCTAGGTGCCGAGAAACCCGACTACGGATCGTTGGCTAGAAATCTAGGCGAAAAAGAAACTAGTTAACACTTAACTATAAGAAGGAAACGGAAATACAACCTTTGTAGATCCGGTGCTCCACCTCCATAGCTCCGCAACGAAGTCCCCTCGCTGTCCTAGTGAATTCCCGGGCTCTAGCGTCGGCTTCATCGGAGAATAGGCGAGCTAGGTCGTCGATGTCCATGCCGAAGATGATCTACGTCGAGGCATCGCTAGATCAAGCTCCACCTTCACCAAGCCATGAAAACTTGTGAAGGAAACACACTCTACTACTTGGCAAGAGGTAGAGGATGAAGAAATAGGAAGTGGGTAGACTTTAGAATTGGATTTCTCACTTGATTTCATCAATAACCATTGATGAAGTGAAGCTTTCTTCATTTGATGAAGAAGAAGAAGAAGATGAATATTATGATAAGTTTTATGATAAGAATTAAAGAATAGAAAAGAATAATCATTCTTATCATAATCAAACCATAGTTAGGTGTAGAGAATTAACAAGGGTTAGTGAATGGTTGGGTTAAGACATGAAGACAAAATGGTCACTTTGGTCAAACCTTCATGAAGGTTCATAAACAAACAAAGAAAGCCACCATTATCTCTTCATTATTTTCTTTTACTAAAATAAACAAAATGGATAAATAAATGAATAAATGAAGCAAAAGAAACCCTAACCATTGACCAACCATGGTTTAATCCATACACCAAACTATCATGTATCATCAAACATGATACAATCAAATGTACAAATGTATATCACATATACAATGTGCACAATCCAAGTGAGAAAATCCATTTAAAGTGAACCAATACTAGTTAATGCAAAGTAATATATCAAATATATAATTATGCATTAAATCATTAAATCAACACTTGATTTAACGATCCGGTCATATCGCATATAACCGACTAGTATCCTATGTGTCGGCTTATCGAATCAACCCTTGATTCGATAACTAGGTTATATCGCATACAACCAATCGATACATACATCGCGAGAATGAAATACGGTATCACATACACGCATTATTCTCGGTCCCGCACATATCTCATATGCGCTCCTATTTCGTTTCGCTTGAGCCAGGAAACCTCTGTGTAGGACTCTAAAGACTCGTCAATACTCCGGCAGCAGATGATGATCATATCAAGCACCCACAAGCCGCAAGCGGTCTGCTAAACGTAACGGCCACCCGAGTATTGAGCGATCAGAAGATCGACGAGCAAGCCCGCTCACACTCCAGTGAATCCAACCAGTAACACTACCGTACAGTCCGGTCTGATCGTCTGATATGTCGCATATCTCGCCTAGGGGTGGTAAACGTCAGACCCCAATAGCTCAATAAGTCGTGTCGGTATGAGGTCTATAACAATTCGAGAAACTACTGGTAACACTTACCAGTAAATCTCAGCAACCCTGGCCAGAGATTTCCTGTTATAGCCAATCGAACACAGCGCAACATCAACCCCCTATACCGGGAGAGACGAATCCCCTCCTATCGCTCATTGCCTCCATGTGATTCGGGACTGTACCCAAAAACTACCATTTTGCACGCCCTCTTGGACGTGGTAAGATGGAAATCAAAGCACAGTGGGAACCACACAAGACTCTATGACGATCTCGGGTCAACGACTACTCTGTACCAGTGTCACCTGAGAACTGCCATCTGACGTGAGGTATAATACCATCTGGGAGTTCTCGGCGAGTCCGTCCAGTGTACCCAGTCTCTACTGAGAACCCGTATATCATCTCTGATGTCAAACACCAATGGATATGGGATCATCCATCGCCCATCTGTATGGGTCGAGAAGGTACACTCTAGTCTACTCTGGTATATCGATGCCCCGTCTCGATACACCCACGACTAGGGACTTTGAAGGATGTACTTATGGACTACCATGTCCCCACTAGTATGATCCGCATCATAGTCCAGGTAGTCAAGTACACATCCTAAGGGCTTTACCAACATGTATCGGAGAGACAATCAGTGTACACGTTAAGGTAAAGATCAACCAGATAGCATACTATCATGTCGAGCAAGAAAGTCCTCCCTATATATGTCCAAGCACCCACTACAATATACATCCTATGTACAGTAATGGCCTCTAGGGCATACATATAACTAACAACAACATCGTTAATATAACATTACAACATTACAACAATACAATACAATATTGAAAGCGCTCTCTCTCTCTCTTACTCTTGTCTATTTCTCCACCAACTTGGGACTTACCGAGCGACCTGTTCGCTGACGACATTCTATTTCCTTCTTCTTTGAATGTCGTCAGGTGCGTAGGACCAAGCTGAGATCGAGCCCACCGGTGAAGACTTGGAGCAGTTCCGCGAAGACCCCGAGCTCTAGGTATTGTACCTTGTTCTTTTCAGTATTTTCATTTCCTGTTATGCCACTGTTTAAGCATCTTTATTTCAGTTGTATTTTTCTTTTCATGCATTGTACAAAGAATGTTATTAATAAAAGTTGTTGTTATTTCTATATCATCCGTCTCTTGTGATTTAATTTATATTGCTTAGTTACGCTTAGCGTATGTACTTCTGAGTATATACGTAGCGGGCCTCGTCGCGTCCACTTCCACGTACACTGGGAAGCGGGGCGTGACAGTTTGCCTATAAACCCACGAGAGGCAAACCAAATAAACTCCGAAATGAGTATATAAACTAGAAACTCTGAAACGAGTGAATAAACAAGAAATTCTGAAATGAGTACATAAACTAGAAACTCCGAAACGAGTGAATAAACTACAAACTCCGAAATGAGTATATAAACTAGAAACTCCGAAACGAGTGAATAAACTACAAACTACGAAATGATTACATAAACTAGAGACTCCGAAATGAGTGAATAGACTACAAATTCTGAAATGAGTATATAAACTAGAAACTCCGAAACGAGTGAATAAACTACAAACTCCGAAATGAGTACATAAACTAGAGACTCCAAGGTGAGTGAATAAACTACAAACTCCGAGATGAGTGAATAAACTACAAACTCCGACATAAACTACTTCGTGCTAGATCAAGACATCAAGAAACGGAAAGGCACAACTCATAGGGCTCGGGGTTTAGAACTGCATTTCTTAAGGATCGAGATCTGAGTTAACGATAAATGATGATGTTTTTGTCCGCTCGCTATCTTCTCAGATGTAACATTTCAAAAAAATAAAATATTATTTTTGGTGAATTTTTATAATTTAATATTAATTTTAATGAATATTTTAATATTTCGGTATAATTAAATACCGATAATTTGGAAAAAAAATTTGGAAAATTATAGAAATTACTAAAAAGATGGTGTTTTATGGAATTATGCAATTTTTAAGTTTTTGTGATTAATTTGACACTAATTTTGTACTAACCGCGATTAAAAATCGCTAATCGGGTTTTAAGCGGGTTTTGTGCAAAACATGCACCATTTCATTTTTACACTTGTTATTTTGTTTCATGTCTTTCCTTCATGTTTATGGCATGGTTGTTGATTTATTAGGAAAGGAAAAGAAAAGAATAGAAAATGATAAGATTATAATATAGAGGTATGGGTTAGAGAGAGAAAGAGTGGATGAGGGGTCAACCCATGTCATGAGCCATTCCCCATCATTTAATCCATTCATTTTTCTCCCCTCTCTTCCTCTTCTTGCTGCTGCTGCCGCCTCCCCCTCCTCCTCCATCTTCAAGCCACAAAACTCCATGAAAAACTCTCCAAAACCTCATTCCCACTTCACAAAAAGGGTGCACAAGCTCACAAGCTATAGTAAGGACCAAGAAAAATTCGATTTTGGCGCTGTAAAGGATTCATGGGAGCTAAATGAGGTAAACCGTTTCATAATTTTTGTAGTGTTTCTAGTGCTTAAGCCTCATTTCACGTTTAATATCGTTTTGGCGAAGTTTGGTGGGCTTTGGAAAACCCTAGAGAAGGTTAGGGTTAAATTGAGTTGTATCAGTGTAATTAAGCCTCAGTGGTGACCCTTAAACCCCCCTTTGTGCTATGAACCCAGATCCAATACAATACAAAACCTAGAACCCAAAACAGAACAGTCTATGTCGGTTTGTGAGGAATTGGAGCGTACAGGTGAATCTGGAGTGATCCGGGGCCAATACTAGAAAAGTAAACAATACCAGAGACCTAGTGGGACCCATAGGAAGACACCCTACTAGAACGAGACCCTAACTCCATGCCCAAACCGGCCTGGCCGGATTTTCCCCTAATGTGGCCGGCCCCTCTGATGAACTAGGTGCCCAGGTTGCTTCAGTAGGTCATATGTACCCTATATATCACCCCAGAGTTGTTTGCTTGCCCTGTTTTAGCCTGAGTCAAAATCTGGGACCACTTTCTCTAGTTGCTGCTTTGATTCGAGCAATGGTTTTCCGTATTCTAAATTCTAGATTTTAGTATTTGTGCTTTATCTCGATCATGTGACGTTTGTACGTCTATATCGAGTGATATCGGGTTGTTTTGCGAGAGCTAACCATAGGTTCTAACCTATAAGCTTTAAAGCGTATCGCTTTGGTTTTAGTGTGTCGTTTTGGTTTTGAATTTGGTTTTAATGCGATGCGATACGTGTGACATGTAAGTCGATGTAGTACACCCCAGTACTTATGGGGAGGCGGAATTTTCAAAAACAATCAAGTTTAAACAACGAACATCGACTAACCGCTTGAATCGAAGCTAAACTATAAATAACCGTATTCAAATGAGTTTCTTCTCACAAGTGATTAGGGATTATACCTAATGAAACCGGTCCTTCTTCTTTACGTCCTCCTTTGTTCTCCTCGACCTTCTCTAGGTAGTAGACGATCCACCCGAGAGCAAAACACCAAGCTAAACCTCTAACTTGAGGTAACTAATCAACTTTGATTGCTAATCAAAGATGAGAGGATGATATAGAGTGAAGGTTATGGATTGTTTAGTCTAACTAATCCTTTGATCTCAACACATGAGGATTAAGGATTAGGGTTTGAAGATGAGAGCTTGAGGAGAGAGAATGTGGGATAAGATAATGAGAGGAGAGAGAGTGTATCATAATATATTATGAAGCATTTCTTTTTAACAATAATGAATAAAGGAAATGAATAAGCATGCTTCATAAAATATCTAGTGGTGATTCATTAGCATGAGTCATTAAGCAATAAATGTGCATTAATGAAATGAATGAATCACCACCATGACTCACTCTCTTATCCAAAAGAAACCTCCTTAGTCACATCTTCTAGAAGCTTCTCGAGTAATTACGAGAACGCCCCTCCGATCCGTAAAAATACGGAAAAACTTTAGACTGTAAAAATCCAATAACCGGATACCAGTAACTGGCTTAAACCAAAGCCGACTGGTAAAAACTGTCCGAAAGTCGTACGCGCGTAAACGCACGTATGCGTCCGAACCCTTTGTCGCAAAACCATGCAACCTCTATATCGTTTCGCCTGGAGTAGGAAACTCTCTGTGTGGGACTCTAGAGACTCGACTACTATGCTGGCAGTGGGTTTAACCACAGACCGCAAGCGGCACTAGCTGTACGTAACGGTCCCCAGGTAGTTGTCGATAAGAAGGCCGATGAGTAAACCCATCCGAACTCCTACTGAGTCTGATGTGACAATCTCCAAACAGTCCGGTCCGTTCGTCCAAGACTATCGCATATCGGGCCTAGGGGGGCGGCAAGCGTCAGTCCCCTAATAGCGGTATAAGTCGTGTCGGAGTAAAGCCCATTACACCCTGAGAAACTGCTGGAACCTACCAGCAAATCTCGCTTGCCCTGGCCAGGGACTTTGCGTAATGGCTCTCTGACACAGCACGATATCTACTCCCAATACCGGGAGGGACGAATCCTGTCTAACCGCCACTGCCTCCAAGTGCTCGGGACTGCACCCAACTGCTACCTGTTTGCACGACTCCATAGAGCCGTGGTAGGGTAGCAATCTAAGAACAGTGGGACACACTCGAGGCGAAGTAGCAGTGTCAAGTCTGCGGACTACGCTGTACTCATGTCACCTGGGAACTGTTTACTGACGACTGGTATCAAACCAACCAACAGTTCCCTGTGAGTCCTGTCCGGTGTACCCGTAACCTAACGAGCACCTGTATACTATCTCCAGTACGACGTACTGATGGCTGTGGGACAGACCATCTCCCCAACTGGGATGAGAAGCGTACACACTAGTCTACTCCGGAGTATCGATGCTCTGTCTCGATAATCCAACGACCAGGGACCTGAATAAGGATGTGCTTGTAGACTACCCAGCCCCCACTAGTGTGACTGCCATCACAACGCTGGTAGACAAGCAAGATCCTAAGAGCTCTATCAATACGTACACTCACATATTAAGATAGAAAAACCAAGTAGCATACTACCATGTTTAGCAAGACTGTTATATACATGTGAATATCCCAAGCTTCCATTAAGTAATATACAAGCTAGTATGATACAGTAATGGCCTTCTAGGGCATAAACACTAACAATCTCCCACTTGCACTAGGGCCATGTACTGGCATATCGAAGACCAATGATCTCGAGTAGCCTCTCGAACTGAATCTGAGGAAGGGCCTTCGTGAATGGATCAGCAATGTTCTCTTCTGAAGCAACTCTCCGAACCTCGATCTCCTGACGATCAATGATCTCCCTGATCAGGTGATACCGCCTCAAGATGTGTCTGGACTTCTGATGGGACCTTGGTTCCTTCGCTAAAGCTATAGCTCCGTTGTTGTCGCAATACAGAGGTATTGGATCAACTATGGTAGGAACCACCTGAAGTTCTGTTAGGAACTTCTTCATCCAGACTGCTTCTTTTGCGGCATCGCAAGCAGCTATATACTCCGCTTCCATCGTCGAGTCAGCAACGGTGTCCTGCTTGGAGCTCTTCCAGCACACCGCCCCTCCATTGAGGGTAAAGACATAACCCGACATGGACTTGGAATCGTCCTTATCACTTTGGAAGCCGGAATCAGCAAAGGCCTCCAACCTGAGGTCTTTTCCGCCGTAAACCAAGAACATCTCCTTAGTCCTCCTCAGGTACTTGAGAATGTTCTTTACTGCTATCCAGTGTTTCTCCCCTGGGTCTGACTGATACCGGCTTACCACGCTCAGTGCGTAAGCTACATCTGGTCTGGTACACAACATCGCATACATTATAGAGCCTACCGCAGAAGCGTAGGGTATAATAGACATGCGTTCCCTTTCCAAATCAGTCTTGGGAGACATCTCTTTGGAGAGGGTGATTCCGTGACAAGCCGGTAGATTACCGCGCTTTGAATCTTCCATACTGAATCTTTTCAGTACAGTGTCGATATACCTGGACTGCGAAAGTCCCAACATCCTCTTGGATCTATCACGATAGATCCGGATCCCCAGAATGTAAGAGGCATCACCCAGGTCTTTCATGGAGAACCTGTGTGACAAGAATCCTTTGACAGATTGTAGCATAGGAATGTCATTTCCTATCAATAGAATGTCATCCACGTACAAGACGAGGAATACGACACTTCTGGCCACAACTTTACTATATATGCACGGTTCATCTGGATTTTTGATAAAGTCATATTCTTTGACTGTCTCATCAAAACAGATGTTCCAACTCCGCGATGCCTGCTTTAGTCCATATATGGACTTAAGCAGCTTGCATACTTTCCCGCTGCTCCCACTCTGATTGAAACCCTCTGGCTGATCCATATAGACGCTCTCTTCTAAATTTCCATTCAGAAAAGCCGTCTTTACGTCCATCTGCCAGATTTCATAATCATGGAAGGCAGCAATAGCAAGAAGGACCCGAATGGATTTGAGCATAGCCACTGGAGAAAAAGTTTCGTCATAGTCCAAACCAGGTCTTTGACGAAAACCCTTTGCAACAAGTCTAGCCTTATAGGTTTCCACCTGTCCATCTACACCAATCTTTTTCTTGAAGATCCATTTGCATCCTATGGGTTTTACCCCATCTGGAGCAAAGTCCAAAGTCCATACTTTGTTGGTGTACATGGACTCCATTTCGGTCCGCATTGCATCTAGCCATCGTACCGAGTCGCCGCTCTGGATGGCCTGCTGGAAGTCAGTAGGTTCATCATCATCTATGATGCAATCCTCTCTATCCCCGTCTATGAGAAAACCGTAGTATCTCTCAGGCGGACGAGACGGCCTACTACTCCTGCGGAGGGGTGCGGGAATGTTCTGTTCTTCTTGAACCTCTGGTTCTACCAAACTTTCAGTAACAGCTTGTGGTTCTGGAATTTCTTCCAGTTCTACTTCGCTCCCACTCTTCTGATTTTCTAAAAATTCAGTTTCTAAGAAGTGGGCATGACGAGAAATAAAAACCTTTTGTTCCTCTGCGTAATAGAAATAATATCCCTTGGAGTTCTTTGGATATCCCACAAGCTTACACAGTACTGAGCGTGCCTCGAGCTTGTCCACATGCTGCTTTTTTACAAAAGCTGGACACCCCCATGTCCTAAAATGTTTTAGACAGGGTTTCTTCCCATTCCACATCTGATATGGTGTGGTAGGCACAGTCTTGGTTGGAACCTGGTTCAAAAGATATGCCGCTGATTCTAGCGCATAACCCCAGAAAGATCGCGGTAACTCAGTATTACTCATCATGGATCGTACCATATCCAATAGGGTTCGATTCCGTCTCTCCGATACACCGTTGTGCTGTGGAGTGTATGGAGGAGTAAGCTGAGAGAGAATTCCTTTCTCTTTTAGGTAACCTAGGAACTCGGCACTTAAGTATTCTCCACCTCGATCAGATCTTAGTGTCTTAATACTTTTGCCTGTTTGGTTTTCCGCTTCACTCTTAAATTCCAGGAATTTCTCAAAGGCCTCTGATTTATGCTTCATTAAGAAAACATATCCATACCTAGAGAAATCATCTGTAAAAGTAATGAAGTAGGAATAACCACCTCTTGCATGTGTAGACATTGGACCACATACATCACTGTGTATGAGTCCTAAGAGCTCGCTCGCTCTTACTCCTTGTCCAGTAAATGGAGTCTTTGTCATCTTTCCTTTGAGACAAGATTGACAAGTGTCATAAGTTTGATATTCGAACGTGTCCAAATATCCTTCTCTATGCAACTTAGTCAACCTTCTCTCATTGATGTGACCCAGTCTACAATGCCATAAGAAAGCTTTATTTAAATCTGGAGACTTTCTTTTTAGTGTGTTCTGGACATTGAAAATTTGGAGTTGGTTTAACACATATATGCCGTTATTTAGAGTACCGGACCCAATCAAACCATGATTAAGGTGGATGTTGACAACATCTCTTACAAACGTGAAATCATAACCTTTATTTGATAACAAGGAAACTGATATGATATTACACGTTAAGCTGGGTACAAAATAACAGTTATGTAAAACCAAAATGTGTCCACTCGTTAATCCTAGGTGATAATCCCCGACGGACGCAGCTCTCACGCTAGCTCCGTTAGCAACCCTGAGGATCATATCACCTTCCTTCAGCACTCTACGGTTTCTCAGTGCCTGCAATGAATTGCAAATATGAGATCCTGATCCGGTATCCAATACCCAGGAAGCAGAGTTGATTGACAGACAATTCTCAATTACAAACACACCTGAAGTCGAAGCCACAGCTTGCTTCGGTTCCTGGTTCTTGGCGTTCCACGCCTTGCAATCCTTCTTCCAGTGCCCTTTCCTGTGACAATGGAAGCACTCATCCAGGCCAACTACCGGTGCTGTAAACTTTTTCTTTCCCTTCTTTCCCACCTTACTAACACCTCCTCTAGGTCTGGGTGCGGCCTTCTTCTTCCTTCCTTTAGCCCTAGCCTTGGACCCGGAAGAAGATGAACCGCCAACAAACATAGCGGGTGTTTCCCTTGCCTTCTGCAAGGTGCCCTCTGCACTCCTTAACATGTTTAGGAGTTCCGCAAGTTCAACTTCTTTTCCTTGAAGATTGAAGTTGAGGATAAACTGGGCGTAGGTGGGAGGAAGGGACTGGAGAACAAGGTCTGTATAGAGCTCATTATCCAAAGTCGTCCCAAGGTCTGCGAGCTCTTCAATATAGCCGATCATCTGTAGGACATGTTCACCTACCGATGACCCGACAGCCAACCTCGCTCGAAACAATTTCTTAGAGGTCTCGTATCTTGCTATACGAGATTGCTCTCCATAAAGTTCCTTTGTATGGAGAAATATGCCATCTAGGGACATATCCTCGTGCCTCCTCTGATGTTCATTGTTCATCGAGGCAAGCACGATGCACTTGGCTCTCGCGCAATCTAAATCCCAGGTTTTGCGGATTTCCTTATCCGCATTGCTGGATTTGGGATCAAGGACAGCAGGTGCTGTAGCGGTGAGGACGTACCCCAGTTTGTCATAGGTCAAAGCCATCTTGACATTCCGCAGCCAATCTTTATAGTTTGGCCCCGTCAGTATATTTTTCTCTAAAAGTAACTTAAGTCCAGTCATTTTTCAGGGTCGCTGCAATTAGGAGAGAGAGAAGAAAACTCTTTAGCATGATGCTCTTGCAAGTTTAGAGTGGTTTTTAGTTTATCTAAACTGGATGGCTCCCACTGTTTCTCGAATCCTTCCTCAAACCATAAAAGAAGAATTAGCCAAGACTATTCTCACCGTACAATACTTGCTTAACCGTTCAGCCAGGCCGGTGTCGATACTTCGAGGGAGGTTTTCCAACGCTTTCGCGAAGTTCCTTAATTAAATAACCTCTTTTCTCTGGGGGCATAACCCCGCTGACACTTTTCTGGACACCTACTAGGTTTATAGCATTGATCGTTAAGCGACGAATATCCTGATAAGTAGCATATACTCACAGTAGGATCGGGATCCAAATATCATCGTATGATAATGTTGAAGGAATCCTACCAACATTCATCAAACTCCAAATGGTATGCATCTCTTTGCAAATTTCAGTTTCTTTAGAAATTCCCGATATAAGTTTTTGCCCCATGCTCTTATGATCTTGACTAAGGGCCAACAAATCATAAGTCACATGTCAAGTTCTGCCCATCATTATCCTGTTGATTTGAACCCATCCGTATACTCTTGACTAAGGGCCAAACAAAGTAATACGACTGTCCCAAACCAACTCATCTATCTATGCAACAAATGAATACCCCAGCAGCTACCAAACACTATGTCTTGACTAAGGGCCAAACAAACATAGCTTAAATACTACTGACCATTCATAAGAAATGACGGAGGGCTACGACTGGTTTTGGCGAAACCGTGAACGTAGTGAACTTGATATAACCGAAGGAACCTGATAGCTTTTAAAAGGAGTGGTTAAATCTCCGCATTTAAAAATATCTGTTTTTAAAATTAACCGAGTGGTTTTAATTGTTCCAACGATTTAAACTATGGTTTGTTTTACTTTGCATTATAGATAATGCGTCCCATCATTAACCTATCATTGCAGAAAACAACGAAAATACAACGTCCTCTTATGCCATCCGCATTCGCCACGGGGTCCCGTCATCACCCGTTAGGTTACTTAACTAACGACAGAGCGGGGGCTGGGCTAGCGCGGGTGTAAAACATAAGTGGCGTCTAAATAGCTATCATAAATATAGATATTTTACATTCGTCTGACGCAATGATATTCATTCCAGAACACAGATAAACAATATTGGATTTGCAAGCAATCTGTATTTCTTTTGAGCCTGCAAGAAAAGACAGATTACACAGTTGTGATGAATAGCCGTTACCCCACCCTCGACCCCTACGGGTACGGCAAACTACCCACCCGGCAGTCTGTGTACCCCACCTTGGGTCAGTCCTAGGAGCAAAAACAGTAAAATGAAATAATACAACGGTGGCTACGACCGCAACCTGGAAGTGCCCCGCGAAAATAATATTACAACAAATTACATTTACAACAAATGAATTAACCAATAACCCATTGCGAACCCCGGCTATACACCACAACAGTCCAATACAGTTTATATGCACAAACAGATATAACCATTTCAGAAATGTGCAACCCCCTGCCAACCGACATACTAGCAGTTGGGGAAGGTTTACGAACACATTAAACAATCACAGATATAATCCAATACGCAAATACTGTACAATTCGATCGAATAAACAACATCAATATTGCTCCAAAATCTGCTCTGTTAAACAGTAACCTGAGCAATAATTAAATATTCCAGAAAACCCCAAATGTCACAGGGGACCCACACAAGAAAGACGAGTCCATGACTCGGCCAAAGCGCCGCGGAAGGGCGGCGGATCCCACCGATCCGCCGCGCTTTCGCGGCCGAGTTGCCGATTCATGGGCTCGAATTTCTTGGGTGTTCTCCTGGACTCCTTTCTAGCTCTCTGAACACACCTGAAAAATTTTCTGACATCGTTTTGAATTCGACAGAAACTAGTATTTTTTAGGGTTTTCCGGTTTCGTTTTTCCGTTCGAAATTCGTACAAATTTGCGATTAAGTTATTTAGTGTTTAGCGAGGCTCTGATACCACTGTAAGTCGATGTAGTACACCCCAGTACTTATGGGGAGGCGGAATTTTCAAAAACAATCAAGTTTAAACAACGAACATCGACTAACCGCTTGAATCGAAGCTAAACTATAAATAACCGTATTCAAATGAGTTTCTTCTCACAAGTGATTAGGGATTATACCTAATGAAACCGGTCCTTCTTCTTTACGTCCTCCTTTGTTCTCCTCGACCTTCTCTAGGTAGTAGACGATCCACCCGAGAGCAAAACACCAAGCTAAACCTCTAACTTGAGGTAACTAATCAACTTTGATTGCTAATCAAAGATGAGAGGATGATATAGAGTGAAGGTTATGGATTGTTTAGTCTAACTAATCCTTTGATCTCAACACATGAGGATTAAGGATTAGGGTTTGAAGATGAGAGCTTGAGGAGAGAGAATGTGAGATAAGATAATGAGAGGAGAGAGAGTGTATCATAATATATTATGAAGCATTTCTTTTTAACAATAATGAATAAAGGAAATGAATAAGCATGCTTCATAAAATATCTAGTGGTGATTCATTAGCATGAGTCATTAAGCAATAAATGTGCATTAATGAAATGAATGAATCACCACCATGACTCACTCTCTTATCCAAAAGAAACCTCCTTAGTCACATCTTCTAGAAGCTTCTCGAGTAATTACGAGAACGCCCCTCCGATCCGTAAAAATACGGAAAAACTTTAGACTGTAAAAATCCAATAACCGGATACCAGTAACTGGCTTAAACCAAAGCCGACTGGTAAAAACTGTCCGAAAGTCGTACGCGCGTAAACGCACGTATGCGTCCGAACCCTTTGTCGCAAAACCATGCAACCTCTATATCGTTTCGCCTGGAGTAGGAAACTCTCTGTGTGGGACTCTAGAGACTCGACTACTACGCTGGCAGTGGGTTTAACCACAGACCGCAAGCGGCACTAGCTGTACGTAACGGTCCCCAGGTAGTTGTCGATAAGAAGGCCGATGAGTAAACCCATCCGAACTCCTACTGAGTCTGATGTGACAATCTCCAAACAGTCCGGTCCGTTCGTCCAAGACTATCGCATATCGGGCCTAGGGGGGCGGCAAGCGTCAGTCCCCTAATAGCGGTATAAGTCGTGTCGGAGTAAAGCCCATTACACCCTGAGAAACTGCTGGAACCTACCAGCAAATCTCGCTTGCCCTGGCCAGGGACTTTGCGTAATGGCTCTCTGACACAGCACGATATCTACTCCCAATACCGGGAGGGACGAATCCTGTCTAACCGCCACTGCCTCCAAGTGCTCGGGACTGCACCCAACTGCTACCTGTTTGCACGACTCCATAGAGCCGTGGTAGGGTAGCAATCTAAGAACAGTGGGACACACTCGAGGCGAAGTAGCAGTGTCAAGTCTGCGGACTACGCTGTACTCATGTCACCTGGGAACTGTTTACTGACGACTGGTATCAAACCAACCAACAGTTCCCTGTGAGTCCTGTCCGGTGTACCCGTAACCTAACGAGCACCTGTATACTATCTCCAGTACGACGTACTGATGGCTGTGGGACAGACCATCTCCCCAACTGGGATGAGAAGCGTACACACTAGTCTACTCCGGAGTATCGATGCTCTGTCTCGATAATCCAACGACCAGGGACCTGAATAAGGATGTGCTTGTAGACTACCCAGCCCCCACTAGTGTGACTGCCATCACAACGCTGGTAGACAAGCAAGATCCTAAGAGCTCTATCAATACGTACACTCACATATTAAGATAGAAAAACCAAGTAGCATACTACCATGTTTAGCAAGACTGTTATATACATGTGAATATCCCAAGCTTCCATTAAGTAATATACAAGCTAGTATGATACAGTAATGGCCTTCTAGGGCATAAACACTAACATGACATGTAGGTACCCCCACGGTGATTCGAGACGATTAAGAAGGTGGTGGCGACATCGACATCGGCAAGCAAGATCAAAGTGAGTAGATTATATCTACGGGGGAAGTCGGGTGGATGGCGTATAGCACCCCCGCAGTTCGATATTTAGTATACTAGATATATACTATATACCTATGTATGATAGAGTTATGTGTGACTTGGATATTCTAGATGTGATTAGGTGTACTATGGATAGATTGGGGTTTAGAAGCAAACTAGTATAGTTTCCTAGTTGCGAACCCTAGAATAGGTTTACACCCCCCCCCACACACACACATGCTTGCTTGTTATACTTATACCTGGATGATGAGGATAGTGTATGATATTTGGAGATGAGTCGATGAGATTGGGCATAGTGCCATGAGATCGCTGATATAATGTGATTCGTATTTGGGATACGACATGAGATTTTAGCGGGCCTTTGGACGTGTGTTTCACACACGCGCTTATATTTATACAGATGGTGTCGATTTGTACTAGACTTAGATCAGTACCCCAAATCATGAGATATGATGATAAGGATACCAGATAATTGATGAGATGAATGTGATATTGACCCGTACCTAGCTTTTGGGATGCCGTACGATGATTTACCATACGAGCTTTAAATTGATGATAGATCCGCACTCATGACTCGAGGATGTCATATGATATTGTATCGTACGCGGTACCTTTAAAGCGGGATCACCGACTATATATATATATATATATATATATATATATATATATATATATATATATATATATATATCGACTCAGATTTAGGTGGTTTCCATACCCCTCCCGGTTAGCTTGTTAGGCTAGGCCGATGTCATACTTATTTCAAAAAGTAACGAATCGGGAGTATTTTAAAGACAGGCAAAGGGATTCTACGGATATTTTAAAAGACGCATCTTTTCTTAAAAACACCGTAGCCCTTATTTTCCTAAAAACCCCGAATCGTCTTCTTTCAAATGGCAAAACATTATGACATAGATACATTGATGTAGATACTGCACTGTTGTGTTTATTATCCATTTGCCGCATATACTTGCTTTTCGCATTGCATTGCATGTTGAAATACGTTTATTGTTATATTAAAACCATATTGTACACTCATATGTGTGCACCTACATATTGTACATTCATACTTGTGTACTCACATATTGTACACTCATACTTGTGCACGCACCTATTGTACATTCATACTTGTGTTCTTACATATTGCACACCCATACTTGTGCACATATCTATTGTACATTCATACTTGTGTACTCACATATTGTACACCCATACTTGTACACACACCTATTGTACATTCATACTTGTGTACTTACATATTGTACACACATTCTTGCATACATACGTATTTGCACATACATAGATGATTCTCGCTTGATTTGAGATTTGGGAACCGCAAGGTACTTTTAAAACCGATTCATTTCAAAAGAGCGGTCTTCCCTCGCTATGTGCATATTACTGTTCTATGTCGCATGATATACTGATATGCTTACATTCTTTTATATGTCGCATACATCATGCTTTATGATTATACGCATTGAGATATGTTGTTTCCATGATATTTCTGGATTTGGGAACCATGGTCATTTCAAAATAAAGTATGTATTGTTTTAAAAACCCGGTTACCCTTGATATGATATTTCAGTGCGTCCACCATGTGTTTTTCTCGGTTCTGAGAGTGGCATGTGAAACCTGATTCGAGGAGCGGTAGGCACGTCTGCGGGTACATGGTGGACCCGGTGAGGTACCCCGAGGCAAGAAGACTCGTATATGTTAAACGGTGAGCCTGGCAGGGGAGCACTACCTACCGGTGATTGTTTTTGAGCTCGGCGGATATCTGGGGGATACCGACCGGAGTTGAGAGATGAGACGGGCCGATCCGGACTGACGGAGCCCTATGTATATGAGGATTTATGTGCCGATGCTAGGCACAGGTTTCATGATGTTTTCGAGTGTCGATGCTTGACACTCAGGTTCCATGATTTGATATGTCGTGAGTGACACATGTTGATTTACATCCTCATACTTCCATGCATATGCTTTATGATATTTACATGCATGATGCTTATTGTCATTGGGTGACACGTGGACGATTTCCATATACATATAGTTGACATTGATGATATTGATCACATAGTTGGGTGATATCCACATATTCATAGACTTCATGATAGAGTCGACATGGATCATACCTCATATTTATGATATGTTATTACCTGAGGCACTGGTACGAGCACTCGGCACTACACTCATGTATAGATGTTACATTGCCACCTTATCATGCTTCAGACTTATTCATTTGAGGTTTATATATATATATATATATATATATATATATATATGATCGTATTGACCTAGCATTCTGTCATACATACGATTTCTGCTCTGTGATGTTTTCTATTCACGAGTTGGCAACTCACCCCCGTTGTGCCACAGTTTCTTGCAGGTTTTGCCGTACAGGTTTCATTGCGGCTTTTCTGGCACACTGTTTCCCTTACGGGTGATTTGCTTTGGTAGGTGGGTTCTTTTGCATCCGAAACACCATTGTATATGTAATATTCAGTTGTATCTAGTAATTCCATCAACCAAACTTGTATATTGTTTCAGACTTAGAAAACCAGTTATGTATTATTTCGACCTTAGAGTTGCGTGTTGTAGTATTATGGTTTTCATGCTGATTTTAAGTTTTCTTTTGAGTTTTAATCCTCGCCCTTCGGCGTTGTATATTACTGCTTGCGTGGTTGTGACCGTCGATTGACGAAGAGCTAGCTCCCGCTTGGGGATGCATTTTATCATTGTATATATGCTTTTATCATGTTGTATCCCGTTTGGGTCCAGTATTTACAAAGGAAACTCTGCCGAAATTTTCAGAAAAGACGAGACATTTTAAAAATGCATATTCGGCCTACTTATTTGAAAACCTTGCTTTTTTTTAAAACATGTTTTCTTTACTTCAAAAGAACTAGTTTTCTTTATTTACTCCTTAAAATGGTTTTAGATTTTTGGGCTTTTGGCTTACTTGAATTAGATGGAGTCCTATAGACTTCATATGATTCAAGTGCCAGTCACGTGCTATTTCGGGTCGTGACAAAGTTGGTATCAGAGTGCTAGGTTAATCTTGGTTCGAGTCTAAGTTTGACTATGTGGAGCCTAGAGCGTTTATATATATACGGAACTTAGGCTTGACCTTACGGAACTTAGACTTAGTCGAGGGGGTTTTATACCCGAACTTTCGTCGCGCAGGATGACCCTTGGTTGATGGAGTAGGTAGCTTGAGTAGAGTGACGTACCATACGTATGTTCCGCGGCATATTTACGATACGTTACTCCGCTTAAGAAACCTTAGGATGTACATTTCCTTGCACAGTATTATATTCATTCCTATGATCTATCCTCATTGATATTGGTTATGATTTTGCTGCCACAATTACACGGGCAGAGAGAGCTACGGCTATAGTTGCTTCAGCTTGAGCTCGTCACGGACGAGAACTGACCAGGGCGTGATTCCAAGGACGTACGATTGCATAGAGGGTCGTCGTTTTATGTTGTTTTCGCGCCACGAGCGTTTGACGGACCGCTTTTACGAGATTTCTCGGATGTGCAGATCAACACCAGTGGATCAGGCTACTGCTAGAGGCCAGCCAGGATGTGATGACCATTGACATATCGCTTATTCATGATGATTGAGGCGCTGTTCAGCGTACAGACAAATGATCCAGTTGCTGCTGCAAATGACGAGATATCGCCCAGATGATAGGAACTGCTGCAGCATGAGTATATACCTAGAGATATGATGGAAGGTTGCTAGTCACCCGACGATGAATGACTAGGACATGTGGTTCGTTCACTTACCCCAATACGAGGTCATCGGATAGATTGATTCCAGCTAGAGACGACTTCACGCAGATTCGTTGAGATTCGATAGAGACGATCGAATGTCAGGAACCCAATTCCAAGTTTAAAGTATTCGGAAGACAATGCAAGTAATGCTATAGACCCTCTAGAAGAATGAAACTCTAACTCGACGTAATGACCATGGGACGCCTTCGAACCTTAGGGTTTACGGAAGTTTAGCGGTGCCATTTATGAGGCTTGGGTTTGCCCTTCTACGGTTGGTCCACAGGTGCTGTGGTATGTACCGGAATACTATTAAACTGTACTCAAGATGTTGATCTCTTGGGGATTATGAGGTTCTGAAAAATCGATCGGATGGTTTGGCATCATTCGGATATCATGTGATGGGACACATTGCTTGGGAGACTCTAGATACGAGTATAGCCGTTGGAGCGCAGTCCATGCAGCCATGAGAAGACGAGTCTGAATCAGTCGACATTGGAACAGAGTGGAGTAAAGAGTTCGCACGAGAGTTCGACGAGATGACGTTCCACTCCGCTGACATCAGAGATGCGATACGCATGCAGAGGCGTTGATTATGGATATATCTTCCAGAAGGAGTCATGATGAGTATGCAGCTGTTCCGGAACAAGAAACAGATATAGTAAGGGTGGTAAACTTTCGGGCAATTCGACAGAAGCGAGATTTGAGAAAGACCTTGACAGGACCTTCCTGGAATACTATACGAGAAGACTTAGACCCAGGAGCGGTCATATTGCGCACACTCAGCAGGCTAGAGTTCGGCATCGTCGACGAGATAGTTGACCAGGTTCGGATAGAGGACCTCACCCAGGTGCGTAGTGAATTGATCAAGAACGGACGAGTGTGGAGTATACCTCCATAGATTGGGACGAGTTCCTGAGGAAGCGTTCGGCTAGATATCTTCCACAGAGTGATGAAGATACCGAGTTCATGATTTCGAGTCCGCGTGAGAGACTTCAGATTGATCGTAGCCGAGAACATTTGCAGTGCGCAGATAGAGACGTGGCATCGAAGTGGACGATGATACAGACAAGCGGGACAAGAGGTTCGTGCATGATGCTGACGAGATGTTGTTACTCCCCGTTAAGATTAAAGGTCGGGTATGTCTACAGAGGCGTTGGGATGCACCCAGTATCTGAGGAAATGCTGTGCTGAGGACGCAGATGTCCAGAGAGCGAGAAAAGATTATGCAAGAGTACCAGTCTCCGTACAGTTCGGCATAGGCGAGAGCGGAAGAGACTTTGAGCAGGATTCCTTCCAGGACACTGCTGCGATAAGATTTGCACCCAGGATCAGATGTGTGATGTGTATTCAGAGGACTAGAGGTCGGCGCTAGTGACGTGCTGTTTTACGAGTGGTCGTGAGGATTGACCGAGAGATGACCAGAGAACTGCCAGGACGGAATCGTCCCCGTTAGCACACCTGACAGGGCCGATGAGCCGATGGATTGCGAGATTGGTAATCCACAGAGAAGATAAGGGCCCAGAGACAGAGGACGCCAGACCGTGAACAGGAGGCAAGTAGATATCTACGCTGCTAGCATTGGATGCTCCGACACCTTCTCGACTTTAAAGGAGGACATATCGACGACAGTATTTATGAATTGTGATATGATGATTCGATTATCACGTATCCGTCACCTTGGATTTCTGTATTTTGGGCGATCTATTCACATGATTTAGTCTTGATGGCTGAGTTCCATGATATTTGTTTTCGTGCACCATGGTAGCACCAACTGGGTATTCATAATTGTGCACAGTTATTGCACCTGATATCATTTTTGTGCCTTGGTTGTACATGCTTATGACTTCATGGATTTCATATCGTTGGGTTGATTTTGTGCACGTGGTATGCACACGATTTGGCTTTTTGCACTCGGTATAGCTTATATGTGCTTGTAGTGCATTGATATATGTTTTGTGCACGCAGTTGCACACGTTTATGATTTTTACACCTTGGTACACTCGGTGTTGCTATTTACGCATTTGAGTTATTGTTTAGGTTTTGTGCACAGGATGCACTGTATTTGTATTTCTTGCACAGGATGCACCAGTTTTATATTTCGTGCGTTTGTCGCACCAGATCTATGTTTCGTGCGTTTATCGCACCAGATTTATATTTCGTGCCTTTGTTGCACCGGATTTATATTGCGTGCCCCACGGTTGCACCTGACTTCGGTTTGATGTCATTCGATATGTTGATTTTGATTTCATGCCTATGTTATGCATATGATTTGACCTATGCTTTCAGCATAGTTTTCATACACTTTTAGTGTTTTGATTTGATTTGTGCACACTGATGCACATGGTTGTGAGATTATATACCGCGGTATACCAGATTTTGATTGAGCTGTATTGTATACCGTCGATTTTGATTTTGATATTGATGTTGATTTCGTGCACTCTGTGCACTTCTTTTGGATTCCTGCGCATGATCGACGCTTGATATTGGATTTCGTGATTTCGTGCATGTTGAATGCGCATGATTTAGATTTTATTCGTGCATGATGGATGCACCTGATTGGATTTTTGCGCGTGTTGAGCGCATGTTTTGAGATACGATTTTGGTGCACACCAGATGCGCTAAATCGAGATTTTTCGTGCATGTCAGATGCACCTGATTTTGCTGTCAGGCACACACGTTGCCTATGACAGATGTTTCGTGCACACCCGTTGCACCTAGATGTTGTTTCTGTGCATATGTATGGAACATATATGGATTTTGATTTCCGTGCGCACCAGACGCACAGGGTATTCTTATATACATTTTGGGATTGATTTCTTATGGAGCAGTGCGTTTTTATGATGTTTGCTATTTGTTTTCGTACTGAGCAGAACTAGTCAAAGGACAGTACCTGGATATATTTTGCATGCATTGATAGTTATCGATGGCATTTCCAAAAAGCGAGCTATAGTCTCAGTATTTACTTACGTGTCTGATATGACACGAAACGTTTAAAGCAAGGAAACCCTTCTAAATTGTTTTCAAAATGGCGGAGCGTGCGTATTAAACAAAAGATATATACATATATGGTTATTTTCTTACAATAGACGTCCGCCACTGTGCAGTGTTATGCGCATCGCACAGCGACTTAAAAAGTTTTGGCATGCATTTCTTTCAGATATTTACATGTATAGATTTGATGTCTACACGTATGGTTTTGATATATATCATATTGGTTTTGTTTTGGATTTGACATTTGTGTCTTTACCATGACTCCGATGATTGCGGGATGCTTGACGGAGCTTTGTTTTTGAGTTATCTGCTCATTGTTCATGCGCATGCATTGCGCTATGATGCGTCTTATGTATTGATGATTACGGAGCCCCGACGACCTGGACTTTTATTGAAATGTTTTAAGAATTTGGGGGTTTAAATTTAAATTCGGGGACCGAATTTCTTTAAGGGGGAAAGATTGTAACATTTAAAAAAAATAAAATATTATTTTGGGAAATTTTTATAATTTAATATTAATTTTAATGAATATTTTAATATTTCGGTATAATTAAATACCGATAATTTGGAAAAAAAATTGGAAAATTATATAAATTACTAAAAAGATGGTGTTTTATGGAATTATGCAATTTTTAAGTTTTTGTGATTAATTTGACACTAATTTTGTGCTAACCGCGATTAAAAATCGCTAATCGGGTTTTAAGCGGGTTTTGTGCAAAACACGCACCATTTCATTTTTACACTTGTTATTTTGTTTCAAGTCTTTCCTTCATGTTTATTTCATGGTTGTTGATTTATTAGGAAAGGAAAAGAAAAGAAAAGAAAAGAAAAGAAAAGGATAAGATTATAATATAGATGTATGGGTTAGAGAGAGAAAGAGTGGGTGAGGGGTCAACCCATGTCATGAGCCATCCCCCATCATTTGTTCCATTCATTTTTCTCCCCTCTCTTCCTCTTCTTACTGCTGCTGCTGCCTCCCCCTCCTCCTCCATCTTCAAGCCACAAAACTCCATGAAAAACTCTCCAAAACCTCATTCCCACTTCACAAAAAGGGTGAACAAGCTCACAAGCTATAGTAAGGACCAAGAAAAATTCGATTTTGGCGTTGTAAAGGATTCATGGGAGCTAAATGAGGTAAACCATTTCATAATTTGTGTAGTGTTTCTAGTGTTTAAGCCTCATTTCACGTTTAATATCGTTTGAGCGAAGTTTGGTGGACTTTGGAAAACCCTAGAGAGGGTTAGGATTAAATTGAGTTGTATTAGTGTAATTAAGCCTAGGTGGTGACCCTTAAACCCCCCTTGGAGCTATGAACCCAGATCAAACACAATACAAAACCTGGAACCCAAAACAGAACAGTCTATGTCGGTTTGTGAGGAATATGAGCGTACAGGTGAATCTGGAGTGATCCGGGGCCAATACTAGAAAAGTAAACAATACCAGAGACCTAGTGGGACCCATAGGAAGACACCCTACTAGAACGAGACCCTAACTACATGCCCAAACCGGCCTGGCCAGATTTTCCCCTAATGTGGCCGGCCCCCCTGATGAACTAGGTGCCCAGGTTGCTTCAGTAGCTCATATGTACCCTATATATCACCCCAGAGTTGTTTTCTTGCCCTGTTTTAGCCTGAGTCAAAATCTGGGACCACTTTCTCTAGTTGCTGCTTTGATTCGAGCAATGGTTTTCTGTATTCTAAATTCTGGATTTTAGTATTTGTGCTTTATCTCGATCATGTGACGTTTGTATGTCTATATCGAGTGATATCGGGTTGTTTTGCGAGAGCTAACCATAGGTTCTAACCTATAGGCTTTAAAGCGTATCGCTTTGGTTTTCGTGTGTCATTTTGGTTTTGATTTTGTTTTAATGCGATGCGATACGTGTGACATGTAGGTACCCCCACGGTGATTCGAGACGATGGAGAAGATGGTGGCGACATCGACATCGGCAAGCAAGATCAAAATGAGTAGATTATATCTACGGGGGAAGTTGGGTGGATGGCGTATAGCACCCCCGCAGTTCGATATTTAGTATACTAGATATATACTATATACCTATACTAGATATATACTATATACCTATGTATGATAGCGTTATGTGTGACTTGGATATTCTAGATGTGATTAGGTGTACTATGGATAGATTGGGGTTTAGAAGCAAACTAGTATAGTTTCCTAGTTGCGAACCCTAGAATAGGTTTACACCCCCCCACACACACACATGCTTGCTTGTTATACTTATACCTAGATGATGAGGATAGTGTATGATATTTGGAGATGAGTCGATTAGATTGGGCATAGTGCCATGAGATCGGTGATATAATATGATTCGTATTTGGGATACGACATGAGATTTTAGCGGGCCTTTGGACGTGTGTTTCACACACGCGCTTATATTTATACAGATGGTGTCGATTTGTACTAGACTTAGATCAGTACCCCAAATCATGAGATATGATGATAAGGAAACCAGATAATTGATGAGATGAATGTGATATTGACCCGTACCCAGCTTTTGGGATGCCGTACGATGATTTACCGTACGAGCTTTATATTGATGATAGATCTGCACTCATGACTCGAGAATGTCATATGATATTATATCGTACGCGGTACCTTTGAGGCGGGATCACCGACTATTATATTTATATATATATATATATCGACTCAGATTTAGGTGGTTTCCATACCCCTCCCGGTTAGCTTGTTAAGCTAGGCCGATGTCATACCTATTTTAAAAACTAACGAATCGGGAGTATTTTAAAGACAGGCAAAGGGATTTTACGGATATTTCAAAAGACGCATATTTTCTTAAAAACACCATAGCCCTTATTTTCCTAAAAACCCCGATTCGTCTTCTTTCAAATGGCAAAACAGTATGACATAAATACATTGATGTAGATACGACACTGTTGCGTTTATTATCCATTTGCCGCATATACTTGCTTTTCGCATCGCATTGCATGTTGAAATACGTTTATTGTTATATTAAAACCATATTGTACACTCATACCTGTGCACCAACGTATTGTACATTCATATTTGTGTACTCATATATTGTACACTCATACTTGTGCACACACCTATTGTATATTCATACTTGTGTACTTACATATTGTACACCCATACTTGTGCACATACCTATTGTACATTCATACTTGTATACTCATATATTGTACACCCATACTTGTGCACACACCTATTGTACATTCATACTTGTGTACTTACATATTGTACACCCATTCTTGCATACATACGTATTTGCACATACATAGATGATTCTGGCTTGATTTGAGATTTGGGAACCGCAAGGTACTTTTAAAACTGATTCATTTCAAAAGAGCGGTCTTCCCTCGCTATGTGTGTATTACTGTTTTATGTCGCATGATATACTGATATGCTTACATTCTTTTATATGTCGCATACATCATGCTTTATGATTATATGCATTGAGATATGATGTTTCCATGATATTTCTGGATTTGGGAACCGTGATCATTTCAAAATAAAGTATGTATTGTTTTAAAAACTAGGTTACCCTTGATATGATATTTCAGTGCGTCCACCATGTGTTTTTCTCTGTTCTGAGAGTGGCATGTGAAACCCGATTCGAGGAGCGGTAGGCATCGTCTGCGGGTATATGGTGGACCCGGTGAGGTACCCCGGGACAAGAAGACTCGTATATGTTATACGGTGAGCCTGGCAGGGGAGTACTACCTACCGGTGATTGTTTTTGAGCTCGGCGGATATCTGGGGGATACCGACCGGAGTTGAGAGATGAGACGGGCCGATCCGGACTGACGGAGCCCTATATATATGAGGATTTATGTGCCGATACTAGGCACAGGTTTCATGATGTTTTCGAGTGTCGATGCTTGACACTCAGGTTCCATGATTTGATATGTCGCGAGCGACACATGTTGATTTACATCCTCATACTTCCATGCATATGCTTTATGATATTTACATGCATGATGCCTATTGTCATTGGGTGATACGTGGACGATTTCCACATACATATAGTTGACATTGATGATATTGATCACATAGTTGGGTGATATCCACATATTCATAGACTTCATGATAGAGTCGACATGGATCATACCTCATATTTATGATATGTTATTACCTGAGGCACTGGCACGAGCACTTGGCACTACACTCATGTATAGATATTACATTGCCACCTTATCATGCTTCAGATTTATTCATTTGAGGTTTATATATATATATATATATATATATATATATATATATATATATATATATATATATATATATATGATCGTATTGACCTAGAATTGTGTCATACATACGATTTCTGCTCTGTGATGTTTTCTATTCACGAGTTGGCAACTCACCCCCGTTGTGCCACAGTTTCTTGCAGGTTTTGCCGTACAGGTTTCATTGCGGCTTTTCTGGCACACTGCTTCCCTTACGGGTGATTTGCTTTGGTAGGTGGGTTCTTTTGCATCCGAAAAACCATTGTATATGTAATATTCAGTTGTATCTAGTAATCCATCAACCAAACTTGTATATTGTTTCAGACTTAGAAAACCAGTTATGTATTATCTCGACCTTAGAGTCGCGCGTTGTAGTATTATGGTTTTCATGCTGATTTTGAGTTTCCTTTTGAGTTTTGATCCTCGCCCTTCGGCGTTGTATATTACTTCTTGCGTGGTTGTGACCGTCGATTGACGAAGAGCTAGCTCCCGCTTGGGGATGCATTTTATCATTGTATATATGCTTTTATCATGTTGTACCCCGTTCGGGGCCAGTATTTACAAAGGAAACTCTGCCGAAATTTTCAGAAAAGGCGAGACCTTTTTAAAATGCATATTCGGCCTACTTATTTGAAAACCTTGCTTTTTTTTTAAAACATGTTTTCTTTACTTCAAAAGAACTAGTTTTCTTTATTTACTCCTTAAAATGGATTTAGATTTCTGGGCTTTTGGCTTACTTGATTTAGATGGGGTCCTATAGACTTCATATGATTCAAGTGCCAGTCACGTGCTATTTTGGGTCATGACATCAGATCAAAATTCTAATAAAAATTGTGTATGCCAACTCGAAACCGACCATATGCTATGCATTACTTTACTCACGACCGTGAGCAACATAGTAGGGGGAAGCATTTTTTCACATCAGTCCAGTGTTCACTTAAAGCTAGATGCATGCATCAGAAGCTTCTAAGATTAAAATGCAAAGTATATATGCAGAGGCAAGATGCCCACATGGATATGTATTGGAGAAAAAACATTCAACAATAAAGAAGCACATTTAAATAAGTACTTTATTCTACAAGAAATAGATCACCGAACACGGGATCAAAAATATAAGGGTTTACAAAACTAAGGATAAAATTTTCTAAAGCTCTCTCTACCTTCTCCACCATGTCGAAGCGGCAATCTTCACGAGTTGCTCCCCATCGGTCATCGCCGTGCCCATCTGGGAAGGCAGACATGATGGCCCGCTGAGCCCGTATCTGGCTTAGCAACTGAACAAAACGATCCCTCAGAAGCTGGGTAATCAAATGTGCCTCATGAATGCACTCGACCTTGTCCTCCGCCGCGTCGAGTGTCACCGGAGTCATTTCTTCTGGATGAGGAGAGATGTCAGCAAGTACAGACGAGAAGATCATCCGGAGCCAAATGGAGCCGATAGAAAGAGGAGAGCCCCTACGAGCCAGGAGCTCAAACATCACCGTGTCACATTGGTCATCTGTGAGAACGGGATCCACTAATCGTGCAGCAAAACGAAGAACAATTCCCTCGATAGGTACCTCCCATGGTTTCCGACGAGTATGAGGACGATTGCAAGCCATGATTCTTGGTCAGTTAAAAACGGTTCTCTCCTTGTGAAGAAAAAAAAGATCATTACTTCAGAATAAAAAGAGAAGCAGTTAAATTTAGGCACAGAAAATATTGTGCATGGTGGAACTATTTCTAAGGCCTGACAAAATAGGCATGGGAAAAGAATGAGTTGACTCATGAAAATCAGAGCCAGAAGGTGAAGCGATTCCCTTATCAGCGCCTCACGTGCATGGCACGTGAGCACCGGCGCTGATTCTTTTCCATCAGCGGCGCCTCACGTGCATGATGCACGAAGCACCAGCATTGATTCGAACCAGTGCCTCACGTGCATGACACGTGAGCATCGGCACTAGTTTATATAACAACCCTTCACGTGAGGCACATATGAGCATTGGCATAAAGAGAAGGGAAGTTTTGTCGTTCATACTTTGAAGAAATTTATACACTGGTAAAAAAAGGTTTTACAATGGCAAGACGCTGAATTCAAGACACATATTCATGAACTTAGAGGCAAGTTTGAGTAAAGTGATTCTAACTTCGTTGACCATCTTCTTATGCATTTTCTCACGAACGCAAGCATCGGGATCCCCGCTGATGTCGTCCATCCTCTGGTATGCGGATATTATCACCTTCTGTTGGAAGACGCGATGCAAAACGGCGACAAGATCATCTCTCCGCTTCTTTGAGATCAGGCCCATCAGATATACTGAATGCACCTTGTCTTCAGCATCATCAAGTGCCTCGAGTGGTATAGCTTCATAAAGCTCAGGAAGTGCTTCCCAAATCAACCGAACGAAAATCTTCAAAAGAGAAGAATGGCGGGGGAGCAATCGACGGTTGTAATCGTCGAAGCGACGCATCATCTCAGTGCACTGGGCGTCAGTAAACTCTTAGCCCTGGCAGCGGCCTTGGATGCGAATCTTCTCATAAAAAATAATCTCTTTAAGATCGTACAGATGACCAACCATGGTACCTAAATAAAGAATCAAAAACCCTAAATAATAATAATAATAAAGCATACAAGAACAAAAAAAAGAGGGGAATAAAATTCCCAAAGTTCTTAATATCTAAATCAGAGCCAAGCTCTGCAAAAAAATGGAAGTAGATTCCCCTAAACAGTGGGATCAAATCCCAGAACAATCTCCATGCTAAAAGAATTCATGGGTTAATTGATGGAATTGAATTCCATAACAAGTGTCAAGGTTAATAATAGGGTAAAACCCTAAGATCTCTAAGACCCATGGTCTACCTAAATAAAAGTTTTTTAAGATCTCTGAGAGATCATTCCAAGAAAAGAGCAAAGCTCTGTTAATGGGTAAAAATCCAAAACAAAAAGGAAGTTTTTTTATGGGTTGAAATTTGGTCATGATTCTTACCAAGTTTTATTTTGATAAAGTTCAACTCTAAGAGTTTCTCTGGGGCAGAGATCTAGGCACTGAAAAGAGAATTAAATTCTCAAGGAAGAAGAAGACTCAAGAAAATAATGGAACGACAGTCATCTCAAGGGACAAAGGCCCTATTTATAAGACATGAAGGGACGGTTCAACTCCCTAGGAGATCGAACGGTAGAAAAGGTGACACTGTTGCACTCACATGTGAGCCACATGAGAGCAACGGTGGGGGGCATTTGTTCCTCCAATATTTAACCTAATAAAAGAGCAAAACTCTGTTGAATTTAATGAGGCAGCGCCTCACATGCTCTCTATGAGGGCGCCAGCGCCAGCGCCAATCATATAGGATTAAATCTTATGGTGGCGCCTCATGCGCTCCTCACACAGGCACCAATGTGCAAAGCACAGAAAAATTTATTACATAGAAGTTAAACTCTTAGATGGCGCCGCACGTGCACCTCATGTGGGCGCCCCCTTTAACATCGCCTAGCATCTTATGTGAAAAACACGCGGGCGCCAATGTGCAAAGCACAGAAGAATTTATTATATAAGAGTTAACTCTTAGATGGCGCCGCACATGCTCCTCACATGGACGCCCCCTTTTAACAACGCCTAACGTCTCATGTGAAAAACACGCAGGCGCCAATGTGCAAAGCACATAAGTACCTATCTTAAGAATTAAATTCTTAAGTGGCGCTCACGTGCGCAACACGTGAGCACCGGTGCCCAAGTAGAATTAAATTCTATGTTTCCTTAACAAAAAGTTGAGATACTCTCTGATAAACAGAGTCGTTGGATCAAAAGATCCAACGGAGATGATAAATCATCAAAATATATAATTAGGAGAAAACATCTCCCAAATCTTTCTAAATAAGAAAGATACTCTCGGTTGTATTAATGATCCAATAATAGAATAAAATTCTATTTTTGGGAATATATTCTCTCAATCTTTCCAAACAAAAATATTGCTCTCTGTAAAATAGAGAACTCTCGGATTAAAAATCCAATGGTGATTAAAAAATCACCATTTTACAGAATAAATTCTGTATATGGGAAAATATTTCCCCAATCTTGTTAAAGACAAGAGAACATATTCTGTAAAAACAGAAGTTCTTGGATCAAAGATCCAGCGGTGGGTAAAATTTCCCAAATCAATTTTGAGACCAATTAAATCAATTGGAATCTCTCAATGAGAGATTTTCTCAAAACCAATTAACAATCTGTCTCTACTTTATAAAGGACCCGAGACTTCAAGTCTCATATAGAAGAAACCTCCCATAAGTTTTTGAAAAATACAGAAAACTTCTAAAAACAATAGAGAATTCAATCCTCAGAGAGGAAGACTTCCCTTTCAAAAGAAACCTAGGTAAAACAAATTCAGAGATGAAAATATCTCTTTTTACCTATTTTAAGGGTTTAACCCTTCTCAAAGAACTTAGTTCTTTCTCTGGATCAGAGATCTACAAGACAAGTCTCCCACAAGTTGAGAATTTAATTCTCATCGGGAAGATCTTGTTCTTGAGAGTCAAAGATTCAGAAAAGAACTAGGTCCAAAAGAAAAATAAAAGGAAAAAGAACATATAAAAGAACTTAGTTCTTAAAGAAAAAACCTGATCCCAGATCTTCATAAAACGAAGATCTTGGTGATTATTAATGGTCAAAATGCCATTAAAAAAAATTTAATCTCTAAAAAAGAAAAAAGACTAGCGCCTCACGTGGGCACTCTTTTAACAGCGCCTAGCGCCTCACATGAAAGACACACGGGCGTCCAAAACAGAAAGCCAACGCCTCATGGGAAACACACGTGAGCGCTGAATAAAAGTGCTTAGCACTCCATATACAGCCAAAACGGCTGGGTGCTTAGCACTCCATATACAGCCAAAACGGCTGGGTGCTTAGCACCGATTGGGCAGCGCCCAGTGCCGCATGTGCTCCTCACGTGGGCACCATATAAAAATTGCTTAGCACTTCATATGCAGCCAAAACGACTTAGTGCTTAGCACTGATTGGGCAGCGCCCAATGCCGCACGTGCACCTCATGTGGATGCCATAAAAAGTGCTTAGCACTTCATGATTAGTCAAAATGACTAAGGTGTTCAACACTCATTGGGCAGCGCCCATGACTGAATGCTTCACATGATATACATGTGAGCATCAGAGCTCAAATGAGCGCTTAGCACTCTTACAGAAAAAGAAAAAGGACCGAACAAACAGAGACCAAATAAGTGCTTAACACTTTTGAATAAAAAAGAAAAGAATAAAGAGACTAAACCCAAATTGGCTAGGTCTCTGAGGTTTTCTAACAACTAAGCCCAAGTGCTCTGTTGTTGGATCTAATATAAAAATGATCCCTAAAATTTTTCTAAGTTGATCTTAATCTCAATTTAAACTAACGTATCTTTAGTTAAAATAAATTGAGCCCAAATACTCATATATTTAAGTTGATCTTAATCTCAAACTAGATTAACGGTCCTTAAATGAACCAAACCCAAATCTAAAATATACGGATTTGGTCTGATCCGCGCCCTATGGGCGACGACATAAACTAGTCTCCGTATACAATCCACGGGAAACCAAAAACAAACAAACATACACATGACACAAAGTGAACTGCCGGAGCAGAAGAAAGTGGTTATCACAATGCGGTAACGTAATTAACTGTAGGGGCTTGTGCCTGCAGGGAAGAGCGTCCCCACAATCAAAAAACCCCTCATAAAATGAGGGGGAATATGATGAAGGCCGCTACAATGTCCGCATCTATCCAAATCTTTTATATATGGTGCCATAAATCAACTTGGTATCTTCGGAGAGGTGGATGGATAAATCCAAATTGCATCTGCCCCCAAAATTCAGGCCAGGCGTCCTAACGTCCCGGTCCGTCTTTCGGCGGTGAGCACTCATGTTGAGAAGGTTGACGGGGCATCCGTTGTCAATAAGGATTTTCCCTCTCTTGATGTCATGGCAGTATCCGGTGACGTATAACGGGAGATTATATTCATCGCTTAATGTAATGTCAGCCGTGTGGACCTTTGCCAGTTCATCTTTCGTCTTCTTTTCCAGGAATAAAGCTTGGAACTGATCGAGCTCTTATGTCACGCCCCGCTTCCCAGTAGATGGAAACGGTGACGTGGCAAGCTCGCGACGTATTTATTATGAGAATGTCGTTTCTCGAAATAAATACGCTAAGCATCTATAAGCAACATAAAGTAACAAGAACAAACAAAAGAATGAAATCCAATTTTGATTTATTACATTCAAGATTCACAATTGACAAAATATCTAAATACAAGATACGATAATATGATAATCTTAACAAGGAAGCATACATAAATAAGCCGAAATGAAATAAAAATCTGAACGAAACTAGACATCCAATTATGATGCGAACTGGTTGTACTTGTAGGGTTACTAGGCACTCTCACAAGGGTCTATAAGGCATCAACCATGCCCGATTTAAAATTTAGACGTGCCGAACAACCCTAACCAAGATCTTTAAATTAGAGATTAGGCGAAACAAAGCAAGTAAACAACTTTACTTCTAAGAGTTTGGGATTACAACCTTTGTAGTCCGGTCCTTCGCTTCATAAGCTCCGTGTTGAGGTCCCTTCACTGCGATCATCATGTATCCGGACTCTAGAGAGGCTCCACGAAGAGAATGATGCAAACTTGCTTCCGATCTTCGATAACAAAGATGATCTACCTTGAAGTTTCTTTAACACAAGCTCTCACTCACAAATGAAGTGAACACCCTAATCTAAATGGCTAGGATAGATTAGTATGATGAAGTAGGATCTTAGCTCTCATTTGTTTTCTATTTCTCACTCAAAATCATCACTAATGAAAAAACTAGTAAGCTTTTCCATGGAAAAAGAGAAGGAAGAAGAAGAACCATTTCTTTTGTGATGAATAATGAATTGTAGTTATAATTACAAATGCAACCATGGTTAAAGATGAAAGGCTAACCATTGTAGAGACTTAACTAGGGTTAAAGGGTGTGGGTTGGGTTTGGAAATATCTTGCAAAATATCTAAATGAAATATCTTTGCAAGAAACAAAATAAAAGCTTCTAGAAGCTTCTAGAAAAGATTAACCCAAATCAAACCCTAACCATGTTTAATCTCTACTAATCATGTTGCATTAGTAATCATAACTTGTTACAATATTATATATCACATATACAATATTTATTGTAACAAAATAAAATAATACAATTAACATATATCGCATATATATCAATGTATTACCCGAGTGAGAAAAAGAATCTTTTAGTGAGCTTATATCAGTTAATGTAATTTAATATATCAAATATATAATTATACATTAAATTATCGAATCAACCCTTGATCCGATAATCCGGCTATTTCACAAATAACCGACTAATATAAGCTGTATCAGTTCATCGAATCAACACTTGATCCGATGACCCGGCTATATCTCATATACCCGGCCGATATCTCATATCGCGAGAATCTAGTACGGTATCACATACACGTATTGTTCTCGGTTCCGCACATATCATATATGTGCTCCTACTCCGTTTTGCCTGAGCCAAGAAACCTCTGTGTAGGACTCTAAAGAATCGTCAATACGCCGGCAGTAGGTGATGATCATATCAAACACCCACAAGCTGCAAGCGGTCAGCTAAACGTAACAGTCTCCCAGGTATTGAGCGATCAGAAGATCAACAAGCAAGCCTGTACATTCTCCCGTGAATCCAACCAGTAACACTCCCGTACAGTCCGGTCTCTCCGTCTGATATGTCGCATATCTCGCCTAGGGGTGGAAAACGTCAGACCCCAGTAGCTTGATAAGTTGTGTCGATATAAGGTCTATAACAGTTCGAGAAACTACTGATAACACTTACCAGTAAATCTCAGCAACCCTGACCAGGGATTTCTAGTTATAGCCAATCGAACACAGCGCAACATCAACTCCCTATACCGGGAGAGACGAATCCCCTCCTATCGCTCATTGCCTCCATGTGATTCGGGACTGTACCCAAAAGCCACCTTTTTGCACGCCCTCTTGGACTTGGTATGATGGAAATCAAAGCACGGTGGGAATCACACAAGACTCTATGACGATCTTGGGTCTACAGACTAACCTGTACTAGTGTCACCAGAGAACTGCCATCTGACATGAGGTATAATACCATCTAGGAGTTCTCGGCGAGTCCATCCAGTGTACCTTGTCACGCCCCGCTTCCCAAAATACGGAAAACGAGGGATGACTAGGCCAGCCATGCTCCTACGGTCAAGGAATAATCCCGCCGTTGTCACACTTCGGCTTCTAGCATTACATGGTAATCAGTAAATAAAGCACAGTAGTAAAGGAATCACATCACTAATTTATTACATTAAAATCCATTGTTCACAAATTACAAATAACAAGAACAGTTACTAACCAAGTTCGATTTCACGATCTCTTTTATGGAAAGCAATAAAGAAGGAAAGTACACCAAACTAGATCTCCGTGAACTCGAAGGATAGGTCCGTCTCCTGCGCTGGTCCTTCCACGGAATCTGAGCATGCATATTCAGGTCGTCAGAGCGACATAATAGCAATATTATTATAATGAGGTGAAACATGTAAATGAGGTAATAACAGTGAAAGTACATTGCGAGTAATCACTGTGTTACTATATGATGCAAAATATGATCTGTGTCCCTATCGGTCTCTAGGTCATGTTTGAAATCGCATAGTGGAAAGGAGGATCATGTTTAACAGGAGTCTCGTATATACCCGAGACAACAGCCCACATGCCCGGGACATAACCCTGTCAGCCGGATCGCTAGATCCTACCTAATATATATATCGCTGCTCGAATGATCATCCTCTAAAACACGATCCCGCTAAATACGATTCTCTTTCCACTTCGATTTCTCCTTTATCCCCAGGTTTACACTATTTATGATCTTGTTTTAGTCGTGTACAAGTATACCAATGGCACGGTTTTATCACTGTTCACTGTATCAATCACTATCACGAATGTTCACTTTCCATTGGTGTACTCGTCACTCCTAAACCAACATCAATCACGCACGATAATGCAATGTCCACTGACTCTAACACGCACTAACACTAAGTATATGGCAAATGGGGTATGATATATGTATGTATGCTATTAACAAGCTAAGTATGTTATGAACCAATGTGCACGTCATCAACTTACAAAAATTGCATAAATTCATATGTTTAGAATTCAACGAAATGATACAAATACGATAAATAGCACACTCAGTCAGCAATTCATCAAAATTAGTTTCAGTTCAATCGGGTTTCCGGTATTCAAGATACAGCTGTTTCATTTTAAGTGCTCGCGGCTGGAAATTCAGTTTCTGAACTGAACGTCCGTTTCGCGACACGAATTTCACCTAGTTGGGTTCAGAATTTAGCGATTCTACAGTTGAATAAAATCTAGGGTTTTCGATAGGGTATTCAACTCAACAGATGGATCCTCAATCGCATCTGTACGTCGAAAGTTATACACAGTTTAACACTAGTATGTCACTTCCGAATCTGTTCTGGACTGTTATATGTCCTGCTCTCTTAATTTACAAATTAAATAGAAAACGGCAATGAAACGGAATGAAACCACTTGTTTTGTTTAGCTAACAGATTCATATTTAATATACTACAGAGTTCCGCAACATAAGAATTCAGGAAACAAAGTGGAACACATTATGGGACAGTAAACAGTAATCAGAGTCGCTCTGGACTGCAGTCCAGAGTCGCACTCCGATCCAAATATCGTCGCAGTTGCAGTACAGAAACAATTATAAGCTTGCATAGAGTTAAAGTTCGTCGAGTCGGCTTCGATTTAAGCCCTCGAACGCATAATTCCAGTATGTACATAATTTACAGTGATTTTAACCATTTTCAGATGCGGGAAATTTCTAGTTTTATCGCTATATTTGGGGGTATTCATTTTAGTCACTAACAGTCATATTTTCCAGTAAGATTTTTACAGGATAATCATCACTACAAGAGCCAATACAGACAATTTAATTCCGTCAACTTAGGCAAGTATTTTCATTGGGGCCTAGCATCGAACACATACGTCGCTTAATTTTATCGGGAAAAGGAATTTCATAACTTATCCGTTTGAATTTGTAATACGAGTAGATTAGCATGTAGCAAGTAAATTACTTGCCTGGAAACGTCTCGGGGATGCACGGCAGCAGCAGCGTCATGAACGCGCGACGAACGGCGTGAATCGATTTGCGCGACCTTGGCTCGCGATACGGTTTGGCGTCGGAGTTTCCCGGAGTCGTCTTGTGCTCGCAGGAAGCGTAGAGGAGGCTCTGTGGATCTCCCGGGTGCGCTGGGGTCGACGGCGTCGCTCCAGCGATGGCAACAGTGGGGGCTCACGACTTGGGTTTTGGGTTAGGGTGTTTTTGAAGAGAGAGAGAGAGAGAGCTCGGAGGTGGTGATGGTGAAGTTGATGAGGCTGGGGAGAAGAAAGTGTAGAGGTCAAAGACGTGATGGGGAGATCGCCGTCGTCGAGGGTGCAGGGGGTGGTCGAGCTCGGGTGCAGTGGTTTTGGGGTTGGGTTCTTGGGTGAACGAGGGAGATTTTTGGGGAGTTTCAGATCTTGAGTGTGAGAGAGAAAGGAGGCGACGAAGGGTTTGAAAGGAGAGAGGAATTGTGAAAGTGAGAATGATGAGGGAGATAGGGGATACGAGGGGAGAAGATTGAGGGGATCGCGAGGGTAACGGCAAGGCGTGGCGTGGGCGCGGGCGCGATCTGTGGCGAAGGAGGCGGATCGCGAATTGAAGAGGTGAGCGGGAAAGGAGTGAGATAGCCGTTGGGGAAGGAGAAAGAATAGGAGCGGGTCGGGTCGGGTCAGCTGGGGAAAACGGGCGTGGGCTTTGGGCCAGGGGTTTTTAATTTAAAGAATTTCTTTTTAATATTCGTGGGCTGAGGAGAAGAGTGGGCCGGGGTTAATGTTTTAATTTCTTTAATATTTTATTTTATTGGTGGGCTGGGGTTGAGTATAGTTTAGGTTTGGGGTTTAGTAAAATATTTTATTTGTTTTGTGTGGGCTGAGGATAAGGAAAAAAATAAAGAATTTGGGAATGGGCTGGGGTTTTATATTAGGCTTAGGTGTTAATTGGAAATAAATCTAGGGTTTTGATTAAGTTAAATATTGAAACTCGAGTAACCAATTACAAACGAAAAATACGAGGAAAAATCAGGAGACAAACGAGATTAGGAAAATACAGGAAAATTTTATAGATGGGGAACGGGGATTTACATACCCAGTCTCCACTGGCACCCGTATATCATCCTTGATGTCAAACACCGATGGATACGGGATCACCCATCGCCCATCATATGGGTCAAGATGCGTATACGCTAGTCTACTCTGGTGTATCGATTCCCTGTATCGATACACCCTCGAGTAGGAACAGTTATAGGATGTACTCGTCGACTACCGTGGCCCCACTAGTATGATCTCATCATAGTCCCAGTAGTCGAGTACATATCCTAAGGGCTTTATCAACATGTGAGAGTAAGACAGTAAACTAATATAAGTCAACATGTTAAGATAAAGAGCAACCAGATAGCGTACTATCATGTCGAGCAAGAAAGTCCTTCCTATATATGTCCAAGCATCCACTACAATATACATCGTATGTACAGTAGTGGCCTCTAGGGCATACATATAACTAACAGTACTCCTCATCGACAGCTTATATCTCCTCTGTCTCAATACCACCTGATGAATATTCCAAGAAAGAAAGAAAGATGGGTGGAATGCCCGTCAACGAACTATCGCTTGGTAAGTCCCCATAAGGATGGTGTGATATATATAAATGAAATGCAGGGTGTAATGTGATATATGGTATAGCAAGGATATAAATCATGAACATATAAACAAGTATAGTAGCATGCATGATAATATGTATGTCAACTATATCAGTATGATAAACAAGTATAACATGGCCGTGGAGTGTAAGTATAGTGAACATGAAGTGAATGTAAGTGTCCTAAAAAGTCTCTAAAGGGGTAAAATTTACTAACGTGAGTTCAAATGTGAATGTCAACCAATCTCAAGAGTATTCTCGAACCCAAGGCTATCGTCCAGGGGCAAAGAATCACGGGCCCAAAATAGCAGGACTTCCATTGTTATTGAAGTATTCAAAACCCAACAGGCTATTATTCAGGGGCTTAGAAACACGTGCCCTCATTTATGAATTCGTGATGTACCATTTCAGCCCGGTACCACAGCAACGTTATTTGTACTGTTTCAGCCCGTTACCACAGCAACGTTATTTATTATAATGGGACTCATGAGATTCCGTTGGATTCATACTCAAACTACCCCAACACCCCGTGTATATTAGTCTGTGATTAAAGTTACAAGTCTTGCCCAAATCCATGAATACATAAGAGAGTACAATTCAAGTATCGAGTCGAGTTCAAGTATTCAAGTTAATGGTTCATATATTCATGTCAAGTGTTCATGTCAAGTCGTTACGTATTCATGGTTCGGGTCAAGTCGAGTCAAGTATGCAATAGGTTTATGCCAAACATATAATATCTAATTATGTATTCATGTACATGCGATAATTAAGAGATCAGGAAAAATACGGTATACATGTTCGAATAGCATGAAATGAGGCAAGTACATTATTCGAGTAACTACCATAAGCAATGTTGTAAAGAAATATGATGTATGACTAATTAATCAGGTCGAACGAATGCGGAATATAAACAGAAATATGGATCTAAGTGTTTTTCAAGCGTGAGTTCCAGTTTCACCTAAATAAGTCTACCGGTTTGGGAGGTATATCTGTTTTCGTATCGTCGCGCAAAACAGTACAGAATATGTTCAGCACCGTCACATATTTTTAAAACGTAGTTTGAGTTAATTTCTATCGGATTTAAGGTTATGAAGATTATTAGAGAATTGTAGGTATTTCGATTTATTTATCCAAAACACCAAGATTAATGTAATTTGGATTCCTGAAGCTCTAGTTATGATCATTCTAACATCAGCGTTTAAAATAGAAATTCAGATTTCTGGACACCAACTATATATTGTATTGCAAAACCTATATCGAGTTGTTTCATGCATTTATAAATAATCTAGTATATATAAAATTATATTTCTATCAATTTTGCATCTATACATGTAAAGTTTTTCACAAACGGACATCGGGTTTTCGAGTTATGTCCAATTTAAAATCAGTGTACGAATCAGGACAGATTCTGTCCAGATTCGTCGCTTAATATTGTAACGCAGTTTTGTATATTTTACGTCAGTTTTCAGTAAAAACTTAAAAATAAGAAAATATATATTATTCGATGTAGATATCCAAAACACCTAATTTTTCTCAATTTGGATATCGGTATACCAATTTATGTGTCCTAGAAGTTGACCGATAACTGCAATTTTCTATTTTACGAACAGTGAATAAAAACGATATAATTCCTAAACCGTTAAGCGATTCGATCTGAAATTTTTACAGCATGTTCAAGATAATATATTCTATCATATGTAAATTTTCTAAAATTTTTAGAAGTAAAAATTAATTTCTAAAAATTATTATAAAAGAAATGATATTGATATGTCATATGTGAGAAATGAGAAAACCATGGTATTTATTCGTAACTTCATTTTTTTTACAAACTTTAAATAAAGTAATTTAAAATACAAAAAACGATACAATCCTAATTGGTTACTATCAAATCTTAACATATGGATTGAGAGTAATGAAAAAGACTTTACAAACTATATATGTGTGTATGTTTGTGTGTGTTCATTATTTATATATGTATCCATTTAATTAATTATTTAGGGACTATAATATGACAAGGGAAGTTTTTCATGGCAATATAAAAAAGAGAAGGATAAAGAGAAAGAGATGGAGGGAGGAAAAGAGAGAAGGGACTTACATACACAAGCCGGTATTGTCACCGGGCTTGTCTATCCGCCGATAGCCTCGCGTTTCTAGCGAGACTTCCTTGAGAATTTCTTCATGTTCTTCTTCGGGGAATTTAGATGAAAAGGGATATGTGAAATGATAGAAAGGTGTGATGATGAAAAGAAATAGGAGTGAGATATAAAAATGTTTATGGCCACCATAATTCTAATAAATCATGGCTTATAACCATTCTAATTATTTTGGGAGTTAAAAAGAAGATGAAATGAAAGGTCTCATTTTTAGGTTATGTGAAGAATAAAAATTGATAAAAAAAATAATTGCAAGAATGGAGATTTAAACATGTGATCTATGGAATAACAATGTAAGGACTTGGGCCGCTTCCTCGGCCGCTTCATCGGGAACAGGCGACAAAAACGCACCGTCGACCACCTCTTAACGATCAAGAGCTGGGACAAAGAGACATTCAAAGCATACGTCATCCGCTTCTACAACGCCCTTCTCGAGGTCCCCGAGCACCGGGACGAGACGGTCATCACGGCACTAAGGTCTGGTCTTAGGCACAAGGAGTGGTTACGCTCCTTTGCACTAGTGCAACCTAAGACCATGGCCGAGGTAAAGACCCGGAACGAGCGCGAGGTCCAGCTCGAATCCGAGGTAAGCGCAAATCTCCCACGGGTAGAGCAAACCGACCAGAAGAAGAGGGCAAGAGAAGAGAGAAGGGGACCTGAACGGCAAAAGCCCTATCTCCCAAAGTTCCAGAAGTACACACCGCTCAATGTCTCCCAGGCAGTGCTACTAGAAGAGGCTAAGGGCGAGGGGTTCTTCAAGCTCCCCCCAATCCCGCGAATGGCCTCAAAGCGAACCCGAGGCCCCTACTGCGGGTTCCACAGGTCGCTAGGCCACTCCACGGAGAATTGTAAGCAGCTCCGAGACTACATCGAGGAGCTCACCCGTTCGGGGCACCTAGCAGCGTACCTGGGGGACAAGTGGCAAGATGACCGCGAGTAGGAGCAGCGTCGCCCTCCAGCCGAGCTGACCATCGGCCAGATCATGGTAGCGTCAGAAGAGGATACGTCTGGTACCCACGAAGCTCGGTACCCTATGCCGGGAATAGATGCCAACAGACATCCGGGGGGCTCAAGCTGCACGAATAAGAACATTTACTAGCATGTATTTTCTTTTCAGAGCAATGTACATCTTTCTTGTGATCTTTTGTTTATATAATAAAGGGATCAATAAAGCATTGTAGAAAAGAAAAAGAATCCTAATCATTCAAGAGGTACTATAGGCTCCTCAGCCGTACATAAAAAAATATATTACAACAGCGGAGGAATAGGGTACAGAGAGCACTGTTCGTGGTACTCTGGGGATATTTCCGCCAGCCGAGCCCTCGCGGCGTCTAACTTCTCCCTTTCATGACCCCCGCTAGCGTCGGCATTGAGCCTTAAGTGGTAACACTCAAGGACGAGCGCCTCCGAGTGATTTAGCCGGCTCACAGAGATTAGGCCGAAATGCCTCAGAGACCTCAGCTTGCCAATGGCCTCGTCTTTCAGCTGCTCGGATAAGGGGTTGTAGAGCCCCGGCGACGCCCTCCAGATGAAGTACATCAACACCTAAATTAGGGAGGAGCGCCGGGGGAGCAATCGACCGAAATGATCCTCAATCCGGCCTATCACCAACTACACCGTGTCATCAGTGCAGTACTGATCGTAGAGATACACGTCCTCGAAGCTTATGATATCGAGGATGGTAAAAGGGAAGTCCTCCATTCTTGTGTTTTGGGTGTGAGGAAAGGAGTCATCAACAATCTCTCCATTTTATAGCCCACAATGCCCTCGGAGTTCAACGGTCGCCCGCAACTGTGCCGCCACGCGGCAGACATCGTGCCGCTCGATGCAAAATCGAAACGACGCAGCTCTGGCGCTTCGCCTCCTCCATGCGTTCGTGGCACGTGTCACTCGCGACTGTCCATCTTCCCAAAGCCCTCACGAAGAGGCAGCCCTGCAGCTACCCTGCTCGGCTATCCCTGGTCGATAGCTCGCCTACCCCACAACGCCAGGGATCTAAGCCCCCACTAAGAGGCAACCGAGCAGCTTCACTGCTTAGTTCATCCTTGGCAGGCCTCCTACGGCCCCTCCAGCGTCAAGGACCTAAGCCCTCACCAAGAGGCAGCCCTGCAGCTACCCTGCTCGGCTATCCCTGGCCGGTAGATCGCCTACCCTACAATGCCAGGGATCTAAGCCCTCACTAAGAGGCAACTGAGCAGCTTCACTGCTTGGTTCATCCTTGGCAGGCCTCATACGGCTCCTCCAGCGCCAAGGATCGAAGCCCTCACCAAGAGGCAGCCCTGCAGCTACCCTGCTCGGCTATCCATGGCTGGTAGCTTCCCTACCCCACAATGCCAGGGATTGAAGCCCTTACCAAAAGGCAGCCCTGCAGCTATCCTGCTCGGCCATCCTTGGCTGGTAGCTTCCCTACCCCACAACGCCAGGGATCAAAGCCCTCACCAAGAGGCACCGGGCAGCAAACCTGCTCGGCCATCCTTAAGGACAAAAAGCCATCGCCAAGAGGCACCGGGCAGTAACCCTGCTCGGCCATCCTTAGTAGGCCACTTATGGCCCCTCCCGCGCTAAGGATGAAAAGCCCTCGAAAGAGGCAACCGGGACCGCCCTTGCTCGGTTATCCCTGGCTGGTAGCTCCCTACCCCAATAAACCAGGGATCAAAGCCCTCGCCAAGAGGCAACCGGTCCCGCCCTTTCTCGGTTATCCCTGGCAGGTAGCTCCCTACCCCAACAAACCAGGGATCAAAGCCCTCGCCAAGAGGCACCGGGCAGTAACCCTGCTCAGCCCGTCCTTAAGGATCAAAGCCTTCGCAAGAGGCAACCGGGCCTGCCCTTGCTCGGTTATCCCTGGATGGTAGCTCTCTACCCCAACAAACCAGGGATCAAAGCCCTCGCCAAGAGGCACCGGGCAATAACCCTGCTCGACCATCCTTAGTAGGCCACTTACGGCCCCTCCCGCGCTAAGGATCAAAGCCCTCAAAAGAAGCAACCGGGCCCACCCTTGCTCGGTTATCCCTGGCTGGTAGCTCCCTACCCCAACACACCAAGAATCAAAGCCCTCACCAAAAGGCACCGAGCAGCTACCCTGCTCGGCCCCGTCCTTAGTAGGCCACTCATTTCCCCTCCCGCGCTAAGGATCAAAGCCCTCGCCAAGAGACACCGGGCGGTAACCCTGCTCGGCCATCCTTAGTAGGCCACTTACGGCCCCTCCCGCGCTAAGGATCAAAAGCCCTCGCAAGAGGCAACCGGGCCCACTCTTGCTCGGTTATCCCTGGCTGGTAGCTCCCTACCCCAACACCCCAAGGATCAAAGCCCTCACCAAGAGGCACCGAACAGCTACCCTGCTCGGCTATGTCCTTAGTAGGCCTCTCACGGCCCCTCCCGCGCTAAGGAACAAAAGCCCCCACAAGAGGGATCTGAGCGGCTACCCTGCTCGGCTATCCCCGGCTGCCAATTCACTACCTTACAACTCCAGGGATCGAACCCCTTGCCTAGAGGCCCCGGGCAGCTACCCTACTCGGCTATCCCCGGCTGCCAATTCACTACCTTACAACTCCAGGGATCGAAGCCCTCGCCTAAAGGCCCCGGGCAGCTACCCTGCTCAGTCTATCATCAACATACCTCTCCGAGCCTTCCACGCTAAGGAACATGACCTCACCAAGAGGCATCCGGTTCTACATCTAAGCGATCTCCATCTCGACTTCGGGGCCATGGAGATACCGTCCCCCCGCTGGTCTTTGCACACTCGGCAAACGAACAGATTCAACTCAATGTGTGATCGCTAGACAAAGAACCGACATAAAACGAAGGCAGTACAGCGCAAATACGAGTGTTTACCGACAAAGGAAAATACAAGCACAAAAACAACTGCAAAAACAAAAATCTTTATTCACAAAGCAAAAAATCTTTACAAGGGTATTGTGGGCTCCCTAGCCTTACAAAATGCCCGGAGGCCTACAAAATTCCCGAGACAACAAAAAGAAGAAAAAAACAAGAAGACAAGGGGCTTCAGGCCACAGGGCCAAGCGCAACACCGGGAAGCTCAGCGCCCACCATAGGAGCCTCGACGTCGCCCTCGCCGGGTATCTCTTCCCCTTGCTCGTCCCCGGGGCCGTCCCCTTGCTCGTCATCCCCGCGAGGAAATTCAGCCCGGAGCTCCTCGTCAGCAAACTCCGGCATCCGAGCCTTGACGGCGTCGAGGGCCTCATGCGAGATGGCGGTGGTGACCGAGGCTAGGACGGTGTAGAACTGTTCCGACTTCTGGAAGTTATCCACTGCCTTCACCGCTCTGAGGTCGGCTCGCTTCGCCGCCTCTACCGTAGCCTCCAACTCCTTCCGGAGGGTGCTCGCGGACTTCTTCATGGTGCCGACGAGCACCCTAGAGTCCCGAAGCTTGGCCTCGGCAGCCTGGGCGGCCTCGCAGAACCTGGCAACCTCTTGCTTCGCGGCCGCCGCCTCCTCCTTTGCGGCCGCCGCCTCCTCCTTTGCGGCGGCCGCCTTCTGCTTCCCTGCCGCCACCTCGCCCTCAAGGGTAGCGACCCTCGCCATCGCCGCCTCCGGCTCCCGCTTCGAGCTCTCCTCCAGCGAGGAGAGCTCGCCCACGACCCGCATCGCCGGGGCTATTTCGTCCTCCTCCATCCGAACGACGAGAGCGACGTGCTGGAGGACTTGAAGAAATCAGAAGGGGGTCAGAAAGAAAAAGGAACACCAAATCTCGCGAATGAAGAGATGCTAAAGTGAAAAATCGAGTGAAGTACGAGCACTAACCTGCACGACCTCTTGGGCGATGGACGCCATTTGCGCCTTAAGAGTCCCCCCAGGGACCTTGCCCCCGGCCGACCTCTCCATGTCAGATAGCAAGCTGTCAGCGACGGAAAGCCCCAAGGGCACCTCAAAGCGGAGCTCCCCTTCATCCACCAAGATCGGGGAGGCCGGGGTCCGCGGGACTGCACGTGGGAACCTCTTGAGGGCCGATGGCGGAGGGTCGGTCTCTACCTCCGAAGCCGGGGCCTCCTGCCCCCGAACCCGCTTTCGGCTCGACACCTTGCTGGACTCCGGGGCGTGATCCGCACTCGAGAGCGGAGGCGGGGAGGTTGCTGGGGGAGCCGGGTTCGTCGTCCGACGAGAAGAGCTGGCCCCTCCTGCCTTCGACCCCTTCTTCGGCTTGCGCATGGCCGCTCGAAGGTAGCTCAGGTCTATGGGTTCTGCACAAGGCAAGGTACAATGAAGTTAGCAACACAAACAAAAATGAAAATAGATGCAAACCTAACAGAACGCCTACGAGCTCCTAACTTACCGACGAACTGGGCGGGGCTGAGCCTGGCCCAACAAAGGGCCCGCTCGGAAAGCAGCACGTCAGCCCGGGGAATGGGCTCCCACTCCGCTACTCTCACCGCGTCGGGGTCGTTGGACGGGCTTCCCCGCCGACACCTATCCCTAGACCACTGGGTGGGCACGGGCCAGTCCTCGCCTTCCGGCGGCCCAACGAAGAAAAACTTCTTCTTCCAATCGTGGATGGAAGAAGGCAGGGCGATGACACCTGACCCGGGCGCACTCCCCCGTCATTTCCTAAAGGAGAGATAAACCCACCTTGGGTCGCCCGCACGGGTGCCGGGGTGGCCTTTGTAAACAAGAGAGGAGACAAGGATGGACAGACCAAAAGGAATCATCTGCAACTTCAAGCGGACCAGGAACCCAAGGAGAATCCTCCATGAGTTTGGCACTAGCTGGCCCAGGGCTAGCCCAAAGTAATTTAGCGCCCTAACAACCTCAAGAGAGAAGGGCAGGCGCATTCCAGCCCAAAAAGATTCTAGGTAAAAGTCAATCCCTTTACCCCGTAGCTGATCCGCGCTCTTTCCTTCCTCTGCCAAACGTAGAGTGAAACCGGACGGGATATGGAAATGAGCCCGAGCGGTGGCAAGCTCGTTCTCGTACCTCACCAAGGTTGGCACGCCAGGATCATCCGCCACCTCCGCTCGGGGATCCGCCCCTGACGCGCGGCCCCGGGAAGAATTTCTGACCCTAACTCCCCGGGAAGGCTCCGACTCGGCGGAGGGATCCCTAGAATCTACCCTGACGACATCTACAGACTCCTCAAAGGAAGACATCTAACCTGATGGAGAAGTCCTCGGCAACGCAGAAATCCAACCTAAGAGGAGAGCGCCGAGCTTACAAGATCAAGGGTGAGAAAAATATGAAGAGAGATGGGCCCTGAAGCGGACCCCACTTCTATTTATAGCCACCGGCGTCCTCATCCCACGGCGACAGTCGACTCCCGCCAAAACAACTCTTCGCATTCGACGACCACGATCACTCTACCTGTCGCACGCACATTGGCCAGATCCCATCAGACGCCAGAGGTCTGCGGCTCGTCACGTCAGCCAACCAGCGCCCGGCACGTGGTCTGTGGCTTCAGCAAAAGTACACGCGATCCGGTGCACCCTCCTTAATGCAGAGATCTCTCCCTGATTCGCTTACATCATCCAGAAAATACAACAGATTACCCGACGACACGCCTGACGATATCTTCGAAAGGAAGCTCACCTCGGGTGACCCGGCAGACCACTCTCGACCCGACCCGTCAGCTGGTCGGGACGAGAGTGGGGGGCTAATGATGATGCTCTATATCGGTGATCTCCCAGATCATGACACGTGGCAGATGACGTGTCCCAGGGCTCATAAGAAAGGACCTACAGTGGCCGACCAGACCACCCATGTGCCTGTCCTACAAGCAAACGTTGGCTCACCTCCGAGCCCCTGCACAATTGGTCTCCTCGGCCTACCAGCTCGTCTCCGGGCTACCATAGAACCAAGATACCTCGGCTCTCCCGCTCGTCCGCAAGCTCTCCCGCCGAGGTATCTTCCTCTGTCTCATCAACCGACCAACGGCACCACTCACAGGCGCAACCTCCATCCCGCGAATCTCGTCATGCGCGAGATATCCGCCGGCCACATCCCACATTCTACGCCATCATGATCCCCCATTAACGAGTCTGTCTCGCCATTAATGGGAGATCCCGCTCATCACGCGGGTGCGACGTCGGGAGCGTAACTGCCGGCGTGATTCTCGTGCCTGCCATGCCTGCTGCCACTGCTATATAAACCCCTTCTTCAGACGATTGAAGTAAGCCATTTTTACTCCACTAAGCCGTTACTCTGCTCGGATCTCTAATCTAACTTGACCGTCGGAGGGTCCTCGGTGGTACAACCACCCCAGGACTTCCTTGCAGGTGGCTCGGCAACCACAACCTCAAACCCATTAAGATCCATACGTTTCAGGAGCGACAGCCTCCAGATCAAATCTCAACCACCCATCGCCGCCATTAGATGGTCAACGGAAGGTAACATCTTGGCACGATCCAGGTCGCGTTAACCCGGAAAATGGTGTTATAGAGTCGTGCTTTCCAATGTGTATGCTAACGAGGAGAAGTGGGGGGATGTTGAGAGTTTGAGAGAGAAAATGGAAGGAGAGAAGGCCATTGGGATCAGTTGAATTTGAGAGCGTAATTTACTGGGTTTTTTTTGCAGGTGTGTAGTAAATAAATTTTTTTATGCAATATTGTGTGTGAGAAAGAGTACTACCAGGAATAGGATGATTGAGTTAAAAAGAGTCAATTTAAAATTCTAAATAAAAGCATTAAATGATATTGATAGCTTTGTGAAATGATTAAAAGATGAAGAGAGAGAGAGAGTTTCAAAATTTAAGAAGTTGATGACGGAACCTTAATTTTTATCACATTTTCTAAATAAGATAGGCCATCAATTAAAGAACTTGGCTACATCTTTGAAGTTGCATTATAAAAGTAGAGATGTGATTGTTTCCTGATTTAAAATCAGGAAAGCTTCTGGAAAAAGCTACAGAAGAAGGTCGCGTGCTTATACGTGACCGGCAGTCACGTGGTGACACGTGACACCTAAAACGCATCATCCAAGCAAGATCAGTCTCCTGACTAAATCGAAGAAAAGGGGCTTCAGAAAGGGTCACGTGCTCCCACGTGATCAAGGTCACGTGTCGACACGTGACATTTAAATTCAAGCAGCAAAGGCGCACATTGATTCGCTGATCAAGTCAAGGAAAAAGCGTCAAAAGAGGTCACGTGCTCCCACGTGACCAGGGGTCACGTGTTAGCACGTGACGCTCAAGACAGCAAACTTGTTCTCCAGTTGAACCAAGGAAAAGTGCTCCCAACAGGGGTCACGTGTTTACACGTGACCAATGGTCACGTGTTAACACGTGATGGCCAAAACAGCAACCAGAAGACAGCGCAGAAAGAAAGAGGATTCTTCATTCCAAAAGGGGGTCACGTGTCCACACGTGACCATGGGTTACGTGGTCACACGTGACCGGCTTTCAAAGCCCAGTTTTGACGACAGAATTAAATTCTGAAGGAAATTTGAATCTTTCCAAAGGAAAGTGATTATCCGAGACCAACCAAATTAAAGATTCAGAGATGATTAAAAATCATCTATCTATGGAAAATCTCGGGTTTGGAAAGATTTCCCCCTTAAATCTAACCAAAATAACAAAGGAGAATCTCTGGATTTAAAATCCAATGGTGAGTAAAATTCACCCAATAATCCAAAGGTCCAAAACGAATGATGAATGCAAATCAAATCTCTCAATGAAGATTCATCAAAAACTAATTTATTCGGCTGCTTCTCCTATAAATAGGAGCCAAAAGATACAACAGAGATATATACGCAGAGGGAAGAAAAAAGAAGAGAGCTCAAATACTTTGAAGGAACTCAAATCTTCTGTAAAAGAAAACCCTAGGTAAGAAAGGGAAAGCTTTCTGAGAAAAAGAGAATTTAATTCTCAAATCCAACTCTGATAAATAAAACAGAAGAACTTATTTCTTCTCTCTTTGATAGAGGATCTGTAAAGTGCACATCTCCCCTTTAGATTGAGAATTTAATTCTCAATGGGTTGAGATCCTGCCATGCAGATCCAAAAACATAGAGAGGAAATGCAGACATGAGAATTTAATTCTCGCAGAACTATAGGAATTTAATTCCTTAGGGCTTGACCCTATATCATGGGAATTTAATTCCTTCAAAACAAGAAAAAGAAACAGGGTTGAACCCTAATTAAGAATCTAGTTCTGTTGAAATAGCGGGAATTTAATTCCCTCAATCATAATTTAACAGAGAATGGGAGTTCAATTCCTTAAAAGCTTTTATTAGGGTTTAACCCTATTCAGTTCTTCACATATATGAGGAATTTAATTCCTACATAAAATTCAGAGTTCAACTCTATTCCAGAATATAAAAGGAGGTTGGAATTTAATTCCTCTGAAATTTAAAGCTCGAGGAATTTAATTCCTAAAAAAGAATTAACAGATCCTCTAAACAACATAGAGGCAGGGTCACGTGTCACCACGTGACCGCCCTAAGAGACCTATAGAAAGCCTCTTTGAAACAGCACCCCACGTGACCCACATGACCTTCAGCAGAAGCTTTAGCATACAAGCACTCAATTACCCGTCACGTGAGGGCACGTGATACTCTAAAAAATGTGATAATCTCGGCAGAATCATTGAAGGGAAGGCACTCTCACGTGTTGCCACGTGACCCCTCTTGCCTTAGTGTTTAACACTAAATTGGAACCCTCTAATCCAGTTACTGAAACAGCCAGTGTTCAACACTAATCAAAAACTTTACTTGCAGTGTTCAACACTGACTACCTTAGTGTGTAACACTAATTTGAGGGCTCCATTTCCGGTGTTTGATACCAATCTGTTTTAGTGTGTAACGCTAATTTGAAAGACTTGTCGCTGGTGTTTAACACCAACTATTCTTTTAGTGTTAAACACTAACTTGTCAACCTCATTCCCAGTGTTCAACACTGATTGCTCTGTAGTGTTTAACACTAGGCTTTGGCCCAATTGGCTAAAGGGATAGAGGCAAAGCCTCTCCCTCAATGGACCAACAAGAAGTCAATATTCCAGACCTGACTGGACTTAGCCCAAGCTGGCCATAAGTCCTCAATTTGTGATTAACTGGGCCAATGGGCTCATAACATAATCGATCAGTCTTGACCCAAATTGGGCCAGGGACTATTTAATCCATCCTGGTTCTAGGGTACATCTCTTCACTCCTTTGATATTTGGCATTGTAATCCCTCAATGTCTTCAAAGAGGTGACGGGTCCCGATGACCACTCATGATATGGACTGTGGGGTCCTTAAACCCATGCCTAATGCAAAATTCCTGGTTACGTAGAACACGGATAACGTCACTCTTTGACCCCGTGGGAAACGTCCAGAGCGGATCCTGGTCCTCGCGGAGCACGGCAGTGAACCCGTGTGAAGCATCCAGAGCGGAGCCTGGTCCTCGCCTAGCACGGCAGTGAACCCGTGTGAAGCATCCAGAGCACATACCGGACTGTGGAGTCCTTAAACCCATGGACTATGACGTCCTTAACCTTGACCGAGACGTCTTAAAACTACCAACGGGCCGCAACGTCCTTAAACTACCAACGGACCGCAATGTCCTTAAACTACCAACGGACCGCAATGTCCTTAAACTACCCACGGACCGCAATGTCCTTAAACTAGAACCATAGAGCCCCCATATGCTCTTTCGTCGGATCTAAACGGTCCCGTTTAAGTTGATCTTAGCCTCAAAGATGGCTAACGTATCCTTAAACCTTCGAGCAGACTGGACTATGAATCCCCCTAATTAACTCTGGCTCGAGGGTACATCTCTGAACTCCTCTGACATCCGTCGTTGTAATCCTTCAACGTCGTCAGAGAGGTGACGGGTCCCGACAGCCGCACATACGATGGACCACTATGTCCTTAAACTGGAACAATGAAGTCCAAACGCACCTTTGTCGGATCTAAACGATCCCGTTAAGTTGATCTTAGTCTCAAACTAGACTAACGTATCCTTAACAAATGTTTGAGTTGATCTTAGCCTCAAGTATGGCTAACGTGTCCTCAAACCAAACCCCCAAACCCAAATCTAAGATAACACGGATTTGGACTAGTCCACGCCCTACGGGCGACGACATAACTCGGTCTATGTAAACGATCCACGGGCAATAAAACATAAAACAAAAACACACGACACAAAGTGACTATCTGGAGAAGGAGAAAGTTGTTACCGCGATGCGGTAGCGTAATTAACTGCAGGGGCTTGCGCCTGCAGGGAAGAGCGTCCCCACAATCAAAAACCCCTCAAACGAGGGGGAATCTGACGAAGTCTGCTACATCGGACGCATCCGTTTAAACCTCCGATACACGGTGTCATAAATCAACTTGGCATCTTCGGAGGGGCAGACGGATAGCACCAATTAGCATCTGCCCCGAACCTCAGGCGAGACGGCCCGACGTCCCGCGTGTCCGTTCGGTGGGGAACAGATTCTGGCACGCCCGGTGGGACCTTTTCCTCTTTCCACTCCACACTTCGTGTGTCGTGATTCGCGAACCAATCGCGGTTCGCTAATAGTTGCCCTTGGGTTTCAAGATACTAAGAATTGGCGCCTTGCTTATTGCAGAAAGCAAAGGATCGATGGCTTCTCCTTCTGCGAAACCCTCCAACTGCTCAAGCTGCAATTGCGACCAACGCTTTACCTCGCTAGGAGGTATAGCCTACGGACCCCAAGCTGCTTCGTTGTTCACAATGCCGGTGGACCAGGTGATTCAAGCCACTACCGGATTGTTCTTTGGGACTATACTCCCACCATCAAGCTTCGCGGCGCCGGTGCTGACAAAGGAAGCTCTCAAGAAGTCGGTCTTTGATCGTCTTACCCCTGCCGCGGCTCCTCTCAACGAGTCGCCCAACGTCAACGCCTCGGTCTTCTCTAGATTGGGCCAGAAATCCTGCGAACTCATCATAGGGCCTACAATCTCAAAGGAGGCTGCTTCTAACAAAGTGGCCGCTCCTGCCCCCGAAATCGCCAAGGCGGTTTCCCCAGCCAAGAAATCGATCTTCACAAGATTAACGGCTTCGACTCCCGCTCCCGCTGCACAAAGGACATCGGTCTTTGACAGGCTAACACCGACAACGACCCCCCACCCATACAGGGGGCAAGACGAAACCATTCTTAGCACTGACCCTACGCCATCTGCTCGACGCGCTCGACGTCGTCATTGGCACCGAATAAGGAAGGCTGGGGGCAACTCCCCCTCTGGATTAACTCCACCAGCCCCGATGGCAGAAGTTAATGCTGCTGTCCCAACTGAGAACAGCTTCGAAATGCTAAATAAGGTGAGAAGGAATTCCCCTACTGCAGTGCTAAAGAGGTCTCCCCCCTCATTAAAAAAGGTTGTGGAAATAGAATCAGAACAGCCCCGATCTCCTCAACGGCTGTCTTCCAAAATCTATAAGGTTTGGCGGCAGGCACGAGACTCGATCGTCGATCCAAACTTCTCCCGCCAGCACAAGAAGCTAAAAATCCAACCGGAGGCCGGTCATCAGGCTAAACCCCGAAAGGCTGTCTGGACGCCCACCTCAACGGCCCCTCAACCTCCATGGCTCATAAAAGGAGGAAGCCAGAGAAGATCCCGCGACATGCAACGACGGCTAAAAGCACTGAGCCCAGACGCCCTAAGTCTGGGGGCACGGTGGTGCACACTATCTATATGGCTTTTGGAAAGGAGGAAAGCCGCACTTCTACAGGCCACCGACCGCTTACCCGATCCGTGACGAAAGCCCAGGAGCAGCAACAAAAGCTTCAGGAAATGATGAACGCTATGGCCGCACTTACCGGGCCAAAAGAAAGCCCAGAAACGTCCGCAGATGCACGCCAGGAGGAGGAAACCGACGCTGAATTCCTTCGCCGGACACTGGAGAAAAAGGACAAAGAGGCCGCTGAACAAGCGGCCAACATACAACGTATGGGCCTTCTCTTCCAAGATATGATAGGAATGATGATCCAACAAGACCTACCCGCCGAGGATCCCCCAATCGTTCTGGAAGACGACCGAGGAGAAACGTCAAATCCACCACCAGCCCTCTCAACGGCCAAGGAGGAGACAATCTCTAATGCTGACTTGGCTGACTACATAGCCCAGCAAATCCGGGTCCATCATGCGACTGAGGCAGCTGGTCAAGTCGTGAAAACGGGGCGGCCGTATCCAAGCTGGTACGACCAAATCAAATACCCGCAAGGCTATACGATACCAAAATTCCACGTGTACAAGGGGACCGGCAATCCCCATCAACATGTCGCCCAGTTCCGGGCTCTATGTGGTAATACCGGCGGTGACGATAAACTGTTACTCCGCCAGTTCGTGGGCAGCTTATCAGAAACAGCGTTCGAATGGTATTCAGAACTCCCGAACGATTCTATCAAAACGTTCGCTGAAATGGAGTTGTTATTCACTCAGCGGTTCGCAAGTGCCAGCGAACGCATTCCAATAACTGCATTGATTAACGCCCGGGTAAAACCAGGCGAAACCTGGGTCCAGTATGCTATACGCTGGCGGAATTTGTGGTCAAGATGCGAGCAACGCATTGAAGAGGCACCCGCGGTGGGCATGTTCGTGGGAACCCTAGACCCCCACGCAACTATCTCCCAGTTTATGATGTTCTTTAAGCCAACCACATTCCAGGATTTAATCGACAAGTTGGCTCAGATGGACCAGATGGGTTATAGACCACCTCCCCCGAAGTCGGAACCTCGGAATGACAAGGGTAAAGGAAGGGCAACCTTCGTCGCGAATGCCCAGCAGCAACCTAACGCCCCGAAAATGGCAGATCAACTGGAAGAAAGACGCCGGTATTATAATGAGAAGATGAAGCGTCCCTACTCGTTCCCACGAGACAAGACGAAACGGTTATTCGAGCTGGCAATACGCAACAGACTTATAAACCTACCAAATCCAAGGCGACCGCCACAACCCACCGAGGTGAATAACTCTAACTATTGCCCTTACCATCAAACGGTAAGCCATCCGATAGAAGATTGCTTCGTCTTCAAAGGATGGATTGAAGATCAATACCTCCAGGGGAAGTTTGTACTGTCCGAAAAATGGAAGGTTAACCCGCCACAACCGCATACTCCTAAGAAAGCAGATACACCGGGGGCAACCTGCTCCTTTATTGAAGAAGTTCCATGGGAGGTCGTGCTATCAACGAAAACCAAAAGAATGTTGAGAGACCTTCATGCGTGCCCTGCGATCGAATGGAAGGACCCTCTCGAACCTCAAATTATCGAAGAAATGTTGAAGCCCCGCGCAACTACGAAGACTTCTGATAAGGGCCCAACTACTCACGCCCAACCGTCAAAATCTTCGAAGAAAAAGAAGAAGAAATCCAAGAAGCCCGTGAAGCTTGGAAACGAGCACACGAACTTGCAGAAGCAAATTGACGCGCTGGAAGAATACAATCAAAAGGCGCGAACTCCTGTCACACTGCGAGAGTTCCTCAACCACATCTTTCAAGAGGGAGATGATGGAGAGAGCTCGTCGGATGAATCCGAAGAGTATGTGGCGAGTTGTAACGTAATCTCCCACTCGTTTACCGATGATGAGAAAACCCCTAGCACTAAGAAGCTGGAGGCGGAGTCTGAACCGGAGCGTGCGTGGCTGACAAGTGAAATGATCAATGCCTTTCTGGACGAAATTCGTCTAAAGAGTAAAGCGGATCAGGAGCGCGAGATGGCAACGTCAGAAGGAACCAAATGCAGGCGACTGAACGGAAGAGTTGAACTACCTCTGCCAGAGCGAAAGGCATCCGAAGTAGACAAGAAGATATTCAAGACGAGGAAAAAGGTTTGCCAAAGCCATGTCAATGGGAATGAAGTTACCACCCTCGGAAGGAAACACACATGACGGGGCGGAGAGGCACCCTGATTATTGCGCATATCATCGAAAAATCTCACACCCCACAGAGGAGTGCGACGCCTTTAAGATATGGTGGCAAGGATATGTTACTCGTCGGCAACATTTTAAGCGCATGAAACGCAAGAGCCGTCGGGAGCGAAGAAGTACTGTCGAAGGGCACAATAGAACCACTGGCAATTGTTATATGGCTCATGCCGGGGGGTCACAAGTTCTCACCTTTGGGAGCGATTCTGATGAAGAGGTGACTCTGAGCCCTCTCTTTGAAGAATCCGTGTTAGGGAAAGATGAGGAATCGGAAGCCTGCGAAAACATTCAACTGCGCAATCGCACACTCCCAGAAAAGAATCTCGGGCCCGTGAGCAGAAAAGATAAGGGAAAGGACAAGGTCACTGAAGATATCACGTTAGATGACCAAGTCATGAAAGAACTAACTACCAAAGACCCTCCTAAGAGGGGTAAGGTGGACTATAACATCCTCGCGCATTTAAGGAAGCTACCCTCTCAGCTTAGCATTCTTGATGCCCTCCTGTTATCAAAAGAAGCGCGAGACTCACTAATTAAGGCGTTGCAAGAACCTGAACAATTCCAAGCCTTCCTCGCCACTGAAAGGATGAAGGATGAACTGGAGGAAGTGCATACGGCCGACATCACTTTCGGTGATGAAGACCTCCTTCTCGGGACGTGCGACCACAACCGTCCCCTATATGTCTCCGGATATTGCCATGATATCAAGATAGGCAAGATACTGGTGGATAATGGATCCTCCGTCAATCTCCTTAATGTTCGGGTGTTGAAGGAAATCTGCATGAGTGTGCAACATCTCGCTCGTGACAAAATTACTATCTCCGGTTTCGATTCACAATCGTCACGGACTCTCGGATCTGTAATACTAACATTACGCTTCGGACTTCTCGTCACGGACATCAAATTCCATGTCATTGACGCCAAGACTTGCTACAATGCTTTGCTTGGCCGTCCTTGGCTACACGAATACAACATCGTCCCTTCTACACAGCATCAGTGTATGAAGTACTTTAAGGATGGTTTCGAGTATACCGTAACAGGAGAGTTAAATCCATTCTCCGTGAACGAAGTTCGCAAATACGAAGATGCGAAATACTTTTTGCCAGACTTCGAAGATACAGAAAGGTGTCGCAACTCGGAGAACAAAGCCGCCGCCACCATCCCTGTTTTCGGAAGCGATACCGAAGAAGAGGAAGAGATAGTTTATACAGGGCCATCTCAACGCAACAACCGGGGGACGCCCGCCACATACTGGTCTTCGGGAGTGATTCGGAGGATGAAGTTAATGCCGTGTTCTCCAATCGGCTGTCAATACAGGCACCCCTTGGCGATGGCCATAGTTTGCAAATCACCATGGTACCGAGAGAACACTACAAGGATCTCGACACGCTTCAAGCTCACAATGTGCAAGACCTGCAAACGTTTTACGTCCCTCCCAGGCGAAGGGGTGAGAAGGTGATCCTATTCTACCAATCCTCTGAGTTTAAAGTAGAGAAAGAGATCTGGCATGGCGTGGATGCTACACTTGACAGGCTCCAACCCATCCGTCTGCCCAGATACTATACAAATGGATTAAAGAAGCTATTGAAGCGCCAAGGAGTACCCTTAAAACAGACTGTTCGGCAGGCTCGGTTCTACAACAAGATTTGGGATGTCCCTGGGACCCAACGCAAATTGCCCAACGGGAAAATGGAAACACTCGGGCTTGGATACGCGAGAGCGGGAAAACGGGAACGTGCTCACAATAGCTACGCCATATATACCTTTGATGAAGAAGAGGACGCCCTGTCAGGAGAGGCCAACCCCTCATCAAAATCAGACCCTGCGATTGAGGCGCCGAGTCCGTCATTTCAAGAACGAATGGACAAGCCTATCAGGAAAGTGGGTCAGAAAACCCGGAAAGACCACAACCGCGAAATGGCCATCTACGAGAAGGCCAGGACGCAACGTCTATTTCAACAGGCTGCAAAAGACAAAGATGCTCATCCTTGTCAACCCGTCATACGAAAGGCCCGATGCGGAGACGGGAGTAAGTCAAGGAGCGGAAAGAAGAGCCGACAACAAGGACATCGGATTAGAGGGTTACGGGTACTGCGCGGCTCGGATTCATCCCTCATGGAAAAGAGGAGCCGAGCGTACTCCTTCCCCCGAGACAAGACGAAGAAGTTACTCAAGCTCGCTTTAAAACATCAAATGATCGTGCTTCCAGAGTCTAGACACCCTGAGCAAACCAACAAGGCTTCTCGTTCGAGCTACTGCTCTTATCACCAAGCCATAGGACATCATACCGAAGACTGCTTCACCTTCAAGAACTGGGTCGAAGATCAGTACCGACGGGGCAGATTCGCTTTATCCAACAGCTGGAGGGTAACGCCGCCACGAAAGCACGAGCCCAAGGCCGCAAGAGCAGAACGGGATCCACCTCAGTCCCGGGAGCGGATTCGCACCTGTTATACGATTACGATATTAAAAGAAGAGCCCGAGAACATAGCTGACCTTCCCCGGTGCTTTGAAAACAGCGATGATGAGGTGATCTCAGAATTTCCGCCAGCTCCAAAAGAACTGGAAGATGGTATACATACTACTGCAGATAACCTCAGGAAGATTGAGTTGGGATCGGCAGATGCGGAGACGGGAGTAAGTCAAGGAGCGGAAAGAAGAGCCGACAACAAGGACATCGGATTAGAGGGTTACGGGTACTGCGCGGCTCGGATTCATCCCTCATAGAAAAGAGGAGCCGAGCGTACTCCTTCCCCCGAGACAAGACGAAGAAGTTACTCAAGCTCGCTTTAAAACATCAAATGATCGTGCTTCCAGAGTCTAGACACCCTGAGCAAACCAACAAGGCTTCTCGTTCGAGCTACTGCTCTTATCACCAAGCCATAGGACATCTTACCGAAGACTGCTTCACCTTCAAGAACTGGGTCGAAGATCAGTACCGACGGGGCAGATTCGCTTTATCCAACAGCTGGAGGGTAACGCCGCCACGAAAGCACGAGCCCAAGGCCGCAAGAGCAGAACGGGATCCACCTCAGTCCCGGGAGCGGATTCGCACCTGTTATACGATTACGATATTAAAAGAAGAGCCCGAGAACATAGATGACCTTCCCCGGTGCTTTGAAAACAGCGATGATGAGGTGATCTCAGAATTTCCGCCAGCTCCAAAAGAACTGGAAGATGGTATACATACTACTGCAGATAACCTCAGGAAGATTGAGTTGGGATCGGCAGATGACCCGCGACCAACATTTGTCAGCGAGCTGCTCTCTGAAGAAAGGGTGGTCGCGTTAAAGAACGTGCTTCTACGGCATAAAGACTGCTTCGCGTGGAACTACTCCGAGATGCCAGGATTAGATCCGGAGATTGCTGTGCATAAATTAGCAATATCCCCAGATATCAAGCCAGTCAAGCAGGCACCAAGAAGGATGCGACTCGAGCTTGAGATGAGCATCAACGCCGAAGTCAAGAAACTGATCGATTCTGGATTTATCCAAGAAGTCCAATATCCCGATTGGATCGCCAATATCGTCCCGGTAATGAAGAAGAATGGGACGGTACGCATATGCGTGGATTTTAGGGATCTCAATAAAGCCTGCCCAAAGGACGATTTCCCAGTACCAGTGACCGAGCTAATGATAGATAACACGTCCACTCACGAGGTTTTCTCCATCATGGACGACTCGTCAGGATACAATCAGATAAAGATGCATCCCGCAGACCAGAAGCACACCGCTTTTCGGACCCCTTTGGGTATATTCTACTACAGGGTTATGCCCTTTGGTCTAAAGAACGCTGGCGCTACCTATCAAAGGGCCATGACAAAGATCTTCGACGACCTCATACATGACATTGTCGAGTGCTATATCGACGACCTCGTAGTAAAGAGCATGTCATACGAAGAGCATCTAAACCACCTGGAGACTGTATTTCAACGCCTTCGGCAATATAATTTTAAGATGAATCCCCTCAAATGCGCGTTTGGAGTTTCCTCGGGTAAATTCCTGGGATTCATCATCCGACACCGAGGTATTGAGATAAATCCGTCAAAGATTAAAGCGATCATGGAGATGCCTCCGCCAAGAACCCTCAAGCAGTTGCGGTCTCTCCAAGGGAAGCTCGCATACATCCGGCGGTTTATCGCCAATCTTTCGGGCAAGTGCCGTCCTTACAGCCACCTGATGAAAAAGGGGACTCCATTCGTTTGGGATCACAAATGTCAAGGCGCACTAGACGAGATCAAGCAGTACCTGCAGAACCCTCCGGTGTTGGCCGCGCCGGTCAAGGGAAAACCCCTCATTCTTTATACAACCGCCCTCGAAGGTTCCTTGGGCGCATTATGGGCGCAAGAGAATGATCAGGGGAAGGAGAGAGCACTTTACTACTTAAGTCGAGTTCTACTGGGGGCAGAAAGCAACTACTCTCCCATTGAGAAACATTGCTTGGCCTTAATCTTCGCAGTGACAAAGCTCAGGCACTATGCGTTGGCGCATGAAGTCCGTCTTGTTTCAAAGGTGGATCCCCTTAAATACTTGATGTCAAAAGTCATATTGGCGGGACGACTCGCTAAATGGGCCCTGCTCTTGATGGAGTTCTCGATAACGTATCAACCTCTCAAGGTAGTGAAAGGCCAGGCCATTGCCGATTTCCTCGCTGAGCACCCGATACCGGCCGATTCTCCTCTGAACTGTGATTTGCCGGACGAGCATGCATTTGATGCGATTAGCGGCGGAAGCACCCGATAGGAACTCTATTTCGATGGAGCGTCCTCCGTAAAGAAACAAAAACAAGGTATACCAATGATCAAATCAGGGATAGGCCTCATCTTTGCAACTCCACAAGGAGGGATAATGCGCTTCGCCTTCTCCTTAACAGAGCCGAGGACAAACAATGAGGCTGAATATGAAGCTCTGATAGCAGGCCTCGAAATCGCCATCGACATGGGAATTGAAGACCTCCTTATATACGGGGATTCTCAGCTGGTCGTTAGTCAAGTAAATGGTGACTACCAAACGTGCAAACCGGAGTTGGTAAAGTACGGCGAAAAGGTGCAACAACTGTTGGCCCAAATTCCCTCCTATATTTTAGAGAACATACCGCGCGCAGAGAACAGCAAAGCAGACGCGCTGGCCAAACTTGCTAAAGAACTGGCTGACGAGAACCTCGATGATGTCAGAATCGTGGTACAAAGCCGTCGAGTGCTCACCCCGGCAGAACTATCTCCGGAATTACATAAAGAGGGAGCGACCGAGCAGACGACCCTACAAATAAAAGACCAAGAGAAGGCTGAAGACTGGAGGGAAGTCTTCATAGACTACTTTAAGTCCCGCCGAATGCCTAAAGAAGCGTCCTCAAGACATCAGCTCATGAAAGGAGCTCTATCTTTCTCTTTCGTCAACGATACTCTATACAAAAGATCACTTGATTCTCTATGGCTGAGATGCTTAGGACCCGACGAAGCAGAAAAAGTCGTTCAGGAAGTTCATGACGGACTTTGCGGTTCTCACCAAGCAGGCCCAAAGATGAAGTTAAAAATTAAACGGATAGGTTACTACTGGCCTACGATGATCCAGGACTGCCTCGAGTACGCGAAGCAATGCCACTCGTGCCAGATTCATGGGGACTTTATCCACCAACATCCAAATCCACTACACCCAACGATGGCTAGTTGGCCATTCGAAATATGGGGGACTGACATAGTCGGCCCCATCGAGCCAGCATCATCCCGGGGACATCGTTTTATCCTGGCGACAACTGATTACTTCTCCAAATGGGCAGAAGCAGTACCGCTGAGGGAAGTGAAGACGGAGAATATCCTCCATTTCTTCAAGACGCACGTCATCTATCGGTTTGGAACCCCACGGCGGATTATCTCCGATAACGGGCCAGCATACAGAAGCCATAAGATTAGCCGCTTCGCACAGCAGCACAATATAGATTGGAGGTATTCTTCAGTTTACAACCCACGAGCTAACGGTCTAGCCGAGGCCTTCAATAAGACCTTGACGAAGATCATAAAGAAGACCGTTTCCCGAAACAAGAGAGACTGGCACGAAAGGCTGCAGGAGGCCCTTTGGGCCTATCGAACTACATTCAAGACGGCCACGAATACAACGCCATACGCATTGGTATTTGGAATGGAAGCAGTGCTCCCCCTCGAGATAGAGTTACCCTCTCTACGAGTGGCAGTCCACCACGAACTGACGGACGAGGAAAATGCTCACCTTCGGCTTGAGGAGCTTGATGCCCTCGACGAGACCCGGCTCATAGCGCAACAACATCTAGAAGCCTACAAAGAAAAGATGACGCGCTCGTACGAAAGATTGACCAGGACGAGGACATTCCGCCAAGGCGAACTCGTCCTAGTGGTCAAAAGACCTATGATCCCCAATCGTGCCAAGCGGGGGAAATTTGAGCCAAACTACGAAGGCCCTTACATCATAGACAAGGTCTACCAGGGTGGAGCCTATCTACTCATGGACATGCACGGTGAAAGGCCTTTCAGGCCAATAAACGGCCGTTTCTTAAAGAAATACTACGCTTAATGAGCCAAGCCTGGGTCAATGATAAATGACGACGACTATGTCCGCTCGCTATCTTCCTAGGCTCAGACTTTACAAGCAGCAGCCGGCCTTCCCATATCGATGGACCGAAACGTCCTTAAACTATCGACGGACCGAAACGTCCTTAAACTAACGACGGACCGAAACGTCCTTAAACTATCGACGGACCGAAACGTCCTTAAACTACCGACGGACCGAAACGTCCTTAAACTACCGACGGACCGAAACGTCCTTAAACTACCGACGGACCGAAACGTCCTTAAACTACCGACGGACCGAAACGTCCTTAAAATGGACCGAAACGTCCTTAAACTGGACCGAAACGTCCTTAAACTAACGACGGACCGAAACGTCCTTAAACTAGCGACGGACCAAAATGTCCCCAAACTACTACCGCAGCATCCTTAGGTTGACGAGATAAAAAAAAAAGTAAAAAGTATATAAAATAAAATAAAAAAAAACGATATGTCCATAAGCAAAATGGGCACGGATGAAAACCCGAAAGGGCTCCGTGAGTAAAAACAGCAGGACTACCGGCGAGTGTTTGTGAAAACCCGAAAGGGCGCAACCTCGTTAAAAAACACTTATAGGGTCCTCTCGACCTTGTAAGGAGAAACCACCTGCGTGAGATCCTTACGACTCACAAAGGAGCAACACACTTAGGGATCCTCACGATTCCTAAGGAGAAAATACACTTACGAGATCCTCATGACTCGTAAGGAGAACTTTCTCATGAGACCCTCACGGCTCATGAGACTTGAAAGTCTTAAGTTACAGAAACCTAAACCTGTTCTTAAGCAAATCCTCCACAACCCTCGATATTGCCCTACAAGAGGCTCAATACTGACCCTTGTATACAATCCACGGGCACGAATAAACATTTCCCCAGCAAAGTCCCACCCGTGACTAGGGATGTGTCCATATGATGAGCAACCCTTGTAGGTCCTCTCGGCCCATGAGGAGAAAGCCCTCTTGTAGGATCCTTACGACTTACAGAGGAGCACACACTTAGGAATCCACCCGATCCCTAAGGAGAAAACACACCTGCAAGATCCACGTGACTTGCGGGGAGAAATACCTTTGTGAGACCCTTACGGCTCATGAAGTCAGAAGCCTTGGTCGGCAGGACCCTTAACCCTGTTTACTAAGCCACCTTTGTTCAAACATCGACAGAGGCAAATGATGATTCGCTCCTGGCAACATCCCAGTTGTAGCGGTGATGATGCTGAAATCGGTATCCCAAAATCCAAGCTTGCAGCGGAAAAGCTAGCAAGCCACACATGCATGACAAAATAGCCGAAATGATGGGGCAACTTGCAATAAAAAGCAGCAAGTAAAAATGTATGCATGGCAAAATAGCCGAAATGATGGGGCAACTCGAAATAAAAAACAACGAGTGAAAATGAAACAAATAGCCGAAATGATTGGACACCGCGAGAAATAGCCGAAATGATGGGGCAATCGCGACCTTCGCGATATAAAAGCTGAAATGATAGAGCATCGCGGAAAAAGAAATAAAATAAAAGTGAAATCCTCGCCCTACAGGTAATGTTACATCTATCCCTGTATGCAACTCAGGGGCGCAATCAAAGAAGGGATCATACTCCTTCCCCAGGTTTCATCATAAGAAGAAGCCAAATCTCGACGGTTCACCAATAGCCTAGAGATCATCTCGACGTTCTTCTTGCGTCAGCAGACACAACATCAAGCGAAACGGAACGGCGGCAATCCCCAGCTCCATGGCTCGGCGATATACATATCACCAAGAGTCAAACCTCCATTCCGTGAAATGCGGATACAATCGACAAACTTCCTGGTTACGTGGAAAGAGGATAATGTCACTCTTTGACCCCGTGGAAAACGTCCAGAGCGGATCCTGGTCCTCACAGAGCACGGCAGTGAACCCGTGTGAAGCATCCAGAGCGGAGCCTAGTCCTCGCCGAACACGGCAGTGAACCCGTGTGAAGCATCTAGTGCAAACTTCCTGGTTACGTGGAAAGCGGATAATGTCACTCTTTGACCCCGTGGAAAACGTCCAGAGCGGATCCTGGTCCTCGCAGAGCACGGCAGTGAACCCGTGTGAAGCATCCAGAGCGGAGCCTAGTCCTCGCCGAGCACGGCAGTGAACCCGTGTGAAGCATCTAGTGCAAACTTCCTGGTTACGTGGAAAGCGGATAATGTCACTCTTTGACCCCGTGGAAAACGTCCAGAGCGGATCCTGGTCCTCGCAGAGCATGGCAGTGAACCCGTGTGAAGCATTCAGAGCGGAGCCTAGTCCTCGCCGAGCACGGCAGTGAACCCGTGTGAAGCATCTAGTGCAAACTTCCTGGTTACGTGGAAAGCGGATAATGTCACTCTTTGACCCCGTGGAAACGTCCAGAGCGGATCCTGGTCCTCGCAGAGCACGGCAATGAACCCGTGTGAAGCATCCAGAGCGGAGCCTAGTCCTCGCCGAGCACGGCAGTGAACCCGTGTGAAGCATCTAGTGCAAACTTTCTGGTTACGTGGAACGCGGATAACGTCACTCTTTGACCCCGCGGAAAACGCCCAGAGCGGAGCCTGGTCCTCGCCAAGCACGGCAGTGAACCCGTGTGAAGCATCCAGAGCAAAATACCGGACTGTGGAGTCCTTAAAATCCACGGACTATGACGTCCTTAACCTCGACCGTGATGTCTTAAAACTAACGATCAACCACCCCGATTCCCTATGGATTTTGCCTTGGTTTAAAGGTACATCTCTTCACTCCTTTGATACCTGGCGTCGTAATTCTTCAACGTCTTCAAAGAGGTGACGGGTCCCTGCAACCAAATATCGGACTGTGGAGTCCCTAAATCCACGGACTATGAGGTCCTTAACCTTGACCGTGATGTCTTAAAACTAACATCGGACTGTGGAGTCCCTAAATCAACGGACTATGAGGTCCTTAACCTTGACCGTGATGTCTTAAAACTAACATCGGACTGTGGAGTCCCTAAATCCACGGACTATGAGGTCCTTAACCTTGACCGCGATGTCTTAAAACTAACATCGGACTGTGGAGTCCTTAAATCCACGGACTATGAGGTCCTTAACCTTGACCGCGACGTCTTTAAACTACAATACCTGGAGAAACCCCTGACTCCGTGAAGCACGGACAAGGGTGACCACGTCCAGCACTTGCAGGTCCTCACGACCTGTAAGGAAGAAAAACTCTCTTGTGAAGATCCTTACGACTCTCAAGGGAAAACCCGCTTAAGAATCCTCACGATTCTTAAGAAGAACTTACACCTATAGGATCCTCTCGACCTGTAGGGAGAAAAACTCTTTATGAGACCCTCGTGGCTCATAAAATGCAAAAGTCTTAGGAAGCAGATCTTAACCCTGAATCCTGAGCCATCGCTGTCCTGCAAGGAAATCAAGATAGAATATCCGCAGAATGCATTCAACAAAAAGGGGACACATCATTGAAAAAAAAAATGTATCTTTTATTCATAAACCAAAATGGATACAAAGTACAATTCATGAAAGAAACAAAAAAAAAGGGAGATACTCTCATCCATGAGTATGTACAAAAAAGGAAAAAAGATACAAGTCCTCAAGCCGGTGGCCGGTGTAGTAATTTTACCAGCTCATCGTTTTGTTGTTGAGACACGGCTTCATGACGCAAGATCCCCAGAAGACGAGCCTCCGCCTGAGCTTGCTGAGCCTGATACGAAGCCAGCCAAGCTTCGAGCTCTTTCTCGGTGGCTTTATGAACCTCGAACCTTTCGCTAGTGAACGTGGCAGCTTTATCGAGAGCCGCCACCTCCTTGATGGACTCCTGAAGCAACTGCCAGTGTTCATACGCTTGGTTGGCCTCAGTGATAAGGGTAACGCGAAGCTCGCTCGACGCCTTAGAAGCTAACTCCCTCTCCGAAAATTTACGGCCGAGCCTTTTTCTCGCATAACGATACGTTCGTGACCGCGGCCTCGGAAATAAAACATTCATAAGACCGTATAAATGGGCTTCCGGTCGACAGCGATAATCGATCTGAAATGCGTTCACATCACCTAGTATGAAAAGCAACGAGAAAATTTCCAATGTTTATCCTATCAAGCATGTGTTCGCGGTTATACGAGCATCCGAAAAAGAAATAAAATTCAAAGCATTAATTTGCATGCGACATGATAACAACATTGATAATTAGAAGAAGCTTTCATAAGAAGAACATAATGTTTATTCATGAAAGCGAAAACATGCGTACGAGTACCAAGCCTACATGGCGGTTCAGCATAAAGCATACAAAGAAAGGACTAATTCAAATACACTACGCTAACGGAAAAGGTCACCAAACAACGGATCGATGGCACAAGGGTTAACAAAGCGAAGAACAAAATTCTCCATCTCCCTCTCCGCTCTCTCCAGCACGTCAAAGCGACGATTCTCGCGAGGAGTCGCTCACCATCGGTTGGCGCCATGCTCGTCCGCGAAAGCGAACATAATAGCTCGCCGGGCCTTTATCTCGCTCAGCAGATGAATTGAGTAGTCCTTCAAGGCCTGAGTAATCAGGCACGCTTCATGAAAGCCCTCGAGCTTTTCTTCCGCCGCATCAAGCATCGCCAGGGTCATCTCTGCCGGGTGAGGAGGAATGTCGGCAAGCACGGCCATGAGGATCATCCGGAGCCAGAGGGAACCCATCGGGAGGGGAGACCCTCTACGGATCAAGAGCTCGTGCATGGCCGAGTCACATTCGTTATCAGAAAGGAGGGGGTCCACCAACCGAGCAACAAAGTGGGGGATCATCTCCTCAAGAGGAACTTCCCACGGCTGTCGACGAGCATGAGGGCGATTACAAGCCATGGCACTCGTTTCTCCCTCAAGAAAAAAAAATGTATATATGATATGAATCTCTCTGTGAAAGGAAAAGAAAGCTATAGCCCTATATATAATGAAGTGCATTAAGTGCTATGCGCGGAAAATCTTGCATGGTGAAGTTATTTCCAAGGCCTAAAAAGGGAAAGGTACCGAAAATCAAGGAGATGGAACTATTTCCAAGGCCCTTTTTCTGCACCTAACATTGTGCACTGAAAATATGGCATGAAGAAAATCTTGTGAACAGCCACATCAAGGGATCCCACGTGCAGAACACGTGAGGCCTAAGCCTGATGTACACTCAAAAGAAAATATAAGGAACAGCACCCTGCATATTACAAGTACAAACAACAACAGTACCAAGATGATCAAATCCCAGAGAAAAAGCATGCAAACATGAAAAGACATAATAAAACTTGTCACTCATACTTCAAGAAGTTCACACAAAAATATAGAGGACACATTTACAATGGCAAAACGTCAGATGCGGGGCATGGGTTGAGAAACTCAAAATTAACTTTATTCAAGATCTTCCAAGCATTTCGAACCTCCCGAGTATGCTTTCTCTCGCGGTCACAAGCATCGGGGTCCCCGCGGATGTCCTCTACCCTCCGATAGGCGCCCAGTATGGCTGATTGTTGAAAAATCTGATGAAGGAGATCAATGAGATTATCCCGCCTCCTCTTTGAGATCAAGCCCATAAGGTACACCGAATGCACCTTATCCTCGGCAGTGTCCAAGGCCCCGAGCGGTATGCCGGCACAAAAGAGAGGAAGTGCCTCCCGGATCGCTAGCACGATCAGCCTCAGAAGAGAAGAGCGACGGGGGAGTAGCCTATGGTTGTACTCGTCGAAGCGGCTCATGATCTCGGCACACTGAGCATCGGTGAACTCCTGGTTCTGATTGCGGCCCAGCGCACGAATATTCCCGTAGGAAATGATCTCGTCAAGACTATACAGATGGGCGTCCATGATACCTAAAATAAAAGTCACGAGAATCATTACAAAACCCCCGTTGCATTAATGGCAGGAAGAACAACCTAGGGCCAAGAGACCCCAGGAAGCCTCCGCGTGAAGAAGCTGAGTTCTTCATAGGAATTAAATTCCTTATTAAGAAAAGGGAATTGAATTCCCAGAAATATTTTTGGATGGAATTAAATTCCATAGGGTCGAAACGCAATCATCGTTTCCCCGAGGATCACTTAAGTCCTACGAGATCTGCGGTTTGAAGATTGGGCGATTTCGTGTTCTTATGGAAAATATAAAAAAAAGGAGAGGGGTAAAAACCCTTGTTTTGGATTTAAAATCCGGAGAGACGCGAAGGTCCATCGTTGTCCAAGAACATTACCTGAGAAGAAGGGTTCTTTTCGAACAGAGTTAAACTCTGGGAAATGTTCAAGACAGAGAACTAAGCTCTGAAAGCGAGAATTAAATTCTCAAAGAAGAAATTCTCAGAGGAAGAAGATGAGCAAAGTGAAGGCTCCTATGAAGAGACAGAGGTATTTATAGAAAGCAATGGAAACGTTTCATCTCCCCAGATCCCTAAATGAATCCAACGGTCGCAAAGATGACAGCGTTGCACTCACGTGCAGACACGTGAGAACAACGCTGTGGGGGCATTTGTTTCCTGATTTAAAATCAGGAAAGCTTCTGGAAAAAGCTACAGAAGAAGGTCGCGTGCTTACACGTGACCGGCAGTCACGTGGTGACACGTGACACCTAAAACGCATCATCCAAGCAAGATCAGTCTCCTGACTAAATCGAAGAAAAGGGGCTTCAGAAAGGGTCACGTGCTCCCATGTGATCAAGGTCACGTGTCGACACGTGACATTTAAATTCAAGCAGCAAAGGCGCACATTGATTCGCTGATCAAGTCAAGGAAAAAGCGTCAAAAGAGGTCGCGTGCTCCCACGTGACCAGGGGTCACGTGTTAGCACGTGACGCTCAAGACAGCAAACTTGTTCTCCAGTTGAACCAAGGAAAAGAGCTCCCAACAGGGGTCACGTGTTTACACGTGACCAATGGTCACGTGTTAACACGTGATGGCCAAAACAGCAACCAGAAGACAGCGCAGAAAGAAAGAGGATTCTTCATTCCAAAAGGGGGTCACGTGTCCACACGTGACCATGGGTCAAGTGGTCACACGTGACCGGCTTTCAAAGCACAGTTTTGACGACAGAATTAAATTCTGAAGGAAATTTGAATCTTTCCAAAGGAAAGTGATTATCCGAGACCAACCAAATTAAAGATTCAGAGATGATTAAAAATCATCTATCTATGGAAAATCTCGGGTTTGGAAAGATTTCCCTCTTAAATCTAACCAAAATAACAAAGGAGAATCTCTGGATTTAAAATCCAATGGTGAGTAAAATTCACCCAATAATCCAAAGGTCCAAAACGAATGATGAATGCAAATCAAATCTCTCAATGAAGATTCATCAAAAACTAATTTATTCGGCTGCTTCTCCTATAAATAGGAGCCAAGAGATACAACAGAGATATATACGCAGAGGGAAGAAAAAAGAAGAGAGCTCAAATACTTTGAAGGAACTCGGATCTTCTGTAAAAGAAAACCCTAGGTAAGAAAGGGAAGGCTTTCTGAGAAAAAGAGAATTTAATTCTCAAATCCAACTCTGATAAATAAAACAGAAGAACTTATTTCTTCTCTCTTTGATAGAGGATCTGCAAAGTGCACATCTCCCCTTTAGATTGAGAATTTAATTCTCAATGGGTTGAGATCCTGCCATGCAGATCCAAAAACATAGAGAGGAAATGCAGACATGAGAATTTAATTCTCGCAGAACTATAGGAATTTAATTCCTTAGGGCTTGACCCTATATCATGGGAATTTAATTCCTTCAAAACAAGAAAAAGAAACAGGGTTGAACCCTAATTAAGAATCTAGTTCTGTTGAAATAGCGGGAATTTAATTCCCTTAATCATAATTTAACAGAGAATGGGAGTTCAATTCCTTAAAAGCTTTTATTAGGGTTTAACCCTATTCAGTTCTTCACATATATGAGGAATTTAATTCCTACATAAAATTCAGAGTTCAACTCTATTCCAGAATATAAAAGGAGGTTGGAATTTAATTCCTCTGAAATTTAAAGCTCGAGGAATTTAATTCCTGAAAAAGGATTAACAAATCCTCTAAACAACATAGAGGCAGGGTCACGTGTCACCACGTGACCCCCCAAGAGACCTATAGAAAGCCTCTTTGAAACAGTACCCCACGTGACCCACATGACCTTCAGCAGAAGCTTTAGCATACAAGCACTCAATTACCCGTCACGTGAGGGCACGTGATACTCTAAAAAATGTGATAATCTCGGCAGAATCATTGAAGGGAAGGCACTCTCACGTGTTGCCACGTGACCCCTCTTGCCTTAGTGTTTAACACTAAATTGGAACCCTCTAATCCAGTTACTGAAACAACTAGTGTTCAACACTAATCAAAAACTTTACTTGCAGTGTTCAACACTGACTACCTTAGTGTGTAACACTAATTTGAGGGCTCCATTGCCAGTGCTTGATACCAATCTGTTTTAGTGTGTAACGCTAATTTGAAAGCCTTGTCGCTGGTGTTTAACACCAACTATTCTTTTAGTGTTAAACACTAACTTGTCAACCTCATTCCCAGTGTTCAACACTGATTGCTCTGTAGTGTTTAACACTAGGCTTTGGCCTAATTGGCTAAAGGGATAGAGGCAAAGCCTCTCCCTCAATGGACCAACAAGAAGTCAATATTCCAGACCTGACTGGACTTAGCCCAAGCTGGCCATAAGTCCTCAATTTGTGATTAACTGGGCCAATGGGCTCATAACATAATCGATCAGTCTTGACCCAAATTGGGCCAGGGACTATTTAATCCATCCCGGTTCTAGGGTACATCTCTTCACTCCTTTGATATTTGGCATTGTAATCCCTCAATGTCTTCAAAGAGGTGACGGGTCCCGATGACCACTCATGATATGGACTGTGGGGTCCTTAAACCCATGCCTAATGCAAAATTCCTGGTTACGTAGAACACGGATAACGTCACTCTTTGACCCCGTGGGTGTAGAGTGTTTTTCGTCACCCCAGTGAGATGGGAATACGCGCGCGCTTGTCAGGCGTACTACAGATTCCCCCTGCCTAGGGTAGGCCGGGGTTTAATGATTGTGGGAATCCGAATCTCCGGCAGCCGCGGACTAAGCTGCCGTTAATTACCCCTCGCCTTTGGGGCGAGGGAACCTCCGATTAACGGGTTAAATTGGTCATGCAAACTCAATGTGCAGTGTGCGTGTGTTTTGTTTTGAAAGGGGGTTTTGGATATATCGGGAGCCACGCAGAGTTTTTACGGGGGTCCCGCTACCCGGATAGCGGGCTGGAGGTCAAGGGGGCTAGCAGCCCCCTTGCGGGGTTCGGGGGCAGCGCCCCGGCCCGAAAATTTTTTTGAGGGGGAGAGTGTGGCGGAGTATGTGTATGTGTACATTTTTATACATATGTATATATATACATGTGTATATAAATAAAGGGGAAAAGACATCCAAAGGATGCGTGGGGCAGCACCTTGGGCGCTGTGCGCTTAGGTGCTGTGCGCTCAGGCGCAAGCGCGCCACGTGTCGGCACGTGGGCGCTTTGCGCATGAGCGCTGCGCGCAGGTGCGCAAGCGCGCCACGTGTCGGCACGTGGGCGCTTTGCGCATGAGCGCTGCGCGCAGGTGCGCAAGCGCGCGCGCGCGCCACGTGTCGGCACGCGGGCGCTTTGCGCAATGCGCGTTGCGCGCAGGTGCGCAAGTGCGCGCGCACCACGTGTCGGCACGCGGACGCTTTGCGACTTGCGCAAGCGCGCAGGTGCGCAAGCGCGCACGCCACGTGTCGGCACGCGGGCGCTTTGCGCACTTGCGCAAACGCGCAGGTACGCAAGCGCGCGCGCCACGTGTCGGCACGCGGGCGCTTTGCGCACTTGCGCTGCGCGCTGCTAAAACAAATTTCTCAGAAGAGAAATCAGAGAGGAGTTGGACTCCTGAGTGTGGTTTTTTTTTTTGTGTGTTTAGTGAATGATGTTCTTCTTCCTCCTGTTGCTTGCTGGATCTTGAAGATCAAGAGATGTGAAATCTCAAAATCTCTTCTTTTTCAGATCTAATGATAGATCCAAGTTCCCCTTTGTGGGTTTTGTGGTGAAAAACTAATTTGTTTTGAAAAAGGAAGAGTAAAACTCTTGATTTAATTCAAGAGAAAGTAGAAGGTTTTGGAACCTTGAAGAAGATAGAAAGATCTCATATCTGAAGAAAATTTTGAGAGAGAGAAAAAGTTTTTTGAGATATTTCATTATTTTTGCCTTTATAGGCCATACACTTTACACATAGCCCCTTGGGCTTCACAAAATGGCATTTTGCCTATCTCATGGCTCATGTGCCATTTCTTTTTGCACATAAGCCATGGGCTTTACAAAAATTTGGCTTTATGCCCATTTTGCATACATTAATGTATAAAATAATTACATGAAAATTATTTATTACATGATCTATATTTTAGCATGGAGGAGGCTGGCCGCGGGCTCGACTTGGGCATGGGCCCGCTTGACCTGGGCTTGGGCCCACCTGGCTTGGGGTTGACCTTGACTTTGACTCGGTCAACGGGGGTGTAAATTTTTACCCCAACAAAGTGCCCCCCATCAATAAATGCACACCGCACATTTGAGTTGTGTGCATGAAATTGATGGATCTTGAAGTTGGACTTCGAGGTAGAACATCATTCCAGGGGCGGAGCATCATCCCGGAGTTCGGAGCATCTTTCCGAAGAGCGGAGCATGATTCCAGAGTTCGGAGCATCTTTCCGTAGAGCGAAGCATAATTCCAAGGATCGGAGCATCATTCCGATGAGCGGAGCATGGTTCCAGGGATCGGAGCATCATTCCGAAGGGCGGAGCATGATTTTAGGGATCGGAGCATCATTTCGATGAGCGGAGCATGATTCCAGGGATCGGAGCATCATTCCGAAGCGCGGAGCATAAGTCCAGGGTCGGAGCATCATTCCGATTTGCGGAGCATAATTCCAGAGTTCGGAGCATCGTTCCGATGGGCGGAGCTTGATTCCAGAGTTCGGAGCATCATTCCGAAGAGCGGAGCATGATTCCAGAGTTCGGAGCATCGTTCCGAAGGGCGGAGCATGATTCTAAGGATCGGAGCATCGTTCCGAAGGGCGGAGCATGATTCCAGGGGATCGGAGCATCATTCCGATGAGCGGAGCATGATTCCAGGGATCGGAGCATCATTCCGAAGCGCGGAGCATAAGTCCAGGGTCGGAGCATCATTCCGATTTGCGGAGCATAATTCCAGTGTTCGGAGCATCGTTCCGATGGGCGGAGCTTGATTCCAGAGTTCGGAGCATCATTCCAAAGAGCGGAGCATGATTCCAGAGTTCGGAGCATCGTTCCGAAGGGCGGAGCATGATTCCAAGGATCGGAGCATCGTTCCGAAGGGCGGAGCATGATTCCAGGGGATCGGAGCATCATTCCGATGAGCGGAGCATCATTCCAATTTGCGGAGCATAATTCCAAGGATCGGAGCATCATTCCGAAGGGCGGAGCATGATTCCAAGAGATCGGAGCATCATTCCGAAGGGCGGAGCATGATTCCAAGAGATCGGAGCATCATTCCGAAGGGCGGAGCATCATTCCGAAGGGCGGAGCATCATTCCGAAGGGCGGAGCATCATTCCAAGGATCGGAGCATCATTCCGAAGGGCGGAGCATGATTCCAAGAGATCGGAGCATCATTCCGAAGGGCGGAGCATAATTCCAGAGATCGGAGCATCTTTCCGATGGGCGGAGCATAATTCCAGCAGGGAAGGTAGATATCCCGAGGCGAAGCATCATTTCGACATGGGGTAAATTCCGAGATGGAGCTTGATTCCGGCGCAGAGCTTGTTGGCTGACTTGATTCCGAGACGAAGCATAATTTCGACAGGGAAGGCAGGTACACCGAGGCGAAGCATCATTTCGACATGGGGTGCATTCTGAGACGAAGCATAATTCTGACGCAGAGCTTGCTGGTTGACTTGATTTCGAGGCATAGCATAATTCCGACGAGGAGGTCGTTGGTTGATTCCGAGCCGACGCATAATTCCGACAGGGAAGGCAGATACACCGAGACGAACCATCATTTCGACACGGGGTGCACATTCTGAGACGAAGAATGATTTCGAAGCAGAGCTTGTTGGTTGATTTGATTTGGGTTGATATCAGTATCGCTACACTGGAATATGGTACCAAGAGCGAATCATCATTTGTCATGAGAGGGTTTGGGGATTTTGGTTTTGGTCGGCATCTGCATTGCTGCACTGGAATAATGCCAGGAGCAACTCATCATTTGCCCCGGGAGGATTTGGGAATTGGTTTTGTTTTGGCATCTGCATTGCTGCACTGGAATAATGCCAGGAGCAACTCATCATGTGCCCCGGGAGGATTTGGAAATTGGTTTTGTTTTGGCATCTGCATTGCTGCACTGGAATAATGCCAGGAGCAACTCATCATGTGCCCCGGGAGGATTTGGGAATTTTTTTTGTTTTGGCATCTGCATTGCTGCACTGGAATAATGCCAGGAGCAACTCATCATGTGCCCCGGGAGGATTTGGGAGAGATTGGGATTGTTTTACGCATCTGCATTGCTGCACTGGAATAATGCCAGGAGCAACTCATCATGTGCCCCGGGAGGATTTGGGAATTTTTTTTGTTTTGGCATCTGCATTGCTGCACTGGAATAATGCCAGGAGCAACTCATCATGTGCCCCGGGAGGATTTGGGAATTGGTTTTGTTTTACACCCGTGGATTGTATACGGTTTTGCAGGATGTATGATCCAGACCGTAGGGCCGAAAAAAAATTTGGGACTTTGTCGGCGTCTGCATCGCTGCACTGGAATATGGTACCAGGAGCGACTCATCATTTGCCGTTGGGGTATGGGATATAGAATTTATTTGGCGTCTGCATCGCTGCACTGGAATATGGTACCAGGAGCGACTCATCATTCGCCATTTGGGGTATGGGATATAGAATTTATTTGGCGTCTGCATCGCTGCACTGGAATATGGTACCAGGAGCGACTCATCATTCGCCATTTGGGGATTGGGGAGCGATGGCTTAGGAGACAGGTTTAGATCCCTATCGCCTAAGGCTTTTCAATTTTATGGGCCGTGAGGGTCCCATAAAAGCATTTTCTCCCTACGAGTCGTAAGGATCCCGCAGGTGTATTTTCTCCTTAGGAGTCGTGAGGACTCCTAAGTGTGTTTTTCCTTTATGAGTCGTAAGGATCCCACAAAGGTTTGTTCTCCTCATATATCGTGAGGACACATGAGTGGGTCTTATCAATGGAGCATCATTCCCAAAGCGGAGACCGGCCGCGTAACTGATGATTACGGTGGGGCATGGGTATGATGAGAATTATTTGAGCCCGTGGATTGTATACGATGGTCAATTTGGGGACCCACCGTAGGGCTGGGAGAACTTTGGAAATTTGAATTTTTGTTTGGCGTCTGCATCGCTGCACTGGAATATGGTACCAGGAGCAACTCCTCATTCGCCGCTGTTTTTTTTTGTTGTTTTTGTATTTTTTTGTTTTACCGCGATTGCTCCATCATTTCAGCTTTTCTTATCGCGAAGGTCGCGATTGCCCCATCATTTCGGCTTTTATTCGCGGTTGCCCCATCATTTCGGCTTTTATCTTCATCTTTATTTTACTCGCTGATTTTTATTGCGAGTTGCCCCATCATTTCGGCTTTTCTTTATTTTCCTTTTATTTACACATTTTTTTTATTTACATATTTCTTTTTACATTCCCAGTTTAACGACTTAGAGGTCGACTGTTCCCAGTTTAATAACGTGGTGGTCGACTGTTTTCAAAGAAAGGCAGATGTCTGAGAGAATCGGTTTCACGAAGAACTTCGGTTTCCATTTGTATGAAATTGGCGGTTGCAGCTTGACTGTTTGTTAACACGCCTTTGGACAGTTCTATCTCTCCTGCCTTGTATTGCTTTTCGACCCAATCTTTGAAGACGAAGCAGTCCTCAATGGCATGACCTATCACTCTGTGATAGGGGCAGTATTTGGGGTCGTCGGTCCTATTCGCTTCCTGCGGTCTTTTTGACTCTGGCAGTTGTAGACCGTTCTTCAGGGCGTCTTTGAATATTTTACGGATTTTGTCCCTTCTGAAGGAATAGACCTTATCCAGCTTCTCTTTCAGTGGAGATTCTCCTCCCTCTCCGAACATTGGCTTCCGAGGCTGGTTGGCGCTAGGTCCGCTCATCCCTTGCTTATTTCGGTTAGCCGAAGTGTTGAAAGATTCAGAATCATCGGAGTTTCCGCCTTTGCGATTATCGTCCTTCCGGTTTCTCCAGGACTTATTGTTATTTTGAGAATCCAAGGAGGACTCCTGTTTCGAGCGCTCTAGCATCTGGACTTTCCTGGTCAGCTCTTGGAATGTTTTGAGACCCGCGGTGCATAAAAACGGGGCCATCCAATTGTTGAGATTTTCGACGAGGAGACTGACAGATTGGTCCTGCTCTATCAGCGGTTCGCATTTGACGGAGAGATTGCGCCATCGGGTTATAAAATCCGTGCTGCTTTCGTCGCTCTTGGGCTTGGTCCTTACGAGCTCGGCAATGGTAATCTTATCGCTGACGCTCATGAACCTCTACCGAAACAGAGACTCCATTTGGACAAAAGTTGTGACGGAGCCATCCGGTATGCTCGCGTACCAGTCGAAAGCAACATCGGTCAAGCTATTAACGAACTGGCGGAGGAGAAGCGCATCATTACCCCCAGTATTTCCGCATGAGGCTTTAAAGTGGGCGATATGCTGATTCGCATTTCCCGTCCCATCGAATCTTCCGAATTTGGGGATGACATAGCTGCTAGGAAATTCTACCAGATCATACTGAGCAGGATATGGTCTCCCACTACTCCTGATATCTTTTTGCGCTTCGGCTTCGGCTACCAAGGTTTTGACTTTGTTGGCAACCAAATCCATAATTTGATCTTGAGTTAGCGGGCTACTGTCATCGGTAGCCAAGACATTTCCTGAGATAGGATGTGATTGACTTTCATGCGGTCCGGCCACTTTTGGATTTGAGGGAATAGGCGTCGGCTGCTTTGGGACACCATTTCCCGGTTCATGAGAGCCCTGCGCCTGATTGGGCGGCTGAGAGGCAAGTTGGGCCGTAAGCCGTAAGACGACATTTGTCAAGTCGTCGATCTTTGAGTAGAGTTTGGCCATCTCCTTGTCTTTGCTTCTGAGCTGCTTTCGGAGCTCTTGGAGAAGTTGTTGCTCTGCGGTCTTAGGACGGAAAGTTGGCTCATCTTCGCTTTCCAAGCCTGACTCCTCATGAATTGAGGGCTCTCTTTGCCTATCAGCCTCATCGAGAGGGTTTTCATCATCCAGCGGAGGCGGCTGTTCTTGGGAAGCGGCCACCACATTCAAGCCAGATTGGGTTTGAGATGTGGTGGCCCCGTCCTTGCTCTTGCTGCGCGTGCCCACCACGTAGACAGTGTGGATAACACATTCAGCCATCCCCTCATCTTTGGCGGGGTAACCCTGTTTTTCGAACCACATGAGGTTCATCCTGGCAGGAGCCCTAGCCCTTTTGTTGGCTCTATATCTGAGCCTTTTCTCCCTCAGCTTCTCGATTTTGAAGGCTTGGCGGGCATCCGCTACCCGGGAAGCCATTGTCAGTTGATCAGCGGGGAGCTTAGAGAAGACACCCGATCGAGCATTTGTCAGGGACGCCGCTGGAGCTTGCTCGGGACGCGTTGTAGCTTTGTTGGTGTTGATGGCCTTGCCCCCAGCTGGGGCCAAGGAAAGTCGTTCAGATACCGACTTGCGTTTGGGTTGGGGCGCCCTTGAGATCACCACATTTGGTCTCCTGCCTTTCGAGACCGGTTTGTCTGTCACCAGGGCTTGAGGAGATAGGATGGCGCCAACTGGCATGAACGTAATAGAGCCAAATGGTAGCGCCGGCTCCTCCCATTGTCGCCCGAGACTGGCCGGAAGGACCATCCTGGAGTCTATCTTCATCGTGTAGGAGACGGGAGCCGTGCTGAGAGCTGAGTTCATCTTTGGAGACATTGTTGAAAGGTGATTGCTTGAAAACCTGCATGAAAAAAACATTATTTCAGTATAAATATAGGTATGTATATTGACTGAGTTCGCATGAATGCTTAACCCGAAATATAGGAGGAGAGATTGGTCCCACCGGGCGTGCCAGAATCTGTAGAGTGTTTTTCGTCACCCCAGTGAGATGGGAATACGCGCGCGCTTGTCAGGCGTACTACAGATTCCCCCTGCCTAGGGTAGGCCGGGGTTTAATGATTGTGGGAATCCGAATCTCCGGCAGCCGCGGACTAAGCTGCCGTTAATTACCCCTCGCCTTTGGGGCGAGGGAACCTCCGATTAACGGGTTAAATTGGTCATGCAAACTCAATGTGCAGTGTGCGTGTGTTTTGTTTTGAAAGAGGGTTTTGGATATATCGGGAGCCACGCAGAGTTTTTACGGGGGTCCCGCTACCCGGATAGCGGGCTGGGGGTCAAGGGGGCTAGCAGCCCCCTTGCGGGGTTCGGGGGCAGCGCCCCGGCCCGAAAATTTTTTTGAGGGGGAGAGTGTGGCGGAGTATGTGTATGTGTACATTTTTATACATATGTATATATATACATGTGTATATAAATAAAGGGGAAAAGGCATCCAAAGGATGCGTGGGGCAGCACCTTGGGCGCTGTGCGCTTAGGTGCTGTGCGCTCAGGCGCAAGCGCGCCACGTGTCGGCACGTGGGCGCTTTGCGCATGAGCGCTGCGCGCAGGTGCGCAAGCGCGCCACTTGTCGGCACGCGGGCGCTTTGCGCATGAGCGCTGCGCGCAGGTGCGCAAGCGCGCGCGCGCGCCACGTGTCGGCACGCGGGCGCTTTGCGCAATGCGCGTTGCGCGCAGGTGCGCAAGCGCGCGCGCACCACGTGTCGGCACGCGGACGCTTTGCGACTTGCGCAAGCGCGCAGGTGCGCAAGCGCGCACGCCACGTGTCGGCACGCGGGCGCTTTGCGCACTTGCGCAAACGCGCAGGTACGCAAGCGCGCGCGCCACGTGTCGGCACGCGGGCGCTTTGCGCACTTGCGCTGCGCGCTGCTAAAACAAATTTCTCAGAAGAGAAATCAGAGAGGAGTTGGACTCCTGAGTGTGGTTTTTTTTTTGTGTGTTTAGTGAATGATGTTCTTCTTCCTCCTGTTGCTTGCTGGATCTTGAAGATCAAGAGATGTGAAATCTCAAAATCTCTTCTTTTTCAGATCTAATGATAGATCCAAGTTCCCCTTTGTGGGTTTTGTGGTGAAAAACTAATTTGTTTTGAAAAAGGAAGAGTAAAACTCTTGATTTAATTCAAGAGAAAGTAGAAGGTTTTGGAACCTTGAAGAAGATAGAAAGATCTCATATCTGAAGAAAATTTTGAGAGAGAGAAAAAGTTTTTTGAGATATTTCATTATTTTTGCCTTTATAGGCCATACACTTTACACATAGCCCCTTGGGCTTCACAAAATGGCATTTTGCCTATCTCTTGGCTCATGTGCCATTTCTTTTTGCACATAAGCCATGGGCTTTACAAAAATTTGGCTTTATGCCCATTTTGCATACATTAATGTATAAAATAATTACATGAAAATTATTTATTACATGATCTATATTTTAGCATGGAGGAGGCTGGCCGCGGGCTCGACTTGGGCATGGGCCCGCTTGACCTGGGCTTGGGCCCACCTGGCTTGGGGTTGACCTTGACCTTGACTTTGACTCGGTCAACGGGGGTGTAAATTTTTACCCCAACAGTGGGAAACGTCCAGAGCGGATCCTGGTCCTCGCGGAGCACGGCAGTGAACCCGTGTGAAGCATCCAGAGCGGAGCCTGGTCCTCGCCTAGCACAGTAGTGAACCCGTGTGAAGCATCCAGAGCACATACCGGACTGTGGAGTCCTTAAACCCATGGACTATGACGTCCTTAACCTTGACCGAGACTTCCTTAAACTACCAACGGACCGCAATGTCCTTAAACTACCCACGGACCGCAATGTCCTTAAACTAGAACCATAGAGCCCCCATATGCTCTTTCGTCGGATCTAAACGGTCCCGTTTAAGTTGATCTTAGCCTCAAAGATGGCTAACGTATCCTTAAACCTTCGAGCAGACTGGACTATGAATCCCTCTAATTAACTCTGGCTCGAGGGTACATCTCTGAACTCCTCTGACATCCGTCGTTGTAATCCTTCAACGTCGTCAGAGAGGTGACGGGTCCCGACAGCCGCACATACGATGGACCACTATGTCCTTAAACTGGAACAATGAAGTCCAAACGCACCTTTGTCGGATCTAAACGATCCCGTTAAGTTGATCTTAGTCTCAAACTAGACTAACGTATCCTTAACAAATGTTTGAGTTGATCTTAGCCTCAAGTATGGCTAACGTGTCCTCAAACCAAACCCCCAAACCCAAATCTAAGATAACACGGATTTGGACTAGTCCACGCCCTACGGGCGACGACATAACTCGGTCTCCGTAAACGATCCACGGGAAATAAAACATAAAACAAAAACACACGACACGAAGTGACCATCTGGAGAAGGAGAAAGTTGTTACCGCGATGCGGTAGCGTAATTAACTGCAGGGGCTTGCGCCTGCAGGGAAGAGCGTCCCCACAATCAAAAACCCCTCAAACGAGGGGGAATCTGACGAAGTCTGCTACATCGGACGCATCCGTTTAAACCTCCGATACACGGTGTCATAAATCAACTTGGCATCTTCGGAGGGGCAGACGGATAGCACCAATTAGCATCTGCCCCGAACCTCAGGCGAGACGGCCCGACGTCCCGCGTGTCTGTTCGGAGGGGAACAGTGATATCGGCCCATCCATCAAATTACAAGGTATATATATATATATATATATATATATATATATATATATATATATATATATATATATGAGATTAATGGAGGAAAGAGGCCATATATAGGAGGAGATTTCCTCCTAAGGCGTGGAAAAAATACAACCTCCATCATTTTTTCCGACGATCAGCACCCATTATCATCATCGTTATCATCTAAGATGTGCGTACACCAAATTTCATGTGATTCCACAACTTTTTCACCGTTGATTTAGTGGTAGTGGGTTCAAAATTAACGGTTTACCGACAATAGAATTTTTTACATTGCTAAATCAAAGGTGAAAAAGTTGTAGAATCACATGAAATTTAGTATACCCACATCTTAGATGATAACAATGAAGATGATGGGGGCCGATCGTCGAAAAAATTGGTGGAGGTTGTATTTTTTCCACGCCACAGGAGGAAATCCCCTCCTATGGCCTCTTTTCTCCATTATTCTATACACTACTATAAATAAGGGTTGCCCCTACGGATTTATCCGTAGGGGAAACCCACTGCCCCTACGGGCATATGCGTAGGGGCTAAAAGATACCCCGTAGGTGCAAAGGCCGCAGGTGAAAGTTGAAGCCCTGAACTTGCCCTTACGGTCAAATTCTTGCCCCTACGGATATATGTATAGGTTCTGTTGCCCCTACGGAGTAATGCATAGGGTAAAAAAAAGTTATATTATTTATGGTTTTTTTAATATATTGAATCTACCTACGGACATAACCGTAGGGGCAAATATTTGCCCCTACGGATATCCGCGTAGGTACCTATCCGTAGGGGCCATATATCAGGATTCCTGATATTTGGCCCCTACGGATAACGCAGTAGGGGCTATGCTGTTGGCCCTACCGTAGTGTCCGTAGGGGCACTCCCAACCCCTGGTACTGCGATCAGGGGGGAAATGTCAGTTACTGCTGATATTTTGCCCCTACGGATAGAGTCGTATGGGCAACATGTGTACCTACGGATTAATCCGTAGGTACACAATATCTGTATTTTTTTTTTAAAATGGGCTGCTAGATTTTTTCCCGTCCTGTACACAATAATATATACATCAATCAAATATAAAATTAATCATCACACAACATATATCGCAGTATTCATATTCACATCTCATGCATATAATATACAAAAGAAACAAAAAAACTGAATATGATATAAATATAAACCAAAATCAATATCGCCCAAAATGTTTCAAAATATAGTACAATATGTATCATATAAATAAATACATGTTTCAAAAAATAAGAATCAAAATTCTAGCCTAGGTCGGCCCAGCTCCACCTCTGATAAACGCTAGAATCTTGCGCCTACCCCGTCGCGTCTGGACCTAACGTGTGCAATAAGCGTGTAAGAACTCTGTTTTATTCGAATTCTTATCATTATCAAGTTATTTCGAAACCCCATTTGGATATCTAGTTTGGAAAACTGTAGTTTATTTTAATTAGATATGTACATGTATGATTAATAAAACCTAAGTCTACAACCAAATAAGCTCAGGCTACATACTGATATTGGATATGTTGATATCTATAATATGACATGATATTTTACTATTAAGTAGTATACATACCAGCATCTCCTTCAACTCCTGAACGGTGGCCTTCAAACTCTCCAGTTCCTGCTGGATACGTCGCTCACTGGAGACGGAGGAAGTAACCACCGGGGTGGAGTCCAACCTCATATGGGCCCTGCTAGAGCCCAGTCCTCGGCCTCTCTCCCAACCTCCGTGGTGCCGTCCGTGTGCGGCGTCCAGGACCGGGGTCAGCAGCCTCGAATGCTGCCTTCCCCCTAGCAACTGTCAGAACATTATATTTAGCACATACCGGTCTATAAAATTGACAAGAAATACCAAAATCAACAAATTCAAAGCCTTACCTACAGAGATAGAAGATGTGCTCCTCTGGTATCTGCATGTATCAAAATTTGAATAATATTAATTAATTTCAGTACATACATATTAACAAGGTAAACTCGCATATAGCACTGCTTACACATATGACAGGGAGTGAACAAGCTCTTGTAGATCATCAAGCGCAAATCTAATCTCATCAAGCAGCCCATGATAATGAGTTAGACGACTAAACAAGGTCCATGACTTACAATCATTCCCGCATGCGAGCACATATAAAAATCATAGTTTCTAGGATGACAAATTTTATTGTCAACTACTGTCACCACCTACAGCTAGACAATAATAAAAATTACTAAGAGCAAAAGGAATGTGCGTATATTTATGATATAGCATTCTAAATCAATATACATGCCCTATATGATATATATACATACCTGGAGGAACGGGAGTGGCCTCTGTCCCTGATATGGACGCATCACCACCAACTAGACAATCAAACATTGACAATATAAGTAATTTTGACATAAACAGGCATGGATATCTATAATATTACATTCAAAATGGATATTAGAGAGCGCACCTGCAGTGAGAAGTGATAAAAGTATCACCCAACAAGGGTGTAATTTACAGAATCAGTTGAGACTCTTGAAAGTCATAGAAGAACCTGACCTGCACAAATCTGATGTATGCTTTCCATTGGACACTAAGAAGTCTCTAAAGAGAAAAGCCTATGTGAAAGCCATCATTAGTTCATATCAGAAGATTGATGCTGAAACAGAGAACAATGAATGCCATTTTCTTCTTCTTCTGCCACATTACTATCTTCTCCTTCTGCCACATTACTGTCTTCTCCTTCTTATTATGTGCGCGTGCAAATTCAATGACTATATTGAGAATATGGATTAATAGTGGGTAGAAAAAGTATTTCTCAAATTGTTTTTGCGTCTAAAAACCATAAACTACTAAGTAATAGCATACATAATTTTTTTAGTATAAAGGTTGTTATTTTAAGTTTTCCCTTATAGAGATATGATCTAACTGCCTTTATAAACTATAAGTGTGCAGAAAATTATGATAAGAAACCATAAGAAAGGGTCGTAGCCATGCATAACCTTGAATCTACATACCAAATCATGCACAAGCATGCAATTATTGTCACCTTGCCTTGGAATATAAAATATCTTGGAAGACTATAAACGAGCATTTAAATCTTGATAGCTTTTGACTTAAACATATATTTTTCTCAAGTACCATGAAATATACTTCCTCCGTATAAACCGTTTTCAGGAAGATGGATTAATAATGACAAATTTTCTATTGTGGCTCACTAGGTTAGCATTTTCTCTTCTATTGACCATCTTACTAATCTGCTTGGTAAATTTATTCGGAACCGGCTGCGAATCATTAAAAGACATGCATAAGAAAGAAAGCTAAAATACAGATATATAGCATACCGATACATCGAAACTTCAAAGTTGCGATGACAATCCAGAGATATTTATTTCTACACACGTGGTGCGCGTGCGAATGCGTCAGGCATCATGGACAAATATTTTAGAACATGGAAAGTATTATTAGTATAAAGTAATTAAAGCTTTTAAACACCTTGGGTAGATATTTTCTTAGTTGATGCAATCATATCATGAGGACTAAATTTAAGCTATTATACATATGCATATATATTTTTCTAACCTAATATATCACACACACACACAGAGAGGGAGAGAGAACACCAGTTTGGTAGAGAAATCAGGTAGCAGGATCCTGAAGAAATGGAGTCCATAGTATTGCTCATCATCATCATCCATGATCCCTTTTGATAATATTTTTTCAAAGGGATCATGGATGATGATGATGAGCAATGCTATGGACTCCATTTCTTCAAGGTCCTGCTATCTGATTTCTCTACCAAACTGATGTTCTCTCTCTCTCTCTGTGTGTGTGATATATTAGGTTAGAAAAATACATATGCATATGTATAATAGCTTAAATTTAGTCCTCATGATATGCATATGTAAAACAGTGTTGGCATTCATAAAAGGAAAGCTAGACTAACAAGAAGAAATATTACAAATATTACTATATTTATGAATTATCACAGAAAATCAACCCAAAATCTGCAAGAAAATCAAAAGTATGGCTCAAATATGAGACGGACAAATATCTTTTCCTCTCTTATCTTTTCTTTTTGAAAACAAATACCAGAAGATGTTGACTTTCTGGATAGATAGGAGTGGATATGATAAAAACATGTAAAGGGTGCATGGAAGTGCTAACAGAGACTCTTTGTTACAACTTTATAGTAAACGGAACAATAACTGGCATATTCAAGTTAAAAGAATTGAAAGAATAATGAACATGGCTTACAAACTTGGGTGAGAACGATGTGACACTCAGAAAAACATCTAAAAGACAAATTCCTACGGAAATGTGCAGAGTGATCTTTTACTATCTAACACAGTGAACTAAAACATTGGGCTTAGGATTTGTAAGCTAGAAGTACAAAATGAAAACAAGTAGTACCTTTCTAACTACGACATAGTCTACAAGAGACAAGTTAAGCTCTACATCTGACTCAGCCTGATATGAATGTACAACCTACAGAACTGGGCTTGGACATGCTTCAATTCTTGGCCGCTCTGATGCTATTTGTTTATCAAACATAGAGATGTGCAAAAATTGTTGGCAAATTACTCGGCAGAACTTAACCTGCATTTATTTCTAATGCCTGCAAAAAGCAGCCTTAGTTTTGGGCTAAACAGAAAAGTGGTTTGTTTGATTACCTCAGCTTCAAGCTGGTCAAGGATTTGTAAGATTCTCTGATGGTAAGTCTGTTCTGATTCAGCCTTAACTGCACAAAGTGCAACAATACAAGTCAAATATGATAACCATGACATGCTAATTCAATGCAGGTAACATAACTAGTAAATGGTGAATTAAGTACCATTGCAAGTGGATGCGTTTTGTTGAATCAATATGATCCTGAGACTCGATCAAGATTCTCTGGACTAAAAAATTCCAAGGAATTGCTATTTGAATTACGTTAATTTGGAACACGTTTGTATGATTGAAGCTAATTAAGAAACAAATATATTTCCATATTATATCATGCATTGTTTTATCAAAAATAATTTTATCGCAACAGAGAGAGAAATTTATAACCAACATGCCACGAATATTGAGATTGTATATATATATATATATATATATATATATATATATATATATATATATAGGTAGACATTTGAATCTAGACAAATAGAAAACAAAACTTTATTGCTCCCTTGTCTCTTATCAAAATCATTAGAAATGTTCATTTTTTCGGGGCTCAAAATTTCCTTCACAAGCTTTAAAAGAAACCTAGAAAAATTCTCACCCCCTGCCGCAATCCCCTGCCCTAACCCTAACCCTAACCCTAACCCCAACCCGAGCCCCAGTACCCCAACCCCAACCACAGCCCTAGCCGCAGCCCAAGCCCGAGCCCCAATCCCAACCACAGCCCTAGCCGCAGCCTGAGCCCGAGCCCCAACCCCAACCACAGCCCTAGCCGCAGCCCGAGCCCGAGCCCCAACCCTAGCCCTAGCCCCAGCCCTAGCCCTAGCCCGCAGCCCCAGCCCGCAGCCCCAGCCGCACCCCCAATAAAAAATTTGATAAATTGAAGAATTCCTTACCTGTGCAGAGGCGACGACGAGAACTCCGATGAGCCGGCGCCGGCGACGACGAAAGCAAGTGGTGGCTACGACGAAAGCAGACGGTGGCCACGATGAATCGGCGGCGCTGGCGATGACGACAACGACGATCGATCGGCGGGAACGAGGGTTTGGGAATTTTTTTTTCGCGCGAGATAAATTGGGAATAATGAGCGTAGGGATCGATCTGAGCTTTTAATTTAAATCCCTGTTTAGAGTCCCCTACGGATAAGTCCGTAGGTTCTTGGTTTGCGGCTCCGTAGGGGCAAACAACAATTTAAGATATAATAATTTTTATATAAATATGTAAGGACCGTACGGGCAACCCTATAGCCCTACGGATTAATCCGTAGGGCCAAAATAAATCTGCCCCTACGAATTTCACTACCCGTAGGGGCAACCCCTTTTTGTAGTATATATATATATATATATATATATATATATATATATATAATGGAGGAAAGATGCCATATGAGTGAATATATATATGAGAATAATGGAGGAAAGATGCCATAGGAGGGAATTTCCTCCTATGGCGTCGAAAAAACACGCTCTCCGTCGTGTTTTCCGACGATCGGCACCCATCATATTCATCGTTATCATCAAATATATAGGTATGCCAAATTTCATGTGATCCTACAACTTTTTCAACGTTGAATTAGTGGGTTCAAAATTAACGGTTTACCGACAATAGAACATTTTACATTGCTAAATCAACGGTGAAAAAGTTGTAGAATCACATGAAATTTGGCGTATCCACATCTTAGATGATAACGATGAAGATGATGGGTGCCGATCGTCGGAAAACACGACGGAGAGCGTACCTTTTCGACGCCATCGAAGGAAATTCCCTCCTATGGCCTCTTTCCTCCATTATTCTCTCACTCTGTGTGTGTGTGTGTGTGTGTGTGTGTGTGTGTGTAATGAGCTTAGCAAGTGTATTTTGTGTGACAAAGGATTGATTTATGTAATGAAACATCATTTTTTAAGGTAGATAAACATAAAGAAGGAGAAATGTGTTTAAGAAAACATTTTTCTTTAGGAGAAAAGTGTAGCGGCACAAGGCTGCCACGGAACCCGCTGCGCAACACAACCAGCAGCGGGGTGTGTGGGGCCAACCCACATAACTACAGGGCGCGCGGCTGCTGGGTGGATTACGCAGCGGGTTGCGGAGCTACCCTTCTCTCTTTGTTAAATGTATTTTAGTTGGACAATATTCTATTAATAAAAAAAACAGGTGTCACTGATGGGATGTACCTGCAGTGCACAACATGAGCTACTGTTGTGTCTACAGTGCTTGAAGGTCACAGTAAAAAGGAAGAAGTTAATTCTTCATGTGATAATTTCCTTTTTTGAGGCAATCTCTTTGATTTGTGTTGGTGCTAGCTAGGGTTTTGGACATGACATTTCTTGCTTTTATCATATTGTGGGGGCCATAGCTATGATAGGCTTTTGCGTGTTCAAATGGTTATACATGGACTACATGCATAGGGGTAGGAAAATTAAAGCTGCATGCTTCATGTTTCTTTGCTTGCTACCACTAGCATGTGGATGTATAGGGAACTTTTAGGAGTTTGTTATGTTTATTAATTAATTGAATTGAGGTTAACTAACCTATAAGCTAACAAATTAATGATTGGGTTTGTTCTTTGTTTTGTTTTCCATGTGTTGGGTGTAGAGAGACATCATGCAACAAAATGTTTGCCAATCTATAGCTAGGTGCAAGATGGATTTAAGAAAATTTCTTTTCGATCATACCATTTGTTGTGTTAAGTGTTGTATGAAAAACTAGCAACAGACCAAAATATTGGTTCTAAACCTGTTTTTTAACAAGATAAACCTCCTATTATTGCCAATTTATATCATGCTATAGACAAGTTTAGAAGCAACTCACGAAAAACTTAAAATCATTACTTCAGTGGCCAAGGGAGGCCCCCCTCTTCACTTACCGCGGCACTAGCTAAATATTTTCATCCGTTCCACTCTTGAGGCATAAAGATTTCTGTGGCTAAATCGGTTTGCTATTTTTCAAATCCTCCAGTATTTGTTTGAATCGTTCATTATCTTTCTCAGTTGAATTATTATATATATATATTCGGAAAAAGGTAAAATGTGGTGGGATTAGCATGGGAGGGTTAGTGATTGCTTTTTTCCAGGTCCTTTTACTTAACGCATCCACCGACGGGATGTTGTCATCAGAAGTATGCATTACTCTTATTTTCCTACCGAGGAAAATAAATATTCTCTCCATTTTTTGGCCAATCAATGTCTCCCGTCACAAGAGTGTCAGCCGTCATTTTATTATTTGTTACCAAGATAATAGTCTACTTAGGCATATAGTTCTCTAATAGGTACATTAATGTCGACTCGATAGACAGCAGTTTTCCATTCATACTAGCTTGTTTCACCGGGCTCATCGATCTTACAGCTGAAGCATTTTAAAATCTTTGACTCGTATCTAAGAACTACGTTCTCCTCGACTTATGTTACTAGGAGGCGTCACATATCGGAAAACCGTCCTAGAAACATAAATGCGTGTGTGTATGCATTCACCGTAAAAGCATTAGCGTCCCAACATTATTAGTCTATCCATTCTTCAAATGGGAGAAAATAAACTGGAAGATGGAATTAAAGGAAAAAAGTAGCACAAGTTGATAGTGTTATTGTAGGCCGCGGATGTTGATATATCTATGTAAGATGGATGTAAAAAGGGGATGACCAAGGCAATTAGAAATTTAACCAAAACTGAAATATCTTTTAATTATTACAGTCCTCGGATGTTTTAGAAGAACCACAGGGACTGCAATCTCTTTTCGGAGAGTATATGTGGATTATAGAGGCTCTAATATGAATAACCATCAAGGACAAGTTTTCAATCCCCATCATAAACGAATTATTTGGAAGCAGACATGCTAATAATATTGTTAGCAGTTAAAAAAAGTTAGAATTTGATTCTTGCTTTGGTAAAAAGTTTTCGTCTACTTTTGATTTCCATCTTTGAAGCAGTTGACACTGCTTTCTGAGATGAGGTCGGCGCATGACTGATGAAAACTATAAGAAAACTGAGGAAAAAGCACATGTGATGATTCAGTTATATATATATATATATATATATATATATATATATATATATGAGGAGACCAGGGCGGGTCTCTCGCTGAAATTAAAGAATCTATATATATGACGGAATCGGATAATATATAGTATCGATGACGGATGCAGACTAATAATTTTATGTTAGATGAAAGAGACTCCGTAAGGCCGGCCCGTCTCAACCATTAACAGAATAAAAACTATATAAATGTTCAAATCAGTAATACAAGAGAGTTACCGAAGCAATAGTCTCTTCATAACTTTTAAGAGAGAAGAAAATTGGAAAGAGAAAAAGGACAATAAAGATGAAAAGGGGGTAATGCTGATGTCTTTTTCCATCTCGAATTTTTATTTGGAGTTCAGTTTCCCACAATTTTTTTTAATTGCCCTATGATTAACTTCAATTCCTCTGCATTTTTAAAGTTCTCTCCTAATCCAAGCCTTCTCCTTTTATTGTAACGTCTTTCTCCATCTTGAACTTTTATTTGCTGCTCTATCTTCATACCATACTATGTTTTCCAAATGCTTCGTTTTGTTAGTAAAAGATATTTGTGGCAAGTATATGAAGATATATATAGGGTCATGAGACATGACAAAATAAGAAAATGACAAATATACTTAATAGATGCACCTACATTTGCTTGATCCATGCCATAAACCTTGATGCATGATTGGTTTCTCCAACTTCTTTTAACAACTAGCAATTTGCCCTGCGCAAATGCGCAGGGTGTTTGCGGACGAAAGAAGCGCTCTTGACAAAAATGTTACCTTCGAAAGACTTTGATTTAGCAAGGTATAGCATATCAATTCACACAAAACATGTTCTCACAAATTTCATAGCTTTGAGTTGCAAGACATAACATATCAACGGCTTAAACTCTATGGCGGGAATGATGATCAAGATGAACTATTACCGAATACCACTGCCCTTCTCTCGTCTGTTCGAATGCTTTGCATCTGTTGTCATTAAGTAAGTTAATGAAGGCAATGCTTGACGAGAGTCGACATCGTATATATAAAATATTTAATTGTTTTAATAGTTGAGTATTTTAATGTGTTAAAACCAAATTAGTTGGGTGAAGCCCTCGCAATCCAATCCAGTTACTTCTGGAGTCACAGAAATGAATGTATGAAATACATGCTCAATGATAAAACTTTACTTAATTTTACCAAAAGACAAAAACCAACATATATATATAGATATAGATATATATAGATATATTTCTTTGACCAAACTAAAATTGCAGAAAATCATTAAACTAACAACTAAAATCATTAAAATCATCCCCGTTTGAAGATTTGGAACCCAAATGATTCTGAATATATAATATGAGGACAATAATTGCAGTAAATTAGTAAAAACTTAACCCTGCAGGAATTACAGCAACTAAAGTACCAAGCAGAAAACCCTAACCCTATGCCTCACAAAAACAAAAATATAAATAAAAACCTTAAATTAGAAAAGAAAGCAAATTTTAACCCTAGCAATAACAACTAAAGAAAAATAAAAATGCTTTGGCGCACAACCGACCTGGAAATTGGAATAGTCAATACCAACCTTACCGTCAATTACTAAAAGTACGAATTCTCAACCCTCTCAAACAAACAGATAAACGAGACTTCCGGATTTATTCTAGAATATTTTTTTGTCTCTTTCTATTCCCAATACCTATTCATGTTCTTCTCAAAAAAAATAGTCTTACAATAATTATGTTTTTCAAATTAAATTTGACAAGAAACTTACATTCTTTGACAACTTGTATATTTATCAATTTGCTAATCTTTTCCACTGTCTTAATAGTGTTACATGACTAATTAAAATGATGTTTTGTGTGGCTTAACTCACACCTGACGTGCTATACCCATGCAATGAACCTACTGTATATATAGGTATATAGCTTTCTACCAAACTTGTGGCCATGATCCTTTTGTTATTTATTTAATAATCTAAACACTCTTACTGTTTCTTCTCATTTTATCACTCATTTATAACAAATATGAGAGGAAATAAAACGCTGCAAGTTAATATATTCTCCTGGGTGCAATGTCATATTCATCTTGTTTAATTTTCCATCTTTTCTTTCTGAAGAAATACTTTTAATGGTGGAATCCACATCATCTTATTTACACAAAAAATTGTCATTCGGTTAATCAGACTGAATGAGACATGATAAGGAAAGGTTAGTTCGGCCCAAATCGTTTAGGGGCCGAATCGGTTACTTAAAAAACCAGGTCAATATAATCAAAAAAAATACGAAGGACCAGAATAAGATTTTATGAGAGATTTACAATCAATCAGAAGTCGGTGGTTGCGAAACTTAAGTATCAAGTAAGAGTGTAATTGATGCTCAAATTAAGAAAAATCTAAGGTTAAACTATTTCCCAAGCAAATCGTAGTCTTATAAAAGCCAGAGTTGAAGACGAATAAGGGAATTTATCTCTCAATCAATCAACCAATTATCATTTTTTCTAGTTCAAGGGATTCTCGGACACCTAATCGTAGTTAATGTAACCTAGATTTTCATTGATCAACACATCTCCATCGAGACCCAGTCGAGACTTGAAACGACCAGCCCTCCACGATCAAATATGCCTCCACCTTCTTTTAGATCTACTAAAATCAGAGCATGAGGACGAAGGAACGCCCCTCGACTTTCCTTTTGACGCGTCGGCACTTATATAGCACTGATTGGGGTATGGCCGAGGGCCAAATCAGGGCTGTCATCATGCCTACGAGAGGTTCAAACGTTCATACCAACTGTCGTAACATGATAACAGAATTGATCTCGGCCTCTGACCATATCAAGCTTGGTGGTCCCAATACATGGGATTTAGATGTCCATTCCTGCTCTTGTATTGTGATTCCGGAATTGGTCTCATTCTAGGCGAGATGATCGGCCCTTCGCTCGGTCTGGTAATAAACGACGGAGTGATTTAGACGTTTATTCCCGCGCTCGGGTATTGAGAGCAGGCTGAACGGTATGGCCGATGAATCGGTTTGAGGCTCGCGGTGTAGAAGATTTAGATGTCCATCCCCGCTCTTGCACTCGGTCTTCAAGATGAGTTCATGATCTTAGGGTTTGAGAGTTTGTTTTTATTGCCAGATCATATGTAACCGTAACCCAAATTTTATTAATAATATAATGGCTGAATGACTATTATCTTTGCTATGTCATTTATAAATTCTTGTCCAAGCAACCAAAGAGGGCTATTTTTATTTTATTAAGGAATAATGTTCTCCCCTTTTTTTAACGACGATCCATTCGTCGAGTGAAACAGGGCCGCGTTAATTATTTTTGTTTTTAGTGCAGATTTAATTTTAGAGTAAGCACATCTACATGTACTCTTATTGGGATAGAGGATGCAATTCGCTATATGGTGTATATCATACTCATTGTTCATCCAATGAAAATCCATATAAAATGGGTTACTTGGAGAAAAAGTATTTTTCCTTTTTTTAACCACGCACTATGTACAGTTGTCTATTTATTTATTTATTTTGCCTCTTTTTACTTTTTAACTTGCTTTCTTATTCCTTTCGTTTCTCTCTCAATAAATGCTTTCTCTGTACGCTATTCATCATTCTCTTCTTCCAAGAAAAATTTTCTGCAGAAACACTACACAAAAAAACTTGAGTTGTGATCTCCAATAGGAATTCTCAGAGAAGCTCTGTTTGCTTCTTATGGCTACAGCTTCTTGTGCCTTGGAAGGAGTGAACTGCAATTGCTTCTGAACAAAAAAGATCAACCGAGAGAGAGAGAGAGAGAGAGAGAGAGAGAGAGTTTCTGGCCTTTTCTTCAGATCTCCCTCAGAGGTAATAGCTTCTATCCCATGAGAGAGGGAGGGAGGGAGAGAATTAGGGTTTCATTGAAAATTAGGGTTTCTTTGTTAGCACAAGGTTAGATCAAGAGATATCCCTAAAAAAAAAAGGGATAAGAGAATCTTTACTGTATATATATGAACCATTATATTTACTAGTAGTGCAATTGATCTCATGGAATCAAATTTTAATTATCTAGAAATTGATGTAGTTAATTTTGTGGTGAATTCCAAAGGAGAAAACCCTAACCCTAATATTGTTGCAAGCTATGGCATAACTTGCAGACTTGGCCTTGTATATAAATTCGTGAATTTCCAATCAATGCATCCCCGTTAAACAAGGGCTATCTCTAGATCTATCTATGAATAATAAGGTTATATTTTAAACCTAGTTTTGAGAACTCATGAGTATCCCATTTTCATGAGTATCCTTCAATTATATAAACTGAAAACATTCCAGCCTTTGATTTCCTTTCAAAGCTTTTATATAATATAGAAAACTTTGTCACTGGAACCTCTAATGTGTGACTATATAGAATTAGAGGTTAAGTCTAGTTTTATTTGTTTTTTCTAGATGCAAAATTTTTAGGAATCGAATCAGCGAACCTTTCAATTATACAATCATATAATATGAGATATTATATTGCGCATATACTATTACATGTCATATTTAAAGAAATTGTAACATATGTGACCTTTCTGTTCTATAAACTAACATAATATCATATTCCTTGTTTAGGACTCCTTATGTGATCATCATCAGGTGATTGAGATCTACCATATAAACTCAGGATTTGTATATAGTGTGCTATATATTTCCTGCAACATATGTTACTATACACATACAGAAAGATATTATAACATATAAGATATTAATTCAAGTCCTGTTTTATACCCACAAATATAGTTTATTACAACTTCATTGTTTAAGCAGTTCATTAGCTTATTCATCCCTTAAATCTGGTTTCAATAATTAATGATTAACTAATCTTCTTGTGATAGGAAATGGCATCTTCATTGTCGAACATTGCTTCCTCCTCCCCATGCGCTGCTTGCAAGTTCTTACGACGAAAGTGCATTGCGGGTTGCATCTTCGCCCCCTACTTCCCTCCCGAGGACCCTCAAAAGTTCATCAATGTCCACAAGATCTTCGGGGCGAGCAACGTCACCAAGATCCTAAACGACCTCCTCCCTCACCAGCGAGAGGACGCGGTCAACTCTCTTGCTTATGAGGCCGAGGCTAGGATCAAGGACCCGGTGTACGGATGTGTTGGCGCGATATCGGTCCTTCAGAGGGAGGTTCAGAGACTGCATAAGGAGCTCGAGGCGGCGCATTCCGATCTAATTAGGTTAGCTTGTGGCGAGAGTTATATTCATCCGTCTATGGTGCCATTCTCGCTGCCACAGCCGCTACCGTCCCAAATTGGGCCTATTTCTTGTCCTCGTCCATGGACTACTAGTACCAGTAATAATAGTACTAGTATAAACAATGATATCAATCATCCTTTAGGTGATATAACTAGAAGGCAAGGTGGGATTTAATCTTTATATATGAAATTGATAATATATGAATCATGTAATAAGGTTATATTTAATAATTAATAATCTCATAATATATATGAGCTATATATTGCCAAAAAATTGTATACCTTTAATTATTGTGACATATGTTTCATTGCATGTACTAAGTTTATAAAGAAACCATATATGGTAAATTATATATATGTTCCTGTTTGTGCTTTTAAATTTTTTTTTTTTGGTTTTTGAGTGAGGTGGATATTCTCTTTGCTAGTGACATGGGGAAATTAAACTTATGCTTTCTTACTATAGCAATAAACAATTAAATAAGTGGCATTTTGTGTGTGCTTATATTCTTATTGTTCTCATCATATGATTTCTTAGTTAATTAAGTCTATTAATATATGCAAATTGGCTAATGATCACTCACTTTGAATAGAATACCAGTACTAGGTCATCCATTGATAGGTTAATTTGGATATGCTTATCCCCCATGCAGTATGGGCATTTGTTAATGCTGGAATTAATTAATTAAAGGCCATAACATTTGTTTTTCTGAGAAAAGAGCATGGTTCCAAAAGTGGAACCGAAACTAAAGACAGTAAAACGATTACAAAAGATAACCAAATACACGGCCCCTTATGATTTTCCCCAACTACAAAGAGCAAAAAGAGAAAGGAGATGAACAAGAACAAGAACATTTTTCTTCCACCCTATGTGTGAATACAACTTTTGGAGTAAGGATTGCAGAGAGAGGCAACCTTTGGAAGCTCTGCGTTCGTTTTTTGAGCTACAGAGGAACTTGTATTGAATTGTAACTTTGATTAACAGCTGCGAGTCACCTGAAGGCCTGCATAAATTCAAAGAAACAGCAGTACCAAGCATGTGTGTGTGTATGCTAAAGGCAAAGCTGATGTAGGAGCATGATTAAAAATCATATATGCTTGAAACCAAAGCCAGAATTGCTACAATTAGAGCTAAATTCATTCTTGCTAGAGACAAGATAAATTTCAGTAACACTTTAGACCATCACTCACAAAAATAAAATCAAAGTGTTTTCCCCAAAAAACTGAGAATATATTGTGCAGTTGCATTTTTCTGAAAAGGGCAAAAGTATTAACATATGGTTTAATACCAGACCAAAGATTAAGAATAAGACCTGCTAACATAAGAATCAGTAAGAATTCCAGGTAAATTTTAGCTTGAACAGAAATAATAAAATCATATCGGTCATAAAAATTAAAACCAAAGACCAAACATGATGACTAGAGCCTGCTCATGACTCTAAAGCTCTAGGTCATTTTATACTTTGAGCAGGAAAAAAACCCTAACAGCCTTATTAAAAAACCTGGGAGTATAGCAAGCCAATTAAGTGAGCAAAAATCTTGTAAGGAGGTATTGGATGTCTAAACAAGTTGCATAATATGTATAAACAGATTATATTAACCGTAGGGTAATTAACAGCCGTGTCCAAAATTTGCAAAAGCAAACACCACATAATTGGAATAAACAACAGTAGAGAAAAAGTCAGATGAAATGAATTTACTATCTGAATCGCACCCTTACGAGGACTGGTTTTAAAGAAATTATCGCCTCACATACCGGTGCGATGGGTGCTGCGATTTTCTCCGCACGATAAGACTGCCGAATTAATCGTTTTTATGGAGACTTATCAAATTCTTATTAATTCTATAGTTAACCACAATTTTAATTCTACTTAATTTAAATTGCAATTAACCTAATTAATATTCAGCTCGAATTTAAATTAGCATGTGAAAGGTCAGGGTCAGTCGAGTGTTACCCTAGACAACTCGCCCGAGGGCCCAACACAGCAGGCGGGCTTGTGTGCGCGCGTGGTTTCATAATAGCACCTTTGTTGTTCTTTTACAAGATATATAACACATTATGCTATTTAACCACTTCCCTTTACTATTCACTAGTCGATGTGGGACTAAAAACTCTACTACAAAAGGGCCTTTTTCAAAGTCGCTTTTTACTCTTTTTTCATCTGTGAAATCCAACCAAGTTGGTTTCCCTTCGTGAAAAACAATCCATATAAATTCAATAAATTCCAACAATCCTCATAATTTCATAGATGAAAAACTATTTTTGGTGTACCAAGTTTTCAGTAAAGATACCTTCCGGTTTGAATCATTAATTTAGTTATCCAACTTTTCCTTACACAGGAACAAAGTGAAACAAAGTCTTGAACTTGTTCCTTTGTTGTGATGGTGTCCATTGGTAATGGCTTGATACGGGTTATAGCAATGATCTATAGGTTTTAACACTTTTACGGCCATGTGTCACAATCCTGATTCATGAATGTTTTTCAAAGAATAACCATGTTCTTCTAATTGCGGCCACACAGTTACATTCATATAATTGGACATCTCCAAAGATGCACTCCTCGCAACTCGTCTTAAAGACTTGATCCCATTCAGAGTCAGATTCTCTTACTCAACTTGCAGTATACAACACCTTTCAGGTTTAACAGGGAATAGACCTTGATACATTAAAGTATCACTCTATTAGGTGTTCGATTCTCCCAACAGTTTGTTATTACCACATTGAACCTATTTTTTTCGGTATCCATTCCGATAGGTTGGGTTGCCACTATCGATGAATTTGAGATGGGTTTCAGTCCTATTCCCAACCTGGATTTTAAGACCAGAGATAACTCAAGTCCTTTATTCAAGGGATCTGCGTATTGTCCTTAGATCGAACAAAATCAACAACCATCACCCCTTCAGACACATATCCTCTCACAGTTTTGATCCTGACCTGGATGTGTCCCTTTGTTTTTTGGTTGTACTTGAAGCTTTTAATCTTTACAATTGTGGTCATATTGTCACAATGTACAAAGATAGCATGAATAAGCAAACTGATCATAGGCAACTTGGGCATAAGTCTCTTAAGCCATTCAGGTTCTAATCCAGTTATGTCCAACGTGTTGGGGTCGAAAATCACACCCCGGTTGATCAAGTCAAAGTCAAAGTCAAAGTCAACCCCAAGCCATGTGGGCCCAAGCCTAAGCCAAGTGGGCCCATGCCCAAGTCGAGCCCCGTGGCCAGCCCCCCATGCCAAAATGAAAATTATGTAATAAATAATTTTGATGTAATTTTCATACATGAATGTAAGAAAAATGGGCATAAATTTTTGTAAAGCCCATGACTCATATGCAAAAGAAATGAGCACATGAGGCATGAGATGAGCAAAATACCATTTTGTAAATGCCCAAAGGGCTATATGTAAATGTGTAAGCATATATAAGACAACATGATGATGAAATAAAAAAAAAACCTTTTCCATTCTCTCAAACTCTAGGCTTTTTGTGCCTCCTTCTGCTTTCTCAAAGTTCTAAACCTTCTCCCTTTTCAATTAAATCAAGAGTTTTATTCTTCCTTTTCCAAAATTAAATAGTTTTTTACCACAAAACCCACAAAGGGAGGCTCAGATCTTCCATCACATCTCAAAAATGGAAGATTTTTAAATCTCATTCGCTTTCTCCAAAATCCAGCCAACCGAGAGGAGGAAGAAGGAGACCCACCTCCAAAAATCCCACTTTGGGAAAGATCCAGGGCCCAAGGGAGAAGAAATGAGCCCCTTTTCATCAGCTCCAAAAATATCTTAGGAGTTTAACTCCTCAAAAAATACACACACACACACAAAATAATAAATCTTTCTTTTTGGGAGTACAACTCCCAGTGCAGGGGCTAAGCCCACTCTCTGTCAGGAGTTTAACTCCATAAGTCAAATCGGGAGCACAGCTCCCAGTGCAGGGACCAAGTCCCTTTTCCTGCTGACGCCTAGCGCGCGCGGGCACGCGGGGCGCTGGCGGCGCCCGCGTGCCATGCACGTGGGGCGTTGGTGCTATGCGCCCGCGTGCCCAGCACGCTAGCGTCCGCGTTCCAAGCACCTGAGGAGCCAGCGCCGAGCGCCTGCGTGCCACGCACGTGAGGCGCTGGCCCCTACGCGTCCTTTGGACGCTTTTCCCCATTTTTATATATATGTATATATGTATATTATATACATACATACACACGCCACGACACTGCCCTTGTTAGAAAAAAAATTTCTAACGGGGCACTGCCCCGCATCCCGCAAGGGGGATGCTAGCCCCCTTGACCCCCAGCCCGCTATCCGGGTAGCAGGACCCCCGTAAAAACTCTGCGAGGTCCCCGATACATCCAATTCCCCTCCAAAACACAACACTGCACATTGAGTTCGCATGATCTGTTTGACCCGTCAATTGGAGGTTCTCTCGCTCCAAAGGTGAGGGGTAATTAACGGCAACTTAGTCCGCGGCTGCCGGAGATTCGGATCCCCACAATCAATAAACCCCAGCCTACCCTAGGCAGGAGGAATCTGTAGTACGCCTGACAAGCGCGCGCGTATTCCCATCTCAATGGGGTGACGAAAAACACCCTACAGATTCTGGCATGCCCGGTGGGACCTTTCTCTCCTCCCATATCTCGGGCTAAACGTTCATGCGAGCTCAATCAATATACATATCGATTGCCTATACTGAAATCATGTTTATATTTGCAGGGGTTAACAATTTTCAATTGCCATCTTCGAACGCAAGTCGGTATTTGAACGACTTTCCTTGGCCTCAGCTGGGGGCAAGGCCATCAACACCGACAAAGTAATAAGGCATCTCGGGCAAGCTCTAGCGGTGCCCCTGACAACTGCTCAATCGGGTATCTTCTCTAAGCTCCCTGTCAGATGACCTATAAGTCGTTAAACTGTAAACTGATGACCACCACGTTGTTAAACTAGAAATAGATGGCCTCTAAGTCATTAAACTGGAAACAGCTAACCACCACGTCGTTAAACTGGAAACAGCTGACCACAACGTCGTTAAACTGGGAACGATTGACCACCACGTCGTTAAACTGGGAACGATGGACCACCACGTCGTTAAACTGGAAACAATCGATCTCTGAGTCGTTAAACTGGGGATGTAAAAATGTGTAAATAAAACAATAAATAAATAAATAAAAATAAATAAAAAGCCGAAATGATGGGCAACTCGCAATAAAAATCAGCGAGTAAAAATAAACATGAAAATAAAATCGGAATGATGAGGCAACTCGCAATAAAAATCAGCGAGTAAATTAAATAAGAAAATAAATCCAAAATGATGCGGCAGCCGCGAATAAAAAGCCGAAATGATGGGGCAATCGCGACCTTCGCGATAAGAAAAGCTGAAATGATAGAGCAATCGCAGTAAAAAAAAAGTGGCGAATGATGAGTCGCTCCCGGTACCATATTCTAGTGCAGCGATGCAGATCCCAACCAAATTCCAAACTCAAATCCCCAATGGCGAATGATGAGTCGCTCCTGGTACCATAGTCCAGTGCAGCGATGCAGATGCCAACCAAATTCTGAATGTCCCACCGGGCGTGCCTTAATCTGTAGGGTGTTTTTCGTCACCCTAATGAGATGGGAATATGCGTGCGCTTATCAGGAGCATTACAGATTCCCCCTGCCTAGGATAGGGTGGGGTTTATTAAATGTGGGGATCCGAATCTCCGACAGCCGCGGACTAAGCTGTCGTTAATTACTCCTCGCGTTTGGAGTGAGAGAACCTCCGATTGACGGGTCAAACAGGTCATGCGAACTCAATGTGCGGTGTTGTGTTTTGGAGGGAAATTGGATATATCGGGGGGCCCGCAGAGTTTTTACGGGGGTCCTGCTATCCGGATAGCGGGCTTGGGGTCAAGGGGGCTAGCAGCTCCCTTACGGGGTGCGGGGCAGCACCCCGTTAGAAATTATTTTGGACAGGGACAGTGTCGTGGAGTATATATGTATCTATATACCTACATACATACATACATATATATAAAAAGGGGAAAAAGCATTTAAAGGACGCATGGGGGCCAGCGCCTCACGTGCTTGGTACGTGGGTGCTCGCGTGCTGGGCGCCCCACATGCATGAAACACGGGTGTTAGTGTATATGCCCTAGAGGCCATTACTGTATCATACTAGTTTGTATATTACTTGATGGAAGCTTGGGATATTCACAGTTGTATATACAATCTTGCTCGAAATGGTAGTATGCTACTTGGTTTGTCTCTGCTTTAATATGTGCATGTGTTTCTTTTAGCATATCGCTGATATGCATATTAGTAGAGCCCTTAGGATCTTTGCTTGATTACCAGCGTTGTGATGGCGCTCACACTCATGGGGGCTGGGTAATCCATAAGCACATCCTTATACAGGTCCCTGGTCGTTGGACTATCGAGACAGGGCATCGATACTTCGGAGTAGACTAGCGTATGCGCTTCTCATCCCAGTGTGGGAGACGGTCTGTCCCACAGCCGTCAGTACGTCGTACTTGAGATAGTATGCGGGTGCTCGTTAGGTTACGAGTACACTGGATAGGACTCATCGGGAACTGTTGGTTGGTATTATACCTATCGTCAGTTATCAGTTCCCAGGTGACATGAGTACAGCTTAGTCCGCTGACTTGACACTGTCACTTCGTCTCGAGTGTGTTCCCACTGCACTTTGATTACTACCTTACCACGGCTCAAAGGAGTCATGCAAACAGGTAGTTTTTGGGTGCAGTCCCGAAGCACTTGGAGGCAGTGACGGTTAGACAGGATTCGTCTCTCCCGGTATTGGGGGTTGACATCGCGCTGTGTCCAGGAGAGCCATTACACAAGTAGTCCCTGTCCAGGGAAAGCGAGATATACTGGTAGGTTTCCAGTGTTATCTCAGGGTGTTCTGGGCTACACTCCGACATGACTTGTACCGCTATTAGGGGACTGACGTTCACCGCCCCCCTAGGCCCGCCATGCGATGTATCAGACGAACAGACCGGACTGTACGGAGACTGTCACATACAGGCTCAGTAGGAGTTCAGATGGGGTCACCTCGTCAGTCTTCTTATCGGCATCTACCCGGGGACCGTTACGTACAGCTAGTGCCGCTTGCGGTCTGTGGTTAAACCCACTGCCAGCGTAGTGTCGAGTCTTTAGAGTCCCACACAGAGAGTTATTCGCCTTTAGGCAAAATGAGTAGAGGTCGCATGGTTTTGCGATAGGGTTCGTTCACATCCGCGCACTTGTGCACGTTTGCTGTCCGGACAGCTTATACTAGCGGGCTTTAGTTTAAGCCAGATCCTAATATATGAAGTGGGATTGGTTTTATCTCTTTGTATTCGTGTTTCTCGGATCACGAATGCGGGTGCGTATGCACAGTTGATTGAGTCAGAGGAAGAGGACTTTGATTAGGGTTAATGACCATTGTCATTTTATTAACCCTAATGCTTATGTGTGTATTATGGTTAATTGATATTAGTTTAATATAATCGTGCATGGTTAGGGTTGTTGACCATTTGACATTCTTGACTTGTTGACCTAGGTTGACACTTTGACCATCATCATTTCATTTGGAAGATGCTCTTTGATCCTTGCAATTTGCATTAAAAATGAAATGATAATGATCATGACTTGATTAAGCCATGAAAATTATCTCACTAATTATCAATTTACAATAATTCACACATATATGTGAGAATGTGTTCAGTTGATAAAACTGCACATTTGTATTACATTTTTCCTACCATTTTCATATTCAAATAGGACTTTATTATAATATATCATACATATGAGGGTTTATGTGTAAAAACACTATTTTCCATGTGTTAATATATTTTAATTAGCATTTGGTAGGAAAATGTATGCAAATAAATCCATTGACCTAATCCTAGTAGAACTAAGTCTACTAAATATTATTTGAGATTATTGTGCAGAATTTTCCAAGTTGTTATGCAGAATTTATCAAACAAATCAATTTGTTGAAGAAGACTTGCCTAATTAAGAAGAAAAACTTGGAGACCAAGTCTGGGAGCAACCGAGAAAAGATTTCTGAATTCTGAAGGTGCCTAGGATTGCCACATGTCACAATCACAAAGCCCAAGAAAAATGGTCAAGAGATCCCCACCATTGGCCGCGGAATCACGGCCAAACCCCCATGTTGGCCGCGGATCCGCGGCAATCTAGAGAGATCATTTGCTAAGATTTTGTGGCTTAAATCTCTGCTATATTTTACCAACTTTTGAAGCAAAAGATTGTGGCTTTGGACTATAAAAGGGCACCGAGAGCCTCTTGGAAAAGTTATCAAGCCGAAAAGATCACGAAGTCCAAGACGGCTCACGCATCCAGGCTGATCATCAACTGTTCATCTACCTCCTTCAGAAGAGTTCGAGAAGCAAACCAAGTTTTTGTAATCATTTTCTAAGGAATAAAGTGTAGATTGTTCAAGTTGATTAATAAAGGTAGTTTTTTTATTTAATTCTTTTTGCATTTTACATTATGTTTTCCCTCTCTTTCTTTTCATCTTCTTTTCCCAACATGCGCGAGTAATTCTCCGCTTGTTAGGGTTCGTAGAATTAGGGTAGGCTAATGGACGATGAAAATAATTAAACCCTTTTTAAGTCCTATAAATTTTAGGAACTTTATCAAAAAAATCATTAACATCCTAATCGGGCGCGCTAGCAATTCTTTGCTAGTTCCGACCGCGATTAGAGATTAGATTAATGATTGTTTTGGTAAAGGCTAGATATGAACGGAGTTCCGTGTCGAGATAAGGGTTAAGAGTGGGATTCCTTTTCCCTCCAGAAACCCTAATCTACATGCATCACAGTCGTTCTAGTTCTAAATCTATTAATGGATAAAAAGGGTAACTTTTAAATAATCATCCATAACTACTAAATCCTAACGAACCCTACAAGCCCTCTTATTATATTAACTATATTCCTAAAATAATCTAGATCTATAAATTTGCATTAGTGCTTAAAGTAGATCTAGAAACTCTTCACAAAACTCTTTATTCCTCCCCTCTTTCTCAACACATCTAAAGTAAGAGTAAAAGATTCAACGTTTCCCTGAGGACGACCCGTACTCACCTCGGTCTAGCTACACGCGACACCGTTCTGATTGCGGTTAACTATAAACAAACAAACTTTTTCACATCAATCAAATGGCGCCGTTGCCGGGGATACGTGCGTAATTTTTTATTTTTATTATTTGTGTTGAATTCTTATACGATCTATATCATAATAAAACAAAACTGCAAATTGCATATTTAACGATTTGTGTGTGAATTTTGCGAGGGAATCTGGAGTCACGGACTTGAGGAAACAGAAGATCTAGGGTTTCATATTTCTCTGGTATCTTTCTTAACTCCTTCTCTCTCCTCTCAAATCCAATAAAATCTATTTTCTGCAGGATTCTTTGCAAAATATCGCCGCTCAAATAAATCTTTTTGCAAAGTTTTGTTATTGGTTTGTTATTTCATATTTTAAATACGGATTTTCAAGGGGCAAGACCAAATCAAGATTAGGTGGGGATTTCATCTCCCTTCCTAAGCCCCACAAATCACAAACCGAGCATCGGCATCAACCCTACATTAATTTAAAAAAATATCTAGACCAGACTCTAAGGACTATCGCGCTCAATAAGGACAGAGGAAGGTCGTGGGTAATCTATCGCTTATCTGCATTACTTTTGCAGTGCTTAGGCAAGTGTGTCAAAGGCTAGTGGTTTTTAATTAGGCCCACTACTGTGGTTCCTTCCCACTTATCTGGCACTTACCTGGCTACAAGGGTAGTACGGAGGCGGTAGAGGATTGATCCTGCGGCTTGTCCTTTGGAAGTCTAGGAGCGGTCTAGAGACTGGACCTAGGTAACCTTAGTTTTAGGGTTGTTTGTGCATTTTTGTGTGATTTGTCTAAATCCGTCATTTTTCAATACAAACCAATTATTTTCTCCCCTTCCCCCTTCTTCTCTTCTTATAATGGGTGACCTAAACAGAAGAACACTTGCCGAGCTTTGTTGTCCACAACCAGATATCTCTTGTTTTCGTAATTCCTTCGGTATACCGTCCGGCTCTTCCATGTCCTTAAGAGATCATATAGAACAAGAGGGAAAAAACAATTGGCCACCTCAGTCTAGGTCTTATCAACCGTATCCTAATCCTACACCTGTTTCAGTTCATACCCAGAGTGAGGAAGCTCCTAGACGAATGTCCATTGCTGAGCACATAGCTAGGTCTAAAGGCCAAAGTTTCAACCCGGACCAATATCAACCATCACCTCCACTTTCCAAAGAAGAGTTTGATAGCCAACCGACCAACCCATATCAATATTCTTCTTATCATAATATTGATCCTACTCCTACCCAATTTTCGCAACCATTCTATTCCTATCAATCAAATCCGACTTTTCCACCTTCTCTAGCCAGTTCTTCTAATCAGTCATTTGGGAGTTTTAATTATCCACAGGAATTTCAATCTTATACCGAAACCCCTTATCAACCAAAGTCTAGTCTTGAGCGGAAATTAGAAGAAGGTATAGTGATGATGAACCGCATTAGAGAGGAATGGAAGGAAAGCATGGCTAAATATGAAAGGGCAACGAGTTCCGAACCAGCTCAAAATTTTTTGAGTATATAATACGGGCATCGGACAAAATGAGAATTTGGGTAGAGAGATAGAATTATACACCCCTCTTAATCAAACCTTCCATTTCCAAACTGAACTCCACAACTCCAGTTTCATAGATTCATCAAGTACAATGTCTGATAAGTTGTGTGGCTTTGTAGTGTTTGATTTACCCAACTGTGAAGGGTCCCTTTCAAGTGAAACCATACCCAACCCTTATGATCTCTACACCTCCACTCTTGAACCAAAACTGATTGAAAACCATACTTTTGATGAGGAGTTTGAGAATTTTAACCTTCACTTGAATGAGGTGATTGACGTTGGGGATATTTTGATTGATGAACCCGAAATATTGGATGATTTTGTCCCACCAATTCATCAAATCCTTTCACTTCCTTGTGGTCATCATCTTGAGCCTTTAATTCTTCCCGAACCCCAAATATGTCTTGAAGTTGATGATAAAGGTATATCCGAAGATCAGATCGAAATACAGCCTCCATCTTCCACATCTGGTTCAGCAACACTCGACACACCAATTTGTTTACCCATTTCACCTTCTACTTTCTCCGGTTCTTCTTCTGTTCCTATAGTTTCAGTGAGTTTTGATAAATCACAATCCGTTAATTCAAGTTCAATAATACCAGAAGTTCAACTTGATTTGGATATTTTTGAAAAAGAGGTAGATAAGTTTTTCGAGTCCTCTACCTTAGTGATTTTTTATGAATCAAGTAGAATAAATTCTGGCATAAAACTCTTTGACAGCAAAATGTTCAATCACACCATTGATAAAAGTTTTGAAGAACTTTTTGCTGACGAACTTGAATTTTTAAACAATACGGATTTTGTGATTGATCAATCTCCACCTATAGAGGTTGAACCGTCACCATTCCTTCTTCCTAATCATTCACATTCCTCCTCATTCTTTCTTTTCTCTAAATTCAAACCCTTTCCTGACCACCTCTTATCCCTTCCCCACCTTTTCTTGACTCGATACAACACATTCTTCCACCAACCTATACGATATACTGATAAAATCTTTGAATGGTTGGTGTTGACTTTTGGTCTTTGTAAAGTCTTACTTTGACCAAATGACCCACCCCCTCTTAAAATGCTTCGTATTGTCTAACTCATGTTTGAGGGGGGATATATTTTTGGCTCTTGATCATAACTTTTGTCCTCAAATTTGTGAGCCAAAAATAAGTTTGGGGGAGGATTTTCACTTTCATATATTCTTGCCCCCATTAATAATTTCCTCCCAAGTCTACAGGTTTTTGAGCTTAACAGATGACATCAGTGAGGACACTGCTGTAAACAGGTTTGGGGGAGGTTTGTGCTTATTTACACATCAATTTGCATCATATTTTGCATAAGCACAACATTTTCAAAAATTTTTAAAAAAAATTCTTTTATAACAAAAGAGTAGAAAGTGAAAAATTACATCCAAAAGATAGGAATAGTTTAAGAAAACCAAGAAAATTAGAAGTTTTCTTAAACGAACTAGTAATAAGTAGTTATGAGCTGTTGTCCCAAGGGTTAGTAAGATGAAGGAAGTCACTAATCTGAGGATAAAAATAAGTCTGAAAAATAGTTTCTATTCTGGAAGCCGAACATTTGAATGTTGATACCCTACTATATGCACTTACACACGTCTTGAAACTCGGGATAGTAGAGGATACCTTGAAATGCTCTTGTCTAAAAGCCAAAGTATGAAGGAAGTGAAAAAAATGAAGAAAATATAAAAATGGTGAAAAGAAAAAATGAACACTGGTTTTGTATCGCTAAGGCAGCAATAAAAAAATATAGCGAGGGTGCCTCTTCACCTAGTGCCCTAAGGCCAACTGGTCTGGGAGTCACTGCTAAGCCTTAGGTGGTGCAAGACGAGGAAAATATTATCACCTAATCAGCAAGCACAGGAGTAATCGGTTAGTTAGTACCTCAAGAAGTATTAACGGTCGCATGAAAATGTGTGAGCGAATCTTAATATTCATCAAATTAAAAAGTACTAAGGTAGATGGACAAGAGTATGATAGCTTGAATTGAATTCTCCGAGTGAAGGGATGTCCATTTCACACACGTGGGGTTATATGATCAATGTTTGGATGAAAGGTGGGAATGAAGAATAAAGACGATGTTTTATTGAGGGATGACGTGATTTCTAACATTTTTTCATGACTATTAAGATAGGGCTCATGACAACTGAAAAGCTAGTATAGTTGGAAACTCTTCTTTTCAAGGCCTTTCTTTTATGGTTCTTATCTTTATATATAAATTTCACCATCTTTCTTTTGTTATTGGATTTTGTGGGTGTAATCCGCTGAAAATCCTCAGGAGACAACACTCCTCCTACTAGGGACACCTAGAGGTTTAACGGCTTGTTGCATGTGCTCAGTGCAATCGTGTCTGCCTACGAAAGTGTGCTTAGTTTTCTCCTTTCTTTTTTTCCTCTTGAATAAACTAGTTTGCTCGGGACGATCAAAGATAAGTTTGGGGGTATTTGTTCAGTTGATAAAACTGCACATTTGTATTACATTTTTCCTACCATTTTCATATTAAAATAGGATTTTACTATAATATATCATACATATGAGGGGTTATGTGTAAAAACACTATTTTCCATGTGTTAATATATTTTAATTAGCATTTGGTAGGAAAATGTATGCAAATAAATCCATTGACCTAATCCTAGTAGAACTAAGTCTACTAAATATTATTTGAGATTATTGTGCAGAATTTTCCAAGTTGTTTTGCAGAATTTATCAAACAAATCAATTTGTTGAAGAAGACTTGCCTAATTAAGAAGCAAAACTTGGAGACCAAGTCTGGGAGCAACCGAGAAAAGATTTCTGAATTCTGAAGGTGCCTAGGATTGCCACATGTCACAATCACAAAGCCCAAGAAAAATGGTCAAGAGATCCCCACCATTGGCCGCGGTACTGCGGCCAAACCCCCATGTTGGCCGCGGATCCGCGGCAATCTAGAGAGACCATTTGCTAAGATTTTGTGGCTTAAATCTCTGCTATATTTTACCAACTTTTGAAGTAAAAGATTGTGGCTTTGGACTATAAAAGGGCACCGAGAGCCTCTTGGAAAAGTTATCAAGCCGAAGAGATCACGAAGTCCAAGACGACTCACGCATCTAGGCTGATCATCAACTGTTCATCTACCTCCTTCGAAAGAGTTCGAGAAGCAAACCAAGTTTTTGTAATCATTTTCTAAGGAATAAAGTGTAGATTGTTCAAGTTGATTAATAAAGGTAGTTGTTTTATTTAATTCTTTTTACATTTTACATTATGTTTTCCCTCTCTTTCTTTTCATCTTCTTCTCCCAACATGCGCGAGTAATTCTCCGCTTGTTAGGGTTCGTAGAATTAGGGTAGGCTAATGGACGATGAAAATAATTAAACCCTTTTTAAGTCCTATAAAGTTTAGGAACTTTATCAAAAGAATCATTAACATCCTAATCGGGCGCGCTAGCAATTCTTTGCTAGTTCCGACCGCGATTAGAGATTAGATTAATGATTGTTTTGGTAAAGGCTAGATATGAACGGAGTTCCGTGTCGAGATAAGGGTTAAGAGTGGGATTCCTTTTCCCTCCAGAAACCCTAATCTACATGCATCACCGTCGTTCTAGTTCTAAATCTATTAATAGATAAAAAGGGTAACTTTTAAATAATCATCCATAACTACTAAATCCTAACGAACCCTACAAGCCCTCTTATTATATTAATTATATTCCTAAAATAATCTAGATCTATAAATTTGCATTAGTGCTTAAAGTAGATCTAGAAACTCTTCACAAAACTCTTTATTCCTCCCCTCTTTCTCAACACATCTAAAGTAAGAGTAAAAGATTCAACGTTTCCCTGAGGACGACCCGTACTCACCTCGGTCTAGCTACACGCGACACCGTTCTGATTGCGGTTAACTACAAACAAACAAACTTTTTCACATCAATCAGAATGCTTCATAATTCTCTCATTCTATCATATACTTTCTCTCTCTTGCTCTTCTTCTTCCTCAAGCTCTCTTCTCTCATGTGTTGAGAAACACTTGAGCTTGAGAAAAACCTCTTCTTGATAATCTCTACTCTCTTCTAGGGTTCTAGGATTAGCACTTCTAGCATCCTAGTTACTTCTAGCTTGAAGTTGAAGCCAAAGGTTGAGGCTTTCGGGTGGATCCTTCTTCGACGTGAGAAGACGACAAAGGTGATCCCTTTCTACTACTCCAAGGAGCAAGGAGAGAAGGACATAAAGCCCTAGGTATAACCATTCTTACTTGTGGCTAATTTCTAGTTAGCTTTAGGTAGTTTTTGTTTAGCAAAGATCCTCCTTTGTTTAGTCCATGTTGCCTAGAGAAGTAAAAATCCGATTTTTATTCCGTTTTCCGCCTCCCCGCAAGCACCGGGGTGGGCAACGTGGACTTACAGTGGTATCAGAGCCTAACTAAATATAAACTAGCTAGGTAGTAAAGTGTATAGAAGTTCGATCGGAAAAATCACAAAACTACGACATGCAAAACCCTAAGTTTCTGTTATATTTTTTTCTGCTCTAAAAATAAAAAGTCATACTCCAAAAATCATCTCAGGGTTTTGTGAAGAAGCCCACCAAAAACGGTCGAGTGATCCCTTCAAAGCGCGGCGGTTCCGCGGCAAAAGTATACCCATTGCCGCGGAACCGCGGCCGTTTTGACTCGGTTCATGACCGAGTTTGGTGCAGTGTTCTTAGGTTGTGGTTTTGGGATTTTTAAGATGGTTTATTTCAGCCCAGATTTTCCAGAAAAGAAATTTGTATTTGGGGGCCTATAAATCCGTATTTTTGATCGAACTTCACTATATTTTGACTAATCGGTTATATCTGTGATGTTTATATATATTCAACGTCGGTTAATCGCTATATGTCGATTAGTGGGGGTTATACATATCTGTGATCTGTGTTTGATGTTGGTATGTGTATATGAATGCGTTGGATTGTCGCGGGTGAATAGCCGGGGTGGATGTGAGATGAGTGTTTCTTTTTCTTTCATTCATGTAATATGTAAATTGATGTAATATTATTTGTTTGGCCGCACAACTGGGTCGGGGTTGTAGCCGTCATTGTATAATTCTTTTTACTGTTTTTGCTCCTAGGATAGACCCATGGAGGGGATGCACAAACTACCGGGTATCTCGAAGTGCCGAGTGGCCTACTCACGGTGTTGAGGGAGGTTGCTTCGCTTCGGGTACTTTGCGGGTAGTTTTCCGCACCCGTAGGGGTCTTGGGTGGGGTATTGGCTATTCACCGCGACCGTGTAATCCGCTTTTCTTTGCAGGCTCGAACTGATTGCGGATTCCTAGTACATCCAATGTATTCATCTGTGATCTGTAATGTCTATCATTGCTTTATATCTATATACTATAACTATTTAGGCGTTGCTTATGTTTTACAGTCGCGCTAGCCCAGCCCTCGCTCTGTCGTTAGTTAAGTAACCTAACGGGTGATGACGGGGCCCCATGGCGAATGTGAATGGTATAAGCGTACGTCATATTTTGGTTGTTTTCTGCAATGGTAGGATTAAATGATGGGACGCATTAAAAGAACTAATGCAAGAAAATAAACCAAGTAAAAGTCGACTGGAACACTTTGAAAACCACTCGGTTCTTTTCAAAACTAAACTTTTAAACGCGGAGCTTGAACCACTCCTTTTAAAAGCTATCTCGTTCCATCGATTATATCAAGTTCACTACGTTCACGGTTTCGCCAAAACCATTCGTAGCCCTCCGTCATTCCACATGAATGGTCAAAAAGTATTCAAGCTATGTATTTTGGCCAAAGTCAAGGCATAGTGATTGGTAGCTATTGGGTATTCATGTGCAGCATAGATAGATGCGTTGGTTTGGTACAGTCGTGTTGCCATTTTGGCCAAAGTCAAGGGTAGGTACGGGTGGGTCCAAATTAACTAGGAGAATGACGGGTAGAACTTGACATGTGACTTATGATATTTTGGCCAAAGTCAAGGTCATAAGAGCATGGGGCAAAAATCCACATCGGGAGTTTCATAAGTACTGAAACTTGCTAGCACTGCATACCATTTGGAGTGTGATGATTCTGGTAGGATTCCTTCAGTTTTATCACGCGATGATATTTGGATCCCGATCCTACCGTGAGTATATGCTACTCCTCGGGAAAACTCTCACTTAACGATCAATGCTATAAACCTAGTAGGTGTCTAGAAAGGTGTTAGCGGGGCTACGCCCCCAGGAAAAAGAGGTTCTTAAATTAAGGAACTTCGCGAAAGCGTTGGAAAACCTCCCTCGAAGTACCGACACTGGCCTGGCTGAACGGTTAAGCAAGTATTGTACGGTGAGATTGATCCCGACTAATTCTTTCTTTACGGTTTGAGAAGGGATTCGAGAGACAGTGGGAGCCATCCAGTTTAGACAAACTAAAAACCACTCTAAACTTGCAAGAGCATCATGCTAAAGTGTTTCTTTTCTCTCTTCTAATTGCAGCGACTATTCAACATGACCGGACTTAAGTTATTACTAGATAAAAACATACTGACAGGGGCCAAACTACAAAGATTGGCTCAGGAATGTCAAGATGGCAATCACTTACGACAAGTTGGGGTAAGTCCTTACCACCAAAGCTCCCCCTGTCCCAGGTCCCACCTCCAGCGTCGCGGATAAAGAAATTCGTAAGACATGGGAGATCGATTGCACGAAGGCCAAATGCCTCGTGCTTGCCTCGATGGACAACGAACATCAGAGGAGGCATGAGAATATGGACCTAGAGTCCATATTTCTCCATACAAAAGAACTGTATGGAGAGCAGTCTCGTATCGCAAGATACGAAGTGTCGAAGAAGCTATTTTCGGCAATATTGGCCGTCGGATCATCGGTAGCGGAACACATGCTTAAGATGATTGGCTACATAGAGGAGCTCGCGGACTTTGGGACCACGTTGGAGAATGAACTCTATACTGATTTGATTCTCCAGTTCTTTCCTTCCACTTACGTCCAGTTTTTCCTAAACTTCAACATGCAAGGAAAGGAGGTTGAACTTTCCGAACTTCTGAACATATTGAGGAGTGCTGAGGGCACCCTATAGAAGGGTAGGGAGATATCCACTTTGTTTGTAGGAGGATCTTCCTCTTCTAGATCCAGGGCGAAAGCCAAGGGTAAGAAGAAGAAAGCCCCCGCCAAACCAAGAGGCGGTGTCAGTAAAGTGGATACGAAGGGAAAAGGAAAGGCAACAAAGGTAGCGGGAAAGCTAGTGGGGAAGGAAGAATGCTTCTACTGTCACAAAAGTGGTCACTGAAAACAGGATTTCAAGGCTTGGAAAGCCAGAACACAGGATTTGAAGCGAGTTGCGGCTTCAGCTTCAGGTGTGTATGTTATTGAAAACTGTCTATCAATAAACTCTACATCCTGGGTATTGGATACCAGATCAGGATTTCATATCTGTAATTTTTTGCAGGCGTTGAGAAAGCGTAGAGTTTTGAAGGCAGGTGACATGATTCTCAGAGTTGCAAACGGTGCTAGCATGGATGCTGAGGCCGTAGGGGACTATCACCTGGGATTGTCGGATGGACACTTTTTGGTTTTGCGTAGTTGTTATTATGTACCAAATGCAACCTGTAATATCATTTCTGTATCTTTATTATCTAAAGAAGGTTATGAATTTGCATTTGTAAGTAATGCAGTGAACATTCACCTTAATCAAGTTTTGATTGGGTCAGGTACATTGAACAACGGTATATACGTTTTAAACCAACCACAGATTTTCAATGTCCAGAATACACACAAAAGAAAGTCTCTAGAAATCAATAAAACTTTCTTATGGCATTGTAGACTGGGTCACATCAATGAGAGAAGGTTGACTAAGTTACATGCAGAAGGATATTTGGATCCGTTCGAATATCAATCGTATGCAACTTGTCAATCCTGTCTCAAAGGAAAGATGACAAAAACTTCGTTCACTGGACACGGAGTAAGAGCGAGCGAGCTCTTGGGACTCGTACACAGCGACGTGTGCGGTCCAATGTCTACACATGCACGAAGCGATTATTCTTACTTCATTACTTTTACGGATGACTTTTCAAGGTACGGTTATGTCTTCTTAATGAAACATAAATCCGAGGCTTTTGAAAAATTCCAGGAATATAAGAATGAAGTAGAAAAACAAACAGGCAAAAGTATCAAGGCACTGAGATCTGATCGAGGTGGTGAATACTTGAGTGCCGAGTTCCTGGGTTACTTAAAAGAGAATGGAATTCTCTCTCAGCTTACTCCTCCATACACTCCACAACATAACGGTGTATCGGAGAGACGGAACCGAACCCTATTGGATATGGTACGGTCCATGATGAGTAACGCTGAGTTGCCGCGATCGTTCTGGGGATATGTGCTAGAATCAACTGCATACCTTTTGAACCGAGTTCCAACTAAGATTGTGCCTACTACACCATATCAGATGTGGTGTGGGAAGAGACCCTATCTTAATCACATTAAGACATGGGGATGTCCAGCTTTTGTAAAAAAGCAGCATGCGGACAAGCTCGAGGCACGCTCAGTACAGTGCAAGTTTGTGGGATATCCAAAGAACTCCAAAAGATATTTCTTCTATTGCGAAGAGGAACAAAAGGTCTTTGTTTCTCGCCATGCCCACTTTCTAGAACACCAGTTCATAGAAAAAGAAATAAGTGGGAGTGCAATAGAACTGGAAGAAATTCCGGAACCATGAGCTATTACTGAAAGCTTAGTAGAACCAGAGGGTTCGAAAGATCAGGACATTCCCACGCCACTCCGCGGGAGTAGTAGGCAGTCTCATCCGCCCGAGAGATACTACGGTTTTCTCATTGACGGGGTTAGAGAGGATTGCATCATAGATTGTGATGAGCCTACTAGCTTCCAGCAAGCCATTCAGAGCGTCGACTCGGTAAAATGGCTGGATGCAATGCGGACCGAAATGGAGTCCATGTACACCAACAAAGTATGGACGTTGGACATTGCTCCAGATGGGGTGAAACCTGTAGGATGCAAGTGGATCTTCAAAAGGAAGATTGGTGTAGATGGACAGGTTGAGACCTATAAAGCTAGACTGGTTGCAAAGGGTTTTCGTCAGCGACCTGGTTTGGACTATGACGAAACCTTTTCTCCAGTAGCTATGCTGAAATCCATTCGGATCCTTCTTGCCATTGCTCCCTTCCACGATTATGAGATTTGGAAGATGGACGTAAATACCGCTTTTCTAAATGGACATTTAGAGGAGTGTGTCTATATGGACCAGCCAGAGGGTTTCATTCAGAGTGGGAGCAGCGGAAAGGTGTGCAAGTTGCTTAAGTCCATTTATGGACTAAAGCAGGCATCGCGGAGTTGGAACATCTGTTTTGATGAGACGGTCAAGGAATTTGGTTTTATCAAAAATCCAGATGAACCATGCATCTATTGTAGATTTGTAGTGAGAACTGTAGTATTCCTCGTTTTATACGTGGATGACATTCTCTTAATAGGAAATAACATTCCTATGCTACAATCTGTCAAGGGGTTCTTGTCACATAGGTTCTCCATGAAAGACCTGGGTGATGCCTCATACATTCTGGGTATCCGGATCTACCGTGACAGATCCAAGAGGATATTAGGACTTTCACAGTCCAGGTACATCGACACCATACTGAAGAGATTTAGTATGGAAGATTCCAAGCGCGGTAATCTACCGGCTTGTCACGGGATCACCCTCTCCAAAGAGATGTCTCCCAAGACTGATTTGGAGAGGGATCGCATGTCTATTATACCCTACGCTTCTGCGGTAGGCTCTATAATGTATGCGATGTTGTGTACCAGACCAGATGTGGCTTATGCACTGAGTGTGGTAAGCAGGTATCAGTCAAACCCTGGGGAGAAACATTGGATAGCGGTAAAGAACATTCTCAAGTACCTGAGAAGGACTAAGGAGATGTTCTTGGTGTATAGCGGAAAAGACCTCCAGATTGAGGCCTTTGCTGACTCCAGCTTCAAGAGTGACAAGAATGATTCCAAGTCCATGTCGGGTTTTGTCTTTACCCTCAATGGAGGGGCGGTGTGTTGGAAGAGCTCCAAACAGGAAACCGTTGCTGACTCGACTATGGAAGCGGAATACATCGCTGCATCTGATGCCGCAAAAGAAGCTGTCTGGATAAGGAAGTTCTTGAAAGAACTTCAGGTGGTTCCGTCCATTGTTGACCCAATACCTCTGTATTGCGACAACAACGGGGCTATAGCTTTAGCGAAGGAACCCAGATCCCATCAGAAATCCAGACACATCTTGAGGCGGTATCACCTGATCAGGGAGATCGTGGATCGCCAGGAGATCGAGGTTCGGAGAGTTGCTTCAGAAGATAACACTGCAGATCCATTCACCAAGGCCTTGCCCCAGACTCAGTTCGAGCGGCTGATCAAGATGATAGGTCTTCGATACGCCAGTACATGGCCTTAGTGCAAGTGGGAGATTGTTAGTGTATATGCCCTAGAGGCCATTACTATATCATACTAGTTTGTATATTACTTGATGGAAGCTTGGGATATTCACAGTTGTATATACAATCTTGCTCGAAATGGTAGTATGCTACTTTGTTTGTCTCTGCTTTAATATGTGTAGAGCCCTTAGGATCTTTGCTTGATTACCAGCGTTGTGATGGCGCTCACACTCGTAGGGGCTGGGTAATCCATAAGCACATCCTTATACAGGTCCCTGGTCGTTGGACTATCGAGACAGGGCATCGATACTTCGGAGTAGACTAGCGTATGCGCTTCTCATCCCAGTGTGGGAGACGGTCTGTCCCACAGCCGTCAGTACGTCGTACTTGAGATAGTATGCGGGTGCTCGTTAGGTTACGAGTACACTGGACAGGACTCATCGGGAACTGTTGGTTGGTATTATACCTATCGTCAGTTATCAGTTCTCAGGTGACATGAGTACAGCTTAGTCCGCTGACTTGACACTGTCACTTCGCCTCGAGTGTGTTCCCACTGCACTTTGATTACTACCCTACCACGGCTCAAAGGAGTCGTGCAAACATGTAGTTTTTGGGTGCAGTCCCGAAGCACTTGGAGGCAGTGACGGTTAGACAGGATTCTTCTCTCCCGGTATTGGGGGTTGACATCGCGCTGTGTCCAGGAGAGCCATTACACAAGTAGTCCCTGTCCAGGGCAAGCGAGATATACTGGTAGGTTTCCAGTGTTATCTCAGGGTGTTCTGGGCTACACTCCGACATGAATTGTACCGCTATTAGGGGACTGACGTTCACCGCCCCCTAGGCCCGCCATGCGATGTATCAGACGAACAGACTGAACTGTACGGAGACTGTCACATACAGACTCAGTAGGAGTTCAGATGGGGTCACCTCATCAGTCTTCTTATCGGCATCTACCTGGGGACCGTTACGTACAGCTAGTGCCGCTTGCGGTCTGTGGTTAAACCCACTGCCAGCGTAGTGTCGAGTCTTTAGAGTCCCACACAGAGAGTTATTCGCCTTTAGGCAAAATGAGTAGAGGTCGCATGGTTTTGCGACAGGGTTCGTTCACATCCGCGCACTTGTGCACGTTTGCTGTCCGGACAACTTATACTAGCGGGCTTTGGTTTAAGCCAGATCCTAGTATATGATTTGGGATTGGTTTTATCTCTTTGTATTCGTGTTCCTCGGATCACGAATGCGGGTGCGTATGCACAGTTGATTGAGTCAGAGGAAGAGGACTTTGATTAGGGTTAATGACCATTGTCATTTTATTAACCCTAATGCTTATGTGTGTATTATGGTTAATTGATATTAGTTTAATATAATCGTGCATGGTTAGGGTTGTTGACCATTTGACATTCTTGACTTGTTGACCTAGGTTGACACTTTGACCATCATCATTTCATTTGGAAGATACTCTTTGATCCTTGCAATTTGCATTAAAAATGAAATGATAATGGTCATGTCTTGATTAAGCCATGACAATTATCTCACTAATTATCAATTTACAATAATTCACACATATATGTGAGAATGCTTCATAATTCTCTCATTCTATCATATACTTTCTCTCTCTTGCTCTTCCTCTTCCTCAAGCTCTCCCCTCTCATGTGTTGAGAAACACTTGAGCTTGAGAAAAACCTCTTCTTGATAATCTCTACTCTCTTCTAGGGTTCTAGGATTAGCACTTCTAGCACCCTAGTTACTTCTAGCTTGAAGTTGAAGCCAAAAGTTGAGGCTGTCGGGTGGATCCTTTTTCGACGTGAGAAGACGACAAAGGTGATCCCTTTCTACTACTCCAAGGAGCAAAGAGAGAAGGACATAAAGCCCTAGGTATAACCATTCTTACTTGTAGCTAATTTCTAGTTAGCTTTAGCTAGTTTTTGTTTAGCAAAGATCTTCCTTTGTCTAGTCCATGTTGCCTAGAGAAGTAAAAATCCGATTTTTATTCCGTTTTCCGCCTCCCCGCAAGCACCGGGGTAGGCAACGTGGACTTACAGCGGGTGTTGGGCACCCCACATGTGTGAAGGGTGTTTTTCGTCACCCCATTGAGATGGGAATACGCGCAAGCTTGTCAAGCGTACTACAGATTCCCCCTGTCTAGGGTAGGCTGGGGTTTATTGATTGTGGGGATCCGAATCTCTTGCAGCCGTAGACTAAGCCGTCGTTAATTACCCCTCGCTTTTGGAGCGAGAGAACCTCCGATTGACGGGTCAAACAGGTCATTCGAACTCAATGTGCAATGTTGTGTTTTGGAGGGGAATTGGATGTATCGGGGGCCTCGCAGAGTTTTTATCGGGGGGCGCTACCCGGATAGCGGGCTAGAGGTCAAGGGGGCTAGCAGCCACCTTGCGGGGTATTTTCCCCAATCAGAGCAAAGCTCTTTTTTGAATTTCAAAATTCAAAATTGAAGCAACGCTTCAGATTTCGTGCGCTGCGCGCCACGTGTCAAAAGCAGACACGCCAGCGCCAGGAGCGCTGCACCCTAAGCAGCGCACCACAATCAGAGCAAAGCTCTGTTTCAAAATTCAAATTTTAAAAGTTGAAGCAACGCTTCAGATCCAGAGTTCTGCGCTGCGCGCCACGTGTCAAGCACGGGTGCGCTGCACGCCACGTGTCAAACGTAGGTGCGCCAGCGCTGGAATTAAAAGAATTCCCCACTGTTAGATCAAAAGATCTAATAATAATAAATTACTAATTAATCAGAATTAAAATTCTGTTATGGAAAGATTTTCCAATTTTATTAAAACAAGAAGATTATCTTCTGTAAAACAGAAGCCTTATGATCAAAGATCCAACGATGGGAAATATTCCCAAATCAATCAGAGAAAGTTCTCTTCAACTAATTTAACAAATCAATTGGCCCTATATAAAGGCCCCAAGACTTCAAGTCTCATATAGAAAAAACCCTCTGCAAATTTTGAGAAAAACTCAAAGAGAAAGAAAGGCAAGCCTTTGAAGAAAGAAGATCATTTCTTCATATTTAAAGCTAAAGAATTAATTCTTGAACAACAGAGATGAAATCATCTCGTAAAAAGAAGAAACATCTTCTAAAAAGATCTTAGATCTATAAAAAAGACCAAGATCTTTGATTAAACATAAAGGATTAAAAGATATAATCCTTAAAATATAAAAAAAGAAGTATTTTACTTCAATCACAGATCTTTTGATCTATAAAGGCAGAGCCTTTTAATAAAAAAACAAGAACTTTGGTTCTTTGATCTTGAGGCAAGGCCTCCTTTGAAGAACATAAACTTGTTCTTTGATATTAAATTTGATCTGATGCACTTTGCGCTACTGGAAAGTGCTTTGCACTCATGAACTGCGCCTTTGCGCTCCTTGTACCGGCGCTCAGCGCCAAAACATGTCACGTGTCAACCACAGACACAGCTTGCGCTTTGCGCTCCTGAAAACAGCGCACTGCGCTCTTAGGTTGGCGCTCAGCGCCAAGCGCGCTACGTGTCACTCACTGGTGCACCCATAAGCTAGCGCAGCGCGCTCATAAATTAAAAGCGCAGTGCGCTAACAAACTAGCGCTTAGCGCTAAGCGACACGTATCACCCTCATGTGCGCTAGCGCAATACGCTCTTTAATTGGCGCAAAGTACCTGATGCGCCACATGGCGCGCTGTCAGAACATACTTTGTTCTGATAAATGCTATGCATTCAATACCAGAAAAAATGTCAGAGCCCAAATCTTGGCATTATTAAAAGGGCAAAGCCCAATTAAAGGCCTAACAGGCAGAACAAAAAAATAAAATGTTAAATATTTTTAACTGGACTTAGCCCAATGCTGGCCATAAGTCCTCAACTTAAATTGAACTGAGCTCATCTGCTCTTCTAATCAATTTACACCCGGTTCGAGGGTACATCTCTTTACTCATCTGACATCTGTCGTTGTAATCCTTCAACGTCGTCAGAGAGGTGACGGGTCTCGACGACCACACATTACATCGGACTGTGAGGTCCTTAAACTCATGGACTATGATGTCCTTAATCTCGACCGTAATGTCTTAAAACTAACATCGGACTGTGGAGTCCTTAAATCCACGGACTATGATGTCCTTAACCTCGACTGTAATGTCTTAAAACTAACATTGGACTGTGAGGTCCTTAAACTCATGGACTATGATGTCCTTAACCTCGAACGCGGCATCTTACAACTAACAATAGACTGCATTGTCCTTAAACTAATTATCGACCGCGATGTTATTAAACTAAACAACAGAGCCCAATTGCTCTTTTGTTGGATCCAAACGATCCCGTTAAGTTGATCTTAGTCTAGAATTAGAGTAACGTGTCCTTAACAAACGTTTAAGTTGATCTTAGCCTCAAATAAGGCTAACATATCCTTAAACATAACCCCCCAAACCCAAATCTAAGAAAGATACGGATTTAGACTAGTCCACGCCCTACGGGCGACAACATAATTTAGTCTCCGTATACAATCCACGGGCAACCAAACACAAAACAAACACCCACGACACGAAGTGACCATATGGAGAAGGAGAAAGTTGTTACCGTGGTGCGGTAGCGTAATTAACTGCAGGGGCTTACGCCTGCAGGGAAGAGCGTCCCCACAATCAAAAACCCCTCAAATGAGGGGGAATCTGATGAAGTCTACTACATCGGCCGCATCCGTTTAAGCCTTTGATACACGGTGCCATAAATCAACTTGGCATCTTCGGAGAGGTGGACGGATAGCACCAATTAGCATCTGCCCCTAGATTCAGGCAAGACGTCTAGTCTTCCCGGTTTCCGGCGGTAAACAGATTCTGGCACGTCCGGTGGGACCTTTTCCTCTTTCCACTCCACACTTCGTGTATCATGTTCACGAACGAATCGCGGTTTGTCAATGGTTTCCCTTGGGTTTCCAGGTACTAAGATTTGGCGTTTTGCTTGGTGCAGAAAGCAAAGGATCAATGGCGTTCACCTGCTCAAAATGTTACACATGCAGCTGCAACCCACGTCCTGCCTCAAATGGGGGCATAACCTAAGGGCCCCAAGTGGCTTCCCTGTTCATGATGCCCGTAGAGCAGGTCACCCAAGCCACCATAGGGTTATTTTTCGGGACCATGCTCCCGCCAACGAGCTTCACCGCTCCTGTGCTGATACCGGAAGCTCCCAAGAAGTTGGTCTTTAATCGGCTTACACCTACTGCGGCCCCTTTCAACGGGTCGTCCAACACCGGCGCCTCGTTCTTCTCCAGATTGGGCAAAAATTCCTGTGGGCCCACAATGAAGCCTGCAATCCCAGAGAAGGTTATTCCGAAGAGAGTAACCAACCCTGCTCCTGAAGCCGTCAAGACGGCTTCTCATGCCAAGGGGTCGGTCTTTACAAGACTGACTGTCCCAACTCCCACTCCTGCTCCTGCTACGCAAAGGACATCAATCTTTAACAGGCTGACACCAGCAACAGCCCCTCACCTGAACAGGGGGCAAGACGAAGCCATCCCTGTCACCGAGCCAACTCTATCAGCTCGACATGCTCGACGTCGCCACTGGCGCCGGGTAAGGAAGGCCGGGGGCAACTCCCCCTCTGGGCTAACTCCACCAGCCCCAACGGCAGAAATTAATGCTGTTGTTCCAACCGGGAACAGCTTTGAGCCGCTGAATAAGGTGCGTAGGAATTCTCCTACCGCCATATTCAAAAGATCTACTCCTCCGGTGGAGAATGTTGCAGAAGCAAAGCCAGAACAGTCCCCTCAGCGGCTGTCCTCCAAGATCTACAAAGTCTGGCGGCAGGTCCGGAACTCGGTGGTTGATCATGATTACCCTCGACGACAAAAAAGGGCGAAGGTTCAACAAGAAGAAAGCCATCCTTCCAAGCCACGAAAAGCTATCGGGTGCCCACCGCGACGGCCCCCTCAACTTCGACCGCTCATAAGAAGAGAAGGCCGGAGAAGATCCCCGTGCCTGCGACAAATGTCAAAGGCACTGAGCCCAAATGCCCTAAGTCTGGGGGAATGGTGGTGCATACTATTTACATGGCATCCAGGAAGGAGGATAGCCGTGCTTCTACGGGCCACCAACCACTCACCCGATCTATCACAAGAGCTCAGGAACAGCAACAGCAGAAGCTTCAGGAGATGCTAACTGCCATGGCCGCACTCATCGGGCCAAAAGAAAACCCGGAGGCATCATTGGAACAACGTCACGAACACGAGAATGATGCTGAATTTGTTCGGAGAATGCTCGAAAAGAAGGACAAGGAGGCTGCGGAACAAGCGGCCAATATAAAGCAAATGGCTCTTCTGTTCCAAGACATGGTCGGGATGATGATCCAGCAGGACCCTCCAGCTGAAGATCCTCCGATTGTCCTCGAAGACGACAGAGGAGAAACATCAAATCCACCTCTGGCTCTTTCAACAGCCAAAGAGGAAACTATCAAAGCTGCCCTGGATGATTATATTTCTCAACAAATACGAGTTCACCAGGCAAATGAAGCGGCTGGCCAGGTCGTGAAGACTGGGCGACCGTATCCAGGCTGGTATGATCAGATAAAATACCCGCCGGGCTATACGATCCTGAAATTCCACGTATAAAAGGAGACGGGCAATCCCCACCAGCACGTCGCCCAGTTCAGAGCTCTGTGCGGCAACACCGGGGGCGATGATAAGATTTTGCTCCGCCAATTCGTCGGCAGCTTGTCAGAGACAACGTTTAAGTGGTACTCCGAACTTCCAAACGACTCTGTCAAGACTTTCGCAGAAATGGAGTTGTTGTTCACCCAGCGATTTGCAAGTGCTAGTGAACGCACCCCGATAACGGCATTGATCAATGCCAGGGTGAAACCGAGCGAGACATGGGTTCAGTACGCAATCCGATGGCGAAATCTATGGTCAAAGTGCGAACATCGCATCGAAGAGGCACCAGCGGTGGGCATGTTCGTGGGCACCTTAGACCCTCATTCAACTATTTCACAGTTCATGATGTTCTTTAACCCGACCATGTTCCAGGCTCTAATCGGCAAGCTGGCCCAGATGGACCAGATGGGTCATAGACCATCTCCCTCGAAGCTGGAACCGCGGAACGAAAAGGGTAAAGGGAAGGCGATCTTCGTTGCGAACACCCAACAGCAGCCCAGTGCCCCAAAGCTAGTGGATCAACTGGAGGAGAGACGACGCTATTACAATGAGCAAATGAAGCGTCCTTACTCATACCCACGGGACAAAACGAAGAGGCTGTTCGAGCTGGCTATGCGCAACAGGCTTATCAATTTGCCAAATCCAAGACGACCACCGCAACCTAACGAAGTGAATAATCCCAATTATTGCCCTTACCACCAAACGGTAAGCCACCCGATCGAGGATTGCTTCGTCTTTAAGGGATGGATCGAGGATCAGTACCTATAAGGCAAGTTTGCGCTATTTGAGAAGTGGAAAGTAAACCCACCACAACCGCACACTCCTAAGAAAACGGACACACCGGGGGCAACATGCTCTTTTATTGAGGAAGCTCCATGGGAGGTGGCTCTTTCGGCCAAAACCAAAAGGATGCTGAATGATCTTCAGACATGCCCGACGATCAGGTGGAAGAACCCGCTAGAACCCCATATCATCGAAGGGATGCTGAAGCCATGCCCAACTCCAAAGATTGGTGGTGATGGCCAAAGCATTCACACCCAGACGTCAAAATCTTCAAAGAAAAAGAAGAAGAGATCCAAAAAGCCAGTGAAGCCTGGCGACAAGCGCACAGACCTACAAAAACAGATTGACACGCTGGAAGAGTATAACCAGAAGGCGCGGACTCCAATCACGTTTTAAGAGTTCCTCAGCTATGTCCTTGAGGACGGAAATGATAGAGAAGACTCATCAGATGGATCTGAGAATTACGTAGCAAATTATCATGTGATCTCTCACTCGTTTACAGACGATGAAAAGGCTCCTTGCACAAAGAAACTGGGGACAGAGCCTGAACCGGAACTTCTGGGGCCGTCAGATGAAATGATCGAAGCATTTCTAAACGAAGCTCTCCTGAAAGTAAAGCTGATCGGGAGCGTGAGATGGCCAAACTTGAAAAGGCCAAAGTTCGGTGACTGGATGAAAAAGTCGAGGCACTCCCGCCGAATCAAAGAACATCCGTCCTGGATAAAAACAAGTTCAAGACGAGAAAAAGGTTTGCTAAAGCCATATCAATGGGAATGAAGCTACCACCCTCTGAAGGAAACACTCCTGGTGAAACAGAAATACATCCTAGCTACTGCTTATATCATCGAAAGATTTCGCACCCTACCGAAGAGTGCAACGCTTTTAAAAGGTGGTGGCAGGGACTCACCGGCAACATTTTAAGCGGATGAAACGCAAAACTCGTCGGGAGCAAAGAAGTGCGACTGAGGAACACGAAAGAAATATCGGTAACCGTCGCATGGTCAACACCGGGGGATCGCAAATTCTCACTTTTGGAAGCGACTCTGACGAAGAGATGGCTCTTGGCCCTCTCTTTAAAGAATCAACATTAGGGAAGGAGGAAGAACCGAAGGCCTGTAAAAACATTCAGCTGCGCAATCGCACACTTCCAGAAAAGAATCTCGGACCCACGAGTAGAAAAGATAAGGGAAAAGAAAAGGTCTCCGAGGATATCGCCCTGGACGACCAGGTCATGAAAGAACTGACCGCCAAGGACACGCCAAAGAAGAGTAAGGTGGACTATAACGTTCTGGCGCACTTGAGGAAGTTACCCTCGCAGCTCAGTATTCTCGACGCCCTTCAACTATCCAAAGAAGCGAGAGATTCACTGATCAAGGCGCTATAAGAGCCAGAGAAATTCCAAGCTTTTCTCGCCGAAGAAAAGATGAAGGACGAGCTAGAGGAAGTACACACAGCCGATATCACCTTCGGTGACGAAGACCTCCTCCTTGGGACGTACGAGCACAACCGTCCCCTCTATGTCTCAGGATACTGCCACGATATAAAGATAGGAAAAATCCTGGTCGACAATGGGTCTTCCGTCAATCTTCTAAACGTGCGAGTGTTGAAAGAAATCTGCATGAGCGTCCAGCATCTTGCTCGTGATAAAATCACCATATCTGGTTTTGACTCCCAGTCATCACGGACTCTCGGGTCTGTGATATTGACATTACGATTCGGGCTATTTGTCATGGATATTAAACTTCATGTCATTGATGCCAAGACATGCTATAACGCTTTGCTTGGCCGGCCTTGGTTACACGAGTACAACATCATCCCTTCTACACAACATCAGTGTATGAAATACTTTAAGGATGGTCTCGAGTATACCGTAACGGGAGAGCTGAACCCATTCTCCGTGAACGAAGTCCGTAAGTACGAAGATGAAAAATACTTCTTGCCAGATTTCGAGGACACAGAGAGATGTCGCAAGCCGGAGAACAAAGCTATCACCACCATTCCTGTCTTCGGAAGTGATACTGAGGAAGAGGGAGAGATAGTTTATCCAGGCCCGCCCCAGTACAACAAGACAGGACCGTCTGCTCCCATGTTGATCTTTGGCAATGACTCGAAAGATGAGGTCCATGCTATATTCTCCGCTCGGCCTTCAATACAAACATTCGCTGATGAAGAGAAAAGTTTGCAAGTTGCCATGGTTCCGCCCAAACATCATAAAAAACTAGACGTGCTTGATACCTACAGTGTGGAAGAGCTGCAGACGTTCTATGTCCCTCCCAGGAGAGAAGGCGAAAAGGCGATCCTATTCTACCGCCTTTTGTTGGGGTAAAAATTTACACCCCGGTTGACCAAGTCAAAATCAAAGTCAACCCCAAGCCAAGTGGGCCCATGCCCGGGTCGAGCCCGAACATGAAGCGGCCGGCCTCCCCCCATGCCAAGATAAAAATTTTGTAATAAATAATTTTGTTGCATTTATTTTATTTTATGGATAAATGTCAGAAAAATAGGCATAAACCCAAATTTTTGTAAAGCCCATGGCTTATGTGCAAAAAGAAATGGCACATGAGCCATGGGATAGGCAAAATGCCATTTTGTGAAGCCCAAGGGGCTATGTGTAAAGTGTATAGCCTATAAAGGCAAAGATAATGAAAATATCTCACAACTTTTCTCTCTCCAAAAAAATTTAGATCTGAGATCTTTTCTTCTTCTTCAAGGTTCCAAAAATCTTCTTCTTTCTTTTGAATTAAATCAAGAGTTTTACTCTTCATTTTATAAAACAAAATAGTTTTTCACTACTAAACCCACAAAGGGGAACTTGGATCTATCACTAGATCTCAAAAAGGAGAGATTTTTAAAAATCCCATATCTCTTGATCTTTAAGATCCAGCCAACAGAAGAGGAAGAAGAAGAACCCCCTTCATTAACCCAAAGTATCTTAGGAGTTTAAACTCCACCCTATTTTCTCTTTAGAGAATTTCCGAGGCTAAAAACCCTTTTCCTCTCCGGCGCGCTAGCGCTCGAGCGCAAAGCGCCCACGTGCCGACACGTGGCGTGCTTGCGCTCCAGCGCCCTGCGCTCGAGCGCAAAGCGCCCACGTGCCGACACGTGGCGCGCTTGCGCTCCAGCGCCCTGCGCTCGAGCGCAAAGCGCCCACGTGCCGACACGTGGCGCCCTTGTGCTCCAACGCCCTTGCACTCCAGCGCCCTGCACTCTAGCGCAAAGCGCCCACGTGCCGACACGTGGCGCGCTTGCGCTCCAGCACTCTGCGTTCGAGCGCAAAGCGCCCACGTGCCGACACGTTGCGCGCTTGCGCTCAAGCACACAGCGCCTGAGCGCAAAGCGCCCACGTGCCGACACGTGGCGCGCTTGCGCTCCAGCACTCTGCGCTCGAGCACAAAGCGCCCACGTGCCGACACGTGGCGCGCTTGCGCTCAAGCGCCTAGGCATTGGCCCCACGCATCCTTTGGATGTCTTTCCCCTCCTTTATTTATATATACATGTATATATACATATGTATACATATGTACACATACACATACTCCACGATACTGTACCTGTTAGAAAAAAATTTCTAACGGGACGCTGCTAGCCCCCTTGACCCCCAGCCCGCTATCCGGGTAGCGGGACCCCCGTAAAAACTCTTTGTGACTCTCGATATATCCAAAAAAACCCTTCAAAACACAACACATGTACACCGCACATCGAGTTCGCATGACCAGTTTAACCCGTCAATCGAAGGTTCCCTTGCTCCAAAGGCGGGGGGTAATTAACGGCAGTTTAGTCCGCGGCTGTCGGAGATTCGTATCCTTACAATCATTAAACCCCGGCCTACCCTAGGCAGGGGGAATCTGTAGTACGCCTGACAAGCGTGCGTGTATTCCCATCTCAATGGGGTGACGAAAAACACCCTACAATCCTATTCTACCGCTCCGGGGAAACCAAAGCGGAGAAAGCAATCTGGCACGGTGCGGATTCTATACTTGACAGGCTCCAGCCCATCCGTCTGCCTAGATATTACACAGAAGGCTTGAAAAGGCTATTGAAGCGCCAAGGGATACCTGTTCCCTGATTAAAAATCAGGAAATGACTCAGAAGAGGCATCACGTGCTCACACGTGACCAGTGGTCACGTGTTGGCACGTGACGTTTAAAGCAGCGGCACAAAGCTCATTCAAGAAAAAGCTCCAGAAAAGGTCACATGCTCACACGTGACCAGTGGTCACGTGTTGGCACGTGACGGCTGAGCAGCGGCCAAAGAACAGAGCGCGGGAGAAGAAAGGCCTGTTCCAGAGGGCGCGTGTCTATACGTGACCAGGGGTCACGTGGCCACATGTGACCGGTTTTAAAAGATTTATTATTTAACAGAATTAAATTCTGAGAAGAGATCATTCAAATCTTTCCAAGATAGAGAATGATTATTTGGAACCGTCGGATTAAAAATCTAAAGGTGTTTAAATATCACATATTTATGGAAAAATCTTGGACTTGGAAAGACTTCCCCCTAAATCTAACCGAAACAACAAGTAAATATCTTTGGATTTAAAATTCAATGGTGAATAAAATTCATTTAACAATCTAAAGGCCCAGATTAATGATAAATATAAATCAAATCTCTCAACATACAAATAAAATCTCTCAATGAGAGATTTATTAAGCAGATTGATTTTCTTCCTTCTCCTATAAATAGGAGCCAAGAAAAGAAGAGAAAGGAACCCTTTTCGAAGATCTTTTTCTAAAAACTTTTTTCTGAAACCTTGAGACCTTTGGATCTTTTTCTACATAGAGAGAGAGAGAGCCTTTGATTCTCTACAAAAAGGAAAACATTAGGTAAGAAAGGAAAAGGGAGGCTTCAAAGGAGAATTTAATATCAAAAGAGTTTAACTCTTATATAAAAAAGGAACCTAGTTCTTTCTCTAGTCGAGGATCTACAAAGTGCACATCTCCCCATGAATTGAGAATTTAATTCTCATTAGGTTGAGATCCTGCCATGCAGATCTAAAACGCAGAGGAGGAACTGAGTTTAGAGAATTTAATTCTCACAAAATGATAGGAATTCAATTCCTTTGAGATAAAGTTAGGGTTTAACCCTATGTTATAGGAATTTAATTCCTTCAAAATGAACAGAACTAGGGTTTAACCCTAACTGAGAATATAATTCTCTCGAACTCACAGGAATTTAATTCCTTTAAGAAAAGAAACTAGTGTTTAACCCTATTAAGAATATAATTCTTCAGAAGAAAGAAGGAATTTAATTCCTCTGAGGTTTAGGGTTTAACCCTATGAACAGAACTTTAGAACATGCAGAGTCACATGCTACCACGTGACCCCTGCAAAGACCCACAGAATAGAACTCTGAAGTAGGCACCTCACGTGTCACCACGTGACTCCTACGAAGATATATAAAAGAGAGCTTTGAGGCAACGCCCCACGTGCCCCACGTGACCCCTGAAGCACATAAAGAAAAAAGCAAAGCGAACAGAGACTCTGGGGCGCCCTCACGTGTCACCACGTGACCCCTAATGGGTATTCTAATAAATCAGAGCATGATCTCCCATCACGTGCCCGCACGTGATGGCTTTCAGGACTAAAAGTGTTAAACACTTATCTATAGAACAAAATTAAGGGAAGCAGGGCGCTCTCACGTGTGACCACGTGACCCCTCTTGCCTTAGCGTGCAACACTAAATTGAAACCTCTGTATCCATTGTTTAACACTGATTTTCTTAGTGTTTAACACTGATTTTCTTAGTGTTTAACACTAATTTGGAAAACTCTATTTGCGGTGTCTAACACTGATTTTCTTAGTGTTTAACACTAATTTGGATTTGCTTAGTGTTTAACACTAATTTGGAAACTCTGTTCCCAGTATTCAACACTGATCATCTTTTAGTGTTTAACACTACCTTGTCAATCTTATTCCCAGTGTTCAACACTGTTGGTCTCTAGTGTTTAACACTAGCCTTAGCCCAATTGGCTAAGTTTCCATAGGCAAAGTCTTTCCTTCAATGAATCAACAGAGGGCCAATATCTCAAACATAATTGAACTTAGCCCAAGATGGCCATAAGTCCTCAATTCAAATTCAACTGGGCCAATAGACTCATAATATAATAATTGATCTTAGTTTCCAAATTGGACTACAGATCACTTAATCTACCTTGGTGTAAGGGTACATCTATTCACTCCTTTGATACTTATCGTTGTAATTCCTCAACGTTGTTAAAGAGGTGACGGATCCCGATAACCACATACATTGATACGGACTGTGGAGTCCTTAAACTCAGGGAATATGACGTCCTTAATCTTGACCGTGATGTCTTAAAACTAACAACGGACTGTGGAGTCCTTAAATCCACGGACTACGACGTCCTTAACCTTGACCGTGATGTCTTAAAACTAACAACGAACTGTGGAGTCCTTAAATCCACGGACTACGACATCCTTAACCTTGACCGCAACGTCTTAAAACTAACACTGAACCGCAATGTCCTTAAACTACCTATTGACCGTAATGTCATTAAACTAAACAACATGGCTCCCTTAATTACTCTCTTGTTGGATCTAAACGATCCCGTTAAGTCGATCTTAGTCTAAAAATAGACTAACGTATCCTTAACAAACGTTTAAGTTGATCTTAGTCTCAAATGAGGCTAACGCATCCTTAAACAAAACCCCCAAACCCAAATCTAAGAAAGATACGGATTTGGACTAGTCAACGCCCTATGGGCGACAACATAACTCAGTCTCCGTATACAATCCACGGGCAACCAAACACAAATCAAACACACACGACACGAAGCGACCATCTGGAGAAGGAGAAAGTTGTTACTGCCATGCGGTAGCGTAATTAACTGCAGGGGCTTGCGCCTGCAGGGAAGAGCGTCCCCACAATCAAAAACCCCTCAAGTGAGGGGGAATCTGACGAAGTTTGCTACATCGGACGCATCCGTTTAAACCTTCGATATATGGTGCCATAAATCAACTTGGCATCTTCGGAGAGGTGGACGGATATCACCAATTAGCATCTGCCCCGAATCTCAGGCAAGACGTCCCTGCGTCGCGCCGTCTTTCGAAGGGGAACAGATTCTGGCACGCCCGGTGGGACCTTTTCCTCTTTCCACTCCACACTTCGTGTGTCGTGATTCGCGAACCAATCGCGGTTTGCTAATGGTTGCCCTTGGGTTGCGAGGTACTAAGACTTGGCGTTTTGCTTGGTGCAGAAAAAAAAGGATCAATGGCGTTCAACTGCTCGAATTGCAAATGCGACCGACGCTCCGCCTCACCTGGAGGTGTAGCATATGGACCGCAGGCTGCTTTCCTATTCACTATGCCTGTGGAGCAAGTGACCCAAGCTACTACCGGTCTATTCTTTGGGACCATGCTCCCGCCGGTGAACATTGATATCCCAATGCTCGTACCGGAAGCTTCGAAGAAGTCGGTCTTCGATCGACTTGCTACTCCCACGGCCTCTCTCAACGGGTCGTCCAACTCCCCGGTCTTCTCCAGACTGGGCCAAAACTCCTGCGGGCCTACAATGAAGTTTGCAGCCCCAGAAAAGGTTATTCCAAAAAGAGTAGCTAAACCTGCTCCTGAAGGCGCCAAGGCGGCTTCTCCTGCTAAGTGATCGGTCTTCGCGAGACTGACTACCTCCGTTCCCTCTCCCGCTCAGAAAACTGTAGCTTCTCAACGAACGTCAGTCTTCAAGAGGCTGACACCGGCAACAGCCCTTCCCCGGAACAGGGGGCAAGACGCAGCCGTCGCTGAACCAGTCCCAACAACCCGTCACGCCCGACGTCGCCACTGGCGCTGGATAAGAAAGACTGGGGGCAACTCCCCCACTGGACTAACTCCACCAGCTCTAACGGTGGAAGTTAATGCTGCTGTCCCAACTGGGAACAGCTTTGAGCTGCTGAACAGGGTACGCAGAAACTCGCCAACTGCGGTGCTCAAAAGATCTCCTCCACCTGTAGAGACTGCCATGGAAGAAGAAAAGCCGGAACAGTCTCCTCAATCGCTGTCCTCCAGGATCTACAAGACATGGCGTCAAGTCCGAGAATTTGTGGTTGATCCTAATTACTCTCGCCAACACAAGAAGTCGAAAGGTCGGTAAGAAGAAAATTCCCCGATCAAGAAACGAAAGGTGACGACCAATTGGGTTCCTAAAGCGACGGCCCCCTCAACTTCAACGGTCTACAAGAGGAGAAGACTGGAGAAAGTCCTCGCTCCCGCAGCAAACATCAAGGACAATAAGCTAAAATGCCCTAAGTCTAGGGGCATGATGGTGCATACGGTATACATGGCGATGGGAAAAGAGGACAGCCGTACATCCACGGGTCATAGACCGCTTACGCGTTCAGTGACCAAGGCTCAGGAGCAACAGCAAAAACTCCAGGAAATGATGACCGCGATGGCCACACTTACTAGGCCAAAAGAAAACCCTGAAACATCTTCGGATGAACGCCAGGAGCAAGAAACTGACGCCAAATTCCTTCGTCGGATATTGGAGAAGAAGGATAAAGAGGCTGCTGAACAAGCAGCCAACATAAAGCGTATGGGCCTCCTGTTCCAAGACATGGTGGGGATGATGATCCAACAAGATCCTCCGGTCGAAGACCTTCCAATCGTTCTTGAAGACGACAGGGGAGAAACGTCAAATCCTCCGCCCGCTCTGTCAACAGCCAAGGAAGAGACAATCTCCAAAGCTGACCTAGACGAATATATAGCTCAGCAGATACGGGTTCACCAGGCGACTGAGGCAGCTGGTCAAGTTGTCAGGATGGGACGACCATATCCGAGCTGATATGATCAGATCAAGTACCCGCCGGGCTACACAATACCAAAATTCCATGTCTATAAGGGGACAGGCAATCCCCATCAGCATGTGGCCCAGTTCAGGGCATTTTGCGGCAACACCGGCGGCGATGATAAGCTCTTACTTCGCCAGTTCGTCGGTAGCTTGTCAGAAACGGCTTTCGAGTGGTACTCTGAGCTCCCAAACGACTCTATTAAAACATTTGCGGAGATGGAGCTGCTGTTTACCCAACGTTTCGCAAGTGCCAGCGAACGTACTCCGATAACGGCATTGATTAATGCCAGGGTGAAACCAGGTGAGACGTGGGTCCAGTAAGCTATATGCTGGCGAAACTTGTGGTTGAAATGCGAACAACGCATTGAGGAAGCGCCCGCGGTGGGCATGTTCGTGGGTACCCTAGATCCTCATGCAACTATTTCACGGTTCATGATGTTTTTTAAGCCCACCACGTTCCAGGCTTTGATCGACAAGTTGGCCCAGATGGACCAGATGGGTTACAGACCGTCTCCCCCGAAGCCAGAACCTCGGAATGACAAGGGTAAAGGGAAGGAAACCTACGTTGCGAACGCTCAGCAGCAACCCAGTACCCCAAAGCTGGCGGATCAGCTAGATGAAAGATGGCGGTATTATAATGAGAAAATGAAGCGCCCCTACTCATTCCCGCGGGATAAGACGAAGAGGCTATTCGAGCTGGCAGTACGCAACAGGCTTATCAACTTGCCAAACCCAAGGCGACCGCCGTAACCCAGTGAGGTGAATAACCCCAACTACTGCCCTTACCATCAAACGGTAAGCCTTCTGATTGAGGATTGCTTCGTCTTCAAAGGATGGATTGAAGATCAATACCTACAGGGCAAGTTTGCGCTGTCCGAGAAGTGGAAGGTGAACCCACCACAACCTCACACTCCCAAGAAGACGGACACACCGGGGGCAACTTGTTCTTTCATTGAAGAAGCTCCATGGGAAATCGTGCTTTCAGCAAAAACCAAAAGAATGCTGAATAAGCTCCAGACATGCCCGGCAGTCAGGTGGAAGAACCCGCTGGAACCCCGGATCATTGAAGGGATGCTGAAGCCGCGCCTAACTCCGAAGATCAGTGGTGATACCCCGAGCACTCACAACCAGCCGTCGAAATCTTCAAAGAAAAAGAAGAAGAAATCTAAGAAGCCCGTGAAGCCTGGTGACAAGCGCACAGACTTGCAGAAACAGATCGACGAGCTGGAAGAGTATAATCATAAGGCACGGAATCCTATCACACTCCAAGAGTTTCTCAACCACATCTTCCAAGAGGAAGATGAGGGGGAGAGTTCGTCGGATGAATCCGAGGGATACATGGCAAGTTGTAATGTGATCTCCCACTCGTTTACCGACGATGAAAAATCTCCTGGCACTAAGAAATTGGGGGCAGAGCCTGAACCGGAGCTTGTGTGGCCAACAGACGAAATGATCGACGCCTTTCTAGATGAGATTCGTTTGAAAAGTAAAGCCGACCAGGAGCGTGAAACGACCGCATCAGAAGGAGCCAAACGCAGGCGATTAAACGAAAGAGTTGATGTACTCACACTAGATCGAAAGGCACCCGACGCGGATAAAAACAAATTCAGGACGAGGACAAGGTTTGCCAAAGCCATGTCAATAGGAATGACACTACCACCCTCGGAAGGAAACACGCTCGATGGGGCGGAGAGGCATCCTAATTACTGCTCATATCATCGGAAGATTTCACACCCCACTGAGGAGTGCGACGCTTTTAAGACATGGTGGCAGGGATATGTTGCTCATCGGCAACATTTTAAGCGAATGAAACGCAAAAATCATCGGGAGCAGAGAAGTATGACCGAAGGATACAAAAGAACTACCGGTAACTGTTACACGGTCAACGCCGGGGGATCGTAAGTGCTCATATTCGGGAGCGATTCTGACGAGGAACTGGCTCTTAGCCCCCTCTTTAAAGAGTCCACCTCAGGAAAAGAGGAAGAACCAGAGGCCTGCGACAACATTCAGCTGCGCAATCGCACGCTTCCCGAAAAGAATCTCGGACCCGCAACTAGAAAAGATAAGGGAAAGGAAAAAGTCGCTGAGGATATCACCTGACCAAGTTACGAATGAGCTGACTGCCAAGGACCCACCTAAGAAGAGTAGGGTGGACTACAACATCCTAGCACACCTGAGGAAGCTACCCTCACAGCTCAGCATTCTCGACGCCCTCCTGTCATCAAAGGAAGCAAGGGATTCATTAATCAAGGCACTACAAGAGCCCGGACAATTCCAAGCCTTCCTCGCCGAAGAAAGGATGAAGGATGACTGGAAGAAGTGCACGCGGCCGATATCACTTTCGGTGACGAAGACCTGCTCCTAGGGACGTGCGACCACAACCATCCCCTATACGTCTCTGGATATTGCCACGATATAAAGATAGGCAAAATCTTGGTTGACAATGGGTCTTCTGTTAATCTTCTCAACGTGCGGGTGTTAAAGGAGATTTGCATGAGCGTCCAGCACCTTGCTCGGGACAAGATCACCATCTCCGGGTTCGACTCCTAATCATCGAGAACTCTTGGGTCTGTGATATTGACGCTACGCTTTGGGCTACTTGTTACGGACATTAAGTTTCATGTCATAGATGCTAAGACATGTTACAATGCTCTGCTCGACCGACCTTGGTTACACGAGTACAACATCATCCCTTCTACGTAACATCAGTGTATGAAGTATTTCAAGGATGGTCTCGAGTATACCATAACAGGTGAGCTAAACCCATTCTCCGTGAACGAAGTCCGCAAATACGAAGATGCAAAGTACTTTTTTCCAGATTTCGAGGATACAGAGAGATGTCGCAAACCGGAGAACAAAGCCGCTTCCACCATCCCGGTTTTCGGGAGTGATACCGAAGAAGAAGAAGAAGAGATAATTTACTCTGGGCCGTCTCGACGCAATGACCCGGGGCCGTCCGCCCCCATATTGATCTTCGGAAGTGACTCGGAGGACGAGGTTAATGTCTTGTTCTCCACTCGGCCTCCAATACAAGAATTCCCTGGTGATGATCAGAGTTTGCAAATCACCATGATTCCACGGGAGCACTACAAAGATCTTGACGCGCTTGAAGCTCACAACGTGCAAGACCTCCAGACATTTTACGCCCCCCAAGAGAAAAGGCGATCCTATTCTAACGATCCTCGGAAACAAGAGTGGAGAAAGAAATCTGGCACGGCGCGGATTCTACACTTGACAGGCTCCAACCCATCAGTTTGCCCATATATTACACAAACGGACTAAAAAGGCTATTGAAGCGCCAAGGGGTACCCTTAAAACATACTACTCAACAAGCTCGATTCTATAACAGGATTTGGGATGTCCCTGGGACTCAGCGCAAATTGCCCAACGGGAGAATAGAAATGCTTGGGCTTGGATACGTAAGAGCCGGAAAACGGGAACGGGTCTACGGTAGCTATGCCATATATACTTTTGATGAAGAAGAGGACGCCTTGTCAGAAAATGCCAACCCCTCATCAGAACTGGATCCCGCGATTGAAGTCCCGATTCCATCATTTGAAGAGCGAATAGACAAGCTTATCAGGAAAGCAGGCCAGAAAGCTCGGGACGACCATAACCGCGAAATGGTCATCTACGAGAAAGTCAGGACGCAACGTCTTCTTCAACAGGCTGCAGAAGACAAAAATACTCCTCCTTGTCAACCTGCTGTGCAAAAGGCCCGACGCAGAGGTAGAAGTAAGTCAAAAAGCAGAAAAGGAGGTCGACAACGACAACGCAAGATCAAAGATTCATGTGATCGGGTATTGCGCGGTCCGGATTTGTCCCTCATAAAAAAGATGAGTCAGGCATACTCTTTTCCTCAGAATAAAACACGGAAGATACTTGACCTCGCTTTAAAACATCGAATGATTACACTTCCGAAGTCTAAACACCCTAAGCAAGCTAATGAAGTCTCTCATCCGGGCTATTGCTCTTATCACCGAGCCATAGGACACCCGATCAAAGACTGCTTCACCTTCAAGAACTGGGTCGAAGACCAGTACCAGCAAGGCAGATTTGCTCTATCCGACAACTAGAGAGTAACGCCGCCACAGAAGCATGAACCCAAAGCCACAAGAGCAGAACCAGGTCCACATCGGTCTTGGAAACGAGCTCGTACCTATCGCATGATAACAGTATCAAAAGAAAAGCCCGAGAATATGGATGACTTTCCCTGGTGCTTCGAAAACAATGACGACGAGGTAATCTCAGAATTTCCACCGGCACTGAAAGAGCTGGAAGATGGAATCCATACCACTGCAGATAACCTTAAGAAAATTGAGTTGGGGACGGCGAACGACCCACGACCGACATTCGTCAGCGAGCTGCTATCTGAAGAAAGGGTGGCTGCGTTAAAAGACGTGCTTATGCAGCATAGAGATTGCTTCGCATGGAACTATTCTGAAATGCCAGGGCTAGATCCAGAAATTGCAGTGCATAAATTGGAAATATCCCCGGACGTTAAGCCAGTCAAACAGGCACCGAGAAGAATGCGGCTCGAGCTTGAGATGAGCATCAACGCCGAAGTCAAGAAGCTGATCGACTCTGGGTTTATCCAAGAAGTTCAATATCCTGACTGGATCGCCAACATCGTCCCGGTAATGAAGAAAAATGGGACAGTACGCATATGCGTGGACTTCCAGGATCTCAATAAAGCCTGCCCGAAGGATGATTTCCCAGTGCCAGTCACCGAGCTGATGATAGACAATATGTCCACTCATGAGGTTTTCTCCTTCATGGACGGCTCATCAGGGTATAATCAGATAAAGATGCATCCTACAGACCAGAAGCATACCGCTTTTCGGACTCCTCTGGGAATATTCTGTTATAAGGTGATACCCTTCGGTCTAAAGAACGCCGGTGCCACCTATCAAAGGGCCATGACAAAGATCTTTGATGACCTCATACATGAAATCGTCGAATGCTATATCGACGACCTCGTCGTGAAAAGCAAGTCATACGAGGAACATCTCGAGCATCTGAAGACCATATTTCAACACCTTCGGCAATAAAACTTGAAAATGAACCCCCTCGAATGCGTGTCCGGGGTATCCTCAGGCAAGTTCCAAGGGTTCATTGTCCGGCACCGGGGCATTGAGATAGATCCGTCGAAGATCATGGCGATCATGGAAATGCCACCGCCAAGGACTCTCAAACAATTGCGGTCTCTCCAAGGGAAGCTCGCGTACATCCGGCGATTTATAGCCAACCTTTCAGGCAAGTGCCGCCCTTACAGTCACCTGATGAAGAAGGGAACCCCGTTCGTCTGGGATCACAAATGCCAAGGCGCACTAGACGAGATCAAGCAGTACCTACAGAACCCGCCGGTGTTAGCTGCTCCAGTCAAGGGAAAACCTCTTATTCTTTATACAACTGCCCTCGAAGGTTCCTTAGGCACATTATGGGCATAAGAGAACGACCAAGGGAAGGAAAGAGCACTCTATTACTTAAGTCGAGTTCTACTGGGGGTAGAAAGCAACTACTCCCCCATTGAAAAACACTACCTGGCGTTAATCTTTGTGATAACAAAGCTCACGCACTATGCGTTGGCGCATGAAGTCCGTCTCATTTCGAAGGTGGACCCTCTTAAATATTTAATGTCGAAGGCCATATTGACGGGGCGACTCGCTAAATGGGCCCTGCTCTTGATGGAGTTCTCGATAACTTATCAGCCTCTCAAGGCAGTAAAAGGCCAGGCCATCGCCAATTTCCTCGCTGAGCATCCGATACCCGCCGATTCTCCTCTGAATTGCAATCTTCCAGACGAACATGCGTTTGATGCGATCGACGGTGGTGATACCCGATGGGAGCTTTATTTCGATGGAGCATCTTCCGTAAAGAAGCGCAAACAAAGTACCCCTAAAATCAAATCGGGGGTAGGACTCATCTTTGTAACTCCACAAGGAGGGATAATGCGCTTTGCTTTCTCCCTAACAGAGCCGAGAACGAACAATGAAGCCGAATACGAAGCTTTGATAGCAGGCCTCGAGATCGCCATCGACATGAGAATTGAAAACCTCCTCATATACGGAGACTCCCAACTGGTCGTTAGTCAAGTAAACGGCGACTACCAAACATGCAAGCCAGAGCTGGTGAAGTACGGCGAGAAGGTGCAGCAACTGTTGACCCAAATCCCCTCCTACACCTTGGAAAGCATACCGCGTGCCGAAAATAGCAAAGCGGATGCATTAGCCAAGCTAGCTGATGAGAACCTCGATGATGTAAGAATCGTGGTACAAAGCCGTCGGGTTCTTGCTCCGGCAAAAATATCTCCGGAATCATCCGAGGAAAAGGAAGCGACCGAGCAGAAGGCCATGCAAATAAAAGACCAAGAAACGGCTGAAGATTGGAGAGAAGTCTTCATAGACTACTTCAAATCTCGTCGAACGCCTGAGGATGCGTCCTAAAGATATCAGCTCATGAAACGAGCTCTGTCTTTCGCCTTCGTCAACGATACTTTGTACAAGAGGTCATTTGACTCTCTGTGGTTGAGATACCTGGGACCTAACGAAGCGAAAAGAGTCATTCAGGAAGTCCACGACGGACTCTGCGGTTCCCACCAAGCAGGCCCGAAGATGAAATTGAAAATTAAACGGATGGGCTACTACTGGCCCATGATGATCCAGGGCTGCCTCGAGTATGCAAAACAATGTCACTCGTGCCAAATCCATGGGGACTTTATCCACCAACACCCAAATCCACTACATCCAACAGTGGCTAGTTGGCCGTTCGAAATGTGGGGGACTAATGTAATCGGCCCCATCGAACCATCATCATCCAGGGGACATCGTTTCATCCTGGCGACAGCTGATTACTTCTCCAAATGGGAAGAAGCAATACCGCTGAGGGAGGTGAAGATGGAAAATATTCTCCATTTCTTTAAGACGCATGTCATCTATCGGTTTGGAACTCCGCGATGGATCATTTCCGATAACGGGCCTGCCTACAGAAGCTACAAGATTAGTCGCTTCGCGCAGCAACACAACATTGACTGGAGATATTCCTCAGTTTATAATCCACGGGCTAACGGTCTAGCTGAGGCCTTCAACAAGACCTTGACAAAGATCGTGAGGAAAACGGTGTCCCGAAATAAGAAGGACTGGCATGAGAGGCTGCAAGAAGCTCTTTGGGCGTATCGAACTACGTTCAAAACGGCCACGAACACAACGTCATACGCGTTGGTATTCGGTACAGAAGCAGTACTCCCCCTCGAGATAGAGTTACCCTCTCTACGAGTAGCGGTCCACTACGAGCTGACGGACGAAGAAAATGCTCACCTTCGGCTTGAGGATCGCGATGCCCTTGATGAGACCCGGCTCATAGCTCAACAAAATCTGGAGGCTTACAAAGCAAAGATGACGCGCTCATACGAAAGATTGACCATGCCGAGGACATTCCGCCAAGGCGAACTCGTGCTAGTGGTCAAAAGACCTATGATCCCCAATCGCGCCAAACGGGGAAAATTCGAGTCGAACTATGAAGGCCCTTACATCATAGACAAGGTCTACCAGGGTGGAGCGTATCTACTCATGGATATGCACGATGAAAGACCTTTCAGGCCATTAAACGGTCGCCTCCTGAAGAAATACTACGCCTGACGAGTCACGGCCTAGGTCAACGATAGATGACGACGACTATGTCCGCTCTCTATCTTCCTCAGTCCAAACTCTATAAGTGGTACCCGGCCTTCTTCAGCAACGGACCGAAATGTCCTTAAACTAACAACGGACCGAAACGTCCTTAAACTAATGGCGGACCGAAACGTCCTTAAACTAACGAAGGACCGAAACGTCCTTAAACTACTACCGCAGCATCTTTAGGCTGACGAGATGAATATATATATATATATATATATATATATATAATATAAGAACGGTATGTCCATAAGCAAAAAGGGCACGGATGAAAACCCGAAAGGGATCCGTAAGTAAAAACAGCAGGGCTACCGGCGAGTGTTCGTGAAAACCCGAAAGGGCGCGACCTCGTAAAAATATATATATAAAAATAAAAAGAATAAAAAGAAAGGTATGTCCTTAAGCAAAAGGGGCACGGATGAAAACCCGAAAGGGCTCCGTGAGTAAAAACAGCGGGACTACCGGCGAGTGTTTGTGAAAACTTGAAAGGGCGCAACTTCGTTAAAGGACACTTACAGGGTCCTCTCGACCTTGTAAGGAGAAACCGCCCGCGTGAGATCCTTACGACTCGCAAGGGAGCAACACACTTAGGGATCCCCACAATTCCTAAGGAGAAAATACACTTGCGGGATCCTCACGACTCGTAAGGAGAACTCTCTTATGGGATCCTCACGGCTCATAAGATTTGAAAGTCTTAAGTTACAGAGACCTGAACCTGTTCTTAAGCAACCTCCACAAACTTCGATATTGCCTTACAAGTGTCTCAATACTGACCCTTGTATACAATCCACGAGCGCGAATAAACATTTCCCTAACCAAGTCCCATCCATGACTAGGATATGTTCATATGGCAAACAACCCTTGTAAGCCCTCTCGACTTATAAGGAGAAAATCTCTTTGTAAGATCCTTACGACTTGCAAGAGGACATGCACTTAGGCATCCTCACGATTCCCAAGAAGAAAACCCACCTACAAGATCCTCACGACTTGTAGGGAGAAATACCTTTGTGAGACATTTACGGCTCATAAAGTCAAAAGCCTTAGTCAACATGACCCTTAACCCTGTTTACTGAGCTACCTTTGTTCAACATCGACAGAGGCAAATGATGATTCGCTCCTGGCAACATCCCAGTTGTAGTAGTGCTGATACCGAAATCGGTGTCTAAAATCCAAGCTTGCAGCGAAAAGGGTAGATGGCCACACATGCATGAAAAATAGCCGAAACGATTGGGCAACTTGCAATAAAAAGCAGCAAGTAAAAATGTATGCATGAAAAATAGCCGAAATGATGGGCAACCCGCAATAAAAAGCAGCGAGTAAAAATAAAATAAATAGCCGAAATGATTGGGCACCGCGAAAAATAGCCGAAATGATGGGGCAATCGCGACCTTCGCGATATAAAAGCTGAAATGATAGAGCATCGCGGAAAACGAAATAAAATAAAATTAAAATTTACGCCCTACAGGTGATGTTACATCTATCCCTGTATACAATCCAGGGGTGCAAACAAAGAAGGAATCGCACTCCTCCTCTCCCAGATTTCATCAGAAGAAGAAGCCAAATCTCGATGAGCCGCAAGTGATCTAGAGATCGTCTCAACACTCGTCTTGCAACAACGGACACAACTTCAAGCGAAGCGGAACAGCGGCAACTCCCAGTTCCATGGCTCGGCGATATACATGTAAGTCGATGTAGTACACCCCAGTACTTGTGGGGAGGCGGAATTTTCAAAAACGATCAAGTTTAAAGAACGAACATCGACTAACCGCTTGAATCGAAGCTAAACTATAAATAACCGTACACAAAGAGTTTCTTATCAATTGTGTTTAGGGATTATACCTAATGAAACCGGTCCTTCGTCTTTGTGTTCTCCTTTGTTCTCCTCGACCTTCTCTAGGTAGTAGACGATCCACCCGAGAGCAAAACACCAAGCTACACCTCTAACTTGAGGTAACTAATCTACTTTGATTGCTAATCAAAGAAGAAAGGATGATATAGAGTGAAGGTAATGGATGTTTAAGTCTAACTAAACCTTTGATCTCAACACATGAGGATTAAGGATTAGTCTCTTGAAGATGAGAGCTTGAGGAGAGAGAATGTGAATAATATTATAATATAAGTTTATGAGTATCATATCATATATGAAGCATTTTCTAATAATAAGAAAAGAATAAAGAGTGATGATAAATCATGCTTCATAAAATATCTAGTGGTGATTCATTAGCATGAGTCATTAAGCAATAAATGTGCATTAATGAAATGAATGAATCACCACCATGACTCATAACCTCATTCAATGAATATGACACATAACCCTCCTTAGTCACCGTCTTCTAGAAGCTTCTCGAACAATTACGAGAACGCCCCTCCGATTCGCAAAAATACGGAAAAACTTTAGACTGTAAAAATCCAATAACCGGATACCAGTAACTGGCTTAAACCAAAGCCGACTGGTAAAAACTGTCCGAAAGTCGTACGCGCGTAAACGCACGTATGCGTCCGAACCCTTTGTCGCAAAACCATGCAACCTCTATATCGTTTCGCCTGGAGTAGGAAACTCTCTGTGTGGGACTCTAGAGACTCGACTACTACGCTGGCAGTGGGTTTAACCACAGACCGCAAGCGGCACTAGCTGTACGTAACGGTCCCCAGGTAGTTGTCGATAAGAAGGCCGATGAGAAAACCCATCCGAACTCCTACTGAGCCTGATGTGACAATCTCCATACAGTCCGGTCCGTTCGTCCAAGACTATCGCATATCGGGCCTAGGGGGCGGCAAGCGTCAGTCCCCTAATAGCGGTATAAGTCGTGTCGGAGGGAAACCCATTACACCCTGAGAAACTACTGGAACCTACCAGCAAATCTCGCTTGCCCTGGCCAGGGACTTTGCGTAATGGCTCTCTGACACAGCACGATATCTACTCCCAATACCGGGAGGGACGAATCCTGTCTAACCGCCACTGCCTCCAAGTGCTCGGGACTGCACCCAACTGCTACCTGTTTGCACGACTCCTTTGAGCCGTGGTAGGGTAGCAATCTAAGAACAGTGGGACACACTCGAGGCGAAGTAGCAGTGTCAAGTCTGCGGACTACGCTGTACTCATGTCACCTGGGAACTGTTCACTGACGACTGGTATCAAACCAACCAACAGTTCCCTGTGAGTCCTGTCCGGTGTACCCGTAACCTAACGAGCACCTGTATACTATCTCCAGTACGACGTACTGACGGCTGTGGGACAGACCATCTCCCCAACTGGGATGAGAAGCGTACACACCAGTCTACTCCGGAGTATCGATGCTCTGTCTCGATAATCCAACGACCAGGGACCTGAATAAGGATGTGCTTGTAGACTACCCAGTCCCCACTAGTGTGACTGCCATCACAACGCTGGTAGACAAGCAAGATCCTAAGAGCTCTATCAATACGTACACTCACATATTAAGATAGAAAAACCAAGTAGCATACTACCATGTTTAGCAAGACTGTTATATACATGTGAATATCCCAAGCTTCCATTAAGTAATATACAAGCTAGTATGATACAGTAATGGCCTTTTAGGGCATAAACACTAACAATCTCCCACTTGCACTAGGGCCATGTACTGGCATATCGTAGACCAATGATCTCGAGTAGCCTCTCGAACTGAATCTGAGGAAGGGCCTTTGTGAATGGATCAGCAATGTTCTCTTCTGAAGCAACTCTCCGAACCTCGATCTCCTGACGATCAATGATCTCCCTGATCAGGTGATACCGCCTCAAGATGTGTCTGGACTTCTGATGGGACCTTGGTTCCTTCGCTAAAGCTATAGCTCCGTTGTTGTCGCAATACAGAGGTATTGGATCAACTATGGTAGGAACAACCTGAAGTTCTGTTAGGAACTTCTTTATCCAGACTGCTTCTTTTGCGGCATCGCAAGCAGCTATATACTCCGCTTCCATCGTCGAGTCAGCAACGGTGTCCTTCTTGGAGCTCTTCCAGCACACCGCCCCTCCATTGAGGGTAAAGACATAACCCGACATGGACTTGGAATCGTCCTTATCACTCTGGAAGCCGGAATCAGCAAAGGCCTCCAACCTGAGGTCTTTTCCGCCATAAACCAAGAACATCTCCTTAGTCCTCCTCAGGTACTTGAGAATGTTCTTTACTGCTATCCAGTGTTTCTCCCCTGGGTCTGACTGATACCGGCTTACCACGCTCAGTGCGTAAGCTACATCTGGTCTGGTACACAACATCGCATACATTATAGAGCCTACCGCAGAAGCGTAGGGTATAATAGACATGCGTTCCCTTTCCAAATCAGTCTTGGGAGACATCTCTTTGGAGAGGGTGATTCCGTGACAAGCCGGTAGATTACCGCGCTTAGAATCTTCCATACTGAATCTTTTCAGTATAGTGTCGATATACCTGGACTGCGAAAGTCCCAACATCCTCTTGGATCTATCACGATAGATCCGGATCCCCAGAATGTAAGAGGCATCACCCAGGTCTTTCATGGAGAACCTGTGTGAGAAGAATCCTTTGACAGATTGTAGCATAGGAATGTCATTTCCTATCAATAGAATGTCATCCACGTACAAGACGAGGAATACGACACTTCTGGCCACAACTTTACTATATATGCACGGTTCATCTGGATTTTTGATAAAGTCATATTCTTTGACTGTCTCATCAAAACAGATGTTCCAACTCCGCGATGCCTGCTTTTGTCCATAAATAGACTTAAGCAGCTTGCATACTTTCCCGCTGTTCCCACTCTGATTGAAACCCTCTGGCTGATCCATATAGACGCTCTCTTCTAAATTTCCATTCAGAAAAGCCGTCTTTACGTCCATCTGCCAGATTTCATAATCATGGAAGGCAGCAATAGCAAGAAGGACCCGAATGGATTTGAGCATAGCCACTGGAGAAAAAGTTTCGTCATAGTCCAAATCAGGTCTTTGACGAAAACCCTTTGCAACAAGTCTAGCCTTATAGGTTTCCACCTGTCCATCTACACCAATCTTTTTCTTGAAGATCCATTTGCATCCTATGGGTTTTACCCCATCTGGAGCAAAGTCCAAAGTCCATACTTTGTTGGTGTACATGGACTCCATTTCGGTCCGCATTGCATCTAGCCATCGTACCGAGTTGCCGCTCTGGATGGCCTGCTGGAAGTCAGTAGGTTCATCATCATCTATGATGCAATCCTCTCTATCCCCTTCTATGAGAAAACCGTAGTATCTCTCAGGTGGATGAGACGGCCTACTACTCCTGCGGAGGGGTGCGGGAATGTTCTGTTCTTCTTGAACTTCTGGTTCTACCAATCTTTCAGTAGCAGCTTGTGGTTCTGGAATTTCTTCCAGTTCTATTTCGCTCCCACTCTTCTGATTTTCTAAAAATTCAGTTTCTAAGAAGGTGGCATGACGAGAAACAAAGACCTTTTGTTCCTCTGCGTAATAGAAATAATATCCCTTGGAGTTCTTTGGATATCCCACAAGCTTACACTGTACTGAACGTGCCTCGAGCTTGTCCACATGCTGCTTTTTTACAAAAGCTGGACACCCCCATGTCTTAAAATGTTTTAGACAGGGTTTCTTCCCACTCCACATCTGATATGGTGTGGTAGGCACAGTCTTGGTTGGAACCTGGTTCAAAAGATATGCCACTGATTCTAGCGCATAACCCCAGAAAGATCGCGGTAACTCAGTATTACTCATCATGGATCGTACCATATCCAATAGGGTTCGATTCCGTCTCTCCGATACACCGTTGTGCTGTGGAGTGTATGGAGGAGTAAGCTGAGAGAGAATTCCTTTCTCTTTTAGGTAACCTAGGAACTCGGCACTTAAGTATTCTCCACCTCGATCAGATCTTAGTGTCTTAATACTTTTGCCTGTTTGGTTTTCCGCTTCACTCTTGAATTCCAGGAATTTCTCAAAGGCCTCTGATTTATGCTTCATTAAGAAAACATATCCATACCTAGAGAAATCATCTGTAAAAGTAATGAAGTAGGAATAACCACCTCTCGCATGTGTAGACATTGGACCACATACATCGCTGTGTATGAGTCCTAAGAGCTCGCTCGCTCTTACTCCTTGTCCAGTGAATGGAGTCTTTGTCATCTTTCCTTTGAGACAAGATTGACAAGTGTCATAAGATTGATATTCGAACGAGTCCAAATATCCTTCTCTATGCAACTTAGTCAACCTTCTCTCATTGATGTGACCCAGTCTACAATGCCATAAGAAAGCTTTATTTAAATCTGGAGACTTTCTTTTTAGTGTGTTCTGGACATTGAAAATTTGGAGTTGGTTTAAAACATATATTCCGTTATTTAATGTACCGGACCCAATCAAACCATGATTAAGGTGGATGTTGACAACATCTCTTACAAACGTGAAATCATAACCTTTATTTGATAACAAGGAAACTGATATGATATTACACGTTAAGCTGGGTACAAAATAACAGTTATGTAAAACCAAAATGTGTCCACTCGTCAATCCTAGGTGATAATCCCCGACGGACGCAGCTCCCACGCTAGCTCCGTTAGCAACCCTGAGGATCATATCACCTTCCTTCAGCACTCTACGGTTTCTCAGTGCCTGCAATGAATTGCAAATATGAGATCCTGATCCAGTATCCAATACCCAGGAAGTAGAGTTGATCGACAGACAATTCTCAATTACAAACACACCTGAAGTCGAAGCCACAGCTTGCTTCGGTTCCTGGTTCTTGGCGTTCCACGCCTTGCAATCCTTCTTCCAGTGCCCTTTCCTGTGACAATGGAAGCACTCATCCTGGCCAACTATCGGTACTGCTTTCTTTTTCTTTCCCTTCCCTCCCACCTTACTAACACCTCCTCTAGGTCTGGGTGCGGCCTTCTTCTTCCTTCCTTTGGCCCTAGCCTTGGACCCGGAAGAAGATGAACCGCCAACAAACATAGCGGGTGTTTCCCTTGATGTCTTCAAGGTGCCCTCTGCACTCCTTAACATGTTCAGGAGTTCCGGAAGTTCAACTTCTTTTCTTTGAAGGTTGAAGTTCAGGATAAACTGGGCGTAGGTGTGAGGAAGGGACTGGAGAATAAGGTCTGTATAGAGCTCATTATCCAAAGTCGTCCCAAGGTCTGCGAGCTCTTCAATATAGCTGATCATCTGTAGGACATGTTCACCTACCGATGACCCGGCAGCCAACCTCGCTCGAAACAAGTTCTTAGAGGTCTCGTATCTTGCTATACGAGATTGCTCTCCATAAAGTTCCTTTGTATGGAGAAATATGCCATCTAGGGACATATCCTCATGCCTCCTCTGATGTTCATTGTTCATCGAGGCAAGCACGATGCACTTGGCTCTCGCGCAATCTAAATCCCAGGTTTTGCGGATTTCCTTATCCGCATTGCTGGATTTGGGACCAGGGACAGCAGGTGCCGTAGCGGTGAAGACGTACCCCAGTTTGTCATAGGTCAAAGCCATTTTGACATTCCGCAGCCAATCTTTATAGTTTGGCCCCGTCAGTATATTTTTCTTTAAAAGTAACTTAAGTCCAGTCATTTTCAGGGTCGCTGCAATTAGGAGAGAGAGAAGAAAACTCTTTAGCATGATGCTCTTGCAAGTTTAGAGTGGTTTTTAGTTTATCTAAACTGGATGGCTCCCACTGTTTCTCGAATCCTTCCTCAAACCATAAAAGAAGAATTAGCCAAGACTATTCTCACCGTACAATTCTTGCTTAACCGTTCAGCCAGGCCGGTGTCGATACTTCGAGGGAGGTTTTCCAACGCTTTCGCGAAGTTCCTTAATTATATAACCTCTTTTCTCTGGGGGGCGTAACCCCGCTGACACTTTTCTGGACACCTACTAGGTTTATAGCATTGATCGTTAAGTGACGAATATCCTGATAAGTAGCATATACTCACAGTAGGATCGGGATCCAAATATCATCGTCTGATAATGCTGTAGGAATGCTACCAACATTCATCAAACTCAAAATGGTATGCATCTCTTTGCAAATTTCAGTTTCTTTAGAAATTCCCGATATAGATTTTTGCCCCATGCTCTTATGATCTTGACTAAGGGCCAACAAATCATAAGTCACATGTCAAGTTCTGCCCATCATTATCCTGTTGATTTGAACCCATCCGTATACTCTTGACTAAGGGCCAACAAAGTAATACGACTGTCCCAAACCAACTCATCTATCTATGCAACAAATGAATACCCCAGCAGCTACCAATCACTATGTCTTGACTAAGGGACAAACAAACATAGCTTGAATACTACTGACCATTCATAAGAAATGACGGAGGGCTACGACTGGTTTTGGCGAAACCGTGAACGTAGTGAACTTGATATAACCGAAGGAACCTGATAGCTTTTAAAAGGAGTGGTTAAATCTCCGCATTTAAAAATATCTGTTTTAAAAATAACCGAGTGGTTTCTTTTAAATTGTTCCAACGATTTAAACTTGGTTTATTTTCTTTGCATTATTGATAATGCGTCCCATCATTAACCTATCATTGCAGAAAACAACGAAAATACAACGTCCTCTTATGCCATCCGCATTCGCCACGGGGTCCCGTCATCACCCGTTAGGTTACTTAACTAACGACAGAGCGGGGGCTGGGCTAGCGCGGGTGTAAAACATAAGTGACGTCTAAATAGCTATCATATATATAGATATTTTACATTCGTCTGACGCAATGATATTCATTCCAGAACACAGATAAACAATATTGGATTTGCAAGCAATCTGTATTTCTTTTGAGCCTGCAAGAAAAGACAGATTACACAGTTGTGATGAATAGCCGTTACCCCACCCTCGACCCCTACGGGTACGGCAAACTACCCACCCGGCAGTCTGTGTACCCCACCTTGGGTCAGTCCTAGGAGCAAAAACAGTAAAATGAAATAATACAACGGTGGCTACGACCGCAACCTGGAAGTGCCCCGCAAAATAATATTACAACAAATTACATTTACAACAAATGAATTAAACAATAACTCATTGCAAAACCCCGGCTATACACCACAACAGTCCAATACAGTTTATATGTACAAACAGATATAACCATTTCAGAAATGTGCAACCCCCTGCCAACCGACATACTAGCAGTTAGGGGAGGTTTACGAACACATTAAACAATCACAGATATAATCCAATACGCAAATACTGTACAATTTCGATCGATTAAACAACATCAATATTGCTCCAAAATCTGCTCTGTTAAACAGTAACCTGAGCAAATATTAAATATTCCAGAAAACCCCAAATACCAGATAGGACCCACACATGAAAGATGAGCCCACGACTCGGCAACTCGGCCGCGGAAGCGCGGCGGATCGGTGGGATCCGCCGCCCTTCCGCGGCGCTTTAGCCGAGTCATGGGCTCGAATTTCATGGGTGTTCTCCTGGACTCTTTTCTAGCTTTCTGAGCACACCTGAAAAATTTTTGGACTTCATTTTAAGTTCGACAGAAACTGAACAGATTTAGGGTTTTCCGGCTTCGTTTTTCCGTTCGAAATTCGTACAAATTTGCAATTAAGTTATTTAGTGTTTAGCGAGGCTCTGATACCACTGTAAGTCGATGTAGTACACCCCAGTACTTGTGGGGAGGCGGAATTTTCAAAAACGATCAAGTTTAAAGAACGAACATCGACTAACCGCTTGAATCGAAGCTAAACTATAAATAACCGTACACAAAGAGTTTCTTATCAATTGTGTTTAGGGATTATACCTAATGAAACCGGTCCTTCGTCTTTGTGTTCTCCTTTGTTCTCCTCGACCTTCTCTAGGTAGTAGACGATCCACCCGAGAGCAAAACACCAAGCTACACCTCTAACTTGAGGTAACTAATCTACTTTGATTGCTAATCAAAGAAGAAAGGATGATATAGAGTGAAGGTAATGGATGTTTAAGTCTAACTAAACCTTTGATCTCAACACATGAGGATTAAGGATTAGTCTCTTGAAGATGAGAGCTTGAGGAGAGAGAATGTGAATAATATTATGATATAAGTTTATGAGTATCATATCATATATGAAGCATTTTCTAATAATAAGAAAAGAATAAAGAGTGATGATAAATCATGCTTCATAAAATATCTAGTGGTGATTCATTAGCATGAGTCATTAAGCAATAAATGTGCATTAATGAAATGAATGAATCACCACCATGACTCATAACCTCATTCAATGAATATGACACATAACCCTCCTTAGTCACCGTCTTCTAGAAGCTTCTCGAACAATTACGAGAACGCCCCTCCGATTCGCAAAAATACGGAAAAACTTTAGACTGTAAAAATCCAATAACCGGATACCAGTAACTGGCTTAAACCAAAGCCGACTGGTAAAAACTGTCCGAAAGTCGTACGCGCGTAAACGCACGTATGCGTCCGAACCCTTTGTCGCAAAACCATGCAACCTCTATATCATTTCGCCTGGAGTAGGAAACTCTCTGTGTGGGACTCTAGAGACTCGACTACTACGCTGGCAGTGGGTTTAACCACAGACCGCAAGCGGCACTAGCTGTACGTAACGGTCCCCAGGTAGTTGTCGATAAGAAGGCCGATGAGAAAACCCATCCGAACTCCTACTGAGCCTGATGTGACAATCTCCATACAGTCCGGTCCGTTCGTCCAAGACTATCGCATATCGGGCCTAGGGGGGCGGCAAGCGTCAGTCCCCTAATAGCGGTATAAGTCGTGTCGGAGGGAAACCCATTACACCCTGAGAAACTACTGGAACCTACCAGCAAATCTCGCTTGCCCTGGCCAGGGACTTTGCGTAATGGCTCTCTGACACAGCACGATATCTACTCCCAATACCGGGAGGGACGAATCCTGTCTAACCGCCACTGCCTCCAAGTGCTCGGGACTGCACCCAACTGCTACCTGTTTGCACGACTCCTTTGAGCCGTGGTAGGGTAGCAATCTAAGAACAGTGGGACACACTCGAGGCGAAGTAGCAGTGTCAAGTCTGCGGACTACGCTGTACTCATGTCACCTGGGAACTGTTCACTGACGACTGGTATCAAACCAACCAACAGTTCCCTGTGAGTCCTGTCCGGTGTACCCGTAACCTAACGAGCACCTGTATACTATCTCCAGTACGACGTACTGACGGCTGTGGGACAGACCATCTCCCCAACTGGGATGAGAAGCGTACACACCGGTCTACTCCGGAGTATCGATGCTCTGTCTCGATAATCCAACGACCAGGGACCTGAATAAGGATGTGCTTGTAGACTACCCAGCCCCCACTAGTGTGACTGCCATCACAACGCTGGTAGACAAGCAAGATCCTAAGAGCTCTATCAATACGTACACTCACATATTAAGATAGAAAAACCAAGTAGCATACTACCATGTTTAGCAAGACTGTTATATACATGTGAATATCCCAAGCTTCCATTAAGTAATATACAAGCTAGTATGATACAGTAATGGCCTTCTAGGGCATAAACACTAACAATACAGATCACCAAGAGTCAAAACCTCATCCCGTGAAATGCGGATACAATCAGTAAAATTCCTGGTTACGCGGAACGTGGATAACGTCACTCTTTGATCCCGTGGAAAACGTCCAGAGCGGATCCTGGTCCTCGCAGAGCACGGCAGTGAACCCGTGTGAAGCATCCAGAGCGGAGTCTAGTCCTCGCCGAGCACGGCAATGAACCCGTGTGAAGCATCTAGTGCAAAATTCCTGGTTACGTGGAACGCGGATAACGTCACTCTTTGACCCCGTGGAAAACGTCCAGAGCAGATCCTGGTCCTCGCAGAGCATGGCAGTGAACCCATGTGAAGCATCCAGAGCGGAGCCTAGTCCTCGCCGAGCACGGCAATGAACCCGTGTGAAGCATCTAGTGCAAAATTCTTGGTTACGAGGAACGTGGATACGTCACTCTTTGACCCTGTGGAAAACATCCAGAGCGGATCCTGGTCCTCGCAGAGCACGGCGGTGAACCCGTGTGAAGCATCCAGAGCAGAGCCTAGTCCTCGCCGAGAATGGCAATGAACCCGTGTGAAGCATATAGTGCAAAATTCCTGGTCACGTGGAACGCGGATAACGTCACTCTTTGACCCCGTGGAAAACGTCCAGAGCGGAGCCTAGTCCTCGCCGAGCAAGGTAGTGAACCCGTGTGAAGCATCTAGTGCAAAATTCCTGGTTACGTGGAACGCGGATAATGTCACTCTTTGACCCCGTGGAAAACATCCAGAGCGGATCCTGGTCCTCGCAGAGCATGGCAGTGAACCCGTGTGAAGCATCTAGAGCGGAGCCTAGTCCTCACCGAGCACAGCAATGAACCCGTGTGAAGCATCTAGTGCAAAATTCCTGATCACGTGGAACGCGGATAACGTCACTCTTTGACACCGTGGAAAACGTCCAGAGCGGATCCTGGTCCCCACAGAGCACGGCAGTGAACCCGTGTGAAGCATCCAGAGCGGAGCCTAGTCCTCGCCGAGCACGGCAATGAACCCGTGTGAAGCATCTAGTGCAAAATTCCTGGTTACGTGGAACGCGGATAACGTCACTCTTTGACCCCGTGGAAAACGTCCAGAGCGGAGCCTAGTCCTCGCCGAGCACGGCAGTGAACCCGTGTGAAGCATCTGGTGCAAAATTCCTGGTTACGTGGAACACGGATAACGTCACTCTTTGACCCCGTGGAAAGCATCCAGAGTGGAGCCTAGTCCTTGCCGAGCACGACAGTGAACCCGTGTGAAGCATCTAGTGCAAAATTCCTGGTTACGTGGAACGCGGATAACGTCACCCTTTGACCCCGTGGAAAACGTCTAGAGAGGATCCTGGTCCTCGCAGAGCACGGCAGTGAACCCGTGTGAAGCATCCAGAGCGGAGCCTAGTCCTCGCCGAGCACGGCAGTGAACCCGTGTGAAGCATCTAGTGCAAAATTCCTGGTTACGTGGAACGCGGATAACGTCACTCTTTGATCCCGTGGAAAGCATCCAGAGCGGAGCCTAGTCCTCGCCGAGCACGGCAGTGAACCCGTGTAAAGCATCTAGAGAAAAATTCCTGGTTACGTGGAACGCGGATAACGTCACTCTTTGACCACGTGTGAAGCATACAGAGCGGAGCCTAGTCCTCGCCGAGCACGGCAGCGAACCCGTGTGAAGCATCTAGTGCAAAATTCCTGGTTACGTGGTTCCGCGGATAACGTCACTCTTTGACCCCGCGGAAAACGTCCAGAGCGGATCCTGTTCTTCGCTGAGCACGGTAGTGAACCCGTGTGAAGCATCCAGAGCGGAGCCTAGTCCTCGCCGAGCACGGCAGTGAACCCGTGCGAAGCATCTAGTGCAAAATTCCTGGTTACGTGGAACGCGGATAACGTCACTCTTTGACCCCGCGGAAAACGCCCAGAGCGGAGCCTGGTCCTCGCCAAGCACGGCAGTGAACCCGTGTGAAGCATCCAGAGCAAACACCGGACCGTGGAGTCTTTAAAATCCACGGACTATGATGTCCTTAACCTCGACCGTAATGGCTTAAAAACTAACGACCAACCACGATGATTCTAGACTGATTTTCACCTTGGTTAAATGGTACATCTCTTCACTCCTTTGATATTTGGCGTTGTAATTCCTCAACGTCTTCAAAGAGGTGACGGGTCCCAGTAACCACGCATTTCGCGGACTGTGGAGTCCTTAAATCCACGGACTATGAGGTCCTTAACCTTGACCGTGATGTCTTAAAACAAACATTGGACTGTGGAGTCCTTAAATCCACGGACTATGAGGTCCTTAACCTTGACCGTGATTGTAGGGTGTCTTTCGTCACCCCATTGAGATGGGAATACGCGCGCGCTTGTCAGGCGTACTACAGATTCCCCCTGCCTAGGGTAGGCCGGGGTTTAATGATTGTGGGGATCCGAATCTCCGGCAGCCGCGGACTAAGCTGCCGTTAATTACCCCTCGCCTTTGGGGCGGGGGAACCTCCGATTAACGGGTTAAATTGGTCATGCGAACTCAATGTGCAGTGTGCGTGTGTTTTGTTTTGAAAGGGGGTTTTGGATATATCGGGAGCCACACAAAGTTTTTACGGGGGTCCCGCTACCCGGATAGCGGGCTGGGGGTCAAGGGGGCAACCAGCCCCCTTGCGGGGTTCGGGGCAACGCCCCGGCCCGAAAATTTTTTGGAGGGGGAGAATGTGGCGGAGTATGTATATGTGTGAATTTGTATACATATGTATATGTATATGTATGTACATAAAAAGAGGGGGAAAAGGCATCCAAGGGATGCGTGGGTGCCAACGCCTTGAGCGCTGTGCGCTTAGGTGCTGTGCGCTCAGGCGCAAGCGCGCCACGTGTCGGCACGTGGGCCCTTTGCGCATGAGCGCTGCGCGCAGGTGCGCAAGCGCGCGCCACGTGTCGGCACGTGGGCGCTTTGCGCATGAGCGCTGCGCGCAGGTGCGCAAGCGCGCGCGCGCCACGTGTCGGCACGCGGGCGCTTTGCGCAATGCGCGCTGCGCGCAGGTGCGCAAGCGCGCGCGCGCGCCACGTGTCGGCACGCGGGCGCTTTGCGCACGTGCGCGTTGCGCGCAGGTGCGCAAGCGCGCGCGCCACGTGTCGGCACGTGGGCGCTTCGCGCACTTGCGCTGCGCGCCGGAGAGGAAAAGAGGCTTTTAGCCTGAAAAAAAGATTTCTCAAAAGAGAAATCAGAGAGGAGTCGGGCTCCTGAATGTGTTTTGGGTTTAATGGAAGTGGTTCTTCTTCTTCCTGTTATTTGCTGGATCTTGAAGATCAAGAGATGTGAGATCTCAAAATCTCTCCTTTTTGGGATCTAAAGACAGATCCAAGTTCCCCTTTGTGGGTTTGGTGGTGAAAAACTATTTTGTTTTTGAAAAGGAAGAGTAAAACTCTTGATTTAATTCAAGAGAAAGAAGAAGGTTTTGGAACCTTGAGGAAGGAGAAAAGATCTCAGATCTAATTTTTTTGGAGAGAATGAAAAGTTTTTTTTTATTCATCATCATGTTGCCTTTTATAGGCTTACATATTTACATATAGCCCTTTGGGCTTTACAAAAATGGCATTTTAGCCATCCCATGGCTCATGTGCCATTTCATTTTTGCACATAAGCCATGGGCTTACAAAATATTGGCTTTATGCCCATTTTGTTTACATTCATGCATAAACAATTACATAAAAATTATTTATTACATGATTTTGTTGTTGGCATGGGGAGGCTGGCCGCGGGCTCGACTTGGGTATAGGCCCGCTTGACCTGGGCTTGGGCCCACCTAGCTTGGGGGTTGGCCTTGACTTTGACTTAGTCAACAGGGGTGTAAATTTTTACCTCAACAAATTGCCCCCCATCAATAAATGCACACAGCATATGTGGGTCGTGTGCATGAAATTGATGGATCTTCTTTCACGTGGAGGCGACTTGCTTTGGTTCCCACTTTTTGGGATGCACTGCCCTTTTTACGACATGGACTGTCGACGCTTAACGCGTCTCCGAGACGGAGTGTCCGTGGTAGACGTTTCCCTGGCCCGGAGCAATCTGGTTCCTGCTTTGTAGGAAGCCTGCACTGCCCTTTTTGCGACATGGACGGTCGACGCTCTGTTACGAAACGATTTGGGTTCCCAATTTGCGGGAGCCTGCACTGCCCTTTTTGCGACATAGACGGTCGACGCTCTGTTACGAAACGATTTGGGTCCCAATTTGCGGGAGCCTGCACTGCCCTTTTTGCGACATAGACGGTCGACGCTCTGATCCGGAGCGATTTGGGTTCCCAATTTGCGGGAGCCTGCACTGCCCTTTTTGCGACATAGACGGTCGACGCTCTGATCCGGAGCGATTTGGTAGACGTGTCCCCGGCACGGAGTGTCGCTGGTCGACGTTTCCCCGAGGCGGAGTGCCTATTGTAGGACGTTTCCCCGAGACGGAGTGCCTGTGGTAGGACGTTTCGCCGAGACGGAGTGGCTGTTGTAGGACGTTTTCCCGAGACGGAGTGCCTGTTGTAGGACGTATCCCCGAGACGGAGTGCCTGTGGTAGGACGTATCCCCGAGACGGAGTGCCTGTGGTAGGACGTATCCCCGAGACGGAGTGCCTGTTGTAGGACGTTTCTCCGAGACGGAGTGCCTGTTGTAGGACGTTTCCCTGAGACGGAGTGCCTGTTGTAGGATGTATCCCCGAGACGGAGTGCCTGCTGTAGGACGTATCCCCGAGACGGAGTGCCTGTGGTAGGACGTTTCCCCGAGACGGAGTGCCTGTTGTAGGACGTATCCCCGAGACGGAGTGCCTGTGGTAGGACGTATCCCCGAGACGGAGTGCCTGTGGTAGGACGTATCCCCGAGACGGAGTGCCTGTTGTAGGACGTATCCCCGAGACGAAGTAACTGTTGTAGGACGTTTCCCCGAGACGGAGTGCCTGTTGTAGGACGTTTCCCTGAGACGGAGTGCCTGTTGATTTGACGCAGAGGTCGATGTTGGAATTGGTTAGTTTGATTTGAGTTGACATCAGCATCGCTATACTGGAATATGGTACCAGGAGCGAATCATCATCTGTCTTTGAGAGGATTTGGGAATCGGTTTTTTGTCGGCATCTGCATTGCTGCACTGGAATAATGCCAGGAGCAACTCATCATGTGCCCCGGGAGGATTTGGATTTGTTGTTTTTTTTTGTTTGGCATCTGCATTGCTGCACTGGAATAATGCCAGGAGCAACTCATCATTTGCCCCGGAAGGATTTGGATTTGTTTTTTTTTTGTTTGGCATCTGCATTGCTGCACTGGAATAATGCCAGGAGCAACTCATCATTTGCCCCGGAAGGATTTGGATTTGTTTTTTTTGTTTGGCATCTGCATTGCTGCACTGGAATAATGCCAAGAGCAGCTCATCATTTGCCCCGGAAGGATTTGGATTTGTTTTTTTGTTCGGCATCTGCATTGCTGCACTGGAATAATGCCAGGAGCAACTCATCATTTGTCCCGGAAGGATTTGGATTTTTTTTTTGTTTGGCATCTGCATTGCTGCACTGGAATAATGCGAAGAGCAGCTCATCATTTGCCCCGGAAGGATTTGGATTTGTTTTTTTGTTCAGCATCTGCATTGCTGCACTGGAATAATGCCAGGAGCAACTCATCATTTGCTCTGGGAGGATTTGGGAATTGTTTATGCCCGTGGATTGTATACGGTTTTGCAGGATGTATGATCCAGACCGTAGGGCCAAAAGCATTTTGGGTCTTTGTTGGCGTCTGCATCGCTGCACTGGAATATGGTACTAGGAGCGACTCATCATTCGCCATTTTGGGGTTGGGGAGTGATGGCTTAAGAGACAGGTTTAGATCCCTGTCACCTAAGACTTTTCAATTTTATGGGCCGTGAGGGTCCCATAAAAGCATTTTCTCCCCGCGAGTCGTAAGGATCCCGTAGGTGTATTTTCTCCTTAGGAGTCGTGAGGATTCCTAAGGGTGTTTTTCCTTTGTGAGTCGTAAGGATCCCACAAAGGTTTGTTCTCCTCATGTATCGTGAGGACACATGAGTGGATTTCCTTCGTTCCCAGTTTAATGACTTAGAGGTCGACTGTTTCCAGTTTAACGACTTAGAGGTCATCTGTTTTCCAGTTTAACGACGTGGTGGTCATCTGTTTCCAGTTTAATTACGTAGTGGTCTATTTGATTGATTTGGAATTTCGGGATAGGGGCCGCCTCAGCGTTGTTAACACTGAAGCACATGCGCCAGGACACATGAGTGGGTCTTCCTAATGGAGCATAATTCCAAAGGTGGAGACCAGCCGCGTAGCTGGTGGTCGCGGAGGGGCATGGACGTGATGAGAATTATTTGAGCCCGTGGATTGTATACGGCAGTCAATTTGGGGACTGGCCGTAGGGCAGGATGAATTTTGGAAAATTGGATTTTGGTTGGCGTCTGCATCGCTGCACTGGAATATGGTACCAGGAGCGACTCATCATTCGCCGTTGTATTGTTTTGTTTTTGTTTTTGTTTTTTTTTGTTTTACCGCGATTGCTCTATCATTTCAGCTTTTCTTATCGCGAAGGTCGCGATTGCCCTATCATTTCGGCTTTTATTCGCGGTTGCCCCATCATTTCGGCCTTATTTTCATTTTCATTTTTACTCGCTGATTTTTATTGCGAGTTGCCCTATCATTTCGGCTTTTCTTTATTTTTCTTTTATTTACACATTTTTTCGTTTATTTACTTATATACATATATTTTTACGTTCCCAGTTTAACGACTTAGAGGTCGACTGTTCCCAGCTTAATGACGTGGTGGTCGATTGTTCCCAGAGAAAGGCGGGTGTTTGAGAGAATCAGGTCCCTGAAGGACATCGGTCCCCGTATGTATGAAGTTGGCGGTCGCAGCTTTGATTGTTTGTTAACACGCCAGGGGACAATGATATTTCTCCCGCCTTATATTGTTTCTCGACCCAATCCTTGAAGATGCAACAGTCTTCAATAGTGTGCCCCAGCACTCGGTGGTATGGGCAAAAGTTAGGATGATCGGTCCTGTTCGCTTCACTTAGCCTTCTTGGTTCTGGTAGCCGCAGGCCATTCTTCAGAGCGTCTTTAAAAATTTTGTGGACCTTGTCCCTTCGGAATGAGTAGACCTTATTTCTCCTTTCCTCCAAAGTTGGCCCTCGAGACTGGTCAGTTTTTGGTCCGCCCGTTCTCTGCTTATTTGGAGAATCGGTGATGTTAGAACTTCCGCCTTTTTGGTTGTCGTCCCTCCAAGGTTTCGGTCTATTTGTGAACTGAATATCCTGAGCGGACTCGGGCTTTGAGCGTTCCAACGTTTGGACCTTTTTGGTTAGCTCTTGGAATGTTTTGAGACCCGCGGTACATAGAAACAGGGACATCCAGTTGTTGAGATTTCCGACAAGGAGGCTGACAGATTGGTCCTGCTCTATCGGCGGTTCGCATTTGACGGAGAGATTACGCCATCGGGTTATAAAATCCGTGCTGCTTTCGTCGCTCTTGGGCTTGGTCCTTACGAGCTCGGCAATGGTAATCTTTTCGTTGACGCTCATGAACCTCTGCCGAAACAGAGACTCCATTTGGACAAAAGTTGTGACGGAGCCATCCGGTATGCTCGCGTACCAGTCGAAAGCAACATCGGTCAGGCTATTGACGAACTGGCGGAGGAGAAGCGCATCATTGCCCCCAGTATTCCCGCATGAGGCTTTGAAGTGGGCGATGTGCTGATTCGCGTTTCCCGTCCCATCGAATCTTCCGAATTTGGGGATGACATAGCCGCTAGGGAATTCCACCAGATCATACTGAGCAGGATATGGTCTCCCACTACTGCTGATATCTTTTTGCGCTTCGGCTTCGGCCACCAATGTTTTGACTTTGCTGGCAACCAAATCCATGATTTGATCTTGAGTTAGCGGGCTACTGTCATCGGTAGCCAAGGCATTTCCCGAGATAGGATGCGACTGATCTTCATGTAGTTCGCCCACTTTTGGATTTGAGGGAATAAGCGTCGACTGCTTTGGGACACCACTTCCCGGTTCACGAGCAGAGCCCTCCGCTTGATTGGGCGGCTGAGAGGCAAGTTGGGCCGTGAGCTGTAGGACGACGTTTGTCAAGTCGTCAATTTTTAAGTAGAGCTTAGCCATCTCCTTGTCTTTGTTTCTGATCTGCTTCCGGAGCTCTTGAAGCAGCTCTTGCTCCGCGGTTCTGGGGCGAAAAGTCGGCTCTTCTTCGCTTTCCGAGCCCGACTCCTCATGGACCGAAGGGTCTTTCTACCCATCATCCTCATCAAGAGGGTTTTCATCACCCAACAGAGGCGGCTGTTCTTGGGAAGCGGCCACCACATTCAAGCCAGATTGGGTTTGAGATGTGGTAGCCCCGTCCTTGCTCTTGCTGCGCGTGCCCACCGTGTCGACAGTGTGGACCACATACCCAGCCATTTCCTCATCTTCGGCGGGGTAACCCTGTTCTTCGAACCTCATGAGGTTCATCCTGGCAGGAGCCCTAGCCCTTTTGTTGGCTCTATATCTGAGCCTTTTCTCCCTCAGCTTCTCGATTTTGAAGGCTTGGCGGGCATCCGCTACCCGGGAAGCCATTGTGAGTTGATCAGCGGGGAGCTTAGAGAAGACACCCGATCGAGCATTTGTCAGGGGTGCCGCTGGAGCTTGCCCGGGACGCGTTGTAGCTTTGTTGGTGTTGATGGCCTTGCCCCCAGCTGGGGCCAAAGAAAGTCGTTCAGACACCGACTTGCGTTTGGGTTGGGGCGCCCTTGAGATCACCACATTTGGTCTCCTGCCTTTCGAAACCGGTTTGTCGGCCACCGGGGCTTGAGGAGCTGGGATGGCGCCAACAGGCATGAACATAATAGAGCCGAATGGTAGCAGCGGCTCTTCCCATTGTCGCCCGAGACTGGCCGGGAGGACCGTTCTAGAGTCTATCCTCATCGTGTAGGAGACGAGAGTCATGCTGAGAGCTGAGATCGTCCTCGGAGACATTGTTGGAAAGTGATTGCTTGAAAACCTGCATGAAAAGCATTATTTTAGTATAAGTATAGACATGTATATAGATTGAGTTCGCATGAACGCTTAACCAGAAATATGGGAGGAGAGATTGGTCCCACCGGGCGTGCCAGAACCTGTAGGGTGTTTTTCGTCACCCCATTGAGATGGGAATACGCGCGCGCTTGTCAGGCGTACTACAGATTCTCCCTGCCTAGGGTAGGCGGGGGTTTAATGATTGTGGGGATCCGAATCTCCGGCAGCCGCGTACTAAGCTGCCGTTAATTACCCCTCGCCTTTGGGGCGAGGGAACCTCCGATTAACGGGTTAAATTGGTCATGCGAACTCAATGTGCAGTGTGCGTGTGTTTTGTTTTGAAAGGGGGTTTTGGATATATCGGGAGCCACGCAGAGTTTTTACGGGGGTCCCGCTACCCGGATAGCGGGCTGGGGGTCAAGGGGGCTAGCAGCCCCCTTGCGGGGTTCGGGACAGCGCCCCGGCCCGAAAATTTTTTAGAGGGGGAGAATGTGGCGGAGTATGTATATGTGTGAATTTGTATACATATGTATATGTATATGTATGTACATAAAAAGAGGGGGAAAAGGAATCCAAGGGATGCGTGGGGGCCAGCGCCTTGAGCGCTGTGCGCTTAGGTGCTGTGCGCTCAGGCGCAAGCGCGCCACGTGTCGGCACGTGGGCGCTTTGCGCATGAGCGCTGCGCGCAGGTGCGCAAGCGCGCGTGCCACGTGTCGGCATGTGGGCGCTTTGCGCATGAGCGCTGCGCGCAGGTGCGCAAGCGCGCGCGCCACGTGTCGGCACGTGGGCGCTTTGCGCAATACGCGCTGCGCGCAGGTGCGCAAGCGCGCGCGCGCCACGTGTCGGCACGTAGGCGCTTCGCGCACTTGCGCAAGCGCGCGCGCCACGTGTCGGCACGTGGGCGCTTCGCGCACTTGCGCTGCGCGCCGGAGAGGACAAGAGGCTTTTAGCCTGAAAAAAAGATTTCTCAAAAGAGAAATCAGAGAGGAGTCGGGCTCCTGAATGTGTTTTGGGTTTAATGGAAGTGGTTCTTCTTCTTCCTGTTATTTGCTGGATCTTGAAGATCAAGAGATGTGAGATCTCAAAATCTCTCCTTTTTGGGATCTAAAGACAGATCCAAGTTCCCCTTTGTGGGTTTGGTGGTGAAAAACTATTTTGTTTTTGAAAAGGAAGAGTAAAACTCTTGATTTAATTCAAGAGAAAGAAGAAGGTTTTGGAACCTTAAGGAAGGAGAAAAGATCTCAGATCTAATTTTTTTGGAGAGAATGAAAAGTTTTTTTTTTATTCATCATCATGTTGCCTTTTATAGGCTTACATATTTATATATAGCCCCTTGGGCTTTACAAAAATGGCATTTTAGCCATCCCATGGCTCATGTGCCATTTCATTTTTGCACATAAGCCATGGGCTTACAAAATATTGGCTTTATGCCCATTTTGTTTACATTCATGCATAAACAATTACATAAAAATTATTTATTACATGATTTTGTTGTTGGCATGGGGAGGCTGGCCGCGGGCTCGACTTGGGTATAGGCCCGCTTGACCTGGGCTTGGGCCCACCTAGCTTGGGGGTTGACCTTGACTTTGACTTAGTCAACAGGGGTGTAAATTTTTACCTCAACAGTGATATCTTAAAACTAACATCGGACTGTGGAGTCCTTAAATCTACGGACTATGAGGTCCTTAACCTTGACCGTGATGTCTTAAAACTAAGATCGGACAGTGGAGTCCCTAAATTCACGGACTATGAGGTCCTTAACCTTGACCGCGATGTCTTTAAACTACGGTACCCTGGAGAACATCCCAAAGCAACCCCTGACCCCGTGAAATACGGATAAGGGCGACCGCACTCAGCACTTGTGGATCCTCACGACCTACAAGGAAGAAAACTCTCTTGTGAGATCCTTACGACCCCCAAGGGAAAACCCGCTTAAGAATCCTCACGATTCTTAAGAAGAACTTACACCTACGGGAGCCTCTCGACCTGTAGGGAGAAAAACTCTTTATGAGACCCTCGCGGCTTATAAAGCTCAAAAGTCTTAGGAGGCAGATCTTAACCCTGAATCCTAAGACATCGCTGCCCTGCAAAGAGATCAAGACAGATTCCGCAGAACACATTCAATAAAAAGGGGACACACCATTGAGAAGAAAATATGTCTTTATTCATAAGCCAAAATGGGTACAAAGTACAATTCATGAGAGAACAAAAGGAAAATACTCTCGCTCAAGAGTATGTACAAAAAAGAAAAAAAATACAATTCTTCAAGCCGGCGGGCGATTTAGCAACTTCGCTAGCTCATCCTGCTTTTGCTGGGCCACGGCTTCATGATTTATGATCGCCAGAAGACGGGCCTCCGCCTGAGCCTGCTGGGCCTGATACGAAGCAAGCCGGCCTTCAAGCTCTTTCTCGGTGGCCTTATGAGCCCCGACCCTTTCACGAATGAACGTGGCAGCCTTATCAAGAGCCACCACCTCTTTGATAGACTCTTGAAGCACACGCCAGAGTTTATATGCTTTGTTGGCCTTGGCGGTAAGATTAGCTTGAAGCTCGCTCAGCGCCTTAGAAGCCAGCCCCCTCTCTGAAAATTTACAGCCGAGCCCTTCTCTCGCACAACAATATGTTCACCACACGTCGCTCTATCAAGCCACGCGAGCTCGCTTTCGCGACCGTAACCTCGGAAACGGGACATATACACTCAAGACCGTATAAACGAGCCTCCAGTCGACAGCAACAGTCGATCTAAAACGCGCTCATATCACCTGGTATGGGAAGCAACAAAAAGTTCTCGGTGTACATCCTATCAAGCATGCATTCGCAACTATATGAATATCCAAAAAGAAATAATACCCGAAGCTCTGATGTGCATGCAACATAGTGACAGTGTTCGCAATTAAAGAAAGTTCTCATGGGAAGAACACAAAGTTCATTTATGCAAGCAAAAACATACATACGGATACCCAGCACACATGAAAGTTCAACATAAAGCATGCGAAAACTAATTTGAAAATACTACACTAGCGGGAAAAGGTCGCCGAACAATGGATCGGTAACGCAAGGGTTGACAAAACAAAAGACAAAATTCTCCATCTCTCTCTCCGCTCTCTCCAACACGTTAAAGCGCCAGTTCTCGCGAGGAGTCGCTCCCCACCGATTGGCGCCATGTTCGTCCGCAAAAGCAGACATAACAGCCCAACGGGCTCTTATTTCGCTTAAAAGGTGAACCGAGCGATCTTTCAAAGCTTGAGTAATTAGGCACGCTTCGTGAAAGCCCTCGAGCTTTTCTTCGGCCGTGTCAAGCATCGCCAGGGTCATCTCCGCCAGGTGAGGAGGGACGTCGGCGAGCACGGTGGCAAGAATCATCCGGAGCCAGAGGGAGCCCATTGGGAGGGGAGACCCCCTGCGGATCGAGAGTTCATACGCTGCTGAGTCGCATTCGTCGTCGGTAAGGAGGGGATCCACTAATCGGGCGGCAAAGCGGGGGATCATCTCCTCGATAGGAACTTCCCATGGCTGTCGATGAGCATGAGGGCGATTGCAGGCCATGGCGCTTAGTTGTCTCTCAAGACAAATCACACCAAAATGAGAATAAATTTCTTTGTGAAGAGAGAAGAAGGCCATGGCCTCAGGATATAAAGAGGGGCATTAAGTGCTGTGCACGGAAAATCTTGCATGTTGAAGCTATTTCCAAGGCCCAAAAAGGGGAAGGCATTCCAAATCAAGGAGATGGAACTATTTCCAAGGCTCCTTTTCTGCATCTAATATTGTGCACTAAAAATATGGCATAAAAAAATTGAACAGCCCCGTCAAAAGGACCCCACGTGCGAAGCATGTGACCCCCAAACTTGACGTGCACTAAAAAATGGAATAACACCCTGCACAGTAAAAACAGCAACAACAACAATAGCAAAATGATAAAATCCCATAGAAAGGCATGCAAACATAGAAAGGCACGATAAAACTTATCATTCATGCTTTAAGAAGTCCATACAAAATGAAAAGAAAACGATTACAACGGCAAGACCTCAAGCGCGGGGCACGGATTGAGAAACTCAAACTTGACTTTGTCCAAGATCCTCCAAGCATTTCGAACCGCCCGAGTATGTTTTCTCTCACGATCACAAGCGTCGGGGTCCTCGCGAATGTCCTCCACCCTCCGATAGGCGGCAAGTATGGCCGACTGCTGAAATGCCTGGTGCAAGAGATCAATGAGGTTGTCGCGCCTTCTCTTCGAGATTAGACTCATCAGATACACCGGATGTATCTTATCCTCGGCAGCGTCCAATGCCCTGAGCGGTACACCGGTGCAGAAGAGAGGAAGCGCCTCCCAAATCGCCAGCATGATGAGTCTCAGAAGAGAAGAGCGACGGGGGAGTAGCCGATGGTTGTACTCGTCAAAGCGGCTCATAATCTCATCACACTGAGCGTTGGTGAACTCCTGATTCTGACTACGGCCCAGTGCACGAATATTCCCGTAAGAAATAATTTCGTTAAGATCATACAAATGAGCATCCATGACACCTGAAATAACGATCATGAAAAATTCATTACAAACTTTTTCCTCTCGGATGTGAAGGAGGACAACCAAGGGCAAGGAAACCCTAAGAAGCCTCTATGGGAAAAACTTGGTTCTTTATAGGAATTAAATTCCTTTTAAAAAGGGGGAATTAAATTCCCAGAAACAACTATTCTGTGAACGGAGTTAAACTCCATAGACTTGAATTGTCACCATCATTTCCCTAAGGATCATATGAAACCCTAGGAGATCTACAGTTTGAAGGTTAGGTGGTTTTCTGTTCTTGTGGAAAAACTTGAAGAAAAATGGGTTCATGTTAAAAGGGTGAAACCCTTGATGTGGATTTAAGATCCATAGAGTTTTTAAATGAAAGTTCTCCGATCGTTCAAAGATCATTACCTGAAGAAAGAAGTCTTTCTTGAAACAGAGTTAAACTCTGGAAAATGCTTGAGGCAGAGAACTAAGCTCTGGAAACGAGAATTAAATTCTCAAAAGAAGAAAGTTCTCAAAGGAGGAAGATGAATAAAGTGGAGGCTTTTCTGAAAAGACATGGGCATTTATAGGATGGGATGGATAACGTTTCATCTACCCTACTCCCAAAGCAGATCCGACGGTCACAAAAGGGACAGCGTCGCACTCACGTGCAGACACGTGAGAACAACGCTGTGGGGGCATTTGTTCCCTGATTAAAAATCAGGAAAGGACTCAGAAGAGGCACCACGTGCTCACACGTGACCAGTGGTCACGTGTTGGCACGTGACGTTTAAAGCAGCGGCACAAAGCTCATTCAAGAAAAAGCTCCAGAAAAGGTCACGTGTTGGCACGTGACGGCTGAGCAGCGGCCAGAGAACAGAGCGCAGGAGAAGAAAGGCCCGTTCCAGGGGTCACGTGCCTACACGTGACCGGCTTTAAAAGATTTATTATTTAAAAGAATTAAATTCTGAGAAGAGATCATTCAAATCTTTCCAAGATAGAGAATGATTATTTGGAACCGTCGGATTAAAAATCTAAAGGTGTTTAAATATCACCTATTTATGGAAAAATCTTGGACTTGGAAAGACTTCCTCCTAAATCTAACCGAAACAACAAGGAAATATCTTTGGATTTAAAATCCAATGGTGAATAAAATTCACTTAACAATCTAAAGGCCCAGATTAATGATAAATATAAATCAAATCTCTCAACATACAAATAAAATCTCTCAATGAGAGATTTACTAAGAAGATTGATTCTCTTCCTTCTCCTATAAATAGGAGCCAAGAAAAGAAAAGAAAGGAACCCTTTTCGAAGATCTTTTTCTAAAAGCTTTTTTCTAAAACCTTGAGACCTTTGGATCTTTTTCTACATAGAGAGATAGAGCCTTTGATTCTCTGCAAAAAGGAAAACATTAGGTAAGAAAGGAAAAGGGAGGCTTCAAAGGAGAATTTAATTCTCAAAAGAGTTTAACTCTTATATAAAAAAGGAACCTAGTTCTTTCTCTAGTCGAGGATCTGCAAAGTGCACATCTCCCCATGAATTGAGAATTTAATTCTCATTAGGTTGAGATCCTGCCATGCAGATCTAAAACGCAGAGGAGGAACCGAGTTTAGAGAATTTAATTCTCACAAAATGATAGGAATTCAATTCCTTTGAGATAAAGTTAGGGTTTAACCCTATGTTATAGGAATTTAATTCCTTCAAAATGAACAGAACTAGGGTTTAACCCTAACTGAGAATATAATTCTCTCGAACTCACAGGAATTTAATTCCTTTAAGAAAAGAAACTAGGGTTTAACCCTATTAAGAATATAATTCTTCAGAAGAAAGAAGGAATTTAATTCCTCTGAGGTTTAGGGTTTAACCCTATGAACAGAACTTTAGAACATGCAGAGTCACGTGCTACCACGTGATCCCTGCAAAGACCCACAGAATAGAACTCTGAAGTAGGCACCTCACGTGTCACCACGTGACTCCTACGAAGATATATAAAAGAGAGCTTTGAGGCAACGTCCCACGTACCCCACGTGACCCCTGAAGCACATAAAGAAAAAAGCAAACCGAATAGAGACTCTGGGGCGCCCTCACGTGTCACCACGTGACCCCTAATAGGTATTCTAATAAATCAGTGCGTGAGCTCCCATCACGTGCCCGCACATGATGGCTTTCAGGACTAAAAGTGTTAAACACTTATCTATAGAACAAAATTAAGGGAAGCAGGGCGCTCTCACGTGTGACCACGTGACCCCTCTTGCCTTAGCGTGCAACACTAAATTGAAACCTCTGTATCTAGTGTTTAACACTGATTTTTCTTAGTGTTTAACACTAATTTGGAAAACTCTATTTGCGGTGTCTAACACTGATTTTCTTAGTGTTTAACACTAATTTGGATTTGCTTAGTGTTTAACACTAATTTTGAAACTCTGTTCCCAGTGTTCAACACTGATCATCTTTTAGTGTTTAACACTAACTTGTCAATTTTATTCCCAATGTCCAACACTGTTGGTATCTAGTGTTTAACACTAGCCTTAGCCCAATTGGCTAAGTTTCCATAGGCAAAGCCTCTCCTTCAATGAATCAACAGAGGGCCAATATCCCAAACATAATTGGACTTAGCCCAAGATGGCCATAAGTCCTCAATTCAAATTCAACTGGGCCGATGGACTCATAATATCATAATTGATCTTAGTTTCCAAATTGGACTACAGATCACTTAATCTACCTTGGTGTAAGGGTACATCTCTTCACTCCTTTGATACTTGTCATTGTAATTCCTCAACGTCGTCAAAGAGGTGACGGGTCCCGATAACCACATACATTGATACGGACTGTAGGGTCCTTAAACTCACGGAATATGACGTCCTTAACCTTGACCGTGATGTCTTAAAACTAACAACGGACTGTGGAGTCCTTAAATCCACGGACTACGACGTCCTTAACCTTGACCGTGATGTCTTAAAACTAACAACGGACTGTGGAGTCCTTAAATCCACGGATTACGACGTCCTTAACCTTGACCGCAACGTCTTAAAACTAACACTGGACCGCAATGTCCTTAAACTACCTATTGACCATAATGTCATTAAACTAAACAACAGGGCTCCCTTAATTGCTCTCTTGTTGGATCTAAACGATCCCGTTAAGTCGATCTTAGTCTAAAAATAGACTAAAGTATCCTTAACAAACGTTTAAGTTGATCTTAGTCTCAAATGAAGCTAACGTATCCTTAAACATAACCCCCAAACCCAAATCTAAGAAAGATACGGATTTGGACTAGTCCATGCCCTACGGGCGACAACATAACTCAGTCGCCGTATACAATCCACGGGCAACCAAACACAAATCAAACACACATGACACGAAGTGACCATCTGGAGATGGAGAAAGTTGTTACCACCATGCGGTAGCGTAATTAACTGCAGGGGCTTGCACCTGCAGGGAAGAGCGTCCCCACAATCAAAAACCCCTCAAGTGAGGGGGAATCTGACGAAGTCTGCTACATCGGACGCATCCGTTTAAACCTTCGATATACGGTGCCATAAATCAACTTGGTATCTTCGGAGAGGTGGACGGATAGCACCAATTAGCATCTGCCCCGAATCTCAGGCAAGACGTCCCTGCGTCGCGCCATCTTTCGGAGGGGAACAATACCCTTCAAACAAACCGCGCGAAAAGCTAAGTTCTATGACAGGATATGGAACGTTCCCGGAACTCAGCGCAAGTTGCCCAACAGGAGAATGGAAACGATCGGGCTAGGATACGTTCGGTCCAAGAAACGGGAGCTACTCCACGACTGCTATGTCGTACATGACTTTGATGAAGAAGGAGATGCTCAATGGGAGAGTGCTAACCCTGAACCAGAAAGAGCCCCCGACGTGAAAATGCCCAGTCCGTCGTTCGAAGAACAAATGGACAAGCTTATAAGGGAAGCTGGTCAAAAAGTTTGAGACGACCATAATCGCGAAATGGCCATCTACGAGAAAGCCAGGACGCAACGCCTTCTTCAACAGGCTACGAAAGATGAAAATGCCCCTCCCTGTCAACCTGTTGTACAAAAGGCTCGACGCAGAGGCCGAAAAAAGTCAAAGAGCGGAAAAGGCGTTCAGCAACGACAAAGCGGGACCAAGAAGCCACGCGATCGGGAATCGAGCGGTCCGGATTTGTCCCTTATGAAGAGGATGAGTCGAGCATACTCTTTTCCTCAAGACAAGACAAAGAAGATACTTGATCTTGCCATAAGACATCAAATGCTTACACTCGTGGAGTCCAAGCACCCCGAGCAACCAGGTGAAGTCTCTCACCCAGACTATTGCTCTTATCATCGAGCAATAGGACATCCTCTCGAAGACTGCTTCACCTTCAAGAACTGGGTCGAAGACCAATATCAGCTCGGCAAATTCGCTCTATCCAGCAGCCGGAGTGTAACCCCACCGCAGAAGCATGAACCCAAAGCCGCGCATACAGCGAGAGTAGAACCAGATCAACATCGGTCTTGGAAGCGAGCTCATACCTGTTATATGATAACGCTATCAGAAGGAGAGCCCGAGAATATGGATGACCTCCCCTAGTGCTTCGAAAACAATGATGACGAGGTGATCTCAGAGTTTCCACTGGGGCCAAAAGAGCTGGAGGATAGAATACATACCACTGTAGATAACCTCAAGAAAATTAATTTGGGGATGGCGAACGACCCGCGACCGACATTCGTTAATGAGCTGTTATCTGAAGAAAAGGTGGCTGCGCTAAAAGACGTGCTTATGCAGCATAGAGATTGCTTCGCATGGAACTATTCCGAGATGCCAGGACTAGATCCAGAAATTGTTGTCCACAAATTGGTGATATCCCCGGACGTTAAGCCAATCAAACAAGCACCGAGAAGAATGCAGCTTGAGCTTGAGATGAGTATCAACGCCGATGTCAAGAAGCTAATCGACTCCGGCTTCATCCAAGAGGTTCAGTACCCTGACTGGATCGCCAACATCGTCCCGGTAATGAAGAAAAATGGGACGGTGCGCATCTGCGTAGACTTTCGGGATCTCAATAATGCCTGCCCGAAGGATGATTTCCCAGTACTGGTCACTGAGCTGATGATAGATAACACGTCCACTCATGAAGTTTTCTCCTTCATGGACGGCTCATCAGGATATAATCAGATAAAGATGCATCCCGAAAACCAGAAACACACCGCTTTTCGGACCCCTTTGGGTATATTCTGCTACAAGGTGATGCCCTTCGGTCTAAAGAACGCCGATGCCACCTATCAGAGGGCCATGATGAAGAACTTCGATGACCTCATACATGAAATCGTCGAATGCTATATCGACGACCTCGTGGATAAGAAAATCATATGAGGAACATCTCGAACATCTGAAGATCGTATTTCAACGCCTTCGGCAATGCAACTTGAAGATGAACCCTCTTAAATGCGCGTTCGGGGTGTCCTCAGGTAAATTCCTAGGATTCATCGTCTGATACCGAGGTATCGAGATAGATCCATCAAAGATTAAAGCAATTATGGAGATGCCCCCGCCAAGGACTCTTAAGCAATTGCGGTCTCTCCAAGGTAAGCTCGCGTATATCCGGCGATTTATAGCCAATCTTTCAGGGAAATGCCGTCCCTACAGTCACTTGATGAAGAAAGGGACCCCGTTCGTCTGGGATCACAAATGCCAAGGCGCACTGGACGAAATCAAGCAGTATCTGCAGAACTCGCCAGTGTTGGCTGCTCCGGTCAAGGGAAAGCCTCTCATTCTGTATACAACTGCCCTTGAAGGTTCCTTAGACGCATTATGGGCACAAGAGAACGACCAAGGGAAAGAAAGAACCCTCTATTACTTGAGTCGAGTTCTCCTGGGGGCAGAAAGCAAGTATTCTCCCATCGAAAAACACTGCCTAGCGTTGATCTTCGCGATAACGAAACTCAGGCACTATGCATTGGTGCATGAAGTCCGTCTCATATCGAAGGTGGATCCTCTCAAATATTTGATGTCAAAGGCCATATTGACAGGACGGCTCGCTAAATGGGCCTTGCTCTTGATGGAGTTCTCAATAACCTATCAGCCTCTTAAGGCAGTGAAAGGCCAAGCCATCGCCGACTTCCTCGCTGAGCATCCAATACCTGCCGATTCTCCTTTGAATTGCAAACTGCCAGACGAGCATGTGTTTGACACGATCGACGGTAGTGGCACCCGATAGGATCTTTACTTTGATGGAGCATCTTCCATGAAGAAGCGCAAACAAAGTACGCCCATAATCAAATCAGGGGTAGGCCTCATCTTCGTGACTCCACAAGGAGGGATAATGCTCTTTGCTTTCTCCTTAACAGAGCCGAGGACAAACAATGAAGCCGAGTATGAAACTTTGATAGCAGGTCTCGAGATCGCCATCGACATGGGGATTCAAAACCTCTTCATATACGGAGACTCCCAACTGGTTGTTAGTCAAGTAAACGGTGACTATCAAACATGCAAACCAGAACTGGTAAAGTACGGCGAGAGGGTACAACAACTGCTGACCCAAATACCTTCCTACATCTTGGAAAGCATACCACGTGCAGAAAATAGCAAAGCGGATGCATTAGCCAAGCTCGCTAAAGAACTAGCCGACGAGAACCTCGATGACGTCAGGATCGTTGTGCAAAGCCGTCAGGTTCTTGCACCGGTGGAAATATCTCCGGAGTCATCCGAAGAAAATGGAGCGACTGAGTAAATGGCTATGCAAATAAAAGACCAAGAAATGGTTGAGGATTGGAGAGAAGTCTTTATAAACTACTTCAAATCCCGTCGAACGCCTGAAGATGCGTCCTCAAAACATCAGCTCATGAAGCGAGACCTATCTTTTGCCTTCGTCAATGACACTCTGTATAAGAGGTCATTTGATTCTCTGTAGTTGAGATGCCTAGAACCTAAAGAGGCGAATAGAGTCATCCAAGAAGTTCGCGACGGGCTCTGCGGTTCCCACCAAGCAGGCCCGAAGATGAAGTTGAAGATTAAACGGATGGGCTACTATTGGTCCACGATGATCCAGGACTCCCTCGAATACGCGAAGCAATGCCACTCGTTCCAGATCCATGGCGACTTTATCCACCAGCATCCAAATCCACTACATCCAACGGTGGCTAGCTGGCCGTTCGAAATGTGGGGAACTGACATAGTCGGCCCCATCGAACCAGTTGCGTCCAGAGGACATCGATTCATTTTGGCGACAACTAATTACCTCTCCAAATAGGCAGAAGCAGTACCGCTGAGGGAAGTGAAGACTGAGAATATACTCCATTTCTTCAAGACGCACATCATTTATCGATTCGGCACTCCACGACGGATTATCTCCGATAACGGGTCGGCCTACAGAAGCCACAAGATCAGCCGCTTCGCACAACAGCATAACATAGACTGGAGATACTCCTCAGTCTATAATCCTCGAACTAACGGTCTAACTGAGGCTTTCAACAAGACCTTGACGAAGATCGTGAAGAAGACGGTCTCCCGAAATAAGAAGAACTGGCACGAGATACTGCATGAAGCTCTCTGGGCATATCGAACTACGTTCAAGACGGCCACGAACATAACGCCGTACGCGTTGGTATTCGGTACAGAAGCGGTACTCCCCCTCGAGATAGAGTTACCCTCTCTACGAATGGCGGTTCATTACGAGCTAACAGACGAAGAAAATGCTCACCTTCGGCTTGAGGAGCACGATGCCCTTGATGAAACCCGGCTCCTGGCGCAGCAAAATCTGGAAGCTTATAAAGCAAAGATGACGCGCTCATATGAAATATTGACCAGGCTGAGGACATTCCGCCAAGGCGAACTCGTGCTAGTGGTCAAAACACCTATGATCCCCAATCGCGCCAAGCGGGGAAAATTTGAGCCGAACTATGAAGGCTCGTACATTATAAACAAGGTCTACTAGGGTGGAGCCTATCTACTCATGGACATGCACGGTGAAAGACCTTTCAGGCCAATAAACGGCCGCTTCCTGAAGAAGTACTACGCTTGATGAGTCACGGCCTAGGTCAATGATAGATGACGACGACTATGTCCGCTCGCTATCTTCCTAAGCCCAAACTCTATAAGTAGTAACCAGCTTACTTAACAGCGGACCGAAACGTCCTTAAACTAACAGCGGACCGAAACGTTCTTAAACTAACAGCGGACCGAAACGTCCTTAAACTAATGACGGACCACTATGTCCTAAAACTAGCTATTGACCAAGATGTCAATAAACTACGGTGGATTGCAGCATACCAAAACTGATATAAAAATAAAAAAAAGAGAGAGAAAAAAAGAATAAAAAGAAAGAAAACGGTATGTCCATAAGCAAAATGGGCATGGATGAAAACCCGAAAGGGCTCCGTGAGTAAAAACAGCAGGGCTACTGGCAAGTCTTGTGAAAACCCAAAAGGGCGCAACCTCGTTAGAAAAAAAAAGAAGAAAAGAAAACGGTATGTCCATAAGCAAAATGGGCACGGATGAAAACCCGAAAGGGCTCCATGAGTAAAAACAGCAGGGCTACCGGCGAGTGTTTGTGAAAACCCGAAAGGGCGCAACCTCGTTAAAAGACACTTACAGGGTCCTCTTGACCTTGTGAGGAGAAATTACCCGCGTGAGATCCTTACGACTCACAAGGGAGCAACAGACTTAGGAATCCTCACGATTCTTAAGGAGAAATTACGCCTACGGGATCCTCTCGACCCATAGGGAGAACCCTCTTATGGGACCCTCACGGCTCATAAGATTCAAAAGTCTTAAGTTACAGAGACCTGAACCTGTTCTTAAGCAGCCCCCACAACCTCCAATACTGCTCTACAAGCGGTTCAACACTGATCTTTGTATACAATCCACGGGCGCAAATAAACATTTTCCTAACCAAGTCCCACCCGTGACTAGGGACATGTTCGCACGGTGAACAACCCTTGTGAGTCCTCTTAACTTATAAGGTGAAAACACTCTTCTAAGATCCTTATGACTTATAAGAGAACATACACTTAGGAGTCCCCACGATTCCTAAGAAGAAAACACACCTACGAGATCCTCATGACTCGTAGGGAGAAATACCTTTGTGAGACCCTTACGGCTCATAAAGTTAAAAGCCTTAGTCGACAGGACCCTAACCCTGTTTGCTAAGCCACCTTTGTTCGATATCGACAGAGGCAAATGATGATTCGCTCCTGGCAATATCTCAGTTGTAGCTGTAGGGTGTTTTTCGTTACCCCATTGAGATGGGAATACGCGCGCGCTTGTCAGGCGCATTACAGATTCCCCCTGCCTAAGGTAGGCTGGGGTTTAATGATCGTGGGGATCCGAATCTCCGGCAGCCGCGGACTAAGCTGCCGTTAATTACCCCTCGCCTTTGGGGCGAGGGAACCTCCGATTAACGGGTTAAACTGGCCATGCGAACTCAATGTGCAGTGTACATATGTTGTGTTTTGGAGGGGGTGTTTGAATATATCGGGAGCCACGCAGAGTTTTTACGGGGGTCGTGGAGTATGTGTATGTGTACATTTGTATACATATGTATATATATATGTATATATAAATAAAGGGGAAAAAGATATCCAAAGGATGCGTGGGGTCAGCGCCTAGGCGCTTGAGCACAGGCGCGCCACGTGTCGGCACGTGGGCGCTTTGCGCTCGAGCGCAGAGTGCTGAAGCGCAACGCGCCACGTGTCGGCACGTGGGCGCTTTGCGCTCAGACGCTGAGCGCTCGGGTGCAAGCGCGCCACGTGTCGGCACGTGGGCGACTTGCTGCGCTTGAACGCAAGAGTGCCACGCGTCGGCACGAGGGCGACTTGCGCTCGAGCGCAAGAGTGCCACGTGTCGGCACGGGGGCGACTTGCGCTCGAGCGCTTGCGCTGGAGCGCAAGAGTGCCACGTGTCGGTACGGGGGCGACTTGCGCTCGAGGGCTTGCGCTTGAGCGCAAGAGCGCCACGCGTCGGCACGAGGGCGACTTACGCTCGAGCGCTTGCGCTCGAGCGCAAGAGCGCCACGTGTCGGCACGGGGGCGACTTGCGCTTGAACGCAAGAGCGCCACGTGTCGGCACGGGGGCGACTTGCGCTCGAGCGCAAGCGCACCACGTGTCGGCACGCGGGCGCTCTGCACTTGAGCGCCGGCGAGAAAAAGAGGCTTTTAGCCTAAAAAAATTTCTCAGAAGAGAAATCAGAGAGGAGTTGGACTCCTGAGTGTGTTTTTCTTCTTTTTTGGGGGTTTTGTGAAAGATGTTCTTCTTCTTCCTCCTCTGTTAGCTGGATCTTGAAGATCAAGAGCTGTGGGATTTTTAAAAATCTCTTCTTTTTGAGATCTAATGGAAGATCTGAGTTCCCCTTAATGGGTTTTGTGGTGGAAAACTATTTAGTTTTGAAAAAGGAAGAGTAAAACTCTTGATTTAATTCAAAGAAAGAAGAAGGTTTTGGAACCTTGAAAAAGGAAGAAAGATCTCAGATCTGAAACTTTTTTTTAGAGAGAGAAAAGTTGTTGGGATTTTTCATTATCTTTGCCTTTATAGGCCATACACTTTACACATAGCCGCTTGGGCTTCACAAAATGGCATTTTGCCTATCCCATGGCTCATGTGCCATTTCTTTTTGCACATAAGCTATGGGCTTTACAAAAATTTGGCTTTATGCCTATTTTTCTTACATTTATCCATAAAATAAAATAAAATAAAATGCAACAAAATTATTTATTACAAAATTTTTATCTTGGCATGGGGGGAGGCCGGCCGCTTCATGTTCGGGCTCGACCCGGGCATGGGCCCATTGGATCTGGGCTTGGGCCCACTTGGCTTGGGGTTGACTTTGATTTTGACTTGGTCAACCGGGGTGTAAATTTTTACCCCAACAGTAGCGGTGCTGATGCCGAAATTGGTATCTGATTCTAAGCTTGCAGCAAAAAGCCAGCAAGCCACACATGCATATGAAATAGCCGAAATGATGGGGCAACTTGTGACAAAATCAGCAAGTAAAAATGTATGCATGCGAAATAGCCGAAATGATTGGGCAACTCGCAATAAAAAGCAGCGAGTAAAAATAAAACAAATAGCCGAAATGATTGGGCACCGCGAAAAATAAAAGAAATGATGGGGCAATCGCGACCTTCGCTGTAGGGTGTTTTTCGTCACCCCATTGAGATGGGAATACGCGCGCGCTTGTCAGGCGTACTATAGATTCCCCCTGCCCAGGATAGGCTGGGATTTAATGATTATGGGGATCCGAATCTCCGGCAGCCGCGGACTAAGCTGCCGTTAATTACCTCCCGCCTTTGGGGCGAGGAAACCTCCGATTAACGGGTTAAACTGGTCATGCGAACTCAATGTGCAGTGTACGTGTGTTTTGTTTTGGAGGGGGGTTTAAATATATCGGGAGCCACGCAGAGTTTTTACGTGGGTCCCGCTACCCGGATAGTGGGCTGGGGGTCAAGGGGGCTAGCAGCCCTCTTGCGGGGTGCGGGGCAACGCCCCGTTAGAATTTTTTTTAACAGGGACAGTGTCGTGGAGTATGTGTGTATGTACATATGTATACATATGTATAGATATACATGTATATATATAACAAGGGGAAAAGACATCCAAAAGATGCGTGGGGGCAGCACCTTGGGCGCCGTGCGCCTAGGTACAGTGCGCTCAGGCGCTAGAGTGCCACATGTCGGCACGTGGGCGCTCTGCGCTTGAGCGCTGGCGCGCCACGTGTCGGCACGTGAGCGTTTTGCGCTTCAGCGCCTGACGCTCGAGCACAAGTGCGCCACGTGTCGGCAAGGAGGCGACTTGCGCTTGAGCGCTGGGCGCTTGAGCGCAAGTGCGCCATGTGTCGGCACGGGGGTGACTTGCGACTGAGCGCTTGCGCGCAAGAGCGCCACGTGTCGGCACAGGAGAGACTTGCACTCGAGCGCTTGAGCGCAAGCGCGCCACATGTCGGCACCGGGGCGACTTGCGCTTGAGCGCTTGCACTTGAACGCAAGCGCGCCACGTGTCGGCATGGGGGCGACTTATGCTTGGGCGCTTGCGCTTGAGCGTAAGCGCGCCACGTGTCGGCACATGGGCGCTTTGCGCTCGAGCGCTGAGCGCTGGAGCGCAAGCGCGCCACGTGTCGGCACGCGGGCGCTCTGCACTTGAGCGCCGACGAGAAAAAGAGGCTTTTAGCCTAAGAAATTTTCTTGGAAGAGAAATCAGAGAGGAGTTGGACTCCTGAGTGTTTTTTTTGGGGGTTTAGTGAAAGATGTTCCTCTTCTTCCTCTTCTGTTAGCTGGATCTTGAAAATCAAGAGATATGGGATTTTTAAAAATCTCTTCTTTTTGAGATCTAATGGAAGATTTGAGTTCCCCTTTATGGGTTTTGTGGTGAAAATCTAATTTATTTTGTTAAAAGAAGAGTAAAACTCTTGATTTAATTCAAGAGAAAAAAGAAGGTTTTGGAATCTTGAAGAAGGAGAAAAGATCTCAGATCTGAAAAAATTTTGAGAGAGAGAAAAAATTGTTGAGATATTTCATTATCTTTGCCTTTATAGGTTATACACTTTACACATAGCCCATTGGGCTTCACAAAATGGCATTTTGCCTATCCCATGGCTTATGTGCCATTTCTTTTTGCACATAAGCCATGAGCTTTACAAAAATTTGGCTTTATGCCTATTTTTCTTACAATTATCCATAAAACAAAATAAAAAAAATACAACAAAATTATTTATTACAAAATTTTTATCTTGGCATGGGGGAAGGCCGGCCGCTTCATGTTCGGGCTCGACCCGGGCATGGGCCCACTGGATCTGGGCTTGGGCCCACTTGGCTTGGGGTTGACTTTGATTTTGACTTGGTCAACCGGGGTGTAAATTTGTACCCCAACAAATTGCCCCCCATCAATAAATGCACACCACATATGTGGGCCGTGTGCATGAAATTGATGGATCTTCTTTCACATGGAGGCGACTTGATTCGGTTCCCACCTTTTAGGAAGCTGGCACTGCCTTTTTTACGACATGGACGGTCGATGCTGCCCTTTTTGCTACTTGGACGATCGGTTCTGCCTTTTTGGCGACGTAGACGGTCGGTGCTGCCCTTTTAGCGACGTGGACGGTCTTTGCTGCCCTTTTAGCGATGTGGACGGTCGATGCTGCCATTTTTGCGACTTGGACGGTCGGTTCTGCCCTTTTTGCGACTTGGACGGTCGATGATGCCCTTTTAGCGACGTGGACGGTCGGTGCTGCCATTTTAGCGACGTGAACGAACTATGCTGCCCTTTTTGCAACTTGGGCGGTCGGTTCTGCCCTTTTTGCGACTTGGACGGTCGGTTCTGCCCTTTTTGCGACTTGGACGGTCGATGCTGCCCTTTTAGCGACGTGGACGGTCGGTGCTGCCGATGCTGCCCTTTTTGCGACTTGGACGGTCGGTGCTGCCATTTTAGCGACGTGGACGATCGATGCTGCCCTTTTTGCGACTTGGACGGTCGGTGCTGCCCTTTTTGCGACGTGGATGGTCGATGCTGCCCTTTTTGCGACTTGGACGGTCGGTGCTGCCATTTTAGCGACATGGACGGTCGATGCTGCCCTTTTTGCGACTTGGACGGTCGGTGCTGCCCTTTTTGCGACGTGGACGGTCGATGCTGCCCTTTTTGCGACTTGGACGATCGGTGCTGCCCTTTTTGCGACGTGGACGGTCGATACTGCCCTTTTTGCGACGTGGACGGTCGATGATGCCCTTTTTACAACGTGGACGGTCGATGCTGCCCTTTTTGCGACGTGGACCGTCGATGCTGCCCTTTTTGCGACTTGGACGGTCGGTGCTGCCCTTTTGCGACGTGGACGGTCGATGCTGGATTTGACTTGCCCCGCTTCTTGCGGCGTCAGGGATGAAGTTGACTTGTTTCCGATGTGGAATTTGGTTCTTCCAGGGAGCTCATTAGTTGTTTTGCCGACCTGATGTAATTTGGGTTGACATCAGTATCGCTACGCAGGAATATGGTACCAGGAGCGAATCATCATTTGTCATGACAGGGTTTGGGGATTTTGGTTTTGGTTTGGCATCAGCATCGCTGCACTGGAATATGGTACCCGGAGCGAATCATCATCTGCCATGAGGAGATTTCCCTCGTTCCCATTTTAACGACTTAGGGGTCATCTGTTCCCAGTTTAACGACTTGGGGGTCATCTGTTCCCAGTTTAATGACTTGGGGGTCATCTGTTCCCAGTTTAACGACTTGGGGGTCATCTGTTCCCAGTTTAACGACTTAGGGGTCATCTGTTCCTAGTTTAAAGACTTAGGGGTCTATTGCATTGGAGTTTGGGATTTTGGGGTTAGGGTAGGCATTAGCGTTGCTAACACTGAAGCACACGTGCCAGGAGCAATTCATCATTTGCCTATTCCTGTTGGGGGAGCGATGGCTTAGGAGACAGGTTTAGGTCCCTATCACCTAAGGCTTTTCAATTTTATGGGCCGTGAGGGTCCCATAAAAGCATTTTCTCCCTACGAGTCGTAAGGATCCTGCAGGTGTATTTTCTCCTTAGGAGTCGTGAGGACTCCTAAGTGTATTTTTCCTTTATGGGTCGTAAGGATCCCACAAAGGTTTGTTCTCCTCATGTATCGTGAGGACACATGAGTGGGTCTTCTCAATGGAGCATAATTCCAAAGGCGGAGACCAGGCACGCAAGCGCGCAGGTGCGCAAGAGTGCGCGCGCGCCACGTGTCGGCACGTGGGCGCTTTGCGCAATGCGCCACTTGTCGGCACGCGGGCGCTTTGCGCAATGCGCCACTTGTCGGCACGCGGGCGCTTTGCGCACTTGCGCAAGCGCGCGCGCCACGTGTCGGCACGCGGGCGCTTTGCGCACTTGCGCTGCGCGCCGGAGAGGACAAGAGGTTTTTAGCCTGAAAAAAAGATTTCTCAAAAGAGAAATCAGAGAGGAGTCGGGCTCCTGAATGTGTTTTGGGTTTAATGGAAGTGGTTTTTCTTCTTCCTCCTGTTGCTTGCTGGATCTTGAATATCAAGAGATGTGAAATCTCAAAATCTCTCCTTTTTAAGATCTGATGACAGATCCAAGTTCCCCTATGTGGGTTTTATGGTGAAAAACTAATTTGTTTTGAAAAAGGAAGAGTAAAACTCTTGATTTAATTCAAAAGAAAGAAGAAGGTTTTGGAACCTTGGAGAAGGAAGAAAGAGCTCAGCTCTGAAACCTTTTTTTTTGGAGAGAGAAAAAGTTGTTGGGATATTTCATTATCCTTGCCTTTATAGGCCATACATTTTACACATAGCCCCTTAGGCTTCACAAAATGGCATTTTGCCTATCCCATGGCTCATGTGCCATTTCTTTTTGCGCATAAGCCATGGGCTTTACAAAAATTTGGCTTTATGGCCATTTTCTTACATTATCCATAAAATAAAATAAAAGAAAATGCAACAAAATTATTTATTACAAAATTTTTATCTTGGCATAGGGGAAGGCCGGCCGCTTCATGTTCGGGCTCGACCCGGGCATGGGCCCACCGGGTCTGGGCTTGGGCCCACTTGGCTTGGGGTTGACTTGGATTTTGACTTGGTCAACCGGGGTGTAAATTTTTACCACAACAAATTGCCCCCCATCAATAAATGCACACCACATATGTGGGTCGTGTGCATGAAGTTGATGGAGCTTCTTTCACGTGGAGGCGACTTGATTCGGTTCCCACCTTTTGGGAAGCTGGCACTGCCCTTTTTACGACATGGACGGTCGATGCTTGACACGTCTCCGAGACGGAGTGTCCGTGATAGACGTTTCCCTGGCCCGGAGTGATCTGGTTCCCGCTTTGTAGGAATCCTGTGCTGCCCTTTTTACGACGTGGACGGTCGGTGCTGCCCTTTTTGCGACTTGGACGGTCGTTGCTGCCCTTTTAGCGACGTGGACGGTCGATGCTGCCATTTTAGCGACTTGGACGGTCGGTTCTGCCATTTTTGCGATGTGGACGGTCGACGCTGCCATTTTTGCGACGTGGACGGTCGACGCTGCCATTTTAGCGACTTGGACGGTCTGTTCTGCCCTTTTTGCGACTTGGACGGTCGGTGCTGCCCTTTTAGCGACTTGGACGGTCGGTTCTGCCCTTTTTGCGACTTGGACGGTCGGTGCTGCCCTTTTAGCGACTTGGACGGTCGATGCTGCCATTTTAGCGACGTGGACGGTCGATGCTGCCCTTTTAGCGACGTGGACGGTCGGTGCTGCCCTTTTTGCGACGTGGACGGTCGGTTCTGCCATTTTAGCGACTTGGACGGTCGATGCTGCCCTTTTAGCGACTTGGACGGTCGGTTCTGCCCTTTTTGCGACTTGGACGGTCGGTGCTACCCTTTTAGCGACGTGGACGGTCGGTGCTGCCCTTTTTGCGACGCGGACAGTCGATGCTGCCCTTTTTGCAACTTGGACGGTCGTTGCTGCCCTTTTGGCGATGTGGACGGTCGGTTCTGCCCTTTTTGCGACGTGGACGGTCGGTTCTGCCATTTTAGCGACTTGGACGGTCGATGCTGCCCTTTTAGCGACTTGGACGGTCGGTTCTGCCCTTTTTGCGACTTGGACGGTCGGTGCTGCCCTTTTAGCGACGTGGACGGTCGGTGCTGCCTTTTTTGCGACTTGGACGGTCGGTGCTGCCCTTTTAGCGACGTGGATGGTCGATGCTACCATTTTAGCGACGTGGACGGTCGATGCTGCCCTTTTTGCGACTTGGACGATTGATGCTTGATTTGACTTGCTCTGCTTCTTGCAATGTCAGGGGTAGACTTGAATTGCTCCGCTTCTTGCAGTGTCGGAGTGGAAGTTGACTTGTAGATTTTGATTTGGGTTGACATCGGCATCGCTATACTGGAATATGGTACCAGGAGCGAATCATCATCTGTCATGGAGAGGATTTGAGGATTGCGTATTTTTTTGTTTGGCATCTGCATTGCTGCACTGGAATAATGCCAGGAGCAACTCATCATTTGCCCCGAGAGGATTTGGGAGAGATTGGGATTGTTTTACGCCCGTGGATTGTATACGGTTTTGCAGGATGTATGATCCAGACCGTAGGGCCGGAAAAATTTCGGGACTTTGTCGGCGTCTGCATCGCTGCACTGGAATATGGTGCCAGGAGCGACTCATCATTCGCCGTTGGGGTATGAGATTTGGAATTTGGTTGGCGTCTGCATCGCTGCACTGGAATATGGTACCAGGAGCGACTCATCATTCGCCATTTGGGGATTGGGGAGCGATGGCTTAGGAGACAGGTTTAGATCCCTATCGCCTAAGGCTTTTCAATTTTATGGGCCGTGAGGGTCCCATAAAAGCATTTTCTCCCTACGAGTCGTAAGGATCCCGCAGGTGTATTTTCTCCTTAGGAGTCGTGAGAACTCCTAAGTGTGTTTTTCCTTTATGAGTCGTAAGGATCCCACAAAGGTTTGTTCTCCTCATGTATCGTGAGGACACATGAGTGGGTCTTCTTAATGGAGCATAATTCCAAAGGCGGAGACCAGCCGTGTAATTGGTGATTACAGTGGGGCATGAGGGTGATGAGAATTATTTGAGCCCGTGGATTGTATACGGTAGTCAATTTGGGGACTAACCGTAGGGCTGGGAGAATTTTGAGAAATTGGATTTTGGTTGGCGTCTGCATCGCTGCACTGGAATATGGTACCAGGAGCGACTCATCATTCGCCGTTTGGGGACTTGGAATTTGGATCTTGTTTGGCATCAGCATTGCTGTACTGGAATAATGCCAGGAGCAACTCATCATTTGCCTCGGGAGGACTTGGGATTTGGGTTTTTGGTCGGCATCAACACCGCTAACACTGAAGCGAAATGCCAGGAGCGAATCATCATTTGCCGTTGCCCGTTGGGGAACGATGGCTTAGGAGATAGGTTTGGGTCCCTACCACCTAAGGCTTTTCAATTTTATGGGCCGTGAGGGTCCCATAAAAGCATTTTCTCCCTACAAGTCGTAAGGATCCCGCAGGTGTATTTTCTCCTTAGGAATCGTGAGGATTCCTAAGTGTGTTGCTCCTTTGTGAGTCGTAAGGATCTCACGCAGGGGTTTCCTCCTCACAAGGTCGAGAGGACTTTTTGAGTGTACTTCATCTCATTTCACGAGTTCGCGCCCTTTCGGGTTTTCACAGACTCGCCGGTGGTCCTGCTGTTTTTACTCACGGAGCCCTTTCGGGTTTTCATCCGTGCCCATTTTGCTTGTGGACATACCGTTTATTATTTTTCTTTTTTATTTTTCTTTTATTTTTTTTTCTTCTTTTTTTTTTGCCGCTGGTGGGACTTTAAAGTAGTCTCGCCGGCAGGATTTGGGAGTGATAGTGGTCATTTATGCCCGTGGATTGTATACGGTTTTGCAGGATGTATGATCCAGACCGTAGGGCTGATGTGCTCAATTCGCCTGCGACTTGGAGCATTCATGTGTAGTATTTCTTGAGATATCGTCCATTGATGGGTGGCATGGGCCTTTCTCCCTCTGCACTTATTAGTTGGTAGGATCCTCCGTCGAATACTTTCTCAATGACGTACGGTCCTTCCCAGTTCGGCTCGAATTTTCCCTTGGCATGTCGATTGGGGATAATCGGTCTTTTGAGGACCAACACCAATTCACCTTTCTTGAAAGCGTGGAGACGGGTTATCTTGTCGTAGGCCCGTGACATTTGGGCTCGGTATAGCTCCAGACTTTGCTGCACCGCGAGCCTCTTTTCTTCGAGGGCATCGAGTTCTTCAAGTCTAAGGAGCACGTTTTCCTCCTCCGTCAACCCATGCTGAACGGCCATCCTTAAGCTTGGAACTTCGACTTCGAGGGGGAGGACCGCCTCCACTCCGAAGAGCAATGAGTATGGAGTGGACTGAGTTGGAGTACGGTGCGTGGTACGATACGCCCACAATGCCTCGTGAAGCTTGAAATTCCAGTCTCTCTTGTTGGCTGAAGCATTTTTCCTCAGGAGCTTGCATAGAGTCTTATTGAAGGCTTCGGCTAGCCCATTGGCTCTTGGATTATAGATGGAGGAATATCTCCAGTCTATCTTGTGCTGAGTAGCGAACCTTGAGACATTGAAGCTCTTGAAAGAAGGCCCGTTGTCAGAAATGATTCTTCTTGGTGTATCGAAGCGGCATAGAATATTATGCTGGAAGAATGTCAGAATATCCTTTGTCTTAACTTCTTTTAGCGGGACAGCTTCAGCCCATCTGGAGAAGTAGTCTGTCGCGGCCAGTATGAACCGGTGGCCTTTAGATGACGGAGGATCAATTGGGCCAACAATGTCGGTGCCCCAGACTTCGAAGGGCCACGACGCCACCGTAGGATGCAACGGATTGGGATGCTTGTGAATAAAATCACCGTGAATTTGGCAGATATAACATTTCTTTGCATGCTCTCCGCAATCCCGTATCATGGTGGGCCAGTAATACCCAAGCCGTTTGATTTGAAGTCGCATCTTGGGGCCAGATTGGTGAGCACCGCAAACGCCCGAGTGGACATCTTTCATGACCTTTTGGGCTTCGGCCAATGACAGACACCTAAGCCAGAGTTGGTCATATGACCTGCGGTATAACGTGTCATTTACAAACACGTATCGAAGAGCTCTTTTCTTCAGCTGAATCCTCGTAGATTTTTCTTCGGGCAGCTTGTCGTATCGGAGGTACTCTATGAAGGGTTCTCTCCAATCGGGCTCGTCTTGGATGATCGAAGCTTCTTCCGCAGGACTGCTCTTCTGTTCCACGCTTTCCTCTTCTCGTAGAGAGACTGGGGGTAGAATTTGCCGGCTCCTGACTGTGATCAGAATTTCGTCCATGTCAGGATCAGCCAGCTCCTTGGCCAAGCGAGCGAGTACATCAGCCTTTCCGTTCAACGCTCTAGGGACTCTCGTTAGTTCAATATGAGTGAACCGTTTCATGAGTTCCACCACTCGACCTCTGTACCGAGCTAACTCGGGTTTGTATATCTTATAGTTGCCGCTTACTTGGTTGACGACAAGCTGGGAGTCACCGTAGACTCGTAGCCGACGGATTTCCATTTCTATGGCAAGCTCCAAACCAGCTATCTGAGCTTCATACTCAGCTTCATTGTTTGTCCGAGGCTCGGTGAGAGCAAAAGAATGCCGTAGGGTTCCCATTGATGGTGTGATGAACACCAATCCTATCCCTGCTTTTATCTCCGGGACGCTTGATTTACTGGAGGTCCTTATTGACGAGGCTCCATCGAAGTAGAGCTCCCAACATGGCTCATCTTCCTCGAGGTGCAGCACTTGTTCATCGGGTAACTCACAATTTAGCGGCGACCCTTCTGGTATGGGATGAGCAGCGAGAAAGTCTGCAAGAGCTTGCCCTTTTACTGCTTTCTGAGGAGTGTAAACTATGTCAAACTCAAGTAGCATGACAGCCCATCTTGCCATTCTGCCGACTAGGCTTGCTTTGGTCATCAAGTGTTTAAGCGGGTCGACCTTGGAGATCAGCATAACCCGATGAGCGAGCAAATAGTGCCTCAGCTTCTTCACAGCAACTATTAGAGCCAGGCATTGCTTTTCGATTGGGGAGTAGTTGTGTTCCGCCCCGACTAGAGTTCGAATGAGGTAGTAGAGGGCATTTTCTTTTCCCTCCTCGTTATTCTGGGCAAGGAGCGCACCGAGTGACTCGTCCAGCGTGGCAGTATAGAGAATCAGCGGTTTATTTGGAATGGGAGCGGCCAGCACTGGAGGGTGCAACAAGTATTGTTTGATGCTTTCGAACGCTGCTTGACATTCGGCATCCCAGATAAAAGGAGCTCCTTTCTTTAGGAGCTTTGAGAAGGGCCTACATCTCCCTGATAAATTTGAGATAAACCTCCGTATATAAGCAAGCTTGCCTTGAAAAGATCTTAGCCGCGTCAGACTCTTCGGAGGGGGCATCTCCATGATGGCCTTTATCTTTGATGGGTCAACTTCGATCCCTCGATGTCGGACTATGAAGCCCAGGAATTTTCCCGATGACACGCCGAAAGCGCACTTCAGAGGATTCATCTTCAGATCGTATTTCCTCAGTCTGGTGAGAACGGTCCTGAGATCTTGGATATGATCGGCCTTGGCTTCAGTCTTGACGACCAGATCATCAACATAACATTCGACGACTTTATGGATTAGGTCATTAAAGATATTAGTCATTGCCCTTTGATATGTAGCACCTGCGTTCTTCAGTCCGAACGGCATTACCTTGTAGCAATATATTCCGATCGGGGTTCGAAATGTTGTGTGCTTCTCATCCTCAGGCGACATCTTGATCTGATTGTATCCAGACGAGCCGTCCATAAAGGTGAACAGTTCGTAATTTGAGGTGTCATCGACCATCATTTCCATGACCGGTAGCGGGAAGTCGTCTTTAGGACATGCCTTGTTGAGGTCCCTGAAATCGACACAAACTCGGATCTGCCCATTTTTCTTCTTCACTGGGACTATGCATGCGATCCAGTCTGCATATTTCTCTTCCCTTATGAAGCCGGCATCGATGAGTTTTTTGGTTTCCTCGATGACCTTTTCTTCCAACTCCCTTCTCATTCTTCGAGGAGCTTGTTTGACTGGCTTAGCATCAGGAGATATAGCCAGCTTATGCACGGTTACCTCAGGGGAAAGGCCAGGCATTTCTTTGTACGTCCACGCGAAGCAGTCGACGAACTCACGCAGCAGGGCAATTATCTGCTCTTTCATTTCCTCTGACAAGAGTGAGCTGATGTAAGTCGGCCTTGGCTTATCGGGCGTTCCTAAGTCAATCTCAGTTAGCTCATCAAAGGTTGCTTGTCCGCCATCTTCGAGCTCTTGAGGAGCTTCTTCTGGCTCGGCTATCCCGTCATCATCATTTGAGCTTTCGCTGGCCTCACCGACATAGATCATGTAGCATGCTTTAGAATCAGGTTGAATGTATCCTATGCCCCGTTTATCTGGAATTCGTCCATCGATGAGTGCTCGGACCTGGGGCGGATACCATAGCCCTTCGTAAAACTTTGCTTCGGACTCCGTTTGATATAACCGGCATCCGCACTTCTTAAAGTATTCCCGCATCTCGGGCGCATAGTATCTGGGATTGAGGACGGCTTTTATGCCTCTCTCATAGGGAAGGCACGCGACAGAAAGATCGTCCGGGTGCACAACGGGGTTTGACCTGTAAAACAGGATGCCCTTCTGTCCATTTTTCCTCCCGGGCACGTAGAAAGTTTTCAGCTGGTCCACAGTAGAGACTGACAATGCGCCGAGCTCTTTGCACATCCGTTCCGGCACCCTTGTGATGGCCAGGGACCCTTCTGCGACTTCGAAGGTCTCTCGTAGTTTCGCTTGCTGCATGGGGGGTCGATCTGCACAGCTGTCGCACGGCAGGTCCTCTTCTTCTGACTCTTCAGTGTCACTGCCAAGATGAGGGCGGACTTTGCTGCTAGATGGGCCTTCAGTAACAGATTCGTCCGTATCGCTTCCGAAATGAGGGCGAGTTTGGCGGAAGGACGGGCTTCCAGCGTCGGACTCATCAGTGTCACTGCCGAAATGCGGGCGTACTTGGGTATTTTTGCTTTTGAAAGTGATAGCCGGCGCAGATTTGCTTTTGAGTCTTGGGGCCGTTCTATCCTCAGTCAGTTGTGGCTTAGCATTTTGGTGGTTCGTAAAGTACCGAGAATCTTCATATCGGACTTCATGCACACCGAACGGCTGGATGTCTCCGTCAATACGTCTTTCTTCGCCATTTTTAGTATACTTCATGCATTGATGGAGAGTCGACGGAATGATGCCGTAATCATGGATCCACGGCCGCCCCAAGAGAATCTTATAAGATGTGTCGGCGTCGATCACGTATATCTTAGCTTCAGTTTGCAGATCCCCAAATTTGATTGGCAAAGCTATAGACCCCAGAACTTGCTGGCAATTTTGGTTGAAGCCTTGAATGACAATCCTTTCCCTTGACAGGTGTCGGACGTCCATTGACAAACTCTTCAGAGTTCGCAAGTTCATGATGTTCACTGAGGACCCCGGATCAATCAATATACGATTAATTCGATCTCCGTCGCTGTACCCGGTCACGTAAAGCGGCCGATTATGCTCAGCCGTTCCCAGTAGCAAGTCTTCATCCTTAAATGTGACTGCGGCGGCATGCAAAGCGTGCTGGGCTTCTTTCATATTAATTTCCGCAAAGTGAGCCTGATACCGCTCGGGATTTTGTAGAGCGTGAATGAAAACGTCTCTAAGCTCCTTAGATAGGACCAAGGCGTCGTAGATGCTCAGGAGAGATGGAAGCTTCCGGAGATGTGCCAAGACATTATAGTCCACCGAGGAAGGATTTATGTTTTCGTCGGCCGGTTCTCTGCCATTTTCTTCATTAGCGACTTGTTTTTCCTTCCCTTTTGGGGCGTTGCCCTGATTTTGCGGTAGAGCTCTGCCGCTTCTGAGCTGGATTTGATTGGCCTTTGTGGTGAGCTCCTCGTCCTCTTCGGGAAAACAGAGATCATCCTCGGAGTCGCTGCCAAGATGGATGGCATAGCAGGTCACTACTGGGATCTCTTCATTGGAGTCTTCTTCTAACTCCTCCAGAATTTCAGCCGCTTGTACAGGGAAGAACTCCTTCAATTGAATCAATGTTCTTTCCTTTTGTTCATATTCTTCGAGGGAATCGATATATTTTTGAATGGTCGATCTCCCTGTAGACTCTTTTTCGCGCCGAGCTGCACTTTTCTTCTTCTTGAGCTTCTTGGATTTTGAGCCTGATAGAGCCGCATTGGCAGCTGGACTGGTAGGCTTCTTCTGTCCTTCCCATTCCATCCTGGGCTCTTTCTGAAGTAGCTTTAGCATCTTCTTCGTCTTATTAGATATGTGCGTACTCCACGGAGGCCGCGATGAGTCAGTTTCATTTCTTAGGGCCGCGGGTTCGGCTGTCTGCTCCCAGAAGGCTTCGGCTTCCGTCTGTATAAAGTTGGCGGTTGCAACTTGATTGTTCACCAACACGCTTTTGGACAGCTCGATCTCTCCAGCCTTGTACTGCTTCTCGACCCAGTCTTTGAAGATATAGCAATCCTCGATCGCATGGCTCACTACTCGGTGGTACGGGCAATACAGAGGATTGTCGGTCATTTTTGCTTCTTGGGGTCTTTTCGACTCCGGCAATTGTAAGCCGTTGTTCAAGGCATCTTTAAATATCTTGCGGACCTTGTCCCTTCTGAAAGAGTAAACCTTGTTCTTTTTCTCCTCTAGGGAAGGCCCATCTCCTCCCAGCAATGGCTTTCGCGACCGGTTGGTTTTGGATTCGCCCGCCCTTCGCTTTTCTTCATTGTCGGACGCATTGAAGACATTGGTACTGCTGGAACTCCCGCTTCTACGGTTGTCGTCCCGCTTGCTTTTCCAGGTTTTGTCTCTCTGAGAGTCCGGCGGGGACTCTTGCTTCGAGCGTTCTAGCATTTGAACTTTCTTGGTTAGCTCCTGAAATGTCTTGAGGCCCGCTGTACACAAGAATGGGACCATCCAATTGCTGAGGTTCCCAATGAGAAGGCTGACGGACTGGTCCTGCTCCCGCGGCGGTTCGCATTTGACTGTGAGATTACGCCATCGGGCGATAAAGTCGGTGTTGCTTTCATTCTTCCCCGGCTTAGTCCTCACAAGGTCGGCAATGGAGATTTTATCACTGACACTCATGAACCTTTGCCGAAATAGGGACTCCATTTGGGCAAAGGTAATGACGGACCCGTCCGGTATACTCGCATACCAGTCGAAGGCGACGCCGGTCAGGCTGTTGACAAACTGACGAAGAAGGAGCGCGTCATTGCCCCCTGTATTTCCGCATGATGCTTTGAAGTGGGCGACGTGCTGGTTTGCATTCCCCGTTCCATCAAATCTTCCGAACTTAGGAATGACGTAGCCGCTTGGGAACTCAATCAGATCGTACTGCGCGGGATATGGCCGACCACTACTGCCGATTTCTTTCTGAGCTTCAGCTTCGGCCACCAATGTTTTAACCTTGCTGGTGACCAAATCCATTTTCCGATCCTGTGTTAGCGGGATGGTGCTATCTGGGGCCAAGGCGTCCCCAGAAGCGGAATGTAGCCGGCTTTCATTTGGCTCGACCAGTCTTGGTCCCAAAGGAACAGGCATTGGCTGCCTCGGATTGTCATCACCCGGCTGATTAGTAGCGGCTTGTGCCTGGTTGGGAGGAGCTCGAGCAATTTGAGCCGTAAGCTGCATCACCACGTTCGTTAAGTCGTCAATCTTCGAATAGAGCTTGGCCATCTCTTTATCTTTGCTCCTGAGCTGTTTTCGAAGCTCTTGAAGCAGCTCCTGCTCCGCAGTCCTAGGGTGGAAAGTCGGCTCTTCCTCGCTATCCGAGCTTGACTCTACATGGACCGAGGGGTCTATCTTCCTATCATCCTCATCGAGAGGGTTTTCTTCATCCAGCAGGGGCGGCTGTTCTTGGGCGGCGGCAACCACATTCAGGCTAGATTGGGCTTGGGATGTGGTGGCTCCGTCCTTGCTTTTGCTGCGAAGGTTGTCGCTGGGGCGCCCGCCCGCCATATAGACCGTATGGATGATATATCCGTCTGACTTTCTATCATTGGCAGTTGATTTCGTGGATCGCTGTCTTGACCCCCTTGTTTCGGTAGCTGGTAGTCGATTGAAGGCGTCTGGCTTAACCAGTTTCTTGAATGGTGCTGGCGCTTCTTTTCTGGGTTTTCCCCGCTGCTTTCGTGCGGCACAGAGTGCTTCATAGACTCTTGATGAGACAGTGTCATACTTTTTCTGTTGGGGCCGGGACACGTCTCTTTGCGGCACTGTTCGGACCGCTGTCTTCTTGATTCTGGCGGTCATGGCATTTTTCTGAACCCACTTTAGAGGCTCGAAGGAATTGCTGATTCTTACGTCCGACTCAGCCGTCGTCGCGGGGCAACCCTGCACTTGGAACTTCACACGATTCCATTTGGACGAAGCCTTGGCCCTTTTGTTGGCTCGATACCTGAGCCGCTTCTGCCTTAACTTTTCTGTTCTAAGCACCTTGCAGACTTCGGCTTTTTGGGAAGACGCCGCATACCGGTTGATGGAGGGCCTTGGAGATACGCCCGATTGTGCATTTGTTGGAGTCATCGCCTGAGCTCGTCCGCAACTTTTAATGTTGCCCTTCACATCGGAAGTCTTGCCCCCAGCTAGAGCGCCAGGGACTCGTTCAGACACCATCTTAAGTTTCGGTTGTGGTGCCTTGGCGATCACGACATTCGGCCTCTTACCCCTTGAGACCGGCTTGGCCACCTGTTCCGCTGGGATCTCTGCCAGATGAGCGCTTCCGGCAGGGTAGATGATGACAGAGCCAAACTGGCGGGGCGGTTCCTCCCATTGTCGACTGAGGCTTGCGGGGAGAACCACACGAGCGTTGATCTTGACCACGTACGGAATCGGGGTCGCTTTGGAAGTTGAATTCGTCTGGGAAGACATTGTCGTTGAAGGTTGATTGCTGCACGAAAAAAAAACATCATTTCAGTATAGGCAATCGATATGTATATTGATTGAGTTCGTATGAACGTTTAACCCGAAATATGGGGGGAGAGATTGGTCCCACCGGGCGTGCCAGAATCTGTAGGGTGTTTTTCGTCCCCCCATTGAGATGGGAATACGCGCGCGCTTGTCAGGCGTACTACAGATTCCCCCTGCCTAGGGTAGGCCGAGGTTTAATGATTGTGGGGATCCGAATCTCCAGCAGCCGCGGACTAAGCTGCCGTTAATTACCCCTCGCCTTTGGGGCGAGGGAACCTCCGATTAACGGGTTAAATTGGTCATGCGAACTCAATGTGCAGTGTGCGTGTGTTTTGTTTTGAAAGGGGGTTTTGGAGAATGTGGCGGAGTATGTATATATGTGAATTTGTATACATATGTATATATATATGTATGTACATAAAAAGAGGGGGAAAAGGCATCCAAGGGATGCGTGGGGGCCAGCGCCTTGAGCGCTGTGCGCTTAGGTGCTGTGCGCTCAGGCGCAAGCGCGCGCGCCACGTGTCGGCACGTGGGCGCTTTGCGCAACGCGCGTTGCGCGTAGGTGCGCAAGCGCGCGCGCGCGCCACGTGTCGGCACGTGGGCGCTTTGCGCAATGCGCTACGTGTCGGCACGCGGGCGCTTTGCGCACTTGCGCAAGCGCGCAGGTGCGCAAGCGCGCGCGCTCGCCACGCGTCGGCACGTGGGCGCTTTGCGCAATGCGCCACGTGTCGGCACGCGGGCGCTTTGCGCACTTGCGCAAGCGCGCAGGTGCGCAAGCGCGCGCGCGCCACGTGTCGGCACGTGGGCGCTTTGCGCAATACGCCACGTGTCGGCACGCGGGCGCTTTGCGCACTTGCGCAAGCGCGCGCGCCACGTGTCGGCACGTGGGCGCTTTGCGCACTTGCGCTGCGCGCCGGAGAGAACAAGAGGCTTTTAGCCTGAAAAAAAGATTTCTCAAAAGAGAAATCAGAGAGGAGTCGGGCTCCTGAATGTGTTTTGGGTTTAATGGAAGTGGTTTTTCTTCTTCCTCCTGTTGCTTGCTGGATCTTGAAGATCAAGAGATGTGAAATCTCAAAATCTCTCCTTTTAAGATCTGATGACAGATCCAAGTTCCCCTATGTGGGTTTTATGGTGAAAAACTAATTTGTTTTGAAAAAGGAAGAGTAAAACTCTTGATTTAATTCAAAAGAAAGAAGAAGGTGTTGGAACCTTGGAGAAGGAAGAAAGAGCTCAGCTCTGAAACCTTTTTTTTTGGAGAGAGAAAAAGTTGTTGGGATATTTCATTATCCTTGCCTTTATAGGCCATACATTTTACACATAGCCCCTTGGGCTGCACAAAATGGCATTTTGCCTATCCCATGGCTCATGTGCCATTTCTTTTTGCGCATAAGCCATGGGCTTTACAAAAATTTGGCTTTATGCCCATTTTCTTACATTTATCCATAAAATAAAATAAAAGAAAATGCAACAAAATTATTTATTACAAAATTTTTATCTTGGCATAGGGGAAGGCCGGCGGCTTCATGTTCGGGCTCGACCCGGGCATGGGCCCACCGGGTCTGGGCTTGGGCCCACTTGGCTTGGGGTTGACTTGGATTTTGACTTGGTCAACCGGGGTGTAAATTTTTACCCCAACAGGGTTCTCTCCAATCGGGCTCGTCTTGGATGATCGAAGCTTCTTCCGCAGGACTGCTCTTCTGTTCCGCGCTTTCCTCTTCTCGTAGAGAGACTGGGGGTAGAATTTGCCGGCTCCTGACTGTGATCAGAATTTCGTCCATGTCAGGATCAGCCAGCTCCTTCGCCAAGCGAGCGAGTACATCAACCTTTTCGTTCAACGCTCTAGGGACTCTCGTTAGTTCAATATGAGAGAACCGTTTCATGAGTTCCGCCACTCGGCCTCTGTACCGAGCTAATTCGGGTTTGTATATCTTATAATTGCCGCTTACTTGGTTGACGACAAGCTGGGAGTCACCGTAAACCCGTAGCCGAAGGATTTCCATTTCTATGGCGAGCTCCAAACCAGCTATCAGAGCTTCATACTCAGCTTTGTTATTCGTTCGAGGCTCGGTGAGAGCGAAAGAACGTCGTAGGGTTCCCATTGATGGTGTGATGAACACCAATCCTATCCCTGCTTTTATCTCCGGGACGCTTGATTTACTGGAGGTCCTTATTGATGAGGCTCCATCGAAGTAGAGCTCCCAACATGGCTCATCTTTCTCGAGGTGCAGCACTTGTTCGTCGGGTAACTCACAATTTAGCGGCGACCCTTCTGGTATGGGATGAGCAGCGAGAAAGTCTGCAAGAGCTTGACCTTTTACTGCTTTCTGAGGAGTGTAAACTATGTCAAACTCAAGTAGCATAACAGCCCATCTTGCCATTCTTCCGGCTAGGCTCGCTCTGGTCATCAAGTGTTTGAGCGGGTCGACCTTGGAGATCAGTATAACCCGATGAGCGAGCAGATAGTGCCTCAGCTTCTTCACAGCAAATATCAGAGCCAGGCATTGATTTTTGATTGGGGAATAGTTGTGTTCCGCCCCGACTAGAGTTCGACTGAGGTAGTAGAGGGCATTTTCCTTTCCCTCCTCATTATTCTGGGCAAGGAGCGCACTGAGTGACTCATCTAGCGCAGCAGTGTAGAGAATCAACGGTTTATTTGGAATGGGAGCGGCCAGCACTGGAGGGTGCAACAAGTACTGTTTAATGCTTTCGAACGCTGCTTGACATTCGACATCCCAGATAAAAGGAGCTCCTTTCTTCATGAGCTTTGAGAAGAGCCTACATCTCCCCGATAAATTTGAGATAAACCTCCGTATGTAAGCAAGCTTGCCTTGAAAAGATCTTAGCTACGTCCGACTCTTCGGAAGGGGCATCTCCATGATGGCCTTTATCTTTGATGGGTCAACTTCGATCCCTCGATGTCGGACTATGAAGCCCAGTCTGGTGAGGATTCATCTTTAGGTCATATTCCCTCAGTCTGGTGAGAACGGTCTTAAGATCTTGGATATGATCGGCCTGGGTTTTAGTCTTAACGACCAGATCGTCAACATAATATTCGATGACTTTATGAATTAGTCATCAAAGATATTGGTCATTGCCCTTTGATATGTAGCACCTTTGTTCTTCAGTCCGAACGGCATCACCTTGTAGCAATATATTCCGATCGGGGTTCGAAATGCCGTGTGCTTCTCATCCTCAGGCGACATCTTGATCTGATTATATCCAGATGAGCCATCCATAAAGGTGAACAGTTCGTAATTTGAGGTGTCATCGACCATCATTTCCATGACCGGTAGCGGAAAGTCGTCTTTAGGACATGCTTTGTTGAGGTCCCTGAAATCGACACAAACTCGGATCTGCCCATTTTTCATCTTCACTGGGACTATGCATGCGATCCAGTCCGCATATTTCTCTTCCCTGATGAAGCCAGCATCGATGAGCTTCTTGGTTTCCTCAATGACCTTTTCTTCTAGTTCCCTTCTTATTCTTCGAGGAGCTTACTTGACTGGCTTAGCATCAGGAGATATAGCCAGCTTATGCACGGCCACTTTAGGGGAAAGGCCAGGCATTTCTTTGTATGTCCACGCGAAGCAGTCGACGAACTCATGCAGCAAGGCAATTATCTGCGCTTTCATTTCCTCTGACAAGAGCGAGCTGATGTAGATCGGCCTTGGATTATCGGGCGTTCCTAAGTCAATCTCAGTTAGCTCGTCAAAGGTTGCTTGTCCGCCATCTTCGAGCTCTTGAGGAGCTTCTTCTGGCTCGGCTATCTCGTCATCATCATTTGATCTTTCTCTGGCCTCACCAACATGGATTATGTAGCACGCTTTGGAATCAGGTTGAATGTAGCCTATGCCCCGTCTATCTGGAATTCGTCCATCGATGAGTGCTCGGACCTGGGGCGGATACCATAGCCCTTCGTAAAACTTTGCTTCAGACTCCGTTTGATATAACCGGCATCCGCACTTCTTAAAGTATTCCCGCATCTCGGGCGCATAGTATTTGGGATTGAGGACGGCTCTTATGACTCTCTTATAGGGAAGGCACGCGACATAAAGATCGTCCGGGTGCACAACGGAGTTTGACCTGTAAAACAGGATGCCCTTCTGTCCATTTTTCCTCTCGGACACGTAGAAAGTTTTCAACTGGTCCATGGTAGAGACTGACAATGCGTCGAGCTCTTTGCACATCCGTCCCGGCACCCTTGTGATGGCCAGGGACCCTTCTGCGACTTCGAAGGTCTCTCGTAGTTTCGCCTGCTGCATGGGGGGCCAATCTGCACAGTTGTTGCACGGCAGGTCCTCTTCTTCTGTCTCTTCAGTGTCACTGCTAAGATGAGGGCGGACTTTGCTGCTAGATAGGCCTTCAGTGACAGATTCGTCCGTATCGCTGCCGAAACGAGGACGAGTTTTACGGAAGGACGGGCTTCCAGCATCGGACTCATCAGTGTCGCTGCCGAAATGCGGGCGCACTTGGGCGTTTTTGCTTTTGAATGTGACAGCCGGCGCAGATTTTCTTTTGAGTCTTGGGGCCGGTCTATCCTCAGTCAGTTGTGGCTTAGCATTTTGGTGGTTCATTAAGTACCGAGAATCTTCATAGCGGACTTCATGCACACCGAACGGCTGGATGTCTCCGTTGATGCGTTTTTCTCCTCCATTTTTAGTATACTTCATGCATTGATGGAGAGTTGACGGGACGATGCCGTAATCGTGGAGCCACGACCGTCCCAAGAGAATCTTATAAGATGTGTCGGCGTCGATCACGTATATCTTAGCTTAAGTTTGCAGATCCCCGAATTTGATTGGCAAAGCTATAGACCCCAGAACTTGCTGGAAATTTTGGTTGAAGCCTTGAATGACAATCCTTTCCCTTGACAGGTGTCGGACGTCCATTGACAAACTCTTCAGAGTTCGCAAGTTCATGATGTTCACTGAAGACCCCGGATCAATCAATATGCGATTAATCCGATCTCCGTCACTGTACCCGGTCACGTAAAGCAGCCGATTATGCTCAGCCGTTCCTAGTAGCAAGTCTTCATCCTTAAATATGACTGCGGCGGCATGCAAAGCGTGCTGGGCTTCTTTCATATTAATTTCCGCAAAGTGAACCTGATACCGCTCGGGGTTTTGTAGAGCGTGAATGAGAACCTCTCTAAGCTCCTTAGATAGGACCAAGGCGTCGTAGATGCTCAGGAGAGACGAAAGATTCCGGAGATGTGCCAAGACATTATAGTCCACCGAGGAAGGACATATGTTTTCATCAGCCAGTTCTCTGCCATCTTCTTCATTAGCGACTTGTTTTTCCTTCCTTTTTGGGGCGTTGCCCTGATTTGGCGGTAGAGCCCTGCCGCTTCTGAGCTGGATTTGATTGGCCATTGTAGCGAGCTCCTCGTCCTCTTCGGGAAAACAGAGCTCCTCTTTCGAGTCGCTGCCAAAATAGATGGCGTAGCAGGTCACTACTGGGATCTCTTCATTGGAGTCTTCTTCTAACTCCTCCAGAATTTCAGCTGCTTGTACAGGGAAGAACTCCTTCAATTGAATCAATGTTCTTTCCTTTTGTTCATATTCTTCGAGAGAATCGATATATTTTTGAATGGTCGATCTCCCTGGAGACTCTTTTTCGCGCCGAGCTGCACTTTTCTTCTTCTTGAGCTTCTTGGATTTTGAGCCTGATGGAGCCGCATTGGCAGCTGGCAGGGTAGGCTTTTTCTGCCCTTCCCATTCCGTCCTGGGCTCTTTCTGAAGTAGCTTTATCATCTTCTTCGTCTTATTAGATATGTGCGTACTCCATGGAGGCTGCGGTGAGTCGGTCTCATTTCTCAGGGCAGTAGGTTTAACTGTTTGCTCCCAAAAGGCTTCAGCTTCTGTCTGTATAAAATTGGTGGTTGCAACTTGACTGTTCACCAACACACTTTTGGACAGCTTGATCTCTCCAGTCTTGTACTGCTTTTCGACCCAGTCTTTGAAGATATAGCAATCCTCGATCGCATGGCTCACTACTCGGTGGTACGGGCAATACAGAGGATTGTCGGTCATTTTTGCTTCTTGGGGTCTTTTCGAATCCGGCAATTGTAGGCCGTTGTTCAAGGCATCTTTAAATATCTTGCAGACCTTGTCCCTTCTGAAAGAGTAAACCTTGTTCTTTTTCTCCTCTAGGGAAGGCCCATCCCCTCCCAGCAATGGCTTTCGAGACCGGTTAGTTTTGGATTCGGCCGCCCTTCGCTTTTCTTCATTGTCGGACGCATTGAAGACATTGGTACTGCTGGAACTCCCGCTTCTACGGTTGTCGTCCCACTTGCTTTTCCAAGTTTTCTCTCTCTGAGAATCCGGCGGGGACTCTTGCTTCGTGCGTTCCAGCATTGGACTTTCTTGGTTAGCTCCTGAAATGTCTTGAGGCCCGCCGTACACAAGAATGGGACCATCAAATTGCTGAGGTTCCTAATGAGAAGGCTAACGGACTGGTCCTGCTCCAGCGGCGGTTCGCAATTGACTGTGAGATTACGCCATCGAGCGATAAAGTCGGTGTTGCTTTCATTCTTCCCCGGCTTGGTCCTCACAAGGTCAGCAATGGAGATTTTATCATTGACACTCATGAACCTTTGCTGAAACAGAGATTCCATTTAGGCAAAAGTAATGACGGACCCGTCTGGTATACTCGCGTACCAGTCGAAAGCGATACCGGTAAGGCTGTTGAAAAACTGACGAAGAAGGAGCGCGTCATTGCCCCCTGTATTTCTGCACGATGCTTTGAAGTGGGCGACGTGCTGATTTGCATTCCCCGTTCCATCAAATCTTCCGAACTTAGGAATGACGTAGCCGCTTGGGAACTCAATCAGATCGTACTGCGCGGGATATGGCCGCCCACTACTGCCGATTTCTTTCTGAGCTTCAGCTTCGGCCACCAATGTTTTAACCTTGCTGGTGACCAAATCCATTATCCGATCCTGTGTTAGCGGGATAGTGCTATCTGGGGCCAAGGCGTCCCCGGAAGTGGAGTGTGGCCGGCTTTCATGTGGCTCGACCAGTCTTGGACCCGAAGGAACAGGCATTGGCTGCCTTGGATTGTCATCACCCGGCTGATTAGTAGCGGCTTGTGCTTGATTGGGAGGCGCTCGAGCAATTTGAGCCGTAAGCTGCATCACCACGTTCGTTAAGTCATCAATCTTCGAATAGAGCTTGGCCGTCTCTTTATCTTTGCTCCTGAGCTGTTTTCGAAGCTCTTGAATCAGCTCTTGCTCCACAGTCCTGGGGCGGAAAGTCGGCTCTTCCTCGCTGTCTGAGCTTGACTCTGCATGGATTGAGGGGTCTTTCTGCCTATCATCCTCATCGAGAGGGTTTTCTTCATCCAGCGGGGGCGGCTGTTCTTGGGCAGCGGCAACCACATTCAGGTTAGATTGGGCTTGGGATGTAGTGGCCCCATCCTTGCTTTTGCTGCGAAGGTTGTCGATGGGGCGTCCGCCCGCCATATAGACCGTATGGATGATATATGCGGCCGTCTTTCTATCATTGGCAGCTGATTTCACGGATCGCTGTTTTGACCCCCTTGTTTCGGTAGCTGGTAGTCGATTGAAGGTGGCTGGCCTAACCAGGTTCTTGAATGATGCTGGCGCTTCTTTTCTTGGTTTGCCCCGCTGCTTTCGTGCGGCACAGAGTGCTTGATAGACTCTTGAAGAGACAATGTCATACTTTTTCTGTTAGGGCCGGGACATGTCTCTTTGTGGCACTGTTCGGACCGCTGTCTTCTTGATTTTGGCGGTCGTGGCATTTTTCTGAACCCACTTCAGAGGCTCGAAGGAATTGTTGATTCTTACGTCCGACTCAGCCGTCGTCGCGGGGCAACCCTGCACTTGGAACTTCACACGATTCCATTTGGACGAAGCCTTGGCCCTCTTGTTGGCTCGATACCTAAGCCGTTTCTGCCTTAACTTTTCTGTTCTAAGCACCTGGCAGACTTCGGCTCTTTGGGAAGACGCCGCAGACCGGGCGATGGAGGGCCTTGGAGATATCGATTGTGCATTTGTTAGAGTCATCGCCTGAGTTCGTCCGCAACAATTGATGGTGCCCTTTGTACCGAAGTTCTTGCCCCCCGCTGGAGCACCAGAGAATCGTTCAGATACCGTCTTAAGTTTCGGTTGTGGTGCCTTGGCGATCACGACATTCGGCCTCTTACCCCTTGAGACCGGCTTGGCCACCTGTTCCGCCGGGATCTCCGCCAGATGAGCGCTTCCAGCAGGGTAGATGATGACGGAGCCAAACTGGCGGGGCGGTTCCTCCCACTATCGACTGAGGCTTGCGGGGAGAACCACACGAGCGTTGGTCTTAACCACGTACGGAATCGGGGTCGCTTTGGAAGTTGAATTCGTCTTGGGAGACATTGTCATTGAAAGTTGATTGCTGCACGAAAAGAAAACATCATTTCAGTATAGGCAATCGATATGTATATTGATTGAGTTCGCATGAACGTTTAACCCGAAATATGGGAGGAGAGAAGGGTCCTACCGGGCGTGCCAAAATCTATAGGGTGTTTTTCGTCACCCCATTGAGATGGGAATACTCGCGCACATGTCAGGTGTACTATAGATTCCCCCTGCCTAGGGTAGGCCAGGGTTTAATGATTATGGGGATCCGAATCTTCGGCAGTCGCGGACTAAGCTGCCGTTAATTACCCCCAGCCTTTGGGGCGAGGGAACCTCCGATTAATGGGTTAAACTGGTCATGCGAACTCAATGTGCAGTGTATGTGTGTTTTGTTTTGGAGGGGGGGTTTAAATATATCGGGAGCCACGCAGAGTTTTTACGGGGGTCCCGCTACCCGGATAGCGGGCTGGGGGTCAAGGAGGCTAGCAGCCCCATTACGGGGTGCGGGGCAACGCCCCGTTAGAAATTTTTTTCTAATAGGGACAGTGTCGTGGAGTATGTGTGTACGTATATATGTATATATATGTATAGATATACATGTATATATATAAAAAGGGGAAAAGACATCCAAAGGATGCGTGGGGGCAGCACCTTGGGCGTGGTGCGCCTAGGTGTTGTGCGCTCAGGCGCTAGAGTGCCACGTGGGCGCTCTGCGCTTGAGTGCCGGGCGCTTGAGCGCAAGCGCGCCACGTGTCGGCACGTGAGCGTTTTGCGCTTCAGCGCCTGAAGCTCGAGCGCAAGTGCGCCACATGTCGGCACGGGGGGGACTTGTGCTTGAGCGCTGGGCGCTTGAGCGCAAGTGCGCCACGTGTCGGCACGGGGGTGACTTGCGCCTGAGCGCTTGCGCTTGAGCGCAAGCGCGGCACGTGTCGGCACGGGGGAGACTTACGCTTGCGCTTGAACGTAGGCACGCCACGTGTCGGCACCGGGGCGACTTGCGCTCGGGCGCAAGCGCGCCACGTGTCGGCACGCGGGCGCTTTGCGCTTGAGTGCAAGTACGCTACGTGTCGGCACGCAGGCGCTCTGCGCTTGAGCGCCGGTGAGAAAAAGAGGCTTTTAGCCTAAGAAATTTTCTCGGAAGAGAAATCAGAGAGGAGTTGGACTCCTGAGTGTGTTTTTTTTGGGGTTTAGTGAAAGATGTTCTTCTTCTTCCTCCTCTGTTAGCTGGATCTTGAAGATCAAGAGATATGGGATTTTTAAAAATCTCTTCTTTTTGAGATCTAATGGAAGATCTGAGTTCCCCTTTATGGGTTTTGTGGTGAAAAACTAATTTGTTTTGTAAAAAGAAGAGTAAAACTCTTGATTTAATTCAAGAGAAAAAAGAAGGTTTTGGAACCTTGAAGAAGGAGAAAAGATCTCAGATCTGAAAAAAATTTGAGAGAGAGAGAAAAATTGTTGAGATATTTCATTATCTTTGCCTTTATATACTATACACTTTACACATAGCCCCTTGAGCTTCACAAAATAGCATTTTGCCTATCCCATGGCTCATGTGCCATTTCTTTTTGCACATAAGCCATTGGCTTTACAAAAATTTGGCTTTATGCCTATTTTTCTTACATTTATCCATAAAACAAAATAAAAGAAATATAACAAAATTATTTATTACAAAATTTTTATCTTGGCATGGGGGAAGGCCGGCCACTTCATGTTCGGGCTCGACCCGGGCATAGGCCCACTGGATCTGGGCTTGGGCCCACTTGGCTTGGGGTTGACTTTGATTTTGACTTGGTCAACCGGGGTGTAAATTTTTACCCCAACATTCGCTATATAAAAGCTGAAATGATAGAGCATCGCGGAAAGAAATAAAATAAAAATGAAAATGAAATTTATGCCCTACAGGTGATATTACATCAATCCCTGTATACAATCCAGGGGCGCAAATAAAGAAGGAATCACACTCTTCCTCCCCAGATTTCATCAGAAAAAGAAGCCAAATCTCGACGGGTCACAGATAGCCTGGAGATCATCTCAACATTTATCTTATTACAGCAGACACAACATCAAGCAAAGCGGAACAGCGGCATCTTCCAGTCCCATGACTCGGCGGTGTACAGATGATCGAGAGTTAAATCCCAACTCCGTGAAATGTGGATATAATCAACAAATTCCTGGTCACGTGGAACGCGGATAACGTCACTTCTGATCCCGTGGAAAACGTCCAGAGCGGATCCTGGTCCTCACAGAGCACGGCAGTGAACCCGTGTGAAGCATCCAGAGCGGAGCCTGGTCCTCGCCGAACACGGCAGTGAACCCGTGGGAAGCATCCAGAGAAAAATTCCTGGTTACGTGGAACGCGGATAACGTCACTTCTGACCCCGTGGAAAAAGTCCAGAGCGGATCCTGGTCCTCGTAGAGCACGGCAGTGAACCCGTGTGAAGCATCCAGAGCGGAGCCTGGTCCTCCCCAAACACGGCAGTGAACCTATGGGAAGCATCCAGAGCAAAATTCCTGGTTACGTGGAACGCGGATAACGTCACTTCTGACCCCGTGGAAAACGTCCAGAGCGGATCCTGGTCCTCGTAGAGCACGGCAGTGAACCCGTATGAAGCATCCATAGCGGAGCCTGGTCCTCGCCGAACACGGCAGTGAATCCGTGGGAAGCATCTAGAGCAAAATTCCTGGCCACGTGAAACGCGGATAACATCACTTCTGATCCCGTGGAAAACGTCCAGAGCGGATCCTGATCCTCGCAGAACACGGCAGTGAACCCGTATGAAGCATCCAGAGCGGAGCCCGGTCCTCGCCGTACACGGCAGTGAACCCGTGGGAAGCATCCAGAGCAAAATTCCTGGCTACTGATTGGTAGAGTTTTTGCGTGCTTAGTTAATTACCGCAATCAAGACAGTTTCGCTTGTAGCTAGCCGGTTGAGTACGGGTCGTCCGTAGGGAGATGGGAATCTTTTTCTATGTGCTTTAACGAGTTAAGTCCAAATGTCCAGGTTTGTTTTTAGATTACTTATGTGCTAAAATGATATATAAAGAGAGCTTGTTAGGGTTAGAATTATGTTAGTTTTTCATTGCCACTCTTAATATCGGTGTTACGGTAATCGGCAACAACGGGGATTGGCACAACTAGGCAGGAACTTGCGAGTAAAAGCTAGGCTTTCCAAAGCTTAAGTTCTTCCTTTTGGAACTTGTCTGTCCGTTCTTGGCTCTTAGCCTTAACCTCCGGTTAATTCAACCACAACCGGTCTCACTAAGGAATCACCGCTATCATGTAGGATAGGGTGCCGTAGGGAGCGGATTGTGGTTCAATTAACGGGAGTTCGAATTAAGATGTTGGGCAAGAAAAGAGTGAGAGAGATTTCCTTCTCTCAAACTTTCCTTATCCTGTCCTAACAAGTATGAAAACTACTCACCCATTACAAGAAAAAGGAAAATAAAACAAACGAGGAAGGGTAGAAAGAAAGAGGTTAGAAGATTACAACTAGCTATTTGAGACCTCACTTTGGCAAGGATCAAGCTTAAGCATCATTGTTGTTTAAAAATAAAGAAAAGGAGAACAAGAAATAAACAAACAACAAATAACAACAACTAGATTAGCAAATGAAAAATACAAGCAATTATAATTAATAATAAGACAAGCATGGTAACAAAAAGAACTCTTTATTCATCCTTCACTCACAAAAGCTCATTGCAAGGTTTTAATGGAGAAGAGATGAGAAGAGAAAGAAGAACAACAACATGTATTCTAAAATCTAAATACAAGAATAAGCCCCCCTTGGCTTTGGCAAGTTCTGGACTATTTATAGGCAGGGAACTGGAAACCTAGGGCAACAATCTGCCTCCATATAGAATGACCAAAATACCACTGAAACCTCATCCACTGCGGAGCCCGTACGGCCGTGGTTCCGCGGCCTAAGCATGCTTATGCCGCGGAACCGCGGCCCTTTAGGAGACTTAGGTCATGAAATTTTGTGGTTTTCCCTGGTTTTTAGTACTCTTCAGTGTGGTATATGTTTTTTTCCAGAATCTCTTCACAATATTTCCAGAATTCCAGCATAACAAAAGGTGATGTGATGTGGATCTTTTGCCATGATTTCCTCGAGCTCCGCGTAGATATATTGGATCTTGTGTTGACATTGAGTTTTGTGCATGAAAATGACATCGATTTGCCATTTTGTCCCTTAAACTGGTGCGGCAACATACGGATAGAGAGCGGAGACCCGTGGTTTATCTGTGGTTGGCAGTAATCCGGAATTTGTCGTGCTTTTCCATGAATTTCACTGTTTAGAGCCGAGAACCTGTATCCTGCAATTGACTAGCAAACACGGCTCAAGAGTACCTACGATAAGCAATGTGATAAAAATTGGGCGGTATAAAAATGCAAAAATCTGATATGAACAAATACCCCCAAACTTATCATTTGCTCATCCCGAGAAAAGCCAATTTATTCACAAAAAATTCATAACCTCACTTTCACAGGGAACGCGATTGCACTGAGTATGTGCAACAAGCCGTTTAAATCTCTAGGTGTCCCTAGTAGGAGGAGTGTTGTCTCCTGAGGGTTTTCAGCAGATACTACCCACAAAATCCGGTCAAGCTAGTTTTGCAAAATAACTATGATTCAAACCCTAAAGTTTTGTTTCAGAAAATAACAATTCTATTATCCTAAGTCTAGACTATCGAACCTTTATTTTTCACACCTCGCTTCTTATTTAACTTAAGATTTTATATGTCTTTACGTGCAGTGCAAATAGTGTCGTTAAGTTCCAGAAGGATCGATTAAAGTCATTATGTCACTCAATAAAGCCCAGATAAAAATTTTTAAAGGATCACACAAGTTTTATAAAGAGTTAAGCATTTTTCAAGTTTCATTTTCCAGTAAGGTTTCAACTTCAGAATTTCTATCTTCCTTAACAGGAAACTTGGTCTTATTTTTCACTCCACTTTTTTCTTGTTTTCATTTCATACACACCTCTGTGAACGTGCAATAGTTTTTATCATAGAATAAAACCTTCATATCTCCGCTAGAAATATTTTTTTATAAAAACCTGTCTTTTGTCAAGATTATTCTCGCACAAAGAACCGTTAGGAATTTTAACTCGGAGAGAACACTTTCTTGACTTTGTTTTAATCTGGACTTTCTAGGCTTCTTAACGAGCTTTGGGCCAATGCACCTAAACTAGTTGGCTTTAGGGCATTAGGTGTAGAGACACCCCAGCGGACTTAATTACTCAAGTTACCTAGGCCCAAAAACAAAAGACAATTTAGCGTGAAAATCATGATGATTCAATGCGAACGGAGATATAACCGGCAGTTCAGTTATTTTTTTGGATAAAAGACGTGTTTAGTGGGTTAGGTGTGTAATCATTCCAATCAAGTTTCAGATTGGTTATTTTTCAGAATTAGTTCCAATTAAAGTATCAATAACATTCCTTCATATTCGCTTCACTTCATAAACTATCCTTGATATTACTTATTTCAGAACAAACCTATTTGATCCTCAGAAAATCATTTATCCGTTTAAAAGTTTTTTTTAGACATAAAAGACTTGTTATCTAATTTCCAAAACTCACGACACGTGTAGTGTGATGTAAAGACGTATATCAGCTATAGTTAACTTCAAAGGAGAGTTATCTTTTAGGTTTTCAAAATCTAAAAATAAGATTTAGTTATTCTTATCTTATCAAACAAAACAGTCAAAATGTTGAATCTGAGTTCTCCCACTAGCTAACTTAACAAAAAGATTTTATGTTTTTAGAATTTTCTAATTTTTATGGATTTTAGTACGCAGATGCAAAATATACATATGAATGCGAATGTTAGAAATGCGTACCGAGCGTACCCCCAAACTTAAACTGGACAGTGTCCTCACTGTCATTGCATGAAGAGATCATTGAAGGGTCAAAATTGTCGGTTAGAAATACACAATTTTTTTTTGTTTTTTGTTTCTAAAGAAAAGAAAATTAGTAAAAATGGAAAAGAATTCCACAAATATATACAAAAAGGTATATACATACCCCCAAACTTATTTGGAACAGTGTCCACTGTTCTTGGCTGGATAACCGAAGTTTGGTGGTAGGCAGAGGAAGATTATGCAGGGTAAACCGGCTCCTGTAAGACCAGGAGCTCCTCTGTTGGTTCGGCGCTAAGGTACGGTTTAAGTCGGTGTCCGTTTACTTTGAAAAACGAACCGTCCTTTGGATTCTCCAAATCCACAGCGCCATGCGGATACACATTCCGCACAAAATACGGCCCTTTCCAGCGAGATCTGAGCTTACCTGGATGGAAATGTAGCCGGGTGTCGTAAAGCAGTACCTGTTGACCAGGTACGAAAGTTTTGCGCAAAAGGTGTTTATCGTGAAACACCTTCGTTCGGTTCTTAACGACAACCGCGTTTTCGTAACCCTCATCCCTAAGCTCGCTCAATTCGTTCAACTGCAGCTTCCGATGGCTCCCCGCATCTTCGAGAGATAGATTCAGCTCTTTTATCGCCCAAAATGTGCGATGCTCTATTTCGACAGGAAGGTGGCAAGCCTTTCCGTATACAAGCCGATAGGGAGATATGCCAAGATCGGTCTTATAAGCAGTTCGAAATGCCCAAAGGGCATCAGTGAGTTTCAGCGACCAATCCGTACGATTGTTGGAAACCGTCTTCTCCAGTATCTGCTTGATTTGCCGATTTGAACTTCGGCTTGCCCACAGGTTTGGGGGTGGTAGGGCATGGATAGCTTATGATTAATGGAATATTTCCGCATCAAGGCCTCGAAAGTCTTATTGCAGAAATGAGTTCCATTGTCGCTAATGATCACTCGGGGGTGCCCAAACAGGGAGAAAATGTTTTTTTAAGAAACCTAACAACAACCTTGTTGTCGTTAGTCCGGCTAGGCACAGCCTCGACCCACTTAGAGACGTAATCAACAGCAAGAAGGATGTACAAGTTCCCAAAAGAGCTGGGAAACGGCCCCATGAAATCTATCCCCCAAAATTCGAAAATCTCCACAACCAAGATTGGTTGGAGTGGCATCTCGTTCCTCCGGGATATCCGGCCCAAGTGTTGGCATCGGGAGCAAGTATTGCAATAGTCATGAGCGTCTTTGAAGAGTTGTGGCCAGTAGAAACCACATTGCAAGATCTTCTCAGCTGTCTTTCTGGGGCCAAAATACCCGCCACATGCTTGATCGTGGCAAAATGACAGCACACTCTTGAATTCATCGTCAGAGACACACCGACGAATAATCTAGTCGGGACAGTACTTGAATAGATAGGGTTCGTCCCAGTAAAAGTGTTTTACTTAGGATAAGAATCGAAGTCTGTCCTGACTTGACCATTCACTCGGGAGTAACCCTGTGGCCAAATAGTTCACAATATCTACGAACCAGGGTTCGCGAGATACTGTCAAGAGTTGTTCATCCGGAAAAACGTCGTTGATCGGAAGTTGAGGCGCTGGCGAAGAAGGAAGTCGTGAGAGATGGTCGGCGACTACGTTTTCACATCCTCTTTTGTCCTTGATGACAAGGTCAAACTCTTGAAGCAAGAGGATCCAATGTATTAACCGAGATTTTGCATCTTTCTTCGCAAAAAGATGGCGCAGAGCAGAATGGTCTGTGTAGACAATGACTGGAGAGCCGATGAGGTAGGGCCTAAACTTTTCTAAAGTAAATACAACAGCTAAGAATTCCTTCTCAGTTGTTGTATAATTAAGTTGGGCGTCGTTCAGGGTTCGGCTAGTATAATAGATCACGTGCGGCATCTTGTTGATGTGTTGTCCAAGGACAGCACCAATGGCAAAGTCGGATGCATCGCACATAATCTCAAATGGGTGCGTACAGTCAGGTGAAGAAAGAACGGGAGCAGAAGTGAGTGAGCTTTTTAATGACTCGAATGCAGTCACACAGCTCGAGTTGAAGTCGAATGGCATGTCCTTGGCCAGTAGAAGAGTCAAGGGCCTAGCAATCTTGCTAAAGTCCTTGATGAACAGTCTATAGAAACCGGCATGGCCAATGAAGGCTCGGATGTCTCTGACACATCTGGGAGGAGTGAGATTGGAAATGACCTCAATCTTCGCTTTGTCAACCTCTATGACATTTTGCGAAATGATATGTCCTAAGACAATACCTTCGCGCACCATGAAGTGGCACTTCTCCCAATTCAATGTGAGGTTCTTGTCCTTACATCGGGTAAGGACAGCGTCGAGATGCAGCAAACACTCATTGAAGGAATCGCCGAAGATGGAGAAATCGTCCATGAAGATCTCCAGGAATTTCTCCACCATGTCTGAGAAGATTCCCATCATACACCGCTGGAAGGTAGCGGGCGCATTGCATAAACCAAAGGGCATGCGACGATATGCAAACGTGCCGAAAGGACAAGTGAATGTGGTCTTGTCCTGGTCTTTTTCGGCGATGGGAATCTGATTATAGCTGGAGTAGCCATCAAGAAAGAAGTAGTACTCATGTCCGGCCAATCGTTCAAGCATTTGGTCAATGAAAGGTAGCGGAAAGTGGTCCTTCCGCGTTGCGGCGTTGAGTTTTCTGTAATCAATGCATACCCGCCACCCAGTTTGGGTGTGAGTAGGGATTAACTCGTTCGCCTCATTAGTGATGACCGTTATGCCTGATTTCTTGGGGACAACGTGAATGGGGCTAACCCACTGGCTATCAGAGATAGGGTAAATGATACCACTATCCAGACACTTTACGATTTCCTTTTTCACGGCCTCCTTCATGACTGGATTGAGTCGCCTTTGTGGATCCCTGGCTGGTTTGGCATCATCCATCAGATGAATGTGATGTTCAACGATTAGGGGACTAATCCCCTTGATGTCCGCCATGGACTAGCCAAAAACTTGCCTATTGCTGTGCAAGACCGTAAGAAAGACTTTCTCTTACGCTAGAGCTAGAGAAGCCGAGATGATAACAGGGAGGGTCTCGTTCTCACCCAAGTAAGCGTACTTAAGGTGAGATGGCAAATGCTTGAGTTCGAGCGTTGGAGGTGAAACGATTGAAGGCAAGATTGGTGAAAATGTCTCGAACTCAAAGGATTCCAGCAAAGGTCCAAAACGAGTGTAAGCGACCGAGTTGGATGGTTCAGGTAACTCATCCGGAAATTCGAAGGATTCAAACTCGGGTGGTGAGTGGCTAAGATCGTTCGAGAAAGTGAAACACTTGTAGTCATTGTTGGGCGCAGAAACAGCAGCAGGTTCGAAGAGGAACGCACTAGTGGCGTTAAGGTTATCGTGATCGAACAAAAACTCCTCGAATTCACACTCTTTTGGGGTGATCTCCTGGATTGAGCAAACATCTAGTATATGAGCATTAGGTTCGGTGGGCTGATTCCCCAACCTAAAAATGTTGAGTTCAATTGTCATGTTTCCAAAATATAGGTTCATCGAACCATTGCGACAATTGATCACAGCATTTGAGGTTGCAAGGAATGGGCGACCGAGTATCACCGGAATTTGATTCCGGGGGTTAGCTACAGGCTGTGTGTCTAATACAATGAAGTCAACGGGGAATATGAAGTCCCCAACCTTGATTAACACATCCTCTAGCTCACCCCTAGGATGGGTGATTGATCGGTCGGCCATTTGGAGAGTACAGTGTGTGGGTTTCAGCTCTCCTACACCTAATTGCTCATATACTGAGTACAGAAGCAGGTTAACACTGGCACCAAGATCTAATAGTGCGCGGTTGATGTTCTTATCCCCAATGGTAATAGAAATCGTAGGACAGCCAGGGTCCTTCCGTTTTTGCGGTAAAGATAGGGTAAGAGCATCACTCACAGCACTAGCCAAGAAAACTTTCTTGGGTACCTGAGATTTCCTCTTTTTCGTGCACAAGTCCTTTAAGATTTTTGCGTAGGACGGGATTTGTTGGACAGCATCTAAAAGGGGAATGTTGATGTTAACCTACTTAAACAACTCCAGAATCTTCTCCATTTGTGGATTTTGTTTATTGGACCTCAACCGGTTTGGAAATGGAACGTTTTTAAAATTGGTTGAGTCCAATGCTTGTGGAGGAGATTGTGGAGCTGGAATGGATCCCAGAGCTGGTGCTTTCGTGGAGTGAGAAGTGGGTCCGTTCAGAACAGAAGAAGAAGAAGAAGAGCCTTTTGAAGAATGGAGAATAGGCTCAGAAGACGAAGAAGAAGAAGAAGCGGCCGGGGTGTCATTATCCTCAATTATTGTGCCGATGTTGTTGTGCAGCATCCTTCCCGATCTTAATGTAGTCACGGCACTCACATTATGGTTCTGTTGTTCAAGAGCAACATGTACATTATGTGGGTGACCGAGATTTGGGATTGGTTGAGATGGAAGCTTCCCCTTTTCTCGCTCGCTTAACGCCGCATTCAGCTGTGCAATCTGGGCTTCGATGGTCTTGATGCTTTGCCCGTATGCAGCAATGTGTTGTACCAAAGACTGAATAGACGACTGGATGTTGGCGGTGGATTGTGTCGATTGTTTAACGAACGCCTCCAGACTTCGTTCTAGCGAGGAAACCTTATTGTTGTTTGACGGAACAAAGTTGTTTTGCGGAAAAGAATTGTTGGGTGCAAAGTTGTTCGTCTGATTTTGAAAAGGTTGGGGTTGGAAGGGCTGCTGAAACCGATGTTGAGTTTGTTGTTGCGCTTGTTGTTGCGGAGGAGGAGGCCTCTGGAAATTGTTGACTTGGAATTGATGCTGATTCTGATTCCAGGCGAAATTGGGGTGGTTCCTCCAACCGGGATTGTAGGTGGAAGAGTATGGATCATTTCTCGGTCTTTGCTGAAATGCAGCATTAACCTGATCCTGTCCTTAAGATGGTGGATTGTAAGGACACTCTTCGGTTAAGTGAGAAGGATCGGAACAAAAAGCACAAATGGTACGAAGGGGAAAAACAGGGGCAGGAGCAGGAGATGAAAATTTGCTCTCTATTGCTTCAAGTTTTCTCGTTATTGCAGCCATTTCAGCTTTCATCGTAATAGAGACATCAAATTGGTGAATGCCTACCCTAGACTGACCAGTAGAAGTGGAGGAGGAAGAAGAAGAAGTTGGTCTGGTGCTCTCCCATTGAAGTGTTTGTTCCGCAAGGTCGTCGAAGAATTGTCACACTTCCTCGTCAGATTCGATAGGAAGTGGCCCTGACAAATGGTTTCCAACAACTGCTTGGTTGCTGGGTTCAGACCCTCGTATAAGGTTTGGCAAAGTTTCCATTTCTCGATACCATGGTGAGGGCACTGAACAAGAAGGTCTTTATACCGGTCAAATCACTTCCAGATGGGTTCAGTAGGAAGCTGAGAGAATTGGTTGATTTCGTTACGGATCCTTGCGGTTTTATGATTCGGATAGAATTTCTTGAGAAACGCTTTCACAAACTTGTCCCAACTGGTTATGGAGTGGGAAGCAGTGCTATACAGCCACTTTTCAGCAAGATTGCACAAAGTGAACGGAATGACCCGTAGCCGTATAGCATCGTCCGACAGCTGGGTAGTTTTCATCATGGCACAAACATTTTGGAACTTGTTGATGAAGATATAGGCATCTTCAGATTCAAGCCCATGAAATTTCGGAAGCATGTTAATGAAGTGGGGCTTAATTTCAAAATTATCCCCATTGGCCGGTGGAAGGGAAAGACAGGTGGGAAGTGCAGAACGGGTGGGATAGAAATGATCCTGGAGCGTGATTCGCTGTGGCGCTACAACAGGCGGTGGTGGATTATTCGCATCCATAGGAGGTGGAATCAATCCCGGGGGAGTCAAAAAGATGTTTGGATTAAATCCTGACATTGCAGAAGAAGAGGTTGGTGATGGTGAAGATGAGGATGTATGAACGGAGTTCCGGTCAACGTCGGAGTTGGCCGGCAAAGGTAAGGGTGAAAGAGGCGTGGACGGAGTTTCGACGTCTGAGTCGATCGCGTAGTCAGTAGCGACTAACGTAACGCGGACTAGGCGGGCGCTAGTGTCCCGAGTCCAAGCGGACATATACTAAACGAGTTTAGTATAGTCAAAGCGGAGAAGGTGAGGGTAAGAAAACGTCAATGGAGAAATACGATGGGTGGTGGGTGAAAAAATGGGATTTTGGCGACAAAGGGCAAGTTTTTATAAAAGTTTTTGGTTTTTGTGTTTTTGTTTTCTTTTAGAAAGAGCTTTACAGAAATATGTACGGACTTGCGGCTTCAAGCAATCACAAACAAGATATGCACAATCACACCTAGATCTAGGGTCACCTAGGTCAGCTAGACAACTCCTAACTGTTCCAAAGGGCTAGAAATAGGACCTCAAACCGCCTCTTCTCCGCCAATTGCGGCCAGGTAAGTGCCAGGTAAGTGGGAGGCTCCCCACTACGTAAGTAGTGGTCCTAATTAAGTAACCACTTGCCTTGGACACACTTGCCTAGACACCGCAAAGTCAGGATAGGATAAACGGCTGATGCCTGTAACTAGTCCTCTGTCCTATTGAGCGTGAAGTCCTTAGGGCTGAGTCTAGTATTTTTTAATTAAACAATGGTCAATGCATATGCTTTTTGTGATTTCTGGGGTCCTGGGAAGGGTGATGAAATCCCCACCCAATCTGGATTGGTTTCAAGCCCCTTAAAGTCCGTATTAATATATGCAAAGCAGTAACAATCAACTGCAATCAATTTTATTTTTTAGCGCGGCGCAAAGAATCCTGCACACGAACAATTTATTGGAAGGGGGAAGAAAGTTTGCACAAAGAATGCTGCAGAAAACACAGTTCAGTGGAGTTCAGAGGAGTGGGGAAGAGGAGAGAGATACTCACAGAAAATTTGAGATGCAAAAGGCACCAAGCGGCCGCGGTTCCGCGGCCTAAGCCTGCTTATGCCGCGGTTCCGCGGCAGTAAGGGTGATGTGGGGCTTCAAAAATTTTGTGGGTCCTACCTTGGCTGTCCTCTTCTTGTCTGGATTTCCTGAATCTTGATTTTCTCACTGTATCTGCTCCAGATTTTTACAGTAGACCGTTGGCTCCGTCTTGATCCATCGCGGTGTAGCCGCGAGATATGGGTCTAACTTCCCACGTCTTTGGCACTGAACTCGACCGTCTTTTTATCCTGCACACTTGCACAAAAACTAATCAAAAATAACAAGATGGTTTTTTACAATGTATATATTTTTTTGTTTTGTTTTTCGGTTAGATTTATATTCACAAATTAACCCGAAATTACACAAAGAAATAAAATACCGTCTCGCCGGCAACGGCGCCATTTGATTGGTAGAGTTTTTGCGTGCTTAGTTAATTACCGCAATCAAGACGGTTTCGCTTGTAGCTAGCCGGTTGAGTACGGGTCGTCCGCATGGAGATGCGAATCTTTTTCTATGTGCTTTAACGAGTTAAGTCCAAATGTCCAGGTTTGTTTTTAGATTACTTATGTGCTAAAATGATATATAAAGAGAGCTTGTTAGGGTTATGATTAGGTTAGTTTGAGTTAGGAGTCGCTCACTTCTTTCATTGCCACTCTTAATATCGGTGTTACAGTAATCGGCAACAACGTGGATTAGCATGACTAGGAAGGAACTAGCGAGTATAAGCTAGGCTTTCCAATGCTTAAGTTCTTCCTTTTGGTGCTTGTTCGTCCGTTCTTGGCTCTTAGCCTTAACCTCCGGTTAATTCAACCACAACCGGTCTCACTAAGGAATCACCGCTATCATGTAGGATAGGGTGCCGTAGGGAGCGGATTGTGGTTCAATTAACGGGAGTCCGAATTAAGATGTTGGGCAAGAAAAGAGTGAGAGATTTCCTTCTCTCAAACTTTTCTTATCCTACCCTAACAAGTATGAAAACTACTCACCCATTACAAGAAAAAGAAAAATAAAACAAAGGAGGAAGGGTAGAAAGAAAGAGGTTAGAAGATTACAACTAGCTATTTGAGACCTAACTTTGGCAAGGATCAAGCTTAAGCATCATTGTTGTTTAAAGATAAAGAAAAGGAGAACAAGAAATAAACAAACAACAAATAACAACAACTAGATTAGCAAATGAAAAATACAAGCAATTATAATTAATAATAAGACAAGCATGGTAACAAAAAGAACTCTTTATTCATCCTTCACTCACAAAAGCTCACTACAAGGTTTTAATGGAGAAGAGATGAGAAGAGGAAGAAGAACAACATGTATTCTAAAATCTAAATACAAGAATAAGCCCCCCTTGGCTTTGGCAAGTTCTGGACTATTTATAGGCAGGGAACTGGAAACCTAGGGCAACAATCTGCCTCCATATAGAATGACCAAAATACTCCTGAAACCTCATCCACTGCGAAGCCCGTACGGCCGCGGTTCCACGGCCTAAGCATGCTTATGCCGCGGAACCGCGGCCCTTTAGGAGACTTAGGTCATGAAATTTTGTGGTTTTCCCTGCTTTTTAGTACTCTTCAGTGTGGTATATGTTTTTTTCCAGAACCTCTTCACAATATTTCCAGAATTCCAGCAGAACAAAAGGTGATGTGATGTGGATCTTTTGCCATGATTTCCTCGAGCTCCGCGTAGATATGTTGGATCTTGTGTTGACATTGAGCTTTGTGCATGAAAATGACATCGATTTGCCATTTTGTCCCTTAAACTGGTGTGCGGCAACATACGGATAGAGAGCGGAGACCCGTGTTTTATCTGTGGTTGGCAGTAATCCGAAATTTGTTGTGCTTTTCCATGAATTTCACTGTTTAGAGCCGGGAACCTGTATCCTGCAATTAACTAGCAAACACGACTCAAGAGCACCTACCGATAAGCAATGTGATAAAAATTGGGCGGTATAAAAATGCAAAAATCTGATATGAACAGCTACGTGGAACGTGGATTATGTCACTTCTGACCCCGTGGAAAACGTCCAGAGCGGATCCTGGTCCTCGCGGAGCACAGCAGTGAACTCGTGTGAAGCATCCAGAGCGGAGCCTAGTCCTCGCTGAACACGGCAGTGAACCCGTGGGAAGCATCTAGAACAAAATTCCTGGTCACGTGGAACGCGGATAACGTCACTTCTGACCCCATGGAGAACGTCCAGAGCGGATCCTGGTCCTCGCCAAACACGGCAGTGAACCCATAGGAAGCATCCAGAGCAAACTTCGGACTGTGGAGTCCTTAAATCCATGGACTATGATGTCCTTAACCTTGACCATGATGTCTTAAAACTAATATCGGACTGTGAGGTCCTTAAACTCACGGACTATGATGTCCTTAACCTCGACCGTGATGTCTTAAAACTAAGAATCAACCGCAATGATTTTAAACTAATTTTACCTTGGTTCAAGGGTGCTTCTCTTCACTCCTTTGATATTTGTCGTTGTAATTCCTCAACGTCTTCAAAGAGGTGACAGGACCTAACAACCACACATTTCACGGACTGTGGAGTTCTTAAATCCATGGACTATGATGTCCTTAACCTCGACCGTGATGTCTTAAAACTAACATGGGACTGCGAAGTCCTTAAATCCATGGACTATGATGTCCTTAACCTCGACCGTGATGTCTTAAAACTAACATCGGACTGTGGAGTCCTTAAATCCACGGACTATGATGTCCTTAACCTCGACCGTGATGTCTTAAAACTAACGACGGATTGTGGAGTCCTTAAATCCACGGACTATGATGTCCTTCACCTCGATCGTGATGTATTAAAACTAACATCGGACTGTGAGATCCTTAAACTCACGGATTATGATGTCCTTAACCTCGACCTTGATGTCTTAAAACTAACATGGGACTGTGGAGTCCTTAAATCCACGGACTATGATATCCTTAACCTCGACCGTGATGTCTTAAAACTAACATCGGACTGTGGAGTCCTTAAATCCACGGACTATGATGTCCTTAACCTCAACCGTGATGTCTTAAAACTAACGAAGGATTGTGGAGTCCTTAAATCCACGGACTATAATGTCCTTAACCTCGACCGTGATGTCTTAAAACTAACATCGGACTGTAAGGTCCTTAAACTCATGGACTATGATGTCCTTAACCCCGACCGCGATGTCTTTAAACTACGGTATTCTGAAAAACGTCCAGAGCGGAGCCTGGTCCTCGCCAAACACAGCAGTGAACCCGTGGGAAGCATTCCGAGCAACCCCTGACTCCGTGAAATGCGGATAAGGACAACTGCATCCATCACTTAAGGATCCTCACGACTCGTAAGGGAGTAAATTCTCTTGTGAGATCCTTACGACTTTCAAGGAAAAACACACTTAGGAATCCTTGTTCCCGCCAAAAATTTCTACGCAAAAGAGTCCAAGGTATCAAATGGCAGCGATATGCTTAAGGAAATGCGAACCGGTATCTTCCGGGCTGTTTTTTGACAAACTCCAGAGTGAGAAACAGATAAATTCTAATGGTATCGAAAGCGGCTCGAAAAACCCTTCGATTTGATATATTATGGGCCTCATAATTCATCCGGGATCAAAAGTTATGAGGAATTACGTGTCCACACGTGATGGACTTTTAAGAACCCGCTGGAGGAGTTAAAAGATATAATAAAAACTCAGAAAAGACCCCAATAGGGCATCACGTGCTCATACGTGACCATGAGTCACGTGCAGACACGTGATGGGCTTTTAAGGCCTCTAAAATAAGAATAGAATTAAATTCTAAAATCTGTTCCCTGATTAAAAATCAGGAATCACGTGCTCACACGTGACCAATGGTCACGTGTTGACACGTGATGGTTAAAACTGAAGCGTAAACAAACAGCTGAAGGAAATACCTCAATGAGGTGTCGCGTGCTCACACGTGACCAATGGTCATGTGCTGACACGTGATGGTTACAACTGAAGCGTAAGTAAACACTGAGAAAAGGACTCAATTGGGGGTCACGTGGCAACACGTGACTGGCTGTAAAAGCCTTGCTGTTCAACAGAATTAAATTCTAAAAAAAAAGATCATTTAAATCTTTCGAAATAGAATTAAAATTCTAAAAGCTTCTAAATCTTTCCAAATGGAAAAGAATTATAGGGACTGTTGGATTAAAGATCCAAAGGTGATTAAAAATCACCAATTTATGGAAAAATCCTAGACAAGGAAAGATTTCCCTGAAAATCTCACCAGAATAACAAATAGAAAATCTTTTGGATTTAAAATCCACGGTGAATAAAATTCACTGAATGATCTAAAGGCCCAAATTGATGATAAATATAAATCAAATCTCTCAACAATCAAATCAAATCTTTCAATGAGAGATTTGCTAAACAAATTGATTCTTTTCCTTCTCCTATAAATAGGAGCCAAGAAGAGAAGAGAAGGAACTACCTTTCTGGAGAGAGAAACAGAGGGAGGAGAATTTAATTCTCAAGAGAAAAGAAAAGAGAGGAGAATTTAATTCTCTGCAAAAGAAAAACCCTAGGTAAGGAAAAAGAGGCTTCAAAGATAATTTAATTCTCAAAAGAGTTTAACTCTTACATAAAGAAAAGAACTTAGTTCTTTCTCTGGTCGAGGATCTGCAAAGTGCACATCTCCCCATGAATTGAGAATTTAATTCTCATTGGGTTGAGATCCTGCCATGCGGATCTAAAACACAGAGGAGGAATTGAGTTTTGAGAATTTAATTCTCCCAGACTCACAGGAATTTAATTCCACCTAAAAATGAAACTAGGGTTTAACCCTAATCAAGAATTTAATTCTTTTACATATCTGAGAATTTAATTCCTTTAAAAATAAATTAGGGTTTTATCCTAAATAAGAATTTAATTCTTTCACAATAGGAATTTAATTCCTCCAAAATCATAACTAGGTTTTAACCCTACAGAGAATTCAATTCTTAAAAGATCTCTGTTCATGAAAAGAACTAGGGTCACGTGACCCTTGAAAAGATCCCTGAAGAAAAGAAGCTTTGAGGCAATGCCCCACGTGCTCCCACGTGACTCCTAAAACGCAGAAAGAAAAAGCAAAGGAAATGAAAGCTTTGGGCGCTCTCACGTGTTATCATGTGAGCCCTCAGCAAATGCTTTAACAATTGGCGCACGGATCCCCATCACGTGCCTACACGTGATGCTCTAAAATAAAAATGAAAGTGTTTAACACTTAATGGCAGAACGAAGAAAGGAGTTTCGGCCCAATCTCAGGCACCTCACGTGCCCCACGTGACCTCTGAAGCACAAGGAATAGAAAAGAGCTCTGGGGCGCCCTCACGTGTCACCACGTGACCCCTAGTGAGCATTATAACGCACAGAGCAAGGGCTTTCATCACGTGCTCGCACGTGATGGCCGTCAGAACTAAAGTGTTAAACACTTACCTGCAGAATAAAATAAGGGGAATCAGGGCGCTCTCACATGTCCACACGTGACCCCTCTCTCCTTAGTGCTTAACACTAATTTGAAGACTTTGTCCTCAGTGTTTAACACTGATTTTCTTAGTATTTTGGAAAACTCTATTTATAGGTTTTAACACTGATTTGCTTAGTGTTTAACACTAATTTGAAAACTCTATTCCCAGTGTTTAACACTGATTATCTTTTAGTGTTTAACACTAACTTGCTAATCTTATTTCCCAGTGTTCAACACTGTTAGTCTTTAGTGTTTAACACTAGCTTTAGCCCAATTGGCTAAGTTTCTAGAGGCAAACCCTCTCCTTCAATGGACCAACAGAGGGCCAATTTTTCAAACATAATTGGACTTAGCCCAAACTGGCCATAAGTCCTCAAATCATCTTGAACTGAGCACATCTGCTCTTTCAACCAACTCATTGGTTCAAGGGTATATCTCTGAACTCCTCTGATATTTGTCGTTGTAATCCTTCAACGTCTTCAGAGAGGTGACGGGTCCCGACGACCACACATCAAGACGGACTATGTGGTCCTTTAAACCCACGGACTTATGCGTCCTTAAACTAAAATACGGACTGTGGGGTCCTTAAACCCACGGACTTATACGTCCATAAACTACCTATGGACCACCATGTCCCTAAACTGGCAATGGACTACCATGTCCCTAAACTGGAGATGGACCACTATGTCCCTAAACTGGAACAATAGAGCCCAAATGCTCTTTTGTCGGATCTAAACGATCCCGTTAAGTTGATCTTAGTCTCAAATCAGACTAACGTATCCTTAACAAACGTTTAAGTTGATCTTAGCCTCAAATATGGCTAACGTATCCTTAAACCAAAACCTTCAAACAGACTTTAGTCCCAAATTGGACTATAGATCTCCAAACCAACTTTGGCTCAAGGGTACATCTCTGAACTCCTCTGACATCTGTCATTGTAATCCTTCAACGTCGTCAGAGAGGTGATGGGTCCCGACGGTCATACCTGCAATGGACCACCATGTCCCTAAACTGGAACAATAGAGCCCAAATGCTCTTTTGTCGGATCTAAACGATCCCGTTAAGTTGATCTTAGTCTCAAATTGGACTAACGTATCCTTAACAACTGTTTAAGTTGATCATAGCCTCAAATACGGCTAACGAATCCTTAAACCAAAACCCCAAAACCAAATCTAAGAAAATACGGATTTGGACTAATCCACGTCCTACGGGCGACAACATAAATTAGTCTCCGTATATAATCCACGGGCAACCAAAAACAAAATAAACACCCACGACACAAAGTGACCATCTGGAGAAGGAGAAAGTTGTTACCGCGATGCGGTAGCGTAATTAACTGCAGGAGCTTGCGCCTGCAGGGAAGAGCGTCCCCACAATCAAAAACCCCTCAAACGAGGGGGAATCTGACGAAGTCTGCTACATCGGCCGCATCCGTCTAAACCTCCGATACACGGTGCCATAAATCAACTTGGCATCTTCGGAGAGGTAGACGGATAAAACCATATAGCATCTGCCCCGAATCTCAGTGCCAAGACATCCCAGTCTTGTGCGCCGTCTTTCGCAGACGAATTGTCACCACAGCATTCTTCCTCCAGCAGGATTCGGACGCGACAATCAAACAAACGGAGCCACGGCAAAATTCCAGCTCCACCTCGACATTCGTTTCGATACAGCAGACGAATTGTCACCACAGCGTTCTTCCTCCAGCGGGATTCAGACGCAACATCATCAAACAAACGGAGCCACGGCAAAATCCCAGCTCCACCCCGACGTTCGTTTTGATACAGCAAACGAATTATCACCACAGTGTTCTTCCTCCAGCGGGATTCAGACGCAACATCATCAAACAAACGGAGCCACGGCAAAATCCCAGCTCCACCCCGACGTTCATTTTGATACAACAGACGAATTATCACCACAGCGTTCTTCCTCCAGCGGGATTCGGACGCGACAATCAAACAAACGGAGCCACGGCAAAATTCCAGCTCCACCTCGATATTCGTTTCGATACAGCAGACGAATTGTCACCATAGCGTTCTTCCTCCAGCAGGATTCGGACGCGACAATCAAACAAACGGAGCCACGGCAAAATTCCAGCTCCACCTCGACGTTCGTTTCGATACAGCAGACGCGTTGTCACCCCAGCATTCTTCCTCCAGCGGGATTCGAACGTGACAGTCAATCAAACAGAGCCACGGCAAAATTCCAGCTCCATCTCGATATTCGTTTCGATACAGCAGACGAGTTGTCACCCCGGCGTTCTTCCCCTAGCAGGGTTCAGACGCGATAATCAAACAAACGGAGCCGTGGCAAAATCCCTAGTTCCCACCACGACATTCGTCTCGATACAGCAGACGCAATGCCAGCAAACGAAGCAAAGGCCAAATTCCTAGCTTCAGGGTCTTGACGGCAGCTCACATAAAGCCCGAAAGACTATCGGAGATCATCCCCATACCAGTGCGGAGTGGTTATGACTCATCAGGGCTCGCCAAAATGAGCCTAACCTCAAGTAAAAAGCGGCATGGCAAATTCCTAACGCTTGCTCTTCCGATGGTCAAACTGTCTAGGAAGATTGCTTGAAGACGTCTTGTCCAGCCCCCGAAGGGATCAGAGACACGGCAGTCGCAGGGCTACTCGAACAGCACGATTGCCTATCGAGGACTATATCGGCTTATGCGACGGTACGATGGCCAAAACCCTAAGTACCACCAACCTTAACGGGCTTCTGTCGTAAAGAACAGAGGTTAAATGCGACGTTAAGATGTTCTTGCGAGAAACGCTCGATTCTTCTCGACTTGTGAAGAAATTGTTGAGGCGGCTCGACTCGTGAGATAAAGCCTTAGGCAGTAGGCATAAAAGAAGCCTGTTTCCTAAGCACTGGGACCCTACAAGTTGACCCAAAACGGTCTCTTGCATACCATCTACGGGTCTCACTCTTTAAAGTCGAGTTTCGACAGGGAGGGAAACAACCGCTTACGGGTCCTTTCGACTCGTAAAAGGGAAAAATTCTCTTATGAGATCCTTACGACTTATAAGAGAAAACCACACTTAGGAATCCTCACGATTCCTAAGGAGAAAAAAACCCACCTACGAGAACCTCTCGATCCGTAGGGAGAAAAGTCTCTATGAGACCCCCACGGCTCATAGAGTTGAAAAGTCTTAGGCGGCAGATCTGAACCTGCGGCCTAAGCCATTATTATTGCATGGAGAAATCAAGGTGCTTACGAGCTAATTGTAACAGTATACTGATAATAAGAGAGTGACAGAAAGAACATCCGATTTACACTTGATCAAGTGTTTAAGACATACTCATTCATGCACATGCAAACGGTTCGGGATGAGGAATAAGACAAGATGAAATGGAAATTTTCTATTCATATCATAAAAAAGGGGGTTCTTACAATCACGGAGAAATAAATAATAACATTATTAAAATGTTTACAAAGGTATGACTTCGGATCCGGGGCACGGATTGAGGAATTCAAAAGTAAGGCCATCCAGAGTTCTCCTGGCCTTTCTGATGATTCTCGTGCGCAGCCTCTCACGCTCCTGGGTGTCAAGGTCTTCAGCAAGGCCCCCTATCCTTTGATAAGCAGCGATTATCGTCGTCTCCTAGAGGACTTGATGTAGGATGTCGATGAGGCTGTCCCGCCGTTTCTTCGAAATCAACCCTGTCAGGTACACTGAATGCACCTTGTCTTCGGCATCATCCAGCGCATTGAGCGGTAGGGCGTCGTGAAACCCCGGAAGTGCTCTCCATATTGCTCCCAGCACGATCTTTAAGAGAGCTGAATAACGAGGAAGCAACCAACCATCACTTGCGTTGAGACGACCCATGACCTCCGCACGCTGGGCGTCCATAAACTCCTGGTTCTGTTGACGGCCCTGTACACGGATATCCTCATAAGTGATGAACTCGTGCAAGCTGTATAGACGTACCGCCATAATATCTGAAGAAAACAGTACAGGGAGATTAACAAATAAGAAAATACAGAAAGTTAAAAGTTAAACTCCTCGAGAGCAATGCTCTGCAGACAGGAGTGACACCAGTCAAAATCAGCTATGAGGAGAATTTGAGGAAAATTCCCAAAGAACATTGAGAGCTCTGCTCTGGGAAAAATGATATAATAGTATCAAATGCCATGAAGAACTCTTAAGAATTCTTCTATATGATTTGGAAGGAGCAAAGCTCCATTAATTAAGAAAATCCAAGGAAAATCTTTTAGAGAACAGAGCTCTTTAGACCCCCTTAGAGCAAAGCTCTGCTTAGTGAAACCCTAAATGGGTCTTCTTTAGATCAGGGATCTATTGAGAGCAAAGCTCTTAAAATTAATTTAATTTAATCAAAATTAATATTTTTACCTAAAATTCTCTAAAGTTGAAATTTTAAAAGTGTTTAAACAAGAGAGCAGGGCTCTGAGTTCTGAAAGTAAAATTGTGAAGATGAAAATCATCTAAAGGACCAAAGGTCCTAGTTATAGGCATCAAATACCCTTTCAACTCCCAAGAGTTACCGCAGCGGTTGGAATTCCGCCACTGTTGCGGTCACGTTTAGAGCCACATAAGCGCAACGGTGGGGGGGCATTTGTTTACCCCAATCAGAGCAAAACTCTGTTCAAATTCCAAGGCGGGAAACGAAGCAACGCTTCTGTTTCCCAATAAGAGCAAAGCTCTGTATTGAAAATTAAAATTAAAATAAATGAAGCAACGCTTCAGATCCCCTGCGCTGCGCACAGAGCGCCACGTGTCAAAATCAGACACACCAGCGCAGGGAGCGCACCCCATCAGAGCAAAGCTCTAAAAAAACTTCAGTTGCGCAAGCGCAGCTGCGCTGCGCTGTGCGACACGTGTCAGCGCAACTGCGCTGTGCGCTGCGCGACACGTGTCAGCACAGAAGCCCATAAAAAAAAGAAACTTCAGTTGCGCAAGCGCAGCTGCGCTGCGCGACACGTGTCAGCGCAGAAGCGCACAAAAAAAAACTTCAGCTGCGCAAGCGACACGTGTCAGCGCAACTGTGCTGAGCCACACGTGTCAGTGCAGAACCGCACAAAAAAAAACTTCAGCTGCGCGACACGTGTCAGCGCAGATGCGCAAGCGCAGCTGCGCTGCGCTGTGCGCTGCGCGACACGTGTTACGCTCTACAGCATTTGCGCCAACCAGAATTAAAATTCTGAAAAATCTTTTCTGTTCTTGTTAAAACAAGAAGATTTTCTTCTGTAAAACAGAGGCCTTCGGATCAAAGATCCAACGGTGGGGAAAATTCCCCAAATCACTCAGAGAAAGATCTCTTTAACAAATTTAACTAATTTATGGGCACTATAAAAAGGGCCCTAGACCTCAATTCAAAGGCATCAACATCTTTCAAAAAAAAAGAGAGTAGAGAATTCTCGAGAACTCCTCAAGAACAACAGAAGGTAAAAATCTTTGAAAGAAGAGAAAATTCTCTTATGAACAGATCAGTGATCTAAAACAAGATCATTGATCTTTAAACATAACTAAATAAAGGAATAAATAATAAAATAAAAATAGTGCCTTGCACTTTTTCATGAACCTTTGGTTCTTTAAGATAAGAAAAAACTTATCTTTTCCTTTGATCTAAATTAGTTTAAAAAAAATCTAACAGTGCTTTACACTTCTGTTCATTTTTAAATAGAGATTTGCTCTTTGTGATTGGCGTAACTCACCAGAGGGCGCCACGTGTCAGCAGCGCAAGTGCAGCGCACTAGCGCAGCGCACTGCGTTTGCGTGACACGTGTCGTCGTCACAAGCGCTTGCGCTCTCTGATTGGCGCAAAGTGCCTGATAAATGCAATGCATTTCCTAAAAGGGCCAGGCCCAAATCAAAAAGACCAAGCAGGCCAAAATAAATTACAAAGCAATAAAAGGGCAGAGCCCAAATGAAATTGATGCTCTGCATCATTTATAAAGGGCAGAGCCCAAAACAAATTGATGCTCTGCATCCTTTCTGGGCAAAGCCCAAATAAAAATGAAAAGAAATGCAATGCAAAAGCAAATAAAATGTTGGACATTTTCAACTGGACTTAGCCAAATTTTGGCCATAAGTCCTTAAATTAAATTGACTGAGCAAGATTGCTCTCTTAAATCAATTTACTACCGGTTCGAGGGTACATCTCCGAACTCCTCTGACACCTATCGTTGTAATCCTTCAACGACGTCAGAGAGGTGACGGGTCCCGACGACCACACATCAATATGGACCGGAACGTCCTTAAACTAATATTGGACCGGAACGTCCTTAAACTAATATCGGACCATCACGTCCTTAAACTGGAATATGGACCACCACGTTCCTAAACTGGAGCATGGACCACTACGTCCCTAAACTGGAACAATAGAGCCTCCAAATACTCTTTTGCCGGATCTAAACGATCCCGTTTAAGTTGATCTTAGCCCCCAAACACGGCTAACGTATCCTTAAACATTCAAACGAACTATAAAACTCCAAATCAACCTTGGTTCAAGGGTACATCTCTGAACTCCTCTGACATCTGCCGTTGTAATCCTTCAACGACGTTAGAGAGGTGACGAGTCCCGAAGGCCGGATATTAAATGGATTATCACGTTAAGTTGATCTTAGTCTAAAGCAGGACTATCGTATCCTTAACGAACGTTTAAGTTGATCTTAGCCGCAACGCGACTAATGCATCCTTAAACTAAAAACACCAAACCCAAATCTAAGTAAATACAGATTTGGACTAATCCACGTCCTACGGGCGACGACATTACTCAGTCTCCGTATACAATCCACGGGCAACCACAAAAAAAACAAACACACACGACACGAAGTGAAATTCTGGAGAAGAAGAAAGTTGTTACCGCGATGCGGTAGCATAATTAACTGCAGGGGCTTGCGCCTGCAGGGAAGAGCGTCCCCACAATCAAAAAACCCTCAAGCGAGGGGGAATCTGACGAAATCTGCTACATCGGCCGCATCCGTCTAAACCTCCGATACACGATGCCATAAATCAACTTGGCATCTTCGGAGAGGTGGACGGATAAAACCAAATAGCATCTGCCCCGAATCTCAGCGTCAGGGCATCGCGGTCCTGTGCGCCGCCTTTCGGAGGGGAACAATCCTCACGATTCTTAAGGAGAAATTACACCTACGGGATCCTCTCGACCGGTAGGGAGAAAAGTCTTTTTGAGTCCCTTACGGCTCATAAAGTCAAAAAGTCTTAGGTGACAGATCCTAACCCTGTTTTCTAATCCATCACCACTCTACAAAGAATCCAAAATTGACAGTTATATGCTATCTACAGATCGCACTTTCTAAAATCACATTGCAACAACACAGCAAGGAGAAGAAAGCAACAGTATAACAAAAAGAATGTCTTTATTCATGAAACTCAATCGAATACAAGATACATCGTATAAAGGAATAAAAAATAGATACATATTATTCAGAGATTACAAGTGTATGATACAAAGGCAGCTACTGAGAAAGAAGCGTTTTCAACAAGTCCGCAAGCTGCTCTCGCGCTTCTTTCAGTGCCTTCTCATGATCAGCCGCCGCGGCTAGCCCCACTTCGATTCGAGTCCTTTGCTGCAAGCATGATGAAATCTTCTCATCAATTTTCTCGCTGGGCAGCTTCGTGACTCTGCGTAACCCACTCGATAGTGTCGAGCTTCAGTCTTAATACAAGCCCGTCCGAGATACATTGTTGCAAGGTGTCAAAGACGGCTCTCAGTTGTGCAACGTTCGCCTCGACCTGGGCACGCAACTGGATAGACTCGGCGGAAGCCTCCTCGCATTTCTTCCACCTCAAGTTCGCTTCTTGTTTGAAATGACGGAGGAAGGACGCACTCTGCTCAACCCATGCGGCCTGCTGTGAGTTCAAAGCATGAGTCTCAGTGGCAAAACGCATAAGTTCAAGTCGATGCAGACAAGCTTCGATCTTCCTGCAGTGACTAACCCAAGACTCGACGACGCCTTCATTATGGAAATTTACAAGCATCGCTAGCATTGGATTGACCTCGGCAGTGAAATATGCGGCAGATGTAGGAGCTTCCGCGTCAAGCTCCTCGACGTATTCGCTCAACATGCGCAGACTCGTCACAGCACCCTTTAAGGATGGACGTCTGGAGAAGGGGCCTGCCGGCATCATAAGGCAAGATTCGAAAGAGGCCGGAGTCGAAGCGACCGCTGCAAAACAAGTCACAATCAGAGGACAGATCTGGAAATATAAGAGATTCATGAACAATGGAATTTACTATACCAGCTGCAGCAGGTGGCAAAGCCGGGAAGACCGATGGCGCAACTGATCTCACATCTCCTCCTTCAATCTGTAGCACTGCAATCAGGGCAAAGAAGAATCATAAATAATTTCATTATCTGTAAAAGAAAGAGTATTAATTGAAAGCTATATTCACCAGCGCCACTTGATGAAGCAATCTCCGACGGGAAGGAGAAGTGGGGATGCAACACCTGGTACAGGTGGTCAAAAAGGACTCCTTCAAAAACGCGATAACGCAACGTCGGTACATGAATTATACGCCTGAGGGATAAGACTAATGGGTTACAAATCCATACCTTCCAGCATTTGCGACGGTGCGAGAGAAGGTAGAGAGGTGGTCACCGTCAGGACGGTAACTGACGGCGCTGTCTCGAGTAGCTTGATTCCAGCACCAGCCGTACCTGCATTAGAAGCAAGATAAACTTTATTAGGAAAGATTGCAGAATAAAAAGAAGGGCGGTGACCCAAAATTTACTTGATGAGTCGCCAGCCGGAGCCGTGACGAGGGCGTCACTTGATGCAACGGTGGCGTCTCCCTCCTCCATTGGGGTGGTCTCACCTCCCGTCGCCTTGTCCCCTGACTCCACAGGAACCATCGTCACGCTCGCGACGCCAGGAGACGACAAGGAACCGTAGGCAGGGAGAGCGATAATCGGAGTGGTGCTCGACTCTTGAGAAAGAGCAGCCATCTCATGCCCAGCGATCGTACCCGTTTCGCCCGCTACCACCTCGGGCTCAGTGGTCGCAACCGTCTCGTCCATAGCTGCCTTAGGCTTGTCCATAGCAGCCGTTTCGTCCACTGTTGCCTCAGGCTCGGCCGTAGCAGCCGTCTCACCCGCCGTCACCTCAGACTTGGCATTGGTATCCATCTCGGGCATAGCAGTCGTGACTGTCTCGTCAGCCACTATCTCGGGCCCGGCAACTATGGTTACATCGACTACCGTCGCCTCGGGTTCAGCAGCTACCTCCTCCACCGCCCCCTCAGGCTCAACGGTCGCTGCCACTCCTTCAGTAAGGCTCGGCCCTACAGGAAAAGATATATAAGAACAGATAGTTTAAAGTTTTGACAACGAAGCCTCAAAACACATTACCTGAGGTTGATTTACCGTTGGCTTCCCGAGCTGCACGTGCCGCTCGTCTATGAGCAGTAGACAAGGCAACCGGGAGCTCCTCTGAAGGAGTATCAGCGGGAGTAACGGCGCTTGAACCTGCTCCCGCAGCCAAAGCAGCACTACGCTCCCTTGCTGCGCGCCTCAAGCGCTTCCTTTCCTCCCGGCCCGTCACGACAGACCTTTTGGAAGCCTCCTTCAGCAAGGCGTCGTCGTCCGCATTCAGGGCTACCTCCAGAGTCGTCAAGGCTTCCATCATCGGTTTTTTAAGCAGGGCCTCTTGCGGTAATGCCGAAGAGGCCGGGACTTCGGTATTTGGCCCGGGGAGAATTTCCACATCAGCTTGCGGGATAGGCCTTGTGGTCCATGTGATAATACAAAGAGAGGGTCAGATTACTCATAAGAAATGGAAGCAGAAACATAGCGAATCGAAATGTACCAAGGCCTAAGGATGCTCTAAGTCGTTCCTCCTCCTCAAAAGTCTTGAGAGAAGCAGCGAGAGCATCTTCGGTAGAAATGCCTATTAAAGAAGGAAAAGCGTTAGTCAAAGACAATGATAGAGGTATGATGCAATGATAAAAAATACAACTAATGATTACCTGATTGCGCGAGTTTAGCCAACCACTCGTCGCGTCTTGCCAATCGCTCGGAAGCTGCGATGGCAGCCGCCAGATCAGTGTCATCTGGCGGCATAAATAGGCCGTCGTTGGTCCCGTACTCACCCAAGCCCTCGCTATAAGGAGCATGAGGTTCCTAACCCAATACAACGTCAACAGAGAGGATCGACTTCTTCTTCCTCTTCTGCGCGCGAACTCCGGTCGCAGCCAAAATCAGCTTACGCTTCATGGGCACTTTGGGACGGCGGGTCCCGATATCCGAGCCCATGCCGGATTCGGGTGAAACCACGTTTACCGTCTCCATGGGAGCACGGGGCGCTGATGGCACGTCCATAGGATCACGGGGCAATCCATGCGTGGGGCTTAGCACACGTGGAGGCTCAACTACAGCATCTCCTCTTAGTGGAGGAAGGACAGGGGTCCTTTGCTTTAAAGGGACGTTGCGATCACTGGCGGGGGGGCGCACTCTTGCGATCGAGCAGCAGCCACTTCTCTTCCCTGATGACAGTGCCCATCTCCTGTTGATATCAGGCCCCGTATACGTTGAGGGCCCTTGGAATGCAACCCGGCTCGCTAATGAAGAAGTGGGAGCCCGTATTTAACCGCATAAAGTGATGCAGTGCACTTCGTATTCCCTCTCTGGTGGCCGCAGGCTCTTCTAAAAACGCCTCCAGTGGGACCCCCTGTTTATAACTTAGCTGCTGAGCAAAACGATGGGGGTTGTATCTCAGAAAAAGTGCCGCATCATTTTTCCTCAATACGAGGAAGCCCGTCCTGATGGAGTATAAATGTAGAATCTCTCGAGCTTTCAACACGGAGGCCCCGTCCTTGAAATTATCGCGCAACGCTAGCACAATCTTGGAAGTTTCCTGGCCGATTGTCAGGACCTTGTCCGTGAAAGAAATACCCGCTCCGACCGTGCGCGGACGAAGAAGCAACCCCCTAGCCTCTCGCTGAGGCGGATTCATGATAGAAGCGTCGATCAGCCGCATAATTCTCGGGAATCTGTACTTCTCGTAAAACGAGGGTCTTTTATGAATACCAAACACCCCGAGCACGTGCATTTCCATCCACGAAGTATAGTCAATCGGGAAATTGGCGGCTTGCACCCCCAGTTCAGTTGTGTCCGCCGCCATGCTAAGACCATGGTACAGGTGGGCCAACCCGGCAATCCCGATGGCCAATTGTATGTCAGCCACCATTCGATGTGCTGGATAGAAGACGGACAGCCTCATATATTGAGGGTGCATGGGGAGCACGAACCAGCACAACCATAGCCCCAAAAACCCGAGAAAGAAAGTCTCCTTGTCGATACCCGGAGCAGCGATTTCCGACAAAGGGATGATTGCGGCATCGGGGAGATAAAGCCTTTTTGATCATCTTCCAGTACTGGTCGACGATCTAAGCAAAAGCCGAAGGGATCGTCGAGCTTGGAAAATTTTTCGCCCCGTTGGGATAGAATCTCCGGTCGAAGAAAACGGGCAATGAAGTCTGCGAAACTTACTCCCCGGCCTCCGGATTCCAAGAAAAGACTCTCGTACATATTCAACACCTTTATCAGACTCGAAAACTGGTGCTGAATAGAATTCTCTGGCATTAGGTCCTTCACCAATGGCTTAGTGGCAAAAACGTATTCATCTGGAGGAAGCAGCTCCTCATAGTGCTCCCCCCCTCACCGGCAGACCGGAAATCTCAGCAAATTCTTCTAGAGAGATGGAAACTTCTCTGTCCATAAGAAGAAAGGTATGGGTGGAGATGTTCCATTGCTCCACGAATGCCTTAATCCACCATGTCGGAGGAGCAGAATGCTGGAACAACGAGGCATAAACCGTAGGGTATAGACCGATCTTCAGCAAGTGCACCTTCTTCGCTGACAAAATATACCTGGCCCACTGCAGATACCCGGCCGAATGTCGAGGGGTCAACCCGATGTTGTAGGGTTTTCTCCAAGGGCGCGACTCGCCCAGGCATATGCGCCGCCCCAAGATATCCAAAGCTGCCGGCAGCGGCATGGGTATGGCAGCAATCGAAGGTTGAAGAAGACCCTCCGAAGTCCAATTAACGACCTCTACGGCATAGTTCACCGGGGGTACATCTGCATACGAGATCGATGAGATCGGATCCGATGGCGTCGTACAAGAGAAGCTTCGGCGACCTTTGATAATTTGGTCATACCACCTACCCCACAGGTGAAGGTTTTTGTATTCCGGGTCATAGTCCCTAATAAGCGCAAGAACCTCCCGGTCTACCGGTGCTTCAAGGAATCCTCCTTCTGAGCGGAAAAACGGGAAAGAAAGATCAGAAGACATATCGCCTGCAAGAAAGAACGAAATTCAATTATCAGTGTCATAATTTAATTTTAAAAATCCTGACGCTCGGTACTTTAAAATCTGTACCACACTGCAATGCAGTGGAGAGGGGACCAAAGGGGGACCCACAAAATCCAGATGACAATGCATTAATTAATAAGACAGCCTCATCATTAGATGAGACTGTCAATTAATGAGGAAATCCTTAAAGAATATTCTTATTGAATGAGAAATCCCTCAGGAGAAGGAGAAAATCTCCCTTTCAGAGCAAAGCTCTATAACAGAGTGACACTTGTCTAACTCTGGTCACGAGGGAATAAAATTCCTTAAAGAGCCTAGCTCTATAATGATGATGGAAAAATCCATCAAAGATTAATGAAAATTAATTCTTGACAATTAAAATTCTGGGATCTTAAAGATCCATGAAAAAACTCTTAAGAGTTCTTCATCAAAAGATCAAAAGATCTCTATATTGTCAAAAGAGCAGAGCTCTGACTCATGGGCTAAGAAACCCTAAGAAAAGTTCTGTTTAGATCTATGGGTTCATGAGAGCAAGGCTCTATTTATGAAACCGTAAAGCGTTTTTCTTTAGATCAAAAGATCTATGAAGAGCAAGGCTCTGTTAATGGGTAAAAACCCCAATTTATTAGAATTAATTTAATTTAATTTTACCTAAGTTTAGTGGAGTTTTAACTTTTGAAAGTTCTTGAACAAAAGAGCAAGGCTCAAAATAAAATTCTTAAGAAGAAGATGAAGATAATCTGAGGACCAAAAGGTCCTATTTATAGGCGCTGAACCGCCTCCTCAACTTCTGAGTTGATCCAAAAGCTCAGATGTTGCCACCGCTGCACTCACGTGTGCGCCACGTGAGCGCAATGGTGGGGGGAATTTGTTTCCCCTAATCAGAGCAAAGCTCTGTATTGAATTTTAAAATTCAAAATTGAAGCAACGCTTCATATCCTGCGCGCTGCGCGCCACGTGTCAAAAGCAGACACGCCAGCGCCAGGAGCGCTGCGCCCTACGCAGCGCACCCCAATCAGAGCAAAGCTCTGTTTCAAAATTCAAATTTTAAAAGCTGAAGCAACGCTTCAGATCCAGCGCTCTGCGCTGCGCACCACGTGTCAAACACAGGTGCGCTGCGCTCTGCGCTGCGCGCCACGTTAAAGCACGGGTGCGCTAGCGCAGTTGCGCTGCGCTTTGCGCTGCGCGCTACGTGTCAAGCACGGTTGCGCTAGCGCAGTTGCGCTGCGCGCCACGTGTCAAACGTAGGTGCGCTCGCGCCAAGTGCGCCAGCGCTGGAATTAAAAGAATTCCCCACTGTTATATCAAAAGATCTAATAATAATAAATTACTGATTAATCAGAATTAAAATTCTATTATGAAAAGATTTTCCAATCTTATTAAAACAAGAAGATTATCTTCTGAAAAACAGAAGCCTTAGGATCAAAGATCCAACGGTGGGAAATATTCCCAAATCAATCAGAAAAATATCTCTTCAACTAATTTAACAAATCAATTGGCCCTATATAAAAGCCCCAAGACTTCAAGTCTCATATAGAAAAAACCCTCTGCAAACTTTGAGAAAAACTCAAAGAGAAAGAAAGACAAGCCTTTGAAGAAAGAAGATCATTTCTTCATCTTTAAAGGTAAAGAATTAATTCTTGAAAAACAGAGATGAAATCATCTCGTAAAAAGAAGAAACATCTTCTAAAAAGATCTTAGATCTATAAAAAAGACCAAGGTCTTTGATTAAACATAAAGGATTAAAAGATCTAATCCTTAAAATATAAAAAAAGAAGTATTTTACTTCATTCACAGATCTTTTGATCTATAAAGGCAGAGCCTTTTAATAAAAAACAAGAACTTTGGTTCTTGGATCTTGAGGCAAGGCCTCCTTTGAAGAACATAAGCTTGTTCTTTGATCTTAAATTTGATCTGATGCGCTTTGCGCTACTGGAAAGTGCTTTGCACTCATGACTGCGCCTTTGCGCTCCTTGGACCGGCGCTCAGCGCCAAAACATGCCACGTGTCAACCACAGACACAGCTTGCGCTTTGCGCTCCTTAAAACAGTGCACTGCGCTCTTGGGTTGGCGCTCAGCGCCAAGCGCGCCACGTGTCACTCACTGGCACACCCATAAGCTAGCGCAGCGCACTCATAAATTAAAAGCGTAGTGCGGTAACAAACTAGCGCTTAGCGCTAAGCGACACGTGTCACCCTCATGTGCGCTAGCGCAATGCGCTCTTTAATTGGCGCAAAGCGCCTGATGCGCCACGTGGCGCGCTGTCAGAACATACTTTGTTCTGATAAATGCTATGCATTCAATACCAGACAAAATGTCAGAGCCCAAAGCTTGGCATTATTAGAAGGGCAGAGCCCAAATAAAAGCCCAACAGGCAGAACAAAAAATAAAATGTTAAACATTTTTAACTAGACGTTGCCCAATGCTGGCCATAAGTCCTCAACTTAAATTGAACTGAGCTCATCTGCTCTTCTAATCAATTTACACCCGGTTCGAGGGTACATCTATTTACTCCTCTGACATCTATCGTTGTAATCCTTCAACGTCGTCAGAGAGGTGACGGGTCCCGATGACCACACATTACATCGAACTGTGAGGTCCTTAAACTCATGGACTATGATGTCCTTAATCTCGACCGTAATGTCTTAAAACTAACATCGGACTGTGGAGTCCTTAAATCTACGGACTATGATGTCCTTAATCTCGACCGTAATGTCTTAAAACTAACATTGGACCGTGAGGTCCTTAAACTCATGGACTATGATGTCCTTAACCTCGACCGCGGCGTCTTAAAACTAATAATGGACCGCAATGTCCTTAAACTAATTATCGACCGCAATGTCATTAAACTAAACAACAGAGCCCAATTGCTCTTTTGTTGGATCCAAACGATCCCGTTAAGTTGATCTTAGTCTAGAATTAGACTAACGTGTCCTTAACAAACGTTTAAGTTGATCTTAGCCTCAAATAAGGCTAACATATCCTTAAACATATCCCCCCAAACCCAAATCTAAGAAAGATACGGATTTGGACTAGTCCACGCCCTACGGACGACAACATAACTTAGTCTCCGTATATAATCCACGGGCAACCAAACACAAAACAAACACCCACGAAACGAAGTGACCATATGGAGAAGGAGAAAGTTGTTACCGCGATGCGGTAGCGTAATTAACTGCAGGGGCTTGCGTCTGCAGGGAAGAGCGCCCCCACAATCAAAAACCCCTCAAACAAGGTGGAATCTGACGAAGTCTGCTATATCGGCCGCATCCGTCTAAACCTTCGATACATGGTGCCATAAATCAACTTGGCATTTTCGGAGAGGTGGACGGATAGCACCAATTTGTATCTGCCCCGAATTTCAGGCAAGACGGACCTGCGCGGTCGTGTCTCCGTGTTCGGAGGGGAACACGGGGTGCGGGGTAGCGCCCCGTTAGAAATTTTTTCTAACAGGGACAATGTCATGGAGTGTGTATGTATATGTATATATATATATACATATATATAAAAAGGGGAAAACGTCCAAAGGACACGTGGGGCCAGCGCCTCACGTGCATGGCATGCAGGCGCTAGGCGCCTCACGTGCTCGGCACCCGGGCGCCGGCGCCCTACGTGCTTGGCACGCGGGCGCTAGGCGTCAGCAGGAAAAGGGACTTGGTCCCTGCACTGGGAGCTGTGCTCACGATTTGACTTATGGAGTTGAACTCCTAACAGAGAGTGGGCTTAGCCCCTGCACTAGGAGTTGTACTCCCAAAAAGAAAGATTTATTATTTTATGTGTGTGTATGTGTATTTGAGGAGTTAAACTCCTAATATATTTTTGGAGCTGATGAAAGGGGACTCCTTTCTTTCCCCTTGGGCCCTGGATCTTTCCCAAAGTGGGGTTTTTGGAGGTGGGTCTCCTTCTTCTTCCTCTCGGTTGGCTGAATCTTGGAGAAAGGAGGTAAGATTTAAAATTCTCCCCTTTTTAAGATCTGATGGAAGATCTGAGCTCCCATTTGTGGGTTTTGTGGTGAAAAACTATTTAATTTTGGAAAAGGAAGAGTAAAACTCTTGATTTAATTAAAAGGGGAGAAGGTTTAGAACCTTGAGGAAGGAGAAGGAGGCACAAAAACCCTAGAGTTTGAAAGAATGGAAAAAGTTCTGTTTTATTTCATCATCATGTTGCCTTATATAGGCTTACACATTTACATATAGCTCCTTGGGCTTTTACAAAATGGCATTTTTCCTATTCTATACCTCATGTGCTCATTTCTTTTGCACATGAGCCATGGACTGTACAAAAATTTGGCTTTATGCCCATTTTTCTTACATTCATGTTGAAAATTACATCAAAATTATTTATTACACAATTTTCATTTTGGCATGGGAGGGCCGGCCGCGGGGCTCGACTTGGGTATGGGCCCACTTGGCCTAAGCTTAGGCCCACATGGTTTAGGGTTGACTTTGACTTTGACTTTGACTTGGTCAACCGGGGTGTAATTTTCGACCCCAACAAAGTGCATCCCATCAATAAATGCACACCGCACATGGGTCGTGTGAATGAAATTGATGGATCTTCTTTCACGTGGAGGCGACTTGATTTGGTTCCCGCTTTTTGGGAAGCTTGCACTGCTCTTTTTACGACATAGACGGTCGATACTCGACGTGTCTCCGAGACGGAGTGTCGGTGGTCGACGTGTCCCCGAGGCGGAGCGTGTAAGTGCACGACGGCGCCCCGGCCGTCGATCCGACGCCGGAATGCGGAAGCGATGCTTTTCTTTAACTTTTCAAACCGGCACCACCGCGCACTATAAACCCAGATCGTGCCATTAATCTAGTCCTAGCTAATAAGAAGGGGGTAGAGAGATATACCGAGTGATCCGTGTCCTTCGGTCTTCGTCTCCACTCCGATCTCCCGCGGAATCTCCGTTCGTCACCTCCTCGTCGGAAAGGGCACCACGTAGCCGGATTCTTTTACGGGCTCCCACTTCTGGACCGAGGCAACTCGGGCGCGAAGTTGGCTAGACGACGCGTCCAAGATTTGCTGTAGACTAGTGTAGAATACTATGTCTCTAGGGGTTATGAAGTTGCCATTGATATGGAGGTGAAGAGATAATCTTTGGAGAGAGGTGTGTGATTTTTGGTAGTAAGCATGGAAAAAATATGAGATGAATGAATCTCTCTCTCATACAAATGAACCCCCATCCTCTCTCTAGTGTGGCCGGCCCACATGATCAAATGGTGGAGGAATCAACAAAACATCAAGGGAGGTGATGGTAGGAAAAGTAGAGGGTGACCACATCCATGAGCAATGATAACAAGGTCATATCCAATTCAAATCAACTCTAATCTCAATTAATTGCAAGCCATCATGAAAAAGCAAAGATGATAATCAAATCATGATCCCACAAAGCCAAGAAACCCCTCCACAATAAGTTATTTGCACACTTGCAAATAACCCCTCCAACGGAAAAGTCCGGCCGGGAAGGAACAAAGGAAAACTGGCCGGAACGGAATGCAAACTGGCAACTTCAGAAAACTGATCCCGTAATAAATTACAGGAAAACCCCCGCTACTGCATATACATGCCCGCATCTGTATTCCCACCGAATACAAATGCAAAGAGGCAAAACTATACTGTCTAATACTAGGATTCGGCCTAAGCCAAAGCCGGCTAGTAAAATCCGTCCGATCACGATCCGTGCAATACCGCACGTATCTGATCGAAACCTGCCATATCTCCATACGGCCTCTACAGGGTTTCACCCGAAACTTGAGTAACTGTGTGTGGTGGACTCTAAAGACTCGTCAATACTATGGCTGTGGATTTAACCACTAGCACGTCAGAGGTATTAGCCATACGTGACGGGCTACCAGCTATTGACCAAAAGGGACGTCGATGAGCGAACTCATCCTGACACCCTACTGAGCCTGTCAGTGACAATATCCGTACAGTCCGGTCCGTTCGTCTATGAGCATCGCATGGCGGGCCTAGGGGGTTGGTAAAAGTCAGACCCCCAAAAGCGGTACAAGTCGTGTCGGAGTGTAGACCAGAACATCCTGAGATACTACTGGAATACCTACCAGTAAATCTCCTACCTTGGCCAAGGACTTTTCATGTTCTAGCTCTCCTAGACAAAGCGCGACCTCACCCCCAATACCGGGAGAGACGAACCCCTGAAGATCCGCTCACTACCTCCATGTGGCTCGGGACTGTACCCAACTAAAACCTGTTTGCACGTCTCCTTTGAGCGTGGTAGGGTAGTAATCAAAGTACAGTGGGAACTCACACGAGACAAATGACGATCCTCAGGTCGATGAACTAACCTGTACACATGTCACCAGGGAACTGCTATCTGACCTCTGGTATAAGACCAACTAGCATGTTCCCGGCGAGTCCTGTCCGGTGTACTCATAACCCAATGAACACCTGTATACATCTTAGGTGAACCAACTGACACCAGTGGCTTGTGAGACCGGCCACCGTCCCTCGTCGGGGTCTCGACTGTATACACTAGTCTACTCTGGAGTATCGATGCCCTGTCTCGAAACTCCCACGACTAGGGACCTTTTAAGGATGTGCTTATAGACTACCAGCTCCTACGTATATGATCGCCCTCATACTGCTGGCGGTCAAGCAAGAATCCTAGGGGCTCTATCAACGTGTAATAGCGACCTGTCTGGTCACCTAAAGCAGTATACGATGATAAAGATAAACCAGATAGCATACTATCATCTTGAGTAAGACCGTCCTACCGGGATAGGTCCTCCCTCAATCATTGCAATCACGTGCCTGTGATCCAATAATTGACTCTGAGGGCACTATCTCCAACAATCTCCCACTTGCACTCAAGGCTAATTATTGCGATGTCGCATACTCACAGCCCGTGTGATTCCGAACACCCAACTCCTCTACTAGTCAGTCTCACAAAGCTCGTTTGTGAAACTATTGCGTTCGAGGAATAGCCTCAGTGAGTGGATCTCTATGTCTCTCTATATCTCAAGTTCGCGGAGAAAGCCATCTCCTGAAATAAGCAATACCTGTCTTAGAATGTGTCTAGATGTCTGATGGGACCTAGCTCATAAATGAACTCCAAATCCAAACTTCTTAGACTGTATCGTCAACTGAACTTAATCAGTATCCTGCGCCATGCCTCCCTCAGTATTGCCTTGGACCACCTGTCCAAAATACCGCCCCTCGTCAGAAGGAAAAACTATAACTCTGACAACCTCCCTGTCGTCCAGGTCACCTTGGAAGCCTGGAATGATAACTGTCTCCCGAATGAGGCTGTCGTTATCATGTCCCTAGAACATCCACTTATGTTCTAAAACTGCTTCCGACTGTTTCTCCAGGATTGGATCAATATCAACTTATTGCATCTACTGCAAAAACAACATCTGGTGTGGTACTTGACATCTCATGATTGACTCAATTGCCTGAGCAAGTGATCTGCCAATCATGCACATCCCTCTCCCCTTTAGTCTGTAAGACACCTTTAGAGAGGGTGACTCCATCACCTGCAGGTACACTACCGTGCCAGGAGTCATCCATTCTAAATACTCTTAGAATGCTGTCTAAGTACCCTGATTGGGAAACCACCCAAATCTAGATCTAAAACCATAGATCTAGTAACCAGAATGTATGATATAAGATCCAATTCTTATGTGGAGAAACTACTGTGTGACAACCAAAGTATAACCGATCGTAGTATAGGAATATTACTTCCTACTCTGTGTATGTCATCAAATACCAGGACATTACACCCTACTACCTTCTCAACAGATCCATCCCCTATTCTGATGAAGTCAAATCTATGACTGTCACATCATAAATTGATGATCTATCTCCGCTATATCTGCTTTAGTCTATAAAATAGACATAAGCCACTTTTCCACCATGCTTCCGCTGCTCCCACTGACCACGACAACCCTCTGGCAGAGTCATATAGACGTACACTTCTGAAGCCAGTTTAGAACGACGCTATACTCATCCTCCTGCCGGGTCTCACAGTCTGGAACAACAGCAATGGCAAGTCTGGGTAAACAAGAACTTCCCTGTCACCGTCCTTGAGGCTAGCGGAGTACCTCTCGGGTGCCTGAAGTTACCCACCTTATCTGCGGAGTGGCTAATGGAATGTCAAACCAGATCGAATCTTTAGGTTCCTATCAAATCTTCAGTAATCGTTTGCGGTTCTGGAATCACTTCCAGTTCTACCATACTCCCACTACTGTTTTCTGAAAAAATCCATTTTTATTAAAACTGTGGCGAGTCGAGAACAATATCACTATTGATCTTCCAGATGGTAAAAAATCAACCCTCGTCATAGCCTGGGTCAACCCACAAACAGCCATTACAGAAACGTGCCTTGAGTTATCCAGAGTCTGGTTTTAAGCATAAGCCGGACAACTCCCCGTACCTTAACGTCGTTAAGATATGAACCGTTCTATATCCAATATAGAACCAGAGGCACTGATTTAATTGAACCAGATTCAAATCATGCAGCTGTCTCCAGTGCATGTCTACTAAATGGAAGGAGGCCGATCAGCGTTACTCAATTTAGGAATGCTTCCAATTATGAGTAACCTGAAAGAGAGGCAAGTTCTCTTAATCATTACTATCAACTGAATACCACACACAAGTATCTATATCTTCGATCACTTTGAAGAATCCCGATACCTGCAATACCTGGTTCTCTACTTTATTCAAATACCTATAACTTCTCAAAATTCGGACCCTGTGTTTCCACGAAACATCTGTCTAATAACTAGAAAAGTCGTAAGTAAAACGAATATAGTACGAGGACCAACCCCTTTGTCCTAATGGACACTGGACAACATACAATACCCTGTACAAGTCCCTTGAGTCTAATAACTCACTCCCTGTGTGTCGCAGGTTGAAAACTGTATTTATGGTTAAGAAGAATTACACCGCTGTTTAATGCTCCTTACCTAACCATCCACTGATATAGGTAAATGTCATCGACATAATTTCAAAAAGGTGTCATCGACATAATAGACGTACAGATATATCAATTTGAAATTGGTGCATAACAATGGATATTCAAAACCAAATATTTGCCGTCCGGCAAACAACCCAGGTGTCACGCCCCGCTTCCCAAAATACGGAATACTAGGGGTAAATAAGGTCAGCCATGCTCCTACGGTCAAGGAAATGTCCTGCCGTAGTCACACTTCGGCTTCTAGTTTTTCATGGTAAACAGTAATTAATGCGCAGGTAATGAGAAATGCAGTAACTGAAACGAAACAATATAAAGAACTGACCTGATGGGAAAAAAAGGTATAACCCTGGATAGAAAGTCGAGGTGCCTATGATATACGTCTAGTCCTGGTCCAGGCTAAATCTTCTCCTCACACTGAGCATGCATACTCAGGTCGTCAGAGCGACACAATAGCAATATAATATGTATAAAATCATGTGACAACTCTAATAGTGGTAATAGATATGTATAACCATAAATCAATGACAACATGAATATGAATGTGCAGTAATCAATGCAGCGGAACAGTAAAAGCAGTAGAACGATATGCCACATATGTCAACACAGTAAGTAAGATATATCAATGCCAGTATCCCTATCAGTCTCTAAGTCTCACTGTACAGGTCACTAAACCTATCGTCAGTCCAAGTGTGAGAGTCAACAACTCGCGAGTGTCCTCCACCCAAGGGTAGAACCCAAGGGCAAGGGACCACGGGCCCAACATGTATATCACGGTGATAATCACATACCCTGTAAATCTCCGTATATCTCCCTAAATATATAAGCCGGCATGGGACTCCCGAGATTCTGTTGAACTCACACTTAAACTACCCCGCACCCCGTGGTCTACATCAAACGCTAACCATAAACTTAAATACCAATCGGTCGGTGACAAGTCTGCGTGAGAACTGGAGGCAGGACCTCCATCAAGCACGTCCCGACTAATACCGAAGATAAATGGCAGTGTCTGGTGCCTTATCTGTGACACCCGTGCAAGAGCTTCCATAAGTGTCCCATACCACTTATAGTCACACGTACACGCATCCCACAGACGTCGACAATGCAATAGAATAATAAGGTTCACTGATTGTGTACAAGTACGTATCACTTTCACTTGTCACTTATACACGAACACTGACGTACTTGCCACAATCATCACTAAAATCTAACACTGGGTAAATGCACGTTATCACTAGGTTATCAATGCAATGACAGGTGTAAAATATAATGTGTAAACCATATATAAAGCATGTTTAGGATGTCAAACGTGTACGGTTTAACGAAACAATAAATAGGTAATAATTAGTATGTTCAGTTATCTATCCATTGAATTTAGTTTCAGGTCAATCGGATTCCAGAGTCATTATTTATAGCCATTTCATTTTAAGCGTTCACGGCTGGAAATCCGGTTTCAGAATCAGAAATCCGTTTCGCAACGCATTTTAATCCCAATTGGGATCAAATTTTAGTGACGCTACAGTTAGATGAAATCTAGGGTTTTCAGTAAGGTTTTCAACGCAATAGACGGATCTTCAATCGCATCTGCACGTCAGGAGTTATACACTGTTTAACATTAATATGTCATCTCAGAATCTGTTCTGGACTGTTATACGTCCACATCTATTAAATTACAGATAAAATAGTGAATGATGACGAAACAGGGTGAAACCACCTGTATTATCTAGATAACAGATTCACCTATACTAAACAGCGGAGTTCCGCAATCTACGAGTTAAGGAAATCTTGTGGTACCCATTATGGAACAGAAAGCAACAATTGGAGTCGCTCTGGACTGCAGTCCAGAGTCGCACTCCGATCCAAATATCGTCACAGTTTAAGTACAGGAATATATGAAAACTAGTATAGGGTTAAAGTTCATCGAGTCGGCTTCGATTTGAGCCCTCGAGCGCATCATTCCAGTATGTATATAATTTATGGTGATTTTAATAGTTTTCAGGTACAAAAAAATTCCAGTTTTACGGTTAAACTTGGGGGTAATCATTTTAGTCGTTAACAGTCATATTATCCAACGAAATTCACACATTAGATTCACGGCCATACGGTCCAGCTTATACCAGTTAGTTCCGTCAAATTAAATGATGTTGTCCTATGAGAACATGTATCGAACAGTTACATCGTAATATTTAACAGAAAGTAGAACATAGGATATACAAGACTATAATGTGTAGTTATCATACTGTAGCATGTAGCAAGTAGAGAACTTGCCTGGGAACGTTTTGGGCGATGTACGACAGCGGCAACGTCACGAGTGCGCGACGAACGACGTGGTTTGGTTTCACGGCTTCGGCTCGCGACGACTAGACTCAAGCTCGACTACGACGGGGAGGCGGAGAGGAGCTTGGGCTCGGTATCTTAACTGCGGCGATCCAGGTGGCAACAACTAGGAGCTCCGACGGGGTGCAGGGGTGACATCGGCTTGAGGGTAGAGGCAAGGAGAGAGGTGGAGAGCTAGTGGAAGTTGTGGGTAGAGGAAGGTGGCGTGAAGGGGGCAAGAACGATGATCCTCAGCAGTTCAAGCCAAAGGTGAGGGAGCCGATGGTGTCGAGGAGGTCAGGAGTCGGAGCAGGGTGGGTCTCGGTTGATAGGGTTAGAGCTTTAGAGAGAGAGAGAGAGCGCATTAGATAGAGAGAGAGAGAGAGATGGAACTGAGAGAGAGAGAGAGAGAAATGAGTTTGCAGGGGGGGATAGAGTGAGCTCGGGAGAGGGATAGAGATTAGAGAGAGAGAACTGGAGAGGTTGGGAGAGAGGGGAGAGACAGAGGGATAGAGAGTGAGAGAACTGGAGACGAGTAGAGAGGGAGATGAGAGAGAATAGAGAGAGAGAGAAGCAGAGTGAGAAAGAGAGAGAGGGGTGAAGACTGGATGATGGCGTTAATGATGATGATGATGATGAGGCGGTCGAAGATGGTGCGGGGGGTCGACGACGAGATGAGAAGCTCACCGGTCGTCGGCGCAGGGGAGGTCGAGCTCGGGTGCAGGGGTTCGAGCTTGGCTGTGGGTTTGGGTGTATTGGGTGATGGCTGCGGGAAGAGCGAGGGAGGAGGATGGAGGGGAGATGAGGGCAGTGACGGTGTGGAAGGCGGTCGAGGCTGCACCGGCGGGTGTGCCGGGACTAGAGTAAGTGAGAGTTTGAGAGGGATAGAGGGAAGTGGGTACAAGGGCGTAAGGGAGAAGGAGGAGTGCACCAATTGGGGAGCGGGTCGTAGGGGAAACGCGCACGTTTTGGGCGCGAGGAGTGGGGCACGGCGCGAGCGTGGGCGAAGGAGGCGGCGGAGAAGTCGGATCGTGCGCGGGAGATCAGGAAAAGAGCCGTTGGGAAGAAGGGGGTGTAGAAGCGGGTCGGGTCGAGGATGCGTGGGAGCGGGCTGCTGGGGAGAAGAGTGGGCCAGGCCAGAATAAAAAGAAAAGTTAAATAGAGAAATTAAGGGAGTGGGCCGGGAAGCTTGGGCCGAGAAAATAAATAAAGGAAAATTTGAGGAGTGGATAGGGAGTGGGCTAGGTTAAAAGAAATTGAGTTTAATTTTAAAAAGGTGGGCTGGGGAGGATCTAATAATAAAGGAAAAAGTGTTGGGTTTTAGGGTTTAACTTTTAAATAAAAGAAATAGGGAAGTTGTGCTAGGTTTAAATCTTGATGAATAAAAGAAATAATAATGAAGAGGGTTTTATTTATAAAAGGAAAATGAGGTTTAGAAGAAATAAAATTATAAATATAAATAAATAAGATTCAGAAGTAACAAAATACAGATATTGGTATAAAGGGGCTGGGTATTACATCATACCACCCTTATAAAAATTTCGTCCTCGAAATTTAAAATAAACGATAAATAATACAAACATAGGCGAAAGCTATTATATTGCAACTAACACATAAAGTTTTACTTGAAATAGGCGGATGAAGAAATTTGAAGGTTTATATATGTAAGAACATCATAGAAAAATATAGGTTTAAATAAGTATAAGACAAGAACAACTACAAAGGCAACCTATGAGAATAGCAATAACAACAATAATGAACAATGATATTCGAGGCGTACTCGATACAATCGAAACTCAAATATATGCACATATACGTATATCAAAAGTAGCACATCAGAAATAGTAAGTCTAAGGCACCCTACTCGAAAAATAAAGTAACGACAATAAAATAGTGAAAGATTTGACGGTGGGTTAAAACATTTTAGGACTATATATCGATCAAATAGTTTTAAAATAACTTAGAAAACTCATTTCGTGAAAATAAGAAACATGGAATAAAAATATGCGCGGTGTAAGGTTGCGCTACTGAAAATGAGAATAATAATAGTGTACTTAAAATACATAAAGCGGAGTAATCAATAACACGTACTCTTTGATAAATACAAAGTAATGAAAACTAAATTTTCGAATAACAGTGTCCCTAAATATAGTTAGGGTAACAGGAAAAACACAAAGAGGTATAGGGCTAGCTAGGGTAACGATTACAAGGGAAGGTGGCTCATTCAGAAGGTCGGAGTATGGCGGCTTTAGGCTGAGGATCAAGGGGATCAGGATCGGGTCAGCACAGGAAGTAAGGGTGAGCAACGAAGGACTACAAGGGGAAAGTATGGGGAGGATAACGGTCGGTACATCCCATGAATCAAGAATTTGAAGGGTTAACGAACTCGGAAGTTTCACAAGAAATGTTCTCCTCCCAGAAGGATCTCAAACGGGGCACAGACGAGGGATGAAGGGTGGATCTCTAGAAGATCGGGTGTGGTACTGGTTAATCTCAGTGAGTGTTAAGACAATGTAAGGAATAGGAGTGGACAGATCTCAGTAGGAAGAATAATTGTATAGAAGAAATATCAAACATCAAGGGAACTAAGAAGATCGATGGATTAGCGAACTCAACAATTTATTTCTTTTCAAATGATTTTAAACAAAGCATTCTCAAAGACGAGAAGTGGCCCTAAACTATACACAGTTTTATTTGGCCAGAAAAAGACAACATCTAAAAGAAATTCCGTCAGTCGCGGTTGTGGAGATTCAGCAGGTTGCGGTAGGCTCGCGCGCTCAGGTAGAGACGTCCATTTCCATAGCGCCTCGCGGGGGCCGCCATTGGGAGTTCTTCCATAGCAAGCTCTTGTCCATCTGGTCCTTCTTCCTCGGCTGGATCTTCTTCATCAAGATCTGATTCCATGGGATTCTCTTCTATGGGATTTTCCTCCGCTGGATTTCCTTCTATCGGGTCTTCCTCGGGATCTTCCTCTATCGGATTCTCTTCAGGATCTTCTTCCTCTTCGTCGGGATCGCCTATCATGTTAAACTCTGGGACGACTGCTCCTTCGTCCTCTGAATCGTTGTTTCCGAAATTGACCCGGGGACCGTTGATCTCATCGTCAGAACTCATCAGTGTGTGGTCTAAGGAAACGCATGACTGTGCATCCTCATCTAGATGCGGCGCTGCTCCAGGGTGGGCCATGGCCTGAAAAGAAAGAATCATGATTAGACAGTGGAATACATCAAGAAAATAGCTCAGTGTACGAAGTATAGGAAAATGTGCGGTGGCAGGAACTGAAAGATCAGGATTAAAATGCTGTGATAATGAATAGTATAAATAAGGGGAAAGCAAGAGAATGATTCAAACATTACGATTCAAAGTTTTTATTTCATTCAACTAAAAGTTCGACGGATACAAGATTTCAAACGGAAAAAAATATTTATAAGAGGGTGATAACATTATTACTGAAATTAGAAAACATGAAAATTCTTCTTTGATTGCTCGACCGCTGTATCCTCGTCACACGAATTGAATCCTGTGTTGGGTCCGCTTTATCCTCGAAGCGCGAACTACGCAATAATCGTCACTCGGCAGAAGTGGGGAGTGTGGACGAATCTCCTCCCTGTAGCTCTTTCCTTTTTGGGTAACCGTTGATAAGATGTCCGCTGGACCTGCAAATCAGACATTTCCCTTGGGCGCGACGACAATCCCTCTGAAGATGTCCTGGCCTCTTACAGTACCCACAACATGGGGTCTTCTGCTGCTTCTGTCGCGGGAAAACAAATTGGCGCTTCATCATCTTCTCTTTTCCTCGTCTAACGGGGATCCCTTTATGATTGGAGACTCCCGCTGGTGCCTGATTCACCTGCCTTCTCAGTCCTTCAGCTAACAAGTCGTTCGTTCGCTCCTGGGCTTCCTTCAGACCTTGCAGTACACTCAGGATCTCAACGGTCTGATTTTGGGGAGTGGAGATAAAGGAAGAGTTGCTGGAAGACATGATCCTGAAATAATAATTTTGAGGATGATATAAGGCACAAGCTATAAGGATATAATATGGATTGGACAAAGATTCAAGAATATCAGATGTGATGAAATTTATTACAAGCGGAAAATCAACTGTGTGACTCCAAGTCACTTAAACAGAGTATGGTAGTGTAATCGTGATGTAGTTCACAATTACAACCACGAAACTTTGCCAAGTCACCTGAAACTCTAGCGAATGGATAGCAGAACACTCAATGTGAATATGGATCAAGGATATCAAGTTTACAATCTAGACCGATTGTCAAGCTATACGCGGAAAACTACAATCCCAATCGAAGCAAAACCTGGCTCTGATACCAACTAAACCATGTCACGCCCCGCTTCCCAAAATACGGAATACGAGGGGTAAACAAGGTCAGCCATGCTCCTACGGTCAAGGAAATGTCCTGCCGTAGTCATACTTCGGCTTCTAGTTTTTCATGGTAAACAGTAATTAATGCGCAGGTAATGAGAAATGCAGTAACTGAAACGAAACGAACTGACCTGATGGGAACAAAAGGTATAACCCTGGATAGCAAGTCGAGGTGCCTGTGATATACGTCTAGTCCTGGTCCAGGCTAAATCTTCTCCTCACACTGAGCATGCATACTCAGGTCGTCAGAGCGACACAATAGCAATATAATATGTATAAAATCATGTGACAACTCTAATAGTGGTAATAGATATGTATAACCGTAAATCAATGACAACATGAATATGAATGTGCAGTAATCAATGCAGCGGAACAGTAAAAGCAGTAGAACGATATGCCACGTATGTCAACACAGTAAGTAAGATATATCAATGCCAGTATCCCTATCAGTCTCTAAGTCTCACTGTACAGGTCACTAAGCCTATCGTCAGTCCAAGTGTGAGAGTCAACCACTCGCGAGTGTCCTCCACCCAAGGGTAGAACCCAAGGGCAAGGGACCACGGGCCCAACATGTAAATCACGGTGATAATCACTGTTCCCGCCAAAAATTTCTGCGCAGAAGAGTCCAAGGTATCAAATGGCAGCGATATACTTAAGGAAATGCGAACCAGTAACTTCTGGGCTGTTTTTTGACAAACTCTCGAATTAGAAACAGATAAATTCTAATGGTATCGAAAGCGTCTCGAAAAACCCTTCGATTTGATATATTATGGGCCTCGTAATTCATCCGGGATCAAAAGTTATGAGGAATTACGTGTCCACACGTGATGGACTTTTAAGAACCCGCTGGAGGAGTTAAAAAATATAATAAAAACTCAGAAAAGACCCTAATGGGGCATCACGTGCTCACACGTGACCATGGGTCACGTGCAGACACGTGATGGGCTTTTAAGGCCTCTAAAATAATGAATAGAATTAAATTCTAAAATCTGTTCTCTGATTAAAAATCAGGAATCACGTGCTCACACGTGACCAATGGTCACGTGTTGACACGTGATGGTTAAAACTGAAGCGTAAACAAACAGCTGAAGGAAATACCTCAATAAGGTGTCACGTGCTCACACGTGACCAATGGTCACGTGATGACACGTGATGGTTACAACTGAAACGTAAGTAAAAACTGAGAAAAGGACTCAATTGGAGGTCACGTGGCAACACGTGACTGGCTGTAAAAGCCTTGCTGTTCAACAGAATTAAATTCTAAAAAAAAAGATCATTTAAATCTTTCGAAATAGAATTAAAATTCTAAACTTCTCTAAATTTTTCCAAATGGAAAAGGATTATGGGGACCGTTGGATTAAAGATCCAAGGGTGATTAAAAATCACCAATTTATGGAAAAATCTCAAATAAGGAAAGATCTCCCCAAATCTTACCGAAATAACAAACAGAATATCTTTGGATTTAAAATCCAACGGTGAATAAAATTCACTGTGTGATCCAAAGGATCATATTAATCATGAAATCAAATCAAATCTTACAATGAGAGATTTGCTAAACAAATTGATTCTCTTCCTTCTCCTATAAATAGGAGACAAGAAAAGAAGAGGGGGGGATCGACTTTTTTGAGAGAAAAACAGAGGGAGGAGAATTTAATTCTCAAGAGAAAAAAGAAAAGCAAAGAGAGGAGAATTTAATTCTCTGCAAAAGAAAAACCCTAGGTAAGAAAAGAGAGGCTTAAAAGGAGAATTTAATTCTCAAAAGAGTTTAACTCTTATATAAAGAAAAGAACTTAGTTCTTTCTCTGGTGGAGGATCTGCAAAGTGCACATCTCCCCATGAATTGAGAATTTAATTCTCATTGGGTTGAGATCCTGCCATGCACATCCAAAACATAGAGGAGGAATTAAGTTTTGATAATTCAATGGTCACAAAATTATAGGAATTTAATTCCTTTGGGATAAATTTAGGATTTTACCCTAAATAAGAATTTAATTCTTTCATAATAGGAATCTAATTCCTCCAAAACAAAAATTAGGGTTTTACCCTAAATAAGAATTTAATTCTTAAAGATAAGGAGACTTAAAAGATCCCTGTGCATGAAAAGACTAAGGTCACGTGCCCCACGTGACCCCTGAACAGATCCCCCAAAAATGAGAAGAGGAAAGCTTTGAGGCAATGCCTCACGTGTTCCCACGTGACCCTCATTATATATGGAACAAAACCAAAGGCAGAAACAATTCTGGGCGCTCTCACGTGTTACCACGTGACCCCTAATAAATGTTCTAATAAATCAGGGCATGATTATACATCACGTGCCCACACGTGATGGCTATGAAAATTAAAAGTGTTTAACACTTGTTTGCAGAACAAAATAAAGGGGATCTGGCCCCACTTTTTAATGCCATCACGTGTTCCCACGTGACTCCCAAAACGCAGAAAGAAAGATCAATGGAAATGAAGGCTTTGGGCGCTCTCACGTGTTTACCACGTGACCCCTTAGCAAACGTTTTAACAGTCAGCGCATAAATCCCCATCACGTGTCAACACGTGATGCTCGAAATAAAAAGGAAAAGTGTTTAACACTTATTCGCAGATTTGAGGGTAAAACAAAGGAGATTTGGCTCCACATTTAGGGCGCCCTCACGTGTCACCACGTGACCCCTAATGAGCATTCTAACAGACCAGAGCGGGGGCCTCCATCATGTGCCCACACGTGATGGCCAGGAAATTAAAAGTGTTAAACACTGATCTGCAGAATAAAATAAGGGAAATCAGGGCGCTCTCACGTGTCCGCGCGTGACCCCTCCCTCCTTAGTGTTTAACACTAATTGGAAGACTCTATTTGCAGTGTTTAACACTGATTTTCTTAGTGTTTAACACTAATTTGGAAAACTCTATTTGCAGTGTTTAACACTGATTTTCTTAGTGTTTAACACAAATTTGGAAAACTCTATTTGCTGTGTTTAACACCGATTTTCTTAGTGATTAACACTAATTGGAAAACTCTGTTCCCGGTGTTTAACACTGATTTGCTTTAGTGTTTAACACTAGTTTGAAATCTCTGCTACCAGTGTTTAACACTGATTTGCTTTTGTGTTAACACTAATTTGAAAGCCCTGTTGCTAACACTGATTATCTTTTAGTGTTAAACACTAACTTGCTAATCTTAATCTCAGTGTTCAACACTGTTGGTCTTTAGTGTTTAACACTAGCTTTAGCCCAATTGACTAAGTTTCTAGAGGCAAAGCATCTCCTTCAATAAGCCAACAAAGGGCCAATATTTCAAACATAATTGGACTTAGCCCAAACTGGCCATAAGTCCTCAAATCATCTTGAACTGAGCACATCTGCTCTTTCAACTAACTCATTGGTTCAAGGGTACATCTCTGAACTCCTCTGATATTTGTCGTTGTAATCCTTCAACGTCTTCAGAGAGGTGACGGGTCCCGACAACCACACATCAACACGGACTGTGGGGTCCTTAAACCTGCGGACTTATGCGCCCTTAAACCAAGATACGGACTGTGGGGTCCTTAAACCCGCGGACTTATACGTCCTTAAACTAACGGACTAATGCGTCCTTAAACACACCCATATGGACTGTGGGGTCCTTAAACCCATGGACTTATGCATCCTTAAACTACCATTGGACCACTATGTCCCTAAACTGGAAATGGACCACCATGTCCCTAAACTATCAATGGACCACTACGTCCCTAAACTGGAAATGGACCACTATGTCCCTAAACTGGAGATGGACCACTATGTCCTTAAACTGGTATTGGACCACCACGTCCCTAAACTGGAACATGGACCACCATGTCCCTAAACTGGAGATGGACCACCATGTCCCTAAACTGGAACAATAGAGCCCAAACGCTCTTTTGTCGGATCTAAACGATCCCGTTAAGTTGATCTTAGTCTCAAACTGGACTAACGTATCCTTAATAAACGTTTAAGTTGATCTTAGCCTCAAATATAGCTAACGTATCCTTAAACCCTCAAACAGACTTTAGTCCCAAATTGGACTATGAATCCCCCCAATCAACTTTGGTTCAAGGGTACATCTCTAAACTCCTCTGACACCTGTCGTTGTAATCCTTCAACGTCGTCAGAGAGGTGATGGGTCCCGACGGCCATACATGCAACGGACCACCATGTCTCTAAACTGGAACAATAGAGCCCAAATGCTCTTTCGTCGGATCTAAACGATCCCGTTAAGTTGATCTTAGTCTCAAATTGGACTAACGTATCCTTAACAACTATTTAAGTTGATCTTAGCCTCAAATACGGCTAATGAATCCTTAAACCAAAACCCCAAACCCAAATCTAAGAAAATACGGATTTGGACTAATCCACGTCCTACGGGCGACAACATAACTCAGTCTCCGTATACAATCCACGGGCAACCACAAACAAAACAAACACCCACGACACGAAGTGACCATCTGGAGAAGGAGAAAGTTGTTACCGCGATGCGGTAGCGTAATTAACTGCAGGGGCTTGCGCCTGCAGGGAAGAGCGTCCCCACAATCAAAAACCCCTCAAGCGAGGGGGAATCTGACGAAGTCTGCTACATCGGCCGCATCCGTCTAAACCTCCGATACACGGTTCCATAAATCAACTTGACATCTTCGGAGAGGTGGACGGATAAAACCAAATAGCATCTGCCCCGAATCTCAGGCAAGACAACCCACGTCTCGGCCGCCATTCAGAGGGGAACAATCACATACCCTGTAAATCTCCATATATCTCCCTAAATATATAAGCCGGCATGGGACTCCCGAGATTCTGTTGAACGCACACTTAAACTACCCCACACCCCGTGGTCTACATCAAACGCTAACCATAACCTTAAATACCAATCGGTTGGTGATAAGTCTGCGCGAGAACTGGAGGCAGGACCTCCTTCAAGCACGTCCCGACTAATACCTAAGATAAATGGCAGTGTCTTGTGCCTTATCTGTGACACCCGTGCAAGAGCTTCCATAAGTGTCCCATACCACTTATAGTCACACGTATACGCATCCCATAGACATCGACAATGCAATAGAATAATAAGGTTCACTGATTGTGTACAAGTACGTATCACTTTCACTTGTCACTTATACACGAACACTGACGTACTTGCCACAATCATCACTAAAATCTAACATTGGATAAATGCACGTTATCACTAGGTTATCAATGCAATGACAGGTGTAAAATATAATGCGTAAACCATATATAAAGCATGTTTAGGATATCATGAATCAACAATCTACCACTTGCATAACTTATCATAAATCAAACGTGTACGGTTTAACGAAACAATAAACAGGTAATAATTAGTATGTTCAGTTATCTATCCATCGAATTTAGTTTTAGGTCAATCGGATTCCAGAGTCATTATTTATAGCCATTTCATTTTAAGCGTTCACGGCTGGAAATCCGGTTTCAGAATCATAAATCCGTTTCGCAACGCATTTTAATCCCAATTGGGATCAGATTTTAGCGACGCTACAGTTAGATGAAATCTAGGGTTTTCAGTAAGGTTTTCAACGCAATAGACGGATCTTCAATCTCATCTGTACGTCAGGAGTTATACACTGTTTAACATTAATATGTCATCTCAGAATCTGTTCTGGACTGTTATACGTCCACATCTATTAAATTACAGATAAAATAGTAAATGATGACGAAACAGGGTGAAACCACCTGTATTATCTAGATAACAGATTCACCTATACTAAACAGCGGAGTTCCGCAATCTATGAGTTAAGGAAATCTTGTGGTACCCATTATGGAACAGCAAGCAACAATTGGAGTCGCTCTGGACTGCAGTCCAGAGTCGCGCTCCGATCCAAATATCGTCACAGTTTAAGTATAGGAATATCTGGAAACTAGTATAGGGTTAAAGTTTGTCGAGTCGGCTTCGATTTGAGCCCTCGAGCGCATCATTCCAGAATGTATATAATTTATGGTGATTTTAATAGTTTTCAGGTACAAGAAAATTCCAGTTTTACGGTTAAACTTGGGGGTAATCATTTTAGTCGTTAACTGTCATATTATCCAACGAAATTCACACATTAGATTCACGGCCATACGGTCCAGCTTATACCAGTTAGTTCCGTCAAATTAAATGATGTTGTCCTATGAGAACATGTATCGAACAGTTACATCGTAATATTTAACAGAAAGTAGAACATAGGATATACAAGACTATAATGTGTAGTTATCATACTGTAGCATGTAGCAAGTAGAGAACTTGCCTGGGAATGTTTTGGGCGATGTACGACAGCGGCAACGTCACGAGTGCACGACGAACGACGTGGTTTGGTTTCACGGCTTCGGCTCGCGACGACTAGACTCAAGCTCGACTGCGACGGGGAGGCGGAGAGGAGCTTGGGCTCGGTATCTCAACTGCGGCGATCCAGGTGGCAACAACTAGGAGCTCCGACGGGGTGCAGGGGTGACATCGGCTTAGGGGTAGAGGCAAGGAGAGAGGTGGTGAGCTAGTGGAAGTTGTGGATAGAGGAAGGTGGCGTGAAGGGGGCAAGAACGATGATCCTCAGCATTTCAAGCCAAAGGTGAGGGAGTCGATGGTGTCGAGGAGGTCAGGAGTCGGAGCAGGTTGGGTCTCGGTTGATAGGGTTAGAGCTTTAGAGAGAGAGAGAGAGAGCGTTAGATAGAGAGAGAGGGAGATGGAACTGAGAGAGAGAGAGAAATGAGTTTGCAGGGGGGATAGAGTGAGCTCGGCAGAGGGATAGAGATTAGAGAGAGAGAACTGGAGAGGTTAGGAGAGAGGGGAGAGGCAGAGGGATAGAGAGTGAGAGAACTGGAGATGGGTAGAGAGGGCGATGAGAGAGAATAGAGAGAGAGAAGCAGAGTGAGAAAGAGAGAGAGAGGGGGGGTGAAGACTGAGGATGATGGCGTTGATGATGATGATGATGATGATGAGGCGGTCAACGATGGTGCGGGGGGTCGACGACGAGACAAGAAGCTCACCGGTCGTCGGCGCAGGGGAGGTCAAGCTCGGGTGCAGGGGTTCGAGCTTGACTGTGGGTTTGGGTGTATTGGGTGGTAGCTGCGGGAAGAGCGAGGGGGGAGGATGGAGGGGAGATGAGGGCAGTGACGGTATGGAAGGCGGTCGAGGCTGCGCCGGCGGGTGTGCCGGGACTAGAGTGGGTGAGAGTTTGAGAGGGAGAGAGGGAAGTGGGTACAAGGGCATAAGGGAGAAGGAGGAGTGCACCAATTGGGGAGCGGGTCGTAGGGGAAACGCGTGCGTCGTGGGCGTGAGGAGTGGGGCACGGCGCGAGCGTGGGCGAAGGAGGCGGCGGAGAAGTCGGATCGCGCGCGGGAGATCAGGAAAAGAGCTGTTGGGAAGAAGGGGTGTAGAAGCGGGTCGGGTCGAGGATGCGTGGGAGCGGGCTGCTGGGGAGAAGAGTGGGCCAGGCCAGAATAAAAAGAAAAGTTAAATAGAGAAATTAAGGGAGTGGGCCGGGGAGCTTGGGCCGAGAATATAAATAAAGGAAAATTTGAGGAGTGGATAGGGAGTGGGCCAGGTTGAAAGAAATTGAGTTTAATTTTAAAAAGGTGGGCTGAGGAGGATCTAATAATAAAGGAAAAAGTGTTGGGTTTTAGGGTTTAACTTTTAAATAAAAGAAATAGGGAAGTTGGGCTAGGTTTAAATCTTGATGAATAAAAGAAATAATAATGAAGAGGGTTTTATTTATAAAAGGAAAATGGGGTTTAGAAGAAATAAAATTATAAATATAAATAAATAAGATTCAGAAGTAACAAAATACAGATATTGGTATAAAGGGGCTGTGTATTACACCAGGTGACTTCCTCAAATATCACCGATTACAATGAATCCCGATATAATGAGGATAATCACCTAATTCCCAATAACTTACTCCCACTCATCATCTGTAAAACCATACAGATGTGAGAATCATACCTGGTAAATACATATCCTGGAGCAAGTGTCTAATTAGGAAATCGGTTTTGTTTTAACAATACACACTGAAACTGAAACATTGAAATGTTTCAATGGGGTATCCTGGTATTCCTAGTAATGCCTCTTCCATTATCCAGATTCACAAATGTAACCGTATAATTCTTTGTCATCTCTCCAAATCCCTTTATATGTCTTTAGTCATTACCTTCTGTACACCCCTTTAGGCCAAATGGTTTTCTTCCTTCCCTACCGTTCGGCACCAGCCTATGGTTTGGAAGAGGACTATCCAATAAGCATAATGGGTGTACTGTCCTAATCCTAGGAGCACTCGCAATGCGAGAGAAGGTGAAGATGAAAGACAACCGAATAAACCTTATTCCTATTTCTCCTGAACCAGAATCCATCCCCGAACTGGAATAAGTTCCTTTCGAGTTCGTATATAACCATACGATGGAGTACCCAATAAACTGTGGATCTTCGTAGTGATACGGAGTGTCCTGGAGAAATACAAAGGTGATTTAGGATTGGCGAAGAAATACTTGGTTTGGTCGTGAATAGTGGTCGCAATTTACTTTGCCCTCTTACTAATCCATTTCTTTGTCTTAACTTAATACCTTCTGTACACCGTTTAGGCTAATTGGTTTTCATCATTCCCTACCATTCGACACCAGCCTAAGGTTTGGAAGAAGACTATCCAATTTGCGTAATAGGTGTACTATCTCCTAAACCAAGGAGTACTCACAACCTGAGAGAAGGTAAAAGGAAAAGACAACTGAATAGTCCTATTCGTTTTCTCCAGAACCGGAAACCATCCTCAAATTCCTTCGAGTCCGTATATAACCATACGATGGTTTTGTCCAATGGAAGTGGACGTTCGTAGTAATACGGGATGTCCTGGAGAAAAGGGTAAAAGTAGGAGTGGCAATGAGGTCTGCAACTCTGACAATCCAAAAGCCAGTGTTAAGAAGGTTCGGTCAACTTGGTCACTGAGTCATAGTCTAGGGTCGGGTCAATGGTCGCTGCCAAAGAGAGAGAGAAAAGAAACACTCAGCGTGCACTCTAACCTAGATCAGAATGGTTATCACTTTATCTAATCTGGAAACCTCCCACTGTAACGTCAAATTTTTCCCCAAACCTGAAAGAAGAATTAGCCGGGATCACCCGAGGAGTAAACCAACTCATCGGTGGGAATCGAGATCCAACTATCATCGCATGATAACGTAACGGAATCCGCTCACGTCATCACACTCCAGAAGGTATGCATATATCTGGCAAGTTTCAGTTTCTTTAGAAACTCCCGATGTGGATTTTTGCCCCATACTCTTATGACCTTGGCGTGAGGTCAAAATATCATAAGTCACATGTCAAGTTCTGCCCATCATTATCCAGGTTAATTTGAACCCACCCGTACATTCCCTTGACGTAGGCCAAAATAGTAGTACGACAGTCCCAAACCAACGCATCTATCTATGCAACAGATAAATATTCGGCAGCTACCAATCACTATGCCTTGGCGTGAGGTCAAAATACATAGCTTGAATACTACCGAATATTTAACCGAAATGATGGAGGGCTACGAATGGTTTCTGGCGAAAACCTTTAACGTAATGAACTTGATATCGTTGAAGGAACTGATAGCTTTATAAAAAAAATAGTGACGAAAACTTTTGCTAAAGAGATCACTCCCGGTGAAGGGATCTCGGCTCTTTCCCCGTAGAATGAGGTGCAGGATATTCCAACTGAATACCATGGTGCAAAGCAAAAGTAATCGGCTATAGTGAAGTTATTGCCCTGACGCAAACTTTTTTTCTAAGGGGTCACTCCTGGTGAAAGGATCTTGGCCCTTGCCTCGTCGACTGAGGAGCAGGATATTCCAACTGAATACCACTGTGCAAAACAAAAGTGAACGTCCTTGCAATAACAGCTTTTTGAAAAAGTGTTCTAATAACATCAGAATAGGTTGTTTAGCTTGCATTAATCCGAATCAACGCAGTCCCATCAATTGATCACACCAATAAAGAACGAAAATAATGATGTACGTATATGCCATCCGCATTCACCACTGGGTCCCGTCATCATCCGTTAGGTTAGTTAACTAACGACAGAGCGGGGACTGGACTAGCGCGGATGCAAAACATATACAACATATACTAGTATATATATCAATATATAATATTTCGCTCAAGGCGTGATAAAATGCAACATCACAAAAATGTAATAAGCATCACAGAACAATACAGATATCTGAGATCCCCGGGTTTCACAGAGCCGCTACTGAAACCCGATGTTCCCCTGGTCGTGTGGATAGCCTGTGCAATGAAAATCCTAGACCCCTACGGGCGCGGCAAGTTACCCGCCAAAACCTGAAGCGAGGCAGCCCCCTTCAGCAACGTGAATGGACCATCCAGCACTTCACGGAATCCGGTAACTTGGGCACCCCTTCTGGGTCAACCTGTACCCCTACGAGTACGGAGAATAGCCCGCCAATTCTAGAGTAAAGCCCCCCCTCCGTCTCAATGCCATGAGATGCGGGCCCGTTGCCCTCTAGAACCCGGCTATCCGTGCACCCCTCCTTAGGGTAATCCTAGTACAGAAAGTAAAATATACAACGGGTACATCGACCTCGACCCGGTCGTGCCCCAAAAGAATAATACAAACAGGCAGTGATGGCAGTCCACATGTCGGACACTCGCCCCGCAATATCAAATGTACATAATACAACAAAAACTGTACTAGCATTGCATCCAGGCTATCCCCCACGACCGATCCGCAACATCACAGCACAACACAGAACATCAACGTGAATGTCACGTTCGCAAATCCGTCTAAAAGGGCTATAGCAGATATACTAGATTTACCGATCGAATGACATTCACGGTCGAAGATATAATGTAAATACTGTGAACTAATGTGTTTAAAATATTCGATCGATCAAATTTACCCAAGCGGGCCCCAAGCGGGCCCCAAGCATTACTGTAGCACTTATAGAAAGTCTGGGCCCAAAAAGAATGTTCCAAAACCCCTATTTTCAAGTCAGGAGGCCTCTGTAAAAAATTGGTGCAATGATTCCATTTTCTTGCCACGGAACCGCGGCCCAAATAGGGGTTTGGCCGCGGTTCCGCGGTCCTTCTAGGGTATCAATGCATCGAATTTTCACAGTATGCTTAAAATTCCCCGCACATCATTCTGCAACTACCTGAAAAAAATTTGGAGCTGAAAAAATTTCGACAGAAACTGATGCACATGAAAACGCAGTTTTTTGGAATTTTGTTCGATCGGAAATGTAAACACATTAGACAAAACTAGACTAGGTTAATGGCGAGGCTCTGATACCACTGTAAGTGCACGGCAGCGTCCCGGCCGTCGATCCGACGCCAGAATGCGGAAGCAATGCTTTTCTTTAACTTTTCAAATCGGCACCACCGTGCACTATAAACCCGGATCGTGCCATTAATCTAGTCCTAGCTAACAAGAAGGAGGTAGAGAGATATACCGAGCGATCCGTGTCCTTCGGTCTTCGTCTCCACTCCGATCTCCCGCGGAATCTCCGTCCGTCACCTCCTCGTCAGAAAAGGCACCACGTAGCCGGATTCTTTTACGGGCTCCCACCTCTGGACCGAGGCAATTCGGTCGCGAAGTTGGCTAGCCGACGTGTCCAAGATTTGCTGTAGACTAGTGTAGAATACTATGTCTCTAGGGGTTATGAAGTTGCCATTTGATATGGAGGTGAAGAGATAATCTTTGGAGAGAAGTGTGTGATTTTTGGTAGCAAGCATGGAAAAAATATGAGATGAATGAATCTCTCTCTCATACAAATGAACCCCCATCCTCTCTTTAGTGTGGCTGGCCCACATGATCAAATGGTGGAGGAATCAACAAAACATCAAGGGAGGAGATGGTAGGAAAAGTAGAGGGTGACCACATCCATGAGCAATGATAACAAGGTCATATCCAATTCAAATCAACTCTAATCTCAATTAATTGCAAGCCATCATGAAAAAGCAAAGATGCTAATCAAATCATGATCCCACAAAGCCAAGAAACCCCTCCACAATAAGTTATTTGCACACTTGCAAATAACCCCTCCAACGGAAAAGTCCGGCCGGGAAGGAACAAAGGAAAACTGGCCGGAACGGAATGCAAACTGGCAACTTCAGAAAACTGATCCCGTAATAAATTACAGGAAAACCCCCGCTACTGCGTATACATGCCGCATCTGTATTCCCACCGAATACAAATGCAAAGAGACAAAACTACACTGTCTAATACTAGGATTCGGCCTAAGCCAAAGCCGGCTAATAAAATCCGTCCGATCACGATCCGTGCAATACCGCACGTATCTGATCGAAACCTGCCATATCTCCATACGGCCTCTACAGCGTTTCGCCCGAAACTTGAGTAACTGTGTGTGGTGGACTCTAAAGACTCGTCAATACTATAGCTGTGGATTTAACCACTAGCACGTCAGAGGTATTAGCCATACGTGACGGGCTACCAGCTATTGACCAAAAGGGACGTCAATAAGCGAACTCATCCTGACACCCTACTGAGCCTGTCAGTGACAATATCCGTACAGTCCGGTCCGTTCGTCTATGAGCATCGCATGGCGGGCCTAGGGGGTTGGTAAAAGTCAGACCCCCAAAAGCGGTACAAGTCGTGTCGGAGTGTAGACCAGAACACCCTGAGATACTAATGGAATACCTACCAGTAAATCTCCTGCCTTGGCCAAGAACTTTTCATGTTCTAGCTCTCCTAGACACAGCGCGACCTCACCCCCAATACCGGGAGAGACGAACCCCTGAAGATCCGCTCACTGCCTCCATATGGCTCGGGACTGTACCCAACTAAAACCTGTTTGCACATCTCCTTTGAGCGTGGTAGGGTAGTAATCAAAGTACAGTGGGAACTCACACGAGACAAATGACGATCCTCAGGTCGATGAACTAACCTGTACACATGTCACCAGGGAACTGCTATCTGACCTCAGGTATAAGACCAACTAGCATGTTCCCGGCGAGTCCTGTCCGGTGTACTCATAACCCAATGAGCACCTATATACATTTTAGGTGAACCAACTGACACCAGTGGCTTGTGAAACCGGCCACCGCCCCTCGTCGGGGTCTCGACTGTATACACTAGTCTACTCTGGAGTATCGATGCCCTGTCTCGAAACTCCCACGACTAGGGTCCTTTTAAGGATGTGCTTATAGACTACCAGCTCCCACGTATATGATCGCCCTCATACTGCTGGCAGTCAAGCAAGAATCCTAGGGGCTCTATCAACATGTAGAGCGACCTGTCTGGTCACCTAAAGCAGTACACGATGATAAAGATAAACCAGATAGCATACTATCATCTTGAGTAAGACTGTCCTACCGGGATAGGTCATCCCTCAATCATTGCAATCACGTGCCTGTGATCCAATAATTGACTCTGAGGGCACAATCTCCAACAGAGCGTCTGTTTGACGTGTCCCTGGCGCGGAGTGTCGCTGGTCGACGTTTCCCCGGCATAGAGTGTCGCTGTTCGACTTGTCCCCAGCACGCAATGTCGCTGGCTGTTCGACTTGTCCCCGGCATGGAGTGTCGCTGGCTGTTCGACTTGTCCCCAGCACGGAGTGTCGCTGGTCGACTTGTCCCCGGCATGGAGTGTCGCTGATCGACTTGTCCCTAGCTGTTCTACTTGTCCCCGGCACGGAGTGTCGTTGGTCGACTTATCCCTGGCGCGGAGTGTCGCTGATCGACTTGTCCCCGGCACGGAGTGTCGCTAGCTGTTCGACTTGTCCCCGGCACGGAGTGTTGCTGATCGACTTGTCCCCGGCACGGAGTGTCGCTGGATGTACTACTTGTCCCGGCATGGAGTGTCGCTGGTCGACTTGTCCCCGGCACGGAGTGTCGAGTGTCGCTGATCGACTTGTCCTCGGCATAAAGTGTCGCTAGCTTTTCGACTTGTCCCCGGCACGGAGTGTCGCTGGTCGACTTGTCCCCGGCACGGAGTGTCGCTGGTCGACTTGTCCCTGGCACAGAGTGTCGCTGATCGACTTGTCCCCGGCACGGAGTGTCGCTGGCTGTTCGACTTGTCCCCGGCATGGAGTGTCGCTGGATGTTCGACTTGTCCCCGGCACGGATTGTCGCTGGCTGTTCGACTTGTCCCCGGTACGGTGTGTCGCTGATCGCCTTGTCCCCAGCACGGAGTGTCGCTGATTGACTTGATTCTGAGTTGGAGCATAATTCCGGTAGGGAAGGTCGATATCCCGAGGCGAAGCATGATTTCGACACTGGGTAAATCCTGGGATGAAGCATAATTCCGCCGCAAAGGTTGTTGGTTTGATTTGATTTGGGTTAACATCAGCATCGCTACACTGGAATATGGTACCAGGAGCGAATCATCATCTGTCATGGGAGGATTTGGGGATTTTGGTTTTTGGGTCGGCATCTACATTGCTGCATTGGAATAATGCCAGGAGCAACTCATCATTTGCCCCGGGAGGATTTGGGAATTGGTTTTTGAGTCGGCATCTGCATTGCTGCACTGGAATAATTCCAGGAGCAACTCATCATTTGCCCCGGGAGGATTTGGGAATTGGTTTTTGGGTCGGCATCTGCATTGCTGCACTGGAATAATGCCAGGAGCAACTCATCATTTTCCCCGGGAGGATTTGGGAATTATTTTTTGGGTCGGCATCTGCATTGCTGCACTGAAATAATGCCAGTAGCAACTCATCATTTGCCCCGGGAGAATTTGGGAATTGGTTTTTGGGTCGGCATCTGCATTGCTGCACTAGAATAATGCCATGAGCAACTCATCATTTGCCTCGGGAGGATTTGGAAATTGGTTTTTGGGTCGGCATCAGCACCGCTACACTGGAATATGGTACTAGGAGCGAATCAATATTTGCCTTTGCTTATTGGGAAGCGATAGCTTAGGAGACAGGTTTAAATCCCTATTACCTAAGGATTTTCAATTTTATGGGCCGTAAGGGTCCCATAAAAGCATTTTCTCCCTATGAGTCATAAGGATCTCGTAGGCGCATTTTCTCCTTAAGAGTCGTGAGAACCCCCAAGTGTGCTTTTCCTTTGTGAGTTGTAAGGATCCCACGAAGGCATTTTCTTATGAGTCGTAAGGATCTCGTAAGTTTTTTTCTCCTCATGCATCGTGAGGAATTCCCAGTTTAATGACTTAGAGGTCATCTGTTTCCAGTTTAACGACTTAGAGGTCATCTGTTCCTAGTTTAAACACTTAGGGGTCTATTGTTCCCAGTTTAACGACTTAGAGATCATCTGTTCCCAGTTTAACGACTTAGAGGTCATATGTTCCCAGTTTAACGACTTTGGGGTCTATTATGCCCAGTTTAACGACTTAGAGGTCATCTGTTCCCAGTTTAACGACTTAGAGGTCATATGTTCCCAGTTTAACGATGTGCTGGTCATCTGTTCCCAGTTTAAAGACTTAGGGGTCTATTGGATCGAAAGCTTGGAATTTTGGGGTAGGGGTCGGCATCAGCGTTGCTAACACTGGAGCACAGGTGCCAGGAGCAATTCATCATTTACTTTTGCCTGTTGGGGAGCGATGGCTTAGGAGACAGGTTTAGCTCCCTATCACCTAAGACTTTTTCAATTTTATGAGCCGTAAGGGACCCATAAAAGCATTTCTCCCTACGAGTCGAAAGGATCCCGCAGGTGTATTTTCTCCTTAGGAGTCGTGAGGAATCCTAGGTGTGTTTTTCCTTTGTGAGTCGTAAGGATCCCACGAAGGTTTGTTCTCCTCATGTATCATGAGGACACATGAGTAGGTCTTTTCTAATGGAGCATAATTCCAAGGGCGGAGACCGGCCACTGGACTAGTGATTGCGGTGGGGTATGGGTATGATGAGAATTATTTGAGCCCGTGGATTGTATACGGTAGTCAATTTGGGGACTAACCGTAGGGTCGGGAGAATTTTGGGAATTTGAATTTTGGTTGGCGTCTGCATCGCTGCACTGGAATATGGTACCAGGAGTGACTCATCATTCGTCGTTGGGGCATTCAGAGTTCGGTTGGCGTCTGCATCACTGCACTAGAATATGGGATCAGGAGCGACTCATCATTCGCCATTGGGATATTCGGGGATTTGAGTTTTGGTTGGCGTCTGTATCGCTGCACTGGAATATGGTACCAGGAGCGACTCATCATTCGCTGTTTTTTATTTTTTTCGTTCTACCGCGATTGCTCTATCATTTCAGCTTTTCTTATCACGAAGGTTGCGATTGCCCTATCATTTCGGCTATTTATTCGTGGTTGCCCCATCATTTCGGCTTTATTTTCATCTTTATTTTTACTCACTGATTTTTATTGTGTGTTGCCCCATCATTTCGGCTTTTTATTTATATATTTATTTTGTTTTATTTACACACTTTTTTTTACATTCCCAGTTTAAGGACTTAGGGGTCGATTATTCCCAGTTTAACGACGTGGTGGTCAGCTGTTTCCAGTTTAACGACGTGGTGGTCAGCTGTTTGCTTATCCCAGCTCCTCGAACTTTGATCTTGACGAAGCTGTGTTGATGACCATAGCTCTGTGGCTTGTCGGTACATCTGACGACTGTGAGGCTTTCCCTAGTTTGTATTGGTTCTCCACCCAATCTTTGAAAATATAGAAGTCTTCAATGGTATGACTCACCATTCTATGATATAGGCAGTATATGGGATTGCCGGTCATGTTCATTTCATGTGGCCTCTTTGGAACAGGCAGTCGCAGACCGTTGTTCAAGGCGTCCACGAATATTTTGCGGACTTCATCCCTCCTGAAGGACTTCTTTCTCTCCATTGGAGTAGGTGCCTCTACTAATGCTGGTCCTTGAGGCCGATCGGTCTTTGGTTCGCCTGCTGTCTGCTTAGCCCATTCAGTGTACGTATTGGAGAGACTGGAAGCTGATCGCGGCTGTTTTTCGCAAAAGCGTTCCGCTCTTGGGTTGGAGGGAGCATCGGTTGGCTGCTTCCGAATAACAATCCCTAGCTCATGAACCAAAATTTAATCTTGCTGTAATTGCAATCGAGCGACTTGGGTCGTGAGATCTGCTATGACGTTTGCTAGCTCGTCGACTTTGGAATGGACCTTGGCCATCTTCCCGTCCCTGTCCTGAAGCTGCTTTTGAAGCCATTGGGATAATGCTTGTTTTATAGTTCCGGGTACGACAACGGGGTCACCCTTACCGCATGAGCTTGATTCAGCAAGAACCACGGGTTCCTTTGGCTCAATGGTTTGAGCGGGCTCTCCATCATTTGGATCGAGACGGTGTTGGACGGCAACAACCACGTCATTGTCATGGCTATAAGGCATAGAAGGACTTGTTCTTCTGAGCTCCATCATGTAGACAGTATGGGTTGTGTAACCGTCTATTACTTCTTCATCGGCAATGTTGCTCGCTTGGCTCTTAGCTTATTGCCTTGGCCCGCTCCATTCATGGAAAGGCAGGTGTCTGAGAGAATCAGGTTCCCAAAGGACTTCGTTCTCCATTCCTATAAAATTGGCGGTCGTGGCTTGACTGTTTGCTAATACGCCTTTAGACAGTTCTATCTCTCCTGCCTTGTATTGATTTTCGACCTAATCTTTGAAGAAGAAACAGTCCACAATGGCATGACTTATTACTCTGTGATAGGGGCAATATTTGGGGTCGTCGGTCATATTCGCTTCTTGTGGTCCTTTTGATTCTGGTAGTTGTAGACCGTTTCTTAGGGTGTCCTTGAATATGTTGTGGACTTTGTCCCTTATGAACAAATAGACCTTATCCAGTTTCTCTTTCAGAGGTGATTCCCCTCCCTTTCCCAACACCGGTTTTCGAGGTTTGGTCGGTATTAGGTTCTCCTGATGTCCGCTTACGACGTTCGGTGTATGTGTCGGAGGGACCGGAGGCTGATCGCGGTCGTTTTTCATGAAGGCGCTCCGCTCTTAGGCTAAAAGGGGTATCAGTTGGCTGCCACCGGGCATCAATCCCTGGCTCATGAACCAAAATTTGATTCTGATGTAATTTCAATCGGGCGATTTGAGTCGTGATATCTGCCACGACGTTTTCTAGCTCGTCGACTTTGGAATGGACCTTGGCCAACTTCTCGTCCCTGTCCTGAAGCTGCCTTTGAAGCCATTGGAATAACACTTGTTCTGTAGTTCCGGATGTGAAAACGGGGTCATCATTACCGCCTGAGCTTGATTCGGCGAGAACCACGGGCTCCTTTGGCTTATCGGCCTGAGCGGGCTCTTCATTATTTTGACCGAGTCGACATTGGGTAGCGTCCACCATATCATCACCATGGTTGTGAAGCATAAGAGGGTTCGTTCCTTCATGTCCGACCATATAGACAGTGTGGACCACATATCCAGCCATCTCTTTATCTTTGGCGGCTGATTTTGAAGAGCGGTCTGGGCTTTGGAAATTCACAAATTTTAACATGGCCAGAGCCCTAGCCTTTTTGTTGGCTCTGTATCTGAGCCGCTTCTACCTCAGCTTCTTTGTTTTGAGCGCTTGGCAGGCTTCTGCTCTTCGGGAAGCCGCCATAGGCCGAGTGATGGGGAGTCTTGAGAAGAAATCCGCCCGCGTGTCAGTTGAAGGTATCGCCTGGGCTTGCCCACGACGTCTGGCAACTTCTTTTGTTCTGGCGTCTTTGCCCCCAACTGGGGCCATGGAGAGCCATTCGAACACCGAATTGCGTTTAGATCGGGGCGCCTTCGAGACGACCACATTTGTCCTCCTTCCTTTCGAGGCCGGTCTATCTGTTACTGGAGTTTGAAGAGCTGGGATAGCGTTAGCTGGCATGAACAGAATAGAGCCAAATAGTAGTGGTGGCTCCTCCCACTGTCGCCCGATACTGGCCGGGAGGACCGTCCTAGCGTCCATCTTCATCGTGTACGAGATGGGAGCTGTGTCGAGAGCTGAGCTTGTCCTTAGAGACATTTTTGCCGTGTCCGAAGATTGCAATTGGAAATTGTTAACCTGTACAAAGAAGCATGATTTCAGTACAGGCAATCGATATGTATATTGATCGAGTTCGCATGAACGTTTAACCCGACATATGGGAGGAGAGATTGGTCCCACCAGGCATGCCAGATGTCTGTAGGGTGTTTTTTGTCACCACATTGAGATAGGAATACGCGCGCGCTTGTCAGGCGTACTGCAGATTCCCCCTTCCTAGGATAGGCTGGGGTTTATTGATTGTGGGGATCCGAATCTCCGGCAGCCGCAGACTAAGCTTCCTTTAATTACCCCTCGCCTTTGGAGCGAGAGAATCTCCGATTGACGGGTCAAATAGGTCATGCGATCTCAATGTGCAGTGTTGTGTTTTGGAGGGGAATTGGATATATCGGGGGCCCCGCGGAGTTTTTACGGGGAGCCCGCTACCCGGATAGAGGGCTGGGGGTCAAGGGGGCTATCAGCCCCCTTGCGGGGTGCGGGGCAGCGCCCCGTTAGAAATTTTTTCTAACAGGGACAGTGTCGTGGAGTGTGTATGTATCTATATATATACATATATATATAAAGGGGAAAAAGCGTCCAAAGGACACGTGGGGGCCAGCGCCTCACGTGCGTGGCATGCGGGCGCCGGGCACGGGCGCCCCACGTGCTTGGCACCCAGGCGCCGGGCGAGGGCGCCGGGGGCGGGCGCCGGGCACGGGCGCCTCACATGCTTGGCAAGCGGGCGCCGGGCATGGGCGCCCCACATGCTTGGCAAGCGGGTGCCGGGCGCCTTGGCATGCGGGTGCCGGGCGCCTTGGCATGCGGGTGCCGGGCGCCCCACGTGCTTGGCATGCGGACGCCGGGCGCCACCAGGAAAAGGGACTTGGTCCGTGCACTGGGAGCTATGCTCCCGATTTGACTTATGGAGTTGAACTCCTGACAGAGAGTGGGCTTAGCCCCTGCACTAGGAGTTGTACTCCCAAAAAGAAAAATTTATTATTTTGTGTGTGTATGTATATATATATATATTAGGAGTTAAACTCCTAAGATATTTTTGGAGCTGATGAAAGGGGGCTCCTTTCTTCTTCTTTGGGTCCTGGATCTTTCCCAAAGTGGGGGTTTTTGGAGGTGGGTTCCCTTCTTCTTCCTCTCGGTTGACCGGATCTTGGAGAAAGCGGGTGAGATTTAAAAATCTCCCCTTTTTGAGATTTGATGGAAGATCAGAGCCCCCCTTTCTGGGTTTTGTGATGAAAAACTATTTAATTTTGGAAAAGAAAGAGTAAAACTCTTGATTTAATTGAAAAGGGAGAAGGTTTAGAACCTTGACAAAGGAGAAGAAGGCACAAAAAGCCTCGAGTTTGAGAGAATGGAAAAAGTCCTTTTTTATTTCATCATCATATTGCCTTATATAGGCTTACACATTTACATATAGCCCCTTGGGCTTTTACAAAATGACATTTTGCCCATCTCATGCCTCATGTGCTCATTTCTTTTGCACATGAGCTATGGGCTTTACAAAAATTTGGCTTTATGCCCATTTTTCTTACATTCATGTATGAAAATTATATCAAAATTATTTATTACATAATTTTCATTTTGGCATGGAGGGCCGGCCGCGGGGCTCGACTTGGGCATGGGCCCACTTGGCCTAGGCTTGGGCCCACATGGTTTGGGGTTGACTTTGACTTTGACTTGGTCAACCGGGGTGTAATTTTCGGCCCCAACACAACGCACACAACTCGGTCTCAAATGTAAACCGAGATAATACAGTCTGTTTTACAGACCTCCAGACGACTGTGCCACCACCTAGGGTAAATACATACCTTGTACAGCCATTACTCCCCGAATTCTTGGCTATCCAGCTTACATCACTGTACCCTTCAAGTACACCGGAAAATTTCCTATAATGCAGCACAAAGGAGATAGTTCACTTCAGATATCTAAGTACCTTATCCAATGCATCCCAATGAGTTCTATTCGGACAGCTAGTGTATCTACTTAATTTAGTCACAGAGAACGAAATATCTGGTCTCATGCAATTCGCAGGATACATTAAGAATAACTCAAGACACATGAATACCACTTTCATTCTTGAAGAGAGCTACGTAACAATTGTATAGGATTTTGACGATTCTACAATTTTTATAACCAAATTTCTCAATTATCCTCTCAACATAATGAGATTGAGAAATGACCATGCCCTCAGCTGATCTGATCAGCGTGAGTCCAAGAATCACATCAGCTATACCCATATCCTTCATTTCAAACTTACTACTAAAAAATGACCTGGTTTCATTTATTATCCTAATGTTAGAACCAAACAGAAGAATATCATCCTCATATATGCATAACAGAATACATTCATCACCTTTAACCTTACTATAAACGCACTTATCAGACTCGAGCATACTAAAGCCAAAAGAGAAAATGACATAGTCAAACTTTTCATGCCACTGTTTAGGAGCTTGTTTAAGTTTGTATAAGGATTTCACTAGTTTAAATATTTTCCTTTCATTATTAGTAGCTACGACTCCCTCTGGCCGATTCATATAAATTTCTTCTTCAAGGGAACCATGAAGAAAAGCAGTTTTACATCCATCTGATGGATTATGAAATCGTATATATACTGAAGCCAATACAATAATCATTCTGATTGTAGTCATACGGGCAACTGGTGAGTATGTTTCAAAGAAATCTATACCTTCGATTTGTTTAAATCCTTTAGCAATTAATCCAGCTTTATACTTGTTAATGGCTCCATCTGGTTTCAACTTCTTTCTAAAAATCCATTTGCATCCAATAGTGGTGCAGCCAGGAGGGAGATCTATTAATTCCCATGTTCAATTAGAGACAAAGGAATCCATCTCACTCTTGACAGCATCCTTCCAATACGTAGCTTCTTTCGAAGCCATAGCAGCTTAGTAGGAGGTAGGATCATTCTCAATATTGTAAGCGATAAAATCGCTTCCAAAATCCTTGATGGTCATTACTCTCTTGCTCCTACTGGGTTTATCTAACATTTTAGATCTCAAGGGTCTGGAGTTGGGGCAACTTGGATCCTCCCGCACATTTTTCATCATTTCCACATGATCAGGAATGGAACTAAAGTGTGGGTTAGATTCTTCACTTGAAGTTATTTGAGGAATGTCAATTTTCATGGGAAAGACATTTTCAAAGAACGCTGTATCACGGAATTCTATTATTGTGTTAATATCTATGCCTGAGATTTCTGACTTAATTATCAAGAATTTCAATGCATAACTATTTTCCATATAATCCAGAAAAATCGAATCTACGGTCTTGGGACCTAACTTTTTCCTCTTGTGTTCTGGGATATGTACTTTTGCATGATACCCCCACACTTTCAGATATTTCAAGCTAGCTTTGCGACCTTTCCAAAATTCAAACAGACTACTTTCTTTATATTTCTGAGGGACTCTATTCAGAATATGGCAAGCCGTATTCAAAAATTCTCCCCACATATATTTTGGTAGTACAGAACTTTCAAGTGGACTATTTACCATATCTATTAAGGTTCCGTTTTTCCGTTTTGCAATCCCATTAGACTGGGGAGAATAGAGAGTCGTTACCTCATGTACAATCCTAAAGAATTAACATAATTGGGTAAACGAGGTTGACGTATATTCTCCTTTTCTATGAGATCTTAACCTTTTAAGTTTCATACCAGTTTAAGTTTCAGCTTCATTCTTAAAAGTAAGAAATTTTTCTTGAGCCTCATCTTTGATTTTTAGTAAGAAAACATAACAGTACTTAATATTCTCATCTATAAAGGTAATGAAGTATTTTTCCAGGTCTTTGGTCAATACACCATTGAACTCGCAGATGTCCGTGTGTACTAAGTCTAGCAACCTTGAATCCCGTTTCACTGAGTGGAAGGATTTCCTTGGTTGTTTGGCAGTCACACACATTTTGCATTTTCTACTTTTATCAATTGTGTGTTTAGAAATTAGGTTCAAATTCATCATCCGTCTCACAGAATCAAAATTTACATAACCAAGACGATTATTCCATAAACCAGATGATTTGATGGTACAAACAGTAGGATAATCATAATCATAAATTTTATTTAATTCAAAGTTCTCAACATTCTCTACTCTAACCTTTAACAAACCACCAGACATATAGCCCTTGTCTACAAAAGATCCATTATTTAAAATAAAAACTTTATTACATTTAAAAATTCATAACCCTCTCTAGCTAAGCAAGAACCATTCAGGATGTTGCGACGAACAGTAGGAACATGGTGCACACGATACAAAGAAAGAACTCATCCCGAAGAGAATTTCAGGTCCACATGTCCATATTCTAACACCTTAGCCGCAGTTGAGTTCCCCATCATCATTGATTTTCCATCTGCATGCTGGTAAGATTTGAAAAGTAATTTATCAGCATAAATGTGCACATTTACTCCAATGTTTACTAACCACTTTTGAGGTTCATAAATAGAAAGAAGCTCAGGGTTAAAAGAAACACACCCTTCAAGTGAATTTGCAATCTCAGTCACTATATTGACTTGAGGTTGGCTCGCAAACCCCGGGTTCGCCTTAGCTTTCTTTATAGGACAAGCTTTAGCCCAATGACCCATCTGTCAACACGTCCAACACGGTTTGTTTGCTTTTGGCTTCTTTTGGATCTTGTCTTTGGTCTTTAATTTGCCATCCGGTTTAGGCTTAAATTTATTATTTTTCCTAGCCGTTATAATGTTTGCTTTAGGTTTGTACTCAACAAGCACAACATGTGTTTGATTCCTATGCTCTTCCTCAATAGCAATGGCTACTGTTAAATCATCAAGACTAATTTTTTCTTTTCTATATTTAAGAGACATAAAAAAAAGTCTTTCCAAGATCGAGGGAATTTTTAAAAGATAACCATTACTCTAAATTTTCAGGAAATTCCATGCCAGCTTCTCTAAAAGAGTGTAGGATAAACAAAAACTCATATGCTTGTTCCGTAACCGAATTTCCTTCAACCATTTGAAACTTTAAGAATTTTGTTACAGAATATCGTTCAAGACCTAGGTCTTCGGTATTATATTTCTTATCTAATTCTTCTCATAGCGCCTTTGCAGTGTTAAACGAAGAATAATAGACATCGAAGAGCACATTGAATAAAACCAACAATATGCACCCTCAGCTATTTGGTCCTTCTCTGTCCACCGTGCAATCTTCTCTGCACTATTAGGGTCTTTTTCATCAGGTTTAGGACATTCGGTTAATATTAGTGTCAACAGCCCCTTAGTTGTTGACCAAAATTTCATTTTCTGTTGCCAACGTTTAAAATATTGATCCGAGAGGTTTTCAGGCATCCCGGTCATATCCATCTTGGGTGTAAAACTTCTAGTACTACTTAGCATTGACATGACTGTGGATAAGTTCTTCGAGATTATTGGATGTCTAAACTGGTTGCATAATATGTATAAACAGATTATATTAACCGTAGGGTAATTAGCAGCCGTGTCCAAAATTTGCAAAAGCAAACATCACATAATTGGAATAAACAGCAGAGAAAAAGTCAGATGAAATTATTTTACCAACTGAATCGCCCTCTTATAAGGACTGGCCTTGAAAAATTATCGTCTCATATACCGGTGTGATGGGTGTTATGATGTTCTCCGCGGGATAAGACGGCCTAAGCTCCGTATGGACGCACTTCAGGAGTTTCTCCAACCACCACTTCATTCACCACTGCCGAAGTAGTTTTCATTGCCGAGATCGAAAGGGAACGCTGGTGTTCCCCTCCGAACGACGGCCGCGACGCGAGGACGTCTTGGCCTGAGGTTCGGGGCAGATGCTATATGGTTTTATCCGTCTACCTCTCCGAAGCTTCCAAATTGATTTATGGCGCCGTATATCGGAGGTTTAGACGGATGCGGCCGATGTAGCAGACATCGTCAGATTCCCCCTCAGGGTGAGGGGTTTTTGATTGTGGGGACGCTCTTCCCTGCAGGCGCAAGCCCCTGCAGTTAATTACGCTAACGGATCGCGGTAACAACTTTCTCCTTCTCCAGAATTTCACTTCGTGTCGTGTGTGTTTGTTTTGTTTGTGGTTGCCCGTGGATTGTATACGGAGACTGAGTAATGCCGTCGCCAGTAAGACGTGGATTAGTCCAAATCCGTATTTACTTAGATTTGGGTTTGGTGTTTTTAGTTTAAGGGTGCATTAGTCGCGTTGCGGCTAAGATCAACTTTAAACGTTCGTCAAGGATACGTTAGTCCTGTTTTGGACTAAGATCAACTTGACGTGATGATCGATTTAATATCTGGCCGTCGGGACTCGTCACCTCTCTGATGTCGTTGAAGGATTACAACGACAAGTGTCAGAGGAGTTCAGAGATGTGCCCTTGAACCAGAGTTGATTTGGGGTTTTATCATTCATTTAAATGTCTAAGGATGCGTTAACCGTGTTTGGGGCTAAGATCAACTTAAATGGGACCGTTTAGATCCGGCAAAAGAGCATTTGGAGGCTCTATTGTTCCAGTTTAGGGACGTGGTGGTCCATGTTCCAGTTTAAGGACGTGGTGGTCCATCGCCAGTTTAGGGACGTGGTGGTCCATATTTCAGTTTAGGGACGTAGGGGTCCGATATTAGTTTAGGGACGTCTCGGTCCGATATTAGTTTAAGAACGTCTCGGTCCAACATTCCAGTTTAGGGACGTGGTGGTCCATATTCCAGTTTAAAGACGTGGTGGTCCGTTATTAGTTTAGGGACGTTTCGGTCCAATATTAGTTTAGGGACGTTTCGGTCCAATATTAGTTTAGGGATGTCTCGGTCCAATATTAGTTTAAGGACGTCTCGGTCCAATATTAGTTTAAGGACGTCTCGGTCCATATTGATGCGTGTGGTCATCGGGACCCGTCACCTCTCTGACGACGTTGAATGATTACAACGACATGTGTCAGAGGAGTTCGGAGATGTACCCTCAAGCCGGATATAAATTGATTTAGGGAGCAACCGTGCTCAGTCAATTTAATTTGAGGACTTATGGCCATGACTGGGCTAAGTCTAGTTAGATGTTCAACATTTTTATTCGTCTTTGGCCTATTAGACCTGAGTTAGGGCTTTGCCCCTTTTTAAATAATGCACTGCATTATTTTTGTTTTGTTTAGGCTCTGCCCTTTTATAAATGATGCAGAGCATCTATTTTGTTTGGGCCCTCCCTTTTATTGCTCTGCAGTTTAATTTGGGCCTGGCCCTTCAAGCAATGCATTGCATTAAGAATCTTCAAGAAACAGAAGTGCAGAGCACTTTTTAATCCTTTGATCTAAAGAAAAACAAGTTTTTTCTTCTTTTCTTGTTTTTCCTTATTTCAGAGAACCAAGGGTTCATAACAAGTGCAAGGCACTACTTCTTTTTTATTTTATTTACTTATTTATTTATTTATTGAAGATCCATGATCTTGTTCTTAGATCAATGATCTGTTCCCAAGAGAATTTTCTCTTTTAAAGGTTTTACCTTTTTTTTGTTCTTCCAGAATTCTCAAGAGTTCTCTTTCTCTCCTTTTTCTTTTTTAGCAAGATCTTGATATCTTTGAAATGAGGTCTGGGGTCCTTTTTATAGTGCTCATAAATTAGTTAAATTTGTTACATAAATCTTTTTCTGAGTGATTTGGGGAATTTTCCCCACCGTTGGATCTTTGATCCAAAGGCCCCTGCCTTATACAAGAAAATCTTCTTGTTTTAATAAGATTTATTCTGTTTTGCGCAACTCCCCCAGTGAGTGACACGTGTTGCGCAGTGAAGCGCTTGCGCAACAGCACTTGCGCAACTGCGCAGACACGTGTCGCGCAGTGAAACGCTTGCGCAAAAGCGCAGACACGTGTCACGCAGCGCAGCGCTTGCGCAGTTGTGTTTACGCAACTGCGCAAACACGTGTCGCGCAGCGGTGCGCTTGCGCAGTTGTGCTTGCGCAACTGCACAGACACGTGTCGCGCAGCGGTGCGCTTGCGCAGTTGTGTTAGCATTGCTTTTGTTTTTTAAAGAGCCTTGCTCTGATTGGACGCACTACCTTGGGCGTTGTGCTGGCGTGTCAACTTCTGACACGTGGCGCGTTGCGCGCAGCGCACGGGATCTGAAGCGTTGCTTCAAAAATTTGAATTTTCAAAATTCAAACAGAGCCTTTCTCTGATTGGGGAAACAAATGCCCCCCCACCGTTGCGCTCACGTGGCGCGCACGTGAGTGTAGCGGTGGCAAGATCCTAGTCGTTGGATCAAGGGGTTCAGTTGAAGGGGCGCAGACACCTATAAATAGGACCCTTGGTCCTTAGAAAATTCTTTACTACTTCAAGAATTTTGACTCAGAGCCTTGCTCTTGCTTAAGAATTTTCAGAGCCTTGCTCTTGATTTTTTTCCAAGAACTCCAGAGTTCATAACCATCATAGGTATTTAATAAAATTAAATTAAAGCTGATTAATAGAGCCTTGCTCTCATAGATCTTTGATCTAAAACCCTTTTGGGGTTTCCTCAACAGAGCCTTGCTCTTATAGATCTTTGATCTAAAGAGAACCCCTTTGGGGTTTCATCAACAGAGCCTTGCTCTCAAAAATCTACAGAGATCTTGTTCCTAAGTTTTAACCCATGAACAGAGCCTTGCTCATAGATCAAATGTAGATCTTCCCTTTTTTCTTATATATAAAAATGGAGAACTCCTAAAAGTTTTCATGGATCTTTAAGATCCCAAAAAAAATTTAATCCTTAGGAGTTATAGTTTTCATTACTATTACAGAGCTAGGCTCTTTTTTTTTTAGGAAGTTTTATTCTCCTGAGACCAGAGTTTGACAAATGTCACTCTGTGACAGAGCTTTGCTCTAAAATAGAAGATTTTCTCCTTGTCTCTAGGGATTTCCCCCCAATGAGGATATTCTCTTGGGGGTCTTTTTCATTAACTGACAGTCTCATCCAATGATGGGACTGTCTTATCAAATGATACGCCGTCATCCAGATTTTGTGGGTCCCCTACCCATTACATCACAGTGTGGAATAAGATTTAAAATGCCAAGCGTTAGAACACTAATGGTTATTTTTTTGTCTTCCTACAGGAAACATGTCTGATGACTTGTCTTTCCCCTTCGTTCGCTCGGAAGGAGGGTTCCCCCATTCACCAGTGGACCGGGTGGCGTTCGCTCTCATTAAAGATCATAACCCTGAGTGCAAAAAACTCCACCTGTGGGGAAGGTGGTACAGCCAGATCATCCAAGGCCGTCGCAGCTTCAGTTCCGCCTCGCCTTCTGAGCCCATAGTTACGATCCCTTATGCATACGAACCCCCGGTGAAGTATGCCGTGGAGGTTAAAAATTGGAATTCTGACGACCTCCTCCAGCCTGCAATCGGTGCCATTCCTGTGCAGCCGCCGCCGGCGATAGACATTCTGGGGAGGCGAATCTGTCAGGGTGAAGCACGCCCGTGGGGACAGGCTTACAATATTGGACTGACCCCGCGACCGCTCGCCGGATATTTGCAATAGGCCCGGTACATCTTATCGGCGAAAAGGACTCATCTAACGAAGATTGGTTTATATTCGGCCGTCTACGTTTCGCTTTTCGAGTATCCCTCTCCTCCAACGTGGTGGATAAAGGCCTTTATTGAACAATGGAATATCCTCACCCACACCTTCCTGATAGCGGATAGGGAAGTCTCCATCTCTTTGGAGGAATTTGCTGAGATCTCGGGTTTACCAATGAGGGGGGAGCACTACGAGGAGCTGCTTCCTCCTGACGAGTACATCTTTGCCACCAAGCAGCTGGTGTTTGACTTGACTCCGGAGAATGCCATTCAGCATCAGCATCCGGGCTTGGTGAAGGTGTTGGAGATATATGAGGAACTCCATTTGGAATCGGGCGACCGGGGCGTCAGTTTCGCAGATTTTATTGCCCGCTTTATTCGTCCGGAGTTCCTATCAGAGCAGAGTGAGAAGTTCGCTCAGCTTGTCGACCCTTTTGGTTTCGGCTCAGAACGCCGACCTATATCGGAAAATGACCAGCGGAATTTTTATCTCCCCGGCACTGCCAGCGTCCCTTTCTCGGAGGTCGCCATTCCTAGCATGGACGAGGAGACCTTTTTTATAGGGTTCTTGGGTTTATGGTTATGCAGCTTTGCGCTCCCCATGCACCCGCGCCTCATGCGGCCCTCCGTCTTTTATCCGACGCATCGAATGGTGGCTGGTTTGCAATTATCGGTAGGGATCGCCGGGCTGGCTTACCTTTATAATGGACTTAGCGTAGCGGCGGACGCTAGTGAGCCTGGGGTATAGCCTGCCAACTTCCCGATGCACTATTTTACTTCTTGGATGGAGATGCACGTGCAAGGGGTGTTTGGTGCCCATAAGACTCCTCCGTTTTTCGAGAAATGCAGACTCCCGAGAGTCATGCGGTTGGTCGGGGCTTCAATTGTGGTTGCATCCCCACGGGATTCTAGGGGACTGCTCTTGCGTCCACATCTGGTCGGAGCGAAGATTTCTTTTGTGGATAAGGTCATTACCATAGGCTCAGAGACCACTAAGTCAGTGGTGCCACTACGTGATGATTTTAAGGGCGGGGCTTCTGTACTGAAGGCTCAGGAAATTCTCCACCTCTACTCCATTCGGCCGGGCTATCTAGTGTTTGGGCAGAATGAGACAGCCTTGTTTATGAGATATAACCCACGCCGATTTGCCCGGCAGTCAAGCTACAACCAAGGGATCCCGCTGGAAGCTTTCTTGGAAACGCCCGTGGTCGGCCCAGAGGGGATAAGGAATGCGATGCATCATTTCATACGGCTTAATACAGGTTCCTATTTCTTTATCAGTGAACCTAGCTGTGCCCCTAAGATACTCCATCCATATGTAGCCTGGTATGCGCATGCTATGGGCCCAATCATCTTAACGGAGAAGCGTAGGCTGGTTGACCGTAGGGGTGCGCCTCCTGGCGGTGATCGCAAGGCTCCCTTGCAACCAAGGATCCAGGTCATCCTCCCGATAAAAGATGCCGGAGTTGACCGGCCACGCGTGTTGAGCCCCCCGCGTGGATTGCCACTGCCTACTACGGTGGATGCACCACCGGCGCCCCGTGCTCCCACAAAGACGGTTAATGTGGTATCGCCAGGGTCCGGCGCAGGAGCAGATATCGGGACCCGCCGCCCTAAAGTGACTGCCAAGCGCAAATCTACTCCGGGTGGATCTAAAGCTGGCGGACAGAAGAAGAAGAAGAAGTCCACCATTTCCCTCGATGCGATCCTCAGCTTAAAGCCTGCAGCTCCTCCCACCGAAGGCATATGTGAATATGGCAGCAACGAGGGCTTCTTAGTAGACCCTGCGGACACCAATTTGGTTGCCGCCATTGCAGCTTTGGAGCGATCGGCGAGGCTCGAAGCGATGTTAAGCAAACTCGCTGAGTCAGGTAATCATCAGCCGCTTTATTTGTCATTTTATTGCACTTTTTATTATTATCTTTAACTAATATTTGCTCCCTTTTCAATAGGTGTCTCTACTGAAGAGGCTATCGCTGCCTCTTTGAAAACCTTCCAAGAGGAGGAGGAGAAGCGCGCTCTAGCAGGCGCTGGTATGTCTCACCCCTTTCACTTTTATAAGGAAAGTTTGTCATCTTTTCTGATGGTCAACCTAACCTTCTTTTGTTTCTTCGCAGGGGTTGTATCAATTGATGCGGGGATCCTTCCCGAGGCCGTTACTGAAGTCCGGATCTCGTCGAGGCTGCTGCAGGAGCCTCAACTTGACAAAACGACAAGGGATGCCCTGAAAAATCTGGAGGCATCCCTATTCACGGACGAGGACGCCTCAATTAAAGAAGCCCTAGTGGCATCCGTCTCAACGGCTCGGGAGGAGCGGAAGCGGTTGAGACGCGAAGCAAAGGCGCGCAGAGCTGCTTTGGCCACGGGAGCGGGCCCTAGTACTATTCCTCGTGCCGACACTCCTTCTGAAGAGGCCCCTGCCGCCCTATCTACTGCTCATAGGCAAGTAGCGCGCGCGGCCCGAAGTGCAAACGATAAATCCTCTTCAGGTAGCATTTCTTTCAGAGCCTTGTTGTAAGAATTATAAAGCCGCTGGCTCATATGCATTCCACATTGCAGGGCCAAGTCCGACTGAGGGGGAGGCGGAGACCGTTGAACCCAGGGAAATGGCGGAAGCGGTGCCTGCCGAACCCGAGCCGACGGTGAGGCGCGTCGTTGGGGCCACAGGACCCGAAGCAGAGGTTGAGGGATCTGCAGCCGAGAGGGTCATGGATGCCGACCCTGAAGTGGCGGCAGATGAAATGATCGTCATAAGCGAGCCGAGGGTAATGGTAGGTGAGGCGCTTGAGACTGGAGATCTCGCGGCGACGGCGGATGAGACAACCGTGACCGCAGGACCCGAAGAAGTAGCGGGTGAGGTGGCCACGATTCCTGAGGACGAGCCAGCTGCTCTTTCTCAGGAATCTGGCAATGCTCCAATCATAACCCTCCCCACCTATATTCCCCCGCCTTCTCCAGGGCTTGCGAGTGCAACAATGGTTCCCATTGAGTCAGGTGATGAGGCTACGGGCGGTGGCCTGATGTCAATGGAGGAAGGAATTGCCTCAGTCTCGGCTGGCAGTTCGTCGGGTAAATTTTGAGTTACTATCATTTTCTCTCTTCTTTTTTTTTATCTTGCAATCTTTTCTAACAAGTTTGCTTCTGTTTTTAATGCAGGTGCGGCCAGTGCCGATGCTCCACTGCTTGAAGGAGCACCGTCAACTACTGCTTTGGCGGCGGTCACTTCCCCGCCTTCCCTCGTGCCGTCGTGGATGTTGGAAGGTATGGATTTGCGACTCACAAGTTAATCTTTTAAACGTGTAGTTTATGGACTAATGTCATACCATTTTGTCCTTTCAGGAGTGTTCTTTGATCATCTATACCAAGTGTTGCTCCCACACTTCTCCTTCCCATCCGAACTCGCTTCTCCCTCTAGTGGTGCCGGTGAGTATATTTTCATTTTGATGTCTTTGTTTACTCCCTTTTTTAGCAATGGGATGATTTCTGACTTTTCCTCTTCCTTATTGCAGTGCCACAAATCGAAGGAGGGGACGCAAGACCTGCCACGCCACCGGCCCTTCCGACTTTGCCGTCTGTTGCAGCTGGTACAGTATATTCCTCCCCCCTTTTTATATGATCCTTCAACATCTTTTCGAATCATTGTTGAACCATGTTTCGTTTTGCAGCTATTGTTCCAGCTCCGATCCCCTTTGAGTCTCGTGTTCTCTCACCAGCGGGCCCTTTCTTGAAACGTCCGTCTTCAAAAGGTGCCGTGATGAGTTTGGGCATGCTGAGCGGGTATATCGAAGAGCTCAACATGGACGCCCTCCCTTCTGTTGTGGATTTCGCAATGGAGGTTAACCCGATGTTGGCGGCGCTCGTAAACTTTCACAATGAAGGCGTCGTCGAATCTTGGGTTAACCACTGCAGAGAGATTGAGGCCTGCTTGCATCGGTTGGAGACGACGCACCCTTCTCCCGAAGTTTTGGCCATGAGCACCAAACGGACAGCCTGGCTCGATCAAAGCGCTTCTTATCTCCGCCATTTGGAGCAGGAAGCAGCTTTACGGTTGAAGGAGCGTCGGGAATCTTCAAGCGCACCCGCTCGCCTGCGCGCTGAAGTTAGGACGAATGCTGCTGAAGTGAAAGCCGTCTTTAAAGGCCTTCTGGAGCGTATCTCTAATGGGCTAGCACTGAGGCGGAAGCTTGATGCCGTCGAGCGTGATGCTCGAGGCCGTGAAGCAGCTCAGCAGGCTGTTGGGGAACAGCTTGCATCCTTCAGGCAGCAGCGGGCTCAAGCAGAGGCCGAACTGGCGATGGCAGCTGATCAAGAGAAGGCGTGGAAGGAAGTATGCGAGCAATTGCTAAATCTATGCAAGACGCTTCCTTCTCAGTGATTCTCCTTGTATCATTTGTACTTATAAAATAGATGTATATACATTTTTTATTCTTTAGTACAATGTATCCTGTACTCGATCAATATTTATGAATAAAAGATGCACATTTTTGTAATGTCTTGTGTCATTTCTTCGCCCCCCCCTTTTTTCTGCATGATATCTTTGATGAACCTCATTGGCCGATAACTTCATTTCTTCCAGAGATAGCGATGGCTTAGGCCGCAAGTTCAGGTCTACCGCTTAAGACTTTTCAACTCTATGAGCCATGAGGGTCTCATAGAGGCTTTTCTCCCGACGGATCGAGAGGATCTCGTCGGTGGGTTTTCTCCTTAGGAATCGTGAGGATTCCTAAGTGTGGTTTTCTCTCATAGGTCGTAAGGATCCTACAAGAGAATTTTTCCCTCTTATGAGTCGAGAGGACCCGTAAGTGGTTGTTTCCCTTCTTGTCGAAAATCGACTTCAGAGAGTGAGACCCGTGAATAGTATGCAAGAGACCATTTCGGATTGACTTGCAGGGCCCCATTTTTCGGGAAGCGAGTTTTCCCACCTCTGCTGCCTGAGGCTTCATCTTGCAAATTGATAAGCAAGTTCAATTTGTTGAAGAAATCCCTTTCCTGAATGATTTGGTGGAACTTCCCCCACCGTCGGATCTTTGATCCAAGGGCTCCTGTTTTACAGAAGAAAATCTTCTTGTTTTAACAAGAACGGAAAAGATTTCTTCAGAACTTTAATTTTGTTTGGCGCAAATGCTCCATAGTATGATACATGTCGCGCGGCGCGGCGCAATTGTGTTAGCGTATCTGCGCTGACACGCGTCGTGTAGCGCACGGCGCAGCGCAACTATGCTACCGCATCTGCGCTGACACGTGTCGTGTAGCGCATGGCGCAGCGCAGCTGAAGCGTTGCTTCCTTTAATTTTGCTTGAAATAGAGCTTTGCTCTGATTAGGTGCGCTGCTTCGGGCGCTGCGCTGATGCGTCTGCGTCAGACACGTGGCACGTTGCGCAGCGCAAATAATCTGAAGCGTCGCTTCATTAAATTAATTTTCAAGATAGAGCTTTGCTCTGATTGGGGGAAGACGAAGCGTTGCTTCATCTCCTGCCTCGGAATTTGAACAGAGCTTCGCTCTGATTAGGGTAAACCGCCATGACAACTTTTGGAAGTCGAAGAGGCACTTGATGCCTATAAATAGGACCTTTGGTCCCCCACAGATACTTATCATCTTTCAGATTTTTATTTTCAAAAACTTCAGAGCTTTGTTCTCGCCTTCAAGAACTCCGGTGCCTTGCTCCTTTTTTCAAAGTTTTTAGAAAAACTTTAGGTAAAATAGATTCTTAAATTAATCTTAACCAGCAGAGCTTTCGTCCAGGGGATTTTATCCTTGAACATAGTTTTGCTCTCTAGGAATTTAGTCCTCTATGTATATTGTTGCTTTTCTATTGCTGATCTTCCTGTAATATTCCTTCCAGGCATAATGGCGGCGGTGCATCTATACAGTTTGCACGAGTTCATTACCTACGACGATATCCGCGCTCAGGGTCATCAACAAAACCAGGAGTTTACAGACGCTGAATATGCAGAAGTCATGGGTCGTCTGAACGCAAGCGGTGGTTGGCTGTTGCCTCGTCGTTCGGCCCTTTTGAAAGTCGTGTTGGGAGCCATATGGAGGGCACTTCCGGGTCTTCATGAGGCCTTACCGCTCAACGCGCTGGATGATGCCGAAGACAAGGTGCATTCAGTGTACCTGACAGGGCTGATCTCAAAGAAACGGCGGAACAGCCTCATTGACATCCTACACCAAGTCTTCCTAGCGCGAAAGACTACGCATAAGAATAATTAGAAAGGCCAGAAGAACTCTGGATGGCCTTACTTTCGATTTCCTCAATCCGTGTCCCGGATCTGAGGTTATACCGTTGTAATAATTTGAATAATGTTTCTTATTTATTGTTCTTATGATTGTAAAGAAAGGAATTTTCTAGCGGTATGAATGGAAACTCTCCCCCCCTTTTTTATTTTAGCTTGTCTTATTTCTCGTCCTGAGTCTTCTGCCTGTGCATAAATGAATGCGTCACGAACGCCAGATCAAATGTAGATCAGATATTCTTTCTGTCATCTTCTTTTTATTGTCAGCAGGCTGTCTTAATAACCATGATTGATGGATATCTAAAACGAGTATTCTGTCTTCCTTAAGAAATAGCGATGGCTTAGGCCGCAGGTTCAGGTCTACTGCCTAAGACTTTTCAACTCTATGAGCCGTGAGGGTCCCATAGAGGCTTTTCTCCCTATGGGTCGAGAGGATCCCATAGGTGGATTTTCTCCTTAGGAATCGTGAGGATTCCTAAGTGTGGTTTTCTCTTATAAGTCGTAAGGATCCTATAAGAGAATTTTCCCCTCTTATGAGTCGAGAGGATTCGTAAGCGGTTGTTTCCCTCCTTGTCGAAACTCGACTTTGGAGAGTGAGACCCGTGAACAGTATGAAAGAGACCATTTTGGATATACTTGCAGGGCCCCATTGTTCAGGAAGCAAGTTTTTTTTAATCCTTGCTGCCCGAGACTTCATCTTGCAAGGTGGGACGAACCGAGAATTCTCTCGCGGAGACAGTGGTGGCTCTGCGAGTTGACGCGGGTCGGGAGGCTCTCGTCATGGAGTGTTTGTATCCGTGAGTCGAGGAATTTGCTGGGGATTATTTGTTTCCCAAGTGCCAAGGATTATTTGTTTCCTTGGGGTTCGAAACGAGTCGAGGATTCCCACGGGGGCACTGGTGTCTCTGCGGGTCGACGCGGATCAGGAGGCTCTCGTCAAGGAGTATTTGTATCCGTGAGTCGAGGAATTTTGCTAGGGATTATTTGTTTCCCGAGCGCCAAGGATTATTTGTTTCCTTGGGGTTTGAAACGAGTCGAGGATTCCCACGGGGGTACTGGTGTCTCTGCGGGTCGACGCGGATCAGGAGGCTCTCGTCAAGGAGTGTTTGTATCCGTGAGTCGAGGAGTTTGCTGGGGATTATTTGTTTCCCAAGCGCCAAGGGTTATTTGTTTCCTTGGGGTTTGAAACGAGTCGAGGATTCCCACGGGGGCACTGGTGGCTCTGCGGGTCGACGCGGATCAGGAGGCTCTCGTCAAGGAGTGTTTGTATCCGTGAGTCGAGGAGTTTGCTAGGGATTATTTGTTTCCCGAGCGCCAAGGATTATTTGTTTCCTTGGGGTTTGAAATGAGTCGAGGATTCCCACGGAGGCACTGGTGGCTCTGCGAGTCGACGCAGATCAGGAGGCTCTCGTCAAGGAGTGTTTGTATCCGTGAGTTGAGGAGTTTGCCGGGGATTATTTGTTTCCCAAGCGCTAAGGATTATTTGTTTTCTTGGGGTTTGAAACGAGTCGAGGATTCCCACGGGGGCACTGGTGTCTCTGCGGGTCGACGCGGATCAGGAGGCTCTCGTCAAGGAGTGTTTGTATCCGTGAGTCGAGGAGTTTGATGGGGATTATTTGTTTCCTCTTTGTTTGCGCCCTTGGATTGTATACAGGGATCGATGTGATCTTAACTGTAGGGCCAAAGTTTTATCATCATTTTTTTTATCTCCGCGATGCCCTATCATTTCAGCTTTTATATCGCGAAGGTCGCGATTGCCCAATCATTTCGGCTATTTTTCGCGGTGCCCAATCATTTCGGCTATTTATTTTATTTTTACTCGTTGCTTTTTATTACGAGTTGCCCAATCATTTCGGCTATTTTGCATGCATACATTTTACTTGCTGCTTTTTATTGCAAGTTGCCCCATCATTTCGGCTATTTCGTATGCATGAGCGGCCTACTGGCTTTTCGCTGTAAACCTGAAATTGGACACCGATTTCGGCATCAGCACCACTGCAACTGGGATATTACCAAGAGCGAATCATCATTTGCCTCTGTCGTTGTCGAACAAAGAAGGCTTAGTGACCAGGGTTAAGGTCCTGTCGACTAAGGCTTTTGACTTCATGAGCCGTAAGGGTCTCACAAAGGCATTTCTCCCTACAAGCCGTGAGGATCTTGTAGGTGTATTTTCTCCTTAGGACTCATGAGGATTCCTAAGTGTTCGTTTCCTCTGTAAGTCGTAAGGATCCTACAAGAGGGTTTTCTCCTCATAAATCGAGAGGATTTACAAGGGTTGTTTACCATGCGAACATATCCCCAGTCACGGATGAGACTTGGTTAGGGAAATGTTTATTTGCGCCCGTGGATTGTATACAAGAGTCAGTATTGAGCCACTTGTAGGGCAGTATCGGAAGTTGTAGGAGTCGCTTAAGCACAGGTTTAGGCCTCTGTAACTTAAGACTTCAAATCTTATGAGCCGTGAGGGTCCCATAAGAGATTTCTCTTCGCGAGTCGTGAGGATCTCGCGAGTGTATTTTCTCCCTAGGAATCGTGAGGATCCCTAAGTGTGTTGCTCCCTTGTGAGTCGTAAGGATCTCACACGGGTGGTTTCTCCCTATAAGGTCGAGGGGCCCTTGTAAGTGTCCTTTAACGAGGTTGCGCCCTCTCGGGTTTTCACAGACACTCGCCGGTAGTCCTGCTGTTTTTACTCACGGAGCCCTTTCGGGTTTTCATCCGTGCCCATTTTGCTTATGGACATACCGTTTTTTTTATTCTTTTTATTTTCTTTTTCTCTCTTTTTTTTACGAGGTCGCGCCCTTTCGGGTTTTCACGAACACTCGCCGGTAGCCCTGCTGTTTTTACTCACGGAGCCCTTTCGGGTTTTCATCCGTGCCCTTTTTGCTTATGAACATACCGTTTTTTTTATTTTATTTTTATATGTTTTTTTTTATATCTCGTCAGCCTAAAGATGCTGCGGTAGTAGTTTAAAGACGTTTCGGTCTGCTATTAGTTTAAGGACATTTCGGTCCGCCATTAGTTTAAGGACGTTTCGGTCCGTTGGCCAGCTACTACTTATAGAGTTTTGGACTTGGGAAGACAGAGAGCGGACATAGTCGTCGTCATCTATCATTGACTTAGTCCGTAACTCATTAGGCGTAGTATTTCTTCAGGAAGCGACCGTTTATCGGCCTGAAAGGCCTTTCACCATGCATGTCCATGAGTAGATAGGCTCCACCTTGGTAGACTTTGTCTATGATGTACGGGCCTTCATAGTTTGGGTCAAATTTTCCTCGCTTGGCACGATTGGGGATCATAGGCCTTTTGACCACTAGAACAAGCTCGCCTTGGCGGAATGTCCTCGGTCGGGTCAATCTTTCATATGAGCGCGTCATCTTTGCTTTATAAGCCTCCAGATTTTGTTGCGCTATGAGCCGGGTTTCATCAAGGACGTCAAGCTCCTCAAGCCGAAGGTGAGCATTTTCTTCGTCCGTCAGCTCGTAGTGGACTGCCACTCGTAGAGAGGGTAACTCTATCTCGAGAGGGAGTACTGCTTCCGTCCCAAATACCAACGCGTACGGCGTTGTGTTTGTGGCCGTCTTAAATGTAGTTCGATACGTCCAAAGAGCCTCTTGCAGTCTTTCGTGCCAGTCTTTCTTATTTCGGGACACCGTTTTCTTCATGATCTTCGTCAAGGTCTTGTTGAAGGCCTCAGCTAGACCGTTAGCTCGCGGAATATAAACTGAGGAATATCTCCAGTCTATATTATGCTGTTGCGCGAAGCGACTGATTTTGTGGCTTCTGTAGGCTGGCCCGTTATCGGAGATGATTCGTCTTGGCGTTCCAAACCGATATATGACATGTGTCTTAAAGAAATGGAGGATATTCTCCGTCTTTACTTCTCTCAGCAGTACTGCCTCTGCCCATTTGGAGAAGTAGTCAGTCGTTGCCAGGATGAAACGATGTCCTCTAAACGATGCTGGTTCAATGGGGCCAACTATATCAGTTCCCCACATTTCGAATGGCCAGCTAGCCACTGTCGGGTGTAGCGGATTTGGATGCTGGTGGATGAAGTCCCCATGAATTTGGCATGAGTGGCATTGCTTCGCATATTCGATGCAGTCCTGAATCATCGTGGGCCAGTAGTAGCCCATCCGTTTTATCTTCAACTTCATCTTAGGGCCTGCTTGATGAGAACCGCAGAGTCCGTCGTGAACTTCCTGGACGACTCTTTTCGCTTCGTCCGGTCCTAAGCATCTCAGCCACAAAGAATCAAATGACCTCTTGTATAGAGTATCGTCGACGAAGGCGAAAGACGGGGCTCGTTTCACGAGCTGATGTCTTGTGGACGCTTCTTCAGGCATTCGGTGGGTCTTGAAGTAATCTATGAAGATTTCTCTCCAATCCTTGGTATTTTGCCAATCTTTTACTTGCAGGGTTTTTTGCTCGTTCGCTCCTTTTTCTTCGGATGATTCCAGAGATATTTCTGCTGGGGCAAGCACTCGACGGCTTTGTACCATGATTCTAACATCATCGAGGTTCTCGTCAGCCAATTCTTTAGCAAGTTTGGCCAGTGTGTCCGCTTTGCTGTTTTCCGCGCGCGGTATGCTCTCCAAAGTATAGGAGGGAATTTGGGTTAGCATTTGTTGCACCTTTTCACCGTATTTTACCAATTCCGGTTTGCATGTTTGGTAATCGCCGTTCACTTGACTGACGACTAGCTGGGAGTCCCCATATATGAGGAGGCTTTCAATTCCCATGTCAATGGCGATCTCGAGGCCTGCTATCAAAGCTTCATATTCAGCTTCATTATTCGTTCTCGGCTCTGTTAAGGAGAAGGCGAAGCGCATTACTCCTCCTTGAGGGGTCACGAAGATAAGGCCTACTCCCGATTTGATCATTGACGTACTTTGTTTGTGCTTCTTCATGGAAGATGCTCCATCGAAATAAAGCTCCCAACGGGTATCACCACCGTCGATTGCGTCAAACGCATGCTTGTCTGGCAAATCGCAATTCAGGGGAGAATCGGCAAGTATCAGGTGCTCAGCAAGGAAGTCGGCTATGGCCTGACCCTTCACTGCCTTGAGGGGTCGATACGTTATCGAGAACTCCATTAAGAGCAGAGCCCATTTAGCGAGTCGTCCCGTCAATATGGCCTTTGACATTAGATATTTGAGAGGGTCCACCTTTGAAATGAGATGGACTTCATGCGCTAATGCGTAATGTCTAAGCTTTGTTATTGCGAAGATCAACGCTAGGCAGTGTTTTTCAATGGGGGAGTAATTGTTTTCTGCCCCCAGCAGAACCCGACTTAAGTAGTAGAGTGCTCTTTCTTTCCCCTGGTCATTCTCTTGTGCCCATAATGCGCCTAAAGAACCTTCAAGGGCGGCCGTGTAAAGAATGAGAGGCTTTCCCTTAACTGGAGCAGCCAACACTGGAGGATTTTGCAGATACTGCTTGATCTCGTCCAGTGCGCCTTGGCATTTGTGATCCCAAACGAATGGGGTTCCCTTCTTCATCAGGTGACTGTAAGGATGGCACTTTCCTGAAAGATTAGCGATAAACCGCCGAATGTATGCAAGCTTTCCTTGGAGAGATCGCAGCTGTTTAAGAGTTCTCGGCGGAGGCATTTCCATGATCGCCTTGATTTTAGACGGATCTATCTCAATACCTCGGTGTCGGACGATGAATCCCAGGAATTTGCCCGAGGAAACCCCGAACGCACATTTTAGAGGATTCATCTTCAAATTGTATTGCCGAAGGCGTTGAAATACGGTCTTCAAATGCTCGAGATGTTCTTCGTATGATTTGCTTTTAACCACGAGATCATCGATATAGCATTCGACGATTTCGTGTATAAGGTCGTCGAAGATCTTTGTCATGGCCCTCTGATAAGTAGCACCGGCGTTCTTTAAACCGAAGGGCATCACTTTATAACAGAATATTCCTAAAGGGGTCCTGAAGGCTGTGTGCTTCTGGTCTTCTGGATGCATTTTTATCTGGTTATACCCCGATGAGCCGTCCATGAAGGAGAAAACCTCATGAGTGGATGTATTGTCTATCATCAATTCGGTGACTGGCACTGGAAAATCATCCTTCGGGCAAGCTTTATTAAGATCCCGGAAGTCCACGCATATGCGCACTATCCCATTTTGCTTCATCACCGGGACGATGTTAGCGATCCATTCAGGGTATTGAACTTCCTGGATGAAGCCAGAGTCGATAAGCTTCTTGACCTCAGCGTTGATGCTCATTTCGAGCTCGAGCCGCATTCTTCTCGGCGCTTGTTTAACTGGCTTGACACCCGGGGATATCGCTAGTCTATGTACAGCAACTTCGGGATCTAGTCCTGGCATCTCGGAATAGTTCCATGCGAAGCAATCTTTATGCTGTACAAGGACGTCCTTTAACGCAGCCACCCTCTCTTCAGACAGCAGCTTGCTGACGAATGTCGGTCGTGGATCGTTTACCGTCCCCAACTCGATTTTCTTGAGGTTATCTGCAGTGGTATGTATTCCATCCTCCAGTTCTTTCGGAGCTGGGGGAAATTCTGAGATTACCTCATCATTGCTGTTTTCGAGGCACCAAGGAAGGCTGTCCATGTTCTCGGGTTCTCCTTTTAGTATTGTTATCATGTGACAGGTACAAATTCGCTTCCAGTCCCAATGTGGAACTGGTTTTTCTTTCGTGGCCTTGGGTTCGTGCTTTTGTGGTGGTGCTACCCTCCAGTTGTCGGACAGAGCGAATTTACCAAGCTGATACTGATCCTCGACCCAATTCTTGAAGGTGAAGCAATCTTCGAGAGAATGACCTATCACTCGATGGTAAGAGCAATAGTCTGGGAGTGAGGCTTCGACCGCTTGTTCGGGGTGTTTAGACTCCGGCAATGTAAGCATTTGGTGCTTTAGGGCAAGATCGAGTATCTTCTTCGTCTTTTCCCGAGGAAACGAGTATGCTCGACCCATTTTCTTCATAAGGGATAGGTCAATAACGCTCGATTCCCGTTTGCGTGGCTTCTTAGCCCTGCTTTGTCGCTGTTGAGCGCCTCTTTGGCCTTTCGAATTGTTTCTGCCTCCGCGTCGAGCCCTTTTTGTATCAGGTTGACATGGGGCAGCATCTTCGTCTTTTACTGCCTGTTGAAGGAGGCGCTGCGTTTTGGCTTTCTCATAGATTGCCATTTCACGATTGTGATCATCTCGGACTTTTTGACCCGCTTCCCTTATAAGTTTGCCCATCTGGTCTTCAAATGATGGACTGGGCGATTTTTTATCAGGAACTTTTACTGGTTCAGGATTAGCGTCTTTCCCTTGAGCGTCTGCTTCTTCATCAAAATTATGCACGACGTAACAGTCGCGGAGCAGCTCTCGTTTCCTGGAGCGAATGTATCCGAGCCCGATCGTCTCCATCCTCCCATTAGGTAGCTTGTGCTGAGTTCCGGGGACATTCCAAACCCTGTCATAGAATTTGGCCTTCCTCACGGTCTGTTCGAAGGGTATCCCCTGGCGTTTCAGCAGCCTCCTCAAGCCTTCCATATAATATCGGGGTAGACGGATGGGCTAAAGTCTGTCCAGCGTTGGATCCGCACCGTGCCAAAGTTCTTTTTCCACCTTGTTTTCTTCGGAACGGTAGAATAGGATTGCCCTCTCGCCTTTTCGTCCGAGAGGGATATAAAATGTCTGCAATTCTTCCACGCTGTCGTTGGCGAGCGCATCTAGTTCTTTATAATGTTCAAGCGGCACCATGGCTATCTGCAGACTTCGCTCTTCATCAGCAGAAGCTCATATTGAAAGCCGAGTAGGGAATACAGCATGGAATTCGTCCTCCGAATCACTACCAAAGATCAGTGAAGGGGCGGATGGTCCCGGCTTGGTGTATTGGGGCGGACCCGAATAAATTACGTCCTCTTCTTCCTCGGTATCACTGCCGAAGACAGGGATGGTTGCGTTAGTTTTGTTCTCTGGTTTGTGACACTTCTCCGTATCTTCGAAATCTGGCAAGAAGTATTTGGCATCTTCGTATTTGCGGACTTCGTTCACAGAGAACGGGTTCAGTTCTCCCGTCACGGTATACTCGAAACTATCCTTAAAATACTTCATACACTGATGTTGTGTAGAAGGGATGATGTTGTACTCGTGTAACCATGGTCGGCCGAGCAAAGCATTGTAGCATGTCTTGGCGTCTATGACATGGAACTTAATGTCCGTGACGAGTAGCCCGAAGCATAGCGTCAGTATCACAGACCCAAGAGTTCTTGATGACTGGGAGTCGAACCCGGAGATGGTGATCTTGTCACGAGCAAGGTGCTGGACGCTCATGCAGATTTCTTTTAACACTCGCACGTTGAGAAGATTAACGGAGGATCCATTGTCGATCAGGATTTTGCCTATCTTAATATCGTGGCAGTATCCTGAGACATAAAGGGGGCGGTTGTGTTCACACGTCCCAAGGAGAAGGTCCTCGTCGCCGAAAGTGACATCGGCCGTGTGCACTTCTTCCAATTCATCCTTCATCTTTTCCTCTGCTAGGCAAGCTTGGAATCGTTCCGGATCTTGTAGTGCCTTGATCAACGAATCTCTCGCCTCCTTTGATAGCAAAAGGGCATCGAGAATGCTGAGCTGTGAGGGTGGTTTCCTCAGGTGCACTAGGACGTTGTAATCCACCTTATTCTTCTTCGGTGGGTTGTTGGCGCTTAGCTCCTCCAGAACTTGGTCATCTAAGACGATATCTTCAGAGACCTTTTCTTTCCCTTTATTTTTTTCTGTTTGAGGGTCCGAGATTCTTTTCAAGTAGCGTCCGATTGCGTAGCTGGATATTTTCACAAACCATTGGCTCTTCTTCTTTTCTCGAAGTTGACTCTTTAAAGAGAGGGGCAAGTTTTAGCTCCTCATCAGAATCGCTCCCGAATGTAGGCACTTGTGACCTGCCAGTGTTAACCATGTGACAATCGCCGGTAGTTCTTTCAAGCCCTTCAGTCGTGTCTCTTTGCTCCCGACGAGTTTTGCGCTTTCCCGCTTAAAGCGTTGTCGATTAGCGACGTATCCTTGCCACCATTTATCAAAAGCTTTGCACCCTTGAGTGGGGTGCGAGACCTTCTGATGATATAAGCAATAGGAGGGGTGCATTTCTATTTCACCAGTAATTTTTCCTTCAGAGGATGGTAGCTTCATGCCCATTGATATGGCCTTAGCAAACCTCTTCTTTATCTTGAATTGGCTTTTGTCGATAGCGAAGGTGTTCTGGTCCAGCGGGATCGTCTCATATTTTTCATCAAGTCGCTGGCGCTTGGCCCTTTCAAATATGGCCGTCTCGCGTTCTCGATCAGCCTTACTTTTCAATCGAGCTTCGTTAAGGAACGCGTCAATCATTTCGGCTGATAGCTCCGGAATTTTTAATTCGGTATCTGCCCCCAGCGTTTTAGTGCCAGAAGTCTCTTCATCATTCGTGATCGAATGGGAGATCATATGACAGCTCGCTACATATTCCTCGGATTCATCTGATGAAATTTCTCCCTCATCTTCTTTTTGAAAGACGTGATCAAGGAACTCTTGGAGCGTAATGGGAGTCCGCGCCTTTTGGTTGTATTCATCCAGCGCGTCAATTTGCTTTTGTAAGTCCGTGCGCTTATCGCCAGGCTTCACGGGTTTCTCAGATTTCTTCCTCTTCTTTTTCAAAGATTTTGACGGCTGGTTGCGAGTGTTTGAGCCACCACCATCGGTCTTTGGAGTTGGACGTGGCTTCAACATCCCCTCAATGACCTGCGGTTCCAAAGGGTTCTTCCACTTGATCGCTGGACATGTCTGAAGATCGTTCAGCATTCTCTTTGTCTTGGCTGATAATACGACCTCCCAAGGAGCTTCTTGAATTACGGAGCATGTTGCCCCCGGCATATTCGTCCCCTTAGAGGTGTGGGGTTGTGGGGGATTCACCTTCCATTTGTCAGATAGCGCAAATTTGCCCTGACGGTACTGGTTCTCAAGCCAATTTTTGAAAACGTAGCAATCCTCGATCGGATGTCCTAGCACTCGATAGTAAGGGCAGTAGTTGGGCTCGTTGACGTCATTCGGTTGCAACGGACGTTTTGGATCTGGCAGATTTATGAGTCTGTTGCGCAACGCCAGCTCGAATAGCCTCCTCGTTTTATCGCGGGGGAAGGAATAAGGACGCCCCATCCTATCCTCAAGGGGTACGTACGGGCGCGTATTGTTTGGACGAGCAACCGGTTTCGAGTCGCTCGGTTGTTGTTGAGCATTAGCGACAACGATCGCTTTTCCCTTTCCTTTGCCATTTCGGGAGTCCGGCTTTGGGAGAGGGGGTTTATGGCCCATCTGGTCCATCTGCGCTAGTTTGTCAATCAAAGCCTGGAAGGTAGTCGGCTTGAAGAACATCATAAACTGTGAGATGGTTGCTTGTGGATCAAGGGTTCCAACAAACATTCCCACCGTAGGAGCTTCTTCTATGCGCTGCTCGCACTTCGACCATAGATTACGCCACCGTATAGCGTACTGGACCCATGTCTCGTCGGGTTTTACTCTGGCGTTAATCAGTGCCGTCATCGGGGTACGTTCACTGGCACTTGCAAAACGTTGGGTAAACAGTAGCTCCATCTCCGCGAAGGTCTTAATAGAGTCATTGGGGAGCTCAGAATACCACTCGATCGCCGTATCTGATAAGCTTCCAACAAACTGGCGAAGCAACAGCTTGTCATCACCGCCGGTGTTGCCGCAGAGCGCTCTGAACTGGGCAACATGCTGATGAGGATTGCCCGTCCCCTTGTAGACATGGAACTTAGGAATTATATAGCCTGTCGGGTACTTAATCTGATCGTACCAACCTGGATATGGCCGCCCCGTCTTTACGACCTGACCGGCTGCTTCAGTCGCCTGATGCACCCGTATTTGCTGGGTGATGTATTCATCCAAATCAGCTTTTGATATGGTATCCTCTTTAGCTGCGGATAAAGCCGGTGGAGGATTCGATGTTTCTCCCCTATCGTCTTCAAGAATGATCGGGGGATCTCCAGCAGGTGGATCTTGTTGAATCATCATACCCACCATATCCTGGAACAGGAAGGCCATTTTCTTTATGTTGGCTGCCTGCTCCGCAGCTTCTTTATCTTTCTTCTCTAGTATGCGCCGAAGGAATTCGGCGTCCGTTTCTTGTTCTTGATGTTCTTCTGAAGAGGTTCCAGGGCTTTCGTTTGGCCCTGTAAGTGCAGCCATGGCGTTCATCATCTCCTGGAGCTTCTGTTGCTGTTCCTGAGCCTTGGTCACTGACCGTGTAAGCGGTCTATGACCCGTGGACGTACGGCTGTCTTCTTTTCCCAATGCCATGTAAACCGTATGAACTGTTATGCCCCCTGACTTGGGACGTTTAGGTTCACCATTTTTAACTTTTGCCGCTGACGCGGGGGTTTTCTCTGGCCTCCTTCTTTTGTGGGCCGTTAAGGTTGAAGGAACCATTGAAGAGGGCACCCTAGCAGCTGCTGTCCCCTGCTGTTTAATGGGACAATCCTTGTCTTTTTCCACCTTCGCCTTTTTCTGGCGACGAAAGTGACCTGGGTCAATCACAGAGTCTTGAACCCTTCGCCAAACTTTATAAATCCTTGAAGACAGCCGTTGAGGGGGTTGTTCTTGTTTTGTTTCCAGAGCTCTCTCCGCAGACGGAGGAGATCTTTTCAGTGTAGCGGTTGGAGAATTCTTCCGCACCCTCCTCAGCAGTTCAAAGCTGTTCCCAGTTGGAACAGCAGCGTTGACTTCCACTGCTGGAGCCGGTAGAGTTAGCCCTGAGGGGGAGTTGCCCCCTGCCTTTCTTACTCGTTGCCAATGGCGACGACGAGCACGACGAGCCGTTGGGATTGGCTCAGAGATAGAAGTAACTTGTTTTTGCCCCCCGCCTGAATGAGGCGCCGCCGGTGTTAACCTCTTAAAGACTGAGGTTGTTCCTTGCGGGGTAATACCCAATCTGTTAAAGACAGATCTTCGTGCAGGGGCAGGAGCAGGAATCATCAGTCTTGAAAAGACTGACTCTTTGGCGGGAGAAGCCGCCTTAACGACTTCCGGAACAGCGGCCGTTGCCCTCTTTGGGACAGCCAGTTTAGAGTCCTGATTTAGCCTGGTGAAAACAGAGGCTGTCGGTTTGGTAGTTGGCGACCCGTTGACTGGGGCCGTCGTGGCAGTGAGTCGGTCGAAGACCGACTTCTTGTTCACCTCCGGTGCAGGTACTGGCGTAGGAAAGCTCGTAGGTGGGATCATGGTCCCGAAGAACAGGCTAGTGGTGGCCTGGGTCACCTGATCTACCGGCAGAGCGAGGAAAGAGGCCGCTTGGGGCCCATATGCTACACCTCTAGGTGAGGTGGAGCGTCCGTTGCAGTGGCACTTCACGCAGTTGGTGCAGTTAGAAGCCATGGATGCTTGAGTTCTGCGCCAGACAAAAGACCAAATCTTAGTAACTTGGAAATCCAAAGGCAACCGTTAACAAACCGCGATTGGTTCACGAAGACGACACACGAAGTGTGGAGTGGAAAGAGGAAAAGGTCCCACCGGGCGTGCCAGAATCTGTTCCCCTCCGAACGACGGCCGCGACGCGAGGACGTCTTGGCCTGAGGTTCGGGGCAGATGCTATATGGTTTTATCTGTCTACCTCTCCGAAGCTGCCAAGTTGATTTATGGCGCCGTATATCGGAGGTTTAGACGGATGCGGCCGATGTAGCAAACTTCGTCAGATTCCCCCTCAGGGTGAGGGGGTTTTGATTGTGGGGACGCTCTTCCCTGCAGGCGCAAGCCCCTGCAGTTAATTACGCTACCGCATCGCGGTAACAACTTTCTCCTTCTCCAGAATTTCATTTCGTGTCGTGTGTGTTTGTTTTGTTTGTGGTTGCCCGTGGATTGTATACGGAGACTGAGTAATGTCGTCGCCCGTAGGACGTGGATTAGTCCAAATCCGTATTTACTTATATTTGGGTTTGGTGTTTTTAGTTTAAGGGTGCATTAGTCGCGTTGCGGCTAAGATCAACTTTAAACGTTCGTCAAGGATACGTTAGTCCTGTTTTGGATTAAGATCAACTTGACGTGATGATCGATTTAATATCTGGCCGTCGGGACTCGTCACCTCTCTGACGTCGTTGAAGGATTACAACGACAGGTGTCAGAGGAGTTCAGAGATGTGCCCTTGAACCAGAGTTGATTTGGGGTTTTATCATTCATTTAAATGTCTAAGGATGCGTTAACCGTGTTTGGGGCTAAGATCAACTTAAACGGGACCGTTTAGATCTGGCAAAAGAGCATTTGGAGGCTCTATTGTTCCAGTTTAGGGATGTGGTAGTCCATGTTCCAGTTTAAGGACGTGGTGGTCCATCGCCAGTTTAGGGACGTGGTGGTCCATATTCTAGTTTAGGGACGTAGGGGTCCGATATTAGTTTAGGGACGTCTCGGTCCGATATTAGTTTAAGGACGTCTCGGTCCAACATTCCAGTTTAGGGACGTGGTGGTCCATATTCCAGTTTAAAGACGTGGTGGTCCGTTATTAGTTTAGGGACGTTTCGGTCCAATATTAGCTTAGGGACGTGTCGGTCCAATATTAGTTTAGGGACGTCTCGGTCCAATATTAGTTTAAGGACGTCTCGGTCCATATTGATGCGTGTGGTCGTCGGGACCCGTCACCTCTCTGACGACGTTGAATGATTACAACGACATGTGTCAGAGGAGTTCGGAGATGTACCCTCGAGCCGGATATAAATTGATTTAGGGAGCAACCGTGCTCAGTCAATTTAATTTGAGGACGTATGGCCATGACTAGGCTAAGTCTAGTTAGATATTCAACATTTTTATTCGTCTTAGGCCTATTAGACCTGAGTTAGGGCTTTGCCCCTTTTTAAATAATGCACTGCATTATTTTTGTTTTGTTTGGGCTCTGCCCTTTTATAAATGATGCAGAGCATCTATTTTGTTTGGGCCCTCCCTTTTATTGCTCTGCAGTTTAATTTGGGCCTGGCCCTTCAAGCAATGCATTGCATTGAGAATCTTCAAGAAACAGAAGTGCAGAGCACTTTTTAATCCTTTGATCTAAAGAAAAACAAGTTTTTTCTTCTTTTCTTGTTTTTCCTTATTTCAGAGAACCAAGGTTTCATAACAAGTGCAAGGCACTACTTCTTTTTTATTTTATTTACTTATTTATTTATTTATTGAAGATCCATGATCTTGTTCTTAGATCAATGATCTTTTCCCAAGAGAATTTTCTCTTTTAAAGGTTTTACCTTTTTTTTTGATCTTCCAGAATTCTCAAGAGTTCTCTTTCTCTCCTTTTTCTTTTTTAGCAAGATCTTGATATCTTTGAAATGAGGTCTGGGGTCCTTTTTATAGTGCTCATAAATTAGTTAAATTTGTTACATAAATCTTTTTCTGAGTGATTTGGGGAATTTTCCCCACCGTTGGATCTTTGATCCAAAGGCCCCTTCCTTACACAAGAAAATCTTCTTGTTTTAACAAGATTTATTCTGTTTTGCGCAACTCCCCCAGTGAGTGACACGTGTCGCGCAGTGAAGCGCTTGCGCAACAGCGCTTACGCAACTGCGCAGACACGTGTCGCGCAGCGGTGCGCTTGCGCAGTTGTGCTTGCGCAACTGCGCAGACACGTGTCGCGCACACAACTGCGCAGACACGTGTCGCGCAGCGGTGCGCTTGCGCAGTTGTGCTTGCGCAACTGAGCAGACACGTGTCGCACAGCGCAGCGCTTGCGCAACTGAGCATTGCTTTTGTTTTTTAAAGAGCCTTGCTCTGATTGGACGCACTACCTTGGGCGTTGTGCTGGCGTGTCAACTTCTGACACGTGGCGCGTTGCGCGCAGCGCACGGGATCTGAAGCGTTGCTTCAAAAATTTGAATTTTCAAAATTCAAACAGAGCCTTGCTCTGATTGGGGAAACAGCTGGAATGTTTTCAAAAGAGACTGAGAATATTTCGCAGAACAAAAAAATAGCTTTTGTATATTTTTCAGTGTCCTTTCTTCTTTGAATTTCTCTAGGCATACAGTAAAGCCTTTTAATTGCAATTTTAATAGGCCTATTAATTTAGTAATTAACTAGCCATTTTAATTCAGCAATTAACTGCTATTAAACTGCACCTTTTCCGTTTTTATAGTCTTTTCAAATTCTTATTAATTCTGAAGTTTTTATAGACTTTTCAAATTCTTATTAATTCTCTAGTTAACCACAATTTTAATTCTGCTAAATTTAAATTGCAGTTAACCTAATTAATATTCAGTTCGAATTTAAATCAGCATGTGAAAGGAAGTTAACCACAATTTTAATTCTGCTAAATTTAAATTGCAAGTAACCTAATTAATATTCAGTTCGAATTTAAATCAGTGTGTGAAAGGTCAGAGTCAGGTTCCAAAAAGATAGCCCGAGACCTGAGACAGTTCGCCCGGCTCGGCCCCACGCGTGCATGCGTGATTTCCAATAGCACCTTTATTGTTCTTTTACAAGATATACAACATTTTATGCTATTTAACCACTTCCCTTTATTATTTAACAGCCGATATGAGGCTAAAATCTCTATTACATAAGGGCCTTTTTCAAAGTCGTTTTTTACTCTCTTTTTCATCCATGAAATCCAACCAATTTGGTTTCTCTTCATGGAAAACAAACCATATAAATCCAATAAATTCCAACAGGGTCACGCACCTCTTCAGATATATCAGAAAGAGATAAGTGGATTACATCATCAATAAAGTTTTTTGTCAATAAGCAAGAATGAATTTAGCAACAATCCCTTCTGAAAAAAAGGAGAGTAAAAAGCTCCTCATAAAAAAGATAAGCAAACACCCATAAAATGATGACACAAGAAAGTAACCTATGCAGAGAGGAGAAAGAAGAGTCTCTGAGATTTTTACTGCTAAAGGTGAGAACATTAAAACAGACAGAATACAGAATCCACAGAATATAGTTAAGGCCATAACATATATTCCCCTTTACATTTATGTTATTGTGTGTATGTGCATTGCATTATTAACCTCTTGATAATCCTTACACACACACACACACACACAGAGAGAGAGTGAATAATGGAGGAAAGAGGCCATGGGAGGGAATTTCCTCCTATGGCGTCGAAAAAATACACCCTCTCTTATTCTTTCCGACGATCGGCATCCATCATTTTTATTGTTATCATCTAAGATATGGGTACACCAAATTTCATGTGATTCAACAACCTTTTCACCGTTGATTTAGTGGTTCGAAATTAACGGTTTACCGACAACATAACTTTTTATATTGCTAAATCGACGGTGAAAAAGTTATAGAATCACATGAAATTTGATGTACCCACATCTTGGATGATAGCGATGAAGATGATCGGTGCCGATCGTCGGAAAAAATGAGAGTGGACATACTTTTTCGACGCCATAGGAGGAAATTCCCTCCTATGACATCTTTGTTGGAGATTTTGACAGAGCAATAATGAAAAATTGGAAGCAAAAGTGATTCTGCAGATCCTTTTTTTTTATTAGAGTAAAAAACAAAGCCTTTAAATAGGCATTACAAGCTAAACGTGACTTGAAAGCAGAGCAAATTCTTAGCCTAGAAAATCTCAACTGTTTAACTATTTCCATCGGCACATAATCTGCCTAGGAGATTTATTCAACTTGACTACTAACAAACTACTAACAAACCTGCCTAGAAGATTTATTCAACTTAACTACTAACAAACTACTAACAGAAATATTCGAATTACTCTAACTTCAACACTCCCCCTTTATTCGAAAGTTGAAACTCCCAATTGTGTACTGAACTCTTCATGTTTTGCTTGTGGCAAACTCTTGGTTAATAAGTCTGCAATCTGTTCATTGGTTCCACAGTTATCCAACTGAATTTCTTCTTTAGCAATCAGCTCCCTTATAAAATGATGCTTGATTTCGATGTGTTTCGTCCTGCTATGGTGCACCGGATTCTTTGCTAATATCACTGCTGACTTGTTATCACATTTCATACTAGTATTTTTGATCTGTTCTTGTCCCAAGTCGCTTAGAATCCTCCTTAACCAGACTGCTTGACAACTTGCTGCAGCAGCTGCCACATACTCGGCCTCTGTCGAAGATAAAGCCACTGAGGCCTGTTTCTTCGAACTCCAGGATATGACTGCTTCCATAGTGATTGGATCCCCAGCAAATAGAACCGGTGCTGAAGTTGCGTTCCCCTCAATCTCAAACCGACGTCGAGGAACTCTCCCCTGCTCACTTCTACATAGCTGAGCTGACTCTTTCGGAGAAGATTCTTCAGATGTTGAGACTGAGCTTGATTTCTCCGGGAGTTGAAGACTGTGAACCTTCCGAACCATCATTTTCGTGCTCGACTTGTTCAAGGGCACTTTGTTCTTCTTCAGTCTGAATGTGAGGGATTTGGCTGTTGTCTTTGGCTTCCCAATCCCAACTGGCTTGTTCGTCAAATACAACATTGCGATTAACAGTAATCTTTTTACTCAAGGGATCATATACTCGGTAAGCCTTTGATTTAATGCAATAACCAATAAACACATGCTTTTGTGATTTCCCATCTAGTTTATGTCGTCCTGTTGTAAGCAAGACATAACATATGCACCCGAACACTCGAAGATGACTTACGGAGGGTTTACTTCCACTCCATGCTTCATACGGAGTTTGGTTCCATACTGCTTTGGTCGGTGAGATGTTGAGAATATGAACAGCTGCTTCAACTCCTTCAGCCCAAAAAGAATTTGGTATCCCATTCTGTTTCAACATCGATCGAACCATTTCCACAACCGTCCGATTCTTGCGTTCAGCCACGCCGTTCTGTTCGGGAGTATATGGTGCTGTGAGCTGCCTTCTTATTCCTTGTTCATCGCAGAAGGCATCGAAATCTTTTGAGGTAAACTCACCTCCACGATCGATACGGAGTATTTTTACAACTTTCCCACTTTGTTTTTCCACAAGTGCCTTGAACTTCTTGAAGCTGTAACACCCGAGCCCAATAATACTATTTCTGTTACTGGTCGAGTGTTAGACATTGCTCATTTCAATTATCCTGCTTGTTTGGTGCTTATTGCTAAATTTTAACCGGCTAAGTCATTTTTACCTATAACAAGTTTTAACACCTAAATTGAAATTAAAAATATCCTTGTTGGCCTACTCGTCGCCACTAGTCGCGTGGTAGCGTCCGCGCGTCGAGATTTCATCCCGTTCGGCGAAACGGGCGAGTTTGGACGGCTACGCGCGCGTGCAAGTGTCCGACTTGGGGGCATGCATTTTAGTCTTATGACATCTCATTTTAAAATTTGGAACCCGCTTAAAATCCTATTATTTGAATTTGAAACATTTGGGCGCAACCCGGGCGCGATTTGGAAATGTTTCATTTAGCGCCGAAATGCCCATTTAATTAAATAATCGAAAACCTTATATATAAATATATTCTGTTATTTTTTTAACGTCTAAATCTTTTTAAAAATCTTTAATTTTAATTCCCTTTCGTTGGCAGCCAATCACGAGGGATTAAATCCCTCGTGGGCCCCACCAACCCACTCTCTCTCTCTATCTCTCTCTCTCTCTCTAATCTAACTCTCTCTCTCTCTCCTAAAATCTCTCTCTCTCCTCATTTAAATTCTCTCTCTAACCCTTATATTTTCCCTTCGTCCCCATCACATAACTTATCGCGAACCCTCGAACCCAACCCTAGCCATCTCGTGCCGTCGCCGCCGACCTCCCCGCGACCTCGCCACCATCATCCTCGCCTCCACAGCTTCGACCGCACCCTTTCCTCCTCTTCTCCCTCCTTCAGCGCCTGCAACCCAACCCCGTAGCCGCACACACCGTCACTGCTCGCCGTCGCCGCAGCAGCCCATCGCCGACGACGCCAGAGTCTTCCTCCCTTCACCCTCGTCCCGACCTTCTCATCTTCCTCCTCCTTCCCTCGCCAGGTTGCAACCGCACCCGAGCCTAACCCTAACACCAACCCTAGTTCGCCGGAAAAGCCCCGTCGACCCTCGCCGTCGTTGCCAGAGCCACCGCCGACCACCTCCTTCTCCCCCTGCAAACCAGATCAAGCCAGCACCTCCTCTACTCATTGCACCATCCCTTTCCAGCGACCCCAGCAACTTTCAGCCTTGGCTGCCGCCGTCGCTGCCTCGCCGGCGCCCCATCGCCGTCGAACCCGTCACGGTTGCCACCTTTGCCATCCCTGTAAGCATCTCTTTACCTTCTCCATTCGTGTTAACCCCTCGCTGGTCTTTAGTGTTCGTGTGTCGTATTTTGCTAATTCGTCGCTGTTTTGACATTTCGCCGGATTCCGGCCGTGCCGACGACTTGACCCGACTCTCCAGCGAAGTACTCCAGTCCGTGTGGTCCCGCTGTTCGTCGTTTGGACTCGATCCGTGGCCCGTGCATCCGTCGCGTGTTTTCCGCCGACGCTACGTTCGTGTTTTCCGGTTTGCGAAACCGTCGAGGCAAGTATCCGAATACTTGCTCTAACATGCTAATATACAAGATCGAGTCTTGCTATACATTCGAATATCATATTATTTAATATAACAACACAGTTGATGGTAATATCGATATGGTAGTATAGCTTAGAATTGATGGTTGCATTTATCTTTAACATTGAATCATTATAGTAGCTTCATGTAATTAATTGGCCTGCTATTAATCCATGTTTTAACTAACTAAACCAATTAGATCGTCCTTGCTTTTATTGGTTAGATCATCCCTGTGGCAATTATTTCTACTTTAGTTTTAATTTCATATATCTTCATTACTTTCTGTTATTAATATTGCGCTACCCTGTGATTATTGCACCCCAAGGGTGCTCGAACCTGTTAATAAGATAATACAAAGCACCATTGTGATTAAATGAACTATTATTGTTATTTACTGTGTTTCCTGCTGTTGTTCTTTATTCGCTTCTATACCTGTTATGAGCACACATTCGATTGCATTACATATTGACCTGACCTTGCTACACATGACATATATTTACATACCGATGCACCGGACATGGTACCCTATACATACTGACTCAACATGTTGTACCCTGACCTGACTTGTTACCTGATCTCATGCCTAATGCCAACCAACCTGACTTGGGGTCCTCATGGACCATTCCTGTTGTCTACCCAGACAAACCTGCTGTTACCTGATCCTGTGTTGGCATTAGTTCTTGATTACTGAATACCTGACCTGACATACATAACTTGGGGGTATGGGGAAATCAAAGGTGAAACCGACTTGTAACTCAACAGTTCGATACCTGTTCTGATCAGTCTTACGGGCTTGGCCAGTCCGGGAGTGATGATGCTGACATCACTCGTCCATCCTGCTACCTATTACTGCCTAGCGGTACGTCTCGGATTCAGCCCCGAGGGTCTTGACCGTGGTCCCGGGCATGCACGGGATACTATTGAGTTACATCGACGAGTCATCAATTGATTTCAAAGACTTTAGAGTAGAAACCTGATAGGACAGTTTAATTACCACTGCATATTACCCTGCACTGTTATTTCATAGTACTGCTTTATTCATGTTCATCCCTGCATTGCTTATTACCATGTTCATATTATATTATTGGTTGACATGACGCACTGACGTCTGGGTTTTGCATGGCCCAGATTCCTTACCACTGTCAACGACCGAGCAGGAGTACTTCAGCCAGCAGGCTGATCTATGCGTTCCATAGTGATTAGTTTATTTATTTCATTTCATTTCCAGATGTGAGCCCGCATTATGGGACGTACTATTTATTTATTGTATTGGATCATTTGCTTCCGCACTTATTTTTTATTGACTCCTGTTATCATGGATTTGGACATGTGTTAGATTAGTTTATTTATCTTGTTCTTGATATCTCTACAGCCGTAATGTGACTGTGGATGGATACTTCCTACCCACAGGTAGCATGGTTGGCTATGTCACGTGCCCAATCTTGCGTACTCTGGGAAGCGGGGCGTGACATGGTTCTTTTGGTATCAGAGCCATAGGTTAGTTGGGTTGATTCTTTTGTAGTTGGGTATTATACCCGATACACGAATCAGAATACCCGTGATTAGGAAACATGTCCTGCCACCTTGACAGTTTTACCACCCTTGAATCACATTCTTCCGGATCATGTCGACATGCAAACTTACTTTGCATTTGTCAACTCGAAAATCTAATTTCTTGTTATCTCTAGGACTTAGGCGACTTGGGTGGAGTTAAGTAATTGCGGCTATGATACCGCGGCATAGCTACAATGCGGTACTCTATTTAAGTATTTTGGAGTTCTAGCCTTGATTTATATATTGAATCTATTATCATGCTAATGTTGGGTGTTTTGATTTCAGGACTATGGCAGATAAGAATTTCAAGACGTATCAGAGGCGCGTGGATGAAGCCGCCATGTTAAGAGTGATACGTGGGATGTTGGAAAATCAGAAGAGGCAAACTGAGCTGATCCAGCAGCAAGCAGATTCATTTCAGGAGGGTTTGCAGGCCATTCGGCAGTCTGTAAACACCGCTGTAGCGAAGCCAGTTGACCGAGTAGGGACCGTGGCAGATTTCAGACGTTTGGGTCCTACTACTTTCACTGGTCTGGAGGAGCCGTTGCCAGCCGAGCAGTGACTAGTGGACACGGAGAATTTACTGATTGCGGCACAGATCCCAGAAGACAAGAGAGTTGATGTGGTGCGCATTCAGCTGGTGGATTACGCCCGAGAGTGGTGGCTTGTGGAGGAGACCCGCTTGCCCAAGCCAATCAGTTGGGCAGATTTCTCTAAGAGTTTCCTGGAGAAGTTCTTCCCGCGGACTGCACGGGAGGAAATGGAAGAGAAATTTATTGGGCTGAGACAAAATGGAGCACCTGTGGACGTACATGCAGCGGAATGGACAAGACTCAGCCGCTTCGCTGGACCCTTAGTCGCCAAGGAGGCAGACAGGGCGCGAAGGTTCTTACGCAGTTTGGATGTGGACATCCAGAGGCAGATCGTATCCCTGGGTTTGACCACTTTCTCGCAGGTTCTTACGGCAGCCAGAGAGCAGCAGAGTTTATCGAGATTGAAGGGGAACCTACAGCAGACAGCAGTTGCGGCCAGGAAGCCCGCATTTGCACCTAACCGAGATCATGGGCGCAGAGGTATTCCAGTGGACCGTCGAGGTGTAGCACCCATGAAGAAACCTGTGATCATTGATCGAAGAAAGAGCGAGACCTGTGACTACTGCCATTTACCTGGGCACGTGCATAAGGAGTGTCGAAGGAGACTGGGACTTTGTCTGGTTTGTGGAGCAGCCGATCACGCAGTTGGTGCCTGTTCGTCGAAGCTTCGCACGAGAGATGATATACAGAAGCCTCCGCAGAGACCGTTCCAAGGGCAGAAACAGCTAACTCAAGGACATAATCAGGCTCGAGCTTTCACGTTGACAGCTGAGGAAGCTAAGGCATCCGGAGAAGTGGTTTAAGGTACTTTACTCGTTCATGGTTTTCCCGCATTGGCATTATTTGATTCCGGAGCATCCCACTGTTTTATGTCATCCAAATTTATAACTACACACTCGATTACCTGCATGACCCTGTCTAGTTTTTGGGACATACACACTGGGAATGGGAAAATCATAGCTAGTAAGGAATGTAGAGATTGCACAGTTGTTGTGTGCGGACGGGAGCTTTTTGCAGATTTCTTGGTGATAGATACGGGCAGCTATGAAGTTGTCTTGGGAATGGATTTTCTTGGCACTTTCCACGCCCACATTGACTATAGGGCAAGGAAGGTAATTTTCCAGATTCCCGGACATCCTGAGTTTACCTTCACTGGGGGAAGCAGTTCTGTCGGGCCAGTCGAGTTTAGGGCTAGGCCGATAAACAGTGTTCTTGCAGCAATGGAAGTTGATAGTAAGGAAGAGCCGGCAGTTGTTCACGACTTTATGGATGTATTTGCAGATATATCGGGCTTACCGCCGAAGCGAGACGTGGAGTTCGCGATTGACCTTATTCCTGGTGCAGCGCCAGTATCGAAATCCTATTATCCGATGGCACCAGTGGAATTGGAAGAAGTTAAGAAACAAGTTGGTGAATTACTTGAGAAGGGTTGGATTCGAAGCAGCAACTCGCCTTGGGGAGCTCCAGTTCTTTTAGTAAAGAAGAAGGATGGCACGAGAAGGATGTGCATTGATTATCGAGAATTGAACCGGGTGACTATTAAGAACAAGTACCCAATCCCTCGCATTGGAGAACTTTTTGAGCAGCTTAGTGGCGCGAGAGTATTCTCGAAACTGGATTTACGATCCGGATATCATCAGGTCCGAGTGAAAGCAGAAGACATTTGCAAGACGGCGTTTCGAACTCGATATGGACATTTTGAGTATCTGGTGATGCCCTTCGGAGTGACGAATGCGCCGGCAATATTCATGGATTTGATGAACAGAATCTTTTCACCATTCTTGGACCATTTTATTGTGGTATTCATTGACGATATTCTGGTATACTCGAAGAGTCCGGAGGAGCATGCTGAGCATTTAAAGATCGCACTGCAGACGCTGAGACAGGAGAAATTGTATGCAAAGATGAGTAAGTGCGAATTCTAGCTAGAAGAAGTGAAATTTCTGGGGCATGTCGTGTCGGGCGATGGAATCGCCGTCGATCCCGAGAAGATTGCAGTGGTTCGAGATTGGCCTATTCCAAGAAATGTGGCCAAGATAAGAAGTTTCCTTGGTTTGGCCGGATACTACAGAAGATTTGTGGAGAACTTCGCTCGTTTGGCAGAGCCGTTAACCAAGCTCACGCGCAAGGAGGTACCTTTTGTTTGGACGGATGGATGTGCATTGGCCTTCGAGACGTTGAAGCAGAAGTTGATAACCGCCCCTATCCTGACCGTACCAGACAATTCAGGAGGACTGGTGATTCACAGCGACGCATCTGGAAAAGGATTGGGATGTGTTTTGATGCAGAATGGGAAGGTCGTAGCTTACGCATCAAGACAACTGAAGACTCATGAGAAGAATTATCCGACTCATGACTTGGAGCTTGCGGCCGTGATCTTCGCCTTGAAGATTTGGAGACACTACCTTTTGGGCGAGAGAGTCGAAGTTTTTACAGATCACAAGAGTTTGAAGTATGTGTTCACTCAAAAGGAGTTGAATATGAGGCAACGCAGATGGTTGGAGCTGATGGCCGACTACGACCTTGATCTTAAGTACCATCCGGGAAAAGTTAACGTCGTGCCGGATGCGCTCAGTCGGTTACCAGCAATTCAGGTATTGACCGCACAAAGGGAGATCATTGCAGATTTTCGAAGGTTTGACTTGGAGGTTGTGCTACCACATGCTACGGGACAGTTGATGCAGTTGCTAGTACAGTCGTCCTTAGTTGAGAAGATTAAAGCGGCACAAACGCAGGATCCTAGACTGCAAAAGTTTCGAGAGCAGGTTGAAGCCGGACTACGAACCGATTTACTGATCCATGAAGATGGTTCGTTGAGGTATGGTAGCCGTGTGTGTGTGCCAAAAGGAGATGTGCGTGAAGAGCTTATGAAGGAGGCACACAGTTCAGCTTACTCTGTACATCCAGGAGGGACAAAGATGTACCGAGATGTTCGACAGCACTTCTGGTGGGAAGGTATGAAGCGGGAGATTGCTCGCTTCGTGGCTAAGTGCTTGGTGTGTCAGCAAGTCAAGGCTGAACACCAAAGGGTTGCTGGTTTGTTGCAACCACTTCCGATTCCTCAGTGGAAGTGGGAACATATAACCATGGATTTCGTGACGGCTTTACCACGGAGTCCAAAGGGCAACAATGCAGTATGGGTGATTGTCGATCGGTTGACCAAGGCGGCTCACTTTATTCCTTTTCGGGTTGTCAATCGACGGAGACTTTGGCAGAGCGGTACATGCAGGAGATTGTAAGATTGCATGGAGTACCGGTGAGCATCGTGTCCGATCGGGACACTCGGTTCTTGTCACACTTCTGGAGGAGTTTACAAGAAAGTTTGGGGACTCGATTGAAGTTTAGCACAGCCTATCATCCTCAGACGGATGGACAATCGGAGAGAACGATCCAGACCCTTGAAGATATGTTGAGGGCTTGCATGTTGGACTTCAAAAGTTCTTGGGAGGATCATCTACACCTGGTGGAGTTTTCGTACAACAATAGCTTCCAAGCGACTATTCAGATGGCTCCGTTTGAAGCGTTGTATGGTCGTAAGTGTCGTTCACCGGTTTTTTGGGATGATGTTGGTGAACGGAGGTTACTAGGACCAGATTTGGTGGTACAGACAGTCGAGAAGGTGAATACAATCAGGAAGCATATGAAGGCAGCTCAAGACAGACAAAAAAGGTTGGGCCAACACGTCAAGAAGACCTCTAGAGTTCGCCGTGGGTGATTTGGTATTCTTGAAGATATCACCGACTAGAGGGGTGATTCGCTTTGGGAGTCGGGGAAAGCTTAGTCCTCGATTCGTTGGACCCTTCGAGATATTGGAGCGTGTTGGAGAGGTAGCGTACCGTTTGGCGTCACCACAGTCATTGGCAGGAGTGCACGATGTGTTTCATGTATCTCAACTACGGAGGTATGTTCGAGATGAAGCCCACGTCTTGGATCATTCGGAGTTGACCGAACGGGAGGACCTAACTTTTGAGGAGCGACCGGTTGAAATCAAGGATCGAAGAAAAAAGGATCTTAAGAACAAGGTTATCCCTCTTGTGCTAGTTTCTTGGGGTAATCGATCACATGGAGAATCCACTTGGGAGAGAGAAGACGAGATCCGGCAGAAATTTCCTCACCTTTTCCTGTAGCTATCTATCTTGTATTCTTGGAATTTCGAGGACGAAATTCTTTTTGTAGTTGGGTATGATGTAACACCCGAGCCCAATAATACTATTTCTGTTACTGGTCGAGTGTTAGACATTGCTCATTTCAATTATCCTGCTTGTTTGGTGCTTATTGCTAAATTTTAACCGGCTAAGTCATTTTTGCCTATAACAAGTTTTAACACCTAAATTGAAATTAAAAATATCCTTGTTGGCCTACTCGTCGCCACTAGTCGCGTGGTAGCGTCCGCGCGTCGAGATTTCATCCCGTTCGGCGAAACGGGCGAGTTTGGACGGCTACGCGTGCGTGCAAGTGTCCGACTTGGGGGCATGCATTTTAGTCTTATGACATCTCATTTTAAAATTTGGAACCCGCTTAAAATCCTATTATTTGAATTTGAAACATTTGGGCGCAACCCGGGCGCGATTTGGAAATGTTTCATTTAGCGCCGAAATGCCCATTTAATTAAATAATCGAAAACCTTATATATAAATATATTCTGTTATTTTTTTAACGTCTAAATCTTTTTAAAAATCTTTAATTTTAATTCCCTTTCGTTGACAGCCAATCACGAGGGATTAAATCCCTCGTGGGCCCCACCAACCCACTCTCTCTCTCTCCGCCTCTCAATCTCTCTCTATCTCTCTCTCTAATCTAACTCTCTCTCTCTCCTAAAATCTCTCTCTCTCCTCCTTTAAATTCTCTCTCTCTAACCCTTATACTTTCCCTTCGTCCCCATCACATAACTTATCGCGAACCCTCAAACCCAACCCTAGCCATCTTGTGCCGTCGCCACCGACCTCCCCGCGACCTCGCCACCATCATCCTCGCCTCCACAGCTTCGACCGCACCCTTTCCTCCTCTTCTCCCTCCTTCAGCGCCTGCAACCCAACCCCGTAGCCGCACACACTGTCACTGCTCGCCGTCGCCGCCGCAGCCCATCGCCGACGACGCCAGAGTCTTCCTCCCTTCACCCTCGTCCCGACCTCCTCATCTTCCTCCTCCTTCCCTCGCCAGGTTGCAACCGCACCCGAGCCTAACCCTAACACCAACCCTAGTTCGCCGGAAAAGCCCCGTCGACCCTCGCCGTCGTTGCCAGAGCCACCGCCGACCACCTCCTTCTCCCCCTGCAAACCAGATCAAGCCAGCACCTCCTCTACTCATCGCACCATCCCTTTCCAGCGACCCCAGCAACTTTCAGCCTTGGCTGCCGCCGTCGCTGCCGCGCCGGCGCCCCATCGCCGTCGAACCCGTCACGGTTGCCACCTTTGCCATCCCTGTAAGCATCTCTTTACCTTCTCCATTCGTGTTAACCCCTCGCTGGTCTTTAGTGTCCGTGTGTCGTATTTTGCTAATTCGTCGCTGTTTTGACATTTCGCCGGATTCCGGCCGTGCCGACGACTTGACCCGACTCTCCAGCGAAGTACTCCAGTCCGTGTGGTCCCGCTGTTCGTCGTTTGGACTCGATCCGTGGCCCGTGCATCCGTCGCGTGTTTTCCGCCGACGCTACGTTCGTGTTTTCCGGTTTGCGAAACCGTCGAGGCAAGTATCCGAATACTTGCTCTAACATGCTAATATACAAGATCGAGTCTTGCTATACATTCGAATATCATATTATTTAATATAACAACACAGTTGATGGTAATATCGATATGGTAGTATAGCTTAGAATTGATGGTTGCATTTATCTTTAACATTGAATCATTATAGTAGCTTCATGTAATTAATTGGCCTGCTATTAATCCATGTTTTAACTAACTAAACCAATTAGATCGTCCTTGCTTTTATTGGTTAGATCATCCCTGTGGCAATTATTTCTACTTTAGTTTTAATTTCATATATCTTCATTACTTTCTGTTATTAATATTGCGCTACCCTGTGATTATTGCACCCCAAGGGTGCTCGAACCTGTTAATAAGATAATACAAAGCACCATTGTGATTAAATGAACTATTATTGTTATTTACTGTGTTTCCTGCTGTTGTTCTTTGTTCGCTTCTATACCTGTTATGAGCACACATTCGATTGCATTACATATTGACCTGACCTTGCTACACATGACATATATTTACATACCGATGCACCGGACATGGTACCCTATACATACTGACTCAACCTGTTGTACCCTGACCTGACTTGTTACCTGATCTCATGCCTAATGCCAACCAACCTGACTTGGGGTCCTCATGGACCATTCCTGTTGTCTACCCAGACAAACCTGCTGTTACCTGATCCTGTGTTGGCATTAGTTCTTGATTACTGAATACCTGACCTGACATACATAACTTGGGGGTATGGGGAAATCAAAGGTGAAACCGACTTGTAACTCAACAGTTCGATACCTGTTCTGATCAGTCTTACGGGCTTGGCCAGTCCGGGAGTGATGATGCTGACATCACTCGTCCATCCTGCTACCTATTACTGCCTAGCGGCACGTCTCGGATTCAGCCCCGAGGGTCTTGACCGTGGTCCCGGGCATGCACGGGATACTATTGAGTTACATCGACGAGTCATCAATTGATTTCAAAGACTTTAGAGTAGAAACCTGATAGGACAGTTTAGTTACCACTGCATATTACCCTGCACTGTTATTTCATAGTACTGCTTTATTCATGTTCATCCCTGCATTGCTTATTACCATGTTCATATTATATTATTGGTTGACATGACGCGCTGACGTCTGGGTTTTGCATAGCCCAGATTCCTTACCACTATCAACGACCGAGCAGGAGTACTTCAGCCAGCAGGCTGATCTGTGAGTTCCATAGTGATTAGTTTATTTATTTCATTTCATTTCCAGATGTGAGCCCGCATTATGGGACGTACTATTTATTTATTGTATTGGATCATTTGCTTCCGCACTTATTGTTTATTGACTCCTGTTATCATGGATTTGGACATGTGTTAGATTAGTTTATTTATCTTGTTCTTGATATCTCTACAGCCGTAATGTGACTGTGGATGGATACTTCCTACCCACAGGTAGCATGGTTGGCTATGTCACGTGCCCAATCTTGCGTACTCTGGGAAGCGGGGCGTGACAGAAGCACTCGAAGCTTTCTGATTTGTGCTTCAAGAAATATACCCAGCTCATCCTACTAAAATCATCAATAAATAGGAGAAAGTACTTACTGCCAGCTAATGATTCTGTTCTCATGGGACCACACAGATCGACATGGATGAGCTCGAGAATATCTTCAGCTCTCTTTGATTTTCCTATCGGAAAATATTGTTTTGCTTGCTTTCCAATCATGCACCCTTCGCAGACTTTCTCTAATGACTTGATGATAGGAAGATCATTCACCATTTGCTTATTCTTTAGCAGCTGCAATCCTTTAATGCTTAGATGGCCATATCGCTGATGCCATAGCTCGTTTTCCGCAAGAGTCTTTCTCACCATGGCTCTTTCTGTTATTTCAGCAAAATCAAGAGCATACATACGTTTTGATGACATACGAGCACAAGCAAGAATTTTACCAGTGATTTTGTGTTTCACCGTGCATTTAAAATCATCAAATACCACCATGTAACCGGATTCATTCAATTGTCCAACGCTCAGCAAGTTGTGTGCTAAAGATGGAGCAAAATGAACATCCTTAATAAATTTTTTCTGGTTACCTACTGAGATCTCAGTTATGCCCTTGCCTTTAATCTGTAGTTGTTTATCATCTCCAAGCCATACTTGTGATTTGACAGTCTCATCGAGCTCTTTGAATTTGGAGCGATCTCCGGTCATATGATGAGAGCAGCCGCTATTAATGTACCAGATGTCATTCTTCTTTGTTGTTGTTGCTTCTGTCATAAACAGGAAGTTATCTTCCTTTTCTTCAGCATAATTTGCATCTTCTGGTTTGGACCAATAATACCTATCAGAGTGCCCAAATTTATCACAGTATAAGCACTTGACAGTATTGTTTCTGCCTCGGCCCCTGCCTCTATGGCCTCCTCGACCTCTTCCTCTTCCATATTGATTTGAGGATTCAGACTCTCCCTTGGTCTGAAAGGCTATTTCTTCTTCCTTCCCATTAGATCGGTTGATTCGCGCCTCATGAGCTTGAAGTGATCCCATCAGTTCATCAAACGAGAAGGTGGACAGGTCCTTAGATTCTTTGATTGCAGTCACCACATGATCGAACTTGGATGGCGGACTCCTTAGAACCTTGGCAATGACTGTTTCGTCTGATATCTGATCTCCGTAGGATCTCATTTGCCCTACAACCGACAAACTCTTACCAGAAAATCTTGCACAAACTCGTTATTTTTCATGGAAGAAGTTTCAAAATCACGCCTTAGGGATTGCAACTTTACCCTTATTACCTTGGAGGAACCCTGATATTCAGTCTTGAGCGTGGTCCACGCTTGCTTGGCCGTGGTAGCTGCGGCTATCCTGGAAAAAATCGACTCATCCACTGCCTGCTGGATGAAGAAGAGAGCTTTGGCATCTCGTTTTAGATGCTCTTTGTTGCGAGTCTCGTCTTCTTTATTTTCTTCATATCCTGTTTCGACATAATCCCATAGATCTTGAGATCGAAACAATGTCTTCATTTTGATGCTCCAAAATTCATATGAATCTCCTTTGAACAGCGGAATTTGTGGCTGTGAAGTACTGACACCGGCGTTGGCAGCCATGTTTGCGAGTGAAGCAGTCAAAGAAAATTCCCAGTTCTGAAAGAACTTGGCTCTGATACCACTTTTGTTGGAGATTTTGACAGAGCAATAATGAAAAATTGGAAGCAAAAGTGATTCTGCAGATCCTTTTTTTTATTAGAGTAAAAAATAAAGCCTTTAAATGGGCATTACAAGCTAAACATGACTTGAAAACAGAGCAAATTCTTAGCCTAGAAAATCTCAACTGTTTAACTATTTCCATCGACACATAATCTGCTTAGGAGATTTATTCAACTTGACCACTAACAAACTACTAACAAACCTGCCTAGGAGATTTATTCAACTTAACTACTAACAAACTACTAACAGAAACATTCAAATTACTCTAACTTCAACAATCTTTCCTCCATTATATATATATATATATATATATATATATATATATATGAGGTTAATGGAGGAAATGTGCTATAAAAGTGAATTTCCTCTTATAGCGTCGGAAAAATGCATCCTCCATGATTTTTTTCGACGATTGGCATGCATCACCTTCATCTTCATCTAAGACGTGGATACACCAAATTTCATGTGATTATACCATTTTTTCACCGTTGATTTAGTTGGTGTAAAATTAATGGTTTACCGACAATAGAACCTTTTACATTGCTAATTCAACGGTGAAAAAATGGTGGAATCACATGAAATTTGGTGTATACACATCTTAGATGGTAACGATGATGATGATGGATGCCGATCGTCGGAAAAAATAGTGGAGCTTGAATTTTTTCGACGCCATAGGAGGAAATTCCCTCCTATGGCCTCTCTCTCTCTCTCTCTCTCTCTATATATATATATATGACACACACACTGAAGGCATTTTGCTTTACATATATATATGCATACCAAGCTAATTATAGGAGAAAGATAGTAATCCTATATTTCATTAATTAAGTAGCTATATGTTTTTGTAGATTATCTTTATATGACATATATGATCGTTTAATGCTAGGTTTGTTTAGGAATTAGTTGCAACTTTATTAAGGACATAAAAAATTATATAATTAAGCTCCTAAAGAGTTGCAGGAGAAAGTCATGTTTCTTGCTATTAATTTTTCTTCTTTTATTTCTTTTTGACATTAAGCAGAAATTAAAGTCATGTTAGGGCCAATTAATTAGGGTACAACTTAAGCTATGAAAACCCTAGCCCTAAATAAACTGCTTGAATTGTTATAATTAAGTAATCGATACAATCAATCTATCTTAATTGAGATCTGAGAGAGGTTCAAAGATATTTGCGCACAGGTGATAGTCTAGCATTTTTGCCATTTTAAGGTCGGGCAAAGAGTTTAATACCCGCTGAGAATCTTATTGCTATAACATCCTTAAAAGAGGCACGCTGTACTAGACTTTGTCCCAAGCAGGCACTCCTCATGTATGGAGCATGGATGGTATGGAAGCAACACAACGGAATGACATTTGATGAGCTTCACCTGTCTCATGAGAACATTAAAGATAAAAACTTTATTGCAAGCTAAAGAATTCTGATACCACAAGCTCGGTGTTTACTCAAGTTCATCAACAACTAACTGGTGTGGCCTAGTGTCCTCCGGACACCTTACGAATCATTCTGGTTTTCAATGGCTGCACTCACAACGTGATGAGCTCAAGACGAATTTTGATGGCTCGGTTAAAGAATTCTCTGTAGCAGGTGCATGGGTATTATATGACGCGGGTGAGGTTGTGTTCTTCAAGAGAAAGGATCGAGATTTGCGGGACTCACTGTTTCTTGGTCGAATTATCGACAGCTAGAGAGGTTGTGCGGGTTGCGGTGTTCGAGCTACATGCAACTAAACTGTGGTTGGAGGGTGATTCAGTTTTGGTTGTAGATTAGATTAATCATGAAGGCTCTTTTTCAGGTATTGCAAAATTGATACTTGATGATATCCGGGATTGGATTGGATTGGATTGTTTTTGAGTTTTCAAACTTCTTATATTTTCCATGAAGGAAATGACGCCGCTGACTATTTGGTGAATGCTGAAGATCTGGCCGGTGTTGTCGGGTTTTTTGAGACGACACTTTCAGCTGTTCTAATGCATTTGGTATGCAATGACCGTCAAGGTTGCTTCTTTGTTAGATCTTAGAAGCGTCTTACATCAAAAAATGATCCGGTAAAAACATTTGATGTTTTTAAGTAGAATCAAGTTATCTAATCGATGTATATGATGTCATACATGAATGACAGCGATTGAATGAAGAATCAAATTCTATATTTAGAATACTTTTTTTCTTGCCAAAGCCTAACCGTACGTGTATATAACACCATAAGCGGTGCATAATCCCTTCATACCTAAAATTGTCAAATGTGGATCCTACATGATCCTCTTAGGTCAAATGATGCAAAGCAATTGCAAATTAAATTAAAAAACGCAATTGAGTGAATAGAAAGGTTTTTAGTAGTGAAACCAAAGATAGCCTCTATCTAGCAATTAACCCTTTTACTTATAAATGCAAAGCAGGTGAAACATTTGGGGATATTATTTAGGGATTAACACTTTTACTTATTCCAAACATGGCCATAGCAATTGGTTCATTATTAATTGATTTGATTTGTAAAATATATACAGTGTGACCCATTGACCATCGATTTTTTTAAAAGATTCTCTTACTGTACCTCTCCCACCATTGCAGTCACGTATTGTCATCCTATTCCAATGTTATGTCTAATCACTCTGAGTTGAGCGGGACCCTTCAAAGATGGCTAACTAACTGTTCATGCTGCATACAATTATCAAGTGTATTATTCTAGAACTTATTATTATTTTTTCTATAATGAGAAGTGAGGAAATATGCGATTTTGTGTGTCAAGCACATGTGCATATGTTTGATGGCAAGTATATATTACGGACAAAATTTATTCTTTGTTAAAACCATATTAAATTATACATGTAGGATAGCAATAATCATGAACCATCTTCATCTTATCCATGACGCAGTGATGCAGCGGAATATAAAACATAATCAAATATCTTATAATCATTAGATAGATGGTATCTCTATATCGTTTGAAGCCGATCATAGATATATTGCTAGGAATCTTCAGATCCACAAACTCCTGATGATCAACGTGGAGCGCTCACACGGTTAAGCAAAGAGACCCTTTATTCATGACGGTTGTTAGAGTACCGGAGAGATAAGAAGAACCCTAAACTCACACGGATGTATAGATGGAGCGCTTACACCGTGGTTTTTTGTTTTGTCTCTTGGATTGTCACAAACCCAAAAACCAACCTTTATATATATATATATGCTTTGAAATAAGAAAAGATGGATCGGACGATCGAGATCGACCAAAGCCCGAACCCTAGCCAAGATAGGGTTCGACACATGCCCCCCTCCCCCCACCCCCCCTCCCAAAAAAAAATACCCCATCCATGGGTGCGGGCGGCTTGGCCGAGCCGAACCCCCGCTATGGGGCTTGGTTGGTTCGGGTTGAGTCCCGGACCTCACGACTCCTTCCGAACTTAATCGGGGGGTTTGATCTGATCGGGACCTAAAGTCCAACGGATTATAATTAATTTATAAATTTAACTTAAAAATCACACCAACTGTTGTACAATGAATACAGTATGTAATGTTAAAAATTACATAATTATTATCACTAAGGAGAACCTATAGCTAGGGTCAATTATTTTTCTTTTTTCTTTAAAAAAGAAAAACTATAGCTAGGGTTTATGTTTCCTTGCATTTGTTGGTTTCTTACTTCGCATATTCTAGCCACCTGTTCTCCAATTTTCTCTTTTAATTTTATATGCAGTTGATTTCAATACCATGAACAGGTTTTTGTAACTTGAAGACTTTTGATAAACTCCAATCCGTGTTATATTAAACAAACACTTGCAAGTTAATTGAGCCGCCGGATCCTAAGTGCAGCTTAATCCTCGCTTAATCCTCCTGTTAGAATATAAAATATATTCTCTCGGTCATTATCATAACTTAAGAGGTTTGATACCGGACGCGTATTAAATATGGATTTATTTAAATTAAAGATAATCATTGCGCAAAATCCCAGCGGACTTTCGGCCTACTGCGGGGAGATTTTATAATATAAAGTATATGAGGAAATGAGTTATCAGCTAGCTTATTATATAGCCCAATCCGTGTGTCAGATTGGCCTATATAATAGGCTAGCTGACGGTTTAACATCAAATAGTGAGCTGATAACCCATTTCCTCAAAATATATTCTCTTCAACCCTCATCTTAATTTCGGCATCCACAAATTTGTTTCGAAGACATTAATTTATGACCACTTTCTCTTTTAGCATTTTTGGAATTTTAACCTCGCACTTTTCTCTGGAGGGGAATTGACCATAACAAAGGAGCTATGCCTCTTAATGACATATGAGCTCAGCTTAATGTGATTGACCCTGGTTTTGATTGAAAAAGAAATTCTATATTTATATGTTAATTATAGCATATAAAACAAGTAGATGGACATGATATGGCCCATAAACTTTATTGACCCTCAAAATGCAGAAATGAGATGGAAAAAAGTGTAGATCTTGTTAAGGCGCCGCGATGGAGCAATGTGCATGCATGAACAAATTTGATTGGATGGTTCGTACAACAACCGTTTCTCTTCACGAAGTGTCGGCTCTATACTATTCATCTTACAAGTACTAATGAAAACATTTTGCTCCTTATACACGGGTTCAAGTTTTTGTATGAAATATATATCGAAATAGTGTGATGTATGATTACATGCATAAAGCCGCTATGGTTTTTTGATCTTTCTCTTATCTTTATATCATGGATAATTTTTCTTTAATTTAATGCAAGAGGATTTAAATAAAACGGTCAATCCTTAAATGACACTTGTTGCCAAACCAAATTATTCCAAACCACGGTTACTAGATGTTGTCGGTTACCATATCATTAAGGTCCAAAAAACGTACACGGATCATAAAGTCAATCATAAAGTCAATCGCAAATTTGAATAATGTGTATATTACACATAATATATAGATGACATTATTTTAAGAAAGTAATCACGACATCTTGTTAATATTCTAGTTAAGGAGCTAATATGATTATATTCACCAGTTACATGATCCACTAAACAAGTTGCAAAAAAATATATCTTATGATAAATAATATTCATTTTATATAAACTTTTAATTTATACATGGCTTGATTCCAACCCTCAGCTTCTTAATCACTTTATTACCAAGGACCACAGAATTACTTACCCAACCTACAGATCTTCCTTTAATTTAATCTTCTTAATTAATTGAATATCTTTCTTTATCTTAATAAAAGTTTTCCTTTTTAATTATATTGTAAGAGGAAAAATCTATCTTGTATACAACACACAACACATTCACGCATACATCACGCACAACCACACAACGCGCGCATGCATACACACACACTCAATCCTGAAGTAACAAACACAGACTCCGGCGCGCTTTTTCAGCTAGTGTGGAATAAATCAATTGAAATCCTCTTCTCATCCTTCCTTTTCCATTATTTTTCCGATCTCTTATCGTACATATTTCTTCTTTTTATTGTTGCATTCGTTTGCAGTTGGGATTGTTCCTCCTAAATTCTTCTCCAATTCTACTTCTCAGCTCTCATCTCCCATAATATTTATTCTCTTTTCGATCCTCAGCTTTGAATTAAGTTGAGATTAATGAAGCTTTATAGGGTTATCTAAAGTCGATCAACTCTGAAATCAAAAGTTTGCGATGTTTAATAGAATCTTATTTTGGAGTTGAGATATCGAATTAACTCAGGGTCTGTTTTGATTTGAGACTTTGCGTTAGCATAACTAAAATTTATTTTTATGCAAGGGCATGTGTTATGTGGACTCTATCCGGAAACTTTCTTCACTTAAAAATTCAACGTGTTGTTTGGTTTGGAACTATCTAAACTTTTAAAATGTTGTTATGGAGTTATCTGAACTCAAAATGGGCGTTTTTCTTTTCAAGTTTCGTAATAATAAAAAAAGTTTGGATTGTATTTGAATTACTCCGAGCTTTAGAGTTTTGATTAATTGATGATCTACAATCTAAAGTCGAAATGTGTTTTTCCTTCAATCCCCAGTTGCAAAAAAGCCCTAAAAGTTTGCATTGTAGTTGGGCTGTTTCATCCTTGAATTGGGCCTGGGCCCTTCTGGACCCGAAACAGTCCATTTAACGGTACCACATCATAAATATTGTAATAAATAAAGTTGGGAGTTTTCCATCTAAGTCCTTCACATTAGACTTATTATTTCTAGTCTTTTAAATCTCAGTATTTAAGTTCTTAGATGCCCAAAATCCAATAAACCCTGTCAATTTATGGGCTTTTGAGTACGGATATTGGGCAGATGGATCATATTATCAGCTGTAATTGATATAACGAATTCTTTTTCAACCATTTCTCTCTTCTTCTTTTTTTTCCTTCTACCCGACAAGTCTTTTCCTATTGAAAACCTTTTTTTACACCATGATATCTTATTCTTTGCATTTGATCTGGGAATGGAGAAATGAACCGCAGATCAGAGAAGAAGAAAGAGCACAAAGATGGATCTTCATGCTAACATAGAAATATGTTTCCTTTTAGGGTCTTAAGTGAAAATATCCACAAAACTAGACCCAATTTGTAAATTCGTCACGAAGGAACAACTCGTTTCCCTCATTCCTCTTTCTTCTTCTTCGTCTTCTTCTTCTTCACCACAGATATCTCGTAGATCTAGAAGAAGAAAATGGCGATGGAGTGGACTTCTCTCCTATAGATCCCGATCGTATATCGAAGCCCTAGATCAGCTCCGATGGCAGGCGCCGTTTCAGCGCTGTTCCTGTTGGACATCAAGGGGAGGGTCCTCGTGTGGCGAGATTATCGCGGCGATGTCTCAGCTGTCCAAGCTGAGAAATTCTTCACTAAACTCATCGAAAAGGAAGTAAGATCTCTCTTCTTCTTGATTCGGATTTGAGACTTGATAATTTGGAATGCTTTAGGTGTTGGATCTGTGACGAATTTGATAATGTTGCCGAATCTTGAGATTTTTGCGATTAATTTCCCTTGATCAAAATCTGATGTTAGCATTACTTAAGCTAGGGTTCTAAATTGCTTTATATATAAAAAAATTAGATCAATGGATCCGTCTATAATTGGAACATTACATGTTTTAAGATAAGAATTCGTAACCTCGCTACTCACAATGTCCAAAATAACGATACGGTAAAAAGTAGCATCCCATCTCTAAAACGGGGAAAGCACGTATAGCGATGCGTAAAGTATAAGCTACATGGTTTATATTAATTAATTTTCATAGTTATATTTATTCATACTAAATCACAAATTTAAGTAAATTAGTTTTAAAACTAAAAATAGATTTACATTCTTAATTAAGAAAATAATGCAAAACCTACTTGAATTAACGTAACAAATCCCTAAGTTTCAATTTAACTAGTTTACAATTCAAAGTGTTCAAGTGGAATTAGTTTTTTCATCCCTTGGTTATGGAAAATTGAAAGTAGGAGAATGTATTTCATAAATACTAGATTCCCTAAATCTATTGTAGTTCAAATCTAGTTTAATAACAAAAAATCATATGCAAAATCTTATTTACAACCAGTGTAGGCTATGATATTGCGATCAATTCGTAGCGTAACGTAAGCTATTTGTAGAAATAATGTAAAACATCGTAAGTTACTTTCTACTTGAGTTATTTGGTTGAGTAACATAGCAAATATGTTTAGTTATGTTATACAACGCAAAATAACGAGTTACGTAACGGTTTTTTTTAACTTCGCTAACTAGTTTGATGCTTTGATAGACTGTTTCTATGATGCTTAGTTCGATATTTTATTACTACCTCTGTATCACAATGTAAGTCCTTATTTTCTCTTGCACACTTACTAAGAAGAGTATAACTTTTCTAAAATTTAAAATGCCATAGATGTGAAATCCCTAATTTAACATTAATTGCATTTTTAGGGTTAGATTTGGAACTCTATATTTAAAGTGCATTGGTAATTAAACTTAGATAAAACATGCCATTTGATATGAAAGGGACAAATAATTTGAGGAAAAAAAGTGCAGAAAAAGAATCTGTTATAGTGAAAACAAAAGGAGTAATATATAAAATATTTTGTCATATATTTATATAGGATCGTTAAAATAGAGAAGCATTTAAGTAGTTACTATTATTATGTGACTATAGAACATCCATGAAAGACAGTGAATGTATGCTTCTTAGCAGTGTTTTAAAAGTGAAAGGCGACGAAGCCTACCATTCGCTTGAGGCGAGAGGTTTAAAAAAGACGACCACCTGAACAAAGTGAGGTGAGTTGTATGATCTGTAATTTAACTATGTATGTATGATACATTCTATCAATAAATGGTACTTAAATTACACGGAAAAAATATTATGCATGAATATAACGTTCAACCACATAAATGATAGATGATAAATGATGTCATAATAATAAAATTCACAGAGAAAGAAACTTTATCTTTGATCTTTGAGAAGAAGAAAAGAGAAGTGATGGCCATAAGAAGAAGCAGGGACAATGGCTGGAGGAGACGCCGACGGTGGTAATTGGAGAAGTTGCAGACGATGGCGAAGAAAGATTTTACTGGATCGGATTGGAGATTAGGGAGACAATGAGAAAGAGAAACAAATAACTTCTTATTATTTGAAATAAGACCCTTGTTCATTTTTATCCTATTTGAATCAATTTCATACTTTTAAAAGATTTCTTTTCCGAGAGTGAGCATGCATAAAAAAAGAGAGCGAAATTAGCATTATATTTCTTTTTTGAAAAATATTACACGTGCTCGCTTTGACATCTCGACCAATGGCTTGAGGCGAGCATTTGGGCGCTTGAGACGATCGACTTAGATCACTCACCTAGACACCAAGGCGCTTCGCCTTCACACACTACTTGATAAAATATTGTTTAATTAGTGAATACGAAATACAGCACATGAGTGTTGTGGATATTGAACTAACTGGAGTGGTGCATTCCTTAAGATTGGAACACAACATTATTTACTCAATGGATCTCATTGTTTCCTTGTGTTTTAATCTTGTAATGACTTTAGACTCGTGAAAAAAATATATAGTTTGTTTATTAAAATTTGGAGTTGGCAAAAATACCACCGATTTTCCTTTTTATGTTCGTTATAGGCAATGTTGGAAAAAACGTCAGAATGTAGTGAAGCATCAAAGTTGTAAAAATAGCATAGCGTAAGTTACGATGTGAAAAGCGTAAGGTGCACTAATTCTCCAATTGTTATATAGAAAAATAAGCGTAGCATAAGCTACGATGTGAAAAGCGTAAGGACACTAATTCTCCAATCATTATATAAAAAAATAATTTTAAATATCAATTCTGCTACATACAACAATCTTCATAGTTCATACATTAAGCATATAGACATTAGCATAATCACCCAATACATGTGCGATTATTTAAGTTTCAACTATAAGTCATAATTACATGTTATAACCAAATATTTATTTGTTATAAAATCAAATTGTCTTAGAAAAGGTAAATAACCGGTTGTCAACAATAATTTCAACTAAAATGGCTATAAAAGATAAATAAGTTAATAAATATCCAGTTCTAACAAAATAAATCTTTCTCATCAGAAACAAATTAATAAGAATTGCTAATAAAAACTGGTGGATAAAAATCGTCGTAAAGAATTATAAGAAATAAGAGAAACCTAAAAACTACAATAACTTGCAGTAAATAGATTCAAAGAATAACTTACTAACTTGATTTTTGTTTGAGATGACTAAATCTTTATCGATAATCGCTGAGTGAGAGAAAACACTATAACACCACGACAAAACCGGGGGATGGTTATGACCAACTACCGCAATAATTTGCAGTAAATAGATTTAAAAAAAACTTGCTAACTTGAAGTTTCTTTGAGATGACTAAATCTTTATATATAATCACCGAATGAGAGAAAACACTATAACGCCACGGTAAAAGGGGGGAGAATGGTTATTACTAACTTAAAAATGGAGGAAGATGTATTTATGGCCCTGCTTGAATAATGACATCTAGCCTTCATTTAGATGGCTGGAATAGAAGTACTGGGCTGTAAAGAACAAAAGAAAAGTAAGGTTATGGCTAAAAAGAAAAAAGTATAAACCTAATTTTCTTCCCATGTAAAATAGCTTTACGAAAATAGTATTGTTATTATGAAATATGAAAATATTATAAAATAATCTTAAAATTAATATTATAAACTAAATATAACAAATAAATGCCCATAAATTTAGCATGTTGAACTTAACTACCGCAAAATTAATATCATAGAACACTTTTTATTGCGATTCTTATATCATATTACATTTAAATCTAAATTGAAAAGTATCATATTCAACGGAATATTGAAATGTACTAGCATTTTATTTTTAAATTACACCCATAATCTTCATTTTTTAAGGAAAATTCTTAAGATTGAAGTCTTGAACTGCATTGATGTTACATATTTTCCACTGTTATTGTCATGTATTGGTATATTGGCTAGCATTATTACATTGGTAGTGTTATAATAAACCAGATATGACTACTTTTAACCTGCTTTTAAATATACAAATAATCCTTAATTTATCACAATTATATATTTATTATGTAATAAAATTAATACTTTCATTAAGGCCTTTGGCATCCATATTTTTTCGTATTGCCTCCATCCATGTTTTCTTTGGTCTTCCTTTCGTCATTTTGACTTTATCTAAATCGAGAATATCCATTCGTCAAACCGATACTTCCGTAGAATGCTCTTAATATTTTATATACGAAAATTTTATAACGAAGAACCCACGCATCGCGTAGGGTTACTACCCTAGTTAAGTACTATTAAGTATAATTCATAAGAATGTAATTCAAGTTCAAACAACACAGACTTTATTAAAGCAATTAAGTATTATAGCATCATGCTTCAAGCCTTCTATATAGTAATCCAAAGTCATAAGAGTCCAAGAGTTTAAGAATCAAAGCGAATGACGAAATGAATATGAAGTGACTAGTGGTTTTGTGGACAGGGGCGGACCGCAGAGATCGGTGGGGCATGTACCCTCACTGAGATTTTACGGGAAAAAATCACTATTTCGATCTATCAAAGCAATAGCATATATAGAAGAGTATACTATATATATTGTGTTAAAAAACACAACACAATGGACCTATTGCCCAAATAGTAGTACGAGGCATTTTAAAGTAAGAGGTCAAGGGTTTAAATCCTATCATTGGCATGATTTAAATTTTGGTGCAATTAACTTGAGTAATAATTGCTATTATGTTTTTATGAAAAATAAGAAAATAAAATATTTTAAATAAAATCTCATTTTATAGATGATTAATGTGTTCTCTTATACCTTATCCGGTACAGCTTCAAACTTTTCACATCGGCAATGTTATTTAATGTCTTTAATATAATTCCGCACTTTGCAATTATTCTTAATTCACGTGTCTGATACACACATGCTTGCAGCAAAATTAGTGTATCTTGATTTCACCAAACGCATAATTTGTATAGTATAGTATAAAATTTAAAGTCTTGTAAAATATTGTTGCAAACAATATTTTTTCATATATTATTAAATAATTCAAGCTTATATTATACATTTTCAATTAAAATTACTTTTTATAGCATGCACTTAGAATTGTTAAAACCCTTGCTAGATGCGATGCCCCCTCTGACTCAGGTTCTTTTGTCCGCCACTGCCCGTGGAAGAACTCTGCTGTGTTTGAGAACATAGGATGATACTAGACCAAAAAGTCTATGACAGGAGAATTTAAGAATTTTTTATTATTAAAATATTAGTACTTTTTAAATCTAGAATAAAATAATAATATATGCTGGTCATAGATGAGGAGGGTCGAGAGGTGAAAATGAATGCAAATTACTTGTTGGTATTTATCAACTATACTCTATAACATAGAGATTGTGTGGTAAGTTCTTTTTATTTATCTTACTCTGTTTTTATTTATATTTGTTCTCTTTTAATTCCCATTTAGTAATTAGTTTATAATTTTACTTCCATTTCTTTCACTGCCCTAACCATTTATTCAAACTAAATGAAATTAATTAATCATGATAAATTGAACTAATACCTTTAAGTATCATGTGTGTTACTAAACTACCTTAAAATATGGTATCTCAAGAGACTTCTTCACCAAAATATCCTAAAAAAACATGTGAGGTATTCTAGTGAAATAAAAGACATAAGGTAGTTTAGTGATAGGTATGGGCATTTTAGTATAATTTTCCTATTAATTTATTAGGATATCTGCAAACGAATCCCACTTTATATATTATTTCTTAAGTCCTACGTTCTTTCAAAAAAAATCATTATGAGTAGTCTCTTAGCTGGAATAGTTCTTTTTCAATCTTAAATACATTTAATTTATCTTAGACTTTAGTAATAATTCTTTTCCAATTCAAATAAAGTGCAACTTTAATAAATACAAATATTAAATGTGATCTTGGACTTCTGGACATAAATATGGACCGACAGTTAAATAAAAAAGTATAGTATGAAATTGTGGACTGTTGGACATCAAAATTTAAGATCTATAGGTAAGTGAACAAACATAACATAAAATTTTGGACTTTTGGATGACGGGTAAGTGAAGAACATAGCATAAAATTATAGACTATTGGACTTTTGGACGCTTGTAAATTGTACCATAATTTGTTTGCTTGCTCAAGTTTCTAATAAAATGAGAAAACTTCTATCAATTTTTTCTCATTATCCATATATAAATCTATTTAATACATCAATACATTTATGTTTCGGGTAGTGATGTAAACGTTGGATATAGATGTTTTCATATCCGTATCCGGTAGTCGTGGGAGGATGCGAATAAGGATACATATGGTTATCGAAAATGAAAACACTAATATCCGTAGTTGAAAAGAATCGGATACAGATTCAGATATGAAACGAATATTATAAAAATTACATTCATGATTAGTAAAAATATCGGGTATCAAGTCGGATACAGATACGTAGCAAATATAGGCGTTACTATATCCATATCTGGCAATCGTTAGTGGATGCGAATACGAATGTAGCAGAATATAGTATACCATATCCATGTCGGGTGATTATTGGCGGATACAAATATAAATATGGATACAAATAATCATCGTTTATGAAAATCACTATTGTATATGATAAAACCCGGATACGACTACAAATTCTATTCGAATTATTCGTATCTACATCCTTAAGTTTGATGGATTGATACTAATTTTATTTATAAAAATTTTAAGCTACCTAAGATTAGAAAAGCTAGTTCAATGAAACATACACCTAATAATTCCGCACTTACAATTTTTTTTCAAAACTTTAATGGCACCAAAGTAAAATTCTTTTTTTTGTGAGTTTGACTCATTATTTACATATTGAATTGGTTGCCCCTTACCTACTACTTCAACTTGTATATTCACTACAAGCTTTGCATATTTTATATTTATAACTCATCTACTTTCCTAGCTACCCTTGATCTGTGAGAGATATGGGAGGGAGGGAGCGGAGATACTGTAGGGTTGCTAGGCACGCTCACAAGGGTCTACGAGGCATCGACCATGCCCGATTAAAATTTTAGCCGTGCCGAACAATCCGAATACGGATCTTTAAACTAGAGATTAGGCGAAAACTAACATGTTAACAACTTTAACACTAAGTGAGAGAGATTACAACCTTTGTAGATCCGGTCCTTCACTTCATATGCTCCGTGTTGTGGTCCCTTCGCTGCGATCATCGGGTTCCGGACTCTCGAGAGGTTCCACGAAGAGAAAGATGCAACCTTTGCCTTCAATCTTCGATACTAAGATGATCTACCTTGAAGTTTCGTTAACACAAGCTAACACTTATGAAATGATGTGAACACCCTCATCTAAATGGTAAGGGAAGATGAGGATGATGAAGTAGGATTTTTGCTCTCTTTATTTATCTTTTTCTCATATATTTTCATCACAAATATCAAAACAAGAAAGCTTTGCATGAAGAACTCAAGAAAGAAGAAAAATAGTGATCCATTTTCTTTTGTGATGAATAATGAAAGGATTAATATGACAAATAATGCAACCATGGTTGACTTAACCATTGTAGAGAATTAACCAAGGGTTAGGGTTTGGGTTGAATTAAGAATGAGTCACTTGAAAATATCTTTTCCAAAACAAAAAAGAAAACCTTCTAGAATCTACTAGAAGTCATTAACTCAAATCAAACCCTAATCTTGATTAATCTTTACTAAACATGTTGCATTAGTTATCATATCATGTTACAATATTATATATCATATATATAACATTTATTGTAACCAAATAAAATAATACAATTAACATATATCGCATATATATCAATGTATTACCCGAGTGAGAAAAAGAATCTTTTAGTGAGCTAATATTAGTTAATGTAATTTAATATATCATATATATTATTATACATTAAATTATCGAATCAACACTTGATCCGAAAATCCGGTTATATCGCATATAACCGACTAATATTTATCCGTACTGATTCATCGAATCAACACTTGATCCGATGACCCGGCTGATATCAAATATCGCGAGAATATAATACTGTATCACATATCGCATTATCCTCGGTCCCGCACATATCACATATGTGCTCCTACTCCGTTTTGCCTGAGCCAAGAAACCTCTGTGTAGGACTCTAAAGAATCGTCAATACGCCGGCAGTAGGTGATGATCATATCAAATACCCATAAGCTGCAAGCGGTCAGCTAAACGTAACAGCTACCCAGGTATTGAGCGCTCAGAAGATCAACAAGCAAGCCTGTACATTCTCCTGTGAATCCAAACAGTAACACTCCCGTACAGTCCGGTCTCGTCGTCTGATATGTCGCATATCTCGCCTAGGGGTGGTAAACGTCAGACCCCAGTAGCTCGATAAGTGGTGTCGATATGAGGTCTATAACAGTTCGAGAAACTACTGATAACACTTACCAGTAAATCTCAGCAACCCTGGCCAGGGATTTCCGGTTATAGCCAATCGAACACAGCACAACATCAACTCCCTATACCGGGAGAGACGAATCCCCTCCTATCGCTCATTGCCTCCATGTGATTCGGGACTGTACCCAAAAGCCACCTTTTTGCACGCCCTCTTGGACGTGGTATGATGGAAATCAAAGCACAGTGGGAATCACACAAGACTGTATGACGATCTCGGGTCAACAGACTACTCTGTACCAGTGTCACCGGAGAACTGCTATCTGACGTGAGGTATAATACCATCTGGGAGTTCTCGGCGAGTCCGTCCAGTGTACCCAGTCTCCACTGAGCATCCGTACACCATCCTTGATGTCAAACACCGATGGATATGGGATCATCCATCGCCCATCATATGGGTCAAGATGCGTATACGCTAGTCTACTCTGGTGCATCGATGCCCTGTCTCGATACACCCATGACTAGGAACAATTATAGGATGTACTCATCGACTGCCGTGGCCCCACCAGTATGATCTCATCATAGTCCCAGTAGTCGAGTACATATCCTAAGGGCTTTATCAACATGTAATATAGAGACAATCAGAGTACATGTTAAGATAAAGTACAACCAGATAGCATACTATCATGTCGAGCAAGAAAGTCTTCCCTATATATGTCCTAGCATCCACTATAATATACATCGTATGTACAGTAATGGCCTCTAGGGCATACATATAACTAACAATCTCCCACTTGCACTAGGACCATCTGTTGTGGTATCGCATACCCAACAATTAGCTGCGGTTGAAGTATCTCATACTCAACCATCCCGTAAAACTCAACCATCCCGTAAAAGTCTCTACTGGGAAAAAGGCCTTTGTGAGTGGATCCGCACTGTTATCCTCTGTATCTACTCTCCTAACCTCGATCACCTTGGAGATCATCCATCTCCATGATCAGATGATACTGCCTAAGAATTATATCTGGACTTCTGATGAGACGGTAGTTCCTTGGCCAAAGCCACAACTCCATTGTCACACAATGGTAGGAACGAAGTTCATCTTATGAACTTATATATATCCAGACCGCCTCTTTGGTAGCATCCTTGGTAACGATGTATCTTGTCTTTAATCGTCTAGTATGTCACGGTATCTAGCTTGGAACTCTTCCAACATACCGTCCCTCCACGGAGGGTATAGACAATGCCTGCGACTGACATTCAGTCGTCCTTCTCGGCCTGGAACCTTTCCAGTGATTCTCCCCAGGATCGATTGATACCATCTCACTACAACTAGTGAGTGTTCTAACATCCAATTAGATCTATCTCATAGATCCAAAACCCGGGATTTAGGAGGTATCACTTTGATCCTATATGGAGAATCCTTGTGATAAGCGGAGATTGACCGAGCGTAGCATAGAAAACTCCTTCCCTATCAAGAGTATGTCATCCACGTACTCTACGAGGATCACCACCATACTCTATACTACCTTTTCGTATATACAAGGTTCATCTACCATTTTGATGAAGTCAAACTCTTTGACTACCACATCAAAACAGATGTTCCAACTCCGCGATGCGTGTTTTATCATATAAAACATCTTGCACACGTTTCCGCTGCTCCCACTGTCTACGAAGTCCTCTGGCTGTGTACTTATAGACGTTCTCTTCTAAAACATCATTTAGAAAAGCAGTCATGACACCCAACCACCAGATATCGTAGTCATGGTATGTAGCTATGGCAAGTAGGATCTGGATCGACTTAAGCATAGATCCTTAGAAAAGGTTTCAACATAATCCATACCTGGTCTATGATGCAAACCTTTAACAAGTCTAGCTTTGAAAGTCTCAACTTTTCCATGTACACCAAGTAATCTTCTCAAGATATACTTGCTCCTGATGGGGATTTAACCCTTCAGATAAAGCAACCAAAGTCCATACTTTGTTGGTGTATAAGGATTCCATCTCAGATCGATAAGCACCCAGCCATTCTTACAGAGTCCCACTCCTGATGGCCAGCTCGAAACTAGTTGGGTCATCATCTCATGACGCAATTCTCGCTCCCACTGTCATAGAGAAACCGAAGTATCTCTTAGGTGGGTGAGGAACCCTACTAGATCGGCGGAGAGGCTGAGGTTCGTTGGAAACTATTGAATCCTTTGGTTCTACCAAATCATTAGCTGCATTTTGTATAGCTGGAATCTTTCCAGTTCTACATAACAGACCTTGCCTCGAGCTTGTCCGAATTTTTCTTTTAGACATAGGCCGGACAACCCCAAATCTTAACAAGCTTAAGATATGGGCTCTTCCCTTTCCATATCACATATGAAGTGGTAGGCAACTGATTTGATTCGAACCCTATTCAATAGGTATGCAGCTTCTCAAGCGCATATCATCCAAAAGGAAATAGGAAACTCAGTAGTACTCATCATAGAGCACACCATATCATATAGGGTGCTATTGCTCCGCCCCGATACACCGACGTGTTGTGGTGTATACGGAGGAGTAATGCTGAGAGAGAATCTCATTCTCCTTTAGAATAGTTCAGGAATTCCGTGCTCAAGTATTCTCCTCCTTGATCTTATCAAAGGACATAATACTTATACCCGTATTTTGGTTTTCTACTTCTAACTTATATTCTGTGAATATCTCAAAAGGTTCGGACCTGTGTTTCAACAGAAACATATGTCTGAATCTTGAGAGAATATCAGAGAATGTAATGAAGTAGAAAGAACTGATCTTGGCATGTGTAGAAAGGGGACCTTACATACATCAACATGTATCAATCCCAAAAGTTCATTAACTCTTTCTCTGTTTCCAATAAACAGAGCTATGATCATCTTATCTTTGTGACATGACCGGCAAGTTTCACAAGATGTAAATTCAAACTAATTTAAATATGCATCTAAATGTAACTTCAGCCAGTCGGGTCGCATTGATATGACCTAGTCTATAATGCCTCAAGAAGGATTTGTTCATTTCTGAACTCTTCCTCTTGTGTGTGTTCTGTATACTAAGAACTGTAGTTTGATTTAGAACGTCAATGCTTTTAGATAACGTGTCTGAACCGATCAACTCTTGATATAGGAAATGTTCAAAACATTATCCAACAATACAAAATTATATCCTTTCTTTACTAATAAAGAGACTGATATGATTTTGTATATCAGGTTCGGTATCTAATAACATTCGTTCAGAATCAATGTATTCAGGTAATACAGGGTGATAGTGACCAACAGACTTGGCTGCAACACTTGCACCGTTTTCTGTCTCATGAAACTTATCACCCGTTCTCAGTTCTCTACCTATCTGTAGCCCATGTAACAGATTACATATACGGGATCCTGATCCGGTATCACATACCCAGGACGTAAAGGATACTGAGAAACAGTTCTGTGTAATGAACACACCCGAAGATGATGCATCAACATGCACTTTCTTCGTTTGGGCGGCACGGGAAATCTGGTATTCCCTAATTTTCTTGCTCTGTCTTATAACAATTATAAGTTGGAGCGGGACCAACGTTCCCCAGCTCGGTATAACAAGCGGGTTCGGTCAATATATCCGTTTTATTATCTTGATTAAGGCGTGATATGGTCGCTACCTGGAGAGAGAGAAGAAAACACTCAGCGTATGCTCTTGCAAGATTAGATTGGTTATATAATATATCTAATCAGGATGTCTCCCACTGTTTTAGTCAAATCTTCCTTCAAACCCTAAAAGGAAAGACTAGCCGGGATTAATTACACGCTACAAGTTCGCCAATCTTTCAGCCAGGCCAGTGTCGGTACTTTGAGGGAGGTCCCCAGTGCTTTCGCACGAACCTAATTCAGTAAACCTCGATTTCCCAGGGGCGTAACCCCGTTAACACCTTTCTAGACACCTACTTGATCGGCTATTTGTAATGTGTAAAACTCTCCCAGGAGTAACTCTTACTCGCAGCGGGTATCGGGATCCAACTATCTAATAGAAGGTATGCAATCTCATTGCAAATTTCAACTCTTGAAATTCCCAATAATATTTTGCCCCTAGCGTCCCATGACCTTGACGCAGGCCAACAAACCACAGTGCGCTAGTCAAGTTCAACCCGTCATTTCTTGATTGAATTAAACCCACCCGCACGACCCTTGACGCAGGCCAACAAAGTCGTACGGCTACCCTAATCCAATCTGCATCATATGCATAAACAGATAAATACTAGTTAGCTACCGCACACTACGCCTTGACGCATGCCAACAAACGTAGCACGAATACTAAGTAGGACTTATCTGAAATGACGGAGGGCTACGACAGGTTTTTAAGAAAACCCTTTGCATAATGAACTTGATATCGTTGTAGAATCGAGTGATTTTAAATGGAATGTTTTTGAGGCTTTTCTAGTTTTGCTAAAGGGATCACTCCCGGTGAAGGGATCGTCGGCCCTTTCCTCATCGAATAAGGTGCAGGATATATCATATATACCGCTGTGCAAAGCAAGAACTATAGAAGCAATCAAAAGACAAACCGAGTTTGTAGCATCTGCCAGTTATTGCTAAAGGAGTCACTCCCGGTGAAGGAATCTCGGTCCTTTCCTTATCGAATAAGGTGCTGGATGTTCTACAAGGAACACCGCTATGCAAAGCAAGAACTAGAGCTACCAGTTTTTAAACATGTTTCTACAACATCTTTAGGTTTCTTTTATTTCATTAATCTCATTAACGAAGTCCCATTTTATTATACTTCATAAGCATCACATTTGAAACGAAATCTGCAATATAACATATATCTCATATATATAATATAAACATTCGTCTCAGGCGGTAATATGATCTCATCACAGAACATTGCAGCAGAAGAACATATATGAAATATTGGATATATTAGGACGTCCGTGTTTTCAATACGAGCCTGTATAAAACACAGATTCCACGGTCGCGATGAATAGCCAAACCCACATCCCTAGACCCCTACGAGAGCGGCAAGTAACACTGCCAATTCTAGGGTTAGGAGACCCGGTCTCGACTCCTCGAGATGGTCTCCTACTGGACCTTAGAACCCGGTTACTTATGCTCCCCTCCTTGGGTCTACCTAATGCGGAAAAGTAAATAATATACAACGGTGACATCTTCCGCAACCTGGAAGTGCCCCAATAAAAGAATATTACATACAAATGAATTTTACATGAATGAAAAAGAAAAACTCTCATCTCACATAAAACCCCCGGCTATTCAAAACGCGACGATCCAATATAACATATCACAGCAACACATAATATCTCATATCATCAACGTAAGCAAGTATGCGTATCCCGATTGTCGTTGATGTATAGCAACGAAGCCGGCGATACACCACATACTACGCTTACGGTCACAGAAAAGAAAGTGTAAAACTACAACAGTTGGAATCCGCAACCTCTTTAGACATCGCATGCCTAACCAAATGAATTCCTTAGACATCTCATGCCTAACTATTATATACCCCGCATTTTAGTCTCATTATCGAAAACTCTTTTCAATATCAAGTCGGGCAATTCAACAAGATTCCCGACGTCCTGCTCGAATGCTCGTCGCAAACTTTAGTAGACGGCCGCACCCCCAGATGCCGTCGACGAAGTGCACTAAGGCGGAACATCGCTGCCGCGAGCACCCGAACGGATGCTTTCGGCGACGGGGTTCTCCTACAGTCACTTGGTCGGGGCTATGGGGTGTAGCTGTCTATTAAGTTTATCCGGCGAGTATCCGCGTACGCTATGTGATTGCGACGGACTTTTGATCGTATCAAAATTCCGTGGCAACCGATCAAGTGAGACTAAACTGCTATGTTTATAACATTCATTCAGTTATCTCATAACTACTTGTGAATTCCAATTATTGTATCACATTCCGGATAAATAGAAAATGTCAAACTTTCCGATCGAACAATCGAACACCCAAGTTTTCCCGAACCAGCTCAACACATGAAATAAGTTTAAAAACATTCACTTCGTGCCTCAGTATCAACGGTCCAGCCGTAGAAGGGTCAAGCCAACGCCTCACATGTGGCACGCCGTACTGCCCCAAACCCTAAGGTTCAAAGGGCAGTTCAAGACGGTCACATAATCGAGTTAAGGTTTGTTGTCTTCTAGAGGGTCCATCGAGTTACTTGCACTACTTAGAACGTCGTTAAACTACGGAAAAATCCAACACTTGGAAATTTCCCGACAGGGGAAAAATTGGGTATTTATATCCGGTCGAACTTTTTAACATATTCAAAAAATATCCGGAAAAACACAGACAAGATTAGACAATCCGATCGAATCACCGAAGTCCCAATACAACCCCAGAAACTCAACTGTTGAGTGCAGATTAAAGCTTCCCAGAGAACAGAGGCAACAGATACGGGCATTACTGTATCAAAACGAATCCTTAACCAGTACAAACGGCCGCGGAACCGCCGCAATAGGAGGCTATTGCCCCGGTTCCGCCGCGCTACAGTGGAATTAGGGTTTCGTTTTCTGCAGTAACCCTTATAATTTCCTGCTCTATTTTCTGCGAATTTTTAATTCCCAAAAATCCCTGTTTTTGAAAAAAGTCCAGAGAGCTTGTAAAATTGGGGTTTCGGGTTCGATCGGGTTTCTAACATCGTCTACGCATCGCCTAAGGCTCTAGCTTGGCTCTGATACCACTGTAGGGTTGCTAGGCACGCGCACAAGGGTCTACGAGGCATCAACCATGCCCGATTAAAATTTTAGCCGTGCCGAACAACCCGAATACGGATCTTTAAACTAGAGACTAGGCGAAAACTAACATGTTAACAACTTTAACACTAAGTGAGAGGGATTACAACCTTTGTAGATCCGGTCCTTCACTTCATATGCTCCGTGTTGTGGTCCCTTCGCTGCGATCATCGGGTTCCGGACTTTCGAGAGGTTCCACGAAGAGAAAGATGCAACCTTTGCCTCCGATCTTCGATACTAAGATGATCTACCTTGAAGTTTCGTTAACACAAGCTAACACTCATGAAATGATGTGAACACCCTCATCTAAATGGCAAGGGAAGATGAGGATGATGAAGTAGGATTTTTGCTCTCTTTATTTATCTTTTTCTCATATATTTTCATGACAAATATCAAAGCAAGAAAGCTTTGCATGAAGAACTCAAGGAAGAAGAAGAATAGTGATCCATTTTCTTTTGTGATGAATAATGAAAGGATTAATATGACAAATAATGCAACCATGGTTGACTTAACCATTGTAGAGAATTAACCAAGGGTTAGGGTTTGGGTTGAATTAAGAATGAGTCACTTGAAAATATCTTTTCCAAAACAAAAAAGAAAACCTTCTAGAATCTACTAGAAGTCATTAACCCAAATCAAACCCTAATCTTGATTAATCTTTACTAAACATGTTGCATTAGTTATCATATCATGTTACAATATTATATATCACATATATAACATTTATTGTAACCAAATAAAATAATACAATTAACATATATCACATATATATCAATGTATTACCCGAGTGAGAAAAAGAATCTTTTAGTGAGCTAATATTAGTTAATGTAATTTAATATATCATATATATTATTATACATTAAATTATCGAATCAACACTTGATCCGACAATCCGGTTATATCGCATATAACCGACTAATATTTATCCGTACCGATTCATCGAATCAACACTTGATCCGATAACCCGGCTGATATTAAATATCGCGAGAATATAATACGGTATCACATATCGCATTATCCTCGGTCCCGCACATATCATATATGTGCTCCTACTCCGTTTTGCCTGAGCCAAGAAACCTCTGTGTAGGACTCTAAAGAATCGTCAATATGCCGGCAGTAGGTGATGATCATATCAAACACCCACAAGCTGCAAGCGGTCAGCTAAACGTAACAGCTACCCAGGTATTGAGCGCTCAGAAGATCAACAAGCAAGCCTGTACATTCTCCTGTGAATCCAAACAGTAACACTCCCGTACAGTCCGGTCTCGTCGTCTGATATGTCGCATATCTCGCCTAGGGGTGGTAAACGTAAGACCCCAGTAGCTCGATAAGTCGTGTCGATATGAGGTCTATAACAGTTCGAGAAACTACTGATAACACTTACCAGTAAATCTCAGCAACCCTGGCCAGGGATTTCCGGTTATAGCCAATCGAACACAGCACAACATCAACTCCCTATACCGGGAGAGACGAATCCCCTCCTATCGCTCATTGCCTCCGTGTGATTCGGGACTGTACCCAAAAGCCACCTTTTTGCACGCCCTCTTGGACGTGGTATGATGGAAATCAAAGCACAGTGGGAATCACACAAGACTGTATGACGATCTCGGGTCAACAGACTACTCTGTACCAGTGTCACCGGAGAACTGCCATCTGACGTGAGGTATAATACCATCTGGGAGTTCTCGGCGAGTCCGCCCAGTGTACCCAGTCTCCACTGAGCATCCGTACACCATCCTTGATGTCAAACACCGATGGATATGGGATCATCCATCGCCCATCATATGGGTCAAGATGCGTATACGCCAGTCTACTCTGGTGCATCGATGCCCTGTCTCGATATACCCACGACTAGGAACAATTATAGGATGCACTCATCGACTACCGTGGCCCCACCAGTATGATCTCATCATAGTCCCAGTAGTCGAGTACATATCCTAAGGGCTTTATCAACATGTAATATAGAGACAATCAGAGTAAATGTTAAGATAAAGTACAACCAGATAGCATACTATCATGTCGAGCAAGAAAGTCTTCCCTATATATGTCCTAGCATCCACTACAATATACATCGTATGTACAGTAATGGCCTCTAGGGCATACATATAACTAACAGATACTGCATGACCGCGACTCCCGAATCATCTACCAATCAAGATCACGTATTTTGAAGAATCCTCAATTTTTTTTCCTGCTCTTGTATTTAGGGTTGTTTGTTTGTTGGAATAAAAAAACAAGGATGAGAATTGGGGTCTTATATTTTCTTTTTTATCTCATGAAATTGCCACTCAATTGTTTGTTTGTAAAGAATTGGAATGATTTTCATCCCGTTCAATTCATTTTTTTTGTTTGGTTGAACAAAAAAATGAGAATTGAGATAAAAAAAAAGAGAGAAATAACTATTTCCCAAATAAAATAACATCCTTATCCTATGTGTCTTTATGGGCAATTCCACCCAAAGAAGCTTAGAGTTTGAATTGCCAAAAATATAATGTCAATTCCTATTTTGCTGACGTCAATTCCCAAAAAATCTTTTCCCATTCTATGCAAACAAGCAAGAAAATGTCAATTTATCATATTTCATTTTGGTGACCAGTGTCTTGTCCCTCTAATTCCCAAAATTTGGGCAATTCTTCTCAATCAAACAGCTTCTTTAATCTTTATCCGTACCGTTGCTGCTGGTACTACTCTGTATATTTGTATTTGCTTCTCCACTCATACTCTTTCTATTCATTTGGATGTCGTGCGGCAAAAAGGAGCTCTCTTTCAAGTGCCCGAGGTATATATCTATTCCTGTACATAACTAGATTAATTTCGTCCACAAACAATCCAAGTCTTAGTCCTCAGAACCAATGAACAAAGAAACCTCATATTCAAAAAAATCAATAAAATCTAACATACAATTGTTGGTACAATTTAAGAATTTATATGGAGAAATAGATACACTATCTCTTGGTACTATAATTTTACAGTTAAGTGCGTATATTTCTAAACTTTTCCGATGAAAAACGCAAATCCATCCAAAACGATTGTACATCCAAAAGCAATGTACATGTAAATAGAATCTAACATACAATTGTTTTGGATGGATTTGCGTTTTTATGGTCCAAGTTTAGAAATACATTCATTTAACTGAAAAAATTATAGTACCAAGGGAGACAGTGTTTATCTATTTCTCCATGTAAATTCTTGAATTAAACCACACCTTGGGACCAACAATTGTATGTTAGATTCTATTGATTTTTTTAATCTGAGATTTCTTTCATTGGTTCTGAGAACTGAGAAGGCTTGGATTGTTTGCGGGCGGAATTAATCTAGTTGTAAGTAATGGAATTAACTTAGGCTTATACTAGATAGAAATATACCTCAAGCACTTAAGAGCGAGTTTATTTTTGCCGCGTTCCTAATTAATGAACAGGAAGAATATTAGTGCAGAAGCAAATGCAAATATAATTAGTACCGGCGGTAGATATATAAGGATTAAAGGTGATATGAATGGATCCATAATTAGTTATTATTATACAAAGCTCGTACGTACTTGAAGTAAGTTTCTATAAATGGGCTGTGTGTTTGAGAAGAATTGCAAAAAAATGGGAATTAGAGGGACAAGACATTGTTCACCAAAATGAAAATCGGTGGAATTGTCATTTTCTTGTTTGTTTGCATAGAATGATAATGGCTTATTTTGGGAATCGAAGTCAGCAAAATTAGAATTGACATCATCTTTTTGGCAATTCAAATTCTAAGATTTTTTAAGTGGAATTGCCCATTCCCAAAGACACATGTGATAAGGGGTATTATTTTATTTGGGAAATATTTATTTCTGTCTTCTTTATCTCAGTTCTCATTTATTTTGTTCAACCAAATAGAAAAGAATTGAACGGGATGAAAACCATTCCAATTCTTCACAAACAAATAACCGAGTGACAATTTGAGAAGATATAAAAGGAAAACTGTAAGACCCTAATTCCTATTCTTGTTTTTTGATTCCAGCAAACAAACAAACCTAAATGTAAGAGCTGACCAAATATTGGGGATTCTTAAAAAAATGTGATATTGGTCAGTAGGTGATTCGGGAGTCACGAGCATGGAGTATTATGCTCCCTTCCTCCTATATCTCTCATAGATAAAGAGTTGCTAAGAGAGTTGGTGAGTTATAAATACAAAATATGTAGAGTTAGTAATAGAAATACGGGGCAGATTATATCATGTATTTTCCACATTTACCCTCATAACATCATTAAAATTTCAATTAAGACAACATACTCCTTTCTCCAATTAAGCCACAATATTCAATAGGAAAGGGTCAAACTTGGTAATTCAAAAGTTTCATTAGCTTACAACTTTCTATTATATAATTAGATTGGTAAATTTGCGGGCGGAATCAACGTTATGTATCAAGGCATTAAAATTTATGGGGTTGAAAGAAGTACTAAAGGTTTTATTTAGCGGGTCTCTCTTTATTTATTTATTTTATCACTGATTAGGTTCTTTGACTCATAACTTCTATATTTTTTTATTGGTTCCAAGGAGATACAGAGTCATTATGTTTATGCTTTTCAAGGAAGATAGTTCAAACTGCCATTGAATGACAAATCTTGACTGTTGACTCTTCTAGGGTGATCCAGACTCCCATGACCCAGTGGTGTACAATGATGGAGTGAGCTACATGTTTATACAACATAACAATGTTTTCTTGATGACAGCATCGAGGCAGAACTGCAATGCTGCCAGTATTCTTCTATTTTTGCATCGCGTTGTTGATGTGAGCTCTCTCTCTCTCTCTCTCTCTCTCTCTCTCTCTCTTACACACACACACACACACACACATGCGCGCGCGCATGCACGCGCACATCACACATACACACACATACTGATCTTGGTATTGTTCCTCTATTGCTCTAGTATTCACACGTGTTGATAATTGTTCCTGTGGTCACTCTGGCACTCTTTTAGCCCCCCCCCCCCTCCCTTCTTTGCTAATTAATGACCGTTTGTTAGTTAGAGATAGTAGATTTACTTTTGTCAATTGGATTACAGGTTTTCAAACATTATTTCGAAGAACTAGAGGAGGAGTCATTAAGGGATAATTTTGTTGTTGTGGTATGATGCTGTTCCGGAATAAATATGCATGTCATTTTCTTTTTAACAGATATAGAGTCAATTGTTATCCGATGCATGTTGTTTCATATTTTTTGACAGTACGAGTTGCTTGATGAGATGATGGACTTTGGCTATCCCCAGTACACCGAAGCTAAGATTCTTAGCGAGTTTATCAAGACAGATGCATACAGAATGGAAGTTACACAGAGACCTCCGATGGCCGTAACAAATGCAGTGTCATGGCGTAGCGAAGGGATACGGTACAAGAAAAATGAAGTAGGTTGCTTCCTATCTGTTGCTTGGCATATATTTCAATTACCATTTACCATTAAGTGTTATTTTCTTAATTATCCAGGTTTTCTTGGATGTGGTAGAAAGTGTTAATATTCTTGTCAACAGTAATGGACAAATTATTCGTTCAGATGTTGTTGGAGCATTGAAAATGAGAACATATTTGAGGTGCACCACTCTTCTTGTTTATTTCTTTTGCATGGTATGTAACTCTCGATTTATCTGGTAATGGACTAATAAAATATCAGCGATCACTTGGAAAATTTATTGTCCGGCTTCATATCCTGCCATTAATCTTTTACTTGTTCTTTATCCCCTATCTCCTGATCATAGCTCCAAACCACGATATCATGGTTGTAGGTTCATACTTTTAGGAGTTTTCTGAAGCAACTCAAAGAATCTTGAATGTTGTTTTTAATTTAGTTTTGATATGTACTTGAGGATATAGTGATCTGGTTCCACCTTTTGACAACCTCCCTTGATGACCATTATTTGCAATAAATTTGAAAACAAAAATACGTGATATGACTATATTAAATAAAATGGAATGAGGGTATATTGAAAATTAATGTTCAGAAACATTCAATACTGACATTGTTGTTATTTAGGTTCAACTTCAATCATTATCATTTTCGTTGTATAAAAGGAAGATGGTTAAATTGGAGACAGGCTTCTGAAGTAGATGCAATCATATATTTGTGAAACTATAGGCAATGTTTAGTAATTTTGTTATATTAGCCAAACATTCAACAATGAAGAAACTGTCAGAAATATGAGTGTAGCCGAAAATGAGAAGTCTTGAATGAATGAGTGGCAGTATTTAAACAAAGGATAATGAATGACTGATCATATCACGAGTGTGCATAAGGTCATAGAGAGTTGCTCAGGATGTTTTGAACAAGTGTAATGGAGACCATGAGGGCACCAGTTAGAATGATATGATGGTAGTTGAAAGGGTCGCTAGACCTTAGGTTAAGACCAAAACATGATTAGTAGCTGTGAAAAAGGATTGTATTGGAAGTGCTATGTAAGAGCTCCTCTATAGTGCTTGTAGTAAAGGATTATGCAGCCAACCTGAACAATATTGGATAATTGAGTTTATTTATATATGAACATGGAGTAGTTTATTTATCAGAGTCTAGGTCATCGGTGGTCCTGTATCTAATTGGTAGCTAAATTTCTTCTATAAACAAACTGTGTGGCTCAATTTGTTGTATGCATAATGCATAGACGGTTAATGATAATATTCTGATTTCTGACTTATGAGTTATGAGATTGGCAACAAAGAATAAGGTGTGGGTTTGGTCCCTCATCTGGCAGAGAGATGACTGTATATGTGGCTAATTAAGTTTGGACACAACCGTCAGTTATGGACTTCCCTTTTTGGTCAATATTTTTATTTACTAGCCTATTAACCATTCCATGTGTACTCTTTACCTTTAATATTTTCTGGAAAGCAAAGTGTCTGGTTGACATGGTTTTTTCAGCGGAATGCCGGAGTGTAAGCTGGGACTGAATGACAGAGTGCTTTTGGAGGCTCAAGGTCGGTCAACAAAGGGGAAAGCCATAGATCTGGATGATATCAAGTTCCACCAGTATGCACCGTTGCCTTCTGTCTAGTTTGTATCATTTGATATTTTGATTTTCTCATGAATGTTCACGTTCCCAACATTTGAATTTTGATACTTCTCAATTAATATTAAGGTGTGTGCGATTAGCACGGTTTGAGAATGACAGGACCATTTCATTCATTCCGCCTGACGGTTCCTTTGATCTGATGACATACCGACTAAGTACTCAGGTATACCTTTTCCCATATAATTGCTAGTTTTGTATGTTAATATCCATAAAAGAGCTTAATTATGAACTTAGTATTTATCATGGTATAATGGATTAGAATAATTTCGTAAATGTTTAAAAATTCAAATAGTTGATGGAACTAAGTAAACTACTTATTTCTTATGGTGATTTTGAAAAAGAGATCTTTGAGGTTTTAAAGTCCTCGAAGACTTTGGTGAGGTTATAGATTTAAAAATTTCGCTCTCATAGACAACACAACATTTCACTTGTACTGGCATAAATGTGCATTGGGGATTGCCATCTACCTAGGTGTTGTCTTTATATGAATTAAAGTCAAGAACCATGCTCTTTACCAATATACCTATTGCTTCAAGAAATACTATGCTCTGTTTCTAATGTTAATTAAATAGGTAAAACCTCTGGTCTGGGTGGAAGCACAAGTTGAGAGGCATTCAAGAAGCCGTATAGAGCTCATGGTAAAGGCAAGGAGCCAGTTTAAGGAAAGAAGGTACTCTTTTGAACTTGTTATCCTTTCAATAAATTCTACATTCTATCAAATTAATAGCTTCTTGTAGTCTATATAATGCAATGGGATCTTCTTTTTCCCTCCTGTTTTAATGCAGCACTGCTACAAATGTGGAAGTCGAAGTGCCGGTGCCTCCGGATGCTACCAATCCAAATGTGCGGACCTCCATGGGTTCCGCTTCATATGCACCAGAAAATGATGCCTTGGTCTGGAAAATAAAATCATTCCCCGGTGGCAAGGTATATGTGAAACTTATTGCATAAAATTTATTGACTTAAATGCTGGAAAGTTTACATGCTGGATTAAGCTGGAAAGTCACCATTCTGGTTGGAGGAGCTATTAAAGATACAGGTTTGGGTCGGGCATAAAAACAAAATCCTTAACTACATTTAATCTGTGGAGTTTCGATTTATTCACCAAAGATGCTCCTAGGGCTAATTTGGATAATGTACATATTATCGTATAGTATATTCAATATATTACGATGGATAAACTTGTGTGCTTTGTGAAGGACTACCTAATTGGATGAGTGTTTTACATGATTGTGCCATTTTTATTGTAAATGCACAGTTGGTCATAAACCATGTTTAGATGGGTTATAATGCAATAGTTTGGATAATGTGATATGATATGACACAATACAAACACGGAAATGTAGCAATCATTATAGGATACAAATTGTGATTTTACATGCCTACATAGATATATTCGTGTGTTTGTATGCGTGTTTATATGCTAACATTCTTTATATCCGTGTGTTTGTATGCCTACATAGATATATCCATGAATTTATTAACTTTAAAACGTGTTAAAGACATCGATACAACTTGCTTATAACTTCTCATGTTATTTATATTGATACTTTACTTGAAGATTCCTTATCCTTTATTAGAAGCAATAAATTATAATAATAAATCTACAAATCAAATTTTCACCACATTACCTTTTAGTCTTTCATTTGTTATGAATTTTAGGATATGTCAAAGGATCACTAACGCAAAAAACACTTGAGTATTTGAGTACCCAATATGGTGTATGAATAGTGAAATATTGAAGTTTTGTAGGCATTTGTCATGCTTTTATCATCGTTAATAATTTCCTTCCTCATGCTAATAGTATCCAACTACATAAATCCTATGTTGCATGTATACTCTGCAGAGGAGACTCGGGACTTGTTGCATAATTCTTATAGTATTTTGGTTTTATATTGTACTCTATGCATATTATTGTATTCGTTACGCAGAAGTTAATAATCAAATTCACAAAATGAGAGATTTACAATTACGTCTTATTTGTCGATATGTTTATAAATTTGCCCACTTTCTTATCGGCAGACATAAAGAATTGGTGATTTAGACAACCGGTATAATAGCTTCTGGCTATATTATTTTGTTTATTTGTGTTCACATTAATGCTCTCATATTTATACACCCGTGTTCTAAATTTGGAAATTTTGAAACCTGTTAAGCACACAGCTTAGAAATAAAACTCTTACAAATTCACCCTATCTCCATGTGAAATTGAAATTTATATTTATATGCCCCAAAACTCATGACAATCATGTTGAATGTGTCTTTGCCTGTGCAATGCCAAAGCCCAAAATTGAACCTATGAATGATGCAGCATCTCCTTCATCTTTTAGTAACGGAGGTCGGCAGTTGTAAGTGTCAATTGGTTCATTGTATAAGGCTAGCAGACACTACCAAAGGTTGAAATTGGCCTGGAACAACTAATTTTGTTCTCACCTGAAAATTTTACTTAAATTGTGTAGGAGTATATGTTGAGGGCAGAATTCAGCCTCCCAAGTATAACCTCTGAAGAAGCTACACCAGAGAGGAAGGCTCCCATCCGTGTCAAGTTTGAGATACCATATTTTACTGTATCTGGTATACAGGTAATGCTTATTTGTAAAAAGTCCATATTTATACAAATTACCCATTTAAGGATTAGCTAATATATATATATATATATATATATATATATATATATATATATATATATATATATATATGCGTGGTATGCAGATCACGGTGAACGGTCTGGTTCGGTGAAATACACGGGGTAGGGTGTTGTAGAGTTTGTCATTTCTCACATAAGAAAGCGTCTCACTGGATCATTAATGATCCAGTGAGACGCTTTCTTATGTGAGAAATGACAAACTCTACAACACCCTACCCCCGTGTATTTCACCGATCCAGACCGTTCATCGTGATCTGCATGTCACGCATACCATACGTATCAATTTTCATGAGATTCATACCCTATGTAAAAAGTTTTATTGTCGGCAAACTGTTAATTTTGCACCTACTAAATCAACGGTGAAAAGGTGTTAGAATCACATGAAATTTGGTGTATTGACATATTAGACGATGGAGATCAAGATAGCCGGTGCCGATCGTCGAATAAAATGGTGGAGGGTATATATATATATATATATATATATATATATATATATATATAGAGAGAGAGAGAGAGAGAGAGAGGATAATGGAGGAAAGGTGCCATAGGAGTGAATTTCCTCCTATGGCGCCGAAAAAATACATCCTCCATGATTTTTTTCGACGATCGGCCCCTCTCATCATCTTTACCATGTAAGATGCGGCTACACCAAATTTCACGTGATTCTCCCTCTTTTTCAACTTTGATTTAGTGTGTGTAAAATAAACGGTTTACCGACAATATAACTTTTTACATTGTTAATTCAACGGTGAAAAAATGGTGGAATCACATGAAATTTGGTGTATCCCTTATCTTACATGATAAAGATGATGAAGATGGGTGCCGATCGTCGGGAAAAATGGTGGAGGGTGTACTGTTTTGACACCACCTGACGAAAAAAGCCTTCTAGGACCTCTTTTCTTCATATATATATATATATATATATATATATATTCTTCAGCAAGTTTAGAGTAGATAGGACGCTTTCAAGAATTTCATTTTGTGACAAAATCCCGAATATGGGATCCGTTATCATGATTCATGCACCATTGGTTTAGTGAATCCTTGTCCTTATATTCAGGGCCAGACTGAGAAATTTCAGAGAGTGCACACCACACATAATAATGTTTGACCAGAAAGTGTAACTAAATGATATATAAAATAAAAACAAGGCTAAAATGCAGGTACCCCCCTCACCTTTGCCGAAACCCCCCCTAAACTTCAAATGCATACACTTTTACCCCATAAATTTAATGAGGTTAATGTGTCTGTGAACGTTCACGCCAAATGGGGGTAAATAGGGATGGGGGTGGTATGTTTAAGCTAAATGGGGAACCTACCTTGGGGCTGTGTCTACGTTCACAGCTAGACATCCCCATTTACCATTTTATTTTTGGTGTATGTTTCCCAAAATGGCCTCCAAATCTTTCTTCTCTAAATTCTTACCCCCCTTCTCCAAATTTTTTTCCATCTTTTTTCCTCAAAAATCTCTAAATAAAAATCTCCTATCATCTCTCTTCTCCAATGAGTGAGCACAGATTCAAGAGAGTACGGATTTGGAAAAGATGAAGAAAAAGAAATGAAAATAATTAGGTTAGTCAGTTAAATTTTGGTATAAAAAGTCATGTTTTGGGGGATAAAATTCATGGTTTTCCAAGTTCAGGGCGTTTCCTATTTTTCAAGCTAATGTGAGGGGGTTTCCTGCATTTTAGCCTAAAAACAATCATACTATTTGAAGATAGACAACTTTTTAATGGGTAGCCATTCAAAATAGATGGGGCCAAAATTGCCCTAAGTTAAGTTATTATAAAATATGAGTCTACAATTTGAACTTCTACAAAAACCGGCATGTGGGAAAACCATATATACAAGTAATGGGTCATGTATAAAAGAAAGTCAATAATTTAATTCGTCAGAATGAAAAGTTAAGCTGTTGTGCTTTATCAACTTTAACTATCTGTCTCTGGCAATCAATAGGGCATGAATTGAAATCATCCTAATTTTATATATTGTTACAAAATTTATATGGAATGTTATAATGGGAATATTTAGGACACAACAATTTCTTTTGAACCTTTCTAATAACTACACAGAGTTGATGGTTTCTGTAAATGAGAAAACTCATTTAGAACAAATAGTGAACTAGCACAAAGCCACAAATAGTCATATAATTAAACTATAATCTTCGCGTCCATGACAATGGTTCACCACATGTTATATATATTTAAAGAACAACCATATTTTTCATTGCGGGTAAAACTCTTTAACCCATGAATCGAAAAATCACATTCTACAAATAAACAGAGCAATCCAGCTAGATGAATTATTAAGAGATTGTAAAACGTTGATTTGTAATTGGTGTTCTCATATTCAGATAGTGATTGTTGCGAACTTATTTAGCGTAATTTAGGATATTATAAGGTTTATTTTAGAGTTCTTCAGAGAAAAGAGGTGAAGATTGTGGGATCGGATCCAATTGGTCATAGTGTCACATGGATTCACGATTTCTTCCTTTTCTTATTTTTTCCCCTCTTTTGTTGAAGACTACTACATACTTAACAATATATGTATAGAATGATGGGATATTTGCTAATTTTTGTAAATGAGTGGGGGCACATGTGACCTCACTCTATAACATGGGTCAGCTTATCGTTATATTTCGTTGTCCGTTATTGTATTTTGTTATGATCAGCATTGCTCTATTATGAAGTAAGAATGGTGGAAATTAAGAAACATAGTTGTAATGAGAAAGTTAAGACATAGGTGGCCATACTTAGGAGTGACAAAATTGTTAATAACCGGAGTAATAAGCGCTACAAGTTGGCCCAAGCTAACATGGAGGAGTTGTTAAAATGGAAAATTTGGGCGCCGAATTAATTAAGAAGGTCCTTAATCTTAATGGAAGAAAAGGATTCATGTAGGCGGACTAAAAATATATGGATATAGGCTTCTAGTGGTTGCTGCATGCAATATGGTAAACATAGATATTTTTCTCATCTGACAATCAATCGTTTGTAGGTTCGGTACCTGAAAATTATTGAGAAGAGTGGGTATCAGGCGCTCCCATGGGTGAGATATATAACAATGGCGGGTGAGTATGAACTGAGACTTATTTGAAACATTTTTTCTTGTGTGGAGTTTTTTCCTTAATCCAGGCACCACCAGTCACAGAACCTTCTGTCGAAATTTAGTGATTCAATATTCATCTTTTTCTGGAGTTGATTCAGACTGCTTGGGGGTTTGGTTGATGCTCTTGTTTCAGAGGGTGTTGGTTTTGTTTAGATCATGAGTTGAGGATATGATTATAATTGTATTTGTAATCATCAGATTTTTTTGACAGGAATATTATTTTTTTCTTTCCCCCTTTCTGTAATTTGTAGAGGTCGATTGCCTGCTGCATACATATATATCTTGGTACCTCAGAAATTTTGCGGGTAATGCCAATTAAAATGATGTCCGTTTGTCTTTTGGTTAGATAAAATGAATGGAGTATACGATCAAATATTGTATGTTAGTGCACCATACTATCTTATTATGCATGCATACTTTGGAATGGAACAGAGCAACATACATTTTGCATTTTGTATTTGTACGATTCAATCTCTCTTTTAGCTGTTGACAGTTTGTATTTTGGACTACTTTGTGAGTACGCTGGGTCAATGATTTTGATGGTTCCAATAACTAGTTGCCATTAATATTCAGTGATGGTGATCGATGTTTTGTATATTATCATATATTATCATAGAATCATATTGTTGGCTGTCTTGTCATGCAAACCTACATCGATCACAATACTATTGATACCCCTTTCGAGCTTATTAGGAGTTGTCATAATGTGAGTGAACTCTTGATGAATCACACTTAAATAGTGCAAGCTAACAGCACCTTAACTCATTTTACTATCTTTTGTTCGAAGATAGCACATGCTGTATATGTGATTAGTCAGTTTGTTCCAGGACTGCTCTCTGTTCACTTATAATGATTTAATTTTGGTTCTTCACTGTTTCTGCGGTTACATCTCATGACGTTTTCTCTCATCAACATCTTTGCTGCACCTTAGGGCCTTAGGCAACGGTGATTAGACAGGAACCGATTGAGTCTTTAACTGTTGGGGTTCCATTAAAACATAGAACATTACGTTCTGTTCAAGAAACAAGACATGACTTTTAAATCCTGTGCTGAATCTGAGCATCGAGCTATTTTACTCATCATCTCTGAAACCCTTTGGTTGCCTCAAACTTCTAGACAAAGATGACCCTAAGCTTCATATGCAACACAGGTTCTTACCCTCAGAATTACCGTTCATTTTCAATTCTAGTTTCATCGATTATTATTTGAGAGAGCATACAAGATGAGTTTGGATGCATCTATCCAAGCTTTCCTTTTGAGAAAGTTCCTTTAATTTTGTTTGTGCTGTGAGGGGCAACAACATTGTTTCTTAATAGTGGCTACCGTTCCTAAACTCTCCATTATTGTCCTTTTTTGTGGTGAGATTTGTTGACAAATGGAGGCTTATTAAAGAAGAGGCAAAAAATAATTTGTTGTATGGCATCTTTTGCTTCGGTTCAAAACTTTGAATCGTCTGCTGAAAATGAGGATTTGTACAGGATCACAATTTGTCTTGCATTAGGCAACTACTTGCTATGGCTCTATTTGTTTGCACCATGTTACACTAGAATTTCCATGCTAGAATTTATGCACGTGTTAATTTAAAACTTAATTATTTATTTTGGTAGGAGAAAAATATGGAGGGTTCTGATAATTAAAATTTTAATTATATTTTTAGGAGGAGAGATGTGGAAGGTTCTAGTATTTTTTGGAAGGAGAGAGAGATGTAGAGTGTTTTACATATAAACAATTATTTTTTTTATAGAAGAGAGAGAGAGAGAGAGTTGACGTGGATGGACTAAGAATTAAGGATTTTTCTTTTTTTTCTTCTTCTTTTCATTTGAATTTAACATTTCAAGAATGAAAATTTATTAATAAAGAGGGTTTATGTGTAAATTTTCATTTAAAGGAGAATTTATGTGTAAATTTATAAATAATGAGGATATATGTGTAAATTTTCATTTGAATGCCCTTATTATTTTTGTCTTTTTCTCATGTAAGGTGGAGGCCTTACAAAGTGAGTTTTTTTTCTCTTTTTCTCTTTTTAAATGATAGAGGAACTTTTGATTTTTTGTTTTGTTTTTTTCTTTGAAGTTGATGATGCGGAAGCTTGAAGAGTGATAATTTTTCTCTCTTTTTCTTTTTTTCGAGAAAAAAGATGAAGGGTGGAGCTCTAACCAAAGGGTATTTGCATTTTATATACTAGAACTTAGGCACGTGCATTGCACATGTCAAATGCAATATTTCATTTCTATGAGAATGTGCATATATGTAAATTTGTAAATAATGAGGTTTTATGTGTAAATGTGCATTTCATATAAGTGAGAATGAGTATAGATGTAAATTAAATTTGTAAATATTGAAGCTTTATGTGTAAATTTACATTGCAGGACATTAATTTTTTGTCCTCTTTTGGAGAAACGAGAGGGTGTCCACCTCACAGGCGACATTTGTATTATAAAAAAAGAATATATATATATCTATATATATATATATATATATATATATATATTTGTTATGTGAAGTGAGATCACTTCACTTCACTCTCAATATGTAATGTGGACATTTTCTGGCTTTCTTTTATATATACAGAGAGAGGGAGATTGTTTATATATATATATATATATATATATATATATATATGAGATTAACGGAGGAAAGAGGCCATAGGAGGGAATTCCCTCCTATGACGTCGAAAAAATACCCCCTCCACCAATTTTTCCGACAATCGGCCCGCATCATCTTCATCGTCATCATTTAAGATGTGGGTACACCAAATTTCATGTGATTCTACAACTTTTTCACCGTTGATTTAGTGGGTTCAAAATTAACGGTTTACCGACAATGGAACTTTTTACATTGCTAAATCAACGGTGAAAAAGTTGTAGAATCACATGAAATTTGGTGTACCCACATCTTAAATGATGACGATGAAGATGATGGGGGCCGATCGTCGGAAAAATTGGTGGAGGGGGTATTTTTTCGACGCCATAGGAGGGAATTCCCTCCTATGGCATCTTTTCTCCATTATTCTCTCTCTCTCTCTCTATATATATATATATATATATAGAGAGAGAGAGAGAGAGAGAGAGGGAGGGGTATAGAGAGAGAGAGAGGTGTGTGTGTGTTAGCCATAGGATGAGATGAGGTGAGATTCTTAAAGTGAGGTGGAACAACCTCATTTCTCATGAGATCTGACCTTATATTTTATTTTGAGGTCCACTTTTCAAATACATAATACCTCGTGTTTTCACCGATCCGTACCGATTATCGTGATCTACACATGTTAAATATGTTATGTATCAAATTTTACAATATTTGGAGATCTCTAACTAATCCATCAAATAGACTAAAAAACCGACGGTTTTACGATGCATGGAAAACAAGATTGCTTGATAAATGTGTTAAGAGGTCTCTAAATCTAATGAAACTTTATACAACTTATCAATTTAACACAAGTAGATCAAAGTGATTGGTATGGATCGATGAAAAATATGGCGGGTTGTGTGTTTAAAAGTTTGGCCTCAAGATAAAAATGATGTAATCCAAAAACTAATAGAATTGAAAACTTAGCTTGGTTTCGAGTCCATGAATGGATGATATAATCCAAAAACACCCATCCATTTTATGTTCTCAAAAATAAACCTAAATTATGAAGATATTTTTGGACCTAACAATTGTATGTAACCTCCTGATTCCATGCACAAATCACCTCAAACAAACCAATAATGTAGCATTTTTACCAAGTCATCTTCATTTTCCCCCTCTCCTCCTTTAGGGGTGAAACAATACGTTGCCGGGAAAATTATAAAAGGCGTAAATTTAGTTTGGCCAAAACATAAAGAGAAAAACATTGCCGATGGATATATCCCTTAAAATAATCACATTAGAATAGTGAGGGAAAACAATATCGCCAGGGGATACATCTCTTTGCAATATTTACCTTTGCTTTTGTTACTAATACTGCTATTGCCAAGCGATATATTCCTCGACAATATTTCCCTCCTACTGTTTTAGCCCAATTAAATTTAAGTCTTTGATACTTTCTTCCCGTAATGTATTCTTACATTCTTAAAAATAGATTATTGCCGAAAGAATATTAGCAATTGAGAAAATTCGTTTAGTAATTTACATATTGTCGAGATAAATTTGTCCCTTGCGGGTATTAATCTTTTTTCTACTTGTGCTTTTTGCTTCTCTATCTTGCCATCCATGTAGATGGCATGTGATTTAACCCAGAGTGATTTCGTCCCCTAATCAAATGACCCAAGGACGCCACATGTGTTGAAACCTTCAGACCTCAAAGTTGACAAGTCAACCTCACTGTCCTCATAAAGCGTTTTTTCCCTCCATTAATGTTGTTTGTCTTCCTAGAAGCCATCATGAATTATAATATAAATGCTAACTTTCAAATCGTTTGCATACTTTCATTATCATAGAATTATTTTTTGACACATAATAGTTAGTATTCATGAAGTGTTTGTGCGCTCTGTTCAATCTTCTTCTTTCTTATGTTTTTTATATTTATTACTCCTTCATTAAGAAGCAGTCGCGTCAAGATATTACCTTTCGTTGATCTGCTGATGGCGGCGATAGGTGGCTGAGATTGGATCTGAAGACTGTCGTTCCTGAAACGTGTGGATCTCAATGGGTTTAAGGTTGTGGTTGCCGAGCTTTCTGCAAGGAAGTCCCGGGATGGTTGTACCACCGAGGACCCTCCGACGGTCAAGTTAGACTAGAGATCTGAGCAGAGTAACGGCTTAGTGGAGTAAAAATGGCTTACTTGAACCGTCTGAAGAAGGGGTTTATATAGCGGTGGCAGCAGGCGAGGCAGGCGCGGGAATCACGCCGGCCGTTACGCTCCCAACGTCACGTCCGCGTGATGAGCGGGACCTCCCATTAATGGCGAGACAGGCTCGTTAATGGGAGATCGTGGTGGCGTGGAACGTGGGATGTGGCCGGCGGAGATCTCGCGCATGGCGAGATTCGCGGAATGACGGTTACGCCTGCAAGCGGTGCTGTTGGTCAGTCGATGAGACCGAGGAAGATGACCTCGGCGAGAGAGCTCGAGGAGGAGCGGGAGAGCTGAGATATCTTGGTTCTGCTCGAGCCCGGAGGCGAGCTGAGAGGGTCGAGGATGCTTGGGCCTGTGATAGCTCAGAGACGAGCTGTGGGGTCGAGGAGGCCAATTGTGCTGGGGGCTCGGAGGTGAGCCAACGTTTGCTTGTAGGACGGGCACAGGAGTGATCTGGTCGGCCACTGTAGGTCCTTTCTTGTGAACCCTGGGACATGTCATCTGCCACGTGTCCTGATCTGGGAGATCACCGATATCAAGCATCATCATTAGCTCCCCACTCTCGTCCCGACCAGATGACGAGTCGGGTCGAGAGTGGTTTGCCGGATCACCCGAGGTGAGCCCCTTTCCGAAGATACCGTCGGGTGTATCTCTAGGCAATTGGTTGTCTTTTCTGGATGAGGCCAGCGAATTGGGGCGAGATCCTTCACATTAAAGAGGGTGCGCCGGATCGTGTGCACTTTGCTGAAGCGACAGACCACGTGTCAGGTGCCAGTTGGCTGATGTGACGTGCCGCAGGCTTCTGGTGTCCGATGGGACGCCGCCAATGTGCTTGCGACAGGTGGGGTGATCGTGGCCGTCGAGTGCACTAAATCGTTTTGGCGGGAGTCGACCGTCGCCGCTGGATGAGGATGCCGGTAGCATAAATCGAGGGGATGTCTGATCCAGGATCTCTCCCACTTCACATTTTCCTCATACTGAGTCTTATTTGCTCGGCGCTCTCCTTTTAGGTCGGATCTTGCGTTTTCTCTTCTCGAGAACTTCTTCCCATCAGGTTAGATGTCTTGTTTTGAGGAGTCTGTAGATATCGTAGGGGTAGATTCTAGGGATTCTTCCCCTGGGTTGGAGCCTCCTCGAGAAGTTGGGGTCAGATCCTCTTCCCGGGGGCGCGCGTCTGGGGTGGTCCTCGGAGTGGCGGCGGCGGACGCTCCTGGTATGTCGTCCTCAGTGAGATATGAGGACGAGCTTGTCACCGCTCGGGCTCGTTTCCATATTCTTTCTGGCTACACGCTACGATTGGCCGAAGAAGGAGAGAGGGCAGATCAGGTGAGGGGTAGAGAGATCGCCTTGTACCTGGAAGCCCTTTGGGCCGGAATGCGCCTGCCCTTCTCTCCCGAGGTTGTAGCCGCGTTAAATTACTTTGGGTTAGCCCCGGGCCAGCTAGTGCCGAACTCCTGGAGGATTCTCCTTGGGTTCCTGGTCTGGCTGAAGCTGCAGATGATCCCCTTTGGTCTGTCCATCCTTGCCTCCTCTCTCGTTTACAAAAGTCACCCCGGAACTCGCGCGGACGGCCTGAGATGGGTTTACCTCTCCTTTAAGAAGCAGCGGGGGAGCATAGCCAGGTCAGGAGTTGTCGTCTTGCCTTCTTCCATCCACGATTGGAAGAAGAAGTTTTTCTTCGTCGGGCCGCCAGAAGGTGAGGACTGGCCCGTACCCATCCAATGGTCTAGGGATAAGTGCTGGCAGGGAAATCCGTCTACTGACCCCAACGCTGCGAGAGTGGCGGCGTGGGAGCCTATTCCTCGGACTGATGTGCTGCTTTCTGAGCGGGCCCTCAGTTGGGCCGGGCTCAGCCCCGCCCAGTTTGTCGGTAAGTTAGGAGCTTGTATTTGTTTTTACTTTGTTTGTGTCGCTGATTCCATTATATCTTGTCTTGTGCAGAAACCATGGACGCGGGTCTCCTCCAAGAAGCCATGCGCAAGCCGAAGAAGGGGTCGAAGGCTGGAGGGGCCAGCTCTTCTCGCCAGACGCCGGTCCTGGCTCCCCCAGCAGCCGTCCCGCCCCAGCGCTCGAGTGCGGATCGCACTCCGGAGCCTAGCCAGACACCGAGCAGGAAAAGGGCCCGGGGAAAGAACGCCCGTGCTTCGGAGGTAGAGACGGGCTCTCCGCCGTCGTCTCTCAAGAGGTTCCCCCGAATAGTTCCACAGACCTCGGACTCTACAATCTTGGTGGATGAGGGGGAGCTCCGCTTTGAGGTGCCCTTGGGGCTCTCCGTCGCTGACAGCTTGCTGCACGACATGGAGAGTGTTGGATATAGTGCCCTCTAAGTCAATTATTGTATCGCAGGTACGTGATTGCAATGATTAAAGAAGGACCTATACCGATAAAACAGTCTTACTCGAGATGATAGTATGCTATCTGGTTTGTCTTTATCACTGTTATACTTTGATAGAGCCCTTAGGATCTTGCTTGACTACCAGCAGTATGATGGCGATCATATATGTGGGAGCTGGGGTCTATAAGCACATTCTTAAAGTGTCCCTAGTCGTGGGAGTTTCGAGACAGGGTATCGATACTCTAGAGTGGACTAGTGTATACATTCGAGACCCCGACGAGGGGCGGTGGCCGGTCTCACAAGCCATTGGTGTTATTTGATTCACCTAAGATGTATACAGATGCTCATTAGGTTATGAGTACACTGGACAGGACTCGCCGGGAACTTGCTAGTTGGTATTATACCTAGCGTCAGATAGCAGTTCCCTGGTGACATGTGTACAGGTTAGTTCATCGACCTGAGGTCGTCATTTGTCTCGTGTGAGTTCCCACTGTACTTTGATTTATACCCTACCACGAGTCAAAGGAGTCGTGCAAACAGGTATATTTTGGGTACAGTCCCGAGCCACATGGAGGCAGTGAGAAGATCATCGGGGATTCATCTCTCCCGGTATTGGGGGTGAGATTGCGTTGTATTTAGGAGAGCCATTACACGAAATCCATGGTCAGGGTAATCGAGATTTACTGGTAGGTATTCCAGTAGTATCTCAGGGTGTTCTGGGCTGCTCTCTGACACGACTTATACAGCTATTGGGGGTCTGACGTTTACCGGCCCCCTAGGCCCTATATGCGATACTTATAGACGAATGGACCAGACTGTACAGATATTGTCACTGTCAGGCTCAGTAGTGTTTCTGGATGAGTTCGCTCGTCAGCTTCCCTTCCAATCAATATATAGGCAACCGTTACATACAGCTTGTACCTCTGACGTGCTAGTGGTTATACCCAGTGCCAGCGTGTTGATGAGTCATTAGAGTTCCCCACAGACAGTTTCCCAAGTTCGGGCGAAACGTTGTAGATACCGTATGGTTTTATGGCAGGGTTCGGAAAAAGCACGTGCATTTTCGCACGTGTCATTTTTCGGGCAGATGATACTGGTGGGCTTTAGTTTAAGCCGGATCCGAGTATTATACTGTGTAGATATACTATCTTTGTCTCAGTTACATTTGTATTCGGTCGTAATACAAATGCGGGTATGTTTACGGGGTTATCCTGAAATTCGTTTCGGGATCGCTTTTTGGAAGTTGCCAGTTTCCTGTTTTCTATCACCCATCTTTAACATTCGGTTAAAGACGGATTTATCTTTTCTTCATTGGGTGAGTCATGGTTCTAGAAGACTTTAGAAGTAAGTGAGGCGTTCATGTTTCTTTGGGTGCATTAATTATTTTGATGACTAGGTTGTTATGACTCATTATGCTTTAATTGTTTCATTTAATGATTTCTAGTGAGTCATTCTTCTTTAAATGTGATGATAAGTTCAAAGCTAATGGTCACCACTTGAAACTCCTACACTCACCTCCCTTCTCTCCTTTAAGTGGCCGGTCCCTTGTGGGAAATGGGTGATTGATTTTTTGCAAAAGATTATGATAGTTTTGTATATGGAAATTTCATATAGTTCAATTTCCATTTACCCGATTCCAAATGGCAACTTCTTTTAACCGTTCGTTCATAACTTTGGACGTAACGAGACAAAGTGTTCTACTCATTCTCTACATCAATCTTGGTCGTCTCTTTTAGCAAACTTGATGATCGAGTTGCCTCAGTTCAGAGGCGGGAGCCCGTTTAAAGATCCGTTGACGTGGTGCCACCTGGACGACGAGACCGGAGATCAAGCAAGTTCGGATCAGTTGCAACAACGCGTGGGATGATGGTTGAAGACCGAAGGACCCGGATCGTTCGGTATAACATTTCTACCTACTTTACAGTATGTTAGTTTAGCTTTAATGGCAGATCCTAGGATATAGTATACGATATCGCCAGTTGTTAAAAGTTTTGTTCCGCATTTTAGCGTCTAAAAGACGGCCGGGGCGTTACCGTAGACTTACAGTGGTATCAGAGCCTTACCATTAAGCTTTACTAACTTGTGCTAACACGTTTAAAATATCGATCGAACGGATTTTCGCAAAACTATAATTTTCTGTTCAAAGTTTCTGTCGATTTTTAATCTGGTCTAAAAATTATTTTACATATCACATAAAACTATGCAGGCAATTCTAACCAAACCGGTGAAATTTGGTCACGTGATCCCACAGAACGGCCGCGGATCCGCGGCCCAAACCAGGGTTTGGCCGCTGATCCGCCGCGCTTTTGTGGGAACAGTGCGCCAAATTTTTCCAGTGAGTTTGCTATGGGAAATTGTGGTTTTTGGTATATGTCTTTTAGGCTCAAATGTTGTTACTGTACACCAGATGTACGTGGGACCCACTTCAGGAAATCTTGTCGATCGAAATTTTAAACGTGTTAGTTTACAGTACTTACTTTATATCTCTGACCGGGAATGTCATTTGATCGGTAAACTGCGTATAATTGCTATAGTTCTTTTGGACGGGTTTGCGAACGTGACATTCGCGTTGATGTTCTGTATTGTGCTGTGATGTTGCGAATTTGTCGTGGTGGATAGCAGTGTGCAATGGTAGTGCTGTTTGGATTTATTTGTACATTTGATATTGCGGGTGAGCGTCCAACATGTAGACTGCCGTCACTGCCTGTTTGTATATTATTCTTTTGGGGCACGACCGGGCTGAGGTCGATGTACCCGTTGTATATATATATATTTTTTGTACTAGAATTTCCCCGCGGTGGGGTGCACGGATAGCCGGGTTCTAGAGGGCAACGAGCCCGCGTCTCATGGCGTTGAGACGGAGGGGGCTTCACTCTAGAATTGGCGGGCTATTCGCCGCACTCGTAGGTGGTACAGGTTGACCCCAGGAGGGGTGCTCAAGTTACCGGATTCCATGAAATGATGGGTGTTTCATTCACTTTGCTGCACGGGGCTGCCTCGCTTCAGGTTTTGGCGGGTAACTTGCAGCACCCGTAGGGGTCTAGGTTTCATTGCACAGGCTATCCACACGACCGGGGGAACGTCGGGTTTCAGCAGCGGCTCTGTGAAACCCGGAGATTCCAGATTATCTGTATTGTTTTGTGATGCTTATTACTTTTCTGTAATGTTGCATATTATCACGCCTGGAGCGATTATTGTATATTAGTATATATACTATTAGATGTTGTATATGTTTTACACCCGCGCTAGTCCAGTCCCCGCTCTGTCGTTAGTTAAGTAACCTAACAGGAGATGATAGGACCTAGTGACGAACGCGGATGACATATACATACATTTTATTTTCGTTCTTTTCTGGTGTGATTAATTGATCGGACTGCATTGATTCTTATCAATGCAAGGATAAAACAAATTTATTTTTGATGTTGTTGGACTAAATTTTAAAAAAGAGTTATTACAAAGACGTTTTCTTTTGTTATGCATAGCGGTATTCAGTTAGAATATCCTGCACCTCATTCGACGAGGCAAGGGCCGAGATCCCTTCACCGGGAGTGACCCCTTGGGCAGAAGTTTGCGTTAGGGTAATAACTTAAGTATAGTTGATCACAAGTTGCTTTGCATCGCGGTATTCAGTTAGAATATCCTGCACCTCATTCCATGAGGAAAGCGCCGAGATCCCTTTACCGGGAGTGACCTCTTTAGCAAAAGGTTTTCACCACTATATTTTTTATAAAAAGCTATCAGGTTCCTTCAACGAGATCAAGTTCATTACGTTAAAAGTTTTTCGCCAAAAACTAGCTGTAATCCTCCGTCTTTTCTTATCAATGGTCAGTAGTATTCAAGCTATATTTGTTGGCCTACGTCAAGGCATAGTGTTTGGTAGTTGCTGAGCATTCGTTTGTTGCATAGATAGATGCATTAACTTTAGGACAGACGTACAGCCTTGTTGGCCTACGTCAAGGGCCTGTACGATGTACTAAATTAATCAGGACAACGATGGGTAAAACTTGACATGTGGCTTATGATTTGTTGGCCTACGTCAAGGTCATAAGAGCATGGGATAAAAATTTTATCGGGAGTTTCAAACATACAGGAAATTTACCAGGCATGCGCATACCTTCTGGAGTGTGATAACTTGAGTGGCTTCCATCACGTTATCATGCGATGATAGTTGGATCCCGATTCCCACTGATGAGTTAGTTTACTCCTCGGGTGATTCCGACTAATTCTTTGGAGGAGAATTTGAGAAAACAGTGGGAGGTTTCCTAATTAGATAAAGTGATAACCATTCTGATCTAGGTTAGAGTGCACGCAGAGTGTTTCTTTTTCCTCTCTCTCTGGCAGCGACCTTTGACCGACCCTAGACTATGACTCAGTGACCAAGTTGACCGAACCTTCTTATAATGCTGGCTTTTGGATTGTCTATAGTTGCATAAGTCATTGCCGCTCCTTCTTTTACCCTTTGTATTTCTCAGAACACCCCGTATTACTACGGAAATCCACTTCCATTGGATAGATCCATCGTATAGTTATATACGAACTTGAAGGGACTTCGTAGAGGATGGGTCCAGGTTCAGGAGAAATAGAATTGGTTTATTCAGTTGTCTTTTATTATCACCTTCTCTCAAGTTGCGAGGGCTCATTGGTTTAGGAGAGTACACCTATTACGCTTATTGGATAGTCTTCTTCCAAACCATAGACAGGTGCCGAAAGGTAGGGAATGAAGAAAACCAATTAGCCTAAGTGGGGTGTGCAGAAGGTAATATGTAAAGACAAGATAAAAGAATTAGAAATAGGGCAAAGTAAATTGCGTCTACTTACATTCACGACCAAACCACGCATTTCATCGCCACTCCTACTTCACCTTTAATTTCTCCAGAACAACCCATATTACTACGAACATCCAATTCCATTGGATAAATCCATCGTATGATTATATACGAACTCGAAGGATATTTTTCGAGGATAGATTCTAGTTCAGGAGAAATAGGAATAAGGTTTATTCAGTTGTCTTTTATCATCACCTTCTCTCATGTTGTGAGTACTCCTAGATTTAGGAAGGTACACCTATTATGCTTACTGGATATCTTTCTTCTAAACCATAGGCTGGTGCCGAACGGTAGGGAAGGAAGAAAACTATTCAGCCTAATGATGGTATACAGAAGGTAATGATTAAAGACAAATAAAGGGAATTGGAAAGATGTCAGGGAAATATGCGGTTAAAGTCATGATTTGGATTATGGAAGAGGCATTACTAGGAATACCAGGATACCCCTACGAAACATATTTATATTTCATTTTCACTGTGTATTGTTAATAGAAAACTGATTTCTCAATTAGACACTTATTCCAGGGTATGTATTTACCAGGTAAGATTCTCACATCTGTATAGTTTTACAGATGATAAGTGGGAGTAAGTTATTAGAAATTAGGTGATCATTCTCATTATATCGGAACTCGTTGTAATTGGTGATATTTGTGGAAATCGCCTGGGTACAGTTTTCAACCTACGATGCACATGTTTTGAGTTATTCAACTCAACGGACTTATACAGAGTATTGTATATTGTCCAGTGTCCATCAGGACAAAGGGGTAGGTCCTTGTACTATGTTCTATTTACTTATGACTTCTCTAGTATTTGGACAAGTGTTTCGTAGAAATACAATGTCTAAGTTTTGAGAAGTTGTGGGTATAGGAATAAAGTAGAGAACCAGGTGTCGCAAGTATCGGGATTCTTCAAAGAATCGAAGATGTAGATTCTTGTGATTGGTAATCAAGTAATGGATTTGAGAAACTTGTTTCTCTTTCAGATTACTCATAATTGGATGGATTCCCAAGTTGAGTAATGTTGATTAGCCTCTCTCCATTAATTTGATATGCACTGAAGACAGCTGCATGATTTGAATCTGGTTCCAATTAAATAAGTGCCAAAGTTTCTATATTGGATATAGAATGCTTCATATCTTAACGATGTTAAGGTAAGGGAAGTTGTCCAGCTTATACTTAAAACCAGACACTGGATAACTCAATGCACGTTTCTGTAATGGCAGTTTGTGGATTGACCCTAGCTTTGAGGAGGGTTGATTTTCTACCATTTGGAATATCAATAGTGATATTGTTCTTGACTCTCCACAGTTTTATTAAAATAGATTTTTTCAGAAAACACTAGTGGGAGTATGGTAGAACTGGAAGTGATTCCAGAACCGCAAACGATTACAGAAAATTTAATAGGACCTATATATTCAATCAGGTTTGACATTCCATTAGCCACTCCGCAGATATGGTGGGTAACCTCAGACACCCGAGAGGTACTCCGGTAGCCTCAAGGAAGGTGACAGGGAGGTTCTTGTTTACCCAGACTTGACACTAATATTGTTCCAGGCTATGAGACCCGGCAGGAGATTAAGTAGCGTCGTTCTAAACTAGCTTTAGAAGTGTACGTATATATTATTCTGCCAGAGGGTTGTCGTAGTCAGTGGGAGCAGCGGAAGCATAGTGGACAAGTAGCTAGTGTCTATTTATAGACTTGAGCAGGTATAGCGGAGATAGATCATCTGATTTTTGATGTAACAGTCATGGGTTTGACTTCATCAGAATAGGGGATGGATCTGTTAAGAAGGTAGTAGGGTATAATGTCCTGGTATTTGGATGACATACACAGAGAAGGAAGTAAAATTCCTATACTACGATCGGTTGTACTTTGGTCGTCACACAGTTGTTTCTCCACAAAGGACATTGATATAATATTAGACATTCTGATTACTAGATCTATGGTTTTAGATCTAAATTTGGGTAGTTTCCCAATGTGGGTACTTTGACAGTATTCTAATAGTATTTTAGAATAAAAGACTCCTGGCATGGTGATGTACCTGCAGGAGAAAGAGTCACCCTCTCTAAAGGTGTCTTATAGACTAAAGGGGAGAGGGAAGTACATGATTAGCAGATCACTTGTTTAGGCAATTGAGTCATGAAGTACCATACCAGATGTTGTTTTTGCACTAGATGCGATAAGTTTATATTAATCTAATCCTGAAGAAACATAAGAAAGCAGTTTTAGAATATAAGTGCATGTTCTACGAATTTGATGACGGCGGTCTCCTTCGGGAGACGGTTATCATTCCAGGCTTCAAAGATGACATGGATGACAGAGTTTATAGTTTTCCCTCTGACGAGAGACAGTATTATGGACAGGTGGTCCAAGAGGATACTGTGGGAGGCATGGTGCGCGATACTGATTAGGTTCAGTTATCAATACAGTCTAAGAAGTTTGGATTTATAGTTCATTTATGAGCTAGGTCCTATCAGATATCCAGACATATTCTAAGACATGAATTACTCGATTCGGGAGATGGCTTTCTCCGCGAACTTGAAATTAAGAGAGACATAGAAAGAAATATCAGGACGGATCCACTCACTTAGGCTATTTCTCGAACACATTAGTTTCACAAACAGGTTTTGTGAGACTGATTAGTAGAGAAGTTGGGTGTTCGGTGTCATACGGGCTGTGAGTATACGACATCGTAATAATTAGACTTAAGTGCAAGTGGAAGATTATTGGATATAGTGCCCTCTAAGTCAATTATTGTATCGCAGGTACGCGATTGCAATGATTAAGGGAGGACCTATACCGATAAAACAGTCTTACTCGAGATGATAGTATGCTATCTGGTTTGTCTTTATCACTGTTACACTTTGATAGAGCCCTTAGGATCTTTCTTGACTACTAGCAGTATGATGACGATCATATATGTTGGAGCTAGGGTCTATAAGTGTAACAACTTTACTTTTAATGTACAAAGAATTGATTTAAAGTCAATGTATACTTGGAGTATTTATTACAGCTGATATCTCTTTAAGTATTTATTTCACTCCATAATTACAAGAAGGAGCTTGTAGCTCATTGGTAATACCTTGCACTGCGGAACCAAGCCACCAGAGTTCAAATCACATGCCCTACATATTTTTTATATTATTTTGTTTTAAATTTTTTTGGAAGGTCAACAGTCAAACAGCTATAACTCACAAAATTTATACTGAACACAAAAAGTTAGATGCACCAAAATTCCCCCCAGAAAAAACCCCACCCGACACCACTTCAACTCGGCCGGACTCGGCCGGACGGCCGAGTCGTCAACACGGAATTTCTCCGTGTTGACCTGGTCTTCTCACCTGCATACACTAAATTCTCAGATCGGTTATCAAATTCCTATTAAACCTCTTTTACTCCAAAATTAATGATTTTTTAAAAATGTTTTTTACATAATTTTTATATATTTTTTTTAATTAAAACCCTAACCCTAGCCTAGCCCTATATAAACACCCCTACTCTCTACCATTTCACCCTACATTTCTAAGTCCACTCTCTAAAAATCTCAAGAGAACTCGGTATATTAGAAAACGAGCGAAAGGCGAAGCGCTGCCGGAATCGACGACGAATTTCGGCGATCGTACTAGGACCCTTCACAACGTTTCGACGCACCGAAAACCTACTACCTTCCTAGCACTCTCTAGCTTGTCCAAACTCGTAAGTCCTCCTCTTTCTATCTTTCTTTTCTTTTAAGAAAAATACGACTTTTTTAAAACCCGACGGAAATCGGAACAAACTGATTTCCGATTCGGTTTTCTATAAAATCTCACTTGTCACAAATTCCATAATACTTAAACATATTCATGTTGACTACTAATTACTTAAAAATCAATTTGGACAAGTTTTCACACATGAAATGATAACTTTTGCAAAATACCGTATTTTCACACTTAAATACCACCATGTTTAGTTTAACATATTTAACCCCTAAACTTCACTATACCTTAAAATAGATCACGAGGTAATGACCTACCTCCACACACATGCAAATACAACCCTAATTGATATCACCAAAACCTAGAATACGAAAATACAAGACTTTACATTAAAATACCATTTTCTTTATAAACCTTTTTTGAAAGTTCTAAGTTGTATATAATTTTAAAACAAAATCTTTTAATAAGAAAATACGATATGTCATGGACATCGATCGTTTATCTAAATCTGACTCTGTGGTGTCTAGGCAAGTGTGTCTAAGGCAAGTGATTACTTAATTAGGGCCACTACTTGTAGTGGAGAGTCTCCCACTTACCTGGCACTTACCTGTCCGCAATTGGCGGTGAAGAGGCGATTTGAGGCTTCTAATGACGTGTCGTTTAGACCATTTAGAAATAGGCTAGATGGTTTAGGAAACCTTAGAATCTAAAATACGAGAATTTACACCCTTTTACAAATAAATACCTTATCTTTATAAAACCGTTTTCTAAATGATTAGTATTTATTAAATCTTTGCAAAGCGCCACTACAACCCATATTTGGGGAACTCGTTAGGGATAGTACGGTTTATCGTGCACCCTCGAGCTTAGTAGTGCGAGATTCAGACCTCCGCAAGGAGCATTCGGTCACGAAAGATTTAAAAGTACGACATTTAAGAAAAATGAGATTTTGGAAAATAAAATATTTATTTTAAATTATTCTTGTATTAATATATATATATAATTATCATTTAAACGCCTATTTTGTTATAAGATAAAGTTTCCACCTTTTCCTAAAAATTACAAGATTAAAAGTTATATTAAAATACCATGAATTTTCAAATAAATCAATATTATAGATTAATACTTTTATTAGGATATATTCACTAGAATAACACAAATAAAATTTACACTCATTATAACTATAAAGACGGATAATAAATACTTGAGGTGTATCTTGAAAACTATACAAAAGTATTTTTATATAAAACCCCCTCAAGTTTTATAAATTACAATAAGGACCCTAACAATTATAGAACTTCAAATTACTTTTCTTTTAGTCTGGCTCGGGTTTGAGTCTGACTATTTCTGACTTGAATATGATTCGAGTCAATCTATATTCTTTAATATTCCAACTCAATAGGAATACATGAATCCCTGAATCCAGTTAACAATCTAAACAACTTGACTGAATCAAACCATGGATATACCTCAATTATTCCGTTATTCCATTTACCTGATTATGTAGTTACAATCTGTTTACTGATATCATGGTTTTGATCAGTCATCCAACTTATACAATACAATACAATAATACAACCAAAACACTACGGGGTTTAAGGGGTAGATTGGTACGGAAGGTGTTAAAGGTGGCACGAGGTTGTCAGATTAAGACACCTAACCTATATTCCATTGCTGTTGTACCATGGCTTAACGGTTCCTTGTACATTCCGTTTGCCCTGGTCTCTAACATATAGAGACCCCTCTCGTATATACTGGTATCCTTCTGTACCAAGTTACAAACAACAGCATTAACACAATATTCCATAATATTCTGCGACATAATACTTTAGAAAATACTTTTATTCTGTCTTTCTAATTCTTCCTTATCTTTGGGACTTACCGAGCGACCTGTTCGCCGACGACATTCAATTTTTTCTTCTTTGAATGTCGTCAGGTGCTTTGGATCCAGCAAAGATCGAGCCCACCGGTGAAGACTTGGAGCAGTTTCACGAAGACCCCGAGCTCTAGATATTGTACCTTGTTTTATCACTACTACAAATAGGGGTTGCCCCTACGGATAAAGGAATCCGTAGGGGCAACTTTTTATTGCCCTTACGGATTAATCCGTAGGTGCCCACTGTTGTCCCTACGGTTTTCTATATTTTAATTTAAAAATATTTAATCATAATTTGTTGTTTGGCCCTACGGAGGCGCAAACAAAGAACCTACGGGTAAGTCCGTAGGGGCATGTATACGGGTTAATAATAAAAAAAAAGCCACAGAAAATCCCTTACCGTTCCCAAAATTTTCTTCTCTCTTATTCTTCCGCGCCTCGCGACGACCGTTCCCGCGTCTCGATCCCGATCTCGTCGGCCATCGACGTCCTCATCCTGACCTCGCCACCGCAACCGTGCTTGACTGGTCGACTTCCACGTCGCAACCGTGCTTGACTCGTCGCCGATCGCATCGTCGACTACTGGCCTCCTCCGTCGTCTCCTCCACCGCGGTTAGTAAATTTCCAATTTTTACTTCTAATTTAATACTTTTATTTCCCTCTTTTGATGATGTTAGGGGTAGGGTTCAGGGATCTGGGTTCGGGTAGGGGTGGCATCGGGTCAGTTAGGGTTAGGGTTCGATTGGGGTTGGGGTTGGGGTTGGGGTTAGGGTAGTTGGGGCCGGTTGGGGTTGGGGTTGGGATTAGGGTTCGGTTGGGGTTGGGATTGGTGTTGGCCGGGTTGTGGTTAGGGTTAAGGGTTAGGGTTAGGGTTATGGTATTTAGGGTTAGGGTTAGTGTTAGGGTTAGGGTCATGTTTAGGGTTAGAGGCTATGGTTAATTTGGGTTAATTGCAGTGTAGGGTTAATTTGGGTTAATTAGTGATAATTTGAAAAGGTTAGGGTGTTGATTAGGCTTAATTTGGTTAATTTGGGTAAATTTGGTTAAGTTTGGGTTGATTAGGGTTAATTAGGTTAATTTGGGTAAATTGGGTTAATTAGTGATAATTTGTGTTAGGGTAACAATTATGGTTAATTGTGGTTAATTAGGTTAATTTGGGTTATTTAGGTTTATGGTGCACTAATTTATTTAGTAGGATACACTAGTTCATTACAATAGGATACTCGATGACAACATAACGTACAACTTTACCACAAACGCAAGAAAAATTTACCCTAAACATGAAATTTCGAACTCTTAATAACGAAACGTAAACGTAAAACTTATTCACGTTAAATGTTCAAGTTAAAACCAATATATGATACTCGATGATGATATGAAACCTTCATATTCCCATCGATACCCGTATATGAAACTAAAAGCGCCACTTAGTCCCCGTCTATCGGTTAACATACGTGCGATGCTCGTCGTGACCTAGAACTATACGAAGGTTGTTAAATATCGGACAGTATAGCTCGATACTAACAACCGTCGTATAGTCTACGCGACGAGAAAATTCAATCGTATGGTAACCCATAGATTTGTCCCGTGTGGACAAGTTAAGAATGTATAAAGCAAACGCCTTCATTCACTTGTGTTTTCATCCGTTTCGAGATATTTCGTCGGTACCTTTCCGCTGGTTCTCCGTGTACAAAGATAGATTAGATGTTCATTTCAACGTTGTTTCACAGCTTTGAAATGATTATCTATTCTATTACAGTGTACTCGGAGAACAGCGGGGAGGTGCTGCCGAAATTTACTCGAAACGGTTGAAAGCACAAGTGATGGGCGTTCGCTCTATACATTCTTAATGGGATAGAAGCCTACCCCCGACAGCCGGAACACATACATACAAACGCATAATCAGAGAGCGACTCGAGATGTTCGGGTTAAAACCAATATATGATACTCGATGATGATATGAAACCTTCATATTCCCATCGATACCCGTATATGAAACTAAAAGCGCCACTTAGTCCCCGTCTATCGGTTAACATACGTGCGATGCTCGTCGTGACCTAGAACTATACGAAGGTTGTTAAATATCGGACAGTATAGCTCGATACTAACAACCGTCGTATAGTCTACGCGACGAGAAAATTCAATCGTATGGTAACCCATAGATTTGTCCCGTGTGGACAAGTTAAGAATGTATAAAGCAAACGCCTTCATTCACTTGTGTTTTCATCCGTTTCGAGATATTTCGTCGGTACCTTTCCACTGGTTCTCCGTGTACAAAGATAGATTAGATGTTCATTTCAACGTTGTTTCACAGCTTTGAAATGATTATCTATTCTATTACAGTGTACTCGGAGAACAGCGGGGAGGTGCTGCCGAAATTTACTCGAAACGGTTGAAAGCACAAGTGATGGGCGTTCGCTCTATACATTCTTAATGGGATAGAAGCCTACCCCCGACAGCCGGAACACATACATACAAACGCATAATCAGAGAGCGACTCGAGATGTTCGGGTTAAAACCAATATATGATAATATGAAACCTTCATATTCCCATCGATACCCATATATGAAACTAAAAGCGCCACTTAGTCCCCGTCTATCGGTCAACATAACGTGCGATAATTTATTCTTTTCAACGACAAACGCACACACAAAGCATATACATGAATTTTCTTCTTTGTCAGTAACTATCCCGTTCTTATATTTCTCAATATAGTCAGCATAACCTACAATTTATATGTTATTCAGTCTAACATGGCCCATGAGTACGTCAGAGTTAAGGACTGGATGTATGTGGATTGGAAACAACGTATGCAACCTAAGTTTGTCGCAGGAGTTGCTGCTTTCCTTGAATTTGCACGAGCACATAATAAGATCATAATAGAGAAGATTCTCTGTCCGTGTGATAGATGTGGCAATAAGTACTGGCGGAAGGTAGAATTGGCAGAGCTTCATATTGTAAAATATGGGTTTACTAGACTTTATTCAATTTGGAAATATCACGGGGAAGGAGAAGAATGCAGTACTGCGGTAGAAGAAGGAGAACACGATAATGCGGCAGGAGAAGAAGAAGAATTCGGTAATACGGCAGGATACGGAAATTTATTTCCATCAGAAGAAATGGAGGATATGGTAGAGGCTGCCCTAGGTGAATCTATTCGTACCGAAGATGACATTCCTTCCGGTCAAGGACCGCGTGCGGATAAATATGAAAATTTCATGAATGATGCTAGGAAACCAATTTATGAGAATGCGAAGTATTCCACCCTCTCATGGTTCGTCCAACTTTTCCAAATTAAGTGCCTAAATGGATGGAGCAACAAGTCATTCACAATGCTTCTTTCGTTCTTGAAAGATTCTATGCCTCCGGGAAATAATGTGCCCGAAAGCTGGTACGAAGCCCAGAAAATGATGTCTGATTTGGGTCTAAAGTGCGAGAAGATTCAAGCATGTCCTAAAAATTGCGTGTTGTACCGGAAAGAGAATTCAGATTTGAAAGAGTGTCCAACATGCGGAGAGGCCAGGTATAAGCCGAAAGATTCTGATAAGAAGCCTGATATACCTGTGAAGATAGCACGATATTTTCCCATAACACAGAGGCTACAGAGGCTATTTAGGTGCAAGAAAACAGCCGAGGCAATGATTTGGCATCACCGTGCTCCTTCAAGCGAAAATGGAAAAATGAGCCATCCAAGAGATTCACCGGCATGGAAGGATTTCGATAGGAGGCACGCAATATTCAGTAGCGATCCTCACAATGTCCGGCTCGGACTGGCTGCCGATGGCTTCTGCCCATTCAACTATATGGCTGGAAGTCACAGTACATGGCCCGTTGTAATGATAATTTATAATCTGTCGCCTTGGTTGGCTATGGACCAATCATACTTTATGATGCCTCTTCTTATCGACGGACCAAACTCACCGGGGAACAATATCGACGTCTATCTCCGACCTCTGATTGAGGAGCTGAAAACTTTGTTCATTGATTGTGTAGAGACATATGATTCAAACACAAATACAACCTTCATACTGCGTGCGGCTTTAATGTGGACAATTAATGACTTTCCTGCGTATGGAATGCTTTCAGGTTGGTCCGTACATGGTCACAAAGCATGTCCTCATTGCCATGAACACACAACATCAAAATTTTTGAATTTTAGCAGGAAGGTTTGTTATTGCGGCCATCGACGTTTTCTGCCTCCAGACCACCCCTATAGGTTAGACACGGTTCACTTTGATGGTCATCAGGAGCTTCTTGGGCCTCCATCCCCATTGTCCGGAGAGGACGTGACTGCTAAATGGGATGGTTACAATAACGTGACCTTCGGGATGGATCCGACGAGACAGGTCAAACCACAATATTGGAACAAGTTAAGCATTTTCTTCGAGCTTCCGTACTGGTCTACAAATTCAGTGCGTCATTGTCTGGACGTCATGCATATAGAGAAGGGAGTATCAGAGCACATACTTAACTTGCTTCTGTGTAAAGACGGGAAATCGAAAGACAACATGAATGCCCAGATGGATCTACAAGAGTGGGGAATAAGAAGTGAACTGCACCCTAAACCGGTAGCGGGTAAACCGGGCAAGTTTGTACTTCCCAATGCCGCTTATCATATGTCACAACCGGAGAAGAAAAGATTCCTGCAGGTGTTGCATGATTTGAAAGTCCCCACAGGCTTCTCAGGATCATTCAGCAAGAAAATAAAAATTGTGAAGGGCAAGATCGATGGGCTGAAAAGTCATGACCACCATGTTATCGTGGAGCACCTTCTTCCATTAGCCCTCAGGACTTCTCTCCCCGACTCGGTTGGTCTGGTAATCAACGACCTATGTTGTTTTTTCAGGGAGTTGTGTGCTAAAACGCTGGAGGTTGCGACGCTGGATAAACTAGAAAATTCTATTGCGTTGATACTTTGCAAGTTTGAGAGTATTTTCCCACCGTCATTCTTCGATATCATAATACACTTGACGGTTCATCTTGTAACTGAGGCGAAATTAGCCGGACCGGTACAATATCGATGGATGTATCCCGTCGAGAGGTACGTTAAATTTTTCGTTTCGCGCAATTTATAAATTTATTTTTGTCATGTATGCCCGTGTTTATTTATTCAACATATTCTCATTAGGTACCTTTACACTCTTAAGAAGTATATACGCAATAAAAATCGACCAGAGGGTTCTATCATGCAAGGTTATCTTCTTGATGAAGCAACCACATTTTGTTCCCGCTATCTGGACGAGAACATTGAGACAAGGCTTAACCGACCACGAAGAATTCAAGACGGGCCATATGGTAAAGCCGAGTATAAGAGGGTAGACACTATGTTTATCAACAAGATATACCGGTTTATCTTGCTTAATTGCGTATGTCTTGAACAAATTAGAGAGTAAGTTCTTTTGGATTAATTGTTATATCTGTGTTTGTGTGTATGAAATGACATAATATTAATGTCACAATTACTTGTCGAAAACAGAACTCATTTTAACGAGGTACGTGAGGGGCATCCTGATTGGAACGAAGAGCGTTTGGAAAAATACCATCAGGATAATTTTTGTGATTGGGTCACAGAGCATGTAAGTTATTCGAATTACATTTTATTGCTATCGGTTTTAATCTAAACTTGTATCGTTATGTATTTATCGTAAAATTTGTTTTGTTAGATCCACGATCCGAACTTGTCTGCATCATTTGAGAGTGATTCAAGATGTTTAGCTCAATTTCCTAGTATGGAGGTTGCACATTACAAAGGATTTGGTGTCCTTGGATACAAATTCGAAGTTAAGGACATAGAAACATCTAGAATCACTCAGAATAGTGGGATTGCGACGGTAGGATCGGACGGTGTGATTTACTATGGGTACTTAAATTGTATACTCGGCATCCACTATCCCGGACGATCAGAACCCTTTTATATATTCCACTGTACTTGGTACGATCCGCGAACCGATACAGACAGGTGGAGAAGCAGTCTTGGGACCTGGAAAGATGAATATGGATTGACCAGTGTGAACACACTTCGATTTTACGGTCAGGACGATCCGTTTATCTTTCCGAACCAAGCGTTCCAAGTATACTACTCACAGTGTTTGAAGCATCCGGGGTGGAGTGTTGTATGCCGATGGAAACCTAGAGATGTCTACGATGTCCCAGAATACGAGGACAGCGATGAGGACGAAGAAGAGAGAAGGCTTAAAGTGCTCCGACCGTCTGTTTCGAAGGACGGGTTGTCTTCGACCGATCATGAAGTTACGTGGGTTAGAAATGACATCGACGATGAAATCCAAGTAGATATGTATGATGCGCCCACGAAACGAAAAAGGTTATCAGTAATGTTATATTATTACTTCACATTTTACGCTCTAGATCATATATAGTCAATACTTTTAATGATTGTCTAATGCGTCCACGAACCGTTTATCTAGATTTGATGACGATGTCGGGAGCAGCGAGGGGCGGCAGGAGCTCCAGCCGCGGCAGAGGCAGAGGCAGAGGCAGAGCGGTTCTGCCGCCCGGAGAGCTCCGTAGGGAGCTTCAGAGGGCCGGTCTTGCACCCAGATCGGAGACCCCTTCGGATGCCTCCTTCCGTGTTGATTTGGCCACACCTCCAGGTATACTGCACGCATATCCATTTTGAATGTAATATTACAGATATTCATGCATGTTTATGTAAAAATTACTTATATTGTCAATGTTTGATTGTCTAGTTGTTGGTGATGCGTCCACATCTGGGACAGAGGCCACCCCCGCTCCTCCAGGTATGTTTATATATCATATAGTGTATGTATATTGATTTAGAATGCTATATCATAAATATACACATTCCTTTTGCTCTTACTTAGCAATTTTTATTATTGTCTAGCTGTAGGTGGTGACACCACCGCACCTGCGGGTATGTTTATATGTCCTATAGTGCATGCATATTGATTTAGAACGTTATATTATTGATCTACATATTCTTTTTGCAATTACTTATAAAATCTATTTTTAATTGTCTAATTATAGGTGGTGCGTCCACACCTTCCACAGGGGCCACTCCTGCCGCTTCCATACCCTCCGCATCGTCTGCAGGTTAGTATGAATAAATTTAAAATATTTATTTATTTTACATATGCTCTATAGAATAAATATGAACTTCATGAAGATTTAGCGTCGATGTTTATTTTACAGTTGGAGGGGATGCGTCCGGGACCCCGGTTGTTCCTCACCGGAGGAACTATCGTCCCGCTCGTGCTGCTGCTCGGGCCCAGGCTCGTGCGCTATTCACCGGAGGTATATATCACACTTGAATTCTTAATACAACTGTCTTATTATTGATTGTCTTGATATTTCGTGCAGACGCAGGGCCTCTCCACCCCCAGAGGGGGACTCGAGGCCCGAATCAGTCCCATAGGCTGAGGCCTGATAGAGCTAGGGGGGAGGCAGCATTCCCCCTATTTTTTACCCTTAACTATCGCTATACCGGTCCTCATGCCGAGAGGTTCGGCCGGTATTTGGGGGACGAGAGCCGGATCGTGAAGAACTATCCACTTCACGTTGAGTGGGGCGAGCAGCACCAGCGCTCATTCGCCCTCTTCTTTGAACAGGCTCAGGTATGTATTAATATATATTTTCATTTGATCTATCCAATATATTTATTATTAACACTTGCAATCTAATAACAATGTTTTTTTTGTATTTTCAGTTGGATTACGATTTTCAGCCTGTAGCCGACCCTGATCACCCGGGGAGGGTGCTCGACCTTCATGCTCTGTACAATGGCCTGATGAAGAACATGCAGGCCAAGGTCCGATACAACAGGAATGAGCTGAAGGCCGACTGCTACTCCCTGTGGATAGCGACCCCCGAGGCAGAGAGAGCGGCCCTCCTATCTACTCCGGCGTTTGCGAGAGTCGACGTAGAGACATGGCCTATATTGTGCGCTTATTTCGACTCCGAACGCAAACGAGTATGTATTTTAAATTTAATTCATTATTTATGATATAATTTATTTCTTTGTGTTTCTCAATTAGAAAACTAAATGTTAATGCGTTGTGCAGAAACAGGCCGCTCAGAATACGGAGAACAGGAAGTCGATGAAGAGGGGTCGCCCCACTTACACAGGTGGCTCGAGGAACATTACTCGAGCCATGGAGTTATCGGTAAATTAAGAGTTATTCTCTAATATTCTGCAATATTAAGAGTTATTCTCTAATATTTCTAATATTAAGAGTTACTTTCTAATATTGCAGACAGCTCGGACCGTAGCGTTAGGTGGTACACCGAGCGTGCTGTCCGCATATCTTGCCGTCCATGGCACCTCGACAGATCCCGCCACGGGCGAGCTTCGATGTCCCGACGTCGCTACCCAGGAGTACTGCGTAAGTGTTAATATTTTTTCTACCCAAATTTGAAATTTTAGTTTTGGAAGGTTCAAGTTTAAATTTTATACTTATACTTTACTGCTTAATGTGGGTGTAGGAGCGGGTGGTTGAGCAGGCCCAGGCCTCGGGGATCGATTTTACCGGATAAAACGATCCGAGGCTGCTGACCCCAGTTCTGGACGCCGCACACGGAGGGCACCACGGAGGTTGGGAGAGAGGCCGGGGATTGGGCCCTAGCAGGGCCCATATGAGGTTGGACTCCACCCCGGCGGTTACTTCCTCCGTCTCCAGTGGCCGGCATGTCCATCAGGAACTGGATAGCTTGAGGGCCACCGTTCAGGAGTTGAAGGAGATGCTGGTATGTATACTAATTTATAGTAAAATATCATTTCATATTATATACATATCAACATATCCATAATTAGTACGTAGCTTGAGCTTATTTGGTTTTAGAATTAAGTTTGATTAATCACACATACATATGTAATTAAAATAAACAACGCTTTTCCAAACTAGATATCCAAACAGGGTTTCGAAATAACTTAATAATGAAACGAATTCGAATAATACACAGTTCTTACACGCTTCTTACACACGTTATGTCCAGACGCGACAGGGTAGATCGGCCGAGCCTCCACATGCATCTCCTTCGGCTGCGGCTCCGCAAGCCACTACATCGGCTGCGGTTCCGCAGACAGCTCCTGTAGCTCCACCGCCCACTCAGACTCCCGCAGCCGCGGCTCCGCAAGCGACTACCTCGACGGCGGCTGCGCAGACCATAACGCCAGCTCCACATGCCGCTCAGACTCCCTTATTTGTAGCATTGGAGAGTGTATTTACCGAGGAGCAGGCGCGCGTTATTTTAACGTTATTCGGAGGTGGAGCTGGACCGAACTAGGGTAGCTTTTTGGTTCTTATTTTTTGAAACATGTATTTATTTATATCACATTGTACTACATTTTGAAACGATATTGATATTGGTTTGAATTTATATCATATTCAGTTTTTGGGTTTCTTTTGTATATTATATATATGCGTGGGATGTGATTATGAATACTGCAATATATGATTTGATTGATGTATATAGTATTGTGCACAGGGCGGGAAAAAATCTAGCAGCCCTTTTTTAAAAAAAATACAGACAAAATGTACCTACGGATTAATCCGTAGGTATATATATTGCCCCTACGGCGTTCTCCGTAGGGGCAAACTATCAGGAAACCTGATATTTTCCCACCTGATATCAGTGCAGGGTGTTGGGGGTGCCCCTACGGATATGTACGTAGGGGCCACTGTTTATCCCCTACGTATATATACGTAGGGGCAAAATATCAGGTTCCCTGATATTTTCCCCCCGATCTCAGTGCAGTGTGTTGGGAGTGGCCCCTACGGATCAATCCGTAGGGGCTACTTTATATCCCCTACGGCTGTATCCGTAGGGGCCTAAGTAGGACCTACGGGTATATCCGTAGGTATATACAATATATTCAAAAAAAAAAATTAAATATATGATTTTATTACCCCTACGGGGTACTCCGTAGGGGCTATAGCACCTACCGAGTTATCCGTAGGGGCATAAATTTATCCGTAGGGGCATGTTCAGGACCTCAACTTGCACCTGCGGCCTTTGCACCTACGGGGTCTTTTTTCGCCCCTACGTATATGTCCGTAGGGGCAGTGGTTTGCCCCTACCGATAAATCCGTAGGGGCAAACCATATTTGTAGTAGTGTATTCAGTATTTTCATTTCCTGTTATGCCACTGTTTAGGCATCGCTTTTCATTTCAGTTGTATTTACTTTTCATGCATTGTATAAAAGAATGTTATTAATAAAGTTGTTGTTATTTCTATATCTTTCGTCTCTTGTGATTTACTTTATATTGTTTAGATACGCTTAGCGTATGTACTTCTAAGTATATACGTAGCGGACCTCGTCGCATCCACTTCGCTGTATAGCAGGAAGCGGGGCGTGACAGGTTTTGTTGGTGGCCCATGCAGGTCAGAGCTGTATGAATCCCTATCATGCAGTTCTGATCCGTGTGAACAACCTAAGCAATATAACACAAGAACTAGCAACTAAAACATTCTTTACAATTCATGCTTCTTGAATCTTACAAATTTCTATTCCTTGAATCTTAGCATTTCATGTATTTGAATCTGTCCTAACCAAAATTTTCCTTCAGGGTTATGGATTCCCCAAACAACACCAGCACCAACGTCAACAATACACCTCCAGCACTACTTCTCATACCAGCTGTTCCTGCACCACCCACCGAGCAAACAATGCTATTTGAGGTGATCCGCAGCCTTCTCGAGGGACAGCAACAACTTCTGAACCGTCCCGAGACTGATGCACCGGGAGTAAAGCAATTCAGGGCTTTACATCCCAAGCAGTTCTCTGGTAAAGGAAACCTTCTTGAAGCGGAAGAATGGGCACAAAGCATCGAAGACTATCTGGCAGCAGCTCAAGTGCCAGACAACGCTTGGGTCCGTGTAGCAAAACTACAGCTCACGGATAATGCTTGCAACTGGTGGAAGGCAGAAGAAAGCCGTCTGGTACAGCCGATTGAATGGAAGATCTTTCGCGAGAAGTTCGACGCAAAATACTTCCCTATGACTGCCAGGTTTGCAATGGAGCAGCAGTTTATTCATCTACAACAGGGTTCAATGTGGGACAAATCAGTGGATGAATACGATGCTGAGTTCACCATGTTAAGCTGGTAAGATATGTCACAATAGTTCAATTTTTAAATATCACATACTACACAGCTAACACAATCTTTAAGCAGATTCGCGGCACACTTGATACCGACGGACGAGATCAGAGCCCGTCGCTTTCAATAAGGACTCGACACGGAGATTCAGGCTGCTCTAGCCACGGGAAAGTTTTTGACTCATGAGGATACTCTAGAAGCTGCCCGCAGCTATGAGGCAGTAATAAAAGCAAGGGGCAGACCTCAGTCTGCAGGAGTCAAACGCCCTGCTAATCAGATGGCAGGTGGAGCCTCGTCCAGGCCACCTTTCGTGCCAAGGCGACCCGGAGTACCGACCCATCGTCCCAGCTCAGCCTTTTGCACCTACTGCAAGAGAACTGTACATATGATGAAGGACTGCCGTCGAGCCAACCACCTTTGCTTAGTCTGCGACTCAGCTACTCACGATATTGGGTCTTGTCCCCAAAGACAGAACCCAGTTACTGCACCCAGGCCAGCAATTACCTATCTGCAGTGACCAGCTCTTCAGGCACCTGCTCCCAGACCTGCACTCCCTGCACCACCCAGAGGACCGCAAGCTGCACCACCTCCTCGTCAGTTCCATCAAGCTCAAAGGAACGTTCCGAGGAATGCTCCTCAGGCCAGGAGGAATGTACCAAGACGCCAGGCTTTCACGATGTCCGTAGAAGAAGCTGAGGCCACTGGCCAAGTCATCACTGGTAAACTTTTCTTTTCAAACTTTGCTTTTCGATTCTGCTACTTAGTTACATATCCCCTATACCTAAAACAAATTCCACATACCATAGGTACAATCTTAGTATCCTCAATCTCTGCACTTGCACTGTTTGATACTGGAGCATCACATTGCTTTATGTCGCAACGGATTGTCCGAACCCATGCGATTCCAGTCTCACCGCCTGTATCTAGCTGGAATGTCAGTTCCGGAAATGGTGTTCTAAAGGCAACTATGGGATACAGCATGTGTCCAGTCGTCGTCTGCGGTCGAGAGTTTTATGCTGACTTCAAAGTGCTGGACATACCGAACTTCGATGTGGTTCTAGGAATGGATTGGATTGGAACTTTTCATGCTACCATCGACTGTCGTCAAAGGAGTGTAGTATTCGAGATTCCAGACCATCCGGTCTTCTATTTCAAAAGCGGAGACCGTACACTGGAGCCAAGCACCTATAAAGCGAAGCCAAGAGAAGCAGTAGTTGCAGCAGCTCAAGTGGAAGAAGAATCAAGACCAGATGTGGTTCGAGAGTTCGACGATGTATTTCATGACGATATATCAGGTTTGCCTCCCGATCGAGCTCTTGAATTCAGTATTGATTTAGTACCAGGAGCACAACTGGTGATCAAAGCACCCTATCGTTTAAGTCCGGAAGGTTTGAAGGAAGTCCGAATATAGTTGGACGAATTACTGGCGAAAGGATGGATTCATCCCAGCACTTCAAGTTGGGGATCACCTGTATTGCTTGTGAAGAAGAAGGAAGGTTCATACAGAATGTGCATCGATTACAGAGCCTTGAACGAAGTCACTATAAAGAACAAGTATCCACTCCCGCGCATCGATGATTTATTCGATCAGTTAAGTGGATCTTGTGTTTTCTCTAAATTGGATCTTCGTTCAGGTTATCATTAAGTGAAGGTCAAGGAAGCTGATATTCACAAAACAGCTTTCAGAACTCGCTATGGACATTACGAATTTCTAGTGATGCCATTTGGAGTGACCAACACACCCGCAATATTCATGAACCTTATGAATCAAGTTTTCCGGGAGTACTTAGACAGGTTTGTTGTCATCTTCATCGACGACATCCTGGTGTATTCTAAGAGTCGGAAAGAACATGCAGAACATCTACGAATTATACTGTAAACTCTTCGTCAACATTAGCTTTATGCCAAGTACAGCAAGTGTGAGTTTTGGCTAAATCAAGTTGGATTTCTTAGACATATCGTATCAGGAGAAGGAATCTTTGTGGATCCAGCGAAAGTTTCGGCAGTTAGCAAATGGCCTACACCAAAGTCAGTGAAGGATATTCGAAGTTTCTTGGGTTTAGCTGGATATTACAGAAGGTTTATTGAAGGATTTTCGAAGATAGCAACGCCCCTGACCAAGCTCACACGTAAAGATGAAGAATTTGTGTGGTCAGAAGCATGCGAACAAGCTTTCGTAGAACTCAAGTCAAGGTTGACATCAGCACCTATTCTCGTCATACCGGATCAATCTGGAGGATTCGAAGTGCATTACGATGCATCCGGTAAGGGATTAGGCTGTGTTCTACACCGGCACGGAAAGGTTGTGGCTTATGCTTCAAGACAGCTGAAGATTCATGAGCACAATTATTCGATGCATGATTTAGAGTTAGCAGCCGTCATCTTTGCTCTCAAGATTTGGCGTCATTATCTACTTGGTGAACGAGTAAACATCTACACAGATCATAAGAGCCTAAAGTACGTGTTTACTCAGAAGGAGTTGAATATGCGGCAGAGAAGATGGTTAGAACTCATGGCGGACTTTGACATCAACTTGCAATATCACCCAGGGAAGGTGAATGTAGTACCTGATGCTCTTAGTCGCCAACCATTAGCAATGAATCTCACCGCTCAGTGAAAGCTTCAACAAGACTTGCATCAGATGGAGATTGAAGTAGTCATGCCAGGTAATGCTTCAAGTTTGATGAATTTACAAGTACAATCAACCATTGTCAATCAGATCAAAGCAGCTCAAGCCAATGATTCTAAGTTGCAAAAGATCAGAGAACAAGTGGAGAATGGACTCAGAACAGACTTCATCATCCATGAAGACGGATCTTTGAGATACGACAGCAGATTGTGTGTACCAAAAGGTCCTGTTCGGGAAGAGTTAATGAAAGAAGCCCACAACTCTCCCTACTCAGTACATCCTGGATGTACCAAAATGTAAAAAGATCTACGTCGGAATTATTGGTGGCATGGAATGAAGCGTGAAGTAGCCAGAAGCGTCGTAAAATGCTTGGTGTATCAGCAAGTAAAGGCTGAACATCACAGGACTGCCGGATTACTTCAACCGTTACCAATCCCAGAATGGAAGTGGTAACACATCTCGATAGACTCTGTGACTGCTCTTCCTCACAGCACAAAGGGTAACGATGCCATATGGGTAATTATGGATCGACTCACAAAGTCGTCTCACTTCATCCCATTTCGAGTTGACCAATCAACTGAGACACTAGCAAAGAAGTACATGGAGGTAATAATCTAATTTAGATTTAAAACTCTTCATAATGTACTATCTCTGATACCCATGAAATCATACAGGAAATTGTGAGACTTCATGGAGTACCGGTCTGCATTGTCTCCGATCGTGACACCAGGTTCCGATCGCAATTTTGGCAGAGTCTGCAAGCAAGCTTGGGAACAAGTCTGAACTTCAGCACGGCTTATCATCCACAAACAGATGGTCAGTCGGAACGAACTATTCAGATCTTGGAGGATATGCTCAGAGCGTGTATGCTAGACTTCAAGGGATCGTGGGAAGATCACCTACATCTTGTGGAGTTTTCGTACAACAACAGCTACCAAGCAAGCATAGGAATGACACCTTTTGCAGTATTGTATGGAAGGAAGTGTCGATCGCCATTAAGTTGGGACGACATTGGAAATAGGGAACTTCTTGGACCAGAGATGATAGTAGAACTGTTGATGTGGTTCGTACTATCAGGGAAAGGATGCGCATAGCCCAAGATTGACAGAAGCACTGGGCTGATGCAAAGAGACGACACTTGGAGTTCCAGCCAGGAGATCACGTATTCCTGAAGATATCTCCGAACCGCGGAGTGATCCGTTTTGGAAGACGGGGTAAGCTGAGTCCGAGATACATTGGACCGTTCGACATACTCGAACGAGTCGATGAAGTGGCATACCGTTTAGCGCTTCCACCCTCATTGGAAGGAGTGCATAATGTGTTCCACATATCTCAACTCAGAAAGTATGTGAGTGACCCCATCCATGTTCTCGATCATTCCGAGCTCACTATACAGCCCGATTTGTCTTGTGAGCAACAGCCCGTGGAGATCCTGGACAAGAAAGTGAAGACACTTCGGAGCAAGGAAGTTAACTTGGTTCGAGTGATGTGGAGGAAAGACACTCCAGGAGAGTCCACTTGGGAAAGGGAGGATGAAATGCGTACTAGATATCCACACCTCTTTGTAAACTAGTCCTCAAATAAAAGTTGTAAATTTCGAGGACGAAATTTTTGTAAGGAGAGTAAACTGTAACAACTTTATTTTTAATGTACAAAGAATTGATTTAAATTCAATGTATACTTAGAGTATTTATTACAGCTGATATCTCTTTAAGTATTTATTTCACTCCATAATTACAAGAAGGAGCTTGTAGCTCATTGGTAATACCTTGTATTGCGGAACCAAGCCACTAGAGTTCAAATCCCATGCCCCACATATTTTTTATATTATTTTGTTTTAAATTTTTTTGGAAGGTCAACAGTCAAACAACCATAACTCACAAAATTTATACTGAGCACAAAAGGTTAGATGCACCAAAATTCCCCCCAGGAAAAACCCCACCCGACGCCACTTCGACTCGGCCCGACTCGGCCGAGTCGGCCGGACGGCCGAGTCGTCAACACGGAATTTCTCCGTGTTGACCTGGTCTTCTCACCTGCATACACTAAATTCCCAGATCGGTTTTCAAATTCCCATTAAACCTCTTTTACTCCAAAATTAATGATTTTTTAAATATTTTTTACATAATTTTTATATTTTTTTAAATTAAAACCCTAACCCTAGCCTAGCCCTATATAAACACCCCTACCCTCTACCATTTCACCCTACATTTTTAAGTCCACTCTCTAAAAATCTCAAGAGAACTCGGTACATTAGAAAACGAGCGAAAGGCGAAGCGCTGCCGAAATCGACGACGAATTTCTGGCGATCGTACTAGGACCCTTCACGACGTTTCGACGCACTGACAACCCACTACCTTCCTAGCACTCTCTAGCTTGTCCAAACACGTATGTCCCCCTCTTTCTATCTTTCTTTTCTTTTAAGAAAAATACGACTTTTTAAAACCCGACGGAAATCGGAACAAACCGATTTCCGATTCGGTTTTCTATAAAATCTCACTTGTCACAAATTTCATAATGCTAAAACATATTCATGTTGACTACTAATCACTTAAAAATCAATTTGGACAAGTTTTCACACATGAAATAATAACTTTTGCAAAATACCGTATTTTCACACTTAAATACCACCATGTTTAGTTTAACATATTTAACCTCTAAACTTCACCATACCTTAAAATAGATCACGAGGTAATGACCTACCTCCATACACACGCAAATACAACCCTAATTAATATCACCAAAACTTAGAATACGAAAATACAAGACTTTACATTAAAATACCATTTTCTTTATAAACCTTTTTTGAAAGTTCTAAGTTGTATACAATTTTAAAACAAAATCTTTTAATAGGAAAATATGATATGTCATGGACATCGATCGTTTATCTAAACCTGACTTTGTGGTGTCTAGGCAAGTGTGTCTAAGGCAAGTGGTTACTTAATTAGGGCCACTACTTGTAGTGGAGAGCCTCCCACTTACCTGGCACTTACATGTCCACAATTGGCGGTGAAGAGGCGATTTGAGGCTTCTAATGACATGTCGTTTAGACCATTTAGAAATAGGTAAGATGGCTTAGGAAACCCTAGAATCTAAAATACGGGAATTTACACCCTTTTACAAATAAATACCTTATTTTTATAAAATCGTTTTCTAAATGATTAGTATTTATTAAATCTTTGTAAAGCGCCACTACAACTCACCTTTGGGGAACTTGTTAGGGATAGTATAGCTTATCGTGCACCCTCGAGCTTAATAGTGCGAGATTCAGACCCCCGCAAGTAGCATTCGGTCACGAAAGGTTTAAAAGTACGACATTTAAGAAAAATGAGATTTTGGAAAATAAAATATTTATTTTAAATTATTCTTGTATTAATATATATATAATTATCATTTAAACGCCTGTTTTGTTATAAGATAAAGTTTCTACCTTTTCCTAAAAATTACAAGATTAAAAGTTACATTAAAATACCATGAATTTTCAAATAAATCAATATTATAGATTAATACTTTTATTAGGATATATTCACTAAAATAACATAAATAAAATTTACATTCATTATAACTATAAAGACGAATAATAAATACTTGAGGTGTATCTTGAAAACTATACAAAAGTATTTTTATATAAAACCCCCTCAAGTTTTATAAATTACAATATGGATCCTAACAATTATAGAACTTCAAATTACTTTCCTTTTAGTCTGGTTCGGGTTTGAGTCTGACTATTTCTGACTTGAATATGATTCGAGTCAATCTATATTCTTTAATATTCCAACTCAATAGGAACACATGAATCCCTGAATCCAGTTAACAATTTATACAACTTGACTGAATCAAACCATGGATATACCTCCATTATTCCGTTATTCCATTTACCTGATTATGCAGTTACAATCTGTTTACTGATATCATGGTTTTGATCAGTCATCCAACTTATATAATACAATACAATACAATAATACAACCAAAACACTACGGGGTTTAAGGGGTAGATTGGTACGGAAGGTGTTAAAGGTGGCACGAGATGGTCAGATTAAGACACCTAACCTATATTCCGTTGCTGTTGTACCGCGGCTTAACGGTTCCTTGTACATTCCGTTTGCCCTGGTCTCTAGCATATAGAGACCCCTCTCGTATACACTGGCATCCTTCTGTACCAAGCTACAAACAACAGTGTTAGCACAATATTCCATAATATTCTGTGACATAATACTTTAGAAAATACTTTTATTCTGTCTTTCTAATTCTTCCTTATCTTTGGGACTTATCGAGCGACCTGTTCGCTGACGACATTCTATTTCTTTCTTCTTTGAATGTCGTCAAGTGCTTTGGACCCAGCAGAGATCGAGCCCACCGGTGAAGACTTGGAGCAGTTTCACGAAAACCCCGAGCTCTAGATATTGTACCTTGTTCTATTCAGTATTTTCATTTCCTGTTATGCCACTGTTTAGGCATCGCTTTTCATTTCAGTTGTATTTACTTTTCATGCATTGTATAAAAGAATGTTATTAATAAAGTTGCTGTTATTTCTATATCTTTCGTCTCTTGTGATTTACTTTATATTGCTTAGATACGCTTAGCGTATGTACTTCTAAGTATATACGTAGCGGACCTCGTCGCATCCACTTCGCCGTACACCGGGAAGCGGGGCATGACAATAAGCACATCTTTAAAGTGTCCCTAGTCGTGGGAGTTTCGAGACAGGGTATCGATACTCCAGAGTAGACTAGTGTATACATTCGAGACCCCGACGAGGGGCGGTGGCCGGTCTCACAAGCCATTGGTGTTAGTTGATTCACCTAAGATGTATACAGGTGCTCATTAGGTTATGAGTACACCGGACAGGACTCGCCGGGAACTTGCTAGTTGGTATTATACCTAGCGTCAGATAGCAGTTCCCTGATGACATGTGTACATGTTAGTTCATCGACCTGAGGTCGTTATTTGTCTCATGTGAGTTCCCACTGTACTTTGATTTATACCCTACCATGGGTCAAAGGAGTCGTGCAAACAGGTATATTATGGGTAGAGTCCCGAGCCACATGGAGGCAGTGAGCAGATTATCGGGGATTCGTCTCTCCCGGTATTGGGGGTGAGATCGCGCTGTGTTTAGGAGAGCCATTACACGAAATCCCTGGCCAGGGTAATCGAGATTTACTGGTAGGTATTCCAGTAGTATCTCAGGGTGTTCTGGGCTGCTGTCTGATATGACTTATACAGCTATTGGAGGTCTGACGTTTACCGCCCCCTAGGCCCTATATGCGATACTTATAAACGAATGGACCGGACTGTACAGATATTGTCACTGTCAGGCTCAGTAGGGTTTCTAGATGAGTTCGCTCGTCAGCTTCCCTTCCAATCAATACATAGGCAACCGTTACGTATAGCTTGTACCCCTGACGTGCTAGTGGTTATACCCAGTGCCAGTGGGTTGATGAGTCATTAGAATTTCCCACAGACAGTTTCCCAAGTTCGGGCGAAACGTTGTAGATGCCGTATGGTTTTATGGCAGGGTTCGGAAAAAGCACGTGTGTTTTCGCACGTGTCATTTTTCGGGCAGATGATACTGGTGGGCTTTGGTTTAAGCCGGATCCGAGTATTATACTGTGTAGATATAATATCTTTGTCTCAGTTGCATTTGTATTCGGTCGTAATACAAATGCGGGTATGTTTACGGGGTTATCCTGAAATTCGTTTCGGGATCACTTTTTGGAAGTTGCCAGTTTCCCATTTTCTATCACACGTCTTTAACATTCGGTTAAAGACGGATTTATCTTTTCTTCATTGGGTGAGTCATGGTTCTAGAAGACTCTAGAAGTAAGTGAGGTGTTCATGTTTCTTTGGTTGCATTAATTATTTTGGTGACTAGGTTGTTATGACTCATTATGCTTTGGTTGTTTCATTTAATGATTTCTAGTGAGTCATTCTTCTTTAAATGTGATGATAAGTTCAAAGCTAATGGTCACCACTTGAAACTTCTACATTCACCTCCCTTCTCTCCTTTAAGTGGCTGGCCTCTTGTGGGAAATGAGTGATTGATTTTTTGCAAAAGATTATGATAGTTTTGTATATGGAAATTTCATATAGTTCAATTTCCATTTACCCGATTCCAAATGGCAACTTCTTTTAACCGTTCGTTCATAGCTTTGGACGTAACAAGACAAAGTGTTCTACTCATTCTCTATATCAATCTTGGTCATCTCTTTTAGCAAACTTGACGATCGAGTTGTCTCGGTTCAGAGGCGGGAGCCTGTTTAAAGATCCGTCGACATGGTGCCACCTGGACGACGAGACCGGAGATCAAGCAAGTTCGGATCAGTTGAAACAACGCGTGGGATGATGGTTGAAGACCGAAGGACCCGGATCATTCGGTATAACATTTCTACCCACTTTACAGTATGTCAGTTTAGCTTTAATGGCAGATCCTGAGATATAGTATACGATAGCGCCAGTTGTTAAACGTTTTGTTCCACATTTTGGCGTCTAAAAGACGGCCGGGGCGCTACCGTAGACTTACAGAGAGGTCGGCCGGGGGCCGGGTCCCTGGGTGGACGCTGAAGGCGCAAATGGCGTCCATCGCCCAGGAGGTCGTTCAGGTGAGTGTTCGTATATCATCCCATCATTTGCGAGATTAGGTGCCCCTTTTTCTTTCTGACCCCCATTCGGTTTCTTCAGGTCCTCCAGCACGTCGCTATCGTCGTCCAAATGGAGGAGGAGGATATAGCCCCGGCGATGCGAGCCGCGGGCGAGCTTCCCTCGCTGGGGGAGAGTTCAAAGCGGGAGCTGGAGGCGGCGATGGCGAGGGCCGCTGCCCTTGAGGGTGAGGCGGCTGCCGGGAGGCAAGAGGCGGTGGCTGTGAAGCAAGAGGCGGTGGCAGCGAAGCAGGAGGCGGCGGCCGCGAAGCGGGAGGAGGTGGCTTCGAAGCAAGAGATGGCCAGGTTCCGCGAGGCCGCCCAGGCTACCGAGGCCAAGCTTTAAGGCTTCGAGGTGCTCGTCGGCACCATGAAGAAGTCGGTGAGCTCCTTCTGAAAGGAGTTGGGGGCTGCGGTAGAGGCGGCGAAGAGAGCCGACCTCAGGGCGGCGGAGGCAGTGGAGAGCTTCCAGAAGTCGGAGCGGTTCTACACCGTCCTAGCCTCGGCCACCACCCTCATCTGGCACGAGGCTCTCGACGCCGTCAAGGCCCGGGTGCTGTTCATATCAGAATTTTGCATTATTATATCGTCCATTCTCAATCACATTACATATAAATAGATGCTTTTGATCCATGTCTGCTAAATAGTTGCAGGTTACAGGTTCTCAGATCATTATAGTGAAATTCATGAAAATACGCTACAAATGTGAGACTACGACCAACAATAGATGAATCCACATGATGCCGCCTACCAGTTCAAGGAACAAATGAAGATCAGTAGACAGTTCAATGCATAAGGCACAAGGGTAGCACAAGATTCAAGACTTCAACACGAAGCTCATGGTAAAAGTCCACATAATTATGCACTAATGGAAATCTGGAAGTATATAGAAGAGATTCTGAGGAACCAAGTGAAGAAAACAGAAATAAAAAGCAACATGAAGCAACCTTGAGAAGTTGAACTTGTGATCCCCCCAATTGGCCATGGAACCGCGGCCAAACAGGGCTTTCTGCCGCGGAACCGCGGCCATGCAATGCACGTGTCGGTGCATGTATCAGTGGGTGTCGGTGCTTTGACCCGGCTTTCTTAGGCTAGTCATCAGAATGTAAACCTAGGATTTCTTCTATCTATAAATAGAAAAGCCAAAAGCCTAATTAGGCATGCTTCTTTTTAATTTCTAGATTTAATGTTTTAATTCCAGTTGTAATGCACTTGTTGAGAGGTCATCAATAAAGCTATTTTTATTTTTATCTTGCGTTCTTTTATTATCTGAATTTAATTCTTGCAATTTTTATCTGTTCTTTTATTATCTGCAATTTAGTTTTCTAATATAAAAATTATAAAAATAAATTTTATTATTAAGTTCCTAATGAGTGAGTAATTCATCACTTGTTAGGATTAGGATAGGGAAGGTTTGATAGAAAGAAATCTCTCTCACTCCTTTCCTTGCCCATATAATTTTATTTAATTAGGACTCTAGCTAAATCAACCACACACCGCTCACTACGGCATCCTATCCTACATGATAGCGGTGATTTCCTAGTTAGACCGGTTGTGGTCAAATTAACTGAAGGTTAGGGCTAAGAGTTAAGAACGGACGGACAAGGACCAAAAGGAAGAAACTAAGTTTCTCCCTAATCGTGCTAATCCCCATTGTTGACTATTACCCTAACACCTACATTCTTAATTAGGGCATTGAAAGAAGTGAGAAGAATCCTTATTTAGAACTAACCTAATCCTAACCCTAGCAAGCCTTTAAATCAATCTAATCTCATTCTTAGATCGTAAAACAAAACCTACCAAAAAAATAGGACTTAACTCGTTAGAACTTAAAGAAAGAAACATATTTTCCTTGTGGATCAACCCGTACTCAACCGACTAACTACCAAGCGATACCATCTTGATTGCGGTATTCTTAATTTTAAACGCATACGCAAAACCTCCAACAATCAGGTGCCGGAGTTTGCTGATGAAGAGCTCCGAGCAGAATATCCCTGTGGGGATGACGAGCAGGGGGATGCCCTCGGGAGCACTGCCGGGAAAGGGACTCTCGGCGAGGGCGACGCCGAGGCTCCTATGACGGACGCATCCCCAGTCGCGGTGGACGTCGAGCTTATCGGTATCGCACCCGGCCCTGAGGCCTGAAGCCCTCGTCTTCTTTTTGTCTTTTCTTTTGTTGCCTCACTGTTTTGTGGGCCTGCGGGCATTTTGTAAGGCTGGGGAGCCCATAATACCCTTGTAAAAGCTTTGACTTTTGAATAAAGATTTTGTTTTTTCAGTAGTGTTTGTGCTCGTATTTCCTTTTGTTGGTAGACACTTGTTTTTGCTCGTATTTCCTTTTGTTGGTAGACACTTGTATTTGCATAGTACTGCTTTTATGGTCGGCATGCTCCTCATCTAGCGATTACTCGTCAACTTGAATCTTATCATGTGCCGAGTGTGCGAGGATCGCCGGGAAGAAGGTATCTCCATGGCCCCGAAGTCGAGGTGGAGATCGCTCAGACGCTGATAGACTGGATGCCTCTTGTTGAGTTCATGTTCCTTAGGGCATTGATCCTTAGTTGTTGGAGGGGCCGTAATTGGCCAACTAAGGATGGTCTCGAGCAGGGTGGCTGCTCGTTGCCTCTTGGCGAGGGCTTTGATCCTTAGCGCGGGAGGGGTCGTGAATGGCCTACTAAGGATGGCCGAGCAGGGTAGCTGCTCGGTGCCTCTTGGCGAGGGCTTTGATCCTTAACTCCGGAGGGGCCGTGATTGGCCAACTAAGAATGGTCTCGAGTAGGGTAGCTTCTCGGTGTCACTTGACGAGGGCTTTGAACCTTAGCGCTGGAGGGGCCGTGAGTGGCCTATTAAAGACGGGGCCGAGCAGGGTAGCCGCTCGATGCCTCTTGGCGAGGTTTTTGATCCCTGGTTTGTTGGGGTAGGGAAGCTACCAGCCAGGGAAAGCCGAGCAGGGTAGCCGTTCGGCTGCCTCTTGGTGAGGGCTTTGATCCCTGGCTTGTTGGGGTAGGTAGGTACCGGGCAGGGATAGCCGAGCAAGACAGCCGCTCGGCTGCCTCTTGGTGAGGGCTTTGATCCCTGGCTTAGTGAGGTAGAGAAGCTACCGGCCACCGATAGCCGAGCAGGGTAGCCGCTCGGCTGCCTCTTGGTGAGGTCTTTGATCCCTGGCTTAGTGAGGTAGGGAAGCTACCGGCCAGGGATAGCCGAGCAGGGTAGCCGCTCGGCTGCCTCTTGGTGAGGGCTTTGATCCCTGGCTTAGTGAGGTAGGGAAGCTACCGGCCAGGGACAGCGAGCAGCTCCTCGGTGAATGGTTTGGTGAGCGAGTCAGCAGTGTACTTGGCCCCGTCGCTCGAACGGTGACCCTCCCGGTGCATACCCTCGATCTTCTTCTCGAGGGCATCGAGTCGGTCGTGGTATCCTGACGACTCGACGCATTCTGATCCTCGGCCTCTGCTGTTGGAGGCCTGCGTCTGGTCGTGTCTCTGGTTCCTCTCAATGAGGTTCCTTAGATCCCCCAGCGAGGTAGCCCTCGAGCCGCCGCGGCGGGTTCCGTCCGCGCGACCCCGTCGAGGGGGGTGTCGGTCATGCCTGGTAACAGGCGAGCTGACAGACATCTCCTCGGGAGGGATAGGTGCGCGGAGGATCTTAGGGCGAGGTGCTCTGGTGATGGATCTCGGTGTCGAACTATAGGATGCCCAGCGGGTCTCAGAACGTATCGGCCCGGGAGATCTGCAGCCGTGGGAGGCAGAGAGGCGGTGGTCGGTGGTGCTGAAGCGAACGGAGTCTTCTCTCCCCCTATAGGGGTCCTGGTCCCGTGGTGGGGGAGCGGCGACTTGGTGATCTTGCCCCGCCATTGGACGCAGATCAGCGCCTCTACAACAGACGATGGTCGGTCTATCCGGCCGGCGAGGGCGTTGATGGAATTCGGCGGAGGGGTTTCATCCACACCTCCATTGAGGGGGAGGCGGCGGCTGGTGCTTGGATCGTCATGATGATCGCTCGCTGTTTATCGCCGGAAGCCGGGAAGACTGGACATCTTTCCTGAATCTAGGGGAAGATGCTAATTGGTGCTATCCGTCCACCTCTCCGAAGATACCAAGTTGATTTATGGCACCGTGTATCGAAGGTTTAAAAGGATGCGGCCGATGTAGCAGACTTCGTCAGATACCCCCTCGCTTGAGGGGTTTTTGATTATGGGGACGCTCTTCCCTGCAGGCGCAAGCCCTTGCAGTTAATTACGCTACCGCATCGCCGTAACAACTTTCTCCTTCTCCAGATGGTCACTTCGTGTCGTGGGTGTTTGTTTTGTGTTCGGTTGCCCGTGGATTGTATATGGAGACTAAGTTATGCTGTCGCCCGTAGGACGTGGTGTTAGTTATATGTATGCCCTAGAGGCCATTACTGTACATGCGATGTATATTATAGTGGATGCTAGGACATATATAGGGAGGACTTTCTTGCTCGACATGATAGTATGCTATCTGGTTGTACTTTATCTTAACATGTACTCTGATTGTCTCTATGTTACATGTTGATAAAGCCCTTAGGATATGTACTCGACTACTAGGACTATGATGAGATCATACTAGTGGGGCCACGGTAGTCGACGAGTACATCCTATAACTGTTCCTAGTCGAGGGTGTATCGAGACAGGGCATCGATACACCAGTGTAGACTAGCGTATACGCATCTTGACCCATATGATGGGCGATGGATGATCCCATATCCATCGGTGTTTGACATCAAGGATGGTGTACGGGTGCTCAGTGGAGACTGGGTACACTGGACGGACTCGCCGAGAACTCCCAGATGGTATTATACCATACATCAGATGGCAGTTCTCTGGTGACACTGGTACAGAGTAGTCTGTTGACCCGAGATCGTCATAGAGTCTTGTGTGGTTCCCACTGTGCTTTGATTTCCATCATACCACGTCCAAGAGGGCGTGCAAAAAGGTGGCTTTTGGGTACAGTCCCGAATCACATGGAGGCAATGAGCGATAGGAGGGGATTCGTCTCTCCCGGTATAGGGAGTTGATGTTGTGCTATGTTCGATTGGCTATAACCGGAAATCCCTGGCCAGGGTTGCTGGGATTTACTGGTAAGTGTTATCAGTAGTTTCTCGAACTGTTATAGACCTCAAATCAACACGACTTATCAAGCTACTGGGGTCTGACGTTTACCACCCCTAGGCGAGATATGCGACATATCAAACGACGAGACCGGACTGTACGGGAGTGTTACTGTTTGGATCCACAGGAGAATGTACAGGCTTGCTTGTTGATCTTCTGAGCGCTCAATACCTGGGTAGCTGTTACGTTTAGCTGACCGCTTGCAGCTTGTGGGTGTTTGATATGATCATCACCTACTGCCGGCGTATTGACGATTCTTTAGAGTCCTACACAGAGGTTTCTTGACTCAGGCAAAACGGAGTAGGAGCACATATGTGATATGTGCGGGACCGAGGATAATGCGGTATGTGATATCGTATTGTATTCTCGCGATATTTGATATCAGCCGGGTCATCGGATCAAGTGTTGATTCGATGAATCGGTACGGATAAATATTAGTCGGTTATATGCGATATAGCCGGATTGTCGGATCAAGTGTTGATTCGATAATTTAATGTATAATAATATATATGATATATTAAATGACATTAACTAATATTTGCTCACTAAAAGATTCTTTTTCTCACTCGGGTAATACATTGATATATATGCGATATATGTTAATTGTATTATTTTATTTTGTTACGGTAAATATTATATATGTGATATATAATATTGTGACATGATATGATAACTAATGCAACTCGTTTAGTGGAGTTTAAACTTGATTAGGGTTCGGATTAGGGTTAAACTTTCTAGAAGTTTCTAGAAGGTTTTGTTTTGTTTTGTGAAAGATATTTGCTCATGACTCATTCTTTTAATTACCCAAAAACCCTAACCCTAGTCAATTCTCTACAAAGGTTAAGTGAACCATGGTTGCATAATTCTATCATATTATTATTTCCTATTCATCACAAATGGATTGATCTTCTTCTTCCTCCTTCATTCTTCCATGGAAAAACTTGCTAGTTTTTCAAAGGTGATGAATAATAGTGAGAAAAAGATAAATAAATAGAGCAAAATTCCTACTTCATCATCCTCATCTTCCCTTTCCATTTAGATGAGGGTGTTCACATCATTTCATGAGTGTTAGCTTGTGTTAAAGAAACTTCGAGGTAGATCATCGTAGTATCGAAGATCGGAAGCAAAGGTTGCGTCTTTCTCTTCGTGGAACCTCTCGAGAGTCCGGAACCCGATGATCGCAGCGAAGGGACCACAACACGGAGCATATGAAGTGAAGGACCGGATCTACAAAGGTTGTAATCTCTCTCACTTAGTGTTAAAGTTGTTAACATGCTAGTTTTCGCCTAATCTCTAGTTTAAAGTTCCGTATTCGGGTAGTTCGGCACGGCTAAATTTTTATTCGGGCATGGTTGATGCCTCGTAGACCCTTGTGCGCGTGCCTAGCAACCCTACAGTGGTATCAGAGCCAAGCTAGAGCTTTAGGCGAAGTCTAGACGAAGTTTGAAGTCCGATCGAACCCGAAAAACCCGATCGAACCCACTTTCTGGAAATTTTTTCAAAACTGGGATTTTTCAATATTAAAAATATCCAGAAAAACAAGCAGGGTTTTTTATGAAAAACTGTGAAAAACGGAGCTCTAACTCCGTCATGACGGCGCGGAACCGCGGCCTAAGCCCACGTGGCGCGGCGGTTCCGCGGCGACACTGTTGATTCTTTGACTCCTTTTTGCACAGTAATTTCTTTTATTCAGTGCTGAGTTTTCTGGATAATTTTGATGTTTATTCTACAGTTGAGTTTTCTGGGGTTATTTTGGGGATTCGAATGTTCGATCGGATTATCAAATTTTGTCTATGTGTTTTTCCGGATAACTTTTAGAAACTGTTAAAAAGTTCGGACGGATATCAATAACTCAATTTTTCCCCTGTCGGAAAATTTTTCAAAAGTTGGATTTTTTTTTCTCGTGTTTAAGAATGTTCTAAGTCGTGCAAGTAACTCGATGGACCCTCTAGAAGACAACAAATCTTAACTCGATTATGCGACCGTCTTGAACTGCCCTTCGAACCTTAGGGTTTGGGGCAGTACGGCGTGCCACATGTGAGGCGTTGGCTTGACCCTTCTACGGCTGGACCATTGGTACTGTGGCATGTAATGGATGTTTTTAAACTGTTTTCAAGTGTTGAAATATATTGGGGAAATCTTGGGTGCTTGATGATTCGATCGGAAAGTTTAACTTTTTCTATTTATCTGGAACGTGATACAATAATTGGAATCCACAGGTAGTTATGAGATAACTGATTTGAATATTATAAACATAGCAGTTTAGTCTCACATGATCGGTTGCCACGGAATTTTGATGCGATCAAAAGTCCGTCGCAATCACGTAGCGTACGCGGATACTCGCCGGGTAATTAAGTTTGCGACGAGCATTCGATCAGGACGTCGGGAATCTTGTTGAATTGCCCGACTTGATATTGAAAAGAGTTTTCGATAATGAGACTAAAATGCGGGGTTTATAATTGTTAGGCATGTGATGCCTAAGGAATTCATTTGGTTAGGCATGTGATGTCTAAGGAGGTTGCGGATTCCAACTGTTGTAGTTTTACACTTTCTTTTCTGTGACCGTAAGCGTAGTATGTGGTGTATCGCCGGCTTCGTTGCTATACATCAACGACAATCGGGATACGCATACTTGCTTACGTTGATGATATGAGATATTATGTGTTGCTGTGATATGTTATATTGGATCGTCGCTTTTGAATAGCCGGGGGTTTTATGTGAGATGAGAGTTTTTCTTTTTCATTCATGTAAAATTCATTTGTATGTAATATTTTTTTATTGGGGCACTTCCAGGTAGCGGAAGATGTCACCGTTGTATATTATTTACTTTTCCGCATTAGGTAGACCCAAGGCGGGGAGCACAAGTAACCGGGTTCTAGGGTCCAGTGGGAGACCATCTCGAGGAGTCGAGACCGGGTCTCCTAACCCTAGAATTGGCAGTGTTACTTGCCGCTCTCGTAGGGGTCTAGGGATGTGGGTTTGGCTATTCATCGCGACCGTGGAATCCGTGTTTTATACTGGCTCGTATTGAAAACATGGACGTCCTAGTATATCCAATATTTCATATATGTTCTTCTGCTGCAATGTTCTGTGATGAGATCATATTACTGCCTGAGACGAATGTTTATATATTATATATATGAGATATATGTTATATTGCAGATTTCGTTTTCAAAAGTGATGCTTGGGAAGCATAATAAAATGGGACTTCATTAATGAGATTAATGAAATAAAAGAAACCTAAGATGTTGTAGAAACTTGTTTATAAAAACTGGTAGCTACAGTTCTTGCTTAGCATAGCGGTGTTCCTTGTAGAACATCCAGTACCTTATTCGATAAGGAAAGGACCGAGATCCCTTCACCGGGAGTGACTCCTTTAGCAATAACTGGCAGATGCTACAAACTCGGTTTGTCTTTTGATTGCTTCTATAGTTCTTGCTTTGCATAGTGATATTTGTGAAATATCCTGCACCTTATTCGATGAGGAAAGGGCCGACGATCCCTTTACCGGGAGTGACCCCTTTAGCAAAACTAGAAAAGCCTAAAAAATACTCCATTTAAAATCACTCGATTCTACGACGATATCAAGTTCATTACGCAAAGGGTTTTCTGAAAAACCCATCGTAGCCCTCCGTCATTTCAGATAAGTACTTCTTAGTATTCGTGCTAAGTTTGTTGGCCTGCGTCAAGGCGTAGTGTGCGGTAGCTAACTAGTATTTATCTGCTTATGCATATGATGCAGATTGAGTTAGGGTAGTCGTGCGACTTTGTTGGCCTGCGTCAAGGGTCGTGCGGGTGGGTTTAATTCAATCAAGAAATGTACGGGTTGAACTTGACTAGCGGACTATGAGAGTTTGGCCTGCGTCAAGGTCATAGCGAGCTAGGGGCAAAATATTATTGGGAATTTCAAGAGTTGAAATTTGCAATGAGATTGCATACCTTCTATTAGATAGTTGGATCCCGATACCCGCTGCGAGTAAGAGTTACTCCTGGGAGAGTTTCACACATTACAATTAGCTGAAAGATTGGCGAACTTGTAGCGTGTAATTAATCCCGGCTAGTCTTTCCTTTTAGGGTTTGAAGGAAGATTTGACTAAAACAGTGGGAGACATCCTGATTAGATATATTAGATAACCAATCTAATCTTGCAAGAGCATACGCTGAGTGTTTTCTTCTCTCTCTTTCCAGATAGCGACCATATCACGCCTTAATCAAGATAATAAAACAGATATTTTGACCGAACCCGCTTGTTATACTGAGCTGAGGAACGTTGGTCCCGCTCCAACTTATAATTGTTATAAGACAGAGCAGGAAATTGGGGAATACCAGATTTCCCGAGCCGCCCAAACGAAGAAAGTGCATGTTGATGCATCATCTTTGGGTGTGTTCATTACACAGAACTGTTTCTCTATATCCTTTACGTCCTGGGTATGTGATACCGGATCAGGATCCCGTATATGTAATCTGTTACATGGGCTATAGATAGGTAGAGAACTGAGAACGGGTGATAAGTTTCATGAGACAGAAAACGGGGCAAGTGTTGCAGCCAAGTCTGTTGGTCACTGTCACCCTGTATTACCAGATTACATTGATTCTGAACAAATGTTATTAGATACCGAACCTGATATACAAAATCATGTCAGTCTCTTTATTAGTAAAGAAAGGATATAATTTTGTATTGTTGGATAATGTTTTGAACATTTCCTATATCAAGAGTTGATCGGTTCAGGCACGTTATCTAAAAGCATTGACGTTCTAAATCAAACTACAGTTCTTAGTATGAGGAACACACACAAGAGGAAGAGTTCAGATATGAAAAAATCCTTCTTGAGGTATTGTAGACTAGGTCATATCAATGCGACCCGACTGGTTGAAGTTACATGTAGATGCATATTTAAATTAGTTTGAATTTACATCTTGTGAAACTTACCAGTCATGTCACAAAGATTAGATGACCACAGCTATGTTTATTGGAAACAGAGAAAGAGTTAGTGAACTTTTGGGATTGATACATGCTGATGTATAAAAGTCCCCTGTCTACACATGCCAAGATCCGTTCTTTGTACTTCATTACATTCTTTGATAATCTCTTAAGATTCAGACATGTGTTCCTGTTGAAATATAAGTCCGAAGCTTTTGAGATATTCACAGAATACAAGTTATAAGTAGAGAACCCAAATACGGGTATAAGTATTATGTCCTTTGATGAGATCAAGGAGGAAAATACTTGAGCACGGAATTCCTGGACTATTCTAAAGGAGAATGAGATTCTCTCTCGGCATTACTCCTCCGTATACACCATAGTACGATGGTATATTGGGGCGGAGCAACAACACCTTATGTGATATGGTGTGCTCTATGATGAGTACTACTGAGTTTCCTATTTCCTTTTGGGAGTTATGCACTTGTGAAGCTGCATACCTATTGAATGTGGATTCAATAGTTTCCAACGAACTTCAGCCTCTCCGCCGATCTAGCAGGGTTCCTCACCCACCTGAGAGATACTTCGGTTTCTCTGTGACAGTGGGAGTGAGGATTGCATCATGAGATGATGACCCAACTAGTTTCGAGCTGGCCATCAGGAGTGGGACTCTGTAAGAATGGCTGGATGCTTATCGATCTGAGATGGAATCCTTATACACCAACAAAGTATGGACTTTGGTTGCTTTATCTGAAGGGTTAAATCCCCATCAGGAGCAAGTATATCTTGAGAAGATTACTTGGTGTACATGGAAAAGTTGAGACTTTCAAAGCTAGACTTGTTAAAGGTTTGCATCATAGACCAGGTATGGATTATGTTGAAACCTTTTCTAAGGATCTATGCTTAAAGTCCATCCAGATTCTACTTACCACGGCTACATACCACGACTACGATATCTGGTGGTTGGGTGTCATGACTACTTTTCTAAATGATGATTTGGAAGAGAGCGTCTGTAAGTACACAGCCAGAAGGCTTCGTAGACAGTGGGAGCAGCGGAAACGTGTGCAAGATGTTTTATATAATAAAACAAGCATCGCGGAGTTGGAACATCTATTTTGATGTGGTAGTCAAAGAGTTTGACTTCATCAAAATGGTAGATGAACCTTGTATATACAAAAGGGTAGTAGAGAGTATGGTGGTGATCCTCGTAGAGTACGTGGATGACATACTCTTGATAGGGAAGGAGTTTCCTATGCTACGCTCGGTTAATTTCCGCTTATCACAAGGATTCTCCATATAGGATCAAAGTGATACCTCCTATATCCTGGGTTCTTGGATCTATGAGATAGATCTAATTGGATGTTAGGATACTCACTAGTTGTAGTGAGATGGTATCAATCGATCCTGGGGAGAATCACTGGAAGGGTTCCAGGGTGATAAGGATGACTGAATGTCAGTCGCAGGCTTGTCTATACCCTCTGTGGAGGGACGGTATGTTGGAAGAGTTCCAAGCTAGATACCGTGATATACTAGATGATTAAAGGCAAGATACATCGTTACCAAGGATGCTACCAAAGAGGCAGTCTGGATATATATAAGTTCATAAGATGAACTTCGTTCCTACCATTGTGTGACAATGGAGTTGTGGCTTCAGCCAAGGAACTTCCGTCCCATCAAAAATCCAGATATAATTCTTAGGCAGTATCACCTGATCATGGAGATGGTTGATCACCAGGGAGATCGAGGTTAGGAGAGCAGACACAGAGGACAACAGCGCGGATCCACTCTCAAAGGCCTTTTTCCCAGTAGAGACTTTTATGGGATGGTTGAGTATGAGATACTTCAACCATAGCTAATTGTTGGGTATGCGATACCATAACAGATGGCCCTAGTGCAAGTGGGAGATTGTTAGTTATATGTATACCCTAGAGTCCATTACTGTACATGCGATGTATATTGTAGTGGATGCTAGGACATATATAGGGAGGACTTTCTTGCTCGACATGATAGTATGCTATCTGGTTGTACTTTATCTTAACATGTACTCTGATTGCCTCTATGTTACATGTTGATAAAGCCCTTAGGATATGTACTCGACTACTAGGACTATGATGAGATCATACTAGTGGGGCCACGGTAGTCGACGAGTACATCCTATAACTGTTCCTAGTCGAGGGTGTATCGAGACAGGGCATCGATACACCAGTGTAGACTAGCGTATACGCATCTTGACCCATATGATGGGCGATGGATGATCCCATATCCATCGGTTTTTGACATCAAGGATGGTGTACGGGTGCTCAGTGGAGACTGGGTACACTGGACGGACTCGCCGAGAACTCCCAGATGGTATTATACCATACGTCAGATGGCAGTTCTCTGGTGACACTGGTACAGAGTAGTCTGTTGACCCGAGATCGTCATAGAGTCTTGTGTGGTTCCCACTGTGCTTTGATTTCCATCATACCATGTCCAAGAGGGCATGCAAAAAGGTGGCTTTTGGGTACAGTCCCGAATCACATGGAGGCAATGAGCGATAGGAGGGGATTCGTCTCTCCCGGTATAGGGAGTTGATGTTGTGCTGTGTTCGATTGGCTATAACCGGAAATCCCTGGCCAGGGTTGCTGAGATTTACTGGTAAGTGTTATCAGTAGTTTCTCGAACTGTTATAGACCTCAAATCGACACGACTTATCAAGCTACTGGGGTCTGACGTTTACCACCCCTAGGCGAGATATGCGACATATCAGACGACGAGACCAGACTGTACGGGAGTGTTACTATTTGGATCCACAGGAGAATGTACAGGCTTGCTTGTTGATCTTCTGAGCGCTCAATACCTGGGTAGCTGTTACGTTTAGCTGACCGCTTGCAGCTTGTGGGTGTTTGATATGATCATCACCTACTGCCGACGTATTGACGATTCTTTAGAGTCCTACACAGAGGTTTCTTGACTCAGGCAAAACGGAGTAGGAGCACATATGTGATATGTGCGGGACCGAGGATAATGCGGTATGTGATATCGTATTGTATTCTCGCGATATTTGATATCAGCCGGGTCATCGGATCAAGTGTTGATTCGATGAATCGGTACGGATAAATATTAGTCGGTTATATGCGATATAGCCGGATTGTCGGATCAAGTGTTGATTCGATAATTTAATGTATAATAATATATATGATATATTAAATGACATTAACTAATATTTGCTCACTAAAAGATTCTTTTTCTCACTCGGGTAATACATTGATATATATGCGATATATGTTAATTGTATTATTTTATTTTGTTACGGTAAATATTATATATGTGATATATAATATTGTAACATGATATGATAACTAATTCAACTCGTTTAGTGGAGTTTAAACTTGATTAGGGTTCGGATTAGGGTTAAACTTTCTAGAAGTTTCTAGAAGGTTTTGTTTTGTTTTGTGAAAGATATTTGTTCATGACTCATTCTTTTAATTACCCAAAAACCCTAACCCTAGTCAATTCTCTACAAAGGTTAAGTGAACCATGGTTGCATAATTCTATCATATTATTATTTCCTATTCATCACAAATGGATTGATCTTCTTCTTCCTCCTTCATTCTTCCATGGAAAAGCTTGCTAGTTTTTCAAAGGTGATGAATAATAGTGAGAAAAAGATAAATAAATAGAGCAAAATTCCTACTTCATCATCCTCATCTTCCCTTGCCATTTAGATGAGGGTGTTCACATCATTTCATGAGTGTTAGCTTGTGTTAAAGAAACTTCGAGGTAGATCATCGTAGTATCGAAGATCGGAAGCAAAGGTTGCGTCTTTCTCTTCGTGGAACCTCTCGAGAGCCCGGAACTCGATGATCGCAGCGAAGGGACCACAACACGGAGCATATGAAGTGAAGGACCGGATCTACAAAGGTTGTAATCCCTCTCACTTAGTGTTAAAGTTGTTAACATGCTAGTTTTCGCCTAATCTCTAGTTTAAAGTTCCGTATTCGGGTAGTTCGGCACGGCTAAATTTTTATTCGGGCATGGTTGATGCCTCGTAGACCCTTGTGCGCGTGCCTAGCAACCCTACACGTGGATTAGTCCAAATCCGTATCTTTCTTAGATTTGGGTTTGGGGGGTTATGTTTAAGGATATGTTAGCCTTATTTGAGGCTAAGATCAACTTAAACGTTCGTTAAGGACACATTAGTCTAATTTTAGACTAAGATCGACTTAACGGGATCGTTTAGATCCGAAAAGAGAGCAATTGGGGGCTCTATCGCTTAGTTTAGTGACATCGTGGTCGATAAGTAGTTTAAGGACATTGCGGTCCAATGTTAGTTTTAAGACGTTGCAGTCAAGGTTAAGGATGTCATAGTCCGTGAGTTTAAGGACCTCACAGTCCGGTATTAATTTTAAGACATCACGGTCGAGGTTAAGCACGTCATAGTCCGTGAGTTTAAGGACCTCACATTCCGATGTTAGTTTTAAGACATCACGGTCGAGGTTAAGGACATCATAGTCCGGTATTAGTTTTAAGACATCACGGTCGAGGTTAAGGACATCATAGTCCGGTATTAGTTTTAAGACATCACGGTCGAGGTTAAGGACGTCATAGTCCATGAGTTTAAGGACCCCACAGTCCATAGCAGTGTGTGGTTGTCGGGACTCGTCACCTCTCTGACGACGTTGAGGATTACAACGATAGATATCAGAGGAGTAAAGAGATGTACCCTCGAACCGGGTGTAAATTGATTGGAAGAGTGGATGAGCTCAGTTCAATTTATATTGAGGACTTATGGACAGAATTGGGCCAAGTCCAGTTGAAAATGTTTAACATTAGGCTTTTACTTGGGCTCTACCCTTTTATAATGCATATCATTGGGCTCTGCATTAGATGTAATTAATGCATAGCATTTTAAAGTGGTATTCTGATAGTGTGCCACGTGGCTTGTCAGGCGCTTTGCGCCAATCAAAGAGCGCAATGTGCTAGCGCATGCGAAGGTGACACGTGTCACGCTCTGCGCTAAGCACAAGTCTGTTAGCGCACTGCGCTTTCTGAGTGCGCTGCGCCAGTGAATGAAACGTGGCGCGCTCTGGCGTAGTGCGCCAGTCCAAGAGCGCAGTGCGCTATTTAGAAGCGTAAACCGTTCTGTGGTTGACACGTGGCGCATTCTAGCGCAGTGCGCCAGTCCAATAAGCGCAAAGGCACATTTCAAAAGTGCAAGACACTGTCCAATAGCGCAGAGCGCATCTTGATCAATTTAAGATCAAAGAACAAGTTTTCTGTTCTCTTAAAAGAGGTTCTACCTCAAAATTCAAGAGCCAAGGTTCTTGTTCTCATCAAAAGGCTGTGCCTTTATAAATCAAAAGATCTAGGAATGAAGTAAATTACTTCTTTTTTAATCTTTTATGATTAGATCTTTCTTTGATCTTTTATTTTTATTGAAGATCTTGATCTTGTTCTTAGATCTTTGATCTTTTTAGAAGATGGTTCTTCTTTTTGTGAGATGTTTTCATCTCTGTTCTTCCAAGAATTTAATTCTTTACCTTTAAAGATGAAGAAAATGATCTTTTTTCTTCAAAGGCTTGCCTTTCTTTTTCTTTGAGGTTTTTCTCAAAGTTTTCAGAAGGTTCTCTCTATTCTGTGTATGTGTGAGACTTGGAGTCTAGGGGCCTTTATATAGGGTCAATTGATTTGTTAAGTTATTTACAGAGATCTTTCTCTGATTGATCTGAGGATATTTCCCTGGATCTTTGATCCTACGGCCTCTGTTTTACAGAAAATAATCATCTTATTTTAATAAGATTGGAAAGATCTTTCTAAAATTTTAATTCTGATTAATTAATAATTTATTATTTAAATTCCAGTGCTGCCGCAATTGGCGCTAGCGCGTCTGCGTTTGACACGTGGTGCGCAGCGCAACTGCGCTAGCGTGCCTGTGTCTGACACGTGGCACGCAGCGCAGAGCGCAAGTGATCTGAAGCGTTGCTTCACTTTAAAATTTGAATTTTTAAATAAAGCTTTGCTCTGATTGGGGGTGCGCTGCTTGTTGGAGATAGTGCCCTCAGAGTCAATTATTGGATCACAGGCACGTGATTGCAATGATTGAGGGAGGACCTATTCCGGTAGGACAGTCTTACTCAAGATAATAGTATGCTATCTGGTTTATCTTTATCATCGTGTACTGCTTTAGGTGACCTTACAGGTTACTATTGCACGTTGATAGAGCCCCTAGGATTCTTGCTTGACTGCCAGCAGTATGAGGACGATCATATACGTGGGAGCTGGAGTCTATAAGCACATCTTTAAAAGGTCTTTAGTCGTGGGAGTTTCGAGACAGGGCATCGATTCTCCATAGTAGACTAGTGTATACAGTCGAGACCCCGACGAGGGGCGGTGGCCGGTCTCATAAGCCACTGGTGTCAGTTGGTTCACCTAAGATGTATACAGGTGCTCATTGGGTTATGAGTACACCGGACAGTACTCGCCGGGAACCTGCTAGTTGGTCTTATACCAGACGTCAGATAGCAGTTTCCTGGTGACATGTGTACAGGTTAGTTCATCGAGCTGAGATCGTCATTTGTATCGTGTGAGTTCCCACTGTACTTTGATTACTACCCTACCACGCTCAAAGGAGACGTGTAAACAGGTTTTAGTTGGGTACAGTCCCGAGCCATATGGAGGCAGTGAGCGGATCTGCAGGGGTTCGTCTCTCCCGGTATTGGTGGTGAGATCGCGCTGTGTCTAGGAGAGCCATTATACAAAGCCCTCGACCGAGGCAGGAGATTTACTGGTAGGTATTCCAGTAGTATCTCAGGGTGTTCTGGGCTACACTCCAACACGACTTGTACCGCTATTGGGGGTCTGACTTTTACCAACCCCTTAAGCCCGCCATGTGATGCTCATAGACGAACGGACCGGACTGTACGGATATTGTCACTGACAGGCTCAGTAGGGTGTCAGGATGAGTTTGCTCACAGACGTCCCTTTTGGTCAATAGCTGGTGGCCTGTCACGTATGGCTAATACCTCTGACGTGCTAGTGGTTAAATCCACAGCCATAGTAGTGATGAGTCTTTAGAGTCCCCCACACAGACAGTTACTCAAGTTTCGGGCAAAATGCTGTAGAAGCCGTATGGAGATATGGCAGGGTTCGATCAGATACGTGCGGTATTGCACGGATTGTGATCGGACGGATTTTACTAGCGGGCTTTGGTTTAAACCGGATCCTAGTATTAGACAGTGTAGATTTTGTCCCTTTGCATTTGTGTTCAGTGGGAATACAAATGCGGGCATGTATATGCAGTCACGGGGTTTTCTTATAATTTACTACGGGATCAGTTTTCTGAAGTTGCCAGCTTGCATTCCGTTCTGGCCAGTTTTCCTTTGTCCTTTCCCAGACGGACTTTTCCGATGGAGGGGCTAATTTGTAGTTGTGCAAATTAGTTTTTGCGGAGGGGTTCATTTGTAAAATGGAGGTATCATGATTATCTAGCATCATTAGATTCCATTCTTTTCTTGTGATCATTTTCACTTGCATTAATGGTGATAGGAAATGAAAGGATTTGGATGTGGTCACCCCTTTGCTTTTATAACTCTCACCTTCCTTCATGTTTTAATTCCTCCACCATTTTGATCATGATATGGGGCCGGCCACATTGCTAGATGAGAGGGGAGAGGATTCTTTGTGTGAAAAATGATTCATATCTCATTTTCTCTACTTGCCACAAAACTCAACATCTCCAAAGTTCATAGTTCATTCTATTCCTCCATCAAGGAAACTTCACCCCAAAGAGACATAGATTCTACACTACACCTACAGTACTCTTGGACACGTCGGCTTGCCAACTTCGCGCCCGAGTTGCCTCGGTCCAGAGGTGGGAGCCCGTAAAAGAAAACGGCTACGTGGTGCCCTTTCCGACGAGGAGGCGACGGACGGAGATTCCGCGAGAGATCGGAGTGGAGACGAAGACCAAAGGACTCGGATCGCTTGGTATATCTCTCTTCCCATCTTTTTGTTTGCTAGTAGCTAGGTTAATGGCCCGATCCGGGATTTTTGTGCGCGGTGGTGCCGGTTTACTAGTTTGTAAAGTTTTTCGTTTCCGCGTTTCCTTCGTCGGATCGACGGCCGGGGCGCCGCCGTGCACTTACACTGCCTTGGGCACAGCGCTCCTGGCGCTGGCGTGTCTGCTTTTGACATATGGCACCAGCGCGCAGCGCAAGGAATCTGAAGCGTTGCTTCAATTTTTGAATTTTGAAATTCAAACAGAGCTTTGCTCTGGTTGGGGGAAACAAATGCCCCTCACTATTGCGCTCACGTGGCGCACACGTGAGTACAGCGGTGGCAACATCTGAGTCCTTAGATCAACTCAGAAGTTGAGGAGGCGCTTCAGCGCCTATAAATATGACCCTTGGTCCTCAGATGATTATCATCTTCAAGAATTTTTATCTCAGAGCCTTGCTCTCATTTCCAAGAACTTCAAGAGTTAAAACTTTAGAAAATTTTAGATAAAAATTAAATTAAATTAAATTAATTTTAATTAACAGAGCCTTGCTCTCATAGATCTTTTGATATAAAGAAAACCCCTTTGGGGTTTCATAAATAGAGTTTTGCTCTCCATAGATCTTTAATCTAAAGAAAACCTTTTTAGGGTTTCATTAATAGAGCTTTGCTCTTTGACAATGTAAAGATCTTTTGATCTTTTAATGAAGAACTCTTAAGAGTTTTTTTTAATGGATCTTTAAGATCCTAGAATTTTAATTCTTAGTGTTGAATATGTATGCCCTAGAGGCCATTATTGTATAGTACTAGTTTGTATAATACATTTTGGAGGCTTGGGATATATATATATATATATATATATATATATATATATATATATATATATATATATACGGGTTTACGACAGTCTTGCTCGATATAGTAGTATGCTAGTTGGTTTGTTTCTATCTTAATATGTGTATATGTTTCTTTTAACATATCGCTAAAAACATATTGATGGAGCCCTGAGGATTTTTGCTTGACTACCGGCGTTATGATGGCGATCACACTAGTGGGGGCTGGGTAGTCTATAATTACATACTTATTTTCGTCCCTAGCAGCACATCCTTATTTCTGTACAGATTTTTTTTCAAAATACATAAGGAATACCTTAGCCTGAGCACAAATTATAAATTTAAATTGCTTTATAACAGCAAGAAAGCACTTGTAGCTCATTGGTAAAGCCTTTCACTGCTGTGACATAACCCCTGTATTCGAATCCCCTCAACCACATATTATCCCAATGTTTGCTCTGGATGCTTCACACAGGTTCACCGCCGTACTCGGCGAGGACCAGGCTCCACCCTGGATGCATCACACGGGTTCACTGTCGTGCTCTGCGAGAACCGGGATCCGCTCTGGACGTTTTCCACGGGGTCAGAAGTGACGTTATCCGCGTTCTACGTAACTAGGAATTTTGCTCTAGATGCTTCATACGGGTTCACTGCCGTGCTCGGCGAGGACCATGCTCCGCTCTGGATGCTTCACACGGGTTCACTGTCGTACTCTGCGAGGATCAGGATCCGCTCTGGACGTTTTCCACGGGGTCAGAAGTGACGTTATCCGTGTTCCACGTAACCAGGAATTTTGCTCTGGATGGTTCACACGGGTTCACTGCCGTACTCAGCGAGGACCAGGCTCCGCTCTGGATGCTTTATATGGGTTCACTAACGTGCTCTGCGAGGACCAGGATCCGCTCTGGATGTTTTCCACGGGGTCAAAAGTGACATTATCCGCGTTATACGTAACCAGGAATTTTGCTCTGGATGCTTCACACGGGTTCACTGCCGTGCTCGGCGAGGACCAGGCTCTACTCTGGATGCTTTACACGGGTTCACTGCCGTACTCTGCGAAGACCAGGATCCGCTCTGGACGTTTTCCGTGGGGTCAAAAGTGACGTTTTCCGCGGGGTCAAAAGTGACATTATCCGCGTTCCACTTGGCCAGGAATTTTGCTCTAGATGCTTTCCACGGGTTCACTACCGTGTTCGGCGAAGACTAGGCTCCACTCTGGATGCTTCACATGGGTTCACTGCCGTGCTCTGCGAGGACCAGGATCCGTTCTGGACATTTTCCACGGGGTCAGAAGTGACGTTATCCGCGTTCCACGTAACCAGGAATTTTGCTCTGGATGCTTCATACGGGTTCACTGCCGTGCTCGGTGAGAACCAGGCTCCGCTCTGGATGCTTCACACGGGTTCACTGCCGTGCTCTGCGAGGACCAGGATCTGCTCTGGACGTTTTCCACGGGGTCAGAAGTGACGTTATCCGCGTTCTACATAACCAGGAATTTTTTTGCTCTAGATTCTTCCCATGGGTTCACTTCCGTGTTCGGCAAGGACTAGGCTCCGCTCTGGATACTTCACACGGGTTCACTGCCGTGCTCTACGAGGACCAGGATTCGCTCTGGACGTTTTCCATGGGGTCAGAAGTGACGTTATCCGCGTTCTACGTAACCAGGAATTTTGCTATGGATGCTTCACACGGGTTCACTGCCGTGCTCGGCGAGGACCAGGCTCCGTTCTGGATGCTTCACACGGGTTCACTGTTGTGCTCTGCGAGGACCAGGATCCGCTCTGGACGTTTTCCACGGGGTCAGAAGTGACGTTATCCGCGTTCCACGTAACCGGGAATTTTTTTGATTATATCCGCATTTCACGGAGTTAGGATTTGACTCTCGGTCATCTGTACACCGCCGAGTCATGGAACTGGGAGTTGCCGCTGTTCCGCTTTGCTTGATGTTGTGTATGCTGTAATGAGACGAATATTGAAATGATCTCCAGGCTATCTGTGACCCGTCGAGATTTGGTTTCTTCTTCTGATGAAACCTGGGGAGGAGGAGTGTAATTCCTTTTTTGTTTGTGCCCCTGGATTGTATACAGGGATTGATATGACATCACCTGTAGGGCATACATTTCATTTTTATTTTTTATTTTATTTCTTTCTGCGATGCTCTATCATTTCAGCTTTTTATATCGTGAAGGTCGCTATTGCCTAATCATTTCGACTATTTTTTCGCGGTGCCCAATCATTTCGGCTATTTGTTTTATTTTTACTCGCTGCTTTTTATTGTGAGTTGCCCAATCATTTCGGCTATTTCGCATGCATATATTTTTTTACTTGCTAATTTTTATTTGTAAGTTGCCCCATCATTTCGGCTATTTCGTATGCATGTGTGGCTTGCTGTCTTTTCGCTGCAAGCTTGGGGTTAGACACCGATTCAGCATCAGCACCGCTACAACTGGAATATTTCCAGGAGCGAATCATCATTTGCCTCTGTCGATATTGAACAAAGATGGTTTAGTAAACAGGGTTAGCATTCTGTCGACTAAGGCTTTTGACTTTATGAGCCGTAAGGGTCTCATAAAGGTATTTCTCCATGCGAGTCATGAGGATCTCGTAGGTGTGTTTTCTCCTTAGGAATCGTGAGGACTCCTAAGTGTATGGCCTCTTGTAAGTCGTAAGGATCTTACAAGAGAATTTCTCCTTATAAGTCGAGAGGACTCACAAGGGTTGCTCACCGTGTAGACATATCCCTAGTCACGGATGGGACTTTGTTAGAGAAATGTTTATTCACGCCCGTGGATTGTATACAAGGGTCAGCGTTGAGCCGCTTGTAGGGCAGTATTGGAGGTTGTGGGGGTTGCTTAAGAACAGGTTCAGGTCTCTGTAGCTTAAGACTTTCAAATCTTATGAGCCATGAGGGTCTCATAAGAGGATTCTCCTAACGAGTCGTGAGGATCTCGCAAGTGTAATTTCTCCTTAGGAATCGTGGGGATCCCTAAGTGTGTTGCTCCCTTGTGAGTCATAAGGATCTCACGCGGATGATTTCTCCTCACAAGGTCGAGAGGACCCTGTAAGTGTCTTTTAATGAGGTTGCGCCCTTTCGGGTTTTCACAAACACTCGCCGGTAGCCCTGCTGCTTTTACTCATGGAGCCCTTTCGGGTTTTCATCCGTGCCCATTTTTCTTATGGACATACCGTTTCTCTCTCTCTCTCTCTCTCTCTCTCTTTCTTTTAAATCGAACGAGATTGCACCATTTCGGGTTTTCACAAGGCTCGCCGGTAGCCCTGCTGTTTTTACTCACGGAGCCCTTTCGGGTTTTCATCCGTACCCATTTTGCTTATGGACATACCGTGTTCTTCTTTTTTCTGTTCTTTTTATTTATTTATTTTTGTATCAGCTATGGGGTGCTGCAGCCCACCGTAGTTTATCGACATCTCGGTCAACAGTTAGTTTTAGGATATAGTGGTCCGTCGTTAGTTTAAGGACATTTCGGTCTGTTGTTAGTTTAGGGACGTTTCGGTCCGTCGTTAGTTTAAGGACGTTTCGGTCCGCTGTTAGTTTATGGACGTTTCGGTCCGCCGTTAGTTTAAGAACGTTTCGGTCCACTGTTAGTTTAAGGACGTTTCGGTCCGTCGTTAGTTTAAGGACGTTTCGGTCCGTTGTAAAGTAAGCCGGCTACTACTTATAGAGTTTGGGCTTAGGAAGATAGCGAGCGGACATAGTCGTCGTCATCTATCATTGACCTAGGCCGTGACTCGTCAAGCGTAGTACTTCTTCAGGAAGCGACCGTTTATTGGCCTGAAAGGTATTTCACCATGCATGTCCATGAGTAGATAAGCTCCACCCTGGTAGACCATGTCTATGATGTACGGGCCTTCATAGTTCGGTTCGAATTTTCCCCGCTTGGCGCGATTGGGGATCATAGGTCTTTTGACCACTAGCATAAGTTCTTCTTGGCGGAATGTCCTCGGCCTGGTCAATCTTTCATATGAGCACGTCAACTTTGCTTTATAAGCTTCCAGATTTTGTTGCGCTATAAGCTGGGTTTCATCAAGGGCATCGAGCTCCTCAAGCCGAAGGTAAGCATTCTCTTCGTCCATCAGCTCATAATGGACTGCCACTCGTAGAGAGGGCAACTCTATCTCGAGGGGGAGTACTGCTTCTGTACCGAATACCAACGCGTACGGCGTTGTGTTCGTGGCCGTCTTGAACGTAGTTCGATACGCCCAGAGAGCTTCTTGCAGTCTCTCGTGTCAGTCTTTCTTATTTCGGGACACCGTCTTCTTCACTATCTTTGTCAAGGTCTTATTGAAAGCTCAGCTAGACCGTTAGCTCTGGGATTGTAAACTGAGGAGTATCTCCAGTGTATGTTGTGCTGTTGCGCGAAGCGGCTGATCTTGTGGCTTCTGTAGGCTGGCTCATTATCGGAGATGATCTGTCGAGGAGTTCCAAACCGATAAATAACGTGCGTCTTGAAGAAGTGGAGAATATTCTCCGTCTTCACTTCCCTCAGCGGTACTGCTTCTGCCCATTTGGAGAAGTAATCAGTTGTCGCTAAAATGAAACGATGTCCTCTGGATGATGCAGTTCGGTAGGGCCGATTATGTCAGTTTCCCATATTTCGAACGGCCAGCTAGCCACCGTTGGATGTATTGGATTTGGATGCTGATGGATAACGTCCTCATGAATCTGGCATGAGTGGCATTGCTTCACATACTCGAGGTAGTCCTGGATTATCGTGGGCCAATAGTAGCCCATCCGTTTGATCTTCAACTTCATCTTCGGCCCGGCTTGGTGAGAACCGCAGAGTCCGTCGTGAGTTTCCTGAATGACTTTTTTCGCCTTTTCAGGTCCTAAACATCTTAACCACAGAGAATCAAATGACATCTTGTACAGAGTATCATTGACGAAGGCGAAAGATAGGGCTCGCTTCATGAGCCGATGCTTCGAGGACGCATCTTCAGGCGTTCGACGGGATTTAAAGTAGTCTATAAAGACTTCTCTCCAATCCTCAAACTTTTCTTGGTCTTTTACTTGTAGAGCCATTTGCTCGGCCGCCCCTTTTTCTTTGGATGACTCTGGAGATATTTCTGCCGGAGCAAGAACCCGACGGCTTTGTACCACGATTTTTACGTCATCGAGGTTCTCATCGGCCAGCTTTTTAGCGAGCTTGGCTAATGCATCCGCTTTGCTATTTTCCGCACGCGGTATGCTTTCGAGGGTGTAGGAAGAAGTTTGGGTCAGCAGTTGCTGCACACTCTCGCCGTACTTTACCAACTCTGGTTTGCACGTTTGGTAGTCGCCATTTACTTGACTGACGACCATCTGGGAGTCTCCATATATGAGGAGGTTTTCAATTCCCATGTCCATGGCGATCTCGAGACCTGCTATCAAAGCTTCGTATTCGGCTTTATTGTTCGTCCTCGGCTCTGTCAAGGAGAAAGCGAATCGCATTATCCCTCTTTGTGGGGTCACGAAGATGAGGCCTACCCCTGATTTGATTATGGGCGTGATTTGTTTGCGCTTCTTTATGGAAGACGCTCCATCAAAATAAAGTTCCCATCGGGTATTACCACCGTCGATCGCATCAAATGCATGTTCGTCTGGCAGTTCGCAATTCAAGGGAGAATTGGCCGGTATCGGATGTTCGGGGAGGAAATCGGCGAAGGCCTGGCCTTTCACTGCCTTACGAGGTTGATAAGTTATTGAGAACTCCATCAAGAGCAAGGCTTATTTAGCGAGTCGCCCCGTCAGTATGGCCTTTGACATCAAATATTTGAGGAGATCCACCTTCGATATGAGACGGACTTCATGTGCCAACGCATAGTGCCTGAGCTTTGTTATCGTGAAGATCAACGCTGGGCAGTATTTTTCGATGGGAGAATAATTGCTTTCTGCCCCCAGGAGAACTCGACTCAGGTAGTAGAGAACTCTTTCTTTCCCTTGGTCGTTCTCTTGTGCCCATAATGCGTCTAAGGAACCTTCGAAGGCTGTTGTATAAAGAATAAGGGGCTTTCCCTTGACCGGAGCGTCCAGCATTGACGGGTTCTGCAGATACTGCTTGATTTCGTCCAGCGCGCCTTGGCATTTGTGATCCCAGACGAACGGGGTTCCCTTTTTCATCAAGTGACTGTAGAGGCGACACTTGCCAGAGAGATTGGCTATAAATCGTTGGATATACGCGAGCTTCCCTTGGAGAGACCGCAATTGCTTAAGAGTCCTTGGCGGGGGCATTTCCATGATCGCCTTGATCTTTGACGGATCTATCTCGATACCTCGGTGCCGGACAATGAATCCTAGGAATTTGCCCGAGGAAACTTCGAATGCGCATTTAAGAGGGTTGATCTTTAAATTGTATTGCCGAAGGCGTTGAAATACGATCTTCAGATGCTCAATATGTTCCTCGTATGATTTTCTTTTCACCACGAGGTTGTCGTTGTAGCATTCGACGATTTCATGTATGAGGTCATCGAAGATCTTCGTCATGGCCCTCTGATAGGTGGCACCGGCGTTCTTTAGACCGAAGGGCATCACCTTGTAGCAAAATATACCCAAAGGGGTCTGGAAAGCGGTGTGCTTCTGGTCCTCGGGATGCATCTTTATCTGATTGTATCCCGACGAGCCGTCTATGAAGGAGAAGACTTCGTGAGTGGACGTATTGTCTATCATCAACTCGGTGACCGGTACTGGGAAGTCGTCCTTCGGGCAAGCTTTATTGAGATCCCGAAAGTCTACACATATGCACCGTCCCATTTTTCTTCATTACTGAGACGATGTTGGCGATCCAGTCAGGATACTGAACTTCTTGGATGAAGCCAGAGTCAATTAGCTTCTTGACCTCGGCGTTGATACTCATCTCAAGCTCAAGCCACATTCTCCTTGGCGCTTGTTTGATTGGCCTAACGTCCGGGGATATCGCCAATTTGTGGACCGCAATTTCTGGATCTAGTCCTGACATTTAGGAATAGTTCCATGCGAAGCAATCTCTATGCTGCAAAGCACGTCTTTTAGCGCAGCCACCCTTTCTTCAGATAACAGCTCACTAACGAATGTCGGTCGCGGGTCACTTGTCCCCAAATCAATCTTCTTGAGGTTATCTGCAGTAGTATGTATTCCATCTTCCAGCTCTTTTGGCACCGGTGGAAATTCTGAGATTACCTCGTCATCATTATTTTCGAAGCACCAGGGGAGGTCACCCCTATCCTCAGGCTCTTCTTTTGATAGTGTTATCATATGACAAGTATGAGCTCGCTTCCACGACCGATGTTGATCTGGTTCTACTCTCGTGGCTTTGGGTTCATGCTTCTGCGGCGGTGTTACCCTCCAACTGCTGGATAGAGCGAATTTTCCAAGCTGATATTGATCTTCGACCCAGTTCTTGAAGGTGAAGCAGTCTTCGAGAGGATGTCATATTGCTCGGTGATAAGAGCAATAGTCTGGGTGAGAGACCTCATTTTCTTGCTCAGGATTTTTAGACTCCGGAAGTGTAATCATTTGATGTTTTATAGTGAGGTCAAGTATCTTTTTTGTCTTGTCTTGAGGAAAAGAGTATGCTCGACTCATCTTCTTCATAAAGGACAAATCCGGACCGCCCGATTCCCGATCGCGTGACTTCTTGGTTCCGCTTCGTCGCTGTCGAGCGCCTTTTCCGCTCTTTGACTTGTTTCTGCCTCTGCGTCGGGCCTTTTGCACAACGTGTTGACAGGGAGGAGCCTTTTCATCTTTCGCAGCCTGCTGGAGAAGGCGTTGCGTCCTGGCTTTCTCATAGATGGCCATTTCGCGATTGTGGTCGTCTCGAACCTTTTGACCAGCTTCCCTTATAAGCTTGTCCATTTGTTCTTCGAACGACAGACTGGGCATTTTCACGTCGGGGGCTCTTTCTGGTTCAGGGTCAGCATTCTCCCATTGAGCATCTCCTTCTTCGTCGAAGTCACATACGACATAGCAGTCGCGGAATAACTCCCATTTTTGGACCAAACATATCCAAGCCCGATCGGTTCCATTCTCCCGTTGGGCAACTTGCGTTGAGTTCCGGGAACGTTCCAGATCCTGTCATAGAACTTAGCTTTTCGAGCGGTCTGTTTGAAGGGTATCCCTTGGCGCTTCAATAGCATTTTCAAGCCTTCTGTGTAATATCTAGGCAGATGGATGGTCTGGAGCCTGTCAAGTGTAGAATCCACGCCATGCCAAATCTTTTTCTCCACTTTGGTTTCCGTGGATCGGTAGAATAGGATTGCCAGTTCTCCTTCTCATCCGGGAGGGACATAGAACGTCTGCAGCTCTTCCACCCTGTAGGTATCAAGCGTGTCTAGTTCTTTATGATGTTTGAACGGAACCATAGTAACTTGCAAACTTTGCTCTTCATCATCGAATGTTTGTATTGAAGGCCGAGCGGAGAATACAGCACGAACCTCATCTTCCGAGTCACTACCAAAGATTAACATGGGAGCGGACGGTCCTGGCTTATTGTACCGAGGTGGGCCTGAATAAACCATCTCTTCCTCTTCCTCAGTATCACTCCCGAAGACGGAAATGGTGGTGATAGTTTTGTTCTCCGGTTTGTGACATTTTTCCATGTCTTCGAAATCTGGCGGGAAATATTTTGCATCTTCATACTTTCGGACTTCATTTACGGAGAATGGATTCAGCTCTCCTATTACGGTATACTCGAGACCATCCTTAAAGTATTTCATACACTGATGTTGTGTAGAAGGGATGATGTTGTACTCGTGTAACCAAGGCCGACCGAGCAAAGAGTTATAGCATGTCTTGGCATCAATGACATGAAATTTAATATCCGTGACAAGCAGCCCAAATCATAACGTCAATATCACAGACCCGAGAGTCCGCGATGATTGGGAGTCGAAACCGGAGATGGTAATTTTATCGCGAGCGAGATGTTGAACGCTCATGCAGATTTCCTTTAATACCCGTACGTTAAGGAGATTGACGGAGGACCCATTGTCGACCAGGATTTTGCCTATCTTTATATCGTAGCAGTACCCTGAGACATAGAGGGGGCGGTTATGCTCGCATGTCCCAAGGAGAAGGTCTTCGTCGCCGAAGGTGATATCGGCTGTGTGTACTTCCTCCAGCCCGTCCTTCATCTTTTCTTCAGCGAGAAAAACTTGGAATTGCTCTGGCTCTTGTAGCGCCTGGATTAATGAATCTCTTGCTTCTTTGGATAGTAGAAGGGCGTCGAGAATACTGAGCTGCGAGGGTAACTTTCTCAAGTGCGCCAGAACATTATAGTCCACCTTACTCTTCTTTGGCGGGTCCTTGACGGTCAATTCTTTCATGACTTGGTCATCCAGGGCGATATCCTCAGAGACCTTTTCTTTTCCCTTATCTTTTCTACTCGTAGGTCCGAGATTCTTTTCTGGAAGTGTGCGATTGCGTAGCTGAATGTTTTCACAGGCCTTCGGTTCTTCCTCCTTCCCTAAGGTGGATTCTTTAAAGAGAGGGCCAAGAGCCATCTCTTCGCCAGAGTCGCTCCCAAAAGTGAGAACTTGTAATCCTCCGGTGTTGATTGTGCGACAGTTACCGGTAGTTCTTTTATGCTCCTCGATCGCACTTCTTTGCTCCCGACGAGTTTTGCGTTTCATCCGCTTAAAATGTTGCCGGTGAGCAACATATCCTTGCCACCATCTTTTAAAAGCGTCGCACTCTTCAGTAGGGTGTGAAATCATTCGATGATATGAGCAGTAGCTAGGATATGTTTCTGCTTCACCGGGAATGTTTCCTTCGGAAAGTGGAAGCTTCATTCCCATTGATATGGCTTTAGCAAAACTTTTCCTCATCTTGAACTTATTTTTATCCGCGACGGATGTTCCTTGATTCGGCGGGAGTGTCTCGACTCTTTCATCTAATCGCCGGCGTTTGGCTCTTTCAAATATGGCCATCTCACGCTCCCGATTGGCTTTACTTTTCAAATGAATCTCATTCAGGAAGGCGTCGATCATTTCGTTTGACGGGCATAGAAATTCCGGCTCGGGACCTGCCTCCAGTCTCTCTGCGCGGGGAGCTTCTTCATTGTCTAGCGATGAATGAGAGACCACATGGCAGCTTACTACGTAATCCTCAGATCCATCCGACGAGTCTTCTTTATCATCTTCATCCTCAAGGACGTGGCTGAGGAACTCTTGGAGCGTGATTGGAGTCCGCGCCTTCTGGTTATACTCTTCCAGCGCGTCGATCTACTTCTGTAAGTCTGTTCCCTTGTCGCCAGGCTTCACGGGCTTCTTGGATTTCTTCTTCTTTTCGAAGATTTCGGCGGCTGGGTGTGAGCACTTTGGCTATTACCACCGATTTTTGGAGTCGGTCACGGTTTTAGCATCCCCTGGATGATCGCAGGCTCCAGCGGGTTCTTCTACCTGATCGCCGGGCATGTCTGGAGATTATTCAGTATCCTTTTGTTTTGGCCAAAAGAACGACCTCCCATGGGGCTTCTTCAACAAAAGAGCACGTTGCCCTCGGTGTGTCCATCTTCTTAGGAGTGTGCGGTTGTGGTGGGTTCACTTTCCACTTCTCAGACAGCGCGAACTTGCCTTGCTGGTACTGATCCTCGATCCATCCTTTAAAGACGAAGCAATCCTCGATCGGATGGCTTACCATTCAGTGGTAAGGGTAATAATTGGGATTATTCACTTCACTGGTTGCGGTGGTCGCCTTGGATTTGGCAAATTGATAAGTCTGTTGCGCACCGCCAGCTCGAACAGCCTCTTCATTTTATCCTGCGGGAATGAGTAAAGGCGCTTTATTTTCTCATTGTAATATCGCCGTCTCTCCTCCAATTGATCCGCTAGTCTTGAAGCACTGGGATGCTGTTGGGTGTTCGCAACGAAGGTTGCCTTCCCTTTACCCTTGTCGTTCCGCGGTTCCGGCTTCGGGGGAGACGGTCTGTGACCCATTTGATCCATCTGGGCTAGCTTATCGATTAAAGCCTGGAACATGGTCGGTTTAAAAAACATCATGAACTGTGAAATAGTTGCATGAGGGTCTAGGGTACCCACGAACATGCCCACCGCTGGTGCTTCTTCGATGCGCTGCTCGAACTTTGACCACAGATTCCGCCATCGGATTGTGTATTGAACCCAAGTTTCGCCTGGCTTCACCCTTGCATTGATCAACACCGTTATTGAGGTGCGTTTGCTGGCGCTCGCGAATCGCTGGGTGAACAATAACTCCATTTCTGCGAAAGTTTTAATGGAGACGTTTGGAAATTCGGAGTACCACTCAAACGTCGTCTCTAATAAGCTGCCGACGAATTGGCGGAGCAAAAGCTTATCATCGGCCCCGGTATTGTCGCACAGAGCTCTGAACTGGGCGACGTGCTGGTGGGGATTGCCCGTCCCTTTGTACACATGGAATTTCGGGATCGTATAGCCCGGCGGGTATTTTATCTGATCATACCAGCCTGGATACGGTCGCCCAGTCTTCACGACCTGGCCAGCTGCTTCATTTGCCTGGTGAACTCGTATTTGTTGAGCAATATAATCATCCAGGGCGGACTTGGAGATAGTTTCCTCCTTGGCTGCTGAAAGAGCCGGAGGAGGGTTCGACGTCTCTCCTCTGTCATCTTCAATTATTACTGGAGGATCTTCGGCTGGGGGATCCGGCTGGATCATCATGCCCACCATATCTTGGAAGAGCAGGGCCATTCGCTTTATATTAGCCACCTGCTCTGCGTCTTGTTTGTCCTTCTTTTCGAGGACTTTGCGTAGGAATTCGGCATCAGTCTCGTGTTCGTGACGTTGTTCCGATGACGCCTCCGGGCTTTCTTTTGGTCCGGTGAGTGCGGCCATGGCAGTCAGCATTTCCTGAAGCTTCTGCTGTTGCTGTTCCTGAGCTCTTGTGATGGATCGGGTGAGTGGTCGGTGGCCCGTAGAAGCGCGGCTATCCTCTTTTCCGGATGCCATGTAAACAGTATGCACCACCATGCCCCCAAACTTAGGGCGTCTGGGCTCAGTGCCTTTGACATTTGTCGCAGGCATGAGGATCTTCTCCGGCCTTCTCTTCTTATGAGCGGTCGAAGTTGAGGGGCCGCTGCAGTGGGCACCCAAGTAGTCGTCATCTTTTGTGGCTTAACAAGATGGTTTTCTTCCTATCGGACCTTCAGCTTCTTCTGCTGGCGGGAGAAATTTGGATCAATCACAGAGTCTTGTACTTAACACCAGACCTTGTAGATTTTAGAGGATAGCCGTTGAGGGGGCTGTTCCGGCTTCATTTCTATGACGGTCTCCACTGGTGGCGGAGATCTTTTCAGTACGGTGGTAGGAGAATTCCCGCGCACCTTATTCAGCAGCTCGAAGCTGTTCCAGGTTAGAACAGCAGCATTGATTTCCATTGTTGGGGCTGGTGGAGTTAGCCCAGAGGAGGAGTTGCCCCCGTCCTTCCTTACCCGGCGCCAGTGGAACGTCGAGCGTGTCGATCTGATAGAGTTGGTTCGGTGACGAGGATGGCTTTGTCTTGCCCCCTGTTCAGGTGAGGGGCTGTTGCTGGTGTCAGCCTGTTGAAAACTGATGTCCTTTAAGAAGCAGTATCCAATCGGTTGAAAACAGACTTCTGAGCAGGGACAGGAGCCGGAACAGTCAGTCTTGTAAAAACTGACCCTTTGGTTGGAGAAGCCGCCTTGACGACTTCGGGAGCAGGGTTGGTCACACTTTTCGGAATAACCTTTTCTTGAGTTGCAGGCTTCATCACGGGCCCACAGGAATTTTGGCCCAGTCTGGCGAAGACCGAGGAGTTGGAGCTGGACGACCCGTTGAGAGGGGCCACAGTAGCTGTAAGCCGATCGAAGACCGATTTCTTGGGAGCTTCCGGTGTTGGCACAGGAGCGGTGAAGCTCGCCGACGGGAGCATGGTTCCGAAAAACATTCCTGTGGTGGCTTGAGTGACCTGTTCCACGGGAATCATGAACAGGGAGGCAGCTTGGGGCCCGTAGGCTATGCCCCCAGTTGAGGCAGGATGCGAGTTGCAGCTGCAGTTGGAGTACTTTACGCAAGTAGATGCGATTGCTATTTTGCTTTTTGCGCCAAGAAAGAAACCAAATCTTAGTAACTTGAAACCCAAGGGCAACCATTAACAAACTGCGATTGGTTCGCGAACACGACACACGAAGTGTGGAGTGGAAAGAGAAAAAGGTCCCACCGAGCATGCCAGAATCTGTTCACCGCCGGAAACACGGGAAGACTGGACGTCTTTCCTGAATCAGGGGGTAGATGCTAATTAGTGCTATCCGTCCATCTCTCCGAAGATGCCAAGTTGATTTATGACACCATGTATCGAAGGTTTAAACGGATGCGGCCGATGTAGCAGACTTCATCAGATTCCCCCTCGCTTGAGGGGTCTTTGATTGTGGGGACGCTCTTCCCTGCAGGCGCAAGCCCCTGCAGTTAATTACGCTACCGTATCGCGACAATAACTTTCTCCTTCTCCATATGGTCACTTCGTGTCGTGGCTGTTTGTTTTGTGTTTGGTTGCTCGTGGATTGTATACGGAGACTAATTTGTGTTGTCGCCCGTAGGACGTGGATTAGTCCAAATCCGTATCTTTCTTAGCTTTAGGTTTGGGGGGTTGTGTTTAAGGATACGTTAACCTTATTTGAGGCTAAGATCAACTTAAACGTTAGTTAAGGACACATTAGTCTAATTCTAGACTAAGATCGACTTAACGGGATCGTTTAGATTCGACAAGAGAGCAGTTGAGCTCTGTTGTTTAGTTTAATGACATTGCGGTCAGTAATTAGTTTAAGGACATTACGGTCCATTGTTAGTTTTAAGACATTGCGGTCGAGGTTAAGGACATCATAGTCCGTGGTTTAAGGACTCCACATCCAATGTTAGTTTTAAGACATCACGGTCGAGGTTAAGGACATCATAGTTCGTGGATTTAAGGACTCCACAGTCCGACGTTAGTTTTAAGACATCACGGTCGAGGTTAAGGACATCATAGTCTGTGAGCTTAAGGACCTCACAGTCCGACGTTAGTTTTAAGACATCACGGTCAAGGTTAAGGACATCATAGTCCATGAGTTTAAGGACCCCACAGTCCGTAGCAATGTGTAGTTGTCGGGACCGTTACCTCTCTGACGACGTTGAGGGATTACAACGACAGATATCAGAGGAGTAAGAAGATGTACCCTCGAACCGGGTGTAAATTGATTAGAAGAGCAAATGTGCTCAGTTCAATTTAAATTGAGGACTTATGGCCAAAATTGGGCTAAGTCCAGTTAAAGAATGTTTAACATTTGTTCTGGCTATTAAGCCTTTACTTAGGCTCGACCCCTTTTTAATAATGCTGAGCATTGGGCTCTGTCATTTCATCTGGAATTAAATGCATAGTATTTATCAGGAACAAAGTGGTATCCTGACAGTGCGCCATGTGGCGCATCAGGCGTTTTGCGCTAATTAAAGAGCGCATTGCGCTAGCGCACATAAGGGTGACACGTGTCGCTTAGCGCTACGCGTTGGTTTGTTAGCGCACTGCGCTTTTGATTCATGAGCCCACTGCGCTGTTTCGTGGGTGCGCCAGTGGATGACACATGGCGCACTTGGCGTTGAGCGCCAACCCAAGAGCGCAATGCTCTATTTTCTGGAGCGCAAAGCGCAAATTGTGTCTGTGGTTGACACGGGGCATGTTATGGCGCTGAACGCTAGTCCAAGGAGCGCAAGGGCACAGTTCATGAGTGCAAAGCACTGTCCAATAGCGCAAAGCGCATTTTGATCAATTTTAAGATCAAAGAACAAACTTATGTTCTTCAAAGGAGGCCTTGCCTCAAGATCCAAGAACAACAGTTCTTGTTTTTATTAAAAGGCTCTGCCTTTATAGATCAGAAGATCTGTGAAGTAAAAATACTTTTTTTTTTTATATATTAGGTCTTTTGATCTTTTTTTTAATCAAAAACCTTGGTCTTTTTATAGATCTAAGATCTTTTTAGAAGACGTTTCTTCTTTTTACGAGATGTTTTCATCTCTGTTTTTCAAGGTTCAATTCTTAACCTTTCTTTTCCTTTGAGTTTTTCTCAAAGTTTGCAGAGGGTTTTCTCTATATCTGGGACTTGAAGTCTTGGGGCCTTTATATAGGGCCAATCGATTTGTTAAATCGGTTTAGGAGATTTTTCTCTTGATTGATTGGGGAATATTTCCTACCGTTGGATCTTTGATCCTAAGGCTCCTGTTTGACAGAAGGTAATCTTCTTGTTTTAATAAGATTGGAAAAATCTTTCTATGCAGAATTTGTTCTGTTTTGGTAATTCATTATTTACCATTGGATCATTGATCCAGCGGTGCTTAAAGCACAATCTTGTTCTTTGGAAAGATTTTGAGAAATCTTTCCTTAACAGAATTTGATTCTGGTTAATAAATGATTTATTATTATTAGATCCTTTAATCTGACGGTGGGAATTTTAATTCCAGCGTTGGCGCACTTACGTTGGACACGTGGCGCGCAGCGCAGAGCACAGCGCAACTGTGCTAGCGCACTCGTGCTTGACACATGGCGCGCAGCGCAGAGCGCAGCACAACTGTGCTAGCGCACCTGTGTTAGACACGTGGCACGCAGCGCAGAGCGCAGCACAACTGTGCTAGCGCACCTGTGTTAGACACGTGGCACGCAGCGCAGAGCGCTGGATCTGAAGCGTTGCTTCAACTTTTTAATTTTTGAATTTTGAAAACAAAGCTTTGCTCTGATTGGGGTGCGCTGCCTAGGGCTCAGCGTTCCTGGCGCTGGCGTGTCTGCTTTTGACACGTGGCGTGCAGCGCACAGCACACAGGATCTGAAGCGTTGCTTCAATTTTTGAATTTTGAAATTCAAAACAGAGCTTTGCTCTGATTGGGGAAACAACATACACACATAGTCCCATACATATGTGTGTGTGTGTGTGTGTGTGTGTATATATATATATATCCCCATATACGCACAAGTAAAGCAATGAAAGTGTGTGTGTGTGCGCGTGTGGGTGTAAACCTTATTCTAGGGTTTCGCGACTAACACTAAACTATGGCATTAACTATCAAAAACGCTTACACTTACCCAAAGTCCACTAAAGCATTTCTAGCAATGTACACACATCTTATAACAATATATAAATATAATTATATCATAACGCATTCGCGTTCTATACTATAAAACTGCGGGAGTGCTATATGCCATCCACCCGACTTCCCCCGTAGATATATATCTACTCATCTTGATCCTCGCTTGCTGGAGTCGATGACGCCATGCTCATCCTCGTCGTCTCGAAGTCCACGTGAGGGTACCTACAATTTCCAACGCGTCATATAGTATCAAGAATCGAACATGAAAGTCAAAACGGCATGCGAATCGCTTATAGGTTAGAACCTATACCCTACGCCTGCAAAACCATCGAACAACCCCTATCGCTGACGTACAAACATCAGGCGACGGAACACAAAATCAAATACCAAATACCAAATTAAAATGAAGTCGCAAAACAATGCAGCAATTCAAGAAAATGGTCCCAGATTTTACCCTAAGCCAAATTAGCCAATTTTGCATACATGGGGGGTCTAATTTACTGGAGATAAAGCCCTGGAACAAGCACGAAGCAAATTGGGTGTACCAAGGCCACAAATTGCGACCCAAATGAATCAATCTACGACCCGGACAAGGTGGTTGGGGCTCGGGTCTTTAGGGTACACTCCAGGTTGCCTACACGACTCCCAGTAATCGCTAAAAAATTTTCAGGGCACCCGGGTTATAGCGGATCACCGAAACACATCAAAATTCTCACAATTTCGCGACATCGGGATTTCTAAGTTCGCTAATTGGGGTTCTAGTCTCTGGTTTAGTCCTATATATCATCACTACAGGGGTTGTATGGTCTCTACTAAACTCAATGACACCTTTGGATTTAATTCAAACCCTAATATCTTCTAGAAATTTTCAAAGTTCACAAAACCACACTAAATCGGTTCTAAACATGTATAGGTGCTAAGGTGAAAGAAATACCATATAAATGATGAAGGAATTACCTCATTTGGCAAATCAAGAATTTTCTTGAGTCGCCAAGTCTTCAAAATCCGATTTTTCTTGGTCCAAAGTGTTTGTAGTGGGCTTGTGCATGTTTTTAATGAAGTGGGGATGATGTTTTAAGGTGGGGATGTGGGTGTTTTGAGGAGATAGAGGAGGGTGGAGGGAGTGGGCTGCCATGGGGTTGAAGGGAGAGGTAAAATGAGGAAGATGATAAATGATAAACAAAGGCCAAGGTCAATGAAGACCCTTCACCTCTCTCTCATTTCTCTCTCATTCCTATACCTCAATACCATATTCATTTTCTTTTTTCTTTTTCTTTTCTTCTATTCTTACTTAAAACAAAACCATGCATCAAGAATAAAGAAAAAGTCATGGTAGAAAAATGTAGCAATTGTGAAAAATGACATGTCATGTGCACAAAACAAGCTTAATGCACGATTTGTGATTTTTAATCACGATTAGCAAAAAAATGGAATATAATTAATTGTAGAAATTATAATTTGCTTAAATCATATAAAACACCCTCATTTCAGAAATTTCTATAATTTTTCCAAATATTTCCCAATTTATCGGTATTTAATTATACCGCATTATTAAAATATTCACAATATTTATTATTTAATTATAAAAATTCCCAATAATAATATTTTATTTTTCTGAAATGTTACGATCTACCCCTTAAAGAAATTCGGTCCCCGAATTTAAATTTGAACTCATCCAATTTCTAAAACATTTCAGTAAAATAATCCAATCATCGGGGCACCGAAATCATAAATACATAAAACATGTCGTAGTGCAAAGCTTGCGCATGAAAACGGGTATATAATCCAAAATCAAAACTCCGTCAAGCATCCCGCAATCATCGGAGTTATGGTGAAGACACCAATGTCAAAATACAATACGGAAACCAACATGATATATATCAAAACTATACATGTAAATATCGTGGTAAATTCGTCAAAACATCTGAAGGAAATGTATGCCAAAACTTTTCCAATCACTATGCAATGCGCGCATCATGACACAGGAGCGGATATCTATTGTAAGAAAATAACTATATATATATATATATATTCTTTGTTTAACATACACGTCCCGCCGTTTTTGAAAATAATCTAGAACGGTTTCCTTGTTAAATGTCTCGTGTCATCTCGGACATGTAGGTAAATACTGGGACTATAGCTCCTTTTGGAAATCCCTTCGATAACTATCAATGCATGCCAAATATAGTCAGGTACTGTCCTTGGACTAGTCCTGCTCAGTCACTATACTAAATAGTAAATATTATAAAAACATACAGCTCAAAGAAAATCAATCCCAAATGTATATAAGAATGCTACGTGCGTCTGGTGCGCAAGGAAACCGAATCAATGAATGTGCCCTACATGTGCACAGAAACAAAATCTAAGTACAACGGGTGTGCACGAAACACCTGTCAAAGCAACGGGTGTGCCTAACAGCAATAATCAGGTGCGTCTGATATGCACGAAGAATCTCGATTTAGTGCATCTGGCATACACCAAAATCGCATCAAGCGCCCAAGTATGAGCAAGAATCCCAATCAAGCGCACAAGGTGCACGAAAATTAAATATCGAATATCACAATCGAAATCAACGGTATACAATACATTTCAATTCAAATCCAAATCAGGTATACCGTGGTATATAATTTCACAACCACGTGCATCTGTGTGCACAAATCGAATCAAATACAAAAAGTGCATGAAAACTATGCCGAAAACATAAGTCAAATCACATGCATACCATACGTATGAAATCAAAATCAACATCTCGAATGACATCAAATCGAAGTCAAGTGCAATTGTGGTACACAAAATCTCAATCATGCAAATAATCGTCCAAAATACCGAAATCATGATAGCGGAAACCGCCCCGCTTTGGCACATCCTCCAAAGATCTCTGGACAACTATCATGGTCAGTCATAACATGTCTCATTGGCGATACCGAACTCTGGCCTGCTGGGTGTGCACAATATAACCGATCCTAGGTCCAAGTCTTCTCGTATTGTATTCCAGAAAGGTTCTGTCGAAGTCTCCCCCAAATCTTGTTTCTACCGAACTGCCCGGAAGTTATTATCCTTTACTAAATCTATTTCTTATTTCGGAACGACTGCATACTCATCATGAATCCTTCTGGAAGATATATCCATGTACAACGCCTCTGCATGCGTATCACATCTCTGATATCAGCGGAGTGGAACGTCATCTCATCAAGATCTCGTACGGACCTCTTACTCCACTTTTCTCTAATGTTGACTGCTTCGGACTCGTCTCTTTATGGCTGCATGGACTGCGCTCCAACGGCTATACTCGTATCTGGAGTCTTCCAAGCAATGTATCCCATCACATGATACCCGAATGACGTCAACTTTTCGATCGATTCGTCAAGGTTCCATAATCTCCCAAGAGCTCAACTCTTGAGTACAGTTTAATAATATTCAGTACATGCCACAGTACTTGTGGACCAACCGTAGAAAGACAAACCCAAGCCTCATCAATGGCACCGCAGAACTGCCGCAAACCCTAAGGTTTCAAAGCGTTCTCATGGTCATTATATCGAGTTAGGGTTTCATTCTTCTAGAGGGTCCATGGAAATACTTGCATGTTTTCCGAATACTTTAAACTTGGAAAATGGTTTTATAACATTTGATCGTCTTCTAGCGACTCTCAACGTACCTGTGTGAAGTCGTCTCTAGCTGGAATCAATCAATCTGATGACCTCGCATCGGAGTAGGCAACGAATCACATGTTCTAGTCATTCCTCCTTGGATGACTAGCGATCTTCTATCATATCTCTAAGTACAACTCGTGCGGCGTTAGCTTCAAACATCTGGGCGACATCTCGTCAGTCGCAGCAACAACTGAATCATTCGTCCGCACGCTGAACAGTGCCTCAATCATCAAGTATAATCGGTGCATTGACATCATCACATTCTGGCTGGCCTCTAGCAGTGGTCCAATCCTCTAATGCTGATCTGCACGTCCGAGAAATCTTGTAAAAGCGATCCATCAAACGCTCATGGCGCGAAGACACAATAAAACGACGCATCTATGCAAATTTTATGTCCCTAGAATCATGCCCTGGTCAGTTCTCGTCCGTGACGAGCTCGTGCTGACGCAACTCTAGCCGTAACTCTCTTTGCCTATGCAATCGTGGCAGCGAAAACCATAAACCGGTATCGATGAGGATAGATCATAGGAATGAAGATAATACTGTGCAAGAAAATATACATCATAAGGCTTCTTAAGCGGAGTAGCGTATCGTAAGTATTCCGCGGAACATACACACGGTACATCACTCTTCTTAAATCACCTACTCTATCAACTAAGGTCAACCTATGCGACGAAAGTTCGGGTCTAATACCACCTCGACTAAGTCTAAGTTCCGTAAGGTCTAGCCTAGATTCCGTATATATACAAACGCCCTAGGCTCCGCATAGTAAAACATAAACTCGAACCAAGGTTAACCTAGTGCTCTGATACCAATTTTTTCACGACCCGAAATGGCACGTGACTGGCACTTGAATCATATGAAGTCTATAGGACCCCATCTAATTCAAGTAATCTAAAAATCCCAGAAATCTACACCATTTTAAAAGAAGAAGGTGAAGAAAACTTATTTTAAAGCAAGTGGTTTTAATAACATAAACCGAATATGCATTTTTAAAATCTCAAGTTTTTTTTGAAAATTTCGGCAAAGTTTCCTTTGTAAATACTGGCCCCAAAAGGAGTACAACATGCATAATATGAAGAAAGGCATCCCTAAGCGGGAGCTAGCTCTTCGTCAATTTACGGTCACAACCACACAAGCAATATAATATACAACGCCGAAGGGCGATGATCAAAACTTAAAAGGAAACTTAAAATCATTATGAAAACTATAATAATACAACGCGCGACTCTAAGGTCGAAAGAATATACAACTGGTCTTCTAAGCCAAATAATATAAAAGTCTGGTTGATGGAGTTTACTAGTTACAACTGAATAAATAAAAGTACAATGGTGGTCACGATACAAGTAAACCCACTTACCAAAGCAATCACCCGGAATGGAAGCAGTGTGCCAGCAAAGCCGCAACGAACCTGTACGGCAATACCTGCAAGAAATTGTGGCACAACGGAGGTGAGTTGCCAACTCGTGAGTAGAAAATATATCGACAAGTAGAAATCGAACAAACAACGACTCCTAGGTCAACTATATCATAAAGGTAATACCATGATATCTAGGGTGACTGTGACAGTAAATATGTGCGAACAGGGTAAACAATGCCAATAAGCATGTGGATAACATCCAACAATATCATAAATGCATGTATGCATGTGGATCTCGTCCACGTGTCAACCAACAACAACATCATGCATGTAAATATCATAAAGTATATGCATGGAAGTATGAAGATATAAATCAACGTGTGTCTCTCGCGACACATCAAAATCATGAAACCTGAGTGTCCAGCATCGACATTCGAAACATCATGAAATCCGTGTTCAGCATCGACACGTAAATCCTCATATCTCAGGCGCCGCATCCTCAGATCGGCCCTCATATATATCTCGTCTCAGACGCCGCTTACTCTAGTCGGCCCTCATATCCATCTCATGACTCCGGTCGGTATCCTCCGGATAACCGACGGATCCAAATACTATCACCGGTAAGTAGTAGTCCCTCTGCCAGGCTCATCGTCTACTGCACAGCAATCCTTTCTCGCCCCGGGATACCATACCAGGTCCACCATGTACCCGCAATCGGCCTTATCCAGCTCCTCGAATCGGGTATCACATGCCACTCTCAGAACCGAGAAAACACATGGTGGACATACATAAATATCATATCAAGAGAAACCGGATTTTTAAAACAATACATACTTTCTTTTAAAATGACCACAGTTCTCAAATCCAGAAATCTCATGAAAACATCATATCTCAATGCGTATAATCGTAAAGCATGATGTATGCGACATATAATAGAAATGTAAGCATATCTGTATATCATGCAACATGGACCAGTAATATGCACTTATCGAGGGAAAACCGCTTATTTAAATGAATCCAGTTTTAAAATATAATCCGCGGTTCCCAATTTCTCCAAGGTCAAATGCAACATCGTATAAAGGTGTATATGCAACTATAGCAAGTAATTTATGCAAAGAGTCATATTATGAGGCAGCAATCCTAATGTGTAGTGACATGGCAATTACCGATGATGAAGTGTGTGAGCCGGCAAGCAGGTGTACGTGGAGCATACGCATCATCGGTAATGGTGCTGGTGTCCTGACAGCATGTGTTTAATATAACATAAATCATAAGTATATAAGCATGCAATGCGCTAATAACAACATAAATATATGGAAATGGAAAAGTAAATGCAACAATAAGGAATCTACATTAGTTATATGAGTCATACAGTTTGTCATTTGAAATCACACGAATTGTGGTGTTCGGAAAAATAGGGGCTACGATGTTTTTAAGAAAAAAGGTATATCCTTTGAAATATCCGTAGAATCCCTTGGCATGTCTTTAAAATACTTACGATTCGTTAGTTTTGAAATAGGTATGACTCGAGTCTAGTCTAGCATCTACAAGTAATCACAGGACTAAACTAACAGGCTAATCAAAAAGGTAAGGAAAACCACCTAGGTCTGAGTCGATACATATAAATATAATAGTCGGTGATCCAGCCTCAATAGTATCACATACGATACAATATATAACATGACATTCTCGAGTCAAGAGTGCAGATATATCATCAATATATATCTCGTACGGTATATCTATCGTACGGCATCCCAAATCTGGGTACGGGTCAAATATCACATTCATCTCATTATCCATCTGGTATCCTTATCATATTCTGTATTAGGGGTACTGATCTAAGTCTAGTACATACTGATACCATCTACATATATATATGCGTGTGTATGAAAACATATCGCCTAAAGATCCGCTATAATCTCATGTCGTATCTCATAATACGAACCATATCACATCACCGATCTCGTGGTATCATGCCTAATCTCATCGACTCATCTCCAAGTACCAAGTACTATGCTCATCATCCATGTACACACACACACACACATAGTCCCATACCTGTGTGTGTGTATACACATCCCCATATACGCATAAGTAAAACAATGAAAGTGTGTGTGCACGCGTGTGGGTGTAAACCTTATTCTAGGGTTTCGCGACTAACACTAAACTATAGCATTAACTATAAAAAACGGTTACACTAACCCAAAGTCCACTAAAGCATTTCTAGCAATGTATACACATCTTATAACAACATATAAATATAATTATATCATAACGCATTCGCGTTCTATACAACGAAACTGCGGGGGTGCTATATGCCATCCACTCGACTTCCCCCGTATATATATATATCTACTCATCTTGATCCTCGTTTGCTGGAGTTGATGACGCCATGCTCATCCTCGTCGTCTCGAAGTCCACGTGAGGGTACCTACAATTTCCAACGCGTCATATAGTATCAAGAATCGGACATGAAATCCAAAACGGCATGCGAATCGCTTATAGGTTAGAACCTATAGCCTACGCCTGCAAAACTATCGAACAACCCCCGTCGCTGACGTACAAATATCAGACGACGAAACACAAAATCAAATACCAAATTAAAACGAAGTCGCAAAATAATGCAGTAATTCAAGAAAATGGTCCCAGATTTTACCCTAGGCAAAATTAGCCAATTTTGCATACATGGAGGGTCTAATTTACTGGAGATAAAGCCCTGGAACAAGCACGAAGCAAATTGGGTGTACCAAGGCCGCAAATGAATAAATCTATGGCCTGAACAAGGTGGTTGGGGCTCGGGTCTTTAGGGTACACTCCAGGTTGCCTGCACGACTCCCAGTAATCGCTAAAAAATTTTCAGGTCACCCGGGTTATAGTAGATAACCAAAACACATCACAATTCTCACAATTTCCCGACATCGGGGTTTCTAAGTTCGCTAATTTGGGTTTTAGTCTCTGGTTTAATCCAATATATCATCACTACAGGGGTTGTATGGTCTTTACTAATCTCAATTACACTTTTGGATTCAATTCAAACCCTAAGCTCTTCTAAAAATTTTCAAAGTTCACAAAACCACACTAAATTGGTTCTAAACATGTATAGGTGCTAAGATGAAAGAAATACCATATAAATGATGAAGGAATTACCTCATTTGGCAACTCAAGAATTTTCTTGAGTTTCCCCAAATCTTCAAAATCCGATTTTTCTTGGTCCAAAGTGTTTGTAGTGGGCTTGTGCATGTTTTTAATGAAGTGGGGATGATGTTTTGAGGTGAGGATGTGGGTGTTTTGAGAAGGTAGAGGAGGGAGGAGGGAGTGGGCTGCCATGGGGTTGAAGGGAAAGGAAAAATGATGAATGATAAACAAAGGCCATGGTCAATGAGGACCCCTCACCTCTCTCTCATTTCTCTCTCATGCCCATACCTCAATACTATATTCATTATCTTTTTTCTTTTTCTTTTCTTTTATTCTCACTTAAAACAAAACCATGCATGAAGAATAAAGAAAAAGCCATGGTAGAAAAATGTAGCAATTGTGAAAAATGACATGTCATGTATACAAAACAAGCTTAATGCACGATTTGTGATTTTTAATCGCGATTAGCATAAAAATGGAATATAATTAATTGTAGAAATTATGATTTGCTTAAATCATATAAAACACCCTCATTTCAGAAATTCCTATAATTTTTCCAAATATTTCCCAATTTATCGGTATTTAATTATACCGCATTATTAAAATATTCACAATATTTATCATTTAATTATAAAAATTCCCAAAAATAATATTTTATTTTTCTGAAATATTGCAGTTAAGCGTTAGGGCTAGATATGATATGATATTAGCTTTATGTTTATATGCACATATAGAGATTGTGCATGAACTTCATTGCATATTATTATTTGTTGTGCCTGAACTTGTACCCTGTGGACACTGCACTATTATTGACAGTTCATGTTGCACGAGCACTAATTGTATGCTACACACACTGTCGGTAATTGCCATGATATGCACAAAACACACACACACATATATATGTGATATTGTATTGATTAGTGACATTGAGGCGTCGATTCTTATGCGATAGTGCATAAGAAATATAGCATACATACATACATACCTACATGCTTACACATATACCTTGCTATAGCTACATGTTCAATTTATATGATGTTGCGTTGGATTTTGGATAATTGGGAACCGCGGGATATATTTAATAACTTAATGTATTTAGATAGCGGATTTTCCCTTGATATGCTCATATTGTTATTCTATGTTGCATACATCATATTATATGGATTTACGCATTGAGATATGGATTTCATGTGATATTCTGGGTTTGAGAACCGCGGGGATATTTCAAGAAATGTGTATTGTTTTGAAAACCCGGTTTCTCTCGATATGATACGTGGATTGCGAATGCTGAGATTGGACACTCAGGTTCCGTGAGACGTATGGATACGTGGATTGCGAGTGTTGAGATTGGACACTCAGGTTCCGTGAGACGTATGATATATGGATTGCGAGTGTCGGAGTTAGACACTTAGGTTCCGTGGATTGCGAGTGTCGATATTGGACGCTCAGGTTCCATGAGATGTACATATATGATATATGGATTTACGTGTCGATGTTGGACACGAGTATTTCATGATGTTTTCGAGTGCTGATGTTGGGCACTCAGGTTCCATAAGATTACAGCATATGAGGGTCAGTCCTGGTGACGGCGCCTGAGGATTTTGGGATTTGGGGTGTCATTGATGGACGCCAGGTTTTTTCCATGCTGATGATTTATGCATGAGGTTTATTATTTATCTCACACTCAGGATTTATTTGATATGCATTTGATTCATGTAGATATAGTACCATGGTGGTGTATCTTGATCATGATAGTTGCATATTCATATTGCCATACTTATGCTATCAGATTATATGTGATAGATTATCGCTGTTAGTGCATACTTGCGATTACCGTATGATGTTATTTTCTATTCATGAGTTGGCAACTCACCCCTGTTGTGCCACAGTGTTTTGCAAGTCTGATCCTCAGAGTATTCGCGACAGGGCGCCTTATTATCTCTACTTTTGCGGATACCGCTACGGTTGGCTGTGAGGCCTTTTGCTATAGATGGATTGCGGTTATCTGATGATGTACATTGTATATCTTTTGTATCCAGTACTCTCCATCTACCACCTTCATGTATTGACTTAGAGATGAGTTGTGAGTATCGATGTTGTATATTCTTATGACTCTGGTTGTCGTGCTCGTGTGAGCCGGCTTTTATATATGTTGATTATCTCAATTGTTCGCTACGGCGTCGTATATCTGTTGTGGTGGTTGTTTCCGTCTTTGGACGAGATTTGCTCTCGTTTGGGGATACTTTACTTATATCTCATGTTTGTACCCGTTTCGGAGCTAGCTTTTACAAAGGAGGTGCTGCCGAAAATTTTATGAAAACAAACTTAAGTTTTAAGTTCTTACTTGAGATTTTAAAGTGTTTATATCATTTACTTCTTGTAATGGTTTAGATTGCTGGGTTTTCGGCTTACTTAAATTGCGTTACGCATGTTGACGTTACGTAGTCTATGTGCCGGTCATGTGCCAAATTTTGGGTCGTGACAGAAAGTTAGTTAGGAATCATATATTAACTAATATATAAAATACTTGATTTTCTTAAATACCCAATTTATAACTAATAGAGATATTTTAGATATTTAATATATATCTCCATGTGATATCCTTAGAGATAATCTTGGAATTTAAATTAATGATTAATTTAAATCCCACTACGTACACTGCACGTACTCACTATTTTGGGCTCTTGATCTCGGGTTCCGAATTTGTAATCAATTTCAACATCTCTCCTCTTATTTTTTTTAGTTAAAATATATACAAATAGCTTTTTTCTGGATTTCTTAAAATTATATGTGCATGCTTATTTAACATTAGTTAATTAACTCCAAGGCATGAGATCTTACAACTAATCATTGCTTAATTTTATAAGAGTGCCATGCAATGCATGCATGCTTTTGCTACTGCATTATATTTTACATTTTCCGCAATTTTTTATTACATAATGAACTTGTTAATTTTCATATTATATTTCGTGGCGAATATTTCTCTTTCCATATTCGTAACCGGTGGCTATTGACGGATGCGGATGCGGATGCGGATTAAGAAACCATAATTAATAATATATAAATTTATGGCTGAAACAGGGGCATCAGGCATTGGAGCAGAGACAGCAAGAGTATTGGCAAAGAGAGGAGTGAGATTAATAATCCTTGCTAGAAATGTGAAGAAGGCCATTGAATCGAGAGAGAAGATAATGAAAGAGAGCCCAAAAGCTGAGATTATAGTAATGGAGATGGATATCTCTTCATTTGATACTATAAACACTTTCTGCTCTGATTTTATCTCCCTTGGATTGCCACTAAATATCTTCATATATATATGTGAGCTGTTAAATTAAACTAGTTTATATTTATCTAGTTTGTTGATGTAGAAAGCCTACTAAATTAAGTTTATACTTGGAATTATTTTTAATGCAGAAACAAAGCTGGGAGGTATAATAAGAGGTTAGAGCATAGTGATGACAAATTTGATATGACCTTTGCAACAAATTACTTGGTAAACTTCTGTTTAAATATTAGTAATATATACATTTAACTATTTTCCCCTGTTACTTCATTAAATGTTTTGTAATTGCATGATGTACTGATCAGTTACTTCATGTAAAAAACATAGATACAAATTTCCATATTAGTTCATAAACTGGAATTTAACATTTTTTTGTGTTTACAATGGTTTTATATATTAATTTTACTAAATATACCATGAACTTTGAGCATTTTTCAGATATCACCATAAAGATTTTTTTTTATGGCAAAGAAGTACCTTAAACTTTGTAGATTACAGATAGCTATACCATAAAATTTCACTAGTTCTTATTTTAATATTGAAAGTTAGGATGGTTGAGAGAACTTATATGAGGCGTATAAAGATAAAATGATCTCACGGACATGATGCAGGATATATATTCTACGCTGATTTTTTTTGAAAGTTTGAGGTATTTATTTGTAATTAACTAATTTCATGATATCTATTTATCACAAAATAATGCCAGGCATGTGATAATAGCTGAATATTGAAGGAATTTTAGTGAAATAAAAATAACCCTTGGCTGTTTAATTGCAGGCCACTTTTTGCTCACAGAACTCTTATATGAAAATACGATGCAGAAATCATTGATGACGGGAATCGAAGGGCGTATAATAAATGTCTCCTCAGTGATTCACAGTTGGGTGAAAAGAGAAGGATTTCAATTTGATGACATGCTCAGTCCTAAAATGCATGAACTTAAATTTTATATGTGATTTTCTCTGGTACATAAAACTAAAATTGATTTTACATTGAGATACCTGGAATTTTACAGTTACAACGGCACACGAGCTTATGCACAGTGGAAATTAGCAAATTGCATGCCAAAGAGTTAGCAAGGCAGCTACGAGTAAGTATAAGGGAAAAATACAATAAGAGCCAATATATATAAATTAGGGGGGAGAAAAAAGAACTTGCATTTTGAGGTATTTTTCTTAACAAAACTTTCTTTGAATTTACAGGAAAGAAAAGCCAAAGTGTCAGTTAACGCGGTTCATCCTGGAATTGTAAATACCGGAATAATTAGAGATCACAACGGCTTAATTACAGGTATGCTATATTTGCTTCATTATTATGAACAGATCAAATGAGTTGTGGAATGTGGATGAAAATAAAATTGAGCCGGATAAATTGGACTTTCATCAAGTTTATTTATTATCTGAATAATATTCCGTTACCTGTTTCAAAACTCAGACCTTTTGCTCAGCTGCAAAGACGCTTTACCGCTAGGCTATAGCGACAGCTTGCAACCCAATTCTAGTTACAACTAGGAATTTATATTGTTTATGTTTAGTTTTGTGCAGAACTTGTCAAATTCCATTCAAATAACTAAGCCACCTGTTCTCTGATGCAGATTTGATATTTTTCCTTGCATCAAGACTATTCAAGTCAATTCCTCAGGTTTGTGAATTGCCACAATTAATTTATCTCTAATTAATTATTTTTAAATAATGTTTACAAGTGCATAATTTTGTAATATGCAGGGGGCATCTACTACTTGTTATGCTGCCTTAAGTTCCCAAATGATTGGAGTCACAGGAAAATATTTCACTGATTGTGATGACACAAGGAACTCATGGATTAATTAAGAGAAGAATGAGCCAACATAATCTCATATAGTGCAAAATTAAGATATTTTAAGATAGGTATATGCTAAATATATAGATTTAGTTAATTTCTCAGTTATTTTTTTGTTGTTGCCGGAAATGTGTATTCATGGGAGACCAATGTGAACCTAGACATATGTGAAAGAACAAAGAAGGCATTTTTTGAGCATTATATCGATAATCTGAAGAAATGTATAATAATCTGGGGCCTGGCATATTTAGGGCGAAATATTTGGGGTATTTTTTTGTTTATAATGATTAGGATTGAAATTATGTGATTTTTGTTTTTAGGACTAGCTGTATTTAGTTGTGTTTTATTCTTTCAACTATGAAGGATTACTTTCCATGATCATGTAACTAAAAATCAATAATTATATGATCCAAGAACGATTTTTTTGGGGGACATAATTAGTGATATAGAGATTTATAAAAGTAAATAAGAAACAGAAGAAAAATCATAGAACACAAGTCTAAGTACATATTTCCACTACTTTCCAAATTTCTATATTCCTTCAGGAAAAATATAAGAAATTAGGAATGCCCGGAATTTGTGTAGAACACAAATCCCATTTACTTATGCTGAAATTAAGATTGAAATTATATGACTTTCAATTTTTAGGTGTTTTTATTGCCATATAAAATTTGAGTTCTATTCCTGCAAAACAGCAAAAGTGAAGGAGCAAGGAGAGAAATCTATGACATATATGATTATGGGATTTAAAGAAGGAAATAAGAAGATGCATAAAGCACACATTAAGTATATATTTCCACTACATCCCCAAAAATTACATATCACTTCAAGATGTGTATAAGAAAATTGAACAAGACGTACACACATATTTTAAATAAAAATTTAAAAAAAACCCTGAAATAATCTATCTCTAAACCAAAATCAATAAATTGCAAAAAAAAAATATTTAAGGAAATTTTTTCAAGGGCAGTTCATATTTCTCCCGGGTCCGCCATAATAAAAATAATTCCCCCAAACACTATTAACCCCTCCTTGTATATCATAGCAATTTGGATGATCCGCGAGAACATGAAGGTCCGTTACAGGGATCAAACTGTTGTCCCAATCGACAACTTGCAAGTTACGGAAATAGGAAGCCCGGCCAAATCCTTCTCTGGCGAAATGGCCGCTGCCCATTTGTGTCAATGTGTGGGAACCTGAAGAAGTTTGTGTGTTGACGACTTCGCCCCCGAATTGGACCATGCTTGCATGTTGTGTCAAGTGACTGAAGAGGATCGAAGGCCAGTAGCCAACAAGTAGGCCTGATCCGAGCTCGAGCCACCAGTTGCCGTGCTTAGGATCCTATATAGGTACAAACGTGTTCATTATTGATAGAAATACACTTAAAACCATGTATCAAGTATCAACCATCCAACATGAATCTATTTTCCAGTTTACGATAAATTCTAATTTAATGATAAAGTTATCTTGTTTATTATCATTGGATTACTAGAATAATTTGGATTATCCCCTAGTTACCTAATGTGCTTATTATTGGTTTGGGAATTTTATGTATCTTAAGGGCATGACTCGATCCCGTAAAATAATTTCATGCACGATGGTAGTTTGCAAAATATGGAATCAAATTTGAGAACTTATTTCTTATGTAAGTGTTGACGCATAGTCATTTACAAAATGTATGCCCGAGTGTAAAGACGTTCTCTTAAATTCTTAAACAAAATGTAAATGGAAGTTGGCAGATCAGTTAAAGACTTGATAAATATCAAGACTTAAGATCTCTTAATTTCTGGCTTTTAGATATCATCTCATTATAACATTTAAGAAGATGTCAGGGAAAGTAGAATAAATAAAAGGAATTTATGTTGGCAATTATGGATTCACACTAGGCTGTAAATTTAGTGAAATTTATCTATTTTCTAAATTAGATTATTGTTTGGAGGTAGAATTTTTTTTTTCCAATCTACTTACCTTCCAAATTAGTATGCTGATGTCAAATTGGCCATGTTTGTATGCTGAGGTGGGCGAGATAGCAGCTCCAATGGCAATTTTATTGTTAGTTTGGACGAAGCCGGAGCACAAGAGATTATAGCATCCAGTAGCTTGATATGCATCGGTCTACATAATTAAGAAGAAATCAATTTAAAATGCATTTTAATCTAAATTTATTAATGTATGTCATATCTCTAAAGTAGATATGTGTCTTACTGTCCAATAAGTGAAGAACCTCGGGAAATTATCTCCATATAGCTGTGGGCTAACCTGGGTTTGAAAGGAAAAAAGTAATAAAAAATGTGAATAAATACAACTAGACCCAAAAATCATCAATTTGAATCGCACTGATATGATCAAAAACTAAATTTCAAATTTTTTTTTTTGTTCACACACCTGCCACCCGGCTTCAATTGTGTTGAGATCGTCACCGAATGATCCGGAGATGACCCAAATCTGTGATAAACTGAACTCTGAAGGTCCTGTTACTCTTGGTGCCCATACATTCAAGCTAGCTTTTGCTCCATAGTACTGATCTCCACCAACAAATCCAGCCGCATGCTGTTTTCAATATAAGTACATAGACATGAATATTTTCCAAATGTTCCTGTATATAGAGTTATCTATATGAATTTCACTTTCTATGAAATTTCAGAATAAAATTACATAATAGCAGGATCAATTTGATATGAAAAGAAACGCAATCATCTCTAACCTCATGCCCGCCGCTCTCGGAATCTCTTCGAACTACTTTTCTACCGAAACTCTTAATAGAGCTAGCTCTCAACACATCTTCTTCTTTAGTTCTCCTTATTGCCACGGTCCCTTCGGGGCACGAATCCCCTAAACTCCTCCACAATTGGTATCTTTCTATTGTGTTATCGACATCCGGATTTCCTCTTGGCCTCTCTGGTTCACCCTGCATTAAAATAGAAGAAAACTAATATAAACAAACAAGAAGAGAATATAAAGAGGTTGTGAATAAGATTATTTTCTAAGCAATACCGATGGTTCCCGGCCTTTTAGCCTCGGGTGGTCGAATGCTGGTTGGAGATGAGAAGGAACACAATCTATCAGATCACCATCTGGGCTCTGTAGTTTAAATTTTTTTTAAAAAAAAATCAATTTATTAATTCTCCTTAATGAAAGCAAAAATAAAAGAAAAGAAGGATTCGGGTGGTAAAGAAAAATGCCTGAATGGTCTTTAGAGGAGGTTTGTTGAGCCTTCTTAGGTGAGATTTTAGTCTTCGGTACTTTAGAAGCTCCTTGCTTGGCCTTAAGGTGTTGTTTGAAGGCAAAGAGGTGGAGAGAGATGAGAGAGAAACAATGAGAAGGAACAAAAGGGAGATTGTGATGCTAGATGTCATTTTGGAGTTGTAGTGTTTGTTGCAGAGTTGTCTTTGTCTCTGTGCATCGAACTAACGCTCGTCTTCTTTTGCTATAGGATCATGTTGGTACCTCAAGAACCTTATTGGAATCAAAATTACAGGAGTTTCTCACTATTATGAGGCCTTAGGAACCCCAAAATAAACAAAGGTGCCCTCTCTTTTATAACCTCTCTCTCTCTCTCTGCTTTCTCTCTCTCTCTCAAATGATATGGTGTTATGATGTTATGTAGGCTTATGACAAATGACTAAATTTTTGGGTAGAAAAATATTGTGTTTGTTAGACATAAAATGATTAACCATAATTTCCATGCTTGTATCTTGATAGACAAGGTTGCTGTACACCAACAAACTCATAATTGATACATACAAAGCATAAACAAACTACACACAGTAGAAGTTTGATCTCAGCCACCCAAGGACAAAATTGTAATTTATACTTTTTTGAACTCTGAGAGTGCAAATAACAAGGTTAGCAACTTTATCTTTATCTCTCTTGTTTACACTTCTTTTTGTAGGGTCTTGTAATGAATACATGCATGCCCTTGGGGTTCCTCTCATTCCTTTCTTTGGACTCAGAGAAGGAATTAGATTTCCATTCCTGGTCTCCTTCAATCTCTTTTTCTACTGCATGCTTCCTTTCTATCCTCCCTAGAAATTCTGTCAGATTACTTATGCGGCATTAGTTTTTTAAATACCAAACCAAACAGTTCTAACCTTTTCTTTAATTATCTTGTACAAAATTCTATATAAAAACAATAATAATTTGGTTAACGCCCGATTATATAATATTGTTGTTGTTAATAACCTTTTTTGGAGTAGTAGTTTACTCTCATTCTATTATACAATTGAACGTTGGTATGAAGTTAAATTTTACTAAAATATCATGAGTTATCAGTGTTTTCCAAATAAATACCATAGATGAACTAAAGCTTTCCGGCACCAGCTTTCAACATTTTTAATTTTAATACGAACGGCTTTGGAAAGGTTTGATGCATCGACATCAATTTATTATCGTATAAAATCCAATCCCACTAATTAACCTCCTATTACATTATTCTAAACAAACAATGATGCATATGTATGTGTGTGTGTGTGTGTGTGTATATATATATATATATATAGAGAGAGAGAGAGAGAGAGAGAGAGAGAGAGAGTAGCCCTCCTTTCTCATATGAGGAAATGGGTGAGGATTCCCCATTGAATCATTGTTTTCTCTAATTGGGAAGGAGAATTGGTTCTAATATCTAACTATAGTAAAACCTACAAAAGCATAACAAGTTATTCCATATTCCATCCTATTATCATATTTGGCAAAAATACAAGGATAGGGTCTAAAACCCTGCTCTTGCTTGGTTGGGTTACTATATATATTATCTCTGTGTACATGAAAAAGATCTTTGCACCATGCCTTGTTCTCTTTGGAAGCGCTTTAGCGAGGATCATGTTTTCTTAGGCTCCCTTCTGTTTTATTTATTTTATGTTTTTACCAACCAAACTAATTCTCTCGTTTGTTTGTTTGTTTATCTTCATTTTATTGCTTACGAGTATGTGTCAAGCGCTTCTGATGAATTTGACATTGATTGAAGGAGGGTTGATGCTGGGCCGATACAAGATCATAATAAAAACTTGTAAAATCCTTTGTAAAGCTTTGTTTCACAGCGGATCACATTTTGATGGAAATTAGAGGCTATGACACCTTATTTTCCTTTTTTTTTTCAGGAGCCGTGTTTACGCTCGATGCGGCCGTGCATGTTAAGTTAAGCTCGATACATATTTAATGTCTACATTCCGTAAACTGGAGATTTTAGGTAAAGTAATTGTTTCAAGTAAGTAATTAAGAAGGAATACCCCTAAAAATCTCTTACTACTCAAGGTGATTTGTAAGCCATGCAAAAGCCTGAAAGTGTTCTGTACCAACCCAGTTTTGGATACAATGCTTTTAGATTTATCATAATATTTTTTTTTGTTTTAATAAAACTATTTTATTTATTTTAGAGCTCAATAATGTGTCATGGTAAAATATAATTATCCAGTTGGTTAAATAAAAGATAGTTGTTGTCTTAAATCTGGTTGTTAATTTAGCTATATCCAAATTATTATGCATACAATATTTTTGCCTAACATTATTTGTTATTGATTGAACTATAAATATATGGTAGTTCATCTTTTGATATAAGAATATAAATAAAATCCTTGTTAAATCTTAAAACATACACACACATATTCTAAACCCAAATCGTATCTCTCCATTATATATTTCACTATAAGCCTTTCTCTCTCTCTCTCTCTCTCTATATATATATATATATATATATATATATAAACCAATATCTTATCTCTTCATTATATGTTTCACTAAACCTACACACACACACACAAAAGTATATCCCTACCCACTCTCTCTTTCCTCACATTAAACAAGCTATCATAATCTCTCATTCTCTCTCTCCCCCGACAAACAACCCGACACAACCATTTAAAAAAATCTTTTTATATATCATCATCTCTCCCCTCAACTAAACACTAACCATAGCAAAGAAACCCGAGCATCCAGAACCCTTATCATCGCCTCCTCCGACCTCACACCACCATTACCGACCCCACCATCGACTCCATCAAGCACCGCGACCTTTGCAGCCACCACCTCCTCCTCCATCTCCGCACCACCATCACCATTGCCACCCGTCTCCTCATCACCTCTCCCTCGACCCCGTCACCCTCGACAAGAACCCTAACCACCAAGGTCGACTCCACCAACACCGGCACCCCAAAACCCTCGTCCCTGAAACCTTTTGTAAATCCCCAGTTCCATATATATATTTTCTGTATTTTTCCGAGTATTTTTTTTGCACATTTTTAAAAATATTTTTACCATTTTATTAATTTTTTCATAAATCTAAATCTAACCCGACCCGAGCCGACCCAAACCCGACCTGCTGCCCCCTTATTCTCCTCTTTCTCTTTTCTTCCCGCCACAACCCAACGGCTTCCCTCTCTTCTCACGCTATCTTCGCTTGATTCGCGCTCACGACGATCCAATAACCCACGCCTCTTCCTCCATCCCCTCTCGTTTCCTCTCTTTCCCTCTCGCCAACGGCTCGCCCGTGCCCGCGTCCGCGAGACCCGCTCCACCTACGACAAATTTCCATCCCTACTAACCATGAAATCTCGGCGCCGGCCTTCTCTCTCCTCTCAACGTCTCCCGCCCTATCTCTTTTCCTCTCGTTCTCTTTCTCTTTCACTCCTTTCTTCCTCCTCTGCAACCCCATCTTCTCTCTCTACCCACTGCCACCCTAAACCCTTGCGCCATCGCCTGAACCACTACCGACATCACCACCACCTGAGCTCCTCCACCAATCACCACCTCACTGGTAACCTCATCCCTGCAACCTCCTACCGCACCCACAACTCCTGCTTCACCTATCAATACTGCAGCCTCTCGCCAACATCTGCAGCAACCCTAACACCTCGCCAACACTGACCTGAGCTCCGCCGGTGTCACCTCAGCTCCACCATCAACCAATCCCCACCATTGTCACCACAATAGCATCAATACGAACCCTAAGCTCCAAGCCGAGCCCTACACCTCGCCGCAGCCGCTTCTCTGTGCCGTGTTGCTGTTGCTGCCACTGTTCATCGCCGCTGTCAGAGTCGTTGCCATTGCTAGGCAAGAGAAAACCCAAATCTTGCTAATCATGCTATTATATATGTATATAAGTTAATTAATAATGTTAGATAAGTGTGTGTGCACGCGTGCGCGCACGTGTACACACACACGTGCATATATGTGTGTGGATCTATGTTGCAATTTACATTAAGTAATTGTTGTCGATCGACGCTCGTATACACATATTAAATGTTTGATGTGAAACCTTATACCAAAACCCATTTAAAATGGCGGAATTTATGACCAATGAATCTCTCTATTGATAATGAATGTCCTGTAGAGATTTTAGTTAAAAATACTTAGGTTATACTCATGAAAAGTCATCCCCTAAGGGTGACACTAAATCTGGAATGCACCGCACATGTCATGTCGAAAATATATATTAAATTAAACACAGATTGGAATGTAATGTTCTTGGGCTCGTATCGAAGCCGATTAGATAACCTAGAACCCTCTGCAAATTTTTATTTAATATGTCCTCAATACGATATTGAAAACTTGAGGGAAATACGGTTTTGGACTGCAGTCCATAACAGTATTTTGTGATGACACCTAATTTTAAATGTCTGTACATTCCTTTATAAATCTAAAAATACATTTAGTCCTATATCGTCGTGTAGATAATTAAGTTGGTTAACAAATAGTGTTGGTTTCATTTAATTTAAGTATAGTTGGATATTTTAAAAGTATTTTAGACCATCGACATGTTATGCAGTTTTCTGCAGCGACAGTTTATACATATTGACATTAAACTGAACATATCTCCCAGTATACAGTGGCTATTATTAATCCGTTTGATGCTTCGGAAACCTAACAGATAAAACCAGGTTTTATTCACTAAAGAAACATCTGAATCTAAACATAATCCCTAGTAAACCCCGCGCGAAGTTGAACTTCCAGTTCTGAAACTGGAATTCCAGCAATTGATCACTGATTTAAAACGACGATAAGTCCATAACCTGAATTCCTATTGACCTGAAACTAATTTTACCACTTAGATAATCAAGTATACTTCGTACGTGTTTTATATTGTTTTGGTCGATTCTATACATGCGATTTATGGTGAATTTTGCAAGTCATATGGCGTTGACTGTCATAACTTAGTGAATGTCTGTTCAGTGTATTTCTACCTTATTTTGTGTTTGTTTTATACCTTCTGCATAGTGATCGTTTACATTGAGACCTAGTGAATGATTTTCATTGTCGATATATAAGTGTTAGCGATTGGGTTGTGACAAGTACCATAGTGAACCAGTGATCGAAAGTAATATTGATAAGTGGAAGCGTGATTGAAAGTGAAAGCGATACGTATTGTTCACAACCTATTTAATTCCTGAACACATATTATAACTTGGGGTATGAGGAAATCAATGTGGAATTGAACTCGTATTTAGCGAGATACAGTGACTTAGAGGATGATCATTCGATATTAGTAATATACATATACACACACACCCACATTAGGTCGTCGTGGGCCTAGTGGCACGGCTGCAGGATTATGTCCCGGGCAACAGTAGACCGTAGTCTCGGGCATGTACGAGACTCTTGTTAAACACGAGTATCCTTTCTACCAATTGATTTAATTAACTTAGTGACTGATAAGTAGTGTCATACATATTGCCTGGTTTACTGACATGATACTTATATCGCACTGTTCATATTCAAATAATATTCATTCTTCTCATGTTTCTGTATTCTGTCGCACCTTGCATATTTAATAACATTGTACCCATTATATATATTTATTGCTATATGTGTCGTCCTAATGACCTGAGTGTGCATGCTCAGAGGACGAAGTGGACCCAGTCAATGAGCAGGACCTGCCATTCGAAATCGCGGAGGTCTAGACCGCAACATCAGCACTGCCCTTTTTGCTATAAGCATATTGTATTTCGTTGGATAGTTATTTTCTTATGCAAAATGAACTCTTTTATTGTAATGTAATAAAGCTGTGAAATGTGATTTCCTTTACTCTAGTACTGTTTACTGAGTACCATATAATGCTAGAAGCCGAAGTGTGAGTATGTCGGGATTATTCCCTGACTGTGTAAGCATGAGTGGCCTAGTCACCCATTGCATTCCATATTTTGGAAAGCGGGGCGTGACATGGTTTTGTTGGTATCAGAGCCAGGTTTTTATGAAATTATAGCTCCGTCGAGGGATCCCTAAATTGAGTTATACCCTTGATGTGTGCCTTATTACGTTTTTTTTTCATTTCCTAATCCTTGTTGAATCATCGTGTAAGCCTTGTTTGAATCTGATTTCTTTTGATCATCTTTCAGAAATATGGACTCCTCAGGTAACTCCTCATATGCCGGTTCCCACGATCGTACCGAGAAGATTCTCAGCACACTGACGACCCTAGCCCAGGCTCAAGAGAGGAAGACCAATCTCTTGACCGAGGGATTGAAGGCACTATAGGAGACTGCAATTACCGCTCTGGAGAGATCTACGGCTGTTCCCGCCGCCCCCGAGAGCGCCCTCGTACCGACTACACAGACTAGGGTTGGTATCGTTTTGGACTTTAAGAGGCTTCATCCAGCGGTTTTCACGGGATCCGCAAATCCACTCGAGGCCGAGCAATGGCTCATCAACGTGGAGAACCTTTGACGGCCACTTGGGTCCCTGACGATGACAGAGTAAGCGTGGTGAAGATTCAGCTGGAGGACGAGACACGCATGTGGTGGTTTGTAGAGGAAAGTCGGTTAGAGAGACCTATCGGATGGGGCACGTTCTTCGCGTGCTTTCTGGATCACTATTTCCCGGCCACTGCCAAGGCCGAGATGGAGGAGAAATTCATCGTGTTGAAGCAAAATGGACGCTCAGTGGATGCCTACATCGCAGAGTTTAACCGTCTGAGTTGCTTCGCACCATACATGATAGCCACCGAAGCCGCCAGGGCCAGACGGTTTCAGCTGGGGCTCGATATTGAACTGCAGAAACTTATCGCGTTTCTCGATCTACCGACCTTCGCTTAGGTGTTGAACGCTACCTGAGTATAGGAAAGATTGGCAGAGAAGGCCAAGGGCCAACGATCGGTAGACAGGAGATCCCATGTAGTTCCTTCATGAACTACCATTTCCTCTCGTGGAGCAATCCCAGTTCACAGGCCGGGTGTTACGTAGATGAAGCATACTTTCTCACCTCAGCAGCTGCAGCGGAGGGCCCTGTTTTACGATTATTGCCAGAGGACAGGGCACATGCAAAGAGATTGACGCAGAGCCAAGGGGCAGTGTATGATTTGCGGATCCAGCGAGCACAGGGTCAGCAGATGTCCTCAGAGATCCGAGCTACAGGGAGGATTCGAGCAACAACAACCGTCATACAGCACTTCAGCTCAGAGGGGTCCACCTGTGGTATCCCAGCGGCGGTTATTCGATCAGAGACAGACTGGTATGGGTCGGAATCAGGGGCGGGCTTTCACCCTGTCCGCCGATATCACGACCCGAAAGTACGGAGCATGACCGGCACTTAGACTACGAACGTCTCGAGGCGTACGTACTCCAAGTAAGCCGAACCCAGAAATCCAAACCAAGAAAAGTACTAGAGAGTAGGAGAAACCATATCAAATCAACCTGAATGCAACATAATATACAACGCCTAAATGCGAGGATCATAACAGAAATGAAACTCAACCAGCAAGAACCCATCAAAATATAACACGCGACTCTAAGTCGAAAGAATAAACATCACTGGTCTCTATCTCAAATAAGTACAAGTTTGGTTGATGGAACTTCTAGATACAACTGAAATATAATATACAATGTATAATAATGGGTACGATACAATAACCCACTTACTAGCGGATAGCAAGTCACCCGAAACGAAACCGTGCCCGCAAAGCCGTAATGGAACCTGTACGGCAAACCTGCAAGAAACTGGGGCACAACGGGGGTGAGTTGCCAACTCGTGAGTAGAAAAAGATCTACGAACAGAAAATTGCATGTATGACGCAATCCTAGATCATACGATCATAATATAATCCTCAATATATAACCAGCAATCTCTAACCATGTCTAGGGTAAATATCTAACCCAAGTGTAAACCCATGTGCCTGTGTCAGTGCATCAGGTGGCAATATATCATATGAATGATGTATGAATGCATGAAACAGAATGCAAGTACTGAAGAAAACTGCTATCATAAATTTGTGAGATTTCTGTATTTTAAAATGAGGTATCATAACGAAATCAACATAAAACAGTGCCTAGCATCGGCACAAAACATATATCTCAGTATCTCGATATCTCTGTATCACAATCTCTGTATCTCAATATCTCAAATCTCAATGTCTCAATCATAATATCCAGGGCGCCGTCAGTCCAGATCGGCCCCTACCATCAATCTCATGACTACGACGGTATCCTCCGGATATCCGACGTATCGGATAATATCACCGGTCGGTCGTGCTCCCCTGCCAGGCTCAACGCCATCTCCTGCGATCTTCTTGCCCCGGGGTACCGCACCGGGCCCACTATGTACCCGAAACGGTTCATCCGCCTCCTCGAATCGGGTCTCGAAATCCATCAGCAAAACTCATGGTGGACGACTCAAACATCATGGAAAAACCGCATTTATTTAAAAAGAGAGAAAGCAATTTATATATGTTTTGCGGTTTTCCTCCATATCCAGAAAACATCATGGAAATCTGAATCATCAATAGTATGTAAACTATGAATATAGGCATGAGAATCCATGAATGCGGCATATAATGAACAACAGTATGCATGATGTGACAAGCAATAGCTACAATGTCAAGCTGGCATATAAGGCAATGCACTAATATCACGTCACTACTAGCTAACAAGCTAAATCAGGTAATAATATTCTCTAAGTGTATATGACATGGCAATTACCTATGAAGATGTGTGTGCGCCGGCAGATAAGTGTACGTTGTACATACGCATCATCGGTAATGGTGCTGGTGTCCTAACAGCATGATATCAATAATGGAATATAAATCTCAACAGTATGCGATGCAGAGCAACAATAATAATATACGGGAACTGAAATACTGAACACCATGATCGCTAAACTGCATCTAATGTCATAAGAGTCATATAGCTACACCACTATAAAGCTGAGCTAAAGCTAACAGTAGGTAATGGAAACTGTCTAACCTCTGAGTCGATACATACATACATACATACATATATATATATATATATATATATATATATATATATATATATATATAGTCGGTGATCTCACCTCGATAATATCACATCCGATAACATACTTCTATAATCAGTTATTCCCAAATTAAGAGTGCGGATCAAATATCAAATTATAGCTCGTACGTAAATCCGTCGTACGGCTTCCGCAAATCTGGGTACGGGTCAATATCACATTTGTCATATCATTCATCGGGTATTCTCTTTATCAAATATCATCATCTGAGTACTGACCTATGTCTAGTACAATGCTAACATCATTACTATAATCAAGATCTGACTACTGACCGACAGTCTCGTATAAATCGATAGTATCATCATATATCATCACCAAGAGTATACATCGCCCAAGGCAGCCTGTCATAAGTATCCTGTCATATCATATCATATCATATCCTATCGTGTATCATAATCACATGTCAATCATTATATATTTATGTCACCATTCCTATGGCGTCATTATTCCCAAAATCTTCTAAAGCATCAAGACGTATCTCAATCATGAATTTTATCATATCACCGATATCATAGTCTCAGATCAAACTCATCGACTCATATCAGTCCCATGTGTCATCTTCAAATCCGTATGTGAACACATAATCACAAACCCATGTGAACACATATCTATATAGAATCCCATAACCACATGTGAAACAAGGATGTATGCAAGTATGTATATGTGTGAATGAATGTGTAGTGCACCCACTACCCTAAGGTTTCGTAACCTTACACCAATCCAATATACCAATATCCATTTAAACATCAATAATTAATCCCAACATCAAATAATAGATTGTTGGTGTGTATACGCATCCGTATACATCACCACGGACTGCGGGGGTGCTATACGCCATCCACCTGACTTCTCCCCGTAGATATAAATCTACTCACTTTTCTTATGTGTGCCGGTATCGATGTCGCCATTCGCATCTTTAACGCTTCGACGCCATGTGGGGTAGCTACAAGGATATCACACGCTAAAACTCATGAAAACTATGTCGGAAACCAAAATGGTGCACACTACGCCCATAGGTAAAAACCTGTGACCTTGTGTGCAAGCGCAGCCAATATCCACTGTCGTTAACGTCCAAACGCCACTCGACAGATACGAATCATCGAATATCAAAATCCATACGAAAATGAGTCGTAAATTATACGCCAACTCATGAAATTCAACCCAGATTTTACCCTAACAGAAAACAGTCAAAACTAGACATACCGGGGGTCAAGTTTACATGAAATAGGGCTGTGCACGCAAAACGAGGCAGTTTTACCCTGCTCTGGCTGCAAATTGCGGCCAGGGGGATTAAATTTGCGGCCAGGAATTTGAGATGGTGGCTAGGGCTTTGGGTAGTGGTTCCAGGGTGCCTGCACAGCCTACTGCCAAGTCAATTTTACTCTATGAGGTCCCGGGTGAAAGCAGGTCTCAGAAAGGTCACAAAATCGACAAAAACGCTAATCTACACCAAGTATAACAAATCTGGTATTTAACTGGAAATCTGGGGTATTCTGGGTTAAACTAGTCTCAAATACACCTAACAGGGTTATAAAAATCATCAAAACCAACACTTGATAAAGTCTCACTCAAATTCACTAAAACTAGCACTATATCACAAAACTAATACTAAACTTCAGCTAATATCAGAACTTGGCAACTTAGGAGTTGGGTTGCAAGATTATACCTCAAGAGAAGTCCTAGGGTGAAGGAGAAGAGAAGGAGAAATGGGTTAGTGCTGAAGTGGCTGAGCTGAAGTTGGATCTGTAGCTGCTGCAGCTGATGTTTTGGCTTGGAGCTGTTGTTGCTGCTTTGCAATTTTCTTCTTTCCCTTTTGCTGAGCAGCAACTACTGCTGCTATTGTTTTTGTGTTGTTGGGGTTGTGGTTGAGTGGTATGATGGTGTGGAGTTGTTGTTGTATGATGCTAGGGGCTGTTTCTGATGCTGTTGCAGGATTGGGGCTGATGAGGTTCATGTTATGGTGTTGTTGCAGATGTAGTTGTTTTGGTGGCTGATGTTGCTTCAGCTGCTGATGCTGAAGCTAACCTGCTGTTTGTTTTGTGTTGTGGAGTGTTGGTGGTTTGGTTGTGGGGTGTTAGTTTGTGGTGGAGTGAAGTATCTGATGTTGTGTTGAAGTTGTTAATGGGGTGGCATTGATGTTACTGCTGAGCAGCAGCTGATACTGCTGAAGTCTGCTGATGCTTGGGATGAAATGTGATGAGTTGTTGCATAGTTTCAGCAGCTGATGTAGCTGCAGATGTAGGGTGTTGATGTGAGGGAATAGGGCTGATGTTGTGTATCAGCTGATGTGATCACAATTGGGGCTGAAGTGTTGATATGGGGGCTGAAGTTGGAGAATTTGGGGCTGATGCATCAGCTGCTGTTGTAGCAGATGATGATGTTGCTGATGCTGATGTAATGGGCTACTGTTGCAGCAATTTGGTGGCTGAATTTGAACAATTGGGGGCTGTTGTAGGGAGCTGATGGTTTGTTTCAGCTGCTGTTGCAGCTCATGATGGTGTTGTTTTAATGGTCTTTGAGTGTGAGTGAAGTGAGGAAAGATGTGATAAATGAGAGGGAATGGTATGAGTGAGAGGGGGGTGAAAGAACACAAGGGATTATAGAATGGAATGGATCATGGCTCACCTTAACCTCCCTTTTTTCTCCCACCTACCTATAAGTCAACCTTTGCCCTAATCAACTTTAAACCAAACCATACCCTTAATTAAACTAATTATCTTAACCAAAAGGTTAACCTATCATGATCATGTACATGGTTCAACCCTAGGGTACCATGAGCAAAACAAGAAACATGTGTAACAAGTGTAGAAAATGTCATGTGCACATTCTTGCAAAAAAAGCCAAAAATCTAATTAGCGATTTTTAATCGCGATTAACACCGAAATAACATATAATCCATCATAAAAACTGTAAAATGGCATATTTCCACAAAATAACCTATTTTACAATTTCCATAATTTTCTCCAGAATTTTCACCATTTATCGGTATTTAATTATACCGACTATTGAAATATTCATTAAAACTTAATATTAAATTCTGAAAATTCCCAAAAAATAATATTCTATTTTTTTTGAAATGTTACAGTCTTCCCCCTTAAAGAAATTCGGTCCCCGAATTTAAATTTAAACCTCCAAATTCCAAAACATTTCAATAAAATGTCCAAATCAACGGGGCTCCGAAGTCATCAATACATAAAAGGCGTCATAGCGCAATACATGCGCATGAGCAACGAGCAGATAACTCGAAATCAAAACTCCATCAAGCATCCCGCAATCATCGGAGTCAAGGTGAAACACAAATGCCAAATCCAAACAAAGCCGATATGCTATAAACCAGAACTATACGTGTAAATATATGAAGGAAATGCATGCCAAATTTCTTTAAAATCGATGTGCAATGCGCATAACACTGCACAGTGGCGGACGTCTCTATAATAAAATAATCATATATGTATATATCTTTTGTTTAATATGCACGTTCCGCCGTTTTGAAAACAATTTAGAAGGGTTCCCTGTTTTTTAAACGTTTCGTGTCGTATCGGACACGCATGTAAATAATGAGACTATAGCTCGCCTTTGGAAATCCCTTGAAATCTATCAGTGCATGCAAAATATATTCAGGCACTGTCATCTGATCAGTCCTGCTCAGTACGAAAATCAATCGCAATATCATAAAAATGTACTGCTCCATAAGAATCAATCCCAAAAAACGCATATGAAAAACCCTGTGCGTCCAGTGCGTACGGAAATCAAAATCCATGAATGTGCCAAGCAGGTGCACAAAAACGACATCAAGGTGCAACGGGTGTGCACACAGCATTGGTCATAGGCAACGTGTGTGCCTGACCGCAAGATCATGTGCATCTGACATGCACGAAAAATCCCGATTTAGTGCATCTGGCGTGCACCAAATCGCATCTCCTAGCATGCGCCCAACATGCGCTAACTGTCCAAATCCGGCACATCCACTATGCACGAAATCATGAAATTCAATATCAAGCGCCAAACACGCGCAATATCCAATCAGGTGCATAAAGTGCACAAAACGAATATCGAACATCACCATCGAAATCGAAATCCAGTGCATCCAAGTGCACAAAATACGGAACACTGCACTGCAAGCATATATAAACTATACAGAGTACATGAACCAAATCGTGTGCATGCATACGCACAAAATCAACTCAAATATCTAAACCCCATAAAATCACAAACATGTGAAACCAAGGCACGAAAACGATATCAAGTGCAACGACTGTGCGAAAATCGTAAATCCTCAATCATCAAAATCAAATCATGCGAATAAATCACCCAAAACATTGAAATCAAATATGGAGGAATAGTACCGCTCAAGCGCATCCTCCAATTATCTCGGGCCAACTGTCGCGGTCACTAGTGGGACGTCTCGTCGATGATCATGAACTCTGGCCTGCTGGTGTGCATAACAATCACCACTCCTGGGTCCAAGTCTTCTCTGTGAACTATCAATCTCACGATCCGTCGGCTCATCGGCCCTGTCAGGTGTGCTAACGGGGACGATTCCGTTCTGGCACTTCTCTGGTCATCTCTCGGTCAATCCTCACGACCACTCGTAAGGCAGCATATCGCTGGCGTCAGTCTCTGGTTCTCTGAATGTACGCGACACATCTGATCCTGGTTGCAAATCTCATTGCAGCAGTGTCCTGGAAGGAATCCTGCTCAAGGTCTCTTCCAAGTCTCAACCCTGCCAACTGTTCGGAAGTCATCGTCCTTGACCAAATCTCCTTCTTGCTTCGAGACGGCCGCATACTCATCTCGACTCCTTCTGGAAGGTATATCCAGTACTCTGCCTCGGCATGCGCATCGCATCTCTGATGTCGGCGGAGTGGAACGTCATCACATCTAGATCTGGTACGAACCTCTTACTCCACTTTTCTCTAATGTCGACTGCTTCAGACTCGCCTCGTCGTGGCTGCATGGACTGAGCTCCAATGGCTATCCTCGTGTCTGGAGTCTTCCAAGAAATGCATCTCACCATCTAGCATCCGAATTAAGTCGAGCCATCCGATCGAATCGTTAAAACCTCATAATCCCCCAAGAGCTCAACATCTTGGGTACAGTATAATAGTATCGAGTACATACCACAGTATCGGTGGTCCAGCTGTAGAAGGGCAAACCCAAGCCTCACTAATGGCGCCGTAGAACTGCTGCAAACCTTAAGGTTCAAAGGCTTTCATACGGTCATTAAGTCGAGTTAGGGTTTCATTCTTCTAGAGGGACCATAGAATTGTCTGCATGTCTTTCCGAATACTTTAAACTTGGAATAATAGATTTCTGACATTCGATCGTCTCTATCGACTCTCAACGTCTCCGCGTGAAGTCGTCTCTAGCTGGAATCAATCTATCTGATGACCTCGCATCGGGGTAGCGAACGATCCATATGTCCTAGTCATTCATCCTCGGGGACTAGCGACCTTCTATCATCTCTTAGTACCACTTGTACTGTAATAGCTCCAACATCTGGGGCGATATCTCGTCGTTCGCAGCAAGACTGGCCCGCTCGTCTACACGCTGAACCATGCCTCAATCATCATGAGTAAGCAATACACCAATGGTCATCAAATCTGGCTGGCCTATGTCAGTGACCCAATCCTCTGGTGCTGATCTGCACGTCCAAGTAATCTCATGCAGCGATCCATCCAACGTTCGTGACGCAAAACACAATCAAGACACATCTCTGCAAACGTGTGTCTCCGGAATTATGCTCTGGTCAGTCCTCGTTCGTAACGAGCTCGTGCTGACCGCAACTCTAGCCGTAGCTCTCCCTGCCTGTAATCGTGGCAGCAAAATTGTAACTGGTACCGATGAAGCTAGATCGGGAATGAATATGATACTGAACAAGGAAATGTACATCCTAAGGCTTCTTAAGTGGAGTGGCGTATTGTAAATATGCCGCGGACATACCACGGTACGTCACTCTACTTTAGTCACCTATTCCATCAACCAAGGGTCATCCTATGCTCCGAAGGTAAAACCTAACGCTCTGATACCAACTTTGTCACGACCCAAAAGTACGGAGCATGACCGGCACTTAGACTATGAACGTCTCGAGGCGTACGTACTCCAAGTAAGCCGAACTCAGAAATCCAAACCAAGAAAAGTAGTAGAGAGTAGGAGAAACCATATCAAATCAACCTGAATGCAACATAATATACAACGCCTAAATGCGAGAATCACAACAGAAATGAAACTCAACCAGCAAGAACCCATCGAAATATAACACGCGACTCTAAGTCGAAAGAATAAACATCACCGGTCTCTATCTCAAATAAGTACAAGTTTTGTTGATGGAACTTCTAGATACAACTGAAATATAATATACAATGTATAATGTTGGGTGCGATACAATAACCCACCTGCTAGCGGATAGCAAGTCACCCGAAACGAAACCGTGCCCGCAAAGCCGTAATGGAACCAGTACGGCAAACCTGCAAGAAACTGGAGCACAACGGGAGTGAGTTGCCAACTCGTGAGTAGAAAAAGATCTACGAACAGAAAATCGCATGTATGACACAATTCTAGGTCATACGATCATAATATAATCCTCAATATATAACCAACAATCTCTAACCATGTCTAGGGTAAATATCTAACCCAAGTGTAAACCTATGTGCCTGTGTTAGTGCATCAGATGGCAATATATCATATGAATGATGTATGAATGCATGAAACAGAATGCATGTACCGAAGAAAACTGCTATCATAAATTTGTGAGATTTCTGTATTTTTAAAATGAGGTATCATAATGAAATCAACATAAAACAGTGCCTAGCATTGGCACAAAACATAAATCTCAGTATCTTGATATCTCTGTATCACAATCTCTGTACCTCAATATCTCAAATCTTAATGTCTCAATCATAATATCCAGGGCGCCGTCAGTCCAGATCGGCCCCTACCATCCATCTCATGACTACGACGGTATCCTCCGGATATCCGACGTGTCGGGTAATATCACCGGTCGGTCGTGCTCCCTTGCCAGGCTCAACGCCATCTCCTGCGATCTTCTTGCCCCGGGGTATCGCACCGGGCCCACCATGTACCCAAAACGGTTCATCCGCCTCCTCGAATCGGGTCTCGAAATCCATCAGCAAAACTCATGGTGGACGACTCAAATATCATGGAAAAACCGCATTTATTTAAAAAGAGAGAAAGCAGTTTATATATGTTTTGCGGTTTTCCTCCAAATCCAGAAAACATCATGGAAATCCGAATCATCAATAGTATGTAAACCATGAATATAAGTATGAGAATCCATGAATGCGGCATATAATGAATAATAGTATGCATGATGTGACAAGCAATAGCTACAATGTCAAGCTGGCATATAAGGCAATGCACTAATATTATGTCACTACTAGCTAACAAGCTAAATCAGGCAATAATATTCTCTAAGTGTATATGACATGGCAATTACCGATGAAGATGTGTGCGTGCCGGCAGATAAGTGTACGTGGTACATACGCATCATCGGCAATGGTGCTGGTGTCCTAACAACATGATATCAATAATGGAATATAAATCTCAACAGTATGCGATGCAGAGCAACAATAATAATATGCGGGAGCTGAAATACTGAACACCATGATCGCTAAACTGCATCTAATGTCATAAGAGTCATATAGCTACACCACTATAAGGCTGAGCTAAAGTTGGATCTGTAGCTGCTGCAGCTGATGTTTTGGCTTGGTGCTGCTGTTGCTGCTTGCAATTTTCTTCTTTCCCTTTTGCTGAGCAGCAGCTACTGTTGTAGTTGTTTTTATGTTGTTGGGGTTGTGGTTGAGTGGTATGATGGTGTGGAGTTGTTGTTGTATGATGCTAGGGGCTGTTTCTGATGCTGTTGCAGGATTGGGGCTGATGGGGTTCATGTTATGGTGTTGTTGCAGATGTAGTTGTTTTGGTGGCTGATGCTGCTTCAGCTGCTGATGCTGAAGCTAACCTGCTGTTTGTTTTGTGTTGTGGAGTGTTGGTGGTTTGGTTGTGGGGTGTTAGTTTGTGGTGGAGTGAAGTATCTGATGTTGTGTTGAAGTTGTTGATGGGGTGGCATTGGTGTTACTGCTGAGCAGCAGCTGATACTGCTGAAGTCTGCTGATGCTTGGGATGAAATGTGATGAGCTGTTGCATGATTTCAGCAGCTGATGTAGCTGCAGATGTAGGGTGTTGATGTGAGGGAATAGGGCTGATGTTGTGTATCAGCTGATGTGATCACAATTGGGGCTGAAATGTTGATATGGGGGCTGAAGTTGGAGAATTTGGGGCTGATGCATCAGCAGCTGTTGCAGCAGATGATGATGTTGCTGATGCTGATGTAATGGGCTGCTGTTGCAGCAGTTTGGTGGCTGAATTTGAACAATTGGGGGCTGTTGTAGGGGGCTGATGGTTTGTTTCAGCTGCTGTTGCAGCTCATGATGGTGTTGTTTTAATGGTCTTTGAGTGTGAGTGAAGTGAGGAAAGATGTGATAAATGAGAGGGAATGGTATGAGTGAGAGGGGGGTGAATGAATACAATGGATTATAGAATGGAATGGATCATGGCTCACCTTAACCTCCTCTCTCTCTCTCACCTACCTATAAGTCAATCTTTACCCTAATCAACTTTAAACCAAACCATACCCTTAATTAAACTAATTATCTTAACCAAAAGGTTAACCTATCATGATCATGTACATGGTTCAACCCTAGGCTACCATGAGCAAAACAAGAAACATGTGTAACAAGTGTAGAAAATGTCATGTGCACATTCTTGCACAAAAAGCCAAAAATCCAATTAGCGATTTTTAATCGCGATTAACACCGAAATAACATATAATCCATCATAAAAACTGTAAAATGACATATTTCCACAAAATAACCTATTTTAGAATTTCCATAATTTTCTCCAGAATTTTCACCATTTATCGGTATTTAATTATACCGACTATTGAAATATTCATTAAAACTTAATATTAAATTCTGAAAATTCCCAAAAAATAATATTCTATGTTTTTTGATATGTTACAGCCGAGCAGGCAGATGCTTCTGGAGAAGTGGTTACAGGTACTCTCCTTGTTTATTTTGTACCAGCTAGAATTCTTTTTGATTCGGGTGATATGCATTGCTTTATTTCTACGCGGTTTGTTAACATGCACTCTATACCTCATGAGCCGTTGATCAAGGGTTGGGAGATACATACGGGTAATGGAATTATTGTGTCCAACCAAGAGTGTAGGTTATGCCCTGTGGTGGTTTGAGGCAGGGAAATTTATGCAAACTTTCTTTTGATTGGGACTGGTAGCTATGACTCCATTCTGTGGATGGTTTGGTTGAGCATGTTTCATGCTGTTATCAACTGCCGGGCTAGGAGTGTGACTTTTCGCATTCCTAATCACCCGCAGTTCGTGTTCGTGGGTGGCAGCAAGTTTTTGGAACCAGCTAAGTTCCGAGCAAAGCCAAAAATCTTGATAGCTATGGAGATAGACGGGGAGCCAGCACCGGAGGTGGTTCGTGAGTTTCTTGATGTGTTCCCTGAAGATCTACCTGGTTTGCCCCCGCCTCGCGTATTGGGCTTCTCGATCGACCTGATTCCAGAGGCGGCGCCGGTTTCCAAGGCTCCTTACAGGATGGCGCCAGTTGAGTTGGCAGAATTAAAGAAGCAGATAGAAGATCTTCTGGACAAGGGATTTTTCCATTCGAGTGCTTCTCTATAGGGTGCTCCTGTGTTACTGGTTAAGAAGAAAGACGGTTTCTTGTGCATGTGCATCGACTACCGGGAGTTGAACCGAGTGACCGTGAAGAACAAGTATCCCATCCCCCGCATCGATGACTTGTTTGATCAGCTTGGTGGTGCTCGAGTATTTTCAAAACTAGACCTTCGGTCACGGTATCACCAAATCAGAGTTAAGGCAGAGAATGTATGCAGGACGGCTTTTCCAAACCCGATATGGCCACTATGAGTTTCTTGTGATGTCGTTCGGTATTACCAATGCACCGGTCATATTTATGGACTTGATGAACAGGGTTTTCTCCAAGTACTTGAATCAGTTTGTTGTCGTATTCATCGACGACATTCTAGTCTATTCCAGAAGTCAAAAGGAGCACATCGAGCATCTATGAATTGTATTGCAGGTTCTTCAGGAGGAGAAGCTTTATGCTAAACTATGTAAGTATGAGTTTTGGCTCGACAAGGTACAATTTCTGGGGCTTGTCGTTTCGAGTGACAATTCAGTGTATCCGACGACAATCGAATCAGTGACACCAAAATCAGTTGCTGAGATAAGAAGCTTCTTGGGATTGGCTAGGTATTATCGGCGGTTTATCCAAGATTTCGCTAGAATAGCGGAACCCTTGACGAAGCTCACACGGAAAGAGGTGCCGTATGTTTGGTCGGAGGAATGCACCCAGGAGTTCGAGCTGTTGAAACTGAAGTTGACCACGGCCCCAATCCTGACTGTGCCAGACAGCTCGGGTGGCTTGGTTGTTCATAGTGATGCGTCGGGAAAATGTTTGGGTTGTGTATTAATGTAGCATGGTCGAGTGGTGGCTTACGCCTCTCGTCAGCTGAAAACTCACGAGAAGAACTACCCCACGCATGACTTGGAGTTAGCGGCCGTTGTGTTCGCTTTAAAGATTTGGAGGCATTACTTGCTAGGCGAAAGAGTGGAGGTGTACACGGATCACAAAAGTTTGAAATACGTGTTCACCCAGAAGGAGCTAAATATGAGACAACGCAGATGGTTAGAGTTGATGGCAGACTACGATATTGATCTGCAGTATCACCCGGGGAAGATGAACGTCGTTCCTGATGCTTTCAGTCGCAGACCGCCAGCTGTGTTGCTGACTTGTCAGAAGGGGATTCTTGTTCAGACCAGAATATTGCATTATTATATTCCCCATTCTTATTCTTTTTATAAATAAATAGGTACTTTTGACGCATGTCTGCTACATGTTACAGGTTACAGGTTCTTGGACAGGAAACAGTGAAAACGATGAAAAGATGATGCAAAAGTGGACTTTAACCAACAAACAGAGAATCTTGATCAAGCCTACATAAGGAACAATTCACAAAGCAAGATTCAAGACATCAACTCAAAGCGAACGGTTAAAAATCCATTGAAAATTGTTCACTGAAGATCTGGAACCAACCTAGAAGCCCAAATGGAAAAAGATATATAGACACAGGAAGCCCAAAACAACCACAGCCTGCAGAAGAAATTTTAGAACCCAACTCTTCTTTTTGGCCACGGAACCACGGCCAAACTAGGCCTAGGGCCGCGGTTCCGCGGCCGAGTTAGGGATTTAGGAGCAAATATTTTTTCCATATTTTTTGTGGTGGCGTTGACTGGTCTTTCTAAGGCTATGTTTGTAATTTCAGACATGCGGTTCAAGATGTAACCTAGGGTTTCCTATTCTTTATAAATAGGAACTCTAATAATTGTAATTCTTATGCCTCCTTTTAATAATAAATTCCAGAATTCTTTTAGAGAGCATCGGTGCTTCTTTTCCATTCAGAAATTCAGATCTGACAACCCTGCATGGATGATTGGAGGGATGCATCTGTAAGTAGATTTAATTTCTCGCCCTAGTTTAGATTTCGATTCTTTGCCCTAGGTAGATTGAATTTCATACCCTAGGAACTTGTTTAGGGTTTAGCTTTGGGGAAGGATTTTGAGAGATGAGATCTCTCATCCCTTTCTTACCCACCAAATATTTACAATAGGACTCCATGCATACACGCACACACCGCGCCCTACGGCATCCTACCCTTCGAGGTAACGATGACACCGTAGTGTAAAGGCCCGGTTGCGCGCGTTTTCCATGGAGGTTAGGGTAAGGATCTCTAAAAGAAGAACAAGAACCTAGAGGAAGGAACACCTTCCCCTATGGATCTAATCCCCTTTATTGATAATTACCATAACTCCTCATAGATCTTCATTCGGGTATAGAAAGCGTTGAGATTTACTTGCATTTCCAAACCATCCCTAAACCTAATCCTAGCAAGAATAGATCTAGATAATCATAGATAGATTAATTTAGGTTTTTAGATTTAATAACCAATCCGAACACCCTTTGGAATTAACTCGTTAGCGAGACTAGGAGATTCACAACATCCCTGTGAACCGACCCGTACTCACCGGCTAGCTACCAAGCGACGCCGTTCTTGATTGCGGTTATAGATAGTTTTTGAGATCAAAATCAAATGGCGCCGTTGCCGGGGATGGCGTGTAATATCCTCTATGCAATTTCGGGTTAATCTTAATAAAATAAAAATCACAAAAATCTGAAAAATCAAAATATATATATATATATATATATATATATATATATATATATATAATCTGTTATTTTTGGAAGGGATACTTTGTTGTTTGAATTTTGCAGGATATACGAAAATCGGATCTGGAAATTTTCAGAAAGCAAAACAGGAAACAAAACATCGGAACAGAAGCGATTTTAAATAACAGAACAGGGAAATTTTTCTGGAGATCTAAATCCCCCACCCCGCCGCGTTTCCGTGGCCAAAACCTACCTTAGGCCGCAGAACCGCGGCTGCCTCATCGAATCAGAGCGTCAGAAAAATTTTGGGGTCTCGTGTCGACTACTTGACCGCGAAACCGCGGTGTAATCCCACATTATACCGCGGAAACGCGGCTACACAGTGTCTTCAGCGCAGGAAATTTGCTCTGTAAGTTTCTCTGGTTCCTTCTCTGTAAATTTCTGAAATATCTTTTCTGGAAATTCCTGCAGGATTCCGTGAGCTTTAAAAATATATTCCCTTCCATATAACAATCTTGTGCAGGATTTTTTGCGCCTAGTTGAAATTAGAAATTGATTGCAAGTAATCTTTGCTGTTGCATATCTTTACTCGAAAATCTTTTTGCAACAATTTTTTCCAAATAAAGAGAAAAAGAATAAAAAAAGGGGGGAAATTTTATTAGAAACTTGCAAACTTTTGCTGCAAATAAATCCTTACACCACCACCCATCTTTCTTTCTTTCACCGTTTTTTTTCTAACATGGGTACCCCACATAATAAATCACTTTCCGAACTTTGGTATCCCGAACCTAATTTTGCGTCGTACGTCAATTTGTTCGGTCAATTTAAAGACGATCCTTCCTTGCCTAAAATATCTTTGAAAGATCAAATAGAAGCGTGTAGGAGAAACAGTTTGACTTTTCAACCCACTTTGTGTCAACCAAATCAACCTTTACCACCTACATATGTTGATACCACTTCTTCAAGTCCTTCTGTCACTCCTAAGCCGATGTCCATTGCTGAGCATATTGCTCAATCTCGCAGCCGATCTTTCACCCCTCTCCACTCATCTAGTTCTAGAGATCCACAAGACTATTCAGCTTTTTATCCATATGTTGACCCTACCCCTGTCCAATCACCCACTTCCTACCAGTCCTACTCGACTTTCCCAGCTTCACTAGACACTGTTTCTACACAGTCATTAAGGAGTTTCACATATCCAACCAATTTCGAATCTTTTACCGAAACCCCCTTATCACCTAAGTCTAGTTTAGAAGAGTCGTTGGAAGCTTATATTGCAGCAACAAACAAAATGGTTAGGAATGTGGAAGCGTCCGTGGCCGCCCTTATACAACCTAGTGAACCGACAGCTAGTTTTCCACGAGCATCAAATTTTTCGATGTATAAGGAGGCGGTTGGACAGAGTGAGAATGATAGAGAATTTCCAGATCAAACCTACCCATACCCAATTGAATCCAACAACTCCAATTTTCAAACATGTGTCTAAAATGATGAGTTGTGTGACTTTGTAGTGTTTGATTTGCTAAATTGTGAAGAACCCCTTTCGAGTGAAACCGCACCTAATCCGTTTGACCTTTACACCTCCCCTTTAGAACCTAAATTGATAAATATCCATGCTTTTGATGAGGTGTCTAAAGAAATTGATTTTCACCTGATTGAGGATATAGACGCCGGGAATATTTCGGATGATGAACCTGTCGATTTGATTGAAATTTTATGTTCAACTCATCATCCCGAGTCATTAGATATTTCTCCAGAACTTCATATGCGTCTTGATGTTGAAGATAATGGTATGGATGAGATAAATTTTGAGGATAATTATGAGTATAGTATTAATGAGAGTATTGAGGATAATATTGAGGTTGAATCATTTTTGTTTGATGTGTCTAATTTTCCAATTCATCCTCCTGAACCTTTGACTGTTATATCACCCTCCCTCCTTTATATCGTTCCGACCACGCTCGACGACTGTGAGCTTGAAAACTTTTCCTTTGAATCTGACATAGTTCTCACAGACGAGTGTTTCTCTTTTTCGTACGATGTTGACGTCTCTCCGTCCGAGTTTGAGTCCTTAACATTTTCAGATGAGTTAGTTGAACCATCAGGCTCGGTTGCTTACAGGTGTTTCGAACCATTAATGGAATCTTTCAAGTTCGAAACAGTTTACTACGGTGAGAAAAAGACTATCCCTAATTCACTCCCTGTCGTCATTCCTATCGTTCCGACCGTACAAAAGACCGTTACGCTTTCATCTCCAAAGCCAAGTTCGACGGACCCATGTTTTCTTGCGAATCTTGAGGGATTTGACCCTATTTCACGACGAGTTGATAGGTTAGCGCAATCGCTTATAACACATCGGTCATCACAAATTGCGCTAATTTATTCACTCGATTTACACCCTCAAGATCGCGTGCTCCTTCTTTCTCCTTTCCGCCCTTCTTCTCCCCCACCGAGACCATATTCTACCATTATTCTTTCCACACGGTCTCGCGTGTTTCTCATTTTCTTACACCAACTGTACCATTACCACGATAAGATTTTTGAATGGTTGGTGCTAACCTTTGGCTTGTGTAAGGCCAAGCTTAAGTTTGGGGGGAGCCTTGTTGTATATATGTATATATATTTTTGTTTTCTTTTTCTATAAAAAAATAAAAAAATTCAAAACATTAAAAAAATAAAAATAAAAAACAATTGTAAATAAATAAACAGGGTATTGCCAACATCTTGACCCTCTTGGTTTAGTATGACAGTGAGGACACTGTCAAGTTCAAGTTTGGGGGTATGCTCGGTACGTCTTCTTCCTTCGCATTCATTTGTACATATTTTTGCATTTGCATACTTATTTGAAAACCCATAAAAAATTGAAAAATTTCAAACATTATAAAAATTAATGTATTCAATTTTGGTTTATTTGACTAGAGTTTGACAGATAGGTTAACTAGTTAGGAACGACTAGATCTTTGACTTAGTAAATTAAAAACCCTAAAAATAACCTTCCTTAAAATTTAACGATAGAAAGTATATGCCTTGTAATTTATTTAGAAATAGGCAAATTTTGGGTTCACTTCTTGGGCTAAGTCAAAATGAGGGAAGAGTATTGATATTCTTATTAGAATATAAGTTTGAAAAATAGTTCCTAACTTAAGTCTAGATTCTGAAAATGTATACCCTACAAATTGCACTAACACGCACCTTGAAACTTGGAATAGTAGAAGAGACCTTGAAATGCTCTTGTCTAAAGTCCTTAGTACAATGAAAAAAAAGAAAAAAAGTGAATAAAGAAAAAAATGGACACTGGTTTTTATAATTACTTAAGGCTGTAAAAATAGAAAAAATATTTAGCGAGGGTGCCTTATCACCTAGTGCCTTAGACCAACTGGTTTGGGAGTCACTGCTAAAGTCTTGGGTGTTGCAAAACTAGGAAGTACGCCTTAATGTGCAAACACATCTTGTAATCGGTTGTTGGTAGCTCGAGAAGTATTAACGGTCGCATGAAGGATGTGTAAGCAAAATTCAATTAAAAATTCACCTACTAATAAGTGCTTTGGACAACGGACGAGAGTACGATTGCTTGATTTGAATTTCCAAGTGTAGGGATGATATTTACACACACGTGGGGATATGTGATTAGAGTTTAGATGAGAGAAAGGAATGAAAGATAGAACTTGTATCTTTAGTAAAGTTGATAGAAATTCCTAAGTGGAGATGAAACTTTAGAAAGAAAACTTAAGAAATGCCGAAAGCTAAATAAGTCTATAAAACATATATAATCTTAAGTTAGATGATGAGGAAGTGTGAAGAATGTGGGTGGATAATTTACAAGTAAAAGATAATAGAATTCTTTGTTAGAAGACCTAATTGGAGAACAAAAGTCAATGGGCTGAATTGATAGGATTTTGAGGGTGTAATCCGCTGAAAACCCTCAGGAGACAGCACTCCTCCTACTAGGGACACCTAGAGGTTTAACGGCTTGTTGCACGAGCTCAGTGCAATCACGTTTCCCTGCAAAAGTGCGGTTAGGTTAGGATTTTAGTGAATAAAAATAAGTTTGCTCGAGGACGAGCAAAAGATAAGTTTGGGGGTATTTGTTCAGACCAGAATATTGCATTATTATATTCCCCATTCTTATTCTTTTTATAAATAAACAGGTACTTTTGACATATGTCTGCTACATGTTACAGGTTACAGGTTCTTGGACAGGAAATGGTGAAAACGATGAAAAGATGATGCAAAAGTGGACTTTAACCAACAAAAAGAGAATCTTGATTAAGCCTACATAAGGAACAATTCACAAAGCAAGATTCAAGACATTGATTCAAAGCGAACGGTTAAAAATCCATTACAAATTGTTCACTGAAGATTTGGAACCAACCTAGAAGCCCAAATGGAAAAAGATATATAGACACAGGAAGCCCAAAACAACCACAGCCTGCAGAAGAAATTTCAGAACCCAACTCTTCTTTTTGGCCGCGGAACCGCGGCCAAACCAGGCCTAGGGCCGCAGTTCCGCGGCCGAGTTAGGGATTTAGGAGCAAATATTTTTTCCATATTTTTTGTGGCGGCGTTGACTGGTCTTTCTAGGGCTATGTTTGTAATTTCAGACATGCGGTTCAAGATGTAACCTAGGGTTTCTTATTCTTTATAAATAGGAACTCTAATCATTGTAATTCTTACGCCTCCTTTTAATAATAAATTCCAGAATTCTTTTGGAGAGCATCGGTGCTTCTTTTTCATTCAGAAATTCAGATCTGACAACCCTGCATAGATGATTGGAGGGATGCATCTGTAAGTAGATTTAATTTTTCGCCCTAGTTTAGATTTCAATTCTTTGCTCTAGGTAGATTTAATTTCATACCCTAGGAACTTGTTTAGGGTTTAGCTTTGGGGAAGGATTTTGAGAGATGAGATCTCTCATCCCTTTCTTACCCACCAAATATTTACAATAGGACTCCATGCATACACGCACACACCGTGCCCTACGGCATCCTACCCCTCGAGATAACGATGACACCGTAGTGTAAAGGCCCGGTTGCGCGCGTTTTCCATGGAGGTTAGGGTAAGGATCTCTAAAGGAAGGACAAGAACCTAGAGGAAGGAACACCTTCCCGTATGGATCTAATCCCCTTTATTGATAATTACCATAACTTCTCATAGATCTTCATTCGGGTATAGAAAGCGTTGAGATTTACTTGCATTTCCAAACCATCCTTAAACCAAACCCTAGCAAGAATAGATCTAGATAATCATAGATAGATTAATTTAGGTTTTTAGATTTAATAACCAATCTGAACACCCTTCGGAATTAACTCGTTAGTGTGACTAGGAGATTCACAACATCCTTGTGAACCGACCCGTACTCACCGGCTAGCTACCAAGCGACGCCATTCTTGATTGCGGTTATAGGAAGTTTTTGAGATCAAAATCAATTCTCGATGACCTTCAGAGACTCGAGTTGGAGATAGTTACACCGGGGGTGTCTGGACAGCTTTGGCAGTTGCAAGTTACATCATTGCTTATAGATCGCATTAAAGCTGCACAGGCTGGAGACTCTCAGTTGCAGAAGTTCAGAGGGTTAGTTGAGGCTGGTTTGAGGATGGATTTGCAGGTTCATAGAGATGGTTCCCTGATATGAAGTTCCAAAGGGCGTATTCGCAGGTTAGCAGTCGGATGTGTGTTCCAAAGGGGGTATTCGAGATGAAGTTCTAGCCGAGGCACACAGGTCCGCTTACTCAGTGCACCCAGGAGGCACCAAAATGTACAGAGACCTGAAGCAGCACTTTTGGTGGAACGGGATGAAGAGGGAGATTGCTCGCTTTGTCTCCAAGTGTTTGGAATGACAACAGGTGAAAGCCGAGTATCATAGAATTGCTGGGTTGTTGCAACCGCTTCCACTACCAGAGGGGAAATGGGAACACATCACCATGGATTTTGTGGCGGCACTACCTCGAAGTCCAAGGGGCAATAATGCTGTCTGGGTTATTGTTGACCGTTTCACAAAGGCAACACATTTCATACCTTTCCGAGTCGGACAATCGACGGAGTCGCTTGCCGAGAAATATATGCAGGAGATTGTGAGGCTGCATGGGGTGCCCATTAGTATCGTGTCTGATAGAGACACCAGGTTCATTTTCCATTTCTGGAAGAGCCTGCAGGAGAGTTTGTGCACGCGTCTCAAGTTCAGCACGGCCTATCATCCGCAGATGGACGAGCAATCTGAGCGTACTATCCAGATGCTCGAGGATATGCTGAGGGCATGTATACTTGACTTTCAAAGCTTTTAGGAAGATCACCTCGATCTGGTAGAGTTTTCGTATAACAACAGCTACCAAGATAGCATCCAGATGGCACCGTTCGAGGCTCTGTATGGACGGAAGTGTCGGTCCCCTCTTTGTTGGGATGACGTGGGTGAACGAAGGTTGTTGGGCCTTGAGTTTATAGTGCAGATAGTGAGTGTACACTCCAACGACCTTCTACCGGCACGTCCAGCTACGATGAATTACCGGCCCCAACTAACCCCGAGATCTCGGCGCCGGCCTTCTTTCCCCTCTCAACATCTCCCGCCCTATCGCTTTCCCTCTTGTTCTCGTTCTCTTTCGCTCCCTTCTTCCTCCTCTGCAACCCCATCTTCTTTCTCTACCTACTGCCACCCTAAACCTTTGCACCACCGCCTGAACCACCACTGACATCACCACCGCCTGAGATCCTCCGCCAATCACCACCTCACCAGTAACCTCATCCCTGCAACCTCTCACCGCAGCTTCACCCCACAACTCCTGCTTCACCCATCAACACTACAGCCTCTCGCCAATGTCCGCAGCAGCCCTAACACCTCACCAACATTGAACTGAGCTCCCCCGGTGTCACTTCAGCTCCTCTATCGACCAAGCCCCACCATCGCTACCACAATAGCATCAATCCAAACCCGAAGCTCCAAGCTGAGCCCTACACCTCGCCGCAGCCGCTGCTTTGTGCCGTGTTGCTGTTGCTGCCACCGCTCATCGCCGCTGTCAGAGTCGTCACTATCTCGACTATCGAGCCATCGCTAGGCAAGAGAAAACCCAACTCTTGTTAATCATGGTATTATATATGTATATAAGTTAATTAATAATGTTAGATAAGTGTGTGTGCGCGCGCGCACGCACGTGCATACACACACACACATGCATATATGTGTATGTGGATCTATATTGTGTTAAGTGATGATTGAATACTTGTGTATTGAGCCATCGTGATTACTTGTATTGAATCAAACCCCAACTCGGGTCCATTTATCGTATGGATATCATATTACAATTTACATTAAGTAATTGTTATCAATCGACTCTCGTATACACATACTAAGTGTTTGATGCGAAACCCTAAACCAAAACCCATTTTAAAATGGAGGAATTTGTATAGTGGCGCCCATTTCTCACCAGTTCTGAAAAGGTTCGATCATGCTGGAGGGGGCATCCCACTGACCAATGAATCCCTCTATTGATAATGAATGTTGTGTATGGATTTTAGTTAAAAATACTTAGGTTATACTCATGAAAATTCATCCCCTAAAGACGACACTAAATCTGGAATGCACCACATATGTCACGTCGAAAAATATATATTAAATTAAACACATATTGGAATGTAATTTTCTAGGGCTCGTATCGAATCTTACTAGATAACCTAGAATACTTTGCAAATTGTTATTTAATATTTTCTCAATACGATACTGAAAACTTGAGGGAAATACGTCTTCGGACTGCAGTCCAGAACAATATTTTGTAATGACACCTGATTTTAAATGCATGTACATTCCTTTATAAATCTAAAAATACATTTAGTCCTATATATTCACATAGATAATTAAGTTAGTTAATAAATTGTGTTATTTTCATTTAATTTCAGTACCGTTGTCTACTTTAAAAGTATTTTAGACCATCGACATGTTCTGCAGTTTTCTGCAGCGACAGTTTATACATATTGACATTAAACTGAACATATCTACCCGTATACAGTGACTATTGTTAATCCGTTTGATGCGTCGGAAACCTAACAGATAGAACTAGGTTTTATTAAACTGGGTCAACACCTGAATTTAAACACAATCCCTAGTAAACCGCGCGTGAAGTTGAACTTCTAGTTCTGAAACTGGAATTCCAGCAATTGATCGCTGATTTAAAATAATGATAAGTCCCTAACCTGAATTCTTATTGACCTGAAACTAATCTTACCGCTTAAATAATCCAGTATACTTTGTACGGCTTTTATATTATTTTGGTCGATTCTATACGTGCGATTTATGGTGAATTTTACAAGTCATATGGCTGTCATAACTTAGTGAATGTTTGTTCAGTGCATTTCTATCTTATTTTGTTTTTGCTTTATACATTTTGCATAGTGATCGTTTACATTGAGACCTAGCGACTGATTTGCATTGTCGATATATAAGTGTTAGCGATTGAGTTGTGGCAAGTACGATAGTGAACCAGTGATCGAAAGTAATATTGATAAGTGGAAGCGTGATTGAAAGTGAAAGCGATACGTATTGTTCACAACCTATCTAATACCTGAACACATATTATAACCTGGGGAATAGGAAAATCAAGGTAGGATTGAACTTGTATTTAGCGAGATACAGTGACTTAGAGGATGATCATTTGATATTAGTAATATACACACACACACACACACACACACACACACACACATTAGGTTATAGGCCTAACGGCACAGCTACAAGGTTATATCTCGGGCAACAGTAGACCGTAGTCTCGGGCTTGCACAAGACACTTGTTAAACATGACCATCCTTCCCACCAATTGATTTCATTGACTTAGTGACTGATAAGTAGTGGCATACACATTATCTGTTTTACTAACATGATACTTACATCGCACTGTTCATATTCAAATGATATTTATTCTTCTCATGTTTTTGATTCCGTCGCACCATGCATATTTAATAACATTGTACCCATTATATATATTTATTGCTATATGTGTCGCCCTGACGACCTGAGTATGCATGCTCAGAGGACGAGATGGACCCAGTCAAGGAGCAAGACCTACCATTCGAGATCGCGGAGGTCTAGACCGCAACATCAGCGCCACCCTTTTTGCTATAAGAATATTGTATTTCATTGGTTAGTTATTTCCTTATGCAAAATAAATATATCTCGAACTCTTTTATTGTAATGTAATAAAGTTGTGAACTGTAATTTTCTTTACTCTAGTACTGTTTACTGACTACCATGTAATGCTAGAAGCCGAAATGTGACTATGGCGGGATTAATCCCTGACCGTAGGAGCATAACTGGCCTAGTCACCTATCGCATTCCGTATTTTAGGAAGCGGGGCGTGACACTTTTCATCCTCATCGCCTTCACCCTTCAACCAAGGACCCACCAAGACCCTCACCAGCGACAACCTCGACCGCATCCTCCTCCTTCACCGCAACCTGCATCTCCTTCTTCTCCTTCGACCCACCTCGTCTTAATCATCGCCATCGCCTTCGTCTTCATCCTCTCCATACACCACCGGCATCTCCATCCCTCATCTTTCTCTATCTCCTCACACCCGAAACCCTGGTCTCCTCTTCAACTCCGACCAACTTTATCGACTCTCATAGCCCCTCGATCCCTAGCAGCCGTACCGGTCGCTACACCCCCTTGCCGTCTCAATTTCCAGCAACAGCGCACCCATCGGCCACCATCGCCTCCACCTCGACTCCATCGTAGCAACTTGGACCCGAGCTCAACTCAAACCCTAGCCAAGAATCAAAGCTTAGGTTTTTGCACCGTATCGTTGGGTTTTATTCATCTCAAGGCAAGTATTCTTGCCCTTTTTGGTCGATGCAATATCGGCGATTCTCCAAATATATCCTTAATCAACATTGTTGAAATAAAACTGTGTTAGTTCGCAACCTTATAATCTTAATAATACAAAATCATATATTTCTTGTATACAAGTTAATAATTGCATTAGTAAGTTAACGTATTTAAAAGTAAAACTGACGGAAATATATTAAGCATGGATCTATAGGGAAATACAATTAAATACAAATAAAGTTTAAAGTTGTTAAGCTATCTTTAATATATATGTATACTATCCATTCAGAGATTAGGAAAATATAATTAGTATATCTATAATATAGTTAACATAATAGTATATATTACATGTTATTTTCAACACTTTATTGTATATCAATATACCGACTGTATTTAATATGCTATTTGAGACTAGTGCTATCGACATGCTGGAATAACCCTTGCATGTTATTATTGTTCATGGACACTATTATATGATAACGATCGTACTTGACATGCCATGATGATTTATTAATCCAGTCCACTTATTTAAAAACGAGATCTCTAATTAGAATGCTGAATTACATGCTATGACACAACCTATACTGTTTACAAGTATCATTTCTATGCAATTATTATGATATTACAAGTTCCAGTCTACTCAGCATTCTTAATTAGTGATTCAGTTATTACCATATTAGATATGAATACGCGGAGTGTTAGGGTAGTTTGAGTGTGTGTTCGTACAATAAGATCTCAGGAGTCCCATGCCGGCAGCTCGTACCTGGCTATGTCGGTCGCTTGTTACCACAGCTCGTAGTGGGCTATATCGGTCACTTGTTACCACAGCTCGTATCGAGTTATATCAGTCTCTTGTTCATTCCACATTTGGGCCCGTGTTTCCTTGCTCCTGGGACTCTACTCTTGGGTTAGGAATACTCCTGCAGAGATTGGCATACATACTCGAACTCACGATAAGATAGATTATCATTTAGTGACTGGTTAGGATATAACCTGAAGACTTGACCTGTTTACATGTTTGTTTCATATTATTACTATATCCATGTCTATATATAAACATATGTACACGGGCCTTACAACACTCACATATTCATTCTATCACACCACATACACACACTTTTTGCGTTGAGTACTTGTTGGGATATTCTGACATCTCTGAGACTTACCATCTCAAGTTTAGAGACGGATTTTCAGGCCGAGTAAGATCAGAGCGATTATCAGGAGTTTGCAGAAGATTAATAGTCTGTAGGTTTATTTCTTTTTTTGTTAGCATTTAGCATGTGCGTCCTTGCGGGACATTCGGATTTATGTGTCTTTTCGGATCTTGTCTTATTTCGAACCTATTGTATCATAACCTTATTTTGCGTCTTTTATTTTATGAGCCTATTACTAGTATTTTTTGTGGTTTCGTTGCAGCATGATTATCAGTGTTATATATTCTATTTTGGATAGTATATCGAAAGATTTAGCTAGACTGCCTTTATGTGATTCTGGAAGGATCTTTTCTTACTGTAAGTAGCATGGCTGGCCTCCATTACTTTCCGTATTTTCGTATTTTGGGAAGCGGGGTGTGCTAAGGTTTTGTTGGTATCAAAGCCAGACTGACGTCGAAATTAGTCTTGGTTCTACCAACCTTTTAGGTTAGAATCATATGTCTAGGTTTCCCTTAGTGTGTCATACTGCATATTTTCTTGACTATGATTATTGGATTCGGATGACTTGGATAGAATTACGATATTGTACCCATGTACCGCGGCATGGTTACAATACGGTATTCTATATGAGTAACTTAGAGTTCTACCCTTAATTCGTATCCATTGATTTTATTATACTGTATTAGCCTCTTTTCTTTTTCGCTCGATTATTTAATGTTCTGAACTTGAATCTGGTTTCCGTTGCTAAACCTCGCCGTTCGTTTTTTTACTTCAGAATCATGGCGGAAGAAAATTTGCAGGTGTATGGGAGGCGTGACAACAATGCTGCATTACATGGAGTTATACGTGGCATGTTAGAGAACCAACAGCAGCAGACTGTCATACTGCAAGAGGGTCTACTCGCTTCTCAGCAGACCGCTGCTGCAGCCTTAAATAAGGTGTTTACTGCCAAAGCTGAGACGAAACCGCATAGGTCGTCTTGCCTGAATTTGGGGGCAGATACTATTTGGTTTTATCTATCTACCTCTTCGAATATGCCAAGTTGATTTATGGTACCGTGTATCGAAGGTTTAAACAGATGCGGCCGTTGTAGCAGACTTTGTCAGATTCCCCCTCGTTTGCGAGGGTTTTTTTTATTGTGGGGACGCTCTTCCCTGTAGGCGCAAGCCCCTGCAGTTAATTACGTTACCGCGTAGCGATAACCACTTTCTCCTGCTCCAGATGTTCACTTCGTGTCGTGTGTGTTTGTTTTATTTTTTGGTTGCCCGTGGATTGTATACGGAGACTAATTTATGTTGTCGCCCATAGGGCGGGGATTAGTCCAAAACCGTATTTTCTTAGATTTGGGTTTGGGTTGGTTTAAGGATCGTTAATCTCATTTGAGATTAAGATCAACTTAAATGTTTGTTAAGGATATATTAGTCTAATTTTAGACTAAGATCTACTCAATAGGGTTTTAGGATCATTTAGATCCGATGACAGAGCATTTGTGCTCTATGTCTTAGTTTAGGAACGTTGCGGTCCATTGGGTTTAAGGACATCATAGTCCATAAAGTTTAAGGACATCATAGTCCATAGAGTTTAGTTTAAGGACGTTGCGGTCCATTGGGTTTAAGGAGATCATAGTCCGTGTTTAAAGACATCATAGTCTGTGGGGTTTAAAGACATCGTAGTCTGTGTTTAAAGACATCATAGTCTGTAGGGTTTTGGTTTAACAGTTTGGGGATGCGCCAAAAGTTATTGGTTATTGGGACCTTCCATCTCTCTGAAGACGTTGAAAAATTACAACAATATATATCAGAGGTATAAAGAGATGTACCCTTGAACCAGATTTCAGATTGAGGAGTCATCAGTCATGAGCATGGAGGCTCGGTTTATTTAGAGATTTAATCTCAGGAAAGACTTAGCCAATCTGGGGTTTGAAATTGGCCTCTTATAGTGTTAAACTATATGCTCAGCGCTCATGTGCTCCCATGTGAGGTCTTATAGTAGTGTTGAACACTATGAGTTTGAGGCGCTCACGTGGGATCATGTGAGGCGCTTGGAGCAGTGTTAAACACTAAGAGTTGATGCGCTCATGTGGGGTTACGTGAGGCGCTTGAAGTAGTTTTAAACACTAAAAATTTGAGGCGCTCACGTGGGGTCACGTGAGGCGCTTGAAGTAATATTAAACACTAAAAGTTGGGGGTCACGTGTGGTACGTGAGGCGCTCCAAAGATAGTATTTATTCCATTTTCTCTTTTATAAGTGCTGAGCACTTCACAAGGGTCACGTGGGGTCACGTGAGGCGCCTTAGACATTGTTTCCTTGGGTTTATTCCCTTTTCTTGTTAAAAAGTACCAAGCACCATCAGTGGGGGGGGGGGGTCATGTGAGGACACGTGATCTATTTCAGTCTCTCTTTTTGAGTTCATCACAGGTGGTCACGTGTGAACACGTGATCATCGATATGCATGGGATTCTTTCTCTGAGTCTTAAGAAAATCTCAAATCCCTTATTATATATTTTTATAAGGATTTAATTTCTTGGACTTAGTTCTTCTCTTAGCTTTTGAATCTACATGACAGAATCTCCCTGATGAGAGTTAAATTCTCAACTTGTGGAGAGATCTACTTCTGCAGATCTCTCACCAGAAGAAAGAACTAGGTTCTTATATGAAAGGTTAAACCCTAGTTTTATCAGAGCAATTAAATTTCTATATGCCTTTTGGAAGAATTAAATTTTCTGAACTTAGATCTTCTCCTAGATTTTGGATCTGCATGGCAGAATCTTCCCGTTGAGAATTAAATTCTCAACTTATGGGAAGATCTGCTTCTGCAAATCTTTTTTTTACCAGAAGAAAGAACTAAGTTTTTTGGAAGAGTTAAACTCTTGTGGAGACGAAGAAGAAATAAGATGTTCTCTGTGTTTTTGTTCCTTTTTACCTAGGCTTTCTTCCTTTCTTTTGGACTTGCAGTTTATAGGGGAATTCTTTTTTTTTTAAGACTTGAAGTCTTGGGTCCTTTATATAGGGGACGCTAATTTGTTGATTCAGTTAACGAAATCTCTCATTGAGAGATTTTTTAATTGATTTGAGGTATTTATCCACCGTTGGATCTTTGATCCAAGGACTTCTGTTTTACAGAAGACATTTTTCTTGTTTTTTAACAAGATTGGGAAAATATTTTCCCATACAGAACTTATTCTGTATCTTGGTGCTTTTTAATCACCATTGGATCTTTGATCTAATGGTGCTTTGATTTACAGAGCATAATTTTTCTTATTTAGAAAGATTATTTAGAAATATTTCCAAAATAGGGTTATGATTCCTTTATTTAGAATTTAATTCTATCGACTCAGAAGGCATTAGAGGCCCTCACGTGCAGCACGTGACCCTTCACAGAATTGCCTTGGTTTGTTTGTATGCAGCAGTCCAAACAGAGGGAAGGCATCACATGGTAACACGTGAGCTTCTTTGCTCTTTGTTTGTTTTATAACTGGGTTCTACTCGTTTTGTGTGAACGACGATCACGTGTTTGCACGTGAGGCTTTAATTGCCGCTTATTAAGTGGTGCCGCTTACTCTGTATACAGATGCATCACGTGCTTGCACATGATGCTCCACTAGCGGGAAGTTTTTCCCTTTCCTTCTGTGAGTCTATTTATAAGGGATCGATGATCATGTGCTTACACGTAATGCTTCCATTAGTGGGGAATTTTTCCTTCCCCTCTTCTTTCGGAATTTTTATAAGGGAACAAATGCTCCCACAGCGTTGTTCTCACATGGCTTGCACGTGAGTGCAACGCTGTTACCTTTACAGCCGTTGGATTGTCTAGGGGAACGGGGAGGCTTGTCACGTCTTATAAATGCAAGGGTTTGGTCTTTTAGGCAGCCACTGTTTCTTTCATCTTCTTCCTTCTTTGCTTTTCTTTGAGAATTTAATTCTCCTCTTCAGAGCTTAGATCTCTGCCATTGCAATTCCAGAATTAAACTCTGTTGGAAAAAGAAACCCTTTTTTAGGTAAAACTTTTGAACATCAGAGAACCCTTTTCTTAAAGAAAGCCTCTGGATTTTAAATCCACCATGAGAGCTTTGCTCTCCTCTAAAACCCATCTCTTAGGGATCCAAAGATGTGATTTTTGAGTAATAACTCTCAATTTCATGGGGTTTCTGGAATTTAATTCCATCACATAAAAAAGGAATTTAATTCTTCAACGAAGAGTTTTGCTCTGAAGATCAATATGACTCTTCGGGAATTTGATTCCCCGGTGTTCTTGAAAATATTTTCAAGGGGATTTTTCCTTTATTTTTACCCATTTAACAGAGTTTGTAATGGGTGTTCTTTTTGTGAGGATGTTCCAAGTCGTTTGAACTCCAATGCGCATTTATTGAGAATCTCTTTTTTTATTCTCAAAAATGATTACCCTGCCTCGTGATTGGCGAGCTGTCATACTAATTTTGTGGGATCCATTACTTTTGTAATCAATGGTCCTATGGAACAAACTTCTTGTCGTTTTCTTTTGCCGTTTACACACATGCGTGCGCGCACACGTATAGGTTGCATTAATAGTTTTTTCCTCCATTTATTTCAGGAACAATAGCTTCTCTTCCCTACATTCCTTTTACTCGCTCAGACACTGCTTTTCCACAATCGCGGTCGGACGAAGAAGCAATGGCGATAATCAGGGCCCATGACAGGGACTGTACCAATTTGCTCTTGTGTGGAACATGGTATGGACATATCATCCGAGGCCGCCGCATCATTATTTGTGAAGTGCCAACAGTGCCTCTTCGCTCCATATTACCAATGGAATTGCCTCAGACCGCTTACGCAGTGGAGACGACTAATTGGACTCTTGCGGGTCGGCTTAAGCCCTCTATAACTGGGATACCCAACCAGCCCTTGCCGGCTATAGACATTCTAGGGCGTCGCATTTGTCAGGGTGAAGCCCAACCCTGGGGACAAATTTATAAGATAGAGCTTACCCCTCGCCACCCAACATGCTATCTTCCCTAGGCTCGATATGTCATGTCCTCCCATCGTGCGCGATTGCAGAAGATCTGGCTCTATCAGGCGGTGTATGCGTCTCTTTTTCATTATCAGTCCCCTCATGTCTGGTAGGTTAAGGTTTTTGTGAACCAGTGGAATCTTCCCACCAACACTTTCTTGCTAGGGGATCGCGGGGTCTCTATTTCATTGGAAGAGTTTCGCGAGATTTCGGGACTACCAATTAGGGGATAGCATTATGAAGAGTTTTTGCCTCCCGATGAGTATGTGTTCAAGACGATGTCGGCTTCTCTTAACGGCTTGACGACTAAAAACGCCGTCCGCCAAAAGCACCCTAGCTTAATCAAGGTTTTGGGTATTTTTGAGAAGCTGTTCACGGCGTCGGAAGGGCATAGCGTCACTTTCGAGAGCTTCATTACCTGCTTTATCCGTGAAGACGCTTTGTCCAAGACGGCTCCAAAGTTTGCGAATATTAATGACCCTTTTGGGGTTGGGCTAAATCAACTGCCGACCAAAGAAGAAGATTTACTGCAGTTTTACATCCCGATCTTGTCGGTCGTGTCCTTTGATTCGATTGCGGCTCCTGGCATGGACGAAGAGACCTTCTTTGTCGGTTTTATCAGCCTTTGGCTTAGCTGGTTTGCCATTCCAACGTATCGTCGCTTCCTGAGAGCTTCGGTCATCTATCCTGCTCATCACGTGGCTGAAGGGACACAACTGGCCGTGGGTATTGTGGGGTTATCGCACTTATACTATGGGCTGAGCACTGCGGCCAATACTTCAACCCCGGGTGTAGATGTGGTGAGTTTCTCCCTCCACTACTTTACGTCGTGGATCGAGATGCATGTATTGGGGGTGTTCACAGTGCATCAGAGGCCGGATTTCTATGATGCTTACACCTTCCCGCTGGTTATGAAGTTGGTGGATGCTTCTGCTCCTGATCCAACTCATCCAGGGGCCCTTCGTGTGTTGCTTAACCCGTATGCTAACGAAGGTTGGATGGTATTCAACGACCGAGTCCTCTCTGCTCCTTCGGGACCTATTCAATAGCTATTCGATTTATCGAAAGGGGAAGCACCATCCTTAAAGCTTAAAGAAATTATGCACTTGTATTCGATTAGGCCGGGTTATTTGGTGTTCCGTCGAAATGATACGGCTCTTTTCATGCAGTATAATCCGCACCGCTTTGCTCGGCAATTGGGTTATAACCAGGGTGTTCCCTTCGAGGCATTTTTGGTGGAGCCCAGCTCGTCTCTGGGAGTTGTTCGTGACATCACCCATCACTTCATGCGGCTGAACACCGGCTTTCATTTCGTGATCCCCGAGGCCGACTATATTCCAAACTGTGTGGGGTCTTTTACGGGTTGGTACCTCCATCGAGTTGGTCCAATCATTGCTAAGGAGAAGCAGACACTCTTCGGATATAGATCTCCCGCCCTGACCTAGGCCACGGACGTTCCGCTGTGACCGCGGACAGTAGTTCACCCTCTATTGAGGGGTAACGGTGCCTTACTTATCCCTGAGGCGGCGAATGTGGAATTGACTCCTCCCACAGTTGGTATGCCAATGCGCACTAGAGCTCAGGCAAAGGCTTCCGATAAGGCGCCAGCAGTGGTTTCATCAGTTGCAGCGTCCTCAATGCTAGTGTCATCGGAGGTTTGGACGGATGTGGCCGTTGCGGTCCATATCATATATACCGCGATTATTCGATCGCGGAAAAACACGACACACGAAGTGTGGAGTGGAAAGAGGAAAAGGTCCTACTGGGCTGCCAGAATCTATTTACCACCGAAAGCCGGGAAAGAAAAATGTCTTGCCTGAATTTAGGGGAAGATGCTATTTGGGTTTATCCGTCCACCTCTCCGAAGATGCCAAGTTAATTTATGGCACCGTGTATCGGAGGTTTGGACGGATACGGCCGTTGTAGCAGACTTCGTCAGATTCCTCCTCATTTCTGAGGGGTTTTTTTTATTGTGGGGACGCTCTTCCAAAGGATGAGTAGGAGAAGGCGCCAGTGCACTACGTGCCTGGCACGCGGGCGCTGTGCGCCAGAGCGCCATCGCACCACATGCCTGGCACACAGGCGCTGGGCGCCAGAGCGCCAGCGCCCGACGTGCCTGGCACGCGGGCGCTGGGCGCCAGCAGCTGAAGGGACTTGGTCACTGCACTAGGAGCTGTGCTCCAGAAAGGAAATATTTATTATTTTGTGTATATATGTGTATATATATTTTTGAGGAGTTGAACTCCTAAGATATTTTGGAGCTGATGGAAGAGGCTTCTCCCTTGAGCCCTGGATCTTCCCTAAAGTGGGATTTTTGGAGATGAGTCTCTTTCTTCTTCCTCTTCTGTCGGCTAGATCACAAAAAACAAGAAATATAAGATTTTAAAAATCTCTTATTTTTAAGAACTGATGGGAGATCTGAGTTCCCCTTTGTGGGTTTTGTCGTGAAAACCTATTTAGTTTTGGAAAAGGAAGAGTAAAACTCTTGATTTAATTCAAAAGAAAGAAGAAGGTTTAGAACCTTGAGGAAGGAGAAGGAGGCACAAAAACCCTAGAGTTTTTAGAGAATGAAAAGAGTATAGATATTTTCATCATGTTGCCTTTTATAGGCTTACACATTTACATATAGCCCCTTGAGCTTTACAAAATGGCATTTTGCCCAGCCCATGTCTCATGTGTTATTTCTTTTTGCACATAAGCCATGTGCTTTACAAAAAACTAGCTTTATGCCCATTTTTCTTACATTCATGCACAAAAAATTACATCAAAATTATTTGTTACATGATTTTTATTTTGGCATGGGGAGGCCGGCCGTGGGCTCGACTTGAGCATGGGCCCACTTGCTTGGGTTTGGGCCCGCTTACTTAGGGTTGACCTTGACTTTGACACGGTCAGCTGGGATGCAAATTTTGACCCCAACAAAGTGCCCCCCATCAATAAATGCACATCGCGCATATGAGTTGTGTGCATGAAATTGATGGATCTTGAAGCTGGACTTCGAGGTGGAACATCATTCCGGGGGCGGAGCATCCCTCGGGGAGCATGATTCCCGGGGATCGGAGCATCATTCCGATTTGCGGAGCATAATTCCAGGGTCGGAGTATCATTCCGAAGAGTCGGAGCATAATTCCGATTTGCGGGGCATGATTCCAGTGATCGGAGCATGATTCCGATGAGCATAACTTCAAGGATCGGAGCATAATTCCGATGATTGGAGCATTATTCCGAAAAGCGGAGCATGATTCCAGGGATCAAAGCATGATTCCGATGAGCATAACTTCGGGGATTGGAGCATAATTCTGAGGATCAGAGCATGATTCCGATGAGCGGAGCATGATTCCAGGGGATCGGAGCATAATTTCGAAGAGCGGAGCATGATTCCAGGGATCGGAGTATCATTCCGAAGAGCGGAGCATGATTCCAGGGATCGGAGCATCATTCCGAAGAGCGGAGTATGATTCCTGGGATCGAAGCATCATTCCGATATGCATAACTTCGGGGATCGGAGCATAATTCCGAGGATCGGAGCATCATTCCGAAGAGTGGAGCATGATTCCAGGGATCGGAGCATGATTCCGATGAGCGGAGCATGATTCCAGAGGATCGGAGCATGATTCCAGAGAGCGGAGCATGATTCCAGGGATCAGAATAACATTCCGAAGAGCAGAGCATGATTCCAGAGATCGGAGCATCATTCCGATCAGCATAACTTCGGGGATCGGAGCATAATTCCGAGGATTGGAGTATCATTCCGAAGAGCGGAGCATGATTCCAGGGGTCGGAGCATAATTCTGAAGAGAGGCAGACATTCGGACCGAAGCATAATTTCGATGCAGAGGTTAATTCCCAGGCGAAGCATAATTCCGATAGGGAAGGCAGATACTCCGAGGCGAAACTTGATTTCGACATGAGGTATCTCTGAGACGGAGCATGATTCCGGCGCAGAGCTTGTTGGCTGACTTGATTCCGAGGGGAAGCATAATTTCGACAGGAAAGGCAGATATACCGAGGCGAAGCATGATTTCAACACGGGGTACACTTTGAGACGAAGCATGATTCCGGCACAGAGCTTGTTAGTCGACTTGATTCTGAAGCGGAGCTTAATTCCGACGAGGAGATCACTGGTTGATTCCGAGCCGAAGCATAATTCCGACAGGGAAGGCAGATACACCGAGGCGAAGCTTGATTTCGACGCGAGGGACACTCTGAGACGAAGCATGATTCCAGCGCAGAGCTTGTTGGTCGACTTGATTCCGAGGCGAGCTTAAATCCGACGAGGAGGTCGCTGGTTGATTCCGAGCCGAAGCATAATTCCGACAGGGAAGGCAGATACACTGAGGCGAAGCTTGATTTCGACATGGGGAACACTCTGAGACGAAGCATGATTCCAGCGCAGAGCTTGTTGGTCGACTTGATTCTGAGGCGGAGCTTAATTCCGACGAGAAGGTCGCTGGTTGATTCTGACAGGGAAGGTGGATACCCCGAGGCGAAGCATGATTTCGACACAGGGTACACTCTGAGACGAAGCATGATTCCGACATAGAGATTGTTGATTTGATTTGATTTGGGTTGACATCAGCATCGCTACACTGGAATATGGTACCAGAAGCGAATCATCATTTACCATGAGAGGATTTAGGGATTTTGGTTTTTGGTCGGCATCTGCATTACTGCACTGGAATAGTGCCAGGAGCAAATCATCATTTGCCCCGGGAGGATTTGGGAATTAGTTTTTGTTTGGCATCAGTATCGCTACATTGGAATATGGTACCAGGAGCGAATCATCATTTGCCATTGCCCGTTGGGGAGTGATGGCTTAGGAGACAGGTTTAGGTCCCTATCACCTAAGACTTTTCAATTTTATGAGCCGTAAGGGTCCCATAAAAGCATTTTCTCCCTACGAGTCAAAAGGATCCCGTAGGGGTATTTTCTCCTTAGGAGTCATGGGGACTCCCAAGCGTGTTTTTCCTTCGTGAGTCGTAAGGATCTCACGCGGGAATTTTCTCCTCAAAAAGTCGAGAGGACTTTGCGAGTGCATTTCATCTCTTTTTTACGAGTTTGTGCCCTTTCGGTTTTCACAAACTCGCCGGCAGTCCTGCTGTTTTTGCTCACGGAGCTCTTTCGGGTTTTCATCCATGCCCATTTTTCTTGTGGACATAATTTTTTTTTGAATCTTCACCACCGATGGGACTTTGAATGTAGTCTCGCTGATAGGACTTGGGAGAGATTGGGATCGTTTTACGCCCGTGGATTGTATACGGCTTTGCAAGATGTATGATCCAGACCGTAGGGCCGGAAATATTTCGAGACTTTGTTGGCGTCTGCATCGCTGCACTGGAATATGGTACCAGGAATGACTCATCATTCACCGTTGGGGTATGGGATTTGGAATTTGGTTGGCGTCTGCATCGCTGCACTGGAATATGGTACCAGGAGCGACTCATCATTCGCCATTTGAGATTTGAGTTTGGAATTTGGTTGGCGTCTGCATCGCTGCACTGGAATTTGGTATCAGGAGTGACTCTTCATTCGCCATTGGGATTTGGAATTTGGTCGGCGCCTGCAACGCTGCACTGGAATATGGTACTAGGAGCGACCCATCATTCGCCGTTTTTTTTACCGCGATTGCTTTATCATTTCAGCTTTTCTTATCGCGAAGGTCACGATTGCCCTATCATTTCGGCATTTTATTCGCGGTTGCCCTATCAGTTCGGCTTTATTTTTATTTTTACTCGCTGATTTTTATTGCGAGTTACCCCATCATTTCGTCTTTTTATATTATTTATTTTTTAGATATATTTTTTGTTTTATTTACACATTTTTACATCCCCGGTTTAACGACTTAGAGGTTGATTATTCCCAGTTTAATGACGTGGTGGTCAATTGTTTTCAGAGAAATGTAGATGTCTGAGAGAATCGGGTCCCTGAATGACTTCGGTCTCTATTTGTATGAAATTGGCTGTCACAGCTTGATTGTTTGTTAACACGCCAGGGGACAACGATATTTCTCTCGCCTTGTATTGTTTCTCGACCCAATCCTTGAAGATGCAACAGTCTTCAATAGTGTGTCCCAGCACTCGGTGGTACGGGCAAAAGTTGGGATGATCAGTCTTGTTCGCTTCACTGAGCGTTTTTGGTTCTGGTAGCCATAAGCCATTCTTCAGAGCATCTTTGAAAATTTTATGTACCTTGTCCCTTCGGAAAGAGTATACCTTATTTCTTCTTTCCTCCAAAGTTAGCTCTCGAGATTTGTTAGTCTTTGCTCCGCCCGCTCTCCGCTTATCTAGAGAATCGGTGCTATTGGAGATTTTGCTTTTCTGGTTGTCGTCCCTCTGATGTCTTGGTTTGTTTGTGAATTGGAGATTCTGAGTGGACTCGGGCTTTGAGCATTCTAACATTTGAACTTTCTTGGTCAGCTCTTGGAATGTTTTGAGGCCTACGGTGCACAGGAAAGGTTTCATCTAGTCGTTCAGATTTTTTATAAGAAAACTGACGGATTGGTCTTGCTCCAACGGCGGTTCGCATTTGATAGAGAGATTGCGCCATCGGACTATAAAATCTATGTTGCTTTTGTTGTTTTTTGGCTCGGTCCTTACAAGGTCAGCAATGGTGATTTTATCACTGACACTCATGAACCTTTGCTTGAACATGGATTCTATTTGAGCAAACGTCGTGATCGAGTCATCCGGTATGCTTGCATACCAATCAAAAGTAACATCGGTCAAACTATTAAAAAACTGGCGAAAAAGGAGCGCATCATTTCCCCCAGTGTTCTCACATGATGCTTTAAATTGGGCAATGTGTCGGTTCGCATTTCCCGTCTCATCGAACCTTTCAAATTTGGCGACGACATAGCCAATGGGAAACTCCACAAGATCGTACCGAGCAGGATATGGTCTCCCGCTACTGCTAACATCTTTTTGCTCTCCGGCTTCGGCTACCAATGTTTTGACTTTGTTGGCAACCAAATCCATGATTTGATCTTGAGTTAGCGGGTTGCTATCATCGGTAGTCAAGACATTTCTCGAGATAGGATGCGACCGACTTTCATGCAGCTCGTCCACCTTTGGATTTAAGGGAATAGGCGTCGGCTGTCTCGGGACACCGTTTCCCGGTTCATGAGTAGAACCATGCGCTTGATTGGGCGGCTGAGAGGCAACTTGAGCTGTGAGCCGTATGACGACGTTTGTCAAGTCGTCAATTTTTGAGTAGAGCTTGGCCATCTCCTTGTCTCTACTTCTGAGCTGCTTTCGGAGCTCCTGGAGAAGTTACTGCTCTGCGGTCTTAGGATGGAAAGTTGGTTCATCTTCGCTTTCCGAGCCCGACTCCTCATAAACTGAGGGCTCTCCCTGCTTATCAGCTTCACTGGAAGGGTCTTCATTACCTTCCAGAGGAGGCTGGTCTTGGAATATGGCAACCATATTCATACCAAAAATTTGAGATGTAGTGGTCCCTTCCTTGCTCTTGCTGCGTGTACCCACCATGTAGACAGCGTAGATCGCATATCCAGCTGTCTCTTTATCATTGGCGGGGAGCTTAGAAAAGACACCCGATCGAGCAGTTGTCGAGGGTACCGTTGGAGCTTGCTCGAGATGCCCCGTTGCTTCGTTGACGTTAATGGCATTACCCCAGCTGGAGCGACGGAGAGACATTCGGAAACGGATTTGCGTTTGGGTTGGGGCGCCCTCGAGACCACCACATTTGGCCTCTTGCCTTTCGAGACCGGTTTGTCGGTTACCGGAGCTTGAGGTGCAGGAATGGAGTTAGCTGGCACGAACAGAATAGAGCCGAACTGTAATAGTGGCTCCTCCCACTGTCGCCCAAGACTGGCCGGGAGGACCGTCCTGGAGTCTATCTTCATCGTGTAGGAGATGGGAGCTGAGTTCATCTTTGGAGACATTTTTGAAAATTGATTGGTTGGAAAACTGCATGAAAGAGTATTATTTTAGTATAAATATAGATATGTATATTGATTGAGTTCGTATGAACGTTTAACCCGAAATATGGGAGGAGAGATTGGTCCCACCGGACGTGCCAGAAGTAGGGTGTTTTTTGTCACCTTATTGAGATGGGAATACGCACGCGCTTGTCAGGCGCATTACAGATTCTCCCTGTCTAGGGTAGGTTGGGGTTTATTGATTGTGGGGATTTGAATCTCCGGCAACCGCGGACTAAGCTGTCGTTAATTACCCCTCGTCTTTGAAGCAAGAGAACCTCTGATTGACAGATTAAACAGGTCATGCGAACTCAATGTGCAGTATTGTGTTTTGAAGGGGTTTTGGATATATCGGGGGGCCCGCGGAGTTTTTACGGGGGTCCCGCTACCCGGATAGTAGGCTGGGGGTCAAGAGGGCTAGCAACCCCCTTACGGGGTGCGGGGCAACGCCCCGTTAGAAATTTTTTCTAATGGGAACAGTGTGGTGGAGTATGTGTATGTGTGTGTGTATAAAAATAGAAAGGGCATCCAAAGGATGCGTGGAAGAAGGTGCCAGCGCACCACGTGCCTGGCACGCGGGTGTTGGGCGCCAGCAGCAGAAGGGACTTGGTCCCTACACTAGGAGCTGTGCTCCAGAAAGGAAATATTTATATATATATATATATATATATATATATATATATATATATATTTAAGGAGTTGAACTCCTAAGATATTTTGGAGCTGATGGAAGGGGCTTCTCCCTTGAGCCCTGGATCTTCCATAAAGTGGGATTTTTAGATATGGGTCTTCTTCTCCATCCTCTTATGTCGACTGGATCTTAAAGAACAAGAAGTATAAGATTTTAAAAATCTCTTAGTTTTGAGATCTGATAGGAGATCTGAGTTCCCCTTTGTGGGTTTTGTGGTGAAAAACTATTTAGTTTTGGAAAAGGAAGAGTAAAACTCTTGATTTAATTTAAAAGAAAGAAGAAGGTTTAGAACCTTGAGGAAGGAGAAGGTGGCACAAAAACTCTAGAGTTTTTAGAGAATAAAAAGTGTATAGATATTTTCATCATGTTGCCTCTTATAGCCTTACACATTTACATATAGCCCATTGGGCTTTACAAAATGACATTTTGTCCATCCTATGTCTCATGTGCTATTTCTTTTTGCACATAAGCCATGAGCTTTACAAAAATTTGGCTTTATGTCCATCTTGCTTACATTCATGCATAAAAAATTACATCAAAATTATTTGTTACATGATTTTTATTTTGGCATGGGGAGGCCGGCTGCGGGGCTCGACTTGGGCATGGGCCCACTTGCTTGGACTTGGGCCCGCTTACTTGGGGTTGACCTTGACTTTGACCCGGTCAACTAGGGTGCAAATTTTGACCCCAACACGGTCCATGGAGTTTTGTCTCATCAGTTTAAGGACGCGCCAAGAGTTATTGGTTATTGGGACCCTCCACCTCTCTGAAGACGTTGAAAAATTACAATGACATGTATCAGAGGTGTGGAGAGATGTACCCTTGAACTAAATTCCAAATCGAGGAGTTATCGAGTCTGAGCATAAAGGTTCGGTTTGCTTGGAGATTTAATCTCAGGTGGAACTTAACCAATTTGTGGTTGAAGTTAGTTCCTTACGGTGTTAAACACTAATGTATTTTTAGTGCTCGCGTGCTCCTACATGATGTTCTAAGGCAGTGTTAAACACTGAAAGTTGAAGGCGCTCACGTGTGGCACGTGAGGCTTTAGAGCAGTGTTGAACACTGGAATTTGAGATCTCTCATGTGTTGCACGTGATGCTCTTGAAAGTTGATGCTGTTCGCTTGGGTTGATTCCCTCTTTTATTTATAAAAGTGCTAAGCACTTGGCTCACGTGTGAGTACGTAAAGCGCCCGAGATGGGAACTGTTCTCTGGATTTTATTTCTCTTTTACTTATAAGTGCTAAGCACTTGGTTCATCAAACGGTCACGTGTGGACACGTGAGGCGCCTTCAAAATATGAGCGATGTCCTTGGAATTTTCCCTCTTTTTTATATACAACTGTTCGGGGGTCACATGGGAGCACATGATTCAGTCTCAATCATTCTTTTTGTTCATCACAGGTGCTCACGTGGGAACACGTGAGCTTTGTTATGTAGCGTTGAACGCTAATGAATCACCAGGCTGTTCTTCTATGGTTCTGAGGAATCAAGTTTTCCTTTTGTCCTTTGTAGAGATTAAATTCTATTTAAAGGGTTAAACTCTAGTTTCAGAGGAATTCAATTCCCATATGTTTTGTAAGAGTTAAACTCTTTTGGATTCAGTTCTTTCCTCTAGGTTTTGAATTTGCATGACATAATCTCCCCGATGAGAATTAAATTCTCAACTTGTGGGGAGATCTGCTTCTGCAGATCTTAACCAGAGGAAGACTAAGTTCCTTGAGAAGAGTTAAACTCTTGGTTTGAGAATTAAATTCTCTTTTTATGGGTGCTTTTGGGAGGGGTTCCTGTTCTTTAGAGAATTAAATTCTCTCTCTATTTTTCTTCCCCTCTTGGCCGAAAATTCTAATCAGGAAATTGTGGGTTCGAGTCCCACCGGGCATGCCAGAATCTGTTTACCGCCGAAAGCTGGGAAAGACAAACGTCTTGCCTGAATTTGGGGGTAGATGCTATTTTGGTTTATCCGTCCACCTCTCCGAAGATGCCAACTTGATTTATGGCACCGTGTATCGGAGGTTTGGACGGATGCGGCCATTGTAGCAGACTTCGTCAGATTTCCCCTCATTTCTGAGGGTTTTTTTTATTGTGGGGACGCTCTTCCCTGCAAGCGCAAGCCCCTGGAGTTAATTACGTTACCGTGTAGCGATAACTACTTTCTCCCGCTCTAGATGTTCACTTCGTGTTGTGTGTGTTTGTTTTCTTTTTGGTTACCTGTGGATTATATACGAAGACTAATTTATGTTGCCGCTCGTAGGGCGTGGATTAGTCCAAATCCGTATATTCTTAGATTTGGGTTTGGGTTGATTTAAGGATCGTTAATCTCGTTTGAGATTAAGATCAACTTAAATGGTTGTTAAGAATACGTTAGTCTAATTTTTAGACTAAGATCTACTTAACAAGGTTTTATGATCATTTAGATCCGATGACAGAGCATTTAGGCTCCATCGTTTTAGTTTAGGGACGTTACGGCCCATTGGGTTTAAGGACATCGTAGTCCATTGGGTTTAAGGACATCATAGTCCATGTTTAAGGAAATCATAGTCCATGTAATTTAGTTTAGGGATGTTGCGGTCCAGAGATCACCATTTTTGAGGTAAAGGTTTAGATTAAGGACATTACGGTCCATAGTTTGTTTGAGGACATTACGATCCATTAGGTTTAAGGACATCATAGTCCATAGAGTTTAAGGACATTATAGTCCATAGAGTTGAAGGACATTATAGTCAGGACTCGTCGCCTCTCTGACATCGTTGAAGGATTACAACGATAGGTGTCAGAGGAGTTCGGAGATGTACCCTTGAACCAAACTTGATTTGGAGTTTTATAGTTCATTTGCATGTTTAAGGATACGTTAGCCGTGTTTGGGGCTAAGATCAACTTAAACGGGACCGTTTAGATCCGGCAGAAGAGCATTTGGAGGCTTTACTGCTCCAGTTTAGGGACGTGGTGGTCCATATTCCAGTTTGGGGACGTGGTGGTCCATCGCCAGTTTAGGGACGTGGTGGTCCAATATTAGTTTAAGGACGTCTCGGTCCGATATTAGTTTAAGGACGTCTCAATCCGTCATTAGTTTAAGAACGTTTCGGTCCATCATTAGTTTAAGGACGTCTCGGTCCGATATTAGTTTAAGGGCGTCTCGGTCCGATATTAGTTTAAGGACGTCTCGGTCCACGAGTTTAAGGACCCCGCAGTCCAACATTCATGTGTGTGGTCGTTGGGACCCGTCACCTCTCTGACGTCGCTGAGGAATTACAACGATATGTGTCAGAGAAGTTCGGAGATGTACCCTCGAACCGGAGGTAAATTAATTTAGGAGAGCAATCTTGCTCAGTTAATTTAGTTTAAGGACTTACGGCCAAAATTGGGCTAGGTCCAGTTAAAAATGTCCATATTTTGTTTGCATTTGGCCTTTGTCTGGGCTTTTCCCTTTTTAGAATAATGCATAGCATTACTTCAGGCTATTTATGCCCATTTTGACTGGGCTCTGCCCTTTTTATTATAATGCAGAGTATTTGTTTTGGTCCATTGGACCTCTCAATTGGGTTCTGCCCCTTTAAATAATGCATAGCATTATTCTTGATCTGTTTAGACTTTTGACTTGGGCCTGGCCCTTTAGGAAATGCACTGCATTTATCAGGCGTTTTGCGCCAATCAGAGAGCGCAAGCGCTTGTAGTGCTGACACGTGTCGCGCAAGCGTAGTACGCTGCGCTAATGCGCTGCGCCTGCGCTGCTGACACGTGGCGCGCTCTAGTGGCTTGCGCCAATTCAAAAGCGCAACAACGCAGTTTGCAAGTGCAAGGCACTGTGATTTAAGAATCTTTTAGATTCAAGAAACAATGGTTCATAAAAGTGCAAAGCACTATTCGTTTCCTTGGTTTAATTTAGATCAAAGAAAAACAAGTTTTTTCTTTTTATTTCAAGAACCAAAGGTTCATAAAAGTGCAAAGCACTATTTTTTTTATTTTTGTTTTTTCTTATTTTTTAAAGAACCAGTAGTTCATAAGAAGTGTAAAGCACTGTTTATTATATGAAGATCATTGATCTGGTTTTTAGATCAATGATCTATTAGAAGAAATTTCTTTTCTTTTGTGAAGGTTTTTACCTTTTTCTTGAAAACTTTTCTCAGAGTTCTCTCTGTTTGAAGCTCTTGATTTTTTTCAAGAAATGTTGATGCCTTTGAATTGGAGTCTGGGGTCCTTTTTATAGTGCCCATAAATTAGTTAAATTTGTTAAAGAGATCTTTCTCTGAGTGATTTGGGGAATTTTCCCCACCGTTGGATCTTTGATCCAAGAGCTTCTGTTTTACAGAAGAAAATCTTCTTGTTTTAACAAGAATAGAAAGATTTCTTTGAAATCTTAATTCTGTTTGGCGCAGACGCCCTAGCGCGTGACACGTGTCGCGCAGCGCAACTGCGCTAGCGCATCTGCACTGACACATGTCACGCAGCGCGCAGCGCAGCGTAAGTGCACTAGCGCATCTGTGCTGATACGTGTCGTGCAGCGCGCAGCGCAGCGTAAGTGCGCTGACACGTGTCGTGCAGCGCGCAGCGCAGCGCACGTGCGCTAGCGCATCTGCGCTGACACGTGTCGCGTTGCGCGCAGCGTAAAGAATCTGAAGCGTTGCTTCATTTATTAAAATTTAGATTTTCAAAGTAGAGTTTTGCTCTGATTGGGGAAAGATGAAGCGTTGTTTCATCTCCCATTTTGGGATTTGAACAGAGCTTTGCTCTGATTGGGATAAACAACGTGTTTTACATGTGAGGCATGTTTGGCCATTGGTGATTTATGTTCAGCGCTTATATACTTCGCATATGAGCGCTCACGTGTTTTACACGTGAGGTTTGTTTGGCCCATAATTATTTATGTTATTCAGCGCTCATACGCTTTGCATATGAGCGCTCACGTGTTTTACACGTGAAACCTGTTTGGCTATTAATTGTTTATTTTATTCAGCGTTCATACGCTTTGCATATGAGCGCTCACATGTTTTACACGTGAGGTCTGTTTGGCCATTTAAGTTTATTTTATTCAGCGCCCATACGCTTTGTATATGAGCGCTCACGTGTTTTACACGTGAGGCCTGTTTGGCCATTAATTGTTTATTTTATTCAGCGCTCATACGCTTTGCATATGAGCGCTCACGTGTTTTACACGTGAGGCCTGTTTGGCCATTTAAGTTTATTTTATTCAGCGCTCATACGCTTTGCATATTAGCACTCACGTGTTTTACACGTGAGGCCTGTTTGTCCATTAATTATTTTATTCTCTGCGCCCATATGCTTTGCATTTGAGTGCCCACGTGTTTAACACGTGAGGCCAAATTTTGAGGACTCTCCTCCCTTTTTATAAGAGAACAAGTAGCTCTTGACCGAAAATTTTGGCAAGAACAAATGCCCTCCACTACTTTGCCCACATATGTATGTACGTGGATGAAGTAGTGAAATGTAATGTGTGACCGTAGAATTGATGGCTTAGGGGACAAGTTTGGAGTCCTTATAGCCTAAGACTTTCCAACTTTATGAGTCGTGAGGGTCTCACAAAGACTTTTCTCCCTATGAGTCGAGAGGATTCCGTAGGTGTATTTTCTCCTTAGGAATCGCGAGGATTCCTATGTGTGTATTTTCTCTTGAGAGTCGTAAGGATCTCACAAGAGAATTTTTTCCCCTTTACAAGTCGAGAGGACTCGTAAATGGTCATTTCCCTCCTTGTCAAGATTCGACTTTGGAGAGTGTAGCTCGTGAATAATCCAACTTGACCTCCTTGTAAGGCAGCGATGGTTTAGGAAATATGGTTAGGATCTGCCGCCTAAGAATTTTCAACTTTACGAGCCGTGAAGGTCTCATAAAGACTTTTCTCCCTACGAGTCGAGAGGATCCCATAGGTGTATTTTCTCCTTAGGAATCGTGAGGATTCCTAAATGTGTATTTTCTCTTGAGAGTCGTAAGGATCTCACAAGAGAATATTTTATTATGTGCGGGGACACTAATTTCCCTGGGGGTCGTGACGAATCGAGAGATTCCTGCAAAGACACTGATTTCTTTGCGGGTCAAAACGAATCGAAAGATTCTCGCCAAGGACACTAATTTCCCTGAATCGAGAGGTTTTCGCCAAGGATGCTGATTTCCCTGAGGTCGAAACGAATCGAGAGATTCCTGCAAAGACACTGATTTCCTTACGGGTCGAAACGAATCGAGAGGTTCTCGCCAAGGACACTGATTTTCCTGAATCGAGGTTTTTGCTAAGGACACTGATTTCCCTGATGTTGAGACGAATCGAGAGATTCCTGCAAAGACAATGATTTCCTTGTAGGTCGAAACGAATCGAGAGGTTCATGAGTTGACTTGATTCCGAGATAGAGCATTGATCTGGAGGGGAGGTCATTGGCTGACTGTTTCCAAGACGGAGCGTTGATCTGGTGGGGAGGTCATTGGCTGACTTGTTTTCGAGACGGAGCGTTGATCTGGCAGGGAGGTCATTGGCTGACTTGATCCGCTTTGTGCGGTGTCCTGGTTGACTTGCTCCGCTTTGTGCGGTGTCCAGGTTAACTTTCTCTGCTTTCTGCGGTGTCGGGGTTGACTTGTTCCGCCTTCTGCGATGTCAGGGTTGACTTACCCCGCCTTCTGCGGTGTCGGGTTTGACTTGATCCGCTTTCTGCGGTATCGAGGTTGACTTTCTCCGCTTTCTGCGGTGCCAGGGTTGACTTTCTACGCTTTCTGCGGTGTCGGGGTTGACTTGCTACGCTTGCTGCGGTGTCGGGGTTGACTTGCTCCGCTTGCTGCTGTGTCGGGGTTGACTTGCTCCGCTTCCTGCGGTGTCGGGGTTGACTCTAGGTTGTCTGTGAACCATGGAGTCTTAGAACTAAGGACTTTACCGTTGCTTCGACTGGTGGTGTCGCGTCCGTATCCTGCTGGAATGAGGAGGAACGCTGTTGTTGGTCTCCAGGCAGTAGATGTGGCTGACGAGATTTGGAACTAGGGACTTTGCTATGGCTCCGCTCCGTTGTGACTCTGAGGTCGGTTGTTGATGTCGCGTCTGCATCTGGTTGGAGTGAGAAGAAACGCCGTTGTTGATCTTTAGGCTGTAGTTGTGGTCGTCAAGATCTGATTTCCCTTTGACGCAGCCCGGTGGGGAAATGTAGTTCCCTTTGGCTTATGCCCATGACTTGTATACAGGGGTCACTGTGGACTTGCCTGTAGGGCAAAAGTTTCATTCTTTCATTTTTTATTTCCTTCCGCGATGCTCTATCATTTCAGCTTTTATATCGCGAAAGTCGCAATTCCCCAATCATTTCGGCTATTTTTCGCGGTGCCCAATCATTTCGGCTATTTTTTCTTTTTACTCACTGCTTTTTATTGCGAGTTGCCCAAACATTTTGGGTATTTCACATGCATATATTTTACTTGTTGATTTTGTTGCAAGTTGCCCTATCATTTAGGCTATTTCATAAGCATTTATGGCTCGCTGACTTTTTGCTGCGAGTATAGAACTTGGGATCTGATGCCAATCTTAGCATCAGCATCACTGCGACTAGAATATTGCCAGTAGTGAATCATCATTTGCCGTGAAAGGACTTGGAATTTGATACCGATTTGGGCATCAGTATCGCTACAACTGGGATATGGCTAGGAGCGAATCATCATTTGCCTTCGCCGCTATCGAACAAAGGTGGCTTAGTAGACAGGGTTAGGGATCCTGTCGACTAAGGCTTTTGACTTCATGAGCTGTAAGGGTCTCATAAAGGTGTTTCTCCCTACAAGTCGTGAGGATCTCGTAGGTGCGTTTTATCCTTAGGAATCGTGAGGATTCTTAAGTGTGTGTTCTCTTATAAATCGTAAGAATCTTATAAGAGTGTTTTCTCCTTATAAGTCGAGAGTACTTACAAGTATCGTTCACCATATGAGGATATTTCGTGCCATCGGTAGAACTTGGTGGGGGAGACTCTTATTTGTGCCCGTGGATTGTATACATGGGTCAATATTGAACCGTTTGTAGGGCAATTTGGGGGATATGACGGCTTAAGAACAGGTTCAGATCCCTGTAGCTTAAGACTTTTGAATCCTATGAGCCGTGAGGGTCTCAAAAGGGGATTTTTCTTACAAGTCATGAGGATCTCGTAAATGTAATTTCCCCTTAGGAATCGTGGGGACTCCTAAGTTTGTTACTCCCTTGTGAGTGGTAAGGATCTCACGCATGTATTTTCTCCTTACAAGGTCGAGAAGACCTTGCAAGTGTGCATGAATTTCCTTTACGAGTCTGCGCCCTTTCGGGTTTTCACAAACTCGCCGGTAGCCCTGCTGTTTTTACGCATTGAGCCCTTTCGAGTTTTCATCTGTGCCCATTTCACTTATGGACATGCCGTTTTATTTGGACAAGATTGCGCATTTCCAGGTTTTCACAAACTCGCCGGCAGTCCTGTTGTTTTTACTCACGGCGTTCTTTCGGGTTTTCATCCGTGCCCATTTTGGTTGTGGACATACCATTTTTTTTAGCGGGGAATTCCACTAGATTGTAGGACCTGTTTGTAAGCCCCTTAATATCGTTCCTATCTTTTGAGAAGAAAGGACCATTCTACATAGAGATTCTTCCGCCAGACCTGATTGTGGACATACTGTTTGTATGCCCCCCTGTGTATATCCCGGGGAGGACGAGTACCCACGCCGTCGCTATTTTGGCGACAGGTTGCTTTAGAGCCGCTTTTCTTTGTTGAGCGTAGGCGACAAACGCTATCTTGCCTCCGCTTTTCACTCGTCATCATCGGATGAGAAAGAGTTTTGACCCATTTGATCCAATTGAACCATTTTATCCATGAGTTCTTGGAAGGTTGTCGGCTTGAATAGGGCCGTAAATGGGAACATCTTTTGAATTTGGGTCAAGGGTGGCTATGAACATTCTCACAGCTGCAGTTTCGTCGATACGTTGCCCGCATTTTGACCAGAGATTTCGCCATCGGGTAACATATTGAACCCAAGTCTCATTCGGTCTAACCCTTTTGTTGACTAGCGCCTTCACGGTAGTATGTTCGTTCTCTTTAGCGAATCCATGACAGAAGATCATATCCATTTCGTCAAATCTCTCCACGAAATCATTTGGGAGTTCCGTATACCATTCGAGGGTGATGCCTTCTAGACCGCTGACGAACTGTCAGACGAGTAGTATATCGTTCTCTCCAGTGTTACCGCACATGGATTTAAATCGCGCAATGTGCTGGCGAGGATTTCTGGTTCCTTTGTATATGTGGAGTCAGAAGTATGTAATCTGGCGGGTATTACATTTGATCATAGCACGCCGAATACGGTCGACCAGTCTTGATTGGCCTATTTGAGGCTTCACTGACATAGTGAGTTTTGACTTGCTGAGCGATATATGTGTCCAGCTTTGCTTTTGGAATCATTTCCTCTTCGGCTGTTGATGAGACTCATAGAGGATTTGAAATGTCGCCTTTGTCTTTAAGAGCGACTACCGGCAGTTCACTTGCTTGTGGTTCCGATTGAACCATTGTTCCGGACATTTCTGGCGCTTTTTCATCTTTCTTTTTGAGAGCGTGATTTAGGAAATCAATATCCGACTCCTTCTCTATTCTTTCTTCGGGTGCATCCTCGAGATTTTCCTTGGGCTATAGATTAGCATTTGCTGCCGCCTGAGCGAGCATCTCCTACAGCTTTTCACTTTGCAGTTGAACTTTTTTCAGGGACCGAGTTTGAGGTCAATGATTAGCAGAAGTTCAAACATCATCTTTGGAATTCACCACATAGAGTATGTGAACTTGTTCCCTGATTTAAAATTAGGAAAAGTTTCAGAAGAGGCATCACGTGCTCACACGTGACCAGTGGTCATGTGTTGGCATGTGATGGTTAAGCAGCGGTAAAGAACATAGCGCGGAAGAGGAGTCCATTCAGGGGGTCATGTGCTCGCACATGACCAAAGGTCACGTAGCCGCCCGTGACTGGCTTTAAAAGCCTTGCTGTTAAACAGAATTAAATTCTGAAAAAAGATCATTTAAATCTTTCCAAAATGGAGAAGAATTGTGTGAAACCGTTGGGTTGAGAATCCGAGGGTGATTAAATATCACCAATTTATGGAAAAATTTTGGACATGGAAAGATTTCCCTTAAATCTCACCAAAATAACAAAGAAATATGTTTGGATTTAAAATCCAACGGTGAATAAAATTCACCTAATAATCAAAAGGCCCAGATCAATGATGAAAATAAATTAAATCTCTCAATAAACAAATCAAATCTTTCAATGAAAGATTTACTAAACAGATTGATTCTTTTCCTTTTCCTATAAATAGGAGCCAAAGAAAAGAGTTTTGGGGAGATAGAGATACAGAAAGAGAGATAGAGCCTTGGAATCTTGAAAATTTAGAGAGAAAAGAAAGAAGAATTTGATTCTCTACAAAGAAAAACCCTAGGTAAGAAAAGAAAGTGGGTAAAAGCTTCAAAAAGAGAATTTAATTCTCAATCCAAGAGTTTAACTCTTATAAAAGAAAAGAACTTAGTTCTTTCTCTGGTTGAAGATCTGCAAAGTGCACATCTCCCCATAAATTGAGAATTTAATTATCATTGGGTTGAGATCCTGCCATGTAGATCTAAAACATAGAGGAGGAATTGAGTTTTGAGCATTTAATTCTCACAGAGTTATAAGAATTTAATTCTTTTGAGATAAAATTAGGATTTAACCCTATATTATAGGAATTTAATTCCTTCAAAACGGACAGAACTAGGGTTTAACCCTAATTGAGAACTTAATTCTCTCAAACTCACAGGAATTTAATTCCCTTAAAAAAATTAGGGTTTCACCCTATGCCAGAATTTAATTCTTTACATATATGGGGAATTTAATTCCTGCAGAAAAGAAAGTAGGGTTTAACCCTATTTAAGAATAGAATATAATTCTTCAAAAGAAAGTAGGGATTTAATTCCTTTAAAGTTATTGCTAAAATTTAACCCTATGAAGAATTTAATTCTTAAAAGATGAACAGATCTTTAAAACAAGCAAAGAACCAGAGTCACGGGCTACCACGTGACCCCTGTAAAGATCCACAGAAAAGAACTTTGAGGCAACACCTTACGTGACCCCTGAAGCACACAAAGAAAAAGCAAAATAAACAGAAGCTATAGGCGCTCTCACGTGCTACCACCTGACCCCTTGGCAAAAGCTCTAACAGATTAACACCCAAATTCTCATCACATGACAACATATGATACTCCAAAGTATTCAATACTTTTGGCAGAACAAAATGAAGGGAATCAGGGCGCTCTCACGTGTCCCCACGTGACCCTTCTTTCTTAGTGTTTAACACTAATTTGAAAACCCTGTTTCCAGTGTTTAACACTGATTTTCTTAGTGTTTAACACTAATTTGAAAACCCTGTTTCCAGTGTTCAACACTGACTTTCTTAGTGTTTAACATTAATTTGAAAACCCTGTTTCCAGTGCTCAACACTGATTTTCTTAGTGTTTAACACTAATTTGAAAACCCTGTTTCCAGTGTTTAACACTATTACCTTCTGATGTTTGACACTACATCAAGAACTATATTTCCAGTGTTTAACACTGATTGTACTCTTAGTGTTTAATACTAGTTTAAGAAATTTATTTCTAGTGTTTAACACTTTTGATCTTTAGTGTTTAACACTACTCTTAGCCAAGTTGGCTGATTTTTCAGAGGCAAAGCCTCTCCTTCAATGGACCAACAGAGGGCCAATATTCCAAACATGATTGGACTTAGCCCAAGAAGGCCATAAGTCCTCAATCCAGACTCAATTGAGCCAATGTGCTCATAACCTAATAAATTGGTCTTGGTTCCAAATTGGACTACAGATCACTTAATCTACTTTGGTTCAAGGGTACATCTCTTCACTTCTTTGATACTTGTCATTGTAATTCCTCAACGTCTTCAAAGAGGTAACGGGTCCCGACAACCACACATTGATACGGACTGTGGGGTCCTTAAACTCTTGGACTATGATGTCCTTAACCTTGACCGGGATGTCTTAAAACTAACAATGGACTGTGGGGTCCTTAAACTCATGGATCATGATGTCCTTAATCTTGACCGGGATGTCTTAAAACTAACAACGGAATATGGCGTCCTTAACCTTGACCATGATGTTTTAAAACTAACGCCGGACTGTGGAGTTCTTAAATCCACGGACTATAATGTCCTTAACCTTGACCACAACGTCTTAAAACTAACATTGGACTGCAAAGTCTTTAAACTACCTATCGACCGTAATGTCATTAAACTAAACAATAGAGCCCCCTAATTGCTCTCTTGTCGGATCTAAACGATCCCGTTAAGTTGATCTTAATATAAAATTAGACTAACGTATCCTTGACAAACGTTTAAGTTGATCTTAGCCTCAAATAAGGCTAACGTATCCTTAAACACAAACCCCCCAAACCCAAATCTAAGAAAGATACGGATTTGGACTAGTCCACACCCTACAGGCGACAACATAACTTAGTCTCCGTATATAATTCACGGGCAACCAAACACAAAACAAACACCCACGACACGAAGTGATTATATGGAGAAGGAGAAAGTTGTTACCGCGGTGCGGTAGCATAATTAATTGCAGGGGCTTGCGCCTGTAGGGAAGAGCGTCCCCACAATTAAAAACCCCTCAAGCGAGAGGGAATCTGACGAAGTCTGCTACATCAGACGCATCCGTCTAAACCTTCGATACATGGTGCTATAAATCAACTTGGCATTTTCGGAGAGGTGGACGGATAGCACTAATTAGCATCTACCCCGAATCTCAGGCAAGACGTCCCTGCGTCGCGCCGTCTTTCGGAGGGGAACAGAACTATCATGCCCTCAGGCTTGGGGTGTTTGGAGTTTGCTCCTGACACTCGAGCTTTAATAGGCCTCTTTTTTTTCCTTTTTTTTCAAAACCTCTTTGGTTTTTTGGGAGGAACCGCTGTGTCAGGATCCGCCTCGGGACGAGTCCCCTTCACCTGCTTCCACACCTTATATATAGATGAGGAAAGTTGTCTCAGGGAGTGAACTAGTTTCTGCTCTCGTGGGATCTCCATGGGCTGCAGAGATCTCTTCAATATTACGGTAGGAGAATTTTGCTCGACCCTTCATAACAGTTTGAAGCTGTTCCCAGTTGGAACAACAACACTCACCACTGGGGTTGAAACAAAACCATATGGAGAACTGCCCCTAACTCATTTTGTATGATGCCGATATCGACGTTGACCGTTTCTTATGGCCGGGATTTGACCAGTTTCAGGATTCTGCCGAGCATGCCCCTATTTCCTTTGAGATCTTGAATGTTCTACCCCCTGCATCGACCATGGTCTTTGGCATGTGCCAGTTGTTTGCGGACTGATTCCGTTGGCAAAGCTGCTGCTTGGGGAGCCAGTCTATGGAAGACAGACTTCCTCTGAGCTTCCTTCATCGGCGTTGAGGCACCGAGGGTGGGAGGTGGGAGTATCGACCCAAATAGAAGCTCGTTTATTTCTTGAAGATCCAGGTTGCAGAGATTTGAGGCTGCAAGTGACCCATATTTGACTCCGCCAGATATGACAGAGCCTGAGTTGCGGTGAGTGAAAGTAAACGCCATTCTCGTAAAAGACGAAACGCCGGGTTCAGTATTCCATCACCCAAGGGCAACCAAAAATATATATACCGTAATTATTCGATCGCGAAAAAATACGACACACGATTTGTGGAGTGGAAAGAGGAAAAGGTCCCACCGGGCGTGTCAGAATCTGTTTACTGCCGAAAGCTGAGACGAAACCGCGTAGGTCTTCTTGCCTGAATTTGAGGGTAGATGCTATTTGGTTTTATCTGCCTACCTCTCCGAAGATGCCAAGTTGATTTATGACACCGTGTATCGAAGGTTTAAACATATACGGCCGTTGTAGCAGACTTCGTCAGATTCTCCCTCGTTTGCGAGGGGTTTTTTTATTGTGGGGACGTTGTTCCCTGCAGGTGCAAGCCCATGTAGTTAATTACGTTACCGCGTAGTGATAACTACTTTCTCCTGCTCTAGATGTTTATTTCGTGTTGTGTGTGTTTGTTTTATGTTTTGGTTACCCGTGGATTGTATATGGAGACTAATTTATGGTTTCGCCCGTAGGACGAGGATTAGTCCAAATCCATATTTTCTTAGCTTTAGGTTTGGGTTGGTTTAAGGATCGTTAATCTCGTTTGAGATTAAGATCAACTTAAATGTTTGTTAAGGATACGTTAGTCTAATTTTAGACTAAGATCTACTTAACAGGATTTTAGAATCATTTAGATCCGATGACAGAGCATTTGGGCTCTATCGTCTTAGTTTAGGAACGTTGCGGTTCATTGGGTTTAAGGACATCATAGTCCATAGAGTTTAGTTTAGGGACGTTGCGGTCCATTGGGTTTAATGACATCATAGTCCGTGTTTAAAAACATCATAGTTTGTGGTGTTTAAAAGCATCGTAGTCTGTGTTTAAAGACTTCATAGTCTGTAGGGTTTTGGTTTAACAGTTTTAGGATGGGCCAAAAGTTATTGGTTCTTGAAACCCTCCATCTCTCTGAAGACGTTGAAGAATTACAACAACATGTATCAGAGGTATGAATAGATGTATTCTTGAACCAGATTTCAGATTGAGGAGTCATCAGTCATGAGCATTGAGGCTCGGTTTATTTAGAGATTTAATCTCAGGAAAGACTTAGCCAATCTGGGGTTTGAAGTTGGCCTCTTATAGTGTTAAATACTAATATATGCTTAGTGCCTACGTGCTCCCACATGAGGCCTTATAGTAGTGTTGAACACTAAGAGTTTGAGGCGCTCACGTGGGGTCACGTGAGGCACTTGGAGCAGTGTTAAACACTTAGAGTTGAAGCGCTTACGTGGGGTCACGTGAGATGCTCGAAGCAGTGTTAAACACTAAAAATTTGAGGCGCTCACGTATAGTCACGTGAGGCGCTTGAAGTAGTATTAAACACTAAAAGTTGGGGGTCATGTGTGGCACGTGAGGCACTCCAAATATAGGGTTTATTCCCTTTTCTCTTTTATAAGTGCTGAGCACTTCTCAAGGGTCACGTGGGGTCATGTAAGGCGCCTTAGACATTGTTTCCCTGGATTTATTCCCTTTTCTTGTTAAAAGGTACCAAGCACCATCAGTGAGGAAGGGTCATGTGAGGACACGTGATCTATTTCAGTCTCTCTTTTTGAGTTCATCACAGGTGGTCACGTGTGAATACGTGATCATCAATATGCATAGGATTCTTTCTCCGAGTCTTAAGAAAATCTCAAATCCCTTGTCATATATTTTTATAAGGATTTAATTCCTTGGACTCAGTTCTTCTCTTAGGTTTTGGATCTGCATGACAGAATCTCCCTGATGAGATTTAAATTCTCAACTTGTAGGGATGTCTACTTCTGCAGATCTCTCACCAGCAGAAAGAACTAGGTGCTTATATGAAGGGTTAAACCTTAGTTTTATCAGAGGAATTAAATTCCTATATGCCTTTTGAGAGAATTAAATTCTCTGAATTTATATCTTCTCCTAGATTTTGGATCTGCATGGCAGAATCTCCCCGATGAGAATTAAATTCTCAAATTGTGTTTTTTTACCAGAAGAAAGAACTGAGTTCTTTGAAAGAGTTAAACTCTTATGGAGACGAAGAAGAAGTAAGATATTCTCTGTGTTTTTGTTCCTTCTTATCTAAGGTTTCTTCTTTTCTTTTAGACTTGCAGTTTATGGGGGAATTCTTTTTTTTTTAAGACTTGAAGTCTTGGGTCCTTTATATAGGGGAGGCTGATTTGTTGATTCAGTTAAGAAAATCTCTCATTGAGAGATTTTTTTAATTGATTTGGAGAATTTATCCATCGTTGGATTTTGATCCAAGGACTTCTGTTTTACAGAAGACATTTTTCTTGTTTTTCAACAAGATTGGGAAAATATTTCCCCATACAGAACTTATTCTGTATCTTGGTGCTTTTTAATCACCATTAGATCTTTGATCCAACGGTGCTTTGATTTAAAGAGCACAATCTTTCTTGCTTAGAAAGATTATTTAGAAATATTTCCAAAATAGGGTTCTGATTCCTTTATTTAGAATTTAATTCTATCGGCTTAGAAGGCATTAGAGGCCCTCATGTGCAGCACGTGACCCTTCACAGAATTGACTTGGTTCGTTTGTATGCAGCAGTCCAAATAGAGGGAAGGCATCACGTGGTAACACGTGAACTTCTTTTGCTCTTTGTTTGTTTTATAACTGGGTCCTATACATTTTGTGTGAACAACGATCACGTGTTTGCATGTGAGGCTTTAATTGCCGCTTATTAAGTGGAGCCGCTTACTCTATATACAGATGCATCACGTGATTGCACGTGATGCTCCACTAACGGGAAGTTTTTCCCTTTCCCTCTGTGAGTCTCTTTATAAGGGATCGATGATCACGTGCTTACACATGATACTTCCGTTAATGGGGAATTTTCCCTTCCCCTCTTCTTTCGGAATTTTTATAAGGGAACATAAGGTGGCTAAGGTTCGTGAGGGTAGACATCCGGGCAATTTCGCTGATTTCAGGAGACTGCAGCCGGCAGTTTTCACTGGTTTGGACAATCCACTAGATGCCAAGCAGTGGATCGTCGATATGGAGAATTTGCTGTCAGCTGCCTGAGTTCCAGAGTAGGACATAGTGGACATAGTCAAGATTTAGCTACAGGATGTAGCTAGAATTTAGTGGCTCGCAGAAGAGAACAGATTGAAGAAACCGATTGCATGGACTGACTTTTCGACTGCTTTTCTTGAGAAATTCTTCCCCAAGTTGGCCAGAATCGAAATGGAGCAGCAATTTATCAGTCTTCGTAAGAGAGATCGCTTAGCGGATGAGGTAGCGACTGGGTTTATCCAACTTAGTCATTTTGCTCTTTCGATGGTAGCTCAAGAGAAGGACAGGAACAAGAGATTTTTACAGTGCCTTACTCTAGAGATATTGGAGAAATTAGCTTCGCATGATTTGGGAACTTATTCTGAGGTATTAAATGCAACCCGCGGGATTGAGGCGGTTATCAACAAGAGGAAGAAATTTCAGAGTGGAGGATTTAAATGCCCTGTGAATCAAACATCAGGAAGGATTCCAGTTAAACATTATGGAGGAGTTCAGATGAAGCGTACTGCAGCCCCACCACAATGAGGATCTTTGGTTTGTGGATACTATCAGATATCGGGACACATTGAGAGGAATTGCCGCTGGGCCAAAGGTCTATATTTGATCTGTGGTGCTAGTGACCACCAGATTGGGAGTTGTCCTAAGTGAGCAGAGCGCAACCAACAACAGAAGGGACTTGTCCTCTAGAAGCAACTTTTTTATCAGAGACGATGCAACATAGGTCGTGGCCAGGGGCGAGCCTTTACCCTGACGGCTGAGCAGGCAGAGGCATCAGAGGATGTAGTTTCAGGTACCATTCTAGTTTATTTTGTTCCTGCTAGAGTACTTTTCGATTCCGGGGCTTCACATTGTTTCATGTCTTTGGATTTTGACACAACACACTCTACAGCATATGAAACACTAATTTGAGGTTACGACATTTACACCGGCAATGGAGTAGTTGCCACCAACCTAGAGTGCAAGTTTTGTCCAGTAGTGATTTGCGGCAGGGATCTTTTCGCCGATTTCTTGCTGATTGGGATCGGTAATTATGATGTAATCTTAGGAATGGATTGGTTGGGCATCTTCTATGCATATATTGATTGCCTAGCCAAGACCATAATCTTTCGCATTCCTAATAACCCAGAGTTCGTGTTTGTTGGGGGCAGCAAATCTCTGGGACCCATAGAGTTTAGAGCGAAGCCGATGAGCAACATACTAGTGTCGATGGAGGTTGATGAGAGTTATGCACCTGTTGTAGTTCGGGAATTCTTGGATGTCTTTCCCGAGGATTCACCCGGTGTACCTCCGCCTCGTGTTTTGGGGTTTTCAATAGAATTAATACCAGGAACGACACTGATTTCTAAGGCACCTTACAGGATAGCACCAGTTAAGTTAGAAGAGTTGAAAAAGCACATAGAAGACCTCATTAGCAAGGGTTTCATATGCCCGAGTACTTCTCCGTAGGGTGCTCCGATTTTACTAGTGAAGAGAAAGGACGGCTCGTTATGTATGTGCATTGACTACCAAGAGTTGAACCGGGTTACGATTAAAAACAAGTATCCTATACCCCGGATTGATGACTTGTTTGATCAGTTATGTGGTGCCCAAGTGTTATCTAAATTGGACCTTCGATCGGGGTACCATCAAGTTCGGGTTAAGGCGGAAGATATATCCAAGACAACTTTCAGAACCCGGTACGGTTGTTATGAGTTTTTAGTGATGCTATTCAGTGTTACTAATGCCCCAGCCATGTTCATGCATTTAATGAACCGATTTTTCTCACGGTACCTTGATCAGTTTGTCGTACTTTTCATCGACGACATTCTTGTGTACTCAAAAAGTAAGGAGGAGCATATCAAACATTTGAGGATCGTATTGCAGAGAGACAGGAAAAATTATATTCCAAATTTAGTAAATGCGAGTTCTGGCTTGAACAAATTCATTTTTTAGGCCACATTGTTTCCAGAGATGGTATCTCAGTAGACCCGGCGAAGATTGAAACAGTTAAAGATTGGCCAACACCAAAATCAGTAGCAGAGATTAGAAGTTTCTTGGGAATCGCAGGCTACTACTGGAGATTTGTTAAAAAATTTGCATGAGCGGTTGAGCTGTTGACAAGACTTACTCGAAAAGGGGTACCATTTGTATTGTCAGAAGAATGCAACCGAGCGTTCGAGTTATTGAAAAAGAAACTTACCGCTGCACCCATACTAACTGTACCAGACGGGACAGGAGGATTGATAATTCATAGTGACGCTTCTGGTAAAGGGCTAGGTTGCGTCTTAATGCAGCATGGAAGTGTTGTAGTTTATGCCTCGCCTCAACTGAGGATGCACGAGAAGAATTACCCAACCCACGATTTAAAGTTGGCCGCAATTATATTTGCATTATAGATTTCGAGGCATTATCTCTTGAGAGAACGGGTTGAAGTCTATACGGATCACAAGAGCTTGAAGTATGTGTTCACGCAGAGAGAGCTAAATATGAGACATCGCAGGTAGTTGGAGTTCATGGCTGATTATAATCTTGATTTGCAATACCACCCCGGGAAGGTCAATATGGTACTGGATGCTCTCAGCCGGAAACCAACAGCGATGTTTTTGACTAGTCAGAAAGATATTCTTGATGAGTTTCGGAGACTTGATTTGGAGGTGGTAAAACCGGGGACCCACGGACAATATTGGCAGCTACAAGTGCAGTCTTCATTAGTAGATAATATTAAAGCTGCACAGGTTCGAGACCCGCAATTGCAGAAGTTCCGGGGTTTGGTAGAGGATGGATTGAGAACCGACTTATTGATACACAAAGATAATTCTTTGAGATTCGACAGTCGACTATGCGTGCCAAAGGGCGAGGTTCAAGAAGAAGTATTGAAGGAAGCGCACAGTTCATCCTATTCGGTGCATCCAGGTAGCACCAAGATGTATAGGGATGTTAGACAACACTTTTGGTGGAATGGCATGATGAGGGAGATTGCCCGCTATATGTCGAAATGCCTAGTGTGTCAGCAGGTGAAGGCCGAACATCAGCGAATGGTCGGTCTTTTGCAACCACTTCCTATTCCTCAGTTGAAGTGGGAACACATCACTGTGAACTTCGTGACGGTTTTACCGCAGAATCCTAAGGACAATAATGCTATTTGGGTAATCGTCGACCGTCTCATAAAAGCGGCCAATTTTCTACCCTTTCGAGTGGGACAATCGACAGAGACGTTGGCAGAGAAATATATCCAAGAGATTGTATGGTTACATGGGGTGCCTATCAGTATCGTATCAGACAGAAACACAAGATTCCTCTCACATTTTTGGAGAAGCTTGCAAGAAAGCTTGGGCACTCTTCTCAATTATAGTATGGCCTACCACCTTCAGACGAATAGACAGTCTGAGCATACTATACAAATATTAGTGTTGGGGTCAAAATTTGCCCTCCGGTTGACCGGGTCAAAGTCAAGGTCAACCCCAAGTAAGCGGGCCCATGCCCAAGTCGAGCCCCGCGGCTGGCCTCCCCCATGCCAAAATAAAAAATCATGTAATAAATAATTTTGATATAATTTTTTATGCATGAATGTAAGAAAATGGGCATAAAGCCAAATTTCTGTAAAGCCTATGGCTTATGTGCAAAAGAAATGAGCACATGAGACATAAGATGAGCAAAATGCCATTTTGTAAAGTCCAAGAGGCTATACGTAAATGTGTAAGCCTATATAAGGCAACATGATGAAGAAATAAAAAAGAACATTTTCATTCTCTAAAACTCTAGGGTCTGTGCCTCCTTCCCCTTTCTCAAGGGTCTAAAATCTTCTTCCTCTTTTCGAATTAAATCAAGAGTTTAACTCTTCCCTTTTCAAAAAGAAGTAGTTTTTCACCATAAAACCCACAAAGGGGAGCTCAGATCTCCCATTAAATCTCTAAAAGAGGAGATTTTGAATCTCACTCCCCTTTTTTCCCCAAGATCCGGCCAATCGAGAGGAAGAAGAAGGAGACCCACCTCCAAAAATTCCACTTTGGGAGGATCCAAAACTCAAAAGAAGAGCCAAAAATTTCTAGGAGTTTAACTCCATTCAAGATCTGTTGGAGTTTAACTCCATAAATTAAATCTCTGATAGGAGTTCAACTCCCAAACCTCTTAGGAGTTCAACTCCCTAACCTAGGGGCTAAGCCCCTTTCCCACTGGTGTTTCCAGTGGTTGCATGCCGCACACGTGACCCGTGGACGCGCCGCGGTCGCTTGCAGGGCACATGACCCGCGGGCGCCCAGCGGTCGCCTGCCGCACGTGACCTTTAGGTGCCTAGCGATCACATGCCGAGCACGTGACCCGCAGGTGCCCCGCAGTCGCATGTATGGCACATGACCCCCGGGCACTAAAGTGCCCACGTGCGCGCACGTGACCCGCGGGCACTATGGCGCCCACGGTCGTCTCACGCAACCCACGGTCGCGTGCAGCACACGTGACCCGCGGTCGCATGCAAGGTACGTGGCCCGTGGGCACTAAAGCACCCACGTGCGCCCCACGCGACCCGCCCAGCGCCCAGCGCTCACGTGCAGAGCACGTGACCCGCGGGTGCCTGTTCATATTAGAATTTAGCATTATTATATCGCCCATTCTTAATCACATTACATATAAATAGGTGCTTTTGATCCATGCCTGCTAAATAGTTGCAGGTTACAGGTTCTCAGAACGTAACAGTGAAATTCATGGAAAGTCACTACAAATGTGAGACTACGACCAATAATAGATGAATCCATATGATGCTGCCTACCAGTTCAAGGAACAAATGAAAATCAGTAGACAGTTCAAATGCACAAAGCACAAGGGCGGCACAAGATTCAAGACTTCAACGCAAAGCTCACGACAAAAGTCCACATCTTTCTGCATTGTTGGAAATATGGAAGAAAGTAGAAGAGATTCTGAAGAACCAAGTGAAGAAAACAGAAGGAAAAAACAACATGAAGCAACCCTGAAAGTGTGAGATCAAGATCCCACAATACGGCCGCGGAACCGCGGCCAAACATGCCTTTCTGCCGCAGAACCGCGGCCGTATGGTGCACGTGTCTGTGCTTTGACCAGGCTTTCTTAGGGTAGTTTTGTAAATTCGTGTATGGATCAGAATGTAAACCTAGGGTTTTTCCTATCTATAAATAGGAAAGTCGAAAGCCAAATGAAGGCATGCCTCTTTTTAATTCTTAGATTTAAAATTTTAATTCAGTTGTAATCATTGAGAGGTCATCAATAAAAGTAAGCCTTTTATTTTTATCTTGCAATTTTTATCTGCAATTTATTATCTGCTATTTTTATTTTGTTCTTTTATTATTTGCAATTTAGGTCATTAGACAAAATTATAAAAATGAATTTTATCATCACTTTCCTAATGAGTGAGTAATTTCTCACTTGTTAGGGTTAGGATAGGGAAGGTTTGAGAGAAGGAAATCTCTCTCACGCTTTTCTTTGCCCATATAATTTTAAAATACGGACTCTATTTAATTCAACCATACACCGCTCACTACGGCACCCTATCCTAAATGATAGCGGCGATTCCCTACTTAGACCGATTGTGCTTGAATTAACTGGAGGTTAGGGATAGGAGTTAAGAACGAATGGACAAGGACCAAAAGGAAGAAACTAAGTTTCTTCCTAATCGTGCTAATCCCCGTTGTTGACTATTACCCTAACACCTATATTCTTAACTAGGGCATTGATAGAAGTGAGAAGAATCCTTAATTCGAACTAACCTAATCCTAACCCTAGCAAGCCTTTAAATCAATTTAATCCCATTCTTAGATCTTAAAACAAAACATACCAAAAATAGAACTTAACTCGTTAGAACTTAAAGAAAGAAACGACATTTCCCTGTGGATCGACTCGTACTCAACCAGCTAGCTACCAAGCGATACCGTCTTGATTGCGGTATTTCTTAAATTTAAAACGCACATGCAAAACAGCATCTCAATCAAATGGCACCGTTGTTGGGGAAACGGTAGTTTATTTCTTTTTGTAATTTCGGGTTAGTTTAATAAAAAATATAAAAATTGAAAAAATAAAAACATTCATAAAAAAATCATCTTGGTATTTTTGATTGGTTTTGTGTGAATTGTACATGAAAATAAGACAGACTGATTCAAATTTGGAGCAAGCCCAGTGAACAAATCAAGAAACAGAGGATCTGAATAGACAGAGGAGAACCATAACAGCACACAGAAAAATTTTGGAGGCCTAAACCAACTGAACCACCGCGGAACCGCGGCTAATGCAGGGGTTTGACCGCGGAACCGCGGTCAAACAGGTGACGCCATCATTTTGAAAACTCTCTGTGAGTATATTTTTTCTCCTCCTACCCTCTGCACTCCACTGAAAATCTTTCCTGCAGGTTATTTTGTGCAGAATCTTTCTCCCTCTCCAATAAATCATTTTTGTGCAGGATTCTTTGCGCCACAAATAAAAATAAAAATTTTTGGCAAGTGTTTTAGATTTTGCGTGTTACTGCTTTGCATATTTAAAATGGAATCTAAGGGGCTATAACACCAACTCAGATTGGGTGGGGATTTCATTACCCTTCCTAAGACCCCAGAAATCACGAAAAGTATATGCATCACCTTCGAGCTAATTAAAAAATATCTAGACTCGGCCAATTAAGGACTGTCGCGCTCATTAGGACAGAGTAAGGTTGTGGGCATTCAGTCGTTTATCTAAACCTGACTTTGTGGTGCCTAGGCTAGACAAGTGAGAAAAGTAACTTTAAAAGGCCCGTCTCACGGTGATTCGTGAGCGGAACCCTCCTTTCTTCATTTGTGCTTACCTGGCCACAATTGGCAGTGATGAGGCGATTTGAAGGACATCTCACAACTTATCGCTTTGGACCAGTTAGGAGCAGTCTAATTGACTTAGGAAACCCTAGCTCTAGGCTTGATTGTGCATGCTTAATTTGTGACTGTTTGAAAGTGTGTCGTAGTTCTGTACAAATTTTTTTTTGCAAAACTCTTTATAAAAAAAAATTTACAAAAAAAACTTGACATTTATCTCTAGAATTCCATTGCACCCACCTTTCATATTCACATTTCCCCATTGACATTTTCTTACCTTCACATTCTACGTTTTGACTACACTACAACTCGTTTAGTGCATGTCCGGTTAGAGTAGGGACACTAGCGCCCGCTTAGTCCATGTCTCGTTAGTCGCTACTGACGACGCGTTCGACTTCGAAGTTGAAACTCCCTCCACTTCTTTTTCATCCTTACCTTTGCCGGCCAACTCCGACGTTGACTGGAATTCTGTCCATTCACTTTCATCTTCACATTCATCATCTTCTAAAGAGATGTCGGGATTCAATCATAACAACCATTTACCTACCTCGGGACTGATTCCGCCTCAACTGGGTGCGAATAACCCGCACCAACCTCATGTCGAAGCGCCACAGCGAATTGTGCTCCAGGATCGTTTCTATCCTACTCGCTCCGCACTTCCTACTTGTTTTTCACCCCCGCCGGCAAATGGGGATAATTTTGAAATTAAGCCCCACTTCATCAATATGTTGCCCAAATTTCATGGGCTGGAATCCGAAGATGCTTATATCTTCATTAACAAATTCTAGAATGTTTGTGCAATGATGAAAACTACCCAACTATCCGATGATGCTATAAGGCTACGAGTCATTCCCTTCACATTATGTGACCAAGCTGAAAAGTGGATATACAGTACAGTATCGCATTCCATAAACAGTTGGGAAGAGTTTGTTAAAGCGTTTCTTAAAAAGTTTTACCCACATCACAAGATTGCGAGAATTTGTAATGAAATTAACCAATTTTCCCAGCTTCCTTCCGAACCTTTTCGGAAGTGTTTCGAACGATTCAAAGACCTTCTTGTTCAGTGCCCTCATCACGGTATTGAGAGATGGCAATTTTCCCAAACTTTATACGAAGTACTGAACCCAGCAACTAAGCAGTTGCTGAAAACCATTTGTCAAGGTCACTTCCTTACTAAATCTGACGAGGAAGCTTAGCAATTTCTCGACGATCTTGCTGAAAAAACACTTCAGTGGGAAAGCACTAGGCAGGCCGCTTCGTCCACTTCATCTACTTCCGTCGGTCCGTCTAGGACAGGTGTTCATCAACTTGACATGTCAATTGCAATGAAAGCCGAAATGGCAGCAATTACACGAAAACTAGAAGCAAATGAGAGCAAATTCTCATCACCTTCTCCTGCCCCTGCTTTACCCCCTCGCACTTTATGCGCTTGTTGTTCGGATCCGTCCCATTTGACCGAAATGTGTCCTTACAACCCACCTGCTCAAGGACAGGATCAAGTCAATGCTGTCTTTTAGCAAAGACAAAGAAATGATCCATACTCTTCAACTTACAATCCTGGTTGGAAGAACCACCCCAATTTTGCTTGGAATCAAAATCAACAACAATTCCAAGGCAACAACAATTTCCAGAGGCCTCCTCCACAACAACAAGCTCTTCAACAAACTCAATATCAGCAACCTTTCCAACCCCAACCTTACTAAAATCAAACGAACAATTTTGTACCTAACAATTCTTTTCCTCAAAACAATTTTGTTCCACCAAATAACGATAAGGTTTCCTCGCTAGAACGAAGTCTGGAGGCGTTTTTAAAACAATCAACTCAATCCTCAGCCAACATCAAGTCTTCCATTCAATTTTTGGTGCAACGCAATGCATCGCATGGGTAAAGTATCATAACCATTGAAACCCAGATTGCACAACTGAATGCTGTTTTAAGCGACCGAGAGAAGGGGAAGCTTCCATTTCAACCACTACCAAATCCTGATCACCCACAAAATGCACATGTTGCTCTTGAATAACAAAAGCATAATGTGAGTGTCGTGACTACATTGAGATCTGGAAGGATGTTGCACAACAATGCTGGCACTGATGATGACACCCCGGGCGTCGCTTCTTCTTCTTCATCATCTTCATCTTCATCTTCTTTGTCTTCAGAGCCTGTTCTCCATTTTTCATAAGGCTCTACTTTTGCTCTACTTTTTCTACTGCTCCGAACGGACCCACATCTCACTCCACGAAAACACCAGCACTAGGATCCGTTCCAACTCCGCAATCTCCTCCACAAACATTGGATCAACCAATTTTCAAAATGTTTCATTTCCAAGCAGGTTGAGATCCAATAAACAAAATACACAAATGGAGAATATTGTGAAGTTATTTAAAAATGTTAGCATTAACATTCCCCTCTTGGATGAAATCCAGCAAGTCCCTTCTTACGCAAAATTCTTGAAGGACTTGTGCACCAAGAAGAGGAAATCATAGGTACCTAAGAAAGATTTTTTAGCTAGTGCAGTAAGTGATGCTCTTACCTAACCTTTAACTTAAAAACGAAAGAAGCCTGGGTGTCCTACAATTTCAATAACTATTAGGGATAAGAACATCAAATGCGCACTTTTAGATCTTGGTGTCAGTGTTAACCTGCTTCCTTATTCGGTATATGAGCAACTAGGCGTTGGAGAGCTGAAACCCACACATTGTACTTTCCAAATGGCCGACCGATCCATCACCCATCCTAGGGGTGAGTTAGAGGATGTGTTGATTAAAGTAAGGGACTTCACATTCCCCGTTGATTTTATTATTCTTGATACACAGCCTGTAGCTAACCCCCGGAGTCAAATTCCGGTGATACTCGGCCGTCCATTCCTTGCAACTTCTAATGCGGTGATCAATTGTCAAAATGGTTCGATGAACCTATCTTTTGGAAACATGACAATTGAACTCAACATTTTTAAGTTGGGGAATCAGCTCTCCGAACCTAATGCTAATATACTTGATGTTTGCTCAATCCAAGAGATCACCCAGGAGGACTGTGAGCTCGAGAAATTTCTGTTCGATCACAGCAATTTTGACGCCACTAGTGCGTTCCTCCTTGAACCTAATACTGCTTTCACACCCGATAATGACTACGAGTGTTTCACTTTCTTGAACGATCTTGAACAATCACCACCTGAGATTGAATCCTTTAAATTTTCGGATGAGATAGCTGAACCATCTGACTCGGTTGCTTACACTCATTTTGAACCTCTGTTGGAATCCTTTGAGTTTGAGACAATTTCACCGATTTTACCTTCAATTATTTCGCCTCCAACACTCGAACTCAAGTTATTGTCGTCTCACCTTAAATACGCTTACTTAGGAGAGAATGAGACATTTCTTGTTATCATCTCGGCTTCTTTAGCCCCAGAGTAAGAGAAAACCCTTTTAACGGTCTTGCAAAGCAATCGGCAAGATTTTGGCTGGTCTATGGCAGACATCAAGAGGATTATTCCCCTAATTGTTGAACATCATATTCATACGATGGATGATACCAAGCCAGCAAGGGATCCACAAAGACGACTCAACCCAGTCATGAAGGAGGCTGTTAAAAAAGAGATCGTAAAATGTCTTGATAGTGGTATCATTTACTCTATCTTAGATAGCCAGTGGGTTAGCCCCATTCACGTTGTACCAAAGAAATCGGGCATAATGGTCATAACTATTGAGGCGAATGAGTTAATACCAACTCGCACCCAAACTGGGTGATGAGTATGCATCGATTATAGAAAACTCAATGCCGCGACACGGAAAGACCACTTTCCATTACCTTTTATTGACCAAATGCTAGAACGATTGGCTGGGCACGAATACTATTGCTTTTTGGATGGCTACTCCGGCTATAATCAAATTCCCATCGCCGAAAAAGACCAAGACAAGACCACATTCACTTATCCTTTCGGTACGTTTGCTTACCGTCGCATGCCCTTTGGGTTATGCAATGCGCCCGCTACCTTCCAACGGTGTATGATGGGTATTTTCAGACATGGTGGAAAAATTCTTGGAGATCTTCATGGATGATTTCTCCATTCTCGGCGACTCCTTTGATGAGTGTTTGCTACATTTAGACATAGTCCTTACACGGTGTAAGGATAAGAACTTTACTTTAAATTGGGAGAAGTGCCACTTCATGGTACGAGAAGGTATTGTCTTAGGACATATCATATCGCAAAATGGCATTGAGGTAGATAAAGCGAAGATTGAAGTTATTTCCAATCTCCCTCCTCCCAAATGCGTCCGAGACATTCGAGCCTTTCTTGGCCATACCGATTTCTATAGACGGTTCATCAAGGATTTTAGCAAAATTGCTAGACCCTTAACTTTTTTGTTGGCCAAGGACACCACTTTTGATTTCGACTCGAGCTGTATGAAGGCGTTCGAGTCATTGAAAAACTCACTTATTTCTGCTCCTATTCTTTCGTCTCCTGACTGGACGCATCCATTTGAAATTATGTGCGATGCATCTGATTTTGCCATTGGTACTGTTCTTGGACAGCACATCGAGAAGATGACGCATGTAATTTATTACGCTAGCCGAACCTTGAACGAGGCCTAATTAAATTACACAACAACCGAGAAGGAATTCTTAGCTGTTGTGTTTGTATTAGAAAAATTCAGGCCCCACTTAATCGGCTCTCCAGTCATCGTATACACTGACCATTCAGCTCTTCGCCATCTTTTTGCGAAGAAGGACACTAAATCTCGGCTGATACGTTGGATTCTCTTACTACAAGAGTTTGACCTTGTCATCAAAGACAAAAGAGGATGCGAGAACGTAGTCGCCAACCATCTTTCATGCCTCCCTTCTTCGTCGACGCTTCAATTTCCTATAAAAGATGTTTTTCCAGATGAGCAGCTCTTGACTGTATCATGCGAACCTTGGTTCGCAGATATTGTGAATTATTTGGCCACTGGACAGACTTCGATTCCTATCCCAGGTAAAACATTTTTACTTGGATGAACCTTATCTATTCAAATACTGTCCCGACCCAATTATTCGTCGGTGTGTCCTCGACAATGAGTTTAAGAGCGTGCTGTCATTCTGCCACGATCAAGCGTGTGGCGGGCATTTTGGCCCTAAAATGACGGCCGAAAAGAACTTGCAGTGTGGTTTCTACTGGCCACAACTTTTTAAAGACGCACATGATTACTGCAAGACATGCTCCCGGTGCCAACACTTGGGCCGGATATCTAGGAGAAACGAAATGCCGCTCCAACCAATATTGGTTGTGGAAAATTTTGATGTTTGGGGGATTGATTTTATGTGACCATTTCCCAATTCTTTTGGGAACTTGTATATTCTCCTCGCTGTTGATTATGTTTCCAAGTGGGCTGAGGCTGTGTCCAGCCGGACTAATGACAACAAGGTTGTCGTTAGATTTCTCAAAGAAAACATTTTCTCTCGGTTTGGGCACCCCCGTGCAATTATCAGCGACAATGGAACTCATTTCTGTAATATGACTTTCGAGTCCTTAATGCGGAAATATTCCATTAATCACAAGCTATCAACGCCCTATCATCCCCAAACGTGTGGGCAAGCCGAGACTTCAAATCGGCAAATTAAATAAATATTGAAGAAAACGGTTTCTAAAAATCGTAAGGATTGGTCTTCAAAACTTATTGATGCCCTTTGTGCATTTCGAATTGCCTATAAGACCGATCTTGGCATGTCTCCGTATAGGATTGTTTATGGAAATGCTTGCCACCTTCCAGTTAAAATTGAGCATCGAGTATTTTAGGCGATAAAAGAGTTGAATCTATCTATCGAAGATGCGGGCAGCCATAGAAAGCTGCAATTAAATGAATTAAGCGAGCTTCGGGATGAAGCGTACGAGAACGCGGTTGTCATAAAAAACCGAACGAAGGTGTTTCACAATAAACACCTTATGCGCAAAACATTCAAACCTGGTCAACAGGTTTTACTTTACGACACCGGGCTATATTTCCATCCCGGCAAACTCAGATCTCGATGGAAAGGGTCATTTTTGATACGCACTGTATATCCGCACGGTGCGGTCGATTTAGAAAATCCAGAGGACGGTTCACTATTTAAAGTGAACGGACATAAGCTTAAACCGTTCCTCACTGCGGATCCTTCGGAGGAGCTCCTGCTGTTGCAGGAGCTGAATTATATTGACTAATCTTCCTCCATCTACCCCCAAATTTCGGTTATCCAGCCATAAACAGTGGAAACACTGTTTTAAATAAGCTTGGGTGTATGTCACACTTGTATTATATAAAAACAAAATAAAAATAAAAATAAATAATAATAAAACAATTCTAAATTTTTTGGGGTATTTTTGTAAATTTTCAGTTTTAATAAATATTAAATAAAAAGTTAGATAAAATTTTTTATTTACAAATAAATTTCTCTTTCTAAGAGGCCCTTTTTGCAAATGACCAAAACACCCTCTATTAATAGAACCCGACCCCTCTCTGCATTTTACCAAAACCCTAAATTATTCCTCTCTAAAAACCTGATTGATACGAAAAAGTGTGTTTTTTGTAGTTTACCGCAATCAATAACGGTGTCGCGTATAGCTAGACCGAGATGAGTACGGGTCGTCCTCTGGGAAACGTGGAACCTTTTAATTTTACTTTAGATGTGTTGAGAAAGAGAGGAGGGATAAAGAATTTTGTTGAATTGTTTCTAGATCTACGTTAAACAAGAATGTAAAATATAGATCTAGATTATTTTAAAGATTTAATTAATATAATAAAAAGGGCTTATAGGGTTCGTTAGGATTTAGTAGTTATGTACGATTAATTAAAAGTTACCATTTTTATCCATTAATAGATTTAGAACTAGAACGACGGCGATGCGTGTAGATTAGGGTTTCTGGAGGGAAAAGAAATCCCACTCTTAACCCTAATCTTGACACGGAACTCCGTTCATATCTAGCCTTTACCAAAACAATCATTAATCCAATCTCTAATCGTGGTCGGAACTAGCTAAGAATTGCTAGCGCACCCGATTAGGATGTTAATGATTCTTTTGATAAAGTTCCTAAACTTTATAGGACTTAAAAAGGTTTTAGTTATTTTTATCGTCCATTAGCCTACCCTAATCCTACGAACCCTAACAAGTGGAGAATTACTCGCGCATGTTGGGAGAAGAAGATGAAAAGAAAGATAGGGAAAACATAATGTAAAATGCAAAAATAATTAAAAAGAACTACCTTTATTAATCAACTGAACAAGCTACACTTTTATTCCGTAGAAAATGATTACAAACTAGTGCTTCTCGATCTTTCCTAAGGAGGTAGTCGAACAGTCGATGATCAGCCTGGATGCGTGAGCGTCGGGAGCTTCGTGATCTCTTCGGCTTGATAGCTTTTCCAAGAGGCTCTCGTTGCCTTTTTATAGTGCAAAGCCAGAATCTTATTGTTGAAAACTTGCTAAAATTTAGCATTGATTGATCTCCAGAAATATTTCATTCCAACTCCCTATTATTGCGGCGGATCCACGGCCAAAGAGGGGATCATTTGATTCTTTTTCGTGGGCTTTCATCTGGTGACATGTGGCAATCCTAGGCATCTTTAGAATTCAGAAATATTTTCTCGGTTGCTTCCAGACTTGGTCTCCAAGTTTTGCTTCTTAATTTGGCAAGTTTTCTTCAACAAATTGATTTGTTTGTTAAATCCTGCATAACAACTTGGAAAATTCTGCACCATAATCTCAAATAATATTTAGTAGACTTAGTTCTACTAGGATTTGGTCAATAGATTTATTTGCATACATTTTTCTACCAAATGATAATTAAAATATATTAACACATGGAAAATAATGTTTTTACATATAAACCCTCATATGTATAATATATTATATTAAAGTCCTTTTTTAATATAAAAATGGTAGGAAAAATGTAATAAAAATGTGCAACGACGCCATTTGATTGATGTAGAAAAAGTGTGTTTGTAGTTTACCGCAATTAATAACGGTGTCGCGTATAGCTAGACCGAGATGAGTACGGGTCGTCCTCTGGGAAACGTGGAACCTTTTAATTTTACTTTAGATGTGTTGAAAAAGAGAAAGAAATAAGAATTTTGTTAAATGGTTTCTAGATGTATGTTAAACAAGAATGTAAAATAGAGATCTAGATTATTTTAAAGAAGTAGTTAATATAATAAGAAGGCTTGTAGGGTTCGTTAGGATTTAGTAGTTATATACGATTAATTAAAAATTACCATTTTTATCCATTAATAGATTTAGAACTAGAACGACGGTGATGCGTGTAGATTAGGGTTTCTGGAGGGAAAATGAATCCCACTCTTAACCCTTATCTCGACACGGAACTCCGTTCATATCTAGCCTTTACCAAAGCAATCATTAATCCAATCTCTAATCGCGGTCGGAACTAGCAAGGAATTGCTAGCGCACCCGATTAGGATGTTAATAATTCTTTTGATAAAGTTCCTAAACTTTATAGGACTTAAAAAGGGTTTAGTTATTTTCATCGTCCATTAGCCTACCCTAATCCTACGAACCCTAACAAGCGGAGAATTACTCACGCATGTTAGGAGAAGAAGATGAAAAGAAAGAGAGGGAAAACATAATGTAAAATGCAAAAACAATTAAAAAGAACTACCTTTATTAATCAACTGAACAAGCTACACTTTTATTCCGTAGAAAATGATTACAAACTAGTGCTTCTCGATCTTTCTTAAGGAGGTAGTCGAACAGTCGATGATCAGCCTGGATGCGTGAGCGTCGGGAGCTTCGTGATCTCTTCGGCTTGATAGCTTTTCCAAGAGGCTCTCGGTGCCTTTTTATAGTGCAAAGCCAGAATCTTATTGTTGAAAACTTGCTAAAATTTAGCATTGATTGATCTCCAGAAATATTTCATTCCAACTCCCTATTATTGCGGCGGATCCGCGGCCAAAGAGGGGATCATTTGATTCTTTTTCGTGGGCTTTCATCTGGTGACATGTGGCAATCCTAGGCATCTTTAGAATTCAGAAATATTTTCTCGGCTGCTTCCAGACTTGGTCTCCAAGTTTTGCTTCTTAATTTGGCAAGTTTTCTTCAACAAATTGATTTGTTTGTTAAATCCTGCATAACAACTTGGAAAATTCTGCACCATAATCTCAAATAATATTTAGTAGACTTAGTTCTACTAGGATTTGGTCAATAGATTTATTTGCATACATTTTTCTACCAAATGATAATTAAAATATATTAACACATGGAAAATAATGTTTTTACACATAAACCCTCATATGTATAATATATTATATTAAAGTCCTTTTTTAATATAAAAATGGTAGGAAAAATGTAATACAAATGTGCAGTTTTATCAACTGAACAAAACCCTAGCCGCCGCAGTAGCCAGAGCAAGGAGAACTCACCAGGTAGCCGCGCTTCCACCGCCGAAGACGCCCTTCTGCCGCTGATCTGCCGTATTCTTGTTGCGTCACCCTCTGCAAACTTCAGAGGAGGTTTGCTTTCTCCGATCCTGTCTGTTAAAATTTTTAGAAATATCTGCATTCTCTGTGATGGCATCCACTTTGCAATTCGAAAGAGATTTCTCACAAATGTTTGCACACACGATCTATGGTAGCTATTTCGGTGACGAGATCCGAAGGCGTAGGTGGGACTTTATACTTTTTAACCATCCAAATTCCTTAGCACTTTCAGATCTTGTCACCCGATTTTACGAGTGCATGGAGGATGGTTGCCTCTCACAACACGGTTATATTAGGTTAATTTAGGGAGATAGGGAAATAATAATCGATAGGAACTTCATCCATGAAGTCACCTTAATACCTAGATTACCTATTCATGACCCACCCCTCCGATTTGAGGACTACCTATCCTTGATGGGTAATGACTATTCGAGGGAGCAACGCAAGGGCATCCAGGCTAGAACCCTTTTTGCGAATGTATTAACTGTGTACCGTTGGGCACAAAATAATATTTTTGGTAGTTCGTACAATACGACAATTTTCACACCATCCCTTCATATCGTGCACACTTTGATGACTAGAAACCCCAGCTATGATATGTGCACGGTATTACTTCACTCAATTGGTACGGGCAAGAGGCTGCCAACTATCCATACCCTATGTTGGTAACACAACCGTGTCGCCATTTCCTCCCTGTGGAGGAATTCGAGTTTTATATGCATGGAGGGATCCCTATTAGACCTCTTCTTGAGGGCGTATCCACGTCCTACACACGCTTATATGATGTATGGTCACCCACTGAGCCGGCCGAGGATGTGCCTGCCAAGACACCCAGCTCCATCTCGACTGCGAGCGAGGAAGAGCTTACCCCCGCGGCACAAGCGCGCTTACTCAGAAGAGCCAATAGGGGATAGAAAGATTGATAGGGATGGTGACCAACCTAAATCAGCGAGTCACAGGTTTGGAGCATGGCATGACCACCCTGCTGGCAAGAGAGGAACGATCCCGCTCAAGATCGAGGGGACGGCAAGGCCATGAGCAGTGAGGACACTGCTTTTGATAAGCTTAGGGGTGAAGGTGGTTTGTAAATAGTTATCTTTGCATTGCATTTGTATATTTTTATTTTTGTACATATTTGTTTTTTCTTTCTTTGCATATTTAATTCTGCATTGCATCTTTATAAAAATATAAAAAAAAATTTTAAAAATAAAAATAAAATAAAAAAAGTTATATAAAAATAAAATCAAATAAAAATTGAAAAAAATTTCAAAATTATAAAAATTGAAAAATTCAATTTTGGTCATATTAGACTTAAGTTTAACATAACGGTTGAATAATAGGGAATAACTAGATCCTAAACTTAGTAAATTAAAAACCCTAAAAATAACATTTATTAAACTTTAACTGTAGAAAATAGTTTATATAGAAATAAGCAAATTTTGAGTTCAGTTATTGGGCTAAATCAAAATAAGGGAAGAGTATTTGAAATTTTTATTTGAAGTGTAAGTCTGAAAAATAATTCTGAAGCTTAAGTCTAAATTCTGAAAATATACACCCTACAACTTGCACATACACACACCTTGAAACTTGGGATAGTAGTGCTCTTGTCTAAAATCCTCAGTATGAAGGAAAATAAAATAAAAGTACAAGTGTGAATAAAGAGATAAAAAAACAATGAACACTGGTTTTGTAATTACTTAAGGCTGCATAAATAAAAAAATATAGCGAGGGTGTTTTATCACCTAGTGCCTTAGACCAACTGGTTTGGGAGTCACTGCTAAGCCTTAGGTATTACAAGACGAGAAATTACGCCTAAATGCGCAAGCACATTTTGTAATCGGTCGTTTAGTATCTCAAGAAATATTAACGGTCGCATGAAAGATGTGTGAGCAATTTCATCTAAAATTCACCAACTAAAACTATTTTGGACGATGGACAAGAGTATGATGGCTTGAATTGAATTTTCAAGTATAGGGGTAAAAATTACACGCATGTAGGGGTATATAATTGGGGTTTGGATGAGAGATAAGAATGAAAGATAAGACTTATACCTTCAGTAAAGATGGTAAAAATTCCTAAGTTAAGATTGTACCTTAAAAGGAAAATTCAAAAGATACTGAAAACTTAATAAATTTGCAGAACATATATGATTTTAAGTTAAATGAAAAGTGAGTGAAAAATACGGTTTGATGATTTCTAAGTTGAAGATAATATAATTTCTTGCAAGAATACCGAATTGAAGAATGAAAGTCAACAGGCCAAATGGATCGGATTTTGTAGGTAGTATCCGCTGAAAACCCTTAGGAAACAACACTCCTCCTACTAGGGACAACTAGAGGTTTAACGGGTTATTGCATGAGCTCAGTGCAATCGCGATTCCCTGTGAAAGTGAGGTTAGGTTTTTTCGAGAATAAAATTGGTTTTGCTCGGGACGAGCAAAAGATAAGTTTGGGGGTATTTGTTCATATCAGAATTTTGCAATATTATATTGCCCATTCTTAATCACATTACATATAAATAGGTGCTTTTGATACATGTCTGCTAAATAGTTGCAGGTTACAGGTTCTCAGAACGTTACAGTGAAATTCATGAAAAGTCGCTAGAAATGTGAGACTACGACCAATAATAGATGAATCCGTATGATACCGCCTACCAGTTCAAGGAACAAATGAAAATCAGTAGACAGTTCAAATGCACAAAGCACAAGGGCAATACAAGATTCAAGACTTCAACGCAAAGCTCACGGCAAAAGTTCACATCTTTCTGCACCGTTGGAAATCTGGAAGAAAGTAGAAGAGATTCTGAAAAACCAAGTGAAGAAAACAGAAGGAAAAAGTAACATGAAGCAACCGTGAAAGTGTGAGATCAAGATCCCACAATACGGCCGCGGAACCGCGGCCGTATGGTGCACGTTTCGGTGCTTTGACCAGGCTTTCTTAGGGTAGTTTTGTAAATTCGTGTATGGATCATAATGTGAACCTAAGGTTTTTCCTATCTATAAATAGGAAAGTCGAAAACCAAATGAAGGTATGCCTATTTTTAATTTTTAGATTTAAAATTTTAATTCAGTTATAATCGTTGAGAGGTCATCAATAAAAGTAAGCCTTTTTAATTTTATCTTGCAATTTTTATCTGCAATTTATTATCTGCTATTTTTATTTTGTTCTTTTATTATCTGCAATTTAGGTCATTAAACAAAATTATAAAAATGAATTTTATCGTCACTTTTCTAATGAGTGAGTAATTCCTCACTTGTCAGGGTTAGGATAGGGAAGGTTTGAGAAAAGGAAATCTCTCTCACTCCTTTCTTTGCCCATATAATTTTAAAATATAGACTATATTTAATTCAACCACACACCGCTCACTACGGTACCCTATTCTAAATGATAGCGGTGATTTCCTAAATAGACCGGTTGTGGTTGAATTGACTGAAGGTTAGGGATAAGAGTTAAGAACGGACGGATAAAGACCAAAAGGAAGAAACTAAGTTTCTTCCTTGTCGTGCTAATCCCCGTTGTTGACTATTACCCTAACACCTATATTCTTAACTAGGGCATTGATAGAAGTGAGAAGAATCCTTAATTCAAACTAACCTAATCCTAACCCTAGCAAGCCTTTAAATCAATTTAATCTCATTCTTAGATCTAAAAACAAAACATACCAAAAATAGGACTTAACTCGTTAGAACTTAAAGAAAGGAATACCATTTTCCTGTGGATCTACTCGTACTCAACCGGCTAGCTACCAAGCGACACCGTCTTGATTGCGGTATTTCTTAAATTTAAAACGCACACGCAAAACATCATCTCAATCAGCGCCTCACGGTCGCGTGCTGCGCACGTGACCCGTGGGCACCATGCGCCCATGTGTCATGCACGCGTCTTTAAGACGCTCCCCCCATTTTTATATACACTTCACACTAAATATACTTCCCCCGTTAGGAAAAATTTCTAACGGGGCACTTCCCCGCACCCCCAAGGGGGCTGCTAGCCCCCTTGACCCCAACCTGCTATTCGGGTAGCGGGACCCCCGTAAAAACTCTACGTGGCCCCTAATATATCCAAAACTCCTTCCAAAACACAACACACGTACACTGCACATTAAATTCGCATGACCAGTTTGACACGGTCATCGGTGGTTCTCTCGCTCCAAAGTCGAGGGGTAATTAACGGCAACTTAGTCCGCGGCTGCCGGAGATTCGGATCCCCACAATCAATAAACCCCATCCCACCTTAGGCAGGGGGAATCTGTACATGCGCCTGACAAGCGCGCGCGTATTCCCATCTCAATGGGGTGACGAGAAACATGCTACAATTAGAAAATATGTTGAGGGCTTGTAAGCTATATTTCAACGGATCGTGGGAGAATCACCTACACTTAGCGTAATTCTCTTATAATAATAGCTACTAGGAGAGCATACGGATGGCCCTGTTCAAGGCACTTTACATACGCTAGTGTCGTTCCCCACTTTGCTGGGATGATGTGGGAGAGGAAGACTGCTGGGACCGGAGCTCATAACCCAAACAGTCGCTAAGGTCCAGTCAATCAGAAACCGTATCAAGGCAGCATAAGATTGCCAGAAGAGTTAGGCAGATGCTAGTTGAAGACCTCTGGAGTTTGGTGTAGCGGACCATGTGTTCCTTAAAATTTCATCGATTCGAGGAGTGATTAGATTCGGTAGTCATGGGAAACCCAGTCCTCTATTTATCGGACCATTCGAGATTGTGGAGTGTGTTGGAGTGGTGGCCTACAGATTAGCTTTACCACCCTCTTTGGATTGTGTACACGATGTATTCCATATGTTCCAGTAACGTCGGTACGTTCGTGATGATAGCTATATTCTCGATCACTCTGAATTAACCTTGAGCAATAATCTCTCGTATGAAGAGTAACCTACAGCCATTGTCGACAATAGAGAGAAAGTGTCGAGGAACAAGATCATTCCTTTAGTTCTTGTATCTTGGGGCGGACGTTCACGCGGAGAATTCATTTGGGAGCGTGAGGACGAGATCCGTCAAAAGTACCCTCATCTGTTTCCTTAATATTGTAGTTCGTTCTTTCAATTTCGAGAACGAAATTTCTCATAAGGTGGGTATGATGTAACATCCTAGTTTTGGATACAATATTTTTAGATTTATTTGAATATTTTTTTGTTTTAATAAAACCATTTTATTTATTTTAGAATTCACTAATGTGTCATGGTAGAATTTAATTATCTAGTTGGTTAAATAAAAGGTTGTTGTTATCTTAAATCTGGTTGTTAATTTAGCTATATCCTAATTATTATGCATACAATATTTTTGCCTAATATTATTTGTTGTTGGTTGAACCATAATATATGGTAGTTTATCTTTTGGTATGAGAATATAAATAAAATCCTTGTTAAATCTTTAAACACACACACACACACACGCACACACTAAACCCAAATCGCATCTCTCATTTACACACACACACAAGTATATCCCTACTTACTCTCTCTCTCTCTCTCCCCTCACATTAAACAACCCATATCCAGTGCATCATAATCTCTCATTCTCTCTCTCTATATAATATCCTTTCTCTCTCCCCCAACAAATAACCCCACACACACCCATTTAAACAAATCTTATTTTATATATCATCATCTCTCCCCTCAACTAAACACTAACCCTAGCAAAGAAATCCGAGCACCCAGAACCCTCATCGTCGCCTCCTCCGATCTTGCACCACCATCACCAACTCCACCTTCGACTCAATCAAGCACCATGACCATTGCAGCCACCACCTCCTTCTTCTACGCACTACCATCACCATCGCCACCCATCTCCTCATCACCTCTCCCTCGATCTCGTCACCCTCGACAAGAACCCCAACCACCAAGGTCGACTCTACCAACACCGGCACCCCAAAACCCTTGCCCCTACAACCTTTCACCCTCGTCGCCTTCACCCTTCAACCAAGAACCCACCGAGACCCTCACCAGTGACAGCCTCGACCGCATCCTCCTCCTTCACCGCAACCTGCATCTCCTTCTTCTCCTTTGACCCACCTCGTCTTCATCATCGCCATCGCCTTTGTCTTCATCCTCTCAGCCTACCGCCGGCATCTCCAGCCCTCACCTCTCTCTATCTCCTCACCCCTGAAACTATGGTCTCCTCTTCAACTCCGGCCAACTTTATCGACACCCGTGGCCCCTCGTTCCCTAGTAGCCACACCAGCCACCGCACCCCCTTGCCGTCTCAACCGCCAGCAACAACGCACTCATCGGCCACCATTGCCTCCATCTCGACTCCATCGCAGCAACTTGGACCCGAGCTCAACTCAAACCCTAGCCAAGCATCAAAGCTTGTGTTTTTGCACCGTATCGTTGGGTTTTATTCGTCTCGAGGCTAGTATTCTTACCCTTTTGGTCGATACAATATCGGCGATTCTCCAAATATATCCTTAACCTACATTGTTAAAATAAAACTGTGTTAGTTCGCAGCCTTATAAATCTTAATAATACGAAATCATATATTTCTTTTATACAAGTTAATAATTGCATTAGTAAGTTAATCGTATTTAAAAGTAACATTGACGGAAATAGATTAAGCATGGATGTATAAGGAAATACAATTAAATACAAATAAAGTTTGAAAATTGTTAAGCTATCTTTAATATATATGTATACTATCCATTCAGTGATTAGGAAAATATAATTAGTATATCTATAATATAGTTAATATAATAGTATAGATGATATGTTATTTTCAACATTTTATTGTATATCAATATACCGATTGTATTTAACATGCTATTTAAGATTAGTGCTATTGATATGCTAGAATAACCCTTACATGTTATTACTGTTCATGGACATTATTACATGATAACGACCGTACTTAACATGCCATGATGATTCATTACTCCAGTCCCCTTATTTAGAAACGAGATCTCTAATTAAAATGCTGAATTATATGTCATGACAAAAGCTATACTGTTTACAACTTTCATTTATATCCAATTAACATGATATTATAAGTTCCAGTCTACTCAGTATTTTTAATTATTGATTCAGTTATTACCATATTAGATATAAATACGCGGGATGTTAAGGTAGTTTGAGTTTGCGTTCGTACAATAAGATCAGGAGTCTCATGCTGGCAGCTCGTACCGAGCTATATCGGTCACTTGTTACCACAGCTCATACCGGGCTATATCGGTCGCTTATTACTACTGCTCGTACCGGGCTATATCGGTCGCTTGTCCATTCTACATTCGGGTCTGTATTTCCTCAACCTTGGGGCCCTATACTTGGGTTGGGAATACTCCTGCAGAGGTTGACGTACACACTCGAATTCACGATATGATAGATTACCTTTTAGTGACCAGTTGGGGTATGAGTTGACGACTTGACATGTTTACATGTCTGTTTCATATTATTACTAAGTCCGTGTGTGTGTGTGTGTGTGTGCGCGCGCGCGCGCGTACATGGACTTCACAACACTTACATATTCATGTTATCACACCACATACACACACTTTTTGCGTTGAGTATTTGTTGGAATGTTCTGATATTCCTGAGACTTGTTATCTCATATTTAGAGACGGATTTTCAGGCCGAGCAAGATAAGTGCGATTATCAGGAGTTTACAAAAGATCAGTAGTCCGTAGGTTTATTTCATTTTTTGTAAGCATTTATCATGTGCACCTTTGCGAGATATTAGGATTTATGTGTCTTTTCGGATCTTGTCTTATTTCGAACCTATTATATCATAATCTTATTTTACGTCTTTTATCTTATTAACCTTTTAAGAGTATTTTTTGTGGTTTCGTTGCAACATAATTATCACATATTCTGTTTTGGACATTATATTGACAGGTTTAGCTAGACAGCTTTTATGAGATTATGGAAGGATTTTTCTTTACCGTAGATAGCACGGCTGGCCTCCGTTACTTTCCGTATTTTGGAGAGCTGGACGTGACACGTTCCAAATAGAATTGCTGGAAAAATGCAGCAAAAGTGTTTGGCACCGACCAATGGGGACTCCTCAACTCTTCCAAGGTAACAAAAAAGCAACCGCATTTCACTCAAAGTTAACCTCTTAGATTGCTCAGTGTCACCAACTATATACTCTTTAGTGCCTTTTTCCTTATATGCTGCTGGTAATATTTTGTTATGTTTGTCTTAACTTTATCCGTCTGTAGCATTGCTTTGTCACTTTCTTACATATCTCACAAGATATGCAACGCTCATACCGTTCTGTTTTTAATTCCTTTTTCTTTAGCTACAAGGTTGGACCCACGTGGGATCCATTTCCGATCCAGTTTCATAAACATGGTTGGTCTTCTCATCACACGGTGATGGCCTCCGGCAACTATAAAAATCACTAGACGGTGCGGAGGGGAGGGGTCAGGGGTATGGGATACCACTTAAGTGCCTAGGTGAGGCCTAGAAAGCAACTAGATGGGTTTTCCATTTTAAAGTAATTTTATGAGAATAGCATGGAAAATGTTATATATAATAGATAGTTGATGTACATGTATAACAATGCAAGAAACAATTTAATGTATTACAATCACTTAAATGATAATTAAGAACCATCAACTTAGTAAATAAGAATGTACAATACACCTAAAAGTTGATTGATTCCCTTATAACTGGTTCCATCCGCTTCAAATTGAGCTAGACGCTTTAACCACTTAATTCTAGTGCCTAGCCCAAGTGCGGTCTTGGACCACCTTTGCCTAGGCTGTTTTAAAACTATAGAGCTTGTATGGATAATTATATTTCGGACTATGATTACATATACATACAATTATGCTTACAAAACAGAAGGTAAAAAAGCAGCAACCCTTGAACTTTTGACCAACCTATAATTATTTGAAGCCAACTTAAAGAATATTTTTCCTGCCTTTGCCACCTATGAAAATGATGAGAAGCTCTGGTAATACTTGATAGTTTGTGACATACCTCAGTCTAAGAGAGATCAAGAGACGCCTTTAAAGATAAAGCTAAGGAAAAAAGAGTGATACCATGAATTAACTTTCCACCAAAGATGCTTGAAATTTGCATGCCTTCCAACATTGGGTCCATCGATGAAAGAGAAACACACACATTCCTCTTTCATTAAAAGAAGAGCATACAATAATAAACAAAGGCTAATGGCCAGCATCATTTGGATGCCCATGATTAAACTAGAACACACATGGAATTAAGAGGGGTGGCTTTTTGTTATAGATTTAATTACAACTTCTATCCGCTTACGTCTTATCCCTGGAGTTCATACCATCTTAATATTTGTGTGAAAATCATTAATCTTCTCTACTTACACTTTCTCATCCATTTGTTTGTTTTTTTCCTCTTTAAATTTTTTAATCAAGTACATAAATTGATATATGGATAAAGTTTTAGAATGTGGGTCTCGCCCCAATAAAACCCTAGGGACCCATCTCCTTGTTTTTCCAATAAAGCTATTATAGAATCCCATTTCAAGCATTGACATAGAAACAGATTATCCACCATTCATGATGTGATATACGGACGGTTGAGATTGAAAAGAAAAACCAACTTGGTCTTTTTTCTTTTTTCTTTTTCAATCTTAATTGTTACACCACGGATGTTGGATAAACCGTTTCTATGTTTTTGCTTCAAATGCGGTTTCTATAGGAACTTTATCCCTATTTTACCCTCATTTATGCCATGGCGACCGCGGTCCTAGTTATCTTGTAATTTCACCACAATTTAATTTTGTAGATTTGGTAACATACAATGAACAGGAATGCACAGTTAAGTTACTCTTCACCATTATACATCATGAACACTCTCTTGCAAACAATGATAAGAAATGTTTGTTTATCATTATGGTTGTGGCCATTGAACACAATATGCATACCTGCATCATGTTGTAGTTTTCATGCGGCATAAGCTTTGGCCATTCAAATTATTTGCTTCGGTTTATATCTAGGACAGTTCAGTTTTGAGCATTGCATGCAAATTCTCTACATAGTGATTGGTATCTTGATATCATAGTGCAGTACAAATGAATGATGGGAACTGAGTTCATAGGTAACATCTTTGTCAGAGGAAAATGATGAAAGATGAGTTTTTGCCTGAGGTGATGTGGAAAAATAATGGGCTCATGTGGGCCTTGAATGCTTGGTCCAAAACTGCAGTCTCATTTCAAATTTAACAATAATAGGATGAAACAATCATACATGCATTTTTCCTGTTTGGAACAGCAAAAGGAAAAAATATTAGTGCTTTTTGCTATAAAGCTCTCTATTATTTATACTTCGCTAATTAGTAAAAGTCCTCCATACTTCATATTTATCAGAAAGACCTCTCATACATTTAAATTGCAGTAAAAACCCTCCTCATTATTTTTTCATCAAAAGTTAGTGTCCCGATAGTAAGATGGAACTCGAGATTGTGTTTGAACCGTTCTCTTACCTTCTAGGTATTTAGGCAGGCGTTTCTCACATAAAAAGAACTCACATTTTTGCTTAGTTGAAAATTGGAATTTAGTGTAACTAAAGAATCACTATTCTTTCAAATGAGATTGCTCAAGAACTCAAAACTTGCATTTGAAGGGATAATGGCACTCGATAAGCTCGTTGTTAGATAACGTTGAGAAAACGAGCCGGTTTACATGATTAATTTGAGAGATCATTAATCGAAACCGTAATGCTTAAGCCAATTTGAAGAAAAATTTAGGAATTTTCGGAAAAGAAGAGGAGCCGGGAAGATTTTAAAATCCTAATCGATACTCACCGTTAGCCTCTTAACAGAGTGATGGAAGATGCCAAAAATTTCTCTTTTTTGTTTGTGGAGGGCTTTTTAGTACAATTTAAATTCATGGAGGGTCTTTTAAATACATATGAAGTATTTAGTAATTAAGGAGAGGCCTTTTAGTAATCAACGAAGTATGAAAAGCCCAAATATTATGGCTTATCTCGAGTTGAGCTGAGCTGAGCTGAGCAATATATTAAACAGTTTATACTCATAAGCTAAATGATTGATGTATAACACAAATCTCTACTTTGTATCCATAGATATAGATCACGTCATCTATTTATGAACTTTCTTTTTTAAATGAAAGGATTCAATAGATGGTAAAAACTTCCAGTCAATTCTCTAATTTCACCATATATCCACATCATCCTTCTGTTTAAGTTTTTTAGTTGCCTCTTTCAAATTTAAATTCCAAACATTTTACTATCTCTCCCTCTCATTTTTCTATATATGAACATAATTAACAAACTAAATAATGATATTGTTAATTTTGACACATTCGAATCTACAGAATATAACATGATTAATCAAATATATCACATTTCATTTTGCAGGTTTTAACACCTTTAAGCATCCTCATAGTGAAGGTTATTTATTTATTTTTTTGCTTGAGAAAATGGTGAAGAATTTTGTAAGTGACACAATGTGCCATGTTGATTTGAAAGGAAAACTATTGAAGGTCCAAATTTGGGCACAAAAAAAAAATCCTGCACGTCGCGTTTAATAGGTTGGGTAATCTAGATAGTGCGGACTTCTTTAAGAGGAGAGGAGTAGTTTCATTTTGAGAAAGAAAAAATATAAAATAAAATAAATTCCGTCCACTAAATCCAGTTGCAGTTATGAATTTCGATTCGATTAATTAGAGGTTTTTAATTGATTTCTCTTACAAATAAGAATGCCACATCATCAAATTGATTTCAAAATTAGAGACAAAATCCCTTTTCCCCTGTTATGGTAGAGATTTCTAAGAAGAAAATGCATAGGATGTCCATGTTGTTTAGATGAAAATCTGGGTAGGGTATAAATAGAAATTTCGTAAAAGTAAACAGGCTTGCAATGAATTTTTCATGTTATGCTGCGCGGGAAAGCTGGAGGACAAGTTTTTTTTTAAATAAATGTAATTTTGAAGGATAGGATGGAAGAAAAGAGAAGCTCGATTGAGCTTTCCTATACATTATGAGACCTAAGGGAGGTGTAAAATTTTCCAAATTGATTGCTTAGATGGCATCCTTTCCTTTTAAAAAAATACAAAGAAAAAATATAAATTTTCATGTAATATTCTTAACTATTTTCTACCATAAATTCTCAAAATGGTAACTGCTCTTTCTAAACTTTCAAAATTAAAACATTCTCTATATTATTCAAAATCAAAAAAACAATTATCTCCCGTTAAGAAAATGGTCGATCTTAAAAAAAATTTACTTACGGCTAGTATATATAATGATGAAGCCAAACAATTGGTATATCAAGAAAGATATGTCTGCATGGATTTGATTAGCAACAAGCAAATGTTAACATAAATTCTTGGAGATAAAAGTTTTTGGTTCGGCCAATTTTCGCCTTCTTCCTTGAGCAAACAATGGAGCCAAAAGATATATATATAGAGAGAGAATAATGGAGGAAAGAGTCCATAGTAGGGAATTTCCTCCTATGGCGTCGAAAAAATACGCCTCTCATCGTGTTTTCCGACGATCGGAATCCATCAACTTCATCGTTATCTTCTAAGATGTGGGTACCCACATCTTAGATGATAACGATGAGCATGATGGATTCCGATCGTCGGAAAACACGACGGAGGGCGTATTTTTTCGATGCCATAGAAGAGAATTCCCTTCTATGGCATCTTTTCTTCGTTATTCTTATATATATATGAGAATAACGGTCGGCAAAAAATATGACCTCCACTATTTTATTCGCCGATCGGCATCTTCCAGCTTGACATCCATCCTCTAATTTGTCGATATATCAAATGTCATATGATTACAGCACCATTTCACCGTTGATTTAATAATGTAAAAAGTTCTATTTTCGGTAAACCGTTAATTTTGCACCCACTAAATCAACGGTGAAATAGTGTTGTAATCATATGAAATTTGATGTATCAATAAATTAGAGGATGGATGTCAGGTTGGAAGATATCGATCGTCGAATAAAATGGTGGAGGGCGTACATTTTGCCTCTACCTTACGCAAAAGGCCTCCTTCCCCCCCCCCCCCCTCTCTCTCTCTCTCTCTATATATATATATATATATATATATATAACTTTTCGTTCTAATCCATATAAACAAAAAACAATTAACAAATAATTCCCCATGCCTTATTTTATTCATGCCAAAAGAAACATACTAGCAATTTGTTGTATTTATAACACTTATGTCCTTGATTCTCACTCAAATTTAGTGGGAGGCCTTCACCCCCTTGCCCAAAGTAAGCGCATTGCTAGCCAAATTATATAGAACACCGTTGATATGTGCAAGCGGAAAATTGGGCAGACCAGACTCATCCCACTCAGAGCTACAATCGTCGATGTCCGTCAGTGCTGCCGACAGATAACTCATCACATCCCCGTCTGTACCAGCCCCGGTCAGGTAACCCAAAGCCCCAGTCAAATCGTTAACGGCATCGGTGTAATGCGTCTTGCAACCATCAAGGTACATTTTCCGTAATTTGTCACCTCCGGGGGCTTCCTTGAGCAGCTTCTCCACGGAACCTAGAGCCGACTGGGCTCTCTCGATTGCTTGCTTTACTGCTGCTACCGCGAGTTCGGCTTCGGATTTGAACACACCCGGGGGGCAGAGATTCGGGTGGGGGGCTTTCTGGCATAGGTTGCCAGCAAGGTAGATGGGATTGCGGACGGTGATGCTAGCGGCGGTGGCGGCAAGGAGGAGGAGGAGGGTGGTGGTGGAGAAAAGGAGGGTTGAGGAAGACATGGGGAGTGATTTTTTTTCTTTTGGTTGAGGGTGGAATGCGGTTGCGTCGTGCTATATCATGTGTTTGGATGGTTGAGGGGGGTAAGTTAAAATTGGTGATGGTTTGGGGGGTTGTGAAAACTTACCCTTTTGTTGGTTATAACTGAATTTTGCGACGTGTGGTGTGTGTGGAGGGTTTGGATTTTGTGGGGCCAGCTTGATTGTAGTAAAAAATTTGAAACGTTCTATGCTATTTTGTTGGACTTAGATTGTGCTACCATTCAATTTTATAACTTAATGAATGTATTTTCAATTTTTTGGATGGTTAATTTGTTGGTAGACATTTTAAAAATGGGCTTTTTACAAAAAAATCCACACTCACACTTCACTAATTACTAAAAAGTCCCTCCATACTTCATATTGACTTTAAAAAAACCATACATTTAAATTACACTAAAAAACTCCCTGGTCAAAAAGAGAATCATTTTGGCATTTTCTATTACTCTGTTAGGAGACTAACAGTAAGTATGAGGTTACGATTTTAAAACCTTCACAACCCTTCTTTTTTTCCCCCAAAATTCCCAAATTGGTTTTAGTATTAGGGTTTCGATCAAAAATCTCTCAAATTGATAATGAAAACCGGATCATCTTTCTCAATTTTCTCCAGCAACGAGGTTGTGGAGTGCCCTTATCCCTTCAATTGAAAGTTTCGAGTTCATGAGTAATCTCATTTGAAAGGAGAGCGATTCTTTAGTTACATTAAATCTTAATTCTCAACCAATCGAAGATGTGGGTTTTTATGAGAGAAAGACCTATATAGAAGATAAGAGAGCAGCTTAAACACAAGTTCCAACTTCATCTTCTTTACCGAATGCTAACTTTTAATGGAAAGCTTGTGAGGGAGGGTTTTTTAGTACAATTTAATTGTTTGGAAGATTTTTTAAGTAAATACGAAACATGGAGGTTTTTTCAGTGATTAGCGAAGTGTATGAGAGGGCTTTTTAGTAAAAAGCCCTTTAAAAACCAATATTTTATTAATAAAAAAGGTAAAGAATTGTAACATTTCATAAAAATATAATATTATTTTGGGAATTTTTATAATTTAATATTATTTTATTGAATATTTTAATATTTTGGTATAATTAAATACCGATAAATGAGGAAATTCTGAAGAAAAATTATGGAAATTCTAAATTATGTTTAATGTAGGGTTTTTGGTAAAAAGCTTACCAACATTGGTTTCTGATGATTTATCTGGTTTTATGAATATTTTATCGTAATTTTATCTGGACCGCACACATATATGCATATAGTAGCTAGGGTTGAGCCTAGGGTTGAACCATGCTTAGATGACCATGGTGGCTTAAACCATATGGTTAAGTTAAGTGTGTTGTTTAAGGGTGATTAAAGTGGGGTTTACTTGTGGCTAGAGAGGGTGAGCCATGAAGATTGTCATGCTAGCATCTATTGAGTGAGAAAGGGGGGTGGCTATAGGTTGTGTCACATCCCTTTTCATTTCAAAACTTTTGCATCTCACATCTCTCCCTTTCATTCTCACACATCAGCCCCATTATCAAAACATCAGCCCCATTATCAACACTTCAGCCCCAAATCTCTATCAACATCAGATACTACAACACCACACCATCATACACCACAACTTTAGCCCCAACACCACTCCAGCTGCTACTACAGCAAACACAATCAAATTTCAAACCTCAGCCCAAAGCAAACAGCAGCAACTGCATCAGCAGCATCAGCAAAGAGAAAACAGCCAATGGAAGCAACTCAGCTGTAGAAACAGCACCCCACCAGCAACCACACACTCCTCTTCTTCTTGATCTTCTCTTCTCCTACATCCTAGGATCCCTTGATGTATAATCTCACAACCCAACCCTTATCTTGCAAAGTTATAGTTGTTTAACTGAAATTTTAGTGTTATTAAGTAGATTAGTGCTAGTTAGGAGGATTTGAGTGAGATTTGGTCAAGTGTTGGTTAAAATGGTTAGTATAACCTTATTAGGTGTGTTTGAGACCAGTTCACCCCAGAATTTTCCCAGATTCCAGCAAAAATACCAGATTGTTCGATTTAGTGTTGGTTAGTGTTTTGTCGACTTTTTAAGCCTTTCTGGAATCTGCTACAACCCGGGGCCTCCTAAAATAAAATTGACTTGGCAATGAGATGTGCAGGTAGATAGAAGCCAACACCTAAAGCCCCAGCCCCTGGACCCACTTCCTGGCCGCAGATAAATCCATTCTGGAAGCAATTTGAGGCCAGAGCAGTAGGGAACCCCCTCATTTTGCGTGCACGACTCTTTTACCTGTAAACTTGACCCTGGGTATGTCTAGTTTTGTCTGGTTCCAACCAGGGTAGAATCTGGGTTGATTTTCTTGACTTGGCGCATGAATTACGACTTGTTTTCGTATGGATTTTGGTATTAGATGATTCGTTTCTGTCGGGTGGCGTTTGAACGGCAACGACAGAGGGTTATGGACTGTGTTTGCACGCGAGGCTACAGGTTTTTACCTATAGGCGTAGCATGCACCATTTTGGCTTCTGACATGGTTTTTATGTGTTTTAGCGTGTGATATCCTTGTAGGTACCCCACGTGGCGTCGAAGCGTTGGAGATGCAAAAGGCGACATCGGCACCGGCACACATAAGAAGGTGAGTAGATTTATATCTACGGGGAGAAGTCGGGTGGATGGCGTATAGCACCCCCGCAGTCCGATGTCTAGTATACCATATATACCGTACTTATATATGTTAGCTTATGTGTGACTTGGTTGTTAGGATGTGTTAGGTGTACTATGCATAAACCAGGGTTAGAAGTAACTAGTGTGGTTCCTAGTCGCGAACCCTAGAATAGATTTACACCCACACGCCCATACGTGCTTATTTGCTATGTTCATACTATGATGACGAGGATATTGGGGGACATTGGATGTGAGTCGATGAGTTTAGGCATAGTGCCATGGTATCGGTGATGTGATGTGATTCGTATTTGGGATACGATATTTGATTTTTAGCGGGCCTTTGGGCGTGTCTTTCGCACACACATTCATACTTATGTAGATGGTATCGATTCGTACTAGACTTAGATCGGTACCTCAGATTATGTGATATGATAATAAGGATACCAGATAATTGAGGTGATGATTGTGATATTGACCCGCACCCAGCTATTGGGATGTCGTACGACGATTTACCGTACGAGCTTTATATTGATGATTAATCCGCACTCATGACTTGAGGGTGTCAGATGATTTACGGTATCGTATGCGATACTATTGATGCGGGATCACCGACTACTATCTTTATTTTTATATGTATCGACTCAGATTTAGGTGGTTTCCATACCCTTCCATATTGACTTGATAGTTGATCAGTAGTTAGTATAGTAGATGTTAGACTAGACCCGAGTCATACCTATTTCAAAACTAACGAATCGGGAGTATTTTAAAGACAGGAAAAAATGGATTCTACGGATAATTTCAAAAGGCGCATCTTTTCTTAAAAACACCGTAGCCCTTATTTTACTAAAAACTCCGATTCGTCTTATTTCAAAAAGGCAAAACTGCATGACACTTACTTATTGATGTAGATTCTCCACTATGGCATTGATTATTTGGTTTCGCATATTCATATTATTTGCATCGCATTACTTGTGTTTATTGAGATATTACCATCATGCTGTTAGGACGCCAGCACCATTATCGATGATGTGTATGTTCCATGTACACTATTTGCCGGCTCACACACTTCATCATCGATAATTGCCATGCCACTACACTATAGTACTGTTGCATTCATGATGTGATTCTTGTATAGCATATTGTACACTTATACCTATACACATACATAGATGATTCCGGTTTGATTAGAGATTTGGGAACCACAAGATATTCTTTAAAACTGATTCATTTAAAAAGAGCGGTTTCCCTCGACATGCGCACATTACTATTCCATGTTGCATGACTTACTGATTTGCTTACCTTTCTTTACATGTCGCATACATCATGTTTGATTATACGCATTGAGGTATGTTGTTTCCATGATATTTTTGGATTTTGGGGACTGTGGATATTTCAAAAGAAAATATGTAATTGTTTCAAAAATCCGGTCACCTTTGATATGATATTTCAGTGCGTCCACCATGAGTTTTCTCGGTTCCAAAGAGCTTATATGGGTATACCCGATTCGAGGAGCGGTAGGCACCGATTGCGGGTACATGGTGGACCCGGTGAGGTACCCCGGGGCAAGAAAACTCATATATACTAGACGGTGAGCCCGACAGGGGAGTACTACTTACCGGTGATAGTATTTGGGACCCGTCGGTTATTCAGGGGATACCGACTGGAGTCATGAGATGGATATGAGGGCCGACCAGGGTGTGCGGCGCCTGAGATACATGAGGATTTACGTGTCGATGCTAGGCACAGGTGTTCATGATGTTTTCGAGTGTCGATGCTAGGCACTCAGGTTCCATGATTTGATTATATCCTCATATTTCCATGCATATGCTTTACGATATTTACATGCATGATGCTTGTTGTCATTGGGTGACACGTGGACGGGATCCACCGATTTACAGATATTGATTACCTAGTTGAAGGATATCCACATACTACTAGATTCATGTTATAGTTGGCATTGATTCATATTGATTACCTCGATCATACCTCATTTGTATATATAACAGTGAATGAGGACGCTGTTATATATACCCTTACACCAATATTAGTGGAATGTGACGCTAATATATGTGTATTGATGTCAATTTAAATACTTCATCATATTACTCCATGCAGACATACCTCATATTTTATGACATGTTATTACCTAAGGTATTGGCAAGAGTACTTGGCACTACATACCTGTATAGATGTTATATTGCCACCTCAGCATGCTTCAGACTTATTCATTTGAGATTTATATTTGTTGATCGTATGACCTAGGATTGCGTCAAACATGCGATTTTCTGTTCGTCGATGTTCTTCTATTCACGAGTTGGCAACTCACCCCCGTTGTGCCCCAGTTCTTGCAGGTGTTTGCCGTATAGGGTTCATTACGGCTTGCGGCACTGCTTCTTTCGGGTGATTTTCTAGTAGGTTGGTTTATTTGTATCGTATCCATCATTATACATTGTATATTATATTCAGTTGTATCTAGAAGTTCCATCAACCAAACATGTACTTATTAGAGATAGAGACCAGTGTTGATTATTCTTTCGACCTTAGAGTCGCACGTTATATTTCTCTGGGTTTCATGCTGTTGAGTTTCCTTTCTGTTGTGATCCTCTCCTTTAGGCGTTGTATATTATATTGCAGACTGGTTGTTTTACTTATGGTTTTTCCTTCACTCCACTACTTTTCTTGGTTTGGATTTCTGGGCCCGGCTTACTTAGAGCACGCACGCCTTGAGACGTTCGTAGCCTAAGTGCCGGTCATGTTCCGTACTTTCGGGTCGTGACAAAGTTGGTATCAGAGCGTTAGGTTTTACCTTCGGAGCGTAGGATGACCCTTGGTTGATGGAATAGGTGACTAAAGTAGAGTGACGTACCGTGGGTATGTCCATGGCATATTTACAACACGCCACTCCACTTAAGAAGCCTTAGGATGTACATTTCTTGGTTCAGTATCATATTCATTCCTGATCTAGCCTCATCGTTACCCGTTATGTTTTACTGCCACGATTACGGGCAGGGAGAGCTACGGCTAGAGTTGCGGTCAGCACGAGCTCGTTACGAACGAGGACTGACCAGGGTGAAATTCCGGCGACACACGATGGTAGAGATGTGTCTTTTTGATTGTGTTTCCTGGTGACACGGGAACGTCTTGAGTTAGTTCTGATGATTGTGACCTCTTGTGGAGGAGAGTTCTTGGTTTTACACCGGATGATCATGCCATTGTTAGAGCTGCCAGTTGAGAGAGGACTGTCGATGTACAATGTACTACAGAGATTATGATGCCGCCTACCGTGCAGGCAGATGAACCAGCTGTTGCTGAGATTGATAGGATGTCGCTTCCGGAGCTTACGAGCGGAGATCACCAGAACTTCCAGGCAGATACGATACAAATGATAGCTAGTCTACCCGATTGAGAGACGAAGGTGGTTCGTCCGATTTTTGCGCCGGAGCAGGCCCAGTTGAGTTGAAGATTTCCAGTGTGGGGAGTCTTACTCAAATCTAGAGCAGTCCGATTTAGAGATGGCCGCCAAGGTATCGCCTTTCCTGGAGGATTGAGGCGCTGATCAGCGTACAGACGAAGGAGCCGTTTGTTGCTGCGAACGACGAGATATTGCCCCAGATGTTGGAGCTATTGTAGTACGGATTGTACTAAGAGATGATAGAAAGCCGCTAGTCACCGAGGATGAATGACTAGGACATGTGGATCGTTTGCTACCCCGATGCGAGGTCATCAGATAGATTGATTCCAGCTAGAGACGACTTTACGCAGAGACGTTGAGGGTCGACAATGATGATCAAATGTCAGAAACCTACTATTCCAAGTTTAAAGTATTCGGCAGGACGTGCAGGCAATTCTATGGACCCTCTAGAAGAATGAAACCCTAACTCGACTTAATGACCGTGTGAAAGCCTTTGAACCTTAGGGTTTACGGCAGTTCTGCAGCGCCATTAGTGAGTCTTGGGCTTGCCCTTCTACGGCTGGACTACCGATACCGTGGTGTGTACTCAATACTGTTAAACTGTACCCAAGATGTTGAGCTCTTGGGGGATTATGAGGTTCTGACGAGTCGATCGGTTGGTTCGATATCATTCGGATATCATGAGATGGGACACACTGCAGGGTTTGCCTAGCACCTCGTCAAGGGTGTGGTAGCATCACATATGCCATAATCAAAATTTTAGAGGTGCTAAGTTAACTCGACAAGAATTGAAACTAGAAGTTTTAGGGATTCATACAACTAAGCATCACATGCAAATGTAAAACTATCACTAAGAGTAGAGATTACAACCTTTGTAGATCTCCCTCGGTGACTCCTTGGCACTATGAGAGTTTGGAACGGATCGATGGAAGCCCTCCTTGTCCACGATGATCCACCCGAAGTCCCTTTGCCCAAAGCTCCTTGTCTTACTTGTTTCGCAAACGAAGTAGAGCAAACACCCTACACAAATCGGCTAGATGTGTGTAGTATGATGATGTGGTTTGTATTCAACAATTGAAAATTCTTTCTTTTATCAACTTCACTCTAGAGGAAAAATCAAGAGAGGAAGAAGAAAATAATGGTGGCTAGACTTGAGCTTTCTATCATATCACATATGATAACTTGTTTTCACACCCTTGTGTTATTGTTTCATTGTGTGTTTCTTCATATCACATATGAAGCTATTTATAGTGATGAGAAAGGAATAAACATCTTTATTCCACCTCCACTATAATTATGGTTGCAAATTCTTTTCATAAAGAATTAAGCATGGGTGTAAATTCTTTTCATTAAGTTAAATAAAGCTTACCCACTAAGGAATAAAGGAGCATGTGTGGGTTTTCTTTACATTAACTTAAAATGAAAAGATATAAATAAAAGCTTCAATATAAGTCTTGCATTGCCACCATTCTTGTATCATCAACCATGATACTATGTATGTATGTATGTGTCTATGCACATCATCATGTGCATACATGCATGCATACAAAAGGATTTAATTAAAGAATTAATCTAAATGTAATTTGTTAAATCAACACTTGATTTAGCAAACCGGTCATATCACATACGATCCGTCATATAGAAAATGCCTGATTAATATACGTTATCACATAACCGTATTTAATCGGGTCCCGCGCATATCTCATATGCACACTACATCTTTTTGCCTGAACCAGGAAACTTCATTGTGGGACTCTAAGACTCGTCAATAGGCCGGCAGTAGATGACGATCATATCAAACACCTACAAACCGCAAGAGGTCAGCTAAACATACCGGCCACCCGGGTATTGAAACGATCAGAAGACAACCAGCGAAGCTGTAAAAACTCCCGTCGAGCCAACTGGCAACACTTACCGTACAGTCCGGTCTCTTCGTCAGATATGCTGCATATCGAGTCTAGGGATGGAATCGTTGACCCCAGTAACTCAATAAGTCATGCTGGTGTATGGCTCATAACAGATCGAGAAACTACTGATAACTCTTATCAGTAAATCTCAGCAGCCCTGGCCAGGGACTTCATGTTATAGCCAATCGAGTATAGCACAACATCAACTCCCAATATCGGGAGAGACGAAACCCCTCCTATCGCTCATTGCCTCCATGCGCCTCGAGACTGTACCCAAAGACCACCTGTTTGCACGACTCAATAGAGCCGTGGTAGGGTGGAGATCAAAGTATAGTGGGAGGACACACAAGACTCTATGACGATCTCGGGTCTACAGACTAACCTGTACCAGTGTTCCCTGAGAACTGCTATCCGACGATAGATATAATACCACATAGGAGTTCTCGGTGAGTCCGTTCAGTGTACCCAGTCTCCACTGAGCACCCGCATACAATCTTTGGTGTCTCCTCACCAGATGGATATGGGATCATCCATCGCCCATCATATGGGACAAGAATGGTATACGCTAGTCTACTCTGGAATATCGATGCCCTGTCTCGATACACCCTCGACTAGGAACAGTTCAAGGATATTCTTATAAACTACACATGCCCCACTAGTATGATCTGCATCATAATCACAGTAGTCAAGCAAATATCCTTTGGGCTTTATCAACATGTGTAAATGATCAAATCTACATGTCCAGATAAAGTAAACCAGATAGCGTACTATCATTTTGAGCAAGAAAGTTATCTATTATATGTCCAAGTTTTCATTATCCATATAATGGCCTTTAGGGCATACATATTACTAGCACACACTGCTTGGGAGACTCCAGATACGAGCATAGCCATTGGAGCACAGTCCAGCAGGCCAGAGTTCGGCATCGTCGACGAGATAGTTGACCAGGTTCAGATATAGGACCTCACCCAGATGTGTAGTGAGTTGATCGAGGACGGACGAGTATTGAGTATTCCTCCGATGATTGGGACGCGTTCCCGAGACCCTGTTTGGCCATACGTCTTCTACCGAATGATGAAGCTACAGAGTACGCGATTTCGAGTCCGTACGAGGGACTTCGGATTGACCGTGGCCGAGAACAGTGCAGTGCGTAGATAGCATGGCGTGAAGTCATAGTGGACGACGATATAGACAAGCGGGACATGAGGTTCGTGCGAGACGCTGACGAGCTGTCATTACCTTCCGTCGAGAATAGAGACCTGATATGCTTACAGAGGCGTTGAGATACGTCCAGTTTCTGAGGAAATGTGTGCGGAACACGCGGATGTCCAGAAAACGAGAAAGGATTATGTAAGAGTACCAGCCTCCGTACAGTTCGGCATAGGCAAGATCGGAAGAGACCCTGAGCAGGATTCCTTCCAGGACACAGCTGCAATGATAGTTGCACCAAGATTAAATGTGTGATGTGCATTCAGGAAGCCAGAGGATGACGCCAGTGAGATGCTGCTTTACGAGTGGTCGTGATGATTGACCGAGTGATGACCAGAGAAGTGCCAGAACGGAATCATTCCCGTTAGCACACCTGACTGGGCCGATGAGCCGATGGATGGCGAGATTGGTAAATCCACAGAGAAGATAAGGACCCAGAGACAGAGGACGCCAGGCCGTGAGTAAGAGGCAAGTAGATATCTTGCGCTGCTAGCATTGGATGCACCGACACCTTCTCGACTTTGAAGGAGGAACTACCGACGACGGTATTTATGATTTATGATTTTTTTGATTCGATTATCACGTATCCGTCATCTGGGATTTCGATATTTTGGGCGTTCTCTTTGCATGATTTAGTCTTGATGATTGAGTTTCATGACATTTGTTTTTATGCACCTTGGTTGCACCTATTGAGTATTTACGATTTTGCACAGTTGTTGCACTTGATATCGTTTTCATGCCTTGGTTTCACATGTTTATGATTTTATGGATTTTAGACCTTTGAGTTGATTTTGTGCGTATGCACGCACACGATTTGGTTTTGCACTCTGTATAGTTTACATAAGCTTGTAGTGCAGTGACATGTATTTTGTGCACTTGGATGCACTGGACTTCGATTTTGATGGTGATGCTCGATATTTGTCTTGTGCACTTTATGCACTTGATTGGATTTGCGCGTGTTCGGCGTTTGATATTGGATTTCGTGATTTCGTGCATGATGGATGCACCGGATTTGGATTTTTAGCGCATGTTGGGCGCATGTTATGAGATGAGATTTGGTGCACACCAGATGCACTAAATCGGGAATTTCGTGCATGTCAGATGCACCTGATTTTGCTGTCAGGCACGCACGTTGCCTGTGAACGATGTTGTGTGCACAACCGTTGCACCTTGATGTGGTTTCTGTGCACCAGCTTGGCACATGTATGGATTTTGATTTCCGTGCGCACTAAACGCACGTAGTTTTCATGTGCACTTTTTAGGATTAATTTCTTTATGGAACAGTACATTTTTATGATATTGCGATTTGTTTTCGCACTGAGCAGGACTAGTCAGAGGACAGTGCCTGGATATATTTTTGCATGCATAGATAGATTTCAAAGGGTTTTCCAAAAGCGAGCTATAGTCTCATTATTTGCATACGTGTCCGATATGACACGAAACGTTTAAAAACAGGGAACCTTTCTAAATTGTTTTCAAACGGCGGATCGTGCATACTAAACAAAAGATATATACGTATATAGCTATTTTCTTATAAAGACGTCCGCCACTGTGCAGTGTTATGCGTATTGCACATCGATTTTAAGGAATTTCTGGCTTGCATTTTCTTCATATATTTACATGTATAGTTCCGATTTATGGCATATCGGTTTTGCTTTGGATTTAGCCTTCGTGTTTTCGTCTTGACTCCGATAATTGCAAGATGCTTGACGGAGTTTTGATTTCGAGTTATCTGCTCATTGCTTATGCGCTTGTATTGCGCTACGATGTGTTTTATGGATTGATGATTTCGGAGCCCCGTGGACTTGGACATTTTATTGAAATGTTTTAGAATTTGGAGATTTAAATTTAAATTCGGGGACCGAATTTCTTTAAGGGGGGAAGACTGTAACATTTCAGAAAAATATAATATTATTTTAGGAATTTTTATAATTTAATATTATTTTATTGAATATTTTAATATTTCGGTATAATTAAATACCGATAAATGGGGAAAATTCTGAAGAAAAATTATGGAAATTCTAAAATATGTTTAATGTAGGGTTTTTGGTAAAAGTTTACCAAAATTGGTTTCTGATGATTTATCTGGTTTTATGAATATTTTATCGGAATTTTATCTGGACTGCACACATATGTGCATGGTAGTTAGGGTTGAGCCTAGGGTTGAACCATACTTAGATGACCATGGTGGCTTAAACCATATGGTTAAGTTAAGTATGTTGTTTAAGGGTGATTAGAGTGGGGTTGACTTGTGGCTAGAGAGGGTGAGCCATGAAGGCTGTCATGCTAGCATCTATTGAGAGAGAGGGGGGTGGCTATAGGTTGTGTCACATCCCTTTTCATTTCAAAACTTTTGCATCTCACATCTCTCCCTTTCACTCTCACACATCAGCCCCATTATCAAAACATCAGCCCCATTATCAACACTTCAGCCCCAAATCTCTATCAACATCAGATACTACAACACCACACCATCATACACCACAACTTTAGCCCCAACACCACTCCAGCTGCTACTACAGCAAACACAATCAAATTTCAAACCTCAGCCCAAAGCAAACAGCAGCAACTGCATCAGCAGCATCAACAAAGAGAAAACAGCCAATGGAAGCAACTCAGCTGTAGAAACAGCACCCCACCAGCAACCACACACTCCTCTTCTTCTTGATCTTCTCTTCTCCTACATCCTAGGATCCCTTGATGTATAATCTCACAACCCAACCCTTATCTTGCAAAGTTATAGTTGTTTAACTGAAATTTTAGTGTTATTAAGTAGATTAGTGCTAGTTAGGAGGATTTGAGTGAGGTTTGGTCAAGTGTTGGTTAAAATGGTTAGTATAACCTTATTAGGTGTGTTTGAGACCAGTTCACCCCAGAATTTCCCCAGATTCCAACAAAAATACCAGATTATTCGATTTAGTGTCAGTTAGCGTTTTGTCGACTTTTTAAGCCTTTCTGGAATCTGCTACAATCCGTGGCCTCCTAAAATAAAATTGACTTGGCAGTGAGATGTGCAGGTAGATAGAAACCAACACCCAAAGCCCCGGCCCCTGGACCCACTTCCTGACCGCAGATAAATCCATTCTGGCCGCAATTTGCGGCCAGAGCAGTAGGGAACCCCCTCGTTTTGCATGCATGGCTCTTTTACCTGTAAACTTGACCCTGAGTATGTCTAGTTTTGTCTGGTTCCAACCAGGGTAGAATCTGGGTTGATTTTCTTGACTTGGCGCATGAATTACGACTTGTTTTCGTATGGATTTTGGTATTAGATGATTCGTTTCTGTCGGGTGGCGTTTGAATGCCAACGGCAGAGGGTTATGGACTGTGTTTGCACGCGAGGCCACAGGTTTTTACCTATAGGCGTAGCATGCACCATTTTGGCTTCTGACATGGTTTTTATGTGTTTTAGCGTGTGATATCCTTGTAGGTACCCCACGTGGCGTCGAAGCATTGGAGATGTAAAAGGCGACATCGGCACCGGCACATATAAGAAGGTGAGTAGATTTATATCAACAGGGAGAAGTCGGGTGGATGGCGTAAAGCACCTCCGTAGTACGATGTCTAGTATACCATATATACCGTACTTATATATGTTAGCTTATGTGTGACTTGATTGTTAGGATGCGTTAGGTGTACTATGCATAGACTAAGGTTAGAAGTAACTAGTGTGGTTCCTAGTCGCGAACCCTAGAATAGGTTTACACCCACACGCACACACGTGCTTACTTGCTATGTTCATACTATGATGACGAGGATATTGGGGGACATTGGATGTGAGTCGATGAGTTTGGGCATAGTGCCATGGTATCGGTGATGCGATGTGATTCGTATTTGGGATACGATATTTGATTTTTAGCGGGCCTTTGGGCGTGTCTTTCGCACACGCATTCATACTTATGTAGATGGTATCGATTCGTACTAGACTTAGATCAGTACCCCATATTATGTGATATGATGATAAGGATACCAGATAATTGAGGTGATGATTGTGATATTGACCTGCACCCAGCTATTAGGATGTCGTACGACGATTTACCGTACGAGCTTTATATTGATGACTGATCCGCACTCATGACTTGAAGGTGTCAGATGATTTACGGTATCGTATGCGATACTATTGATGCGGGATCACCAACTACTTTCTTTATTTTTATATGTATCGACTCAGATTTAGGTGGTTTCCATACCCTTCCATATTGACTTGATAGTTGATCAGTAGTTAGTATAGTAGATGTTAGACTAGACCTGAGTCATACCTATGTCAAAACTAACGAATCGGGAGTATTTTAAAGACAGGCAAAAAGGGATTCTACGGATAATTTCAAAAGGCGCATCTTTTCTTAAAAACACCGTAGCCCTTATTTTACTAAAAACCCCGATTCGTCTTATTTCAAAAAGGCAAAATTGCATGACACTTACTTATTGATGTAGATTCTCCACTATGGCATTGATTATTTGGTTTCACATATTCATATTATTTGCATCGCATTACTTGTGTTTATTGAGATATTACCATTATGCTGTTAGGACGCCAGCACCATTATCGATGATGCGTATGTTCCATGTACACTATTTGCCGGCTCACACACTTCATCATCGATAATTGTCATGCCACTACACTGTAGTACTGTTGCATTCATGATGTGATTCTTGTATAGCATATTGTACACTTATACCTATACACATACATAGATGATTCCGGTTTGATTAGAGATTTGGGAACCACAAGATATTCTTTAAAGCTGATTCATTTAAAAAGAGCGGTTTCCCTCGACATGCGCACATTACTATTCCATGTTGCATGACTTACTGATTTGCTTACCTTTCTTTACATGTCGCATACATCATGTTTGATTATACGCATTGAAGTATATTGTTTCCATGATATTTTTGGATTTTGGGGACCGTGGATATTTCAAAAGAAAATATGTAATTGTTTTAAAAATCCGGTCACCCTTGATATGATATTTCAGTGCCTCCACCATGAATTTTCTCGGTTCTAAAGAGCTTGTGTGGGTATATCCAATTCGAGGAGCGGTAGGCACCGATTGCGGGTACATGGTGGACCCGGTGAGGTACCCCGGAGCTAGAAAACTCGTATATGCCAGACGGTGAGCCCGGCATGGGAGTACTACCTACTGGTGATAGTATTTTGGACCCCTCGGTTATCCGGGGGAAACCGACTGGAGTCATGAGATGGATATGAGGGCCGACCAGGGTGTGCGGCGCTTGAGATACATGAGGATTTACGTGTCGATGCTAGGCACATGTGTTCATGATGTTTTCGAGTGTCGATGCTAGGCACTCAGGTTCCATGATTTGATTATATCCTCATATTTCCATGCATATACTTTACGATATTTACATGCATGATGCTTGTTGTCATTGGGTGACACGTGGACGGGATCCACCGATTTACAGATATTGATTACCTAGTTGGAGGATATCCACATACTACTAGATTCATGTTATAGTTGGCATTGATTCATATTGATTACCTCGATCATACCTCATTTGTATATATAACAGTGAATGAGGACGTTGTTATATATACCCTTACACCAATATTAATGTAATGAGATGCTAATATATGTGTATTGATGTCAATTTAAATACTTCATCACATTACTCCATCCAGACATACCTCATATTTATGACATGTTATTATCTGAGGCATTGGCACGAGTACTTGGCACTACATACCTGTATAGATGTTACATTGCCACCTCAGTATACTTCAGACTTATTCATTTGAGGTTTATATTTGTTGATCGTATGATCTTGGATTGCGTCATACATGCGATTTTCCGTTCGTAGATGTTCTTCTATTCACGAGTTGGCAACTCACCCCCGTTGTTCCCCAGTTCTTGCAGGTGTTTGCCGTACATGGTTCATTACGGCTTGCGGCACTGTTTCTTTCGGATGATTTGCTAGTAGGTGGGTTTATTTGTATCGTACCCATCATTGTAAATTGTATATTATATTCAGTTGTATCTAGAAGTTCCATCAATCAAATATGTACTTATTTGAGATAGAGACCAGTGTTGATTACTCTTTCGACCTTAGAGTCGCACATTATATTACTCTGGGTTTCATGCTGTTGAGTTTCCTTTTTGTTGTGATCCTCGTCTTTAGGCGTTGTATATTATATTGCAGACTGGTTGTTTTACTTATGGTTTTTCCTTCACTCCACTACTTTTCTTGGTTTGGATTTCTGGGCTCGGCTTACTTAGAGCACGCACGCCTTGAGACGTTCCTAGCCTAAGTGCCGGTCATGTTCCGTACTTTCGGGTCGTGACAAAAATGCTAAGATAGTGGATCTCTCTTCTGTCGCTCAGGCTAACCATGCGTTGAGATAGCAGAATTGTTCTAGCGATCAGTTTTCATCACAGGATTAGTTTGAGGATCATTACACAGCGAATTAAGAGAAATTCAGGATCTAATTTCTACAATAGAGCCAAATGTTCGCACAACTTCCATTATTTGATTACTCCTACATGATCTTCACATGTATTCAGACAATTATGTGAAGTGTTTATTTTCATTTACAAATTAAGCACTTATATCTTAAATTTACTTAATATATATTTTTGATTGTGTAGTTGAAGTTTCAATACATGTCCAACTTCAAGTTGCCTTAGCCACAGAGATCCAATTTCAAGTCTTTGATAAATAAAAATAAAACTGTGTTCTAACTAATGCAGTTTCACAGCCATATATAACATTAAGATTCTAACGTTTCATCGATAAAACACTTACATACCTAAGTATAAACTTTTCATATATTAATATCTTAAGATTTACTCTCTCGGTAACTTATTTCTTACCGCTATCCAAAGATGTGTATATATATGTTTTTCAGACCATCATGCGCTTCTCATATGATTATTTCAGACTTTTTCTGATAATGGGAATCTAAAAAAGAAATATACAAACCTTTGAATCTCGGTCAGTAGGAGAGTGTATATGGAGTAAAACTTTTCGTATTAACATTTTACGTATCTAGGTGCTATATTGATGAAACATCGAAATATTTAAAACGCTAAGTCTGGTCTCTAGCTACCAACTGTATGTAGAAATAGTCATGGTTGCCCCTACAAGCATACATATTCTTAAAATCCAAACAAATTAGATGATCCTTGTGCTCCCATTGCATCCGTATATGTGCTCATTCAAAGAAAGATAAACTCATCCAATGTATTTATAGTACCCATATTAATCAAACGTGCAGATTCGATGAATGCCAAAACAAAATAATGATACAAATGCATTTTAGTTTAATTAAGATTTATTGAAGCAACATGTAGCTGTCACTCACTGAATGCGCATTATGTGTTGTGTAAATGTATTTACATTTAATTTTAATATTAACGGACGAGGTTGTCATGAAAGGATTCATTGGAAAATCAATGTCACTTGTACTCTGTGACACCCACAGTCACCCATGAGAAGTAGAGCCGCAAGCACTAAACTTGGGCCCGGGCCCCACCATATGCTGCCACGTCACCACTCACCGCACTCCTCAAATAGTCCCTCCTCCCTCCCAAAGTTGAATTGGAATGCATCAAGATGCATGGTGATGAAGAGCAGGACCCCCCCCCCCCCCCCCCCCCTTACTTCCCCATCCTCCCCGTTGACGCAGCCCGCCGCCTTCTTCTCCACCTTCGTAGCCCTTCCCCTCTGTCTGGACCCGGTTCTTGCTCACGGAGCAAAGTGCCACTGTCACGACTCGAAAAAGTACGTGACTGGCCCTTGAACCATATGAAGTCTATAGGACCCTATCTGATCCAAGTTAGCCAAAGCCCAGCATCTAAAACCATTTGAAGAGTGAAAAAGGAAAACTGGTTTTGATAAGTAAAGAAATCATGTTTGAAAATCAAGTTTTTAAATAACTAAGCCGAATATGAATTTTTAAAATGTGTAATTTTTTCCTGAAATTTTCGGCAGAGTTCCCTTTGTAAAAACTGGCCCCGAACAGGGCACAACAAGAATAATATATATGACATGATAAAAGGCATCCCCAAGCGGGAGCTAGCTCTTCGTCAATCGACGGTCACAATCACGCAAGCAATAATAATATACAACGCCAAAGGGCGAGGATCAAACTCAAAAGAAACTCAAAACAGCCAGAAAACCGTAATACTACTAGCGCGACTCTAAGGTCGAAATAATACAACATTGTTTCTGAGTCTGAAACAATATACAAGTTTTGGTTGATGGAAATTCTAGATACAATAAATAATACATGAACAATGGCGGATCTGATACAAAAAACCCACCTATCCAAACAAGTCACCCATAAGGAAGCAGTGTGCCAGAAATGCCGCTATGGAATCTGTACGGCAAGCCTGCAAGAACTGGGGCACAACGGGGGTGAGTTGCCAACTCGTGAATAGAAAATATCTACAAGCAGGAATCGAATGCATGACCCATCCTAGGTCAATACGATCAAATATAAATAAACCTCAATGTAAATAAAGCTGAACATGCTAAACTGGCAATGTAACCTCTATACATGAGTGTAGTGCCAAGTGCTCGTGCCAGTGCCTCAAGTAATAGCATATCATAAATATGAGATATGATCAATGCAATCAAATCTGTATACACGTGGATCCCGTCCACTCGTCACCCACTGACAATAACCATCATGCAAGTAAATATCATAAAACCTGTGCATGGAAATATGAGGACATAATCCACCCGTGTCCCTCGCGACACGTCAAATCATGGAACCGGAGTGCCCAGTATCGGCACTCGAAAACATCATGAAAACTGTGCCCAGCATCGGCACGTAAATCCTCATATATCGGCTCCGTCAGTCTGGATCGGCCCACGGGCTCTGTCTGCGGTATCGGCCCTCGGCCCCGGCAGTACGCCCAAATCCATCTATCGACTCTGGTCAGTATCCTCCGGATAACCGCCAGGTCCAACCAATCACCGGTAGGTACTCGCCCGCCTCCAGGCTCAATCGGCAAAGCTCATCGATCATCTTACCGAGGGGAACCATACCGGGTCCACCATGTACCCGCAATCGGCTCATTCACTCCTCGATTCGGGTTTCACATGTCGCTCTCAGCACCGAGAAAACACATGGTGGACGCACTGAAATATCATATCAAGGGTAACCGAGTTTTTAAAGCAATGACATATTCTCTTTTGAAACACCCTCGGTTCCCAAATCCAGAAATATCATAGAAACAACATATCTCAATGCGTACAATCAAAAGCATGAAGTATGCGACATGTAAAGGAAGGTATGCACATCATCATGTCATGCAAGGATCATATACTGAATGAAATAGTACTACAGTGTAGCGACATGCCAATTATCGATGATGAGTGTGTGAGCCGGCAACAAGTGTACGTGGAACATATGCATCATCGATAATGGTGCTGGTGTCCTAGCAGCATGACTGAAATATATCAACAATACAAGCGATGCAATGAAATAGCAGGAATATGCGGAAACGAATGATCAACGCAAAAGTACAGAACCTACCCCAATAGATATGTCATGCAACCTTGCCTTTTGAAATAAGATGAATCAGAGCTTTTGGTAAAACAAGGGCTACGGTGTCTTAAGAAAAGATGCATCATTTGAAAATATCCGTATAACCCTTCTGCCTATCTTTAAAATATCCCCGATTCGTTAGCTTTGAAATAGGTATGTTTCGGCTCAGTCTAAGGTCTACTAAGTAATCTAGACAGGAGGGGTATGAAACCACCTACATCTGAGTCGATATATATGGATATAATAGTCGGTGATCCCGCCTCAATAACATATCGTAAGATATCCTCGAGTCACGAGTGCAGATCTATCATCAATATCGGCTCGTACGGTAGATCGTCGTACGGCATCCCACTAGCTGGGTAGGGGTCAATATCACACTATCTCATCACATATCAGGTATCACTATCATCAGATCGCATAATCTGGGGTACTACTCTAAGTCTAGTACAAATCGATACCATCTATAAAAATATGAATGCGGGTAAAGCACATGTCCAAAGGCCCGCTAAAACTATCATATCGCACCTCAAAGACAAGCTATGTCACATTGCCGATCTCACGGCCTCACATCAAGTATCATCTCAAACCCACGTATCATCCTCAAATCCCGTATATAAACACATAGTCCCATACCCATGTGTAGATATACGCACCATCATATGCGCACAGATATATGAAAGAATGTATGCAAGTATGTGTGTATGTGTGAGTGTGGGTGCAACCACTATCCTAGGGTTTCGCACTACTCAACCAATACATTCTTATCATCAAAATACCATTATTACCATCAATAACCCTAAACAACACATAATAAATATACGTGTGTATACGTATTCGTATACATCACCACGGACTGCGGGGGTGCTATACGCCATCCACCCGACTTCTCCCCGTAGATATAAATCTACTCACCTTGCTTCTCATGTGTCGGTGTCGATGTCGCCATCTTCATCTTCTTTGCCTCAACATCTCGTAGGGTACCTACAAGTATATCACAACGCTAAAGCACATGAAAACCACATCGGAAACCAAAATAACACACGCTACCTGCATAGGTAAAAACCTATCGACTCGCATGTAAGCACGTTCAATATCCACTTGTCGTTGACGTCCAAACGCCACCCGACAGGAATGAAACACCAAATACCAAAATCCATGCTAAATCAAGTCGTAAATCATACACCAACATAGGAAAATCAACTCAGATTTCACCCTAGATGGAATCAGTCAAAACTAGAAGTACCCAGGGTCAAGAATAGAGGAAATGGGGCAATGCACAGAAAACGAAGCAGATCCACCCTGCTCTGGCCGCAAATTGCGGCCAGAATGGGATAATTGGCGGCCTCAAAGTGGAGTGGGGAGCTAGGGTTTGGGGTGGTGGTTCATTAGTGCCTGCACATCTCACTGTCAACTCAATTTTATTTTTGGGGTCTCGGGGTGATAGCAGATTCTACAACACAGTGACAGATTTACAGTTTTCCCCCGATATCGGTTCCGTAATTCCGTATTCTGTTTATAAGTTCAGGTTAGGGTTCAAATTAGCATCACACAAGGGATTCTAAGGTCACCTCAATCCTCAATTTCATCTTAAGTTTCAGTTTTATCCTAAACCCTAACTTGATGTTTCACAAATCCACCAAACAACACCATATCGATACAAAACTAGTATGGATACACAAGGAATTGAAATACTACTCTATAGGTGCAGAAATTACCTTCTTTGGCAACTCAAGAAAATTCTTGAGTTGCTCAAAGTCCTCCAAATCCAATCTTGCTAGGTTCAATGTGAAGCTAGTGAGCTCGGGAACACTTTTTGTGAAGTGGGAATGAGGTTTTGGCTTTGTTTTCATGATGGATCTAGGGTTTTAGTGAAGAGGGTGAGAGAGTGAGGAAGAGGGCAGCAGCTCCATAGGAGAGGGAGAGAGAAATGAGAAGGGAATGATGGGGGCATGGCTTCAAAATGTGGGGTTGACCTATACCTACCCTCTCTCTCTCATCATTCCATTTCCTTTTTCCTTTTCTTTTCTTTTCTAACACTTCTCACTTGAATAGTGAACCCAAAAGAAAACCATGGCAAAAGAAATGTAACACAAGTGTAACAAGTGTGGAAAATGATATGTGCACATTTTTGCTCAAAAGTGCTAAAAATCCAATTAGCGATTTTTAATCGCGATTAACACTAAATTAGCATATAACTAATCTTAAAAACTTTAAAATGGCATAATTCCTTAAAATACCTTATTTTAGAATTTTCCATAATTTTTCCCCATTTATTTGTATTTAATTATACCAGAATATTAAAATATTCATTAAAATTAAATTAAATTATAAAATTTCCCAAAAATCATATTTTATTATTTTGAAGACGTTACAATCTACCCCCCTTAAAGAAATTCGGTCCCCGAATTTAACTTTAAAACCCCCAAATGCTAAAATATTTCAATACAAATTCTAAGTCATCGGGGCTCCGAAATCATCTATACATAAAACATCATAGCGCAATGCATGCGCATGAGTAATGAGCAGATAACTCAAAATCGAAACTCCGTCAAGCATCCCGCAATTATCGGAGTCATGGTAAAGACACAATGTCAAATCCAATAGAAAATCAATATGATATAAATCAGAACTATACATGTAGACATCCAATCTATACATGTGAATAGCTGATGAAAATGCATGCCCAAACTTTTAAGTCGCTGTGCGATGCGCGCAACACTGCACAGTGGCGGACGTTTTTCATAAGAAAATAACTATATATGTGTATATATATATCCTTTGTTTAATAAGTACGTTCCGCCATTTTGAAAACAATTTAGAAGGGTTTCCTGTTTTTAAAACGTTCCGTGTCATATCGGACACGTAGGTATAAATACACCGAGACTATAGCTCGCTCTTGGAAATCCCTTCGAACTATCAATGCATGCAAAATATATCCAGGTACTGTCCTCTGACTAGTCCTGCTCAGTATGAAAACAAATATCCAACATCATAAAATATACTGCTCCAAAAGGAATAAATCCCAAAAATGCACATAACACCACCCTGTGTGTCTGGTGCGCACGGGAATCAAAATCCATATATGTGCTAAACAGGTGCATAAAACAACATCTAGGTGCAACGGGTGTGCACGAAGCATCTGTCATAGGCAACGTATGTGCCTGACAGCCAAAAATCCGGTGCATCTGACATGCACGAAGAAATCTCGATTTAGTGCATCGGGTGTGCACCAAATCGTATCTCAAAATATGCGCCCAACATGCGCGAAAATCCAAATCGGTGCATCCGTCGTGCACGAATGAAAATCTAAACCCTGCGCACTCAATATGCACGGAATCACAAAAATCCAATAGCAACGCCGAATATGCGTAAGTCCAGTCAAACACACGGAGTGCAAGAATCCATATCAATATCACAATCAGAATCGACATACCGAAAGGCATCAAATTGAAGTCAGGTGCAACCGTAATGCACAAAATATAAATCCGGTGCAACAAAGGCACGAATATAAATCTGATGCGGTAAATGCAAGAAACATAAAACTGGTGCGACAAACGCACGAAGTATAGAACTGGTGCATCCTATGCACAAATACCAAGCAATAATCTTAAATACGTAAGCATCAACACTAAGTGTACCCAAATATGAAGAAAATCATAAACGTGTGCAACTGCGTGCACAAAACACATATCAATGCACTACAAGCACATATAAGCTATACCGAGTGCAAAATCGAAATACCAAAAGTACATGAAACTATGCTGGAAGCGTAAATCAAATCACCGGCATAAAATAGGCATGAAATCACAATCAATATCTCAAGAGTAATAACTATATGCAAGGTATAAATGCCCAATAAGTGCAACCATGGTGCACGAAAACAGAAATCATAGAACTCAGTCATCAAAACCAATCATGCAAATAGATCGCCAAAATACCGAAATCCCAAAGTGACAGATACATGATAGTCGAATCACAAAATCACAAATCATAAATACTGTCGTCGGTATATCCTTCTTCAGGGTCGAGAAGGTACCGGAACATCCGATGCTGGCGGCGCAAGATATCTACTTGCCTCTTGCTCGTGGCTGGCGTCCTCTGCCTCTGGTTCCTGATCTTTCCTGTAGATTACCAATCTCGCAATCCATCGGCTCATCGGCCCGGTCAGGTGTGCTGACAGGAACGATTTCGTTCTTGCACTTCCCTGGTCATCTCTCGGTCAATCCTCACGACCGCTCGTAAAGCAGCACATCTCTGGCGCCGACCTCGGGTCCTCTGAGTGCACATCACACATCGAGGCTGGTACTGGAAGGAATTCTACTCAAGGTCTCTTCTGTATGGAGGCTGGTACTCTGGCGTAATCTTTCCTCGCTTTCTGAACATCTGCACCCTTAGTACAACATCTCCTCGGAAGCTGGTCGCATCTCTGCGCCTCTATATGCATGTCCGGCCTTTAATCTTAACGGGGTGTAGTGACAGCTCGTCTGCCTCTCACACGAACTTCTTGTCCCGCTTGTCTGTATCATCGACCATTCGACGTCGCGTCCCTATCTGCGCACTGCAATGTCCTCAGCTACGGTCCATCCGAAGTCCCTCACGCGGACTCGAAATCACAAACTCAGTATCTTCATCACTCAGTAGAAGATATCTAGCCGAACACGTCCTCAGCGTGCATATCGCATCTCTGATGTTAGCGGAATGGAACGCCATCTCGTCGAAATCTCATGCGAACTCATAACTCCACCTTGCTCCAATATCGACTGACTCGGACTCATCTCATCATGGCTACACGGACTGCGCTCCGACGGCTATGCTCGTATCTGGAGTCTCCCAGGCAGTGTCCCATCACATGATATCCGAATGATGTCGAATCATCCGATCGACTCGTCAGAACCTCATAATCCCCCAAGAGCTCAACATCTCGGGTACAGTTTAATAGTATCGAGTACATGCCACAGCGTCGGTGGTCCAGCCGTAGAAGGGCAAACCCAAGCCTCACTAATGGCGCCGAGGAACTGCCGCAAACCCGAAGGTTCAAAGGCTTTCACACGGTCATTAAGTCGAGTTAGGGTTTTATTCTTCTAGAGGGTCCATAGAATCACCTGCATGTCTTTCCGTATACTTTAAACTTGGAAAATGGGTTCCTAACCTTCGATCGTCTCAATCGACTCTCAACGAATCTGCGTGAAGTCGCCTCTAGCTGGAATCAATCTATCTGATGACCTCGCATCGGGGTAAGCGAACGAACCACATGTCCTAGTCATTCATTCTCGGTGACTAGCGACTCACCAACATGAATAAGCGACATATCAATGGTCATCACATCCTGGCTGGCCTCTATCAGTAGCTCAATCCTCTGGTGCCGATCAACACACCCTAGAAATCTCGCAACAGCGATCTGTCAAACGCCCAAAGTGCGGAAACACAAAAAGACGACTCCTCAATATGCAATCGTATGCCTCGGGAATCACGCCCTGGTCAGTCCTCGTCCATGACGAGCTCATGCTGACAACTTGAGCCGTAGCTCACTCTGCCCGTGCAATCGCGGCAGCAAAACCATAACCAGTATCAATGAAGATAGATCATAGGAAGGAATATAATACTGTGCAAGGAAATGTACATCCTAAGGTTTCTTAAGCGGAGTGGCGTGTCGTAAGTATGCCGCGGAACATACCAACGGTACGTCACTCTACTTTAGTCACCTATTCCATTAACCAAGGGTCATCCTATGCGACGAAAGTTCAGGTCTAATACCCCCTCGACTAAGTCTAAGTTCCGTAAGGTCAAGCCTAAGTTCCGTACATAGATAACGCCCTAGGCTCCACATAGTCAAACTTAGACTCGAACCAAGGTCAACCTAGAGCTTTGATACCAACTTTGTCATGACCCGAAAGAGTACGTGACTGGCCCTTGAACCATATGAAGTCTATATGACCCCATCTGATCCAAGTTAGCCAAAGCCCAGCATCTAAAACCATTTGAAGAGTGAAAAAGGAAAACTGGTTTTGAAAAGTAAAGAAATCATGTTTGAAAATCAAGTTTTTAAATAACTAAGCCGAATATGAATTTTTAAAATGTGTAATTTTTTCCTGAAATTTTCGGCAGAGTTTCCTTTGTAAAAACTGGCCCCGAACGGGGTACAACAAGAATAATATATATGACATGATAAAAGGCATCCCCAAGCGGGAGCTAGCTCTTCGTCAATCGACGGTCACAACCACGCAAGCAATAATAATATACAACGCCAAAGGGCGAGGATCAAACTCAAAAGAAACTCAAAACAGCCAGAAAACCGTAATACTATTAGCGCGACTCTAAGGTCGAAATAATACAACACTGTTTCTAAGTCTGAAACAATATATAAGTTTTGGTTGATGGAAATTCTAGATACAATAAATAATACATGAACAATAGCGGATCTGATACAAAGAACCCACCTATCCAAGCAAGTCACCCATAAGGAAGCAGTGTGCCAGAAATGCCGCTATGGAATCTGTACGGCAAGCCTGCAAGAACTGGGGCACAATGGGGGTGAGTTGCCAACTCGTGAATAGAAAATATCTACAAGCAGGAATCGAATGCATGATCCATCCTAGGTCAATACGATCAAATATAAATAAACCTCAATGTAAATAAAGCTGAACATGCTAAACTGGCAATGTAACCTCTATACATGAGTGTAGTGCCAAGTGCTCGTGTCAGTGCCTCAAGTAATAGCATATCATAAATATGAGGTATGATCAATGCAATCAAATCTGTATACACGTGGATCCCGTCCACTCGTCACCCACAGACAATAACCATCATGCAAGTAAATATCATAAAACATGTGCATGGAAATATGAGGACATAATCCACCCGTGTCCCTCGCGACACGTCAAATCATGGAACCGGAGTGCCCAGCATCGGCACTCGAAAACATCATGAAAACTGTGCCCAGCATCGGCACGTAAATCCTCATATATCGGGCTCCGTCAGTCCGGATCAGCCCACGGGCTCTGTCTGCGGTATCGACCCTCGGCCCCGGCAGTACGCCCAAATCCATCTATCGACTCTGGTCAATATCCTCCGGATAACCGCCAGGTCCAACCAATCACCGGTAGGTACTCGCCCGCCTCCAGGCTCAATCGGCAAAGCTCATCGATCATCTTGCCGAGGGGAACCATACCGGGTCCACCATGTACCCGCAATCGGCTCATCCACTCCTCGATTCGGGTTTCACATGTCGCTCTCAGCACCGAGAAAACACATGGTGGACGCACTGAAATATCATATCAAGGGTAACCGGGTTTTTAAAGCAATGACATATTCTCTTTTGAAACACCCTCGGTTCCCAAATCCAGAAATATCATAGAAACAACATATCTCAATGCGTACAATCAAAAGCATGAAGTATGCGACATGTAAAGGAAGGTATGCACATCATCATGTCATGCAAGGATCATATACTGAATGAAATAGTACTACAGTATAGCGACATGGCAATTATCGATGATGAGTGTGTGAGCCGACAACAAGTGTACGTGGAACATATGCATCATCGATAATGGTGCTGGTGTCCTAGCAGCATGACTGAAATATATCAACAATACAAGCGATGCAATGAAATAGCAGGAATATGCGGAAACGAATGATCAACGCAAAAGTACAGAACCTGCCCCAATAGATATGTCATGCAACCTTGCCTTTTGAAATAAGACGAAACAGAGCTTTTGGTAAAACAAGGGCTACGGTGTCTTAAGAAAAGATGCATCATTTGAAAATATCCGTATAACCCTTCTGCCTATCTTTAAAATATCCCCGATTCGTTAGCTTTGAAATAGGTATGTTTCGGCTCAGTCTAAGGTCTACTAAGTAATCTAGACAGGAGGGGTATGAAACCACCTACATCTGATTCGATATATATGGATATAATAGTCGGTGATCCCGCCTCAATAACATATCGTAAGATATCCTCGAGTCACGAGTGCAGATCTATCATCAATATCGGCTCGTACGGTAGATCGTCGTACGGCATCCCACTAGCTGGGTAGGGGTCAATATCACACTATCTCATCACATATCAGGTATCACTATCATCAGATCGCATAATCTGGGGTACTACTCTAAGTCTAGTACAAATCGATACCATCTATAAAAATATGAATGCGGGTAAAGCACATGTCCAAAGGCCCGCTAAAACTATCATATCGCACCTCAAAGACAAGCTATGTCACATTGCCGATCTCACGGCCTCACATCAAGTATCATCTCAAACCCACGTATCATCCTCAAATCCCGTATATAAACACATAGTCCCATACCTATGTGTAGATATACGCACCATCATATGCGCACAGATATATGAAAGAATGTATGCAAGTATGTGTGTATGTGTGAGTGTGGGTGCAACCACTATCCTAGGGTTTCGCACTACTCAACCAATATATTCTTATCATCAAAATACCATTATTACCATCAATAACCCTAAACAACACATAATAAATATACGTGTGTATACGTATTCGTATACATCACCACGGACTGCGGGGGTGCTATACGCCATCCACCCGACTTCTCCCCGTAGATATAAATCTACTCACCTTGCTTCTCATGTGTCGGTGTCGATGTCGCCATCTTCATCTTCTTTGCCTCAACATCTCGTAGGGTACCTACAAGTATATCACAACGCTAAAGCACATGAAAACCACATCGGAAACCAAAATAGCACACGCTACCCGCATAGGTAAAAACCTATCGACTCGCATGTAAGCACGTTCAATATCCACTTGTCGTTGACGTCCAAACGCCACCCGACAGGAATGAAACACCAAATACCAAAATCCATGCTAAATCAAGTCGTAAATCATACACCAATATAGGAAAATCAACCCAGATTTCACCCTAGATGGAATCAGTCAAAACTAGAAGTACCCAGGGTCAAGAATAGAGGAAATGAGGCCATGCACAGAAAACGAAGCAGATCCACCCTGCTCTGGCCGCAAATTGCGGCCAGAATGGGATAATTGGCGGCCTCAAAGTGGAGTGGGGAGCTAGGGTTTGGGGTGGTGGTTCATTAGTGCCTGCACATCTCACTGTCAACTCAATTTTATTTTTGGGGTCTCGGGGTGATAGCAGATTCTACAACACAGTGACAGATTTACAGTTTTCCCCCGATATCGGTTCCGTAATTCCGTATTCTGTTTACAAGTTCAGGTTAGGATTCAAATTAGCATCACACAAGGGATTCTAAGGTCACATCAATCCTCAATTTCATCTTAAGTTTCAGTTTTACCTTAAACCCTAACTTGATGTTTGACAAATCCACCAAACAACACCATATCGATACAAAACTAGTATGGATACACAAGGAATTGAAATACTACTCTATAGGTGCAGAAATTACCTTCTTTGGCAACTCAAGAAAATTCTTGAGTTGCTCAAAGTCCTCCAAATCCAATCTTGCTAGGTTCAATGTGAAGCTAGTGAGCTCGGGAACACTTTTTGTGAAGTGAGAATGAGGTTTTGGCTTTGTTTTCATGATGGATCTAGGGTTTTAGTGAAGAGGGTGAGAGAGTGAGGAAGAGGGCAGCAGCTCCATAGGAGAGGGAGAGAGAAATGAGAAGGGAATGATGGGGGCATGGCTTCAAAAGGTGGGGTTGACCTATACCTACCCTCTCTCTCTCATCATTCCATTTCCTTTTTCCTTTCCTTTTCTTTTCTAACACTTCTCACTTGAATAGTGAACCTAAAAGAAAACCATGGCAAAAGAAATGTAACACAAGTGTAACAAGTGTGGAAAATGATATGTGCACATTTTTGCTCAAAAGTGCTAAAAATCCAATTAGCGATTTTTAATCGCGATTAACACTAAATTAGCATATAACTAATCTTAAAAACTTTAAAATGGCATAATTCCTTAAAATATCTTATTTTAGAATTTCCATAATTTTCCCCATTTATTTGTATTTAATTATACCAGAATATTAAAATATTCATTAAAATAATATTAAATTATAAAATTTCCCAAAAATCATATTTTATTATTTTGAAGACGTTACAGCCACACGGAACAAAGTGCCACGCCAAGTGTCGTGTTAAGTGGGCAGGGGCCACCTCTTGAGTCCGTAAGACCCACTGTAAAACAATGGGGACTCTTCGGAATACATTCCGAAAGGGGGCAGATCTGTTCTATAAATAGAATGATACCACTCTTCAATACAGAGGCGTCTTTTAAGTGACCGTACTACAGGAGCTTGAGAACTCCGTAGTTAAGCGTGCTCGAGCCAGGGAAGTTCTGGGATGGGTGACCTTCTGGGAAGTGGCCTCTGGTCGGGTCCGGTTCGCCCCAAAGGACAAACCCGTGCGGCTTCGGCCAGAGCGGACAGTACTTTCTGTATTGGAGGTGGGGCGTGACAGAATGGTATCAGAGATGGTCCCTCAATAGTAGGTCTGTGGTTCGAGGACGAACCATTGTTCAAAGGTGTGGAGAATGTAGGGACCCGGTTCTTGCTCACGGAGCAAAGTGCCACACGGAACAAAGTGCCATGCCAAGTGTCGTGTTAAGTGGGCGGGGGCCACCTCTTGAGTCCGTGGGACCCACTGTAAAATAATGGGGACTCTTCGGAATACATTCCGAAAGGGGGCAGATCTGTACTATAAATGGAATGATACCACTCTTCAATACAGAGACGCCTTTTAAGTGAACCGGACTACAGGAGCTTGAGAACTCCGTAGTTAAGCGTGCTCGAGCCAGGGAAGTTCTGGGATGGGTGACCTCCTGGGAAGTGGCTCCTGGTCGGGTCCGGTTCGCCCCAAAAGACAAAACCGTGCGGCTTCGGCCAGAGCGGACAATACTTTCTGTATTGGAGGTGGGACGTGACACCCTCCTTCCCGTTGTTTCTCCCAATCAGAGTAAAACTCTGTTCAAATTTTAAAATTTGAAATGAAGCAGTGCTTCATAAAAGCGCCAGCTCTACGGCGTTAAGAGTCAAAACTCTGATGCTGCGCTCACGCGCATAGCACGAGAGCGCTAGCGCTAAGTGCGCTAGCACCCAGAGTCAAAGACTCTGATGTGGCGCTCACGTGTAAAGCATGAGAGCGCTAGCGCCTGTAACGACTGTATACCTTAGATACGTAATAAAAACATTTTATAATTTTTTCGAGATCAAAACAATTATTTTACTGCTTACATTGATAGAAAACACTTTAAAAATATTTTTCCATGTTTAAAATAAATTAATATGATTTTAGGAATTTTTCGGAATGTTTTGGAATTTTTAAGAATTTAAATGTTTTTTTTATCGAAGGGAAATTTGTATAACCGATGAGAAGATCTATTTTAGACCAAATTTGGTTGCAAAACATATAAAGTATCAAAATACATTTTATATAATTTTTTTCAGATTTTTAAAACAAACAATTATTTTACTGCTTACATTGGTAGAAAACACTTTAAAAATATTTTTCCATGTTTAAAATAAATTAATATGATTTTAGGAATTTTTAGGAATGATTGGGAATTTTTAAGAATTTAAATGTTTTTGTTTTATCGAAGGAAATTTTTTATAACCGATGAGAAGAACTATTTTAGACCAAATTTGGTTGCAAAACATATAAAATATCAAAATACATTTTATATAATTTTTTCAGATTTTTAAAATATTTTTTACTATTTTTAAATAATTTTTAGAACCAAACAAATAATTTTTAAAACAATTTTAAATAATACAAAATAATTTTATTGGTTGCAAAAGATATAAAATATCAAAATACATTTTATATAATTTTTTCAGATTTTTAAAATATTTTTTTACTATTTTTAAATAATTTTTAAAAGCCAAAAACAATTTATAAAACATTTTTAAATAATAAAAATAATTTTATTTTATTTTATTAAGCTGAAATAAATATGGACCGTCAGATTTAAAAATCAACGGTTCAGATCTTGCCCACAGATTTTTATTATAATATATATATATATTTATATATATTATTAAAATATATATATATATATATATATATATATATCTGCCTTTAATCTGGACCGTCAGATCATGATCCAACGGTCAAAAACCATCCACACCAACCCCCGACACTGTTCACAAGTGTAAACCGTGGGCCGTCAGATCTGATCGGCTACTGTAGCAAAATAATTTTTTAATCCCAGAAATCCCTATAAATAGCCATGAACTTCTAAAATTCCTCAAAAAAATATCTGTTCGGTACAAAATTTTGAAAAAATTTTCAGAGCTTCCTCTTTGAGTTCTCTACACTCTAGAATAAATCTCCAAGGTAGCAAAAATTTCAGATTCAAGATATTTAGTTTCTCGTACAACCCGACGCTCGCAGACTTTCATTTTTCTAGATCATTTCAGGTAAGATCTCTCAACACTTGAGCTCTTGTTATCTTCATCATGAAAACATCTATCTGTGAAAAATATTTAGGGACCTAATTATGAAGATTTAACTGCTTTATCTATGTTTCGAAGTACATTGTGATGCATCCGGTAAGGGATTAGGGTGTGTCCTACATCAGCACGGTAAGGTTGTGGCTTATACTTCAAAACAACTGAAGACTCATAAGCGCAATTATCCGACATATGATCTGGAGTTGGCAGCCGTCATCTTTGCTCTCAAAATTTGGCGCCACTACTTACTTGGTGAACGAGTGAATATCTACACAGATCATAAAAGTCTGAAATACGTGTTTACTCAGAAAGAGTTGAATATGCGTCAGAGAAGATGGTTAGAACTTATGGCGGACTTTGACATCAACTTGCAATATCATCCAGGGAAGGTGAACGTAGTACCTGATGCTCTTAGTCGCCAACCATTAGCAATGAATCTCACTGCTCAGTGGAAACTTCAGCAAGACTTATATCAGATGGAGATTGAAGTAGTCATGCCAGGTAATGCTTCAAATTTGATGAATCTACAAGTCCAATCAACTATTGTCAACCAGATCAAGGCAGCTCAAGCCAGTGATGCTAAGTTGCAAAAGATCAGAGAACAAGTGGAGAATGGACTCAGAACAGATTTCATCATCCATGAAGACGGATCTTTGAGATACGGCAGCAGATTGTGTGTACCAAAGGGTCCTGTTCGGGAAAAGTTAATGAAAGAAGCTCATAGCTCTCCATATTCAGTACATCCTGGAGGCACCAAAATTTACAAGGATCTACGTCAGAATTATTGGTGGCATGGAATGAAACGTGAAGTAGCCAGAAGTGTCGCAAAATGTTTGGTGTGTCAGCAAGTAAAGGCTGAAGATCACAGGACATCTGGACTACTTCAACCGTTACCAATTCCAGAATGGAAGTGGCAGCACATCACGATGGATTTCGTAACTGCTCTTTCTCGCAGCACAAAGGGTAACGATGCGATTTGGGTCATTGTGGATCGACTCACAAAGTCGGCTCATTTCATCCCATTTCGAGTTGGCCAATCAACTGAGACACTAGCAAAGAAGTACATGGAGGTAATAATCTAATTTAGATTTAAAACTCTTCATAATGTACTATCTCTGATACCCATGAACTCATACAGGAAATTGTGAGACTTCATGGAGTACCGGTCTGCATTGTCTCCGATCGTGACACCGGGTTTCGATCGCAATTTTGGCAGAGTCTGCAAGCTAGCTTGGGAACAAGTCTGAACTTCAGCACGGCTTATCATCCACAAACAGATGGTCAGTCGGAACGGACTATTCAGATCTTGGAGGATATGCTCAGAGCATGTATGCTCGACTTCAAGGGATCATGGGAAGATCACCTGCATCTTGTGGAGTTCGCGTACAATAACAGCTACCAAGCAAGCATAGGAATGTCACCTTTTGCGGCATTATATGGAAGGAAGTGTCGATCGCCATTAAGTTGGGACGACATCGGAGATAGAGAACTCCTTGGACCAGAGATGATAGTAGCGACCGTTGATGTGGTTCGTACTATCAGGGAAAGAATGCACATAGCCCAAGATAGACAGAAACACTGGGCTGATGCGAAGAGACGACACTTGGAGTTCTAGCCAGGAGATCATGTATTCCTGAAAAACTCTCCGAACCGTGGAGTGATCAGATTTGGAAGACGGGGAAAGTTGAGTCCGAGATACATTGGACCGTTCGATATACTCGAACGAGTCGGTGAAGTGGCATATCGTTTAGCGCTTCCACCCTCATTAGAAGGAATGCATAACTTGTTCCACATATCCCAACTCAGAAGGTATGTGAGTGACCCCAGCCATATACTTGATCATTCCGAGCTCACGATACAGCCCGATATGTCTTGTGAGCAACAACCTGTGGGGATCCTGGACAGGAAAGTGAAGACACTTCGAAACAAAGAAGTTAATTTGGTCCAAGTGATGTGGAGGAAAGACACTCCGGGAGAGTCCACTTGGGAAAGGGAAGCCAACATGCGTGCAAGATACTCTTTCTTATTTATAAATTAGTTCTTATATAATTGTAAATTTCGAGGACGAAATTTCTCTAAGGAGGGTAGATTGTAACGACTGTATGCCTTAGGTACGTAATAAAAACATTTTATAATTTTTTCGAGATCAAAACAATTATTTTACTGCTTACATTGGTAGAAAACACTTTAAAAATATTTTTCCATGTTTAAAATAAATTAATATGATTTTAGGAATTTTTAGGAATGTTTGGGAATTTTTAAGAATTTAAATGTTTTTTTTTATCGAAGGGAAATTTTTATAACCGATGAGAAGATCTATTTTAGACCAAATTTGGTTGCAAAACTTATAAAGTATCAAAATACATTTTATATAATTTTTTTTCAGATTTTTAAAATATTTTTTACTATTTTTAAATAATTTGTAGAACCAAACAAATAATTTTTAAAACAGTTTTAAATAATACAAAATAATTTTATTGGTTGAAAAAGATATAAAATATCAAAATACATTTTATATAATTTTTTCAGATTTTTAAAATATTTTTTACTATTTTTAAATAATTTTTAAAAGCCAAAAACAATTTATAAAACATTTTTAAATAATAAAAATAATTTTATTTTATTTTATTAAGCTGAAATAAATCTGGACCGTCAGATTTAAAAATCAACGGTCCAGATCTTGCCGACAGATTTTTATTATAATATATATATATTTATATATATTATTAAAATATATATATATATATATATATGCCTTTAATCTGGACCGTCAGATCAAGATCCAACGGTCAAAAACCATCCACACCAACCCCCAACACTGTTCACACGTGTAAACCGTGGGCCGTCAGATCTGACCAAATCAACGGTCAGATCTGATCGGCTGCTGTAGCAAAATAATTTTTTAATCTCTGAAATCCCTATAAATAGCCATGAACTTCTAAAATTTCTCAAACAATATCTGTTCGACACAAAATTCTGAAACAATTTCCAGAGCTTCCTCTTTGAGTTCTCTACACTTTAGAATAAGTTTCCAAGGTAGCAAAAATCTCAGATTCAAGATATTGATTTTCTCGTACAACCCAACGCTCACCTACTTTCATTTTTCTAGATCATTTCAGGTAAGATCTCTCAACACTTGATCTCTTGTTATCTTCATCATGAAAATATATATCTGTGAAAAATATTTAGGGATATAATTATGAAGATTTAACTGCTTTATCTATTTTTCGAGTTTTGACGATTAAAATCGATATTAAACCATGTTAATATAATGAACTTTTAGCAGTTATCCCTCATGATAAAAGCACGGGATAACAAACAACTATGAATTCATGCTTGGACATACTTAAATAAGTTATAAGACAACTATCATGACCGGGACAACTTTTGGCGGAATACAATTAATTATTTTACGGTTTAATAAAACCTATCGATAATTAGTTTATTAATTATTAAAATATGGAAAAATTTATATTAAATTCTATATATTTTTAAAATTAATGGTAAACATTTAAAACTATATTTTTTTTCTAATTTGGGTATTTCACAACAAATACCATGTTATGTAACTTTTATTGCATTTTACATTTAAATACCCTCATGTTTAATTTATCATATTTAACCCCTAAACTTCACTATACCTTAAAATAAGTCACGAGGTAATGACCTACCTCTACATACACACAAATAAAATCTTAATTTATAAACGTCAAAACATAGAATACGAAAATACAGGACTTTTCACTAAAATACCATTATCTTTATAAACCTTTCTTGAAAGCTTTAAGTTGTACACAATTTTAAATAAAATCTTTTATAATGAAAGCACGATAGGTCATGGACATCGATCGTTTATCTAAACTGTCTTGTGGTATTTAGGTAAGTGTGTCTAGGCTAGTGGTTTTTAATTAGGCCCACGACTGTGGTTCCTTCCCACTTACCTGGCACTTACCTGGCCGCAATTGACGGTGAAGAGACGATTTGAGGCTTCTAATGACTCATCGTTTAGACCTTAGAAATAGGCTAGTTGGCTTAGGAAACCCTAACAACTAAAATACGGAAAACTATACTCTTTTACAAATAAATACCTTATATTTATAAAACCGTTTTTTTTATAAAATGAATAGTATTTGTTAAACCTAAGCAAAGCGCCGCTACAACCCACTTTTGTGGAACCCGTTAGGGATAGTACGGTTCATCGTGCACCCGCGGGCTAGTAGTGCGAGATTCAGACCTCCGCAAGGAGCATTCGGTCTCGAAGGGTTTAAAATACGGCATTTAAGAAAAAAAATGAGATTTTGAGAAAATAAAATATTATTTGAAATTATTCTTGTATTAATATATATTTAATTATCATTTGAACATATATTTTATTATAATAACAAGTTTCCATCTTTTTCTAAAATTACAAGATTAAAAGTTATATTAAAATACCTTGAATTTCAAATAAATCAATTAATACTTTTATTAGGATATATTCACTAGAATAACACAAATAAAATTCACATTCATTATAACTATAAAGACGAATAATAAATACTTGAGGTGTATTTCGAAAAATATACAATAGTACTTTTTACATAAAACCTCCTCAAGTTTTACAAATTACAATAAGGCCCCTAACTAATATTGAACTTCAAATTACCTTTCTTTTAGTCTGACTCGGGTTAGAGTCTGACTATTTCTGACTTGAATATGATTCAAGTCAATCTATATTCTTTTATATTCCAACACAATTTGAATACATGAATCTCTGAATCCAGTTAACAATATATTCATCTTGACTGAATCAAACCATGGATATTTATCCATTATCCTGATATTCCATTTACCTGATTATACAGTTACAACATGTTTACTGATATCATGGTTTTGGTCAGTCACCCAACTTACATATTCCAATACTACAATACTATTACAACATTACGGGGTTTAAGGGGTAGATTGGTACGGAAGGTGTTAAAGGTGGCACGAGGTGGTCAGATTAAGACACCTAACCTGAATCCTATTGCTGTTGTACCGTGGCATAACGGTTCCTTGTACTTCCTTTTGCCCTGATCTCTAGCATATAGAGATCCCCCTCGTATACACTGGCATCCTTCTGTACCAAGCTACAAACAACAGCGTTAACTCAAGATTCCATAATATTCAACATATAATACTTTAGAAAATATTTTTACACCGTCTTCCCAATTCTTCTTTATCTTGGGATTTACCGCGCGACCTGTTCGCTGACGACATTCTATTTCTTCCTTCTTTGAATGTCGTCAGGTGCGTTGGACCAAGCTGAGATCGAGCCCACTGGTGAAGATTTGGAGCAGTTCCAAGAAGACCTAGAGCTCTAGATAATTGTACCTTGTTCTTTCCAGTATTTTCATTTTCTGTTATGCCACTGTTTAGGCATTGCTTTTCATTTCAGTTGTATTTTCTTTTCATGCATTATACAAAGAATGTTATTAATAAAAGTTGCTATTCTGTTATACTCTTGTCTCTTGTGTATTTATATTGCTTAGCTACGCTTAGCGTATGTACTTCTGAGTACATACGTAGCGGGCCTCGCCGCGCCCCCTTGCCCGTACACCGGGAAGCGGGGCGTGACAGCGCCGGAACTAAATGTTCCCCCACTCTTGGATCAAAGATCCAATGGTGATTAAAAATCACCTAGATACAGAATAAGTTCTGTATGGGAAAATATTTTCCCAATTTTGTTAAAAACAAAAAGATTGCCTTCTGTAAAACAGAAGCCCTAGGATCAAAGATCCAACGGTGTGAAACATCCCCAAATCAATTAGAGAAAAGATCTTTTCAACTAATTCAACAAATCAGTCTTCCCTCCCCCCCCCCCAAAACTTTGAGAAATATCAAAGAGAAAAGCAAGCTCTCGGAAGAAGAAGAATTTCTTCAAGGTAAATAAAACAGAGAGATCAAAGTATCTCATCAAAAGAAGAAGAACCTAGTTCTTCTTCAAGATCATAGATCTATAAGACAGATGTCTTTCATAAAAAGAGATCATAACATGTTATCATAAAAGGGGAGGGGAAAGAACTTAATTTTTCTTGGACCACAGGTCCACAAAGACAAGGTCTTTCAAAAAAAATATAGACTGTAAACCTTTCTTATTAAAAGAGAAGAACATAGTTCTCGGATCCATGAGACAAAATCTCTTATAAACGAGAATTTAATTCTCAGAGCGCAGAACCGATCAAAGTTGCCTAAAAAGAGCCTTAACGCTCCAAATTAAAAAGAAGCGCCTCAGCGCTCCAAGACTGGCGCTCAGCGAAAAGCGCACCACGTGCTCCTCACGTGTGCGCTCTTTCACAAGGAGCGCTCTGCACTCATTTACTGGCGCTCAGCGCCAAGCGCACCACGTGCTCCTCACGTGTGCACTATTTCACAAGGAGCGCTCTGCACTCATTTACTGGCGCTCAGCGCCAAGCCCACTACGTGCTCCTCACGTGTGCGCTCTTCCACAAGGAGCGATCTGCACTCATTTACTGGCGCCAAGCGCACCACGTGCTTCTCACGTATGCGCTATCTCACAGGAAGCGCCTTAGCGCTCTAAATCTGGCGCTCAGCGCCAAGCGCGCCACGTGCTCCTTACGTGTGCGCTGAGAGAACACAAAGTGTTCTTTAAATAAAAGCCCCAGAGCTATGATGAGTACTCAACACTCAATAAAAGATAAAAAGGTTGTCATAACCCAAACCAATGCTCAGCATTATTAAATGTTCAACATTTTAACTGAGTGGGCCAAGCCCAAGTTGGCCACAGACCCTTAATTTAGATTAATTGAGCCCATATGCCCATAAATCTTTTTAACAGATCTTAGTCCCAAACTTGACTACAGATCTTCCCACCAATTTTGGTCCAAGGGTACATCTCTTCATACCTCTGATATATGTCGTTGTAATTCTTCAACGTCTTCAGAGAGATGGAGGGTCCCAATTACCAATAACTTTCGGTGCATCCCCAAATGGTTGAACCAAAACCACATAGACTATGACGTCTTTAAACTGGACTATGATGTCCTTAAACTTTACGTACTGTGGGGTCCTTAAACTCATGGACTATGATGTCCTTAAATTTTATGGACTGTGGAGTCCTTAAACTCATGGACTATGATATCCTTAAACTTTACGGACTGTGATGTCCTTAAACTCATGGACTATGATGTCCTTAAACTTTATGGACTGTGAGATCTTTAAACTCATAGACAATGATGTTTTTAAACTTTACAGACTATGACGTCTTTAAACTGGACAACAATGTCCCTAAACTAAAACAATAGAGTCCAAATACTCTTTTGTTGGATCTAAATGATCCTATTAAGTAGATGTTAGTCTAAAATTAGACTAACGTATCCTTAACAAACGTTTAAGTTGATCTTAGTCTCCAATGAGAATAACGATCCTTAAACCCAAGCCAAAACCAAATCTAAGAAAATACGGATTTGGACTAATCCACGCCCTACGAGCGGTAACATAAATTAGTCTCCGTATACAATCCACGGGCAACCAAAAACAAAACAAACATACACAACACGAAGTGACAATCTGGAGAAGAAGAAAGTGGTTACCGCTATACGGTAGCGTAATTAACTGCAGGGGCTTGCGTCTGCAGGGAAGAGCGTCCCCACAATCAAAAACCCCTCAAATGAGGGGGAATCTGACGAAGTCTGCTATATCGGTCGCATCCGTCTAGACCTTCGATACATGGTGCTATAAATCAACTTGGCATCTTCGGAGAGGTGGACGGATAAAACCAAATAGCATCTGCCCCCAAATTCAGGCAAGATGAACCTACGCGGTTCCGTCTCTGTATTCGGCGGCGAACAGATTCTGGCACGCCCGGTGGGACCTTTTCCTCTTTTCACTCCACACTTCGTGTGTCGTATTTCGCGAACGAATCGTGGTTTGCTATGGTTGCCCCTGGATTTGAGGTACTAAGATTTGGTGTCTTGCTCGGTGCAGAAAACAGAAGATCAATGGCTTCCAACTACACAAACTACAACAACTCTCACTCCGTCCTTGCTGGAGGAGTGGCCTATGGGCCTCAAGCGGCCTCCTTTTTTACGATGCCAGTGGAACAGGTGATGCAAGCCACCATAGGGCTTTTCTTTAGGACCATGCTCCCATCCATGAGCTTCAACGCTCCACTGCCATCGCAAGAAGCTCCGAAGAAGTCGGTCTTTGATCGGCTTACGACTACCGCGACCCCTCTCAACGGGTCGTCCAAATCTAATGCCTCACTCTTTGACAGACTGGGCCAAAACTCCAATGGGCTCATGAAGAAGCCCGAGATAATTAAGGGGGTTATCCTGAAACGGATAGCCATCCCTGCTCCAGTGAACGAAGTCATCAGATAGGCTTCTCATGCTAAGGGATCAGTCTTCGCTAGACTGTCCGCTCCAACTCCTGCTTCAGGCGAAGTCACTAAGGCTGCTTCCCCCGCTCAGAAGTCTACCTTCGACAAGCTGGCCATCCCCACTCAACGGACGTCAGTTTTCAATAGGCTGGCACCAACGGCAAGCCTTCACCAGGACAGGGGGTATGAGGGAGTCACCCCCATAGCTGAATCAATACCGTCTGCAAGGCATGCTCAACGTCGGCACTGGCACCGAGTAAGGAAAGCTGGGGGCAGTTCCCCTTCTGGACTGACTCCGCCAGCTCCAACGGTGGAAGTTGATACTGCTGTTCCAACTAGGAACAGCTTTGAACCACTCATGAGAGTTCGCAAGAACTCTCCGACCGCCGTACTGAAAAGATCTCTTCTACCTATGGAGAATGCTACAAAGACAAAGACAGAGCAGCCCCCTAAGCGGCTGTCCTCCAAAATCCATAAGGTCTGGCGACAGGTCCAAGACTCGGTGATCAACCAAGATTACTCCCGCCGACCGAAGAAGATGAAGGTTCGGAAAGAGAAGGACCACCCTGATGTACCATAGAAGGTGTCGTCTACTTGGGTGCCCGCTGCAACGGTCCCTTCAACTTCGACCGCCCATAAAAGAAGAAGGCCGGAGAAAACCCCCGTGTCTGCGATGAATCTAAAGGGCATTAAATCTAAATGCCCCTAGTCTGGGGGTATGGTGGTGCACACTGTTTATATGGCATCCGGGAAAGAAGATAGCTGTATTTCTACAGGCCATCGACCGCTCACACGGTTTGTGACAAAGGCTCAGGAGCAACAGTACAAGCTCCAAGAGATGCTAACGAAGATGGCCGCACTCACTGGGCCAAAAGAAAGCCCAGAGACGTCGTCGGAGCAGCGACAAGAACAGGAAACTGATGCCGAATTCCTTCGAAGAATGCTCAAGAGGAAAGATAAAGAGGCCGCGGAACAAGCGGCCAACATAAAATAAATGACACTTTTATTCCAAGACATGGTCGGCATGATGATCCAGCCGGACCCTCCAGTCGAAGAGCCTCCAGTAATAATCGAAGACGATAGAGGGGAGTCATCGAACCCTCTTCTGGCTCTATCAGCAGCCAAAGAGGAGACGATCTCCAAAACTGCCCTGGATGATTATATCGCTCGACAGATATGAGCCCATCAGGCGAGCGAAGCGGCCGGCCAAATTGTTAAGACTGGACGACTCTATCTGGGTTGGTATGACCAAATAAAGTACCCGCCGGGATATGCGATCCCTAAATTTCATGTATATAAGGGGACAGGAAACCCCCACCAGCATATCACCCATTTCAGAGCCTTGTACGGTAATACTGGGGTGATGACAAACTGCTGCTTTGCCAGTTTGTTGGCAGCTTATCGGAGGCAGCGTTTGAATGGTACTCTGAACTCCTGAACGACTCCGTTAAGACATTTAAAGAAATGGAGTTACTGTTTACACAAAGGTTCGCAAGCGCTAGTGAACGCATCCCAATCACGGCATTGATCAATGCCAGGGTGAAACCGGGAGAAACATGGGTTCAATACGCAATCCGGTGGCAGAACATATGGTCGAAATGCTAACAGCGCATAGAGGAAGCTACTGCAGTATGCATGTTCGTGGGTACCCTTGATCCGCAGGCGACCATATCACAGTTCATGATGTTCTTTAAGTCGACCACCTTCCAGGCCCTGATAGACAAGCTGGCCCAGATGGACCAGATGGGCCACAGGTCGTCCTCTTTAAAAAACGGATCTCCGGAATGAAAAGGGGAAAGGGAAAGCATCCTTCGTTGCCAACGCTCAAAAACAACCGAGTGGCCTGAAGCCGGTTGCTCACCAAGACAATAAACAAAGATCCCTTGGAGAAAAGATGAGACGCCGTTACTCGTTCTCTTGGGATAAGACGAAGAGGTTATTTGAGCTAACGCTGCGCAACAGGCTTATCACTCTGCCGGAGCCAAGACGCCCAACGCAACCAGGCGACGTTAACAATCCTAATTACTGCCCTTACCACCGAATATTGGGTCATCCAACCGAAGATTGTTACATCTTCAAAAGTTGGATCAAAAATCGGTACCAACAGGGCAAGTTCGCGTTATCTGAGAATTGAAAGGTGAGCCCGCCCCAGCCACACGCTCCTAAAAAGATGGACACGCCATGGGCATCATGCTCTTTTATAGAAGAAGCTCTATAGGAAGTTGTCCTTTCGACAAAAATGAAAAGAATGCTGAAAGATCTCCAAGCGTGTCCGGCAGTTAGATGGAAGAACCCGCTGGAGCCCGAGATTATTGAAGGGATGCTGAAGCCGCGCCCAACGCTGAAAATTGGTGAATGTGGACAAAACATTCAGGCCAAGCCTCCAAAGTCTTTAAAGAAAAAGAAGAAGGCCAAGAAGCCTGTACGACCTGAAAACTGCTGTACAGGTCTGCAGAAATATATCGATGCGCTGGAAGAATATAACCAGAAGGCTCGGACCCTAATTACGTTGGATGAATTCTTTAAGTATGTTCTTGAGAATGAAACCGATGACGCTGATGAAGGAGACGATTCTTCATATAAGCTCGAGGATTATGTGGCAAGCTGCCACATGATCTCTCACTCATCAATATAAGGTAAAGAAACTCCTAATGCAGAGAAATTGGGGGCAGCTCCAGAACAGGAATCAAAATCTCTGGAGCCATCGGACGAATTGATTGACAGACTGCAGAGCGAAGCTCTTCAGAAAAGAAAATCTGATCGAGAGCGTGAAACGGCTGTTCTCCTCCGAACACAGAGATACGACCACGTAGGTTCGTCTTGCATGAATTTGGGGGCAGATTCTATTTGGTGCTATCCGTCCACCTCTCCGAAGATGCCAAGTTGATTTATGACACCGTGTATCGAAGGTTTAAATGGATGCGGCCGATGTAGAAGACTTCGTTAGATTCCCCCTCATTTGAGGGAGTTTTGATTATGGGGATGCTCTTCTCTGCAGGCGCAAGCCCCTGCAGTTAAACCGCATCGCAGTAACCACTTTCTCCTTCTCCAGATGGTCACTTAGTGTAGTGTGTGTTTGTTTTGTTTTGGGTTGCCCGTGGATTGTATACGGAGACTAATTTATGTTGTCGCCCATAGGGCGTGGATTAGTCCAAATCCGTATATTCTTGGATTTGGGTTTGGGGTTGGGTTTAAGGATACGTTAGTCTCATTTGAGACTAAGATCAACTTAAATGTTTGTTAAGAATACGTTAGTCTAATTTTAGACTAAGATCAACTTAACGGGATCATTTAGATCCAACAAAAGAGCAATTGAGCTCTATTGTTTGGTTTAGAGACATTGCGGTCCATTACCAGTTTAAGGACATAGTGGTCCAATGTTAGTTTAAGGACATTACGGTCCAGTTTAAAGACATCATAGTCTATAAAGTTTAAGGACATCATAGTCCATGAGTTTAAGGACCCCACAGTCCATGGAACGATTGGTTATTGGGACCCGTCACCTCTTTGAAGATGTTGAAAGATTACAACGACAAATATCAAAGGGGTGAAGAGAAGTACCCTTGAACCAAAGTTGATTGGGAAATCTGTAGTCCAATTTGGGGCTAAGATCAATAAATTAGATTATGAGCACATGTGCTCTGTTGAATCTGAGTTGAAGACTTATGGCCAACTTGGGCTAAGTCCAATTAAGTTTAAAATGTTGGACCTTTGTTTGGACTGTTGAACATTTGTTTGGGCTCGGCCCCCCATTATTTAGCAATGCTAAGCATGGGTCTGGGTTCTGACCATATTTTGTCTTTTATTGAGTGCTGAGAACTCATATACCATATGATATGATCAATCTTGGAAGACAAGGGTGTATTTGAGGCTCGGTCAAAAGGGGAGTCTTGCCTCTGGAAGATTTAGCCAATTTAGACTAAGACTGGTTTGAAAATAATGTTAAACACTAGCACATATCTGGCGGTCACGTGTTCCCACGTGATGCATTTAAAATAGTGTTAAACACTAGGGATGAACTGCTTAAAATAGTGTTAAACACTAGAAAAATGAGGCGCTCACGTGAGAACACGTGAGGCGCTCTAGGATTGGGCCAAGCTTCATTTATTTTACTCTCAAAATCTGCAAATAAGTGTTAAAATATTTAGTCTTTGTAATCATCACGTGTGGACATGTGATAGTGCCCATGTATTGGGTATTAATTCCTTTGTTTTCCCTCATTTTCCCTTTTAAAAAGGTGTTTGTCAGGGGTCACGTGGGGACACGTGAGGCACTATAAATTAGTACTGCCTTTAGATTTGTTCCCTTTTGTTTTGAGGGTCACGTGTGAGCACGTGAGGCATTGCCCCCAAGTTTTTCTTTCTCATCTTGAGGGGTCTATTTAAGGGTCACGCGGAGGCACGTGACCATATCTCATTCATTCTTTTCTGATCATTGAAGGGAGGGTCACGTGTTGCCACGTGATCAGGTTTACGTGCATGGAGAGTTTAAGTCCCTTGTTTGAGAATTAAATTATTTGGTAGGGTTAAACCCTAATTTTGTTTTAGAGGAATTAAATTCCTATGTATATGGAAGAATTACATTCTTTAAACCCAACTCTCCCTCTAAGTTTTGGATCTGCATGGCAGAATCTCCTCGATGAGAATTAAATTCTCAACTTATGGAGAGATCTTATTTCTGTGGATCTTCAACTATGAAGAAGAACTAAGTTCTTGTTTTAAGGGTTAAACCCTGTCTCTGTTGGAGGAATTAAATTCCTAAGTATTTGGAGGAATTAAATTCCTAAATATTTGGAAGAATTAAATTCTTCAAACTCAATTCTCCCTCTAAGTTTTGGATCTGTATGACAGAATCTTCCCGATAAGAATTAAATTCTCAACTTACGGGGAGATCTGCTTCTGCAGATCTTCAACCCAAGAAAGAACTAAGTTCTTATTCAGAAGAGATAAACTCTTAGTTTGAGAATTAAATTCTCTTTTTTGTTTTGTGGAGCTTATGATCCCTTTCCCTTTCTCACCTAGGGTTTCTTTCTCTTTTGAGGAAATCTTCTTTTCTCTCTGGAGAATTAAATTCTCTTCTTTTTTTATCTCTCTGTATATCTCTTTTTTTGTTCTCTGTTGGCTCTTATTTATAGGAGGAAGAAAAGAATCAGTTTGTTTAGTTAATCTTTCATTGAAAGTTTTTAATTGATTTTGTAACCAACATTATCTTTTAGATCACTCAGTGAATTTTATTCACCATTGGATTTTTAATCCAAAAGATATTTGTTATTTATTCCTGGCAAATTTCAGGGAAATCTTTCCTTGTATAGAGTTTTTCTATAAATTAGTGATTGGATTTTTAATCCAACGGTGCTCCACTTTACAGAGCACAATCTTTTTTGTTTGGAAAGATTTCGAGAAATATTTTTCCAGTTAGGGTTCTCGATTCCCTCTTAATTAGAATTTAATTCTATTAGTTCAGAAAGCTTAAGAGCCTGTCATGTGACCTTCTGATTGACCATTTAATTAGAATTTAATTCTATTATTTCAAAAATCTTAGGATCCCATCATGTGTTGACACGTGAACCCCTGATTAAGCATTTTAACCAGAATTTAATTCTGTTGTTTTAAAAAGCTCTAGAATTATCACGTGTCAACACGTGATGCCCCATTGGGGTTTTTCCATGTTGTTTTATTATACCTTTTTCAGTGGGTTTAAATACCCACCACGTGTGGGCACGTGACCCTATTTGAAGTTGTGTATCTCAGCGCCTATAACTTTGCCCATAGAAGGTCACATGTCCCCACGTGATGCCCGATCACGTGTGGACACGTGATGCTTCTCTTGCGTATTTCTTTGCTGCTTTATTCAGTTCCCATGATGGAAAAAATACCCCCACAGCGTTGTTCTCACGTATTTACACGTGAGTGCAACGCTGTCATCTTTTGTGGCCATTGGATCTGCCTAAAGAAATGGGTAGATGAACCGTTTCCCATCACATCCTATAAATGCAGGGGTCTCTTCAGAAGCGCTTCCACTCTTTCATCTTCTTCCTTGCTTGTTCTTTTGAGAATTTAATTCTCTTCCTCAGAGCTCAGTTCTCTGTTCCAAAAATTTTCAGAGTTTAACTCTGTCAACAAAAGATTTCCTTTTTCAGGTAAGGATCTTGAACGGCCGAGGAACTTCTTGTAGAAATTTTCTTTGGATTTTAAATCCACACCAAGGGTTTTTCCCTTTAACAAAAACCCATCTTTCTGATCTTTAAGAGTGCACAATCTCTGGGTAGCAAACCCCATGGTTAGGCATTTTTCTGATCTTAGGGGTTTGATGACGGCCTCTGTTTCTCTATGGAATTTAATTCCATTTCCAAGAGCTTAGCTCTGCCAATTTTCTGGGAATTTAATTCCTCTAAAGAACTTAGTTCTTCACAGAGAACTTCTTGGGATTTTCTTGCCCTGAGTTGTTCTTTGCAAAAAATGTTTCCAGAGAATTCATTCATGATTTGCATAGGGTTCTGCAGTGGGTTTTCTCCTCAGGGAATGTGTAGAGTTGTTTGAAATCCACTGTTCATTTATTGAGAATCTCCCTTTTGTTCTTATAATGATTACCCTGCCTCATCATTAGTGAGCCGCCATCTTGATTTTGTGGGGCCCATGTGTTTTGTAACCAATGGTCCCATAAAATAAATTGTTTGTCGCTTTCTTCCATTGTCCTTTTATATATATATATATTTATAAATATATATACACGTGTGGGCTTCATTAACAGTTTTCTTTCCTTTGTTTATGGAACAATGACTTCTCTTCCATACTTCCCTTTCACCCGCTCAGAGGCTGTCTTTCCTCAATCACCGTCTGACGAAGAGGTGATGGTAATGATTAGGGCTCATGACCCAGATTGTTCCAACTTGCTTTTATGGGGGACCTGGTATGGGCATATCATTCGGGGCCACCGCAGCTTTCTTTGCGAGATACCAACAGAGCCCACCTACCCATTTTTGCCGATGGAGTGTCCACGGACCGCCTTTGCTGTGGAGATGTTGAATTGGACCCCTACGGGACGGCTTGAGCCGTCGATAACTGGGATTCCAAACCACTCTATGCCAGCTATAGACATCTTAGGGTGTCGTATCTTCTAAGGTGAAGCCCAGCCCTGGGGACAGGTTTACAAAATAAGGCTTACTCCTCGACATCCCACGGGCTACCTTCTCTGGGCTCGTTATATACTGTTTGCCCATTGTGTGTGACTGCAGAGGGTCAGGCTCTATCAGGTGGTGTACGCGTCTCTCTTCCACTATCAGTCCCCCCATGTCTGGTGGGTTAAGGCTTTCCTAAATCAATGGAATCTTCCCACCAACACCTTTTTGCTAGGGGACCGCGAAGTTTCAATTTCTCTGGAGGAGTTTCGCAAGATCTCGGGGTTGCCGATCAGGGGGACGCTCTATAAAGAACTGCTGCTTTCTGATGAGTATGTTTTCAAAGCTGAGCCTGCTATGATTGACGGCTTGTCGACTGAAAATGTCGTCTGCCACAAGCACCCAAGTCTAATCAAAGCTCTGGGCATTTTTAAGAATCTGTTCACAGAGTCAGAAGAACAGGGAGTCACTTTCAAAAGCTTTATTGCCTGTTTCCTTCGCGGAGACATTTTATCAAAGACGGCTTCAATGTTCGCGAATATCAACGACCCCTTCGGGTTCGATCTAAATAAGCTACCGGCTAGAGAAGAGGATTTGTCGTAGTTCTATATTCCAATCCTATCGGCTGTACTTTTCGAGTCGATCGTAGCTCCTGGCATAGATGAAGAGACTTTCTTCGTGGGTTTTATCAGTGTTTGGCTCAGCTGGGTCGTCATTCCCACGCACCGTCGATTCATGAGAACCTCGGTCAATTACCCCGCCCATCGCATTGCCGAAGGGACGCGACTAGCCGTGGGCATTGCGGGGCTAGCGCATCTGTATCATGGGCTAAGCACTGCAGCCAATACCTCAATGCCAGGCGTGAATGTGATGAGTTTCTCTCTTCATTACTTTACGTCATGGATTGAGATGCACGTGCTAGGGGCATTTGCCGCGCATCAGCGACCCAGATTTTATGATGCCTACACTTTTTCGCGGCTCATGAGGTTGGTGGACGCTTCTGCTCCTGATCCGACTCAGTCCGGAGCTATTCGTGTGCTGCTTAATCCCTATTCTAATATGGGCGGGATGGTATTTAACGATCGAGTCCTCTCTGCTCCTTCAGGACCGATTCAACAGCTTTTTGACTCGTCGAAAGAGGGAGCACCCTCCCTGAAGCCTAGGGAAGCCATGCACTTATATTCGATCAGACTGGGTTATCTGGTGTTTCGTCGAAATAGTGCGGCCCTTTTTATGCGGTACAACCCACACCGCTTTGCTCAGCAACTGGGATATGACCAGGGTGTCCCCTTTGAAGCGTTTACAGTGGAGCCCAGCCCGTTGTCGGAAGTTGTTCGTGACGTTGCTCATCACTTCATGCAGCTGAACACCGACTCTCGCTTCGTGATTCCTGAGGCTTCCTACATTCCTCGATGTGTGGGGGCTTTCACGGGTTGCTACCTCCACCGAGTCATTCCCATTATTGCTGAGGAGAGGAGGATGCTCCTTGGATACAGGGCTCCCACTCCGATCCAGGCTACGGGAGTCCCGTCGTGACCACGGGCAATGGTTCGCCCTCCCCTGAGAGATACTGGTGCCGCGCTTATTTCTGAAACGGAGGGAGTGGATCTAACTCCCACAGCTGGTATGCCGCTACGCACTAGAGCTCAAGCAAGGGCCAATAAGGCGCCAGTAGCAGTATCATCAGCTGTGGCGTCAGCAATGGCAGTGTCGTCATCGATAGTACCGCCGAGTGAGGATATTGAAGGCGAAGTGGGTCAACGTCGCACTAAAGCAACGAGGGGAAAGAAGCGATCGTCTTCTAGTATTAGTTCTGGGTCCAAGAGGCGAAAGAAGACGGTCACCAATCTACTCGAATTTTTTGTGGAATCAGAGCCTATCTTTCAAGATGAGCCACTAGCTATGCAAGAGTCAGATGGTGGCCTTCTTTTTCCGGGTTCTTCTGCCAAGGAAGCCGCACAATTGGCTGAGGCTATAAGGCACTCCCAGGATGAGACTGAAAATATAAGGGTCCCGAAGAGGCCTTATCCTGCCATCATCTTCTACGAAGATCCTCTATCGATACGGCGGATATTTATAGGTCCTTTGAAAGAGGGAGGGGAGATAGCCTTTAAGCAACCTATCTCGGCCGACGCCGAAGATGCGCTGTCATTGTGGACTGGTGGCCACGAGTCTACCCTCGCACCCCGGCGAGCATGAATTCTTGAGAAGGAACGTCGGCTTGAAAAAGCCATACTAGAAGCTCCTTTGTGCATTGGTATACTTATATATCTTTTTGTAGTATTTTGCACTGCTCATATACATATATATATCCTTATCTTCGTGAAAACTTTGTAGGGACTTCGACAATGGTAGGGGATCTGAGTTCAAGTCTTGCCTTGACTATGGACTCTGTAAATATCCCCGATGAGACACTAGTAAGTATGGAGGGGGTCGATACAACTGTTGTTCCTGCCACGAAGCTCCCATCTATGATTTTTGTTCCCCCGGTGCTTGCTCTCCCGGAAGAGGCATCTTCATTGGCCGCGGAATCAATGGATCTTTCTGGGGACGGCCCGGAGATTATGGGACAGGTAGTCGAGACTACCGTCCTTTCATTGGAGCCTGCAGCGATGGCCACTGCTCCTCAATTGGAAGTTTTTATAACGGCCTATGTCCCCGATGATATGCCTGGGGGCATGGAGGTGGCCGCCGAAGCTGCTATCCCTCCAGTTCAAAGAGGGAGGAGCATTGAAGGTAGCCTTCTATAGTTTATTTTAATAATCTCTCCATTATCTGAACCTTTCTGTCTTTTCAGAATTGCACGGGTTGACGGCGTCTATCGCTGATCTGTCTCCCAGAAAATCCTTTCAGTGTTTTCTAGAGATGGCCGCTCCGCAGGCGATATCCCCTCAACGCATCGTCCTCTCTTCCGGGCAAGGTTAGCGTTATTTGCCTTTTCCTCACGGTATTATTATTATTTCATATAATAATACCGATGTCTTCTACAGTTCTGAAAGCCGATGACGAAGTTGAGATTCTTGACGGGCATGGGGATCCTTCAAACCCTTCTTGCATGACTGTGGGTAAGTAAAGTTCTGACGTTGTTCCATCTGCTTTTTGCTTGCAAGTCTCGCTGATTTTTTTATAAATCTTAATAGCTTTTCCAGTTCTTACCACGCTGGAATCTCGCATCGTCATGCCACCCGGCCCCTATGCTCTACGTGCCTCAGAACGGATGGCAAAGCTAAGCCTTCAATCTTTGTCAGCTCTGATCGAAGACCTTCGTGCTGGTAGCTTGATCACGGCCGAACAATTTGCCGCCGAAACCAACAGTTCTCTCCCCTTTCTTGCTACTTACCATAGCGAAACATTGGTGCAAGATTGGGTTGAGTTTTGTCGTCGGGTGGAGGCTTGCTTACATAGCCTTGAGTGCTCACGTCTTCCTTCAGAGGTTGTGGCTGCAACGGCGAGCTTGCGGGGGCTAATCGAACGGTGCGCCGCAAATATGCTGTCATGCGAGAAGAGGGTAAGCCGAAAATTTTCAGAGAGGAAGCTGGCTTCAACTGCGCCGGGGAACTTCAAGCTAATCTTACGGCCAAGACCACTCGTGCGTATGAACTTTGGCGAGTGCTTCAAGAAGCTATCGGTGAGGTGGTAGCCATTGATAAAGCCGTCATTTTCACTCGCGAAATGGTCGAAGCTCATAAAGTTACCGAAAAAGGAGCTTGAAAGTCGGATTGCCTCGTACCAAGCCCAACAGTCTCAAGCGGAGGCTCGTCTCTTAGCGATAATGAATCATGAAGCCGAGGCCCAGCGGAAAAAGGATGAACTGACAATTCTGTTAAATCTTCCCCCGGCTTGAAGAATTGTATATTTTTTTATTCTTCTTTTGTACATACTCTTGAATGAAGGTATTTTTTGATTCTTTCATAAATTGTACTTTGTATTCATTTTGATTCATGAATAAAAGACATATTTTGCTTAATGGTGGTGTGTCCTTTTTAGTAAATGTATTTTGTGGATAATCTATTTTGATTTCATTGTAGGACAGCGATGGCTTATGAGTCAGGTTCAGATCTGCCTCCTAAGGCTTTCCAACTTTATGAGCCCCCCATAAATGTATTTTTCCTTACGAGTCGTGAGGATCTCATAAGTGTAATTTCTTCTTAGGAATCGTGAGGATTCCTAAGTGTGTTCTTCTTTTGAGAGTCGTAAGGATCTCAGAAGAGAATTTTCTTTCTTACGAGTCGAGAGGACCCGTAAGTGATTGTTTCCTTTCTTATCGGAGAATGTGGCCTATAGAAAATCTATCTTGACCTCTCTATGAGGCAATGATGGCTTGGGAGACAGGATTAGAATCTGCCACCTAAGACTTTTCAACTTTATGAGCCGTGAGGGTCTCATAAAGAATTTTCTCCCTACCGGTCAAGAGGATCCCATAGGTGTATCTTCTCCTTAGGAATCATGAGGATTCCTAAGTGCGTTTTCTCTTGAGAGTCGTAGAATTTTCTTCCTTACAAGTTGAGAGGACCCGTAAGTGATTGATGAGTTGACTTGCTCCTGAATCAAAGAATTGCTTTGACGGGAAAGTCGAGGGTTGACTTTATCCGCATTTCACCGAGTCAGGAGTTTCTCTGGCCATTTCCCATGGGGTCAAGATTGATATTTTCCGTGTTCCACGAGACCGGGATTTGCTCTGGGCGTTTCCCACGGGGTCAGGATTGACATTAGCCGTGTTCCACAGGACCAGGATCCGCTCTGGACGCTTCCCACGGGGTCAGGATTGACATTAGCCGTGTTTCACGGGACCAGGAGGTGCGATGAGCGTTTCCAACGGGGTCAGGATTGACATTAGCTGTGTTCCACGGGACCAGGATTTGCTCTGGGCGCTTCCCACGGGGTCAGGATTGACATTAGCCGTGTTCCACGAGACCAGGATTTGCTCTGGGTGTTTCCCACGGGGTCAGGATTGACATTAGCCGTGTTCCACGGGACCAGGATTTGCTCTGGATGCTTCCCACGGGGTCAGGATTGACATAAGCCGTGCTCTACGAGACCAGGATTGGCTCTGGGCGTTTCCCATGTGGTCAGGATTAACATTAGCTATGTTCTACGGGACCAGAATTTTCTCTGGGCGCTTCCCACGAGGTCAGGATTGACATTAGCCGTGTTCCACTGGACAAGGATTTGCTCTGGTCGCTTCCCACAGGGTCAGGATTGACATTAGCCGTGTTCCATGGGACCAGAATTTGCTCTTGGCGCTTCCCATGGGGTCAGGATTGACATTAGCTGTGTTCCACAGGACCAGGATTTGGTCTGGGCGCTTCCCACGGGGTCAGGATTGACATTAACCATGCTCTACAGGACCGGGATTTACTCTAGGCGCTTCCCACGGGGTCAGGATTGACATTAGCCGTGTTCTACGGGACCAGGAGGGGTTGACTCTCGGTTGTCTGTGCACCGCCGAGTCATGGAACTGGGAACTTTGTCGCGGCTCCGATTTGCTGATGTTGCGTCTGTTGTAATGAGACGAATGTTGAGATAATCTCTAGGTTGTCTGTAAACCGTAGAGTCTTGGAACTAGGGACTTTGCCATGGCTCCGTGGTTGATCGTCGTGTCTAAATTTTGCTGGAATGAGGAGGAACGCTGTTGTGGGTCTCTAGGCCGTAGATGTGGCCGTCGAGATTTGGCATCTTTTTCTGATGGAGACTGGTGGGAAGGCATGGTTCCCTCTTTGTTTGTGCCCCTAGATTTTTTATAGGGATCGATGTGATCTCACCTGTAGGGAAAAAAGTTTCATTTTATATATTTTTTCTTTCCGCGATACTCTATCATTTCAGCTTTTATATCGTGAAAGTCGCGATTGCCTAATCATTTAGTTTTTTTTCGCGGTGCCCAATCATTTCGACTATTTGTTTTATTTACTCGCTGCTTTTTATTGCGAGTTGCCCAACTATTTCGGCTATTTTGTATGCATATATTTTTACTTGCTGATTTCGTTGCAAGTTGTCCTATCATTTTGGCTATTTCATATGCATTTGTGGCTCGCTGACTTTTCGCTGCGAGTTTGGGATTTGACACCGATTTCGGCATCAGCATCGTTACAACTGGGATATCGCCATGAGAGAATCATCATTTACCTCTGTCGATGTCGAACAAAGGTGGCTTAGCGAATAGGGTTAGGATCCTATCGACTAAGGCTTTTAACTTCATGAGCCGTAAGGGTCTCATGAAGGTATTTCTCCCTACAAGTCGTGAAGATCTCGTAAGGGCGTTTTCTCCTTAGGAATCGTGAGGATTTCTAAGTGTGTGTTCTCTTATAAGTCGTAAGGATCTTACAAGAGTGTTTTCTCCTTATAAGTCGAGAGGACTTATAAGGGCTGTCCAATGTGTAAACATATCCCTAGTCGTGGGTGGGACTTTGTTAGGGAAATGTTTATTCGTGCCCGTGGATTGTATACGAGGGTCAATATTGAACCGCTTGTAGGGCAACACTGGAGGTTGTGATGGCATAAGAACGGGTTCAGATCCCTGTAGCTTAAGGATTTTGAATCCTATGAGCCGTGAGGGTCTCAAAAAGGAATTCTCCTTATGAGTCGTGAGGATCTCGTAAGTGTAATTTCTCCTTAGGAATCGTGGGGATCCCTAAGTGTGTTTCTCCCTTGTGAGTCGTAAGGATCTCACGCGGGTAGTTTCTCCTAACAAGATCGAGAGGGCCTTGCAAGTGTCTTTAAACGAGATTGCGCCCTTTCTGGTTTTCACAAAACTCGCCGGTAGCCCTGCTGTTTTTACTCACGGAGCCCTTTCGGGTTTTCATCGGTGCCCATTTTTCTTATAGACATACCGTTTTCTTTTATTTATTTATTTATTTATTTTTATTTATTTATTTTTGTGTCAGCCTTGGGATGTTGCGGTCCGTAGTAGTTTATCGACGTCTTGGTCAACAGCCAGTTTTAGGACATAGTAGTCCATCATTATTTTAAGGACGTTTCGGTCCGTAGCCGGTTACTACTTATAGAGTTTGGATTTAGGAAGATAGCGAGCGAACATAGGCATCGTCATCTATCGTTGACCTAGGCCGTAACTCGTCAGGCGTAGTATTTTTTCAGGAAGCGACCGTTTATTGGCCTGAAAGGTCTTTCACCATACATGTCCATAAGTAGATAGGCTCCACCCTGGTAAACTTTGTCTATGATATACGGGCCTTCATAGTTCGGCTCGAATTTCCCACGCTTGGCACGATTGGGGATCATAGGTATTTTGACCACTAGCACGAGTTCGTCATGGCGGAATGTTCTCGGCCTAGTCAATTTTTCATATGAGCGCGTCATCTTTGCTTTATAAGCCTCCATGTTTTACTGCGCCATGAGCCGAGTTTCGTCGAGGGCCTCAAGTTCCTCAAGCCGAAGATGAGTATTTTCTTCGTCTGTTAGCTCGTAGTGAACCACCACTCGTAGAGAGGGTAACTCTATCTCGAGGGGGAGTACCGCTTCTGTGCCGAATACTAATGTATACGACATTGTGTTCGTGGATGTTTTGAATGTAGTTCGATACGCCCAGAGAGCTTCATCCAGTCTCTCATGCCAGTCCCTCTTATTTTGAGACACCGTCTTTTTCACGATCTTCATCAAGGTCTTGTTGAAAGCCTCAGCCAGACCGTTAGCTCGGGGATTATAGACCGAAGAGTATCTTCAGTCTATGTTATGCTGTTGTGCGAAGCGGCTGACCTTGTGGCTTCTATAGGCTGGCCCGTTATCGGAGATAATCCGTCGCGGAGTGCCGAACCAATAAATGACATGTGTTTTGAAGAAATGGAGGATATTCTCCGTCTTCACTTCCCTCAGCGGTACTGCTTCTGCCCATTTGGAGAAGTAATCAGTTGTTGCCAAAATGAATCGATGTCCTCTGGACGATGCTGGTTCGATGGGCCCGATTATGTCAGTTCCCCACATTTCGAATGGCCAGCTAGCCACCGTTGGATGTAGTGGATTTGGATGCTGATGGATAAAGTCCCTGTGAATATGGCATGAGTGGCACTGCTTTGCGTATTCTAGGCAGCCTTGGATCATCGTGGGCCAATAATAGCCCATCCTTTTGATCTTTAGTTTCATCTTTGGCCCGGCTTGGTGAGAACCGCAGAGTCCGTCGTGAGTTTCTTGGACGACTCTCCTTGCCTCTTCCGGCCCCAGGCATCTTAGCCATAGAGAGTCAAATGATCTCTTGTACAGAGTATCATTGACGAAGGCGAAAGACAGAGCTCGTTTCATGAGCTGATGTCTTGAGGATGCATCTTCAGGCGTTCGACGGGATTTGAAGTAGTCTATAAAGACTTCTCTCCAATCCTTAGCCTTTTCCTGGTCTTTTATTTGTAGGGCTGTTTGTTCAGTAGCTCCCTTTTCTTTGGGTGACTCCGGAGATATTTCTGCCGGCGTAAGAATCCGACGGCTTTGCACAACGATCTTCACGTCATCGAGGTTCTCGTCGGCCAGATCTTTAGCGAGTTTGTCCAATGCATCCGCTTTGCTATTTTCCGCACGCGGTATACTTTCCAGGGCGTAGGCAGAGATTTAAGTCAGCAATTGTTGTACTCTCTCGTCGTACTTTACCAACTCCGGTTTGCACGTCTGATAGTCGCCGTTTACTTGACTAATGACCAGCTGGGAGTCTCCATATATGAGGAGGCTTTCAATTCCCATATTGACAGCGATCTCAAGACCTGCTATTAAAGCTTTATATTCGGCTTCATTGTTTGTCCTCGGCTCTGTTAAGGAGAAGGCAAAGCGCATTATCCCTCCTTATGGAGTCACGAAGATGAGGCCTACCCCGGATTTTATTATGGGGGTGATGTGCTTTCGCTTCTTCATGGAAGATGCCCCGTCGAAGTAAAGTTCCCACCGGGTATCATTCTCTCTTCTCTCCCCGTCGATCGTGTCAAACGCGTGCTCGTCGGGCAATTTGCAGTTCAAAGGAGAGTCGGCAGGTATCAGATGTTCAGCAAGGAAGTCGGCGATGGCCTGGCCTTTCACTGCCTTGTGGGGTCGGTATATCACTGAGAATTCCATTAAGAGTAGGGCCCATTTAGCGAGCCGTCCCGTTAATATGGCCTTTGACATCAAATATTTGAGAGGATCCACCGTTGATATGAGATGGACCTCATGTGCCAACGCATAGTGTCTGAGCTTCGTTATTGTTAAGATCAACGCCAAGCAGTGCTTTTCAATGGGGGAGTAATTGTTTTCTTCCCCCAGGAGAACTCGACTCAAATAGTAGAGGGCTTTCTCCTTCCCTTGGTCATTCTCTTGTGCCCACAGCACGCCTAAGGAACCTTCGAGGGCAGTTGTATACAGAATGAGGGGCTTTCCCTTAATGGAGTGGTCAGCACCGGAGGATTCTGTAGGTATTGATTGATTTCGTCCAGTGCACCTTGGCATTTGCGATCCTAGACGAACAAGGTTCCCTTCTTCATTAGATGACTGTAAGGACGACACTTGCCGGAGAGATTAGCTATAAATCGCTGGATATACGCGACCTTTCCTTGGAGAGACTGCAGTTGCTTGAGAGTCCTTGGCGGAGGCATTTCCATGATCATCTTGATCTTCGACGAGTCTATCTCGATGCCTCGGTGTCGGACGACGAATCCTAGGAACTTGTCCGAGGAAACTCCGAACGCGCATTTCAGAGGGTTCATCTTCAAGTTGTATTTCCGAAGGCGCTAAAACACGATCTTTAGCTGCTCTAAATATTTCTCGTATGATTTGCTTTTAACTACGAGGTCGTCAATATAGCATTCGACGATTTCATGTATGAGGTCATCAAAAATCATCGTCATGGCCCTCTGATAGGTGGCACCGGCGTTCTTTAGACTGAAAGGCATCACTTTATAGTAGAATATGCCCAAAGGGGTCCGGAAAGCGGTATGCTTCTGGTCCTCGGGATGCATCTTTATCTGATTGTATCCTGATGAGCCGTCCATGAAGGAGAAAACTTCATGAGTGGACGTATTATCTATCATCAGCTCGGTGACCGGTACTGGAAAGTCGTCCTTCGGGCAAGCTTTGTTGAGATCCCGAAAGTCCACACATATGCGCACCGTCCTATTTTTCTTCATCACTGGTACGATGTTGGCGATCTAGTCAGGATATTGAACCTCTTGGATGAAACCGGATTCGATTAGCTTCTTGACCTTGGCGTTAATGCTCATCTCAAGCTCGAGCCGCATTCTTCTCAGTGCTTGTTTGATCGGCTTGATGTTTGGAGAAATTGCCAATCTGTGTACGGCTATTTCTGGATCTAGTCCCGGCATCTCGGAATAGTTCCATACGAAGCAATCTTTATACTTCATGAGCACATCTTTAAGTGCAGCCTCCTTTTCTTCAGACAACGGTTCATTGACGAACGTCGGCCATGGGTCGTTTGCCGTTCCCAAGTCGATTTTTCTGAGGTCATCCGCAGTAGTATGTATCCCATCTTCCAGCTCTTTTGGCGCCGGTGGAAATTCTGAGATCAACTCATCTTCATTTTTTTCGAAGCACCAAGAAAGGTCATCTATATTCTCGGGTTCTTCTTCTGACAGCGTTATCACGTGACAGGTACGAGATCGCTTCCAAGACCGATATTGATCTCGTTCTACTCTCGCTATACACGTTGCTTTCGGTTCATGCTTCTGTGGCGGGGTTATCCTCCAACTACTGGATAGAGCGAACCTGCCTTGTTGGTATTGGTCTTCAACCCAGTTCTTGAAGGTGAAGCAGTCTTCGAGAGGATGTCCTATTGCTCGGTGATAGGAGCAATAGTCTGGGTGAGAGACCTCGTTTGCTTGCTCGAGGTGCTTGGACTCCGGGAGTGTTATCATCTGATATTTTATGACAAGATTGAATATCTTCTTTGTCTTGTCTTAGGAAAAAGAATATGCTCGACCCATCTTCTTTATAAGAGACGGATCCCGGCTGCTCGATTCTCGATCGCGTGGCTTCTTAGACCCGCTACGCTACTGTCGAACATTTTTTTTCCGTTCTTTGATATTTTTTTCCTTTGCACCGGGTCTTTTGTATGACGGGATGGTGACGAAGAGCATTGTCATTCTCTATGGCCTGCTGAAGGAGGCGCTGCGTCCTGGCGTTCTTGTAAATGGTCATTTTGCGGCTATGGTCATCCCGGACCTTTTGACCCGCTTCCCTTATTAGCTTGTCTATCTGTTCTTCAAATGACGGACTTGGCATTTTGATGGCGAGACTTCGTTTTGGTTCAAGGTTAGCGTCTTTTAATAGAACACCTCCTTCTTCGTCAAAGTCATGTATAACGTAGCAGTCATGGAATCGTTCCCGTTTCTTGGATTGAACATATCCAAGCCCGATCGTTTCCTTTCTCCCGTTGGGCAATTTTCGCTGAGTTCCGGGGACGTCCCAGATCCTGTTGTAGAACTGAGCTTGTCGAGCAGTCTGTTTGAAGGGTACGCCTTGGCGCCTCAACAACCTTTTTAATCCTTTTGTGTAGTATCTGGGCAGACGGATGGGCTGGAGCTTGTCAAGTGCAGAATCGGCACCATGCCAAATTTCTTTCTCCACTTTGGTTTCCGCTGATCAATAAAAGAGGATCGCCTTTTCATCTTTTCGCCTAGGAGGGACGTAGAATGTCTGCAGTTCTTGCACACTATAGGTACCAAGCGCGTCGAGCTCTTTGTAATGTTCTTGCGGAACCATGATGATTTGCAAACTCTGATCATCTCCAGCGAAGGCTTGTATCGATGGTCGTACAGAAAATACGGCATTGACCTCATCTTCCGAGTCGCTGCCGAAGATCAACATAGGGGTGGGCGGTCTCGACTTGTTGCATTGGGGCTGCCCTGAATAGACTATCTCTTCTTCCTCCTCGGTATTACACCCGAAGACTGGAATGGTGGTGATAGCTTTTTGTTTTTCCGCTGGTTTATGGCATCTCTCCGTGTCCTCAAAGTCTGGTAAGAAGTACTTTGCATCTTCGTACTTTCGGACTTCGTTCACGGAGAATGGGTTTAGTTCCCCTGTCATGGTATACTCGAGACCATCCTTGAAATACTTCATACACCGATATTGTGTAGAAGGGATGATGTTGTACTCGTGTAACCAAGGCCTGCCGAGCAAAGCATTGTAACATGTCTTAGCGTCAATGACGTGAAATTTGATGTCCGTGACGAGCAGCCCAAAGCGTAACGTCAATATCACAGACCCGAGCATCCATGATGACTGGGAGTCGAACCCGGAGATGGTGATTTTATCACGAGCGAGGTGCTGAACGCTCATGCAGATTTCCTTCAACACTCTTACATTGAAGAGATTTACGGAGGGCCCATTGTCAACCAGGATCTTGCATATCTTAATATCATGACAGTATCCAGAGACATAAAGGGGACGGTTACGCTCGCATGTCCCGAGGAGGAGATCTTCATCGCCGAAGGTGATATCGGCTGTGTGAACTTCTTCTAGCTCATCCTTCATCTTTTCTTCGGTGAGGAAAGCTTGGAACTGCTCGGGCTCTTGTAGTGCCTTAATCAAAGAATCTCTCACCTCTTTGGATAGCAGAAGGGCGTCTAGAATGCTTAGCTGTGAGGGTATCTTTCTCAGGTGTGCCAGAACTTTGTAATCCACCTTGTTTTTCTTGGGCGGATCCTTGGTTGTCAGTTCTTCGACGGCTTGGTCTTCGAGGGTGATATCCTCAGGGACCTTTTCTTTTCCCTTATCCTTTTTGTTCGACCCCTTATTTACGGGTCCGAGATTCTTTTCAAGTAATGTGCGATTGTGCAGCTGAATGTTTTCGCAGCTCTTCGGTTCTTCCTCTTTTCCTGAGGTGGATTCTTTGAAGAGAGGACCAAGAGCCATTTCTTCTTCAGAATCACTCCCGAAGGTGAGAACTTGCGATCCCCTACTATCAACCATATGACAGTTGCCGGCAGCTCTTCCACGTTCATCTGTCGCATTTTTCCGCTGTCGACGAGCTTCACGCTTCATCCTCTTGAAGTGCTATTGTGAGCGACATACCCTTGCCACCAATTTCTAAAGGCGTTGCATTCTTCAGTAGGGTGAGCAATCCTCTGATGATATAAATAGTAATTAGAATGCGCATCCTCTTCATTAAGGTGTATTTCATCAGAAGTGTTTCCTTCGGAGGGTGGCAGCTTCATTCCCATCGATATGGCTTTGGCGAACCTTTTCCTCATCTTGAACCTGATTTTATTTGCGGTGGATGTACTTTGATCTGGTGGGAGTGCTTCAACCCTTTCATCCAGTCGCTGGCGTTTGGCCTTTTCAAATATGGCCATCTCGTGCTCTCGATCAGCTTTGCTTTTCAGAAGAGCTTCATTCAGGAATGCGTCAATCATTTCGTCTGGTGGTCCTAGAAGTTCCGGCTCAGGATCTGCCCCCAGTTTATCTGCGTCTAGAGCTTCTTCACCGTTTATTAACAAGTGAGAGATCACATGGCAGCTTTCCACATAATCCTCAGGTTCATCCGACGAGTCTTCTCCATTGTCATCATCTCCGTCCTCAAGGACGTGGCTGAGAAATTCTTGGAGTGTGACCGGAGTCCATGCTTTCTGATTATATTCTTCCGGCTCGTCGATATGTTTTTGCAGGTTTGTGCGCTTATCATTAGGTTTCACGGGCTTTTTGGTTTTCTTCTTCTTCTTTGAAGATTTAGATGGCTGGGTTTGGGCGATTTGACTATCCCCACCAATTTTTTGAGTCGGGCGTGGCTTCGGCATTCCCTCGATGATCTCGGGTTCTAACCGATTTTTCCATCTGATCGCCGGGCATGTTTGGAGATCCTTCAGCATTCTTTTTATTTTGGTTGAAAAAGAGACCTCCCATAGAGCTTTTTCGACGAAAGAGCATGATGCCCCCGGTATGTCCCCCCTTTTAAGAGCGTGTGGTTGAAGCGGGCTTACTTTCCAATTCTCGGACAGTGCGAATTTTCCCTGTTGGTATTGGTCTTCAATCCAGCCTTTAAAGACAAAGCAATCCTCAATTGGATGGCCTATCGCTTGGTGATAGGGGCAATAATTGGGATTATTAGCCTCATCGGGTTGTAATGGGCATTTTGGATTCGACAAATTAATGAGCCTGTTGCGCACCGCCAGCTCGAACAATCTTCTCGTTTTGTCCTGGGGAAACGAATAAGGGCGCTTTATTTTCTCATTAAAGAATCGCCGTCTCTCTTACAGGAGATCAGTTAGTTTTAGGCCACTGGGATTCTGTTGAGCATTGACGACGAAGGCCGCTTTCCCCTTCCCTTTTTCGTTTCGTGGCTCCGGCTTCGAAGAGGAAGGCCTGCGGCTCATCTGGTCCATTTGGGCCAACTTGTCAATCAAGGCCTGGAAAGTGGTCGGCTTAAAAAATATCATGAATTGTGAAATGGTCGCCTGAGGGTCAAGAGTCCCCACGAACATGCCTACCGCAGGCGCTTCTTCAATGTGCTGCTCACACTTTGACCATAAATTCCTCCACCGTATTGCATACTGAACCCATGTTTCTCCAGGCTTCACCCTAGCATTGATCAATGTCGTGATTAGGGTGCGTTCGCTAGCACTTGCGAAATGCTGGGTGAATAGCAACTCCATCTCTGCAAATGTCTTGACAGAGTCATTTGGGAGTTCGGAATACCACTCGAATGCTGTCTTCGCCAAGCTGCCGACGAATTGGCGAAGCAGTAGCTTATCATCCCCTCCAGTGTTGCTGCAGAGAGCCCTGAACTGAGCGACATGTTGATGGGGATTGCCTGTCCCCTTGTATACATGGAATTTGGGAATCATATATCCTGGCGGGTACTTTATTTGATCGTACCAACCCGGATAGGGCCGTCCAGTTCTGACAACTTGGCCAACCGCTTCATTTGCTTGATGAGCCCGTATTTGTTGAGCTATATAATCATCGAGTGTGGCTTTAGAGATGGTCTCCTCCTTGGCTGCTGACAGAGCCGACAGAGGATTTGATGTCTCTCCTCTATCATCTTCAATTATTACTGGACGGTCTTCGGCTGGAGGGTCCGGCTGGATCATCATGCCCACCATATCTTGGAATAGAAGGGACATTTGTTTTATATTGGCCGCTTGTTCCGCGGCCTCTTTGTCCTTCTTCTCAAGCATTCTCCGAAGGAATTCAGCATCCGTTTCCTGCTCACGGCGCTGTTCCGAGGATGTCTCTGGGCTTGCTTTTAGTCCCGTAAGTGCGGCCATAGCTGTTAGCATTTCTTGGAGGTTTTGTTGTTGTTGCTCCTGAGCCTTAGTCACTGATCGCATAAGCAGTCGATGACCTATGGAGATACGGCTATCCACTTTTCTAGATGCCATATATATGGTGTGCACCACCATGCCCCCAGACTTGGGGCGTTTAGATTCAGTGTTCTTGCGATTCATCGCAGACTCCGGGATTTTCTCCAACTTTCTCCTCTTGTGAGCGGTCGAGGTTGAGGGGGCCATTGCAGTGGGCACCCAAGTAGCTGTTGCTTTCTGTGGTTTGACAGGGTGGTCCTCTTCTTGCCGAACCTTCATCTTTTTCTATCGGCAGGGATAGTCTTGATCTACCACAGAGTCCTGGACCTGTCGCCAAACTTTATAAATTTTAGAGGACAACCGCTAAGGGGGCTGCTCCAGCTTCGCCTTTGTATCGTTCTCCATTAGTGGAGGAGATCTTTTCAGCACAGCAGTTGGCGAATTCTTGCGCACCCTGTTAAGTAGTTCAAAGCCGTTCCCAGTCGGAAAAGCAGCATCAACTTCCACCATTGGAGCTGGCGGAGTAAGTCCAGAAGGTGAATTGCCTCCAGCTTTTCTCACTCAGCGCCAGTGGCGACGTCGAGCATGTCGTGTGGCTGGGATCACCTCCGCTGTTGGATCAGCTTTTTCATGCCCCCTGTTCTGATGAGAGTCTGCTGTTGGCGCCAGCCTGTCAAAGACAGATGCTCGCTGGGAGGGAATGGCCAATCTTGAAAAGGCCGATTTTTGTGCAGGGGAAACGGCCTTGGTTACTTCACCCGGAGTGGGAGCTGAAATGGCCAGTCTTGTGAAGACCGGCCCCTTAGCCGGAGAAGCCGCCTTGGTGACTTCAAGTGTAAGAATGGCTATCCGCTTCGGGATAACGCCTTCTGGTATTGCGGGCTTCTTCACGGGCCCGTTGGAGCTTTGGCCCAGTCTTCTGAAAACTGAGGCGCTTGGTTTGGGCGACCCATTAAGAAGGTTCGCAGTAACTGCAAGCCGATCAAAGAACGACTTTTTCGAAGCTTCTTGCGATGGTACAGGGGCATTGAAGCTCATCGGTGGGAGCATGGTCCCGAATAATAGCCCAGTGGTGCCTTCAGTAACCTGCTCCATTGGCATCTTGAACAAGGAGGCCTCTTGGGGCTCGTAGGTTACTCCTCCAGACGAGGCGGAACGGGAGTTGCAGTTGCAGCTGGAGCAGTTAGAGGCCATTGATGTTCTTTTTTCTGCACGAGAGAAAAACCAAATCTTAGTACCTCGAACCCAAGGGAAACCATATCAAACCACGATTCGTTCGCGAAACACGACACACGAAGTGTGGAGTGGAAAGAGGAAAATGTCCCATCGGGCGTAGGTTCGTCTTGCCTGAATTTTGGGGCAGATGCTATTTGGTGCTATCCGTCCACCTCTCCGAAGATGCCAAGTTGATTTATGACATCGTGTATCGAAAGTTTAAATGGATGCGGTCGATGTAGCAGACTTTGTCAGATTCCCCCTCATTTGAGGGGGTTTTGATTGTGGGGACGCTCTTCCCTGCAGGCGCAAGCCCCTGCAGTTAATTACGCTACCGCATCGCGGTAACCACTTTCTCCTTCTCCAGATGGTCATTTCGTGTGTGTTTGTTTGTTTGTTTTTTGGTTGCCCGTGGATTGTATACGGAGACTAATTTATGTTGTCTCCCGTAGAGCGTGGATTAGTCCAAATCCGTATTTTCTTAGATTTGGGTTTGGGGTTGGGTTTAAGGATACGTTAGTCTCATTTGAGACTAAGATCAACTTAAACGTTTGTTAAGGATACGTTAGTCTAATTTTAGACTAAGATCAACTTAACGGGATTATTTAGATTCAACAAAAGAGCATTTGGGCTCTATTGTTTAGTTTAGAGACATTGCGGTCCATTACCAGTTTAAGGACATGGTGGTCCAATGTTAGTTTAAGGAAATTACGGTCCAGTTTAAAGACATCATAGTTTATAAAGTTTAAGGGCATCATAGTCTATAAGTTTAAGGACCCCACAATCCATGGAATGATTGGTTATCGAGACCCGTCACCTCTTTGAAGACGTTGAAGGATTACAACGATAAATATCAAAGGAGTGAAGAGATGTACCCTTGAACCAAAGTTGATTGGGAAATCTGTAGTCCAAATGGGGCTAAGATAAATTAATTAGATTATGAGCACATGGTCTCAGTTGAATCTGAGTTGAGGACTTATGCCTAACTTGGGCTAAGTCCAATTAAGTTTAAAATGTTGGACCTTTGTTTGGACTGTTGAACATTTATCTGGGCTCGGCCCCCCATTATTTAGCAATGCTAAGCATGGGTATGGGTTCTGACCATATTTTGTCTTTTATTGAGTGCTGAGCACTCATATACCATATGATATGATCAATCTTGGAAGACAAGGGTGTATTTGAGGCTTGGTCAAAAGGGGAGTCTTGCCTCTGGAAGATTTATCCAATTTAGACTAAGACTGGTTTGAAAATAATGTTTAACACTAGCACATATCTGGCGGTCATGTGTGCCCACGTGATGCATTTAAAATAGTGTTAAACACTAGGGATGAACTGCTTAAAATAGTGTTAAACACTAGAAAAATGAGGCGCTCACTTGAGGACACGTGAGGCGCCCTAGGATTGGGCCAAGCTTCCTTTATTTTACTCTCAAAATCTGCAAATAAGTGTTAAACACTTAGTCTTTGTAATCATCACGTGTGGACACGTGATAGTGTCCATATATTGGGTATTAATTCCTCTGTTTTCCCTTATTTGCCCTTTTAAAAAGGTGTTTATCAGGGGTCACGTGGGGACACGTGAGGCACCATAAATTAGTACTGCCTTTGGATTTGTTCCCTTTTGTTTTGAGGGTCACGTGTGAGCACCTGAGGCATTGCCTCCAAGTTTTTTCTTTCTCATATTGAGGAGTCTATTTAAAGGTCACGTGGGGGTATATGACCATGTCTCATTCGTTCTTTTCTGATCATTGAAGGGAGGGTCACGTGTTGCCACGTGATCATGTTTACGTGCATGGAGAGTTTAAGTCCCTTGTTTGAGAATTAAATTATTTGGTAGGGTTAAACCTTAATTTTTTTTAGAGGAATTAAATTCCTATGTATATGGAAGAATTAAATTCTTTAAACCCAACTCTCTCTCTAAGTTTTGAATCTGCATGACAGAATCGTCCCGATGAGAATTAAATTCTCAACTTATGGAGAGATTTTACTTCTGCGGATCTTCAACCATGAAGAAGAACTAAATTCTTGTTTTAAGGGTTAAACCCTGTCTCTGTTGGAGGAATTAAATTCCTAAGTATTTGGAGGAATTAAATTCCTAAATATTTGGAAGAATTAAATTCTTCAAACTCAATTCTCCCTCTAAGTTTTGGATCTGCATGGCAGAATCTCCCCGATGAGAATTAAATTCTCAACTTAAGGGGAGATCTGCTTCTGCAGATCTTTAACCCAAGGAAGAACTAAGTTCTTATTCAGAAGAGTTAAACTCTTAGTTTGAGAATTAAATTCTCTTTTTTGTTTTGTGGAGCTTATGATCTCTTTCCCTTTCTCACCTAGGGTTTCTTTCTCTTCTGAGGAAATCTTCTTTTTTCTCTGGAGAATTAAATTCTCTTCTTCTTTTTTTCTCTCTGTATATCTCTTTTTTTGTTCTCTGTTGGCTCTTATTTATAGGAGGAAGAAAAGAATCAGTTTGTTTAGTTAATTTTTCATTGAAAGTTTTTAATTGATTTTGTAACCAACATTATCTTTTAGATCACTCAGTGAATTTTATTCACCATTGGATTTTTAATCCAAAAGATATTTTGTCTGTTATTCCTGGCAAATTTCAGGGAAATCTTTCCTTGTATAGAATCTTTCTATAAATTGGTGATTTTTAATCACCATTGGATTTTTAATCCAACGGTGCTCCACTTTACAGAGAAAATCTTTTTTGTTTAGAAAGATTTCGAGAAATATTTTTCTAGTTAGGGTTCTCGATTCCCTCTTAATTAGAATTTAATTCTATTAGTTCAGAAGGCTTAAGAGCATGTCACGTGTTGGCACGTGACCTTCTGATTGACCATTTAATTAGAATTTAATTCTATTATTTCAAAGATCTTAGGATCCCATCACGTGTTGACACGTGACCCCCTGATTAAGCATTTTAACCAAAATTTAATTCTGTTGTTTTAAAGATCTCAGGAATTATCACGTGTCAACACGTGACCCTTGGTCACGTGTAGGCACGTGATGCCCCATTGGGGTTTTTCCCCGTTGTTTTATTATACCTTTTTCAGTGGGTTTAATGGCCCATCACGTGTGGGCACGTGACCCCATTTGAAGTTGTGTATCTCAGCGCCTATAACTTTGCCCATAGAAGGTCACGTGTCCCCACGTGATGCCTGATCACATGTAGACACGTGATGCTTCTCTTGCGTATTTCTTTGCTGCTTTATTCAGTTCCTGATTGGTAGAGATTCTGCGTGTTAAAGTTTTAGTTAAAATACCGCAATCAAAACGGTTTCGCACGTAGCTAGCCGGTTGAGTACGGGTCGTCCGCAGGGAGATGGGAATCTTTTTCTATGTGTTTTTCGACGAGTTAAGTCCGAGAGTTCAGATTTGGTTGTTATTATCTAAGTGTTAAGTTGATATTTAAAGAGAGCTTGTTAGGGTTAGGATTAGGTTAGTTTGAGTTAGGAGTCTCCACATCTTTCGTTGCCCCTCTTAATATCGGTGTTACGGTAATCGGCAACAACGGGGATTAGCACGACTAGGAAGGAACTTGCGAGTATAAGCTAGGCTTTCCAACGCATAAGTCCTTCCTTTTGGTGCTTGTCCGTCCGTTCTTGGCTCTTATCCATAACCTCCGGTTAGTTCAACCACAACCGGTCTCACTACGGAATCACCGCTATCATGTAGGATAGGATGCCGTAAGGAGCGGATTGTGGTTCAATTAACGGGAGTCGATTTTAGTTGTTGGGCAAGGAAAAAGTGAGAGAGATTTCCTTCTCTCAAACTTCCCTTATCCTACCCTAACAAGTATAAAACTACTCACACTTCATGATAAGGAAAAACAAAACAAAACAAAAGAGGAAGATAGAAAGAGGGAGATTAGGAGAATACGACTAACTATTTGCGACCTCACCTTGGCGAGGATCGAGCGTAAGTATCATTGTCGTATGAATGATAAAGAAAAAGAGAGAAGAAAGAAACAACAAGGAAATAACAACAACTACTTAACAATTAAAATTACAATAAGTAAAGAAAGAGCAAGACAAGCATGATAATAAAATGATCTTCTTTATTTACCATTCCTCCCTCACAAAGCTCACTACAAGTTTAATGGAGAAGAGATGAGAAGAAGAAGAACATGTGAACTAAAACCTAGAAAAAGAAAATACAAGAATGGCCCCCTTTCCTTCTCAAAGTTCTGGGCTATTTATAGGCTGGAGAATGGAAACTTAGGGCAACCAACAGAACAAAAACAAAAAGACCAAAATACCCTTAAAAATTCTGCAGAAGTGGCGCCAAGACGACCGCGGATCCGCGGCCAAGACCCCCCTTTGGCCGCGGTTCCGCGGCCATATAGAGGAATTGGGCTGTAATCTTTTTGGTGGAACCCTGGTTTGCTGTATACATCATTCTGGTATATGTATTTTCTTATTTTGTCTTCACGATTTTTCCAGAATTTCTGTTGAGGGAAAGGTGGACTTTGTGTGGATGTTTTTGTCATGATTGCCTCGAGCTTCGTGTAGATCTCTTGGGTTTGGTGTTGCCTTTGTGCTTTGTGCATGAAGGTGACATTGATTTGACATTTTGTCTTCCTAAACCGGCATTTGGCAACATACGGATGAAGAGCGGAGACCGTGTTTTATCTGTGGTTGGCAGGAACCCGGATTTTGTCGTGTTTTCCATGAATTTCACCGTTTTAGTACCGAGAACCTGTATCCTGCAATTGACTAGCAAACACGGCTCAAGAGTATCTACTGATATGCAATGTGATAAAAATTGGGCGGTATGAAAATGCAAATATCTGATATGAACAAATACCCCCAAACTTATCATTTGCTCGTCCCGAGCAAATCCAATTTATTCACAAAAAAATTTCCTAACCTCACTTTCGCAGGGAACGCGATTGCACTGAGCATGTGCAACAAGCCGTTAAACCTCTAGGTGTCCCTAGTAGGAGGAGTGTTGTCTCCTGAGGGTTTTCAGCGGATACTACCCACAAAATCCGGTCAAGTTAGTTTTGTAAAATAACTATGATTTACACCCTAAAGCTTTGTTTCAGAAAATAACAATTCTATTATCCTAAGTCTAGACTATCGAACCTTTATTTTTCACACCTCGCTTCTTATTTAACAATAGATTTTATATGTCTTCACGTGCAGTGCAAATAGTGTCGTTAAGTTCCAGAAGGATCGAATAAAGTCATCTTGTCATACAATTAAGCCCGGATAACAATTTTAAAAGGATCACATAAGTTTTATAAAGAGTTAAGCACTTTTCAAGTTTCGTTTTCCAGTAAAAGTTTCAACTTCAGAATTTCTATCTTCCCCAACAGGAAACTAGGTCTTATTTTTCACTCCATCTTTTCCTTGTTTTCATTTCATACACACCTCTGTATACGTGCAATAGTCTTTATCATAGAATACAACCTTCATATCTCCGCTAAAATTTTTTTTTTTTATAAAAGCCTGTCTTTTATCAAGATTATTCTCACACAAAGAACCGTTAGGAATTTTAACTCGGAGAGAACACTTGCTTGACTTTGTTTTAATCTGGACTTTCTAGGCTTCTTAGCGAGCTTTGGGCCAATGCACCCAAACCAGTTGGTTTTAGGGCATTAGGTGTAAAAACACCCCAGCAGACTTAATTACTCAAGTTACCTAGGTCCAAAAACAAAAGACAGTTTGGCGTGAAAATCTTGATGATTCAATACGAACGGAGATATAACCGGTAGTTCAATTATATATATTTTTTTTTGGATAAAAGACGTGTTTAGTGGATTCGGTGTGTAATCATTCCAACCAAGTTTCAGATGGGTTATTTTTCAGACTTAGTTCCAATTAGGGCATCAATAACGTTCCTACATATTCACTTTACTTCATAAACTATTCTTGATATTACTTATTTCAGAACAAACCTATTTGATCCTCAGAAAATCATTGATCCATTTAAAAGTTCTTTAGACATAAAAGACTTGTCTTCTAATTTCCACAACTCACGACACTTGTAGTGTAATGTAAAGACGTATAACAGCCATAGTTAACTTCAAAGGAGAGTTATCTTTCAGGTTTTCAAAATCTAAAAGTAAGATTTAGTTATTCTTATTTTATCAAACAAAATCGTTGAAATGTTGAATCAGAGTACTTCCACTAGCTAACTTGACAAAAAGTTTTTATGTTTTTAGAAAATTTTCTGATTTTTCTGGATTTTTAAATATATGTACAAAATGCAAAATATACAAATGAATGCGAAGGTAAGAGATGTATACCGAGCGTACCCCCAAACTTAAACTGGACAGTGTCCTCACTGTCATTGCATGAAGAGATCATTTGAAGGGTCAAAATTGTCGGTTAGATAAACACACATTTTTTTTGTTTTTGGTTTTTACAGAAAAGAAAAAGAAAGAGCAAAAATGGAAAAGAATATCCAAACAAATGTACAAAAGGTTATATACATACCCCCAAACTTATTTGGAACAGTGTCCGATGTTCATGGCTGGATAACCGAAGTTTGGAGGTAGGTAGAGGAAGATCATGTAGGGTAAACCGGCTCCTGTAAGAACATGAGCTCCTCTGTTGGTTCGGCGCTAAGGTACGGTTTAAGTCGGTGTCCGTTCACTTTAAAAAATGAACTATCCTTTGGATTTTCCAAATCCACAGCGCCATGCGGATACACATTCCGCACAAAATACGGACCTTTCCAGCGAGATCGGAGCTTTCCTGGATGGAAATGAAGTCGGGTGTCGTAAAGCAGTACCTGCTGACCAGGTACGAAGGTTTTGCGCAAAAGGTGTTTATCGTGAAACACATTCGTTCGATTTTTAACGACAACCGCGTTATCGTAAGCCTCATCCCTAAGCTCGCTCAGTTCATTCAACTGCAGCTTCCGATGGCTGCCCGCATCTTCTAGAGACAGATTCAGCTCTTTTATCGCCCAAAATGCGCGATGCTCTATCTCGACAGGTAGGTGGCAGGCTTTTCCGTACACAAGCCGATAGGGAGACATGCCAAGGTCGGTCTTATAAGCGGTTCTAAATGCCCAAAGGGCATCAGTGAGTTTCAGAGACCAATCCTTACGGTTCTTGGAAACCGTCTTCTCCAGTATCTGCTTGATTTGCCGATTTGAAACTTCGGCCTGCCCGCAGGTTTGGGGGTGGTAGGGTGTAGAGAGCTTATGATTAATGGAATATTTCCGCATCAAGGCCTCGAAAGTCTTGTTGCATAAATGACTTCCATTGTCGCCAATGATCGCTCGGGGGTGCCCAAACCGGGAGAAAATGTTTTCTTTAAGGAATCTAACGACAACCTTGTTTTCGTTAGTCCGGCTGGGCACAGCCTCGACCCATTTAGAGACGTAATCAACAGCGAGAAGGATGTATAAGTTCCCGAAAGAGCTGGGGAACGGCCCTATGAAATCTATCCCCTAAACGTCGAAAATCTCCACAACCAAGATTGGTTGGAGCGGCATCTCGTTCCTCCGGGATATCCGGCCCATGTGTTGGCACCGGGAGCTAGTCTTGCAATAGTCATAAGCGTCTTTGAAGAGTTGTGGCCAGTAGAAACCACATTGCAAGATCTTCTCAGCTGTCTTTCTGGGCCCAAAATGCCCGCCACATGCTTGGTCGTGGCAAAATGACAGCACACTCTTGAATTCCTCATCAGGAACGCACCGACGAATAATCTGGTCAGGACAGTACTTGAACAGATAGGGTTCGTCCCAGTAAAAGTGTTTTACTTGGGATAAAAAGCGAAGTCTGTCCTGACTTGACTATTCAGTCGGTAGTAACCCTGTGGCCAAATAGTTCACAATATCTGCGAACCAGGGTTCGCGAGATACTGTCAAGAGTTGTTCATCCGGGAAAATGTCATTGATTGGGATTGAAGGCGACGGCGAAGAAGGAAGTCGTGAGAGATGGTCGGCAACGACGTTTTCACATCCTCGTTTGTCCTTAATGACAATGTCAAACTCTTGAAGCAAGAGGATCCAACGTATGAGCCGAGATTTGGCATCTTTCTTCGCAAAAAGATGGCGCAGAGCAGAATGGTCAGTGTAGACAATGACTGGAGAGCCGATGAGGTAGGGCCTGAACTTTTCTAAAGCAAATACAACAGCCAAGAATTCCTTATCAGTTGTTGTATAATTGAGTTGGGCGTCGTTCAGGGTTCGGCTAGCGTAATAGATTACGTGCGGCATCTTGTTGATGTGTTGTCCAAGGACAGCACCGATGGCAAAGTCGGATGCATCGCACATAATCTCGAATGGGTGCGTCCAGTCAGGGGAAGAGAGAATGGGAGCAGAAGTGAGTGAGTGTTTCAATGATTCAAAAGCAGCCGCACAGCTTGAGCTGAAATCGAATGGCGTGTCCTTGGCCAGTAGAAGAGTCAAGGGCCTAGCAATCTTGCTAAAGTCCTTGATAAACCGTCTATAGAAACCGGCGTGGCCAAGGAAGGCTCGGATATCTCGGACGCATCGGGGAGGAGGAAAATTGGAAATGACCTCAATCTTTGCTTTGTCTACCTCAATGCCTTTCTGCGAGATGATATGTCCTAAGACAATACCTTCGCGCACCATGAAGTGGCATTTCTCCCAGTTCAAAGTGAGATTCTTGTCCTTACATCTGGTAAGGACAGCGTCGAGATGCAGCAGACACTCGTCAAAAGAATCGCCGAAGATGGAGAAGTCATCCATGAAAATCTCCAGAAATTTCTCCACCATGTCTAAGAAAATTCCCATCATACACCGCTGGAAGGTAGCGGGCGCATTGCATAACCTAAAGGGCATGCGACGATATGCAAACGTGCCGAAAGGACAAGTGAAAGTGGTCTTGTCCTGGTCTTTTTCGGCGATGGGAATTTGATTATAGCCAGAGTAGCCATCAAGAAAGCAATAGTACTCATGTCCGGCCAATCGTTCGAGCATCTGGTCAATAAAAGGTAGCGGAAAGTGGTCTTTCCGCGTTGCGGCGTTGAGTTTTCGGTAATCAATGCATACTCGCCACCCAGTTTGGGTGCGAGTAGGGATTAACTCGTTCGCCTCGTTGGTTATGACCGTGATGCCCGACTTCTTGGGGAAAACATGAATGGGGCTAACCCACTGGCTATCAGAGATAGGGTAAATGATACCACTATCCAGACATTTGACGATCTCCTTCTTCACAGCCTCCTTCATGACTGGATTGAGACGTCTTTGTGGATCCTGGGCTGGTTTGGCATCATCCATCAGATGTATATGATGCTCAACGATCAGGGGACTAATCCCCTTGATGTCCGCCATGGACCAGCCAAAAGCTTGCCTATTGCCGTGCAAGACCGACAGAAGGGCTTTCTCTTGCTCAGGAGCTAGAGAAGCCGAAATGATAACCGGGAGGGTCTCGTTCTCACCTAAGTAAGCGTACTTAAGGTGAGACGGCAAAGGCTTGAGTTCGAGAATTGGAGGTGAAATGATTGAAGGAAGGATTGGAGAAAAGGTCTCGAACTCAAAGGACTCCAGCAAAGGTTCGAAACGAGCGTAAGCGACCGAGTTGGATGGTTCAGGCAACTCATCCAGAAAGTCAAAAGATTCAAACTCGGGTTGCGAGCGGCTAAGATCATGGGAGAACGTAAAACACTCGTAGTCGTAGTTGGGCGCAGAAGCAGCAGCAGGTTCAAAGAGAAACGCACTAGTGGCGTCAAGGTTATCGTCGTTAAATAGAAACTCCTCGAACTCACATTCTTCTGGGGTGATCTCCTGGATCGAGCAAACATCTAATATATGAGCATTAGGTTCAGTGGGCTGATTCCCCAACCTAAAAATGTTGAGTTCAATTGTCATATTACCAAAAGAGAGGTTCATCGAGCCATTGCGACAATTGATCACAGCATTTGAGGTTGCAAGAAATGGGCGACCGAGTATCACCGGAATTTGATTCCGGGGGTTATCTACAGGCTGTGTGTCTAGTACAATGAAGTCAACGGGGAATATGAAGTCCCCGACTTTTATTAACACATCCTCTAGCTCACCCCTAGAATGGGTGATCGATCGGTCGGCCATTTGGAGAGTGCAGTGTATGGGTTTCAGCTCTCCGACCCCTAATTGCTCATATACAGAGTATGGAAGCAAGTTAACACTGGCACCAAGATCTAATAGTGCGCGGTTGATGTTCTTATCCCCAATAGTAATAGAAATCGTAGGACAGCCAGGGTCCTTCCGTTTTTGTGGTAAAGATTGGGTAAGGGCATCACTCACAGCACTAGCCAAGAAAACTTTCTTGGGTACCTGAGACTTCCTCTTTTTCGTGCATAAGTCCTTTAAGATTTTCGCGTAGGACGGTACTTGTTGGACAACATCTAAAAGAGGAATATTAATGTTAACTTTCTTAAACAACTCCAGAATCTTCTCCATGTGTGGATTTTGTTTATTAGACCTCAACCGGTTTGGAAATGGGACATTTTTAAAAGTGGTTGAGTCTAATGTTGGTGGAGGAGATTGTGGAGTTGGAACGGATCCCAGAATAGGTGTTTTCGTGGAGTGAGCAGCGGGTCCGTTCAGAGCAGCAGAAGAAGAAGAAGAAGAAGGAGAGCCTTTTGAAGAATGGAGAATAGGCTCAGAAGATGAAGAAGAAGGAAAAGAAGCAGCAGCAGCGGCCGGGGTGTCATCGTTGATCCGTGTGCCAATGTTGTTTTGCAGCGTCCTTCCCGAACTCAATATGGTCACGGCACTCACATTATGATTCTGTTGTTCAAGAGCAACATGTACATTATGTGGGTGACCGGGATTTGGGAGTGGTTGGGACGGGAGCTTCCCCTTCTCTCGCTCGCTTAAGGCCGCATTCAGTTGTGCAATCTGGGCCTCGATGGTCTTGATGCTTTGCCCGTGTGCGGCAGTGTGTTGCACTAAGGACTGAATGGAAGACTGGATGTTGGCGGTGGATTGAGTCGATTGTTTGACGAACGCCTCTAGACTTTGTTCGAGCGAGGAAACCTTATCGTTGTTCGACGGAACAAAGTTATTTGGTGGAAAAGAATTGTTGGGTGCAAAGTTGTTCGTCTGATTCTGAAAAGGTTGGGGTTGGAAAGGCTGCTGATATTGATGTTGAGTTTGTTGTTGCGCTTGTTGTTGCGGTGGAGGGGCCCTTTGGAAATTGTTGCCTTGGAATTGATTCTGATTCTGATTCCAGGCGAAATTGGGGTGGTTCCTCCAACCGGGATTGTAGGTGGAAGAGTAAGGATCATTCCTCGGTCTTTGCTGGAAGGCAGCATTAACCTGATCCTGTCCTTGCGAGGGTGGATTGTAAGGACACTCTTCGGTCAAGTGGGAAGGATCGGAACAACAAGCGCAGATGGTACGAAGTGGAAGAACAGGGCTAGGAGCAGGAGAAGAAAATTTGCTCTCTATTACTTCAAGTTTTCTCGTTATTGCAGCCATCTCAGCTTTCATCGCAATAGAGACGTCAAGTTGGTGAATTCCTACCCTAGACTGACCGGTAGAAGTGGAGGTAGAAGAAGAGGAAGAAGTCGGTCTCGTGCTCTCCCACTGTAGCGTTTGCTCCGCAAGGTCGTCAAAGAATTGCGACGCTTCCTCGTCAGATTTGGATAGGAAGTGGCCCTGACAGATGGTTTCCAACAACTGCTTCGTTGCTGGGTTTAGGCCCTCGTATAAGGTTTGGCAGAGTTGCCATTTCTCTATACCGTGGTGAGGACACTGAACAAGAAGGTCTTTGTATCGGTCAAAGCACTTCCAGAAGGGTTCGGAAGGAAGTTGGGAGAATTGATTGATTTCATTGCGAATCCTTGCGGTTTTGTGATTTGGATAGAACTTTTTGAGAAACGCTTTAACAAACTCATCCCAACTGGTTATGGAGTGGGAAGCGGTGCTATACAGCCATTTTTCTGCAAGATCGCATAAAGTGAATGGAATGACTCATAGACGTATAGCATCGTCCGACAGTTGGGTGGTCTTCATCATGGCACAGACATTTTGAAATTTATTAATGAAGATATAAGCATCTTCAGATTCAAGCCCATGAAAGCGTGGAAGCATGTTGATGAAATGGGGCTTAATTTCAAAATTATCCCCATTGGCCGGTGGAAGAGAAAGGCAGGTGGGGAGTGCAGAACGAGTGGGATAGAAACGATCCTGGAGCGCAATTCGCGGGGGCGCTACAACAGGCGGGTGTGGTGGGTTATTGGTCTCCGTAGGAGGTGGAGCCAATCCAGGGGTGGTCAAAGAGATGTTTGGATTGAATCCCGACATCGCTGAAGAAGAGGTCGGTGAAAGTGAAGGTGAAGGTGAAGGTGAAGAAGTATGAACAGAATTCCGGTCAACGTCGGAGTTGGCCGGCAAAGGTAGGGGTGAAAGAGGCGTGGACGGAGTTTCGACTTCTGGGTTGATCGCGTAGTCGGTAGCGACTAACGAAACATGGACTAGACGGGCGCTAGGGTCCCGAGTCCAAGCGGACATACACTAAACGGATTTAGTATAGTCGAAACGGAGAAGGTGAGGGTAAGAAAACGTCAATAGAAGAGTGCGATGGGTGGTGGGTAAGAAATGGATTTGGCGACAAAAAGGGCAAGTTTTTATAAAAGTTTTTTTTTTGATTTTTTCTTCTTTTTAGAAAGAGATTTACAAGGATATGTACGGATATACGGCTTAAGCAATCACAAACAAGATATGCACAATCACACCTAGATCTAAGGTAACCTAGGTCTACTAGACCTGCTCCTGAACTTGATTGTCGAAGTTAAACAGTGTCGAGAAACGGGCTTAAAAATATACTGATCATGAGGCCAGGTAAGTGCAGAGATAAGGGGAGGTTGTCCAACGCTTTCGCGAAGTTCCTTAATTAAGTAACCCTTTCTCTTTCGGCGGTTGCGCCTTTAACACTTTCCTAGACACCCCGTAAACAATATACCGTTAAGCGAGGTTCTAAACACGGTTTATCTTCTCCTAATGAGCGCGAAGTCCTTAGGGCTGAAGTCTAGTATTTTTTAATTTACAATGGACAATGCATATGCTTTAGTGATTTTTGGGGTCCTGGGAAGGGTGATGAAATCCCCACCCAATCTGAATTGGTTTCAAGCCCCTTAAGTCCGTATTAAAAGAATGCAAAACGGTAACAAATCAACAGCAAACAATTTTTTATTTGCGGCGCAAAGAATCCTGCACAAGAACAGTTTATTGGAAGGGGGAGAAGAATTTGCGCAAAGAATGCTGCAGAAAACACAATTTATTGGAGTCCAGAGGAGTGGAAAAGGAGAGAGAGACTTACAGAGAGATTTTGGGGCTCTGAAGCCACCAAGTGGCCGCGGTTCCACGGCCTAAGCTTCTTTATGCCGCGGATCCGCAGCAGGAACAGGGAGTTGGCTCTTCAAATTTGGTTCAGGTACTGGTCTGGGTCTCCTTTGCTTGTCTGGAGCTGCTGAATTTGAAATTGCTCACTGTAACTGCTCCAGATTTTTACAGTAGACCGTTTGTTTCGTTTTGATCCATCGCGGTGTAGCCGCGAAATGTGGGTCTATCTTCCCACGTCTTTGGCACTGTACTTGATCTTCGTATTTTCAACGTCTTGGCCACTGAACTCGAACTTGTATTTTCCTTCACACTTGCACAAAAACTAATCAAAAATAACAAGATGGTTTTGTTTACAATGTATATATATATATATATTTTTTCCGGTTAGATTTATACTTACAAATTAACCCGAAATTTCACAAAGAAATAGACTACCGTCTCCCCGGCAACGGCGCCATTTGATTGGTAGAGATTCTACGTGTTAAAGTTTTAGTTAAAATACCGCAATCAAAACGGTTTCGCACGTAGCTAGCCGGTTGAGTACGGGTCGTCCGCAGGGAGATGGGAATCTTTTTCTATGTGTTTTTCGACGAGTTAAGTCCGAGAGTTCAGATTTGGTTGTTATTATCTAAGTGTTAAGTTGATATTTAAAGAGAGCTTGTTAGGGTTAGGATTAGGTTAGTTTGAGTTAGGAGTCTCCACATCTTTCGTTGCCCCTCTTAATATCGGTGTTACGGTAATCGGCAACAACGGGGATTAGCACGACTAGGAAGGAACTTGCGAGTATAAGCTAGGCTTTCCAACGCATAAGTCCTTCCTTTTGGTGCTTGTCCGTCCGTTCTTGGCTCTTATCCATAACCTCCGGTTAATTCAACCACAACCGGTCTCACTACGGAATCACCGCTATCATGTAGGATAGGGTGCCGTAAGGAGCGGATTGTGGTTCAATTAACGGGAGTCGATTTAAGTTGTTGGACAAGGAAAAAGTGAGAGAGATTTCCTTCTCTCAGACTTCCCTTATCCTACCCTAACAAGTATAAAACTACTCACACTTCATGATAAGGAAAAACAAAACAAAACAAAAGAGGAAGATAGAAAGAGGGAGATTAGGAGAATACGACTAACTATTTGCGACCTCACCTTGGCGAGGATCGAGCGTAAGTATCATTGTCGTATGAATGATAAAGAAAAAGAGAGAAGAAAGAAACAACAAGGAAATAACAACAACTACTTAACAATTAAAATTACAATAAGTAAAGAAAGAGCAAGACAAGCATGATAATAAAATAATCTTCTTTATTTACCATTCCTCCCTCACAAAGCTCACTACAAGTTTAATGGAGAAGAGATGAGAAGAAGAAGAACATGTGAACTAAAACCTAGAAAAAGAAAATACAAGAATGGCCCCCTTTCCTTCTCAAAGTTCTGGGCTATTTATAGGCTGGAGAATGGAAACCTAGGGCAACCAACAGAACAAAAACAAAAAGACCAAAATACCCTCAAAAATTCTGCAGAAGTGGCGCCAAGAAGGCCGCGGATCCGCGGCCAAGACCCCCCTTTGGCCGCGGTTCCGCGGCCATATAGAGGAATTGGGCTGTAATCTTTTTGGTGGAACCCTGGTTTGCTGTATACATCATTCTGGTATATGTATTTTCTTATTTTTTCTTCACGATTTTTCCAGAATTTCTGTTGAGGGAAAGGTGGACTTTTTGTGGATGTTTTTGTCATGATTGCCTCGAGCTCCGCGTAGATCTCTTGGGTTTGGTGTTGCCTTTGTGCTTTGTGCATGAAGGTGACATTGATTTGACATTTTGTCTTCCTAAACCGGCATCTGGCAACATACGGATGAAGAGCGGAGACCGTGTTTTATCTGTGGTTGGCAGGAACCCGGATTTTGTCGTGTTTTCCATGAATTTCACCGTTTTAGTACCGAGAACCTGTATCCTGCAATTGACTAGCAAACACGGCTCAAGAGTATCTACTGATATGCAATGTGATAAAAATTGGGCGGTATGAAAATGCAAAAATCTGATATGAACAGTTCCCATGAAGGAACAACGGCCATATATAAAAAGGCCAAGCGTCGGCGTCACGTTGAAGAAGCTCTGGTATTGAGAAGCCATAGAGTACCCCCAACCGGATAGAAACACTTCTGCCATAAGCAAAAGCAGGTTTAAGACAAGGAAGCAGTTTGCTAAAGCCTTGTCGATGGGAATGAAGTTGCCACCTTTCAAAGAAGACACTTCAGAAAATATGTTCCCCGACGAACTAGATGCACATCCAAACTACTGCTTATACCATCAAAGGATCACCCACCCTACCGAGGAGTGCATGGCCTTTAAAAATTGGTGGCAGGGATATGTTGCTCATCGATAGTATTTCAAGCGGATGAAGCGCAAAACTCGTCGAGAGCAGAGAAGCACAACAGATGAGCACAGAAGAACTGCCGGCGACTGTTACATGGTTAATTCCGGGGGATCGCAAGTTCCCACCTTCGGGAGTGATTCTGATGAAGAAATAGCCCTTGGCCCTCTCTTCAAGGAATCCATCTCTGAAGCAGAAGAAACGAAGATCTGCGACAATTTTCAGCTGCGCAACCGCACGTTACCCGAAAAGAATCTCAGACCAACAAACAAAGGATCGAACAAAAAAGATAAGGGGAAAGAAAAGGTCCCTAAAGATATCGCCCTTAATGATCGAGTCGTCGAAGAGCTGGCAGCCAAGGACCCGCCCACGAAAAGCAAGGTGGATTACAACGTTCTAGCACACATGAGGAAGATACCCTCGCAACTGAGCATTCTCGATGCCCTTCTGCTATCTAAAAAGGCGAGAGATTCTTTGATCAAGGCACTACAAGAGCCCGAGCAGTTTCAAGCTTTCCTTGCCGAAGAAAAGATGAAGGACAAGCTGAAAGAAGTGCACACTGCTGACGTCACTTTCGGCGATGGAGACCTCCTTCTCGGGAAGTGCGAGCACAACCGTCCCCTGTATGTCACCGGATACTACCATGACATCAAGATAGGGGAGATTCTAGTTGACAACGGGTCCTCTGTCAATCTCCTAAATGTGAGGGTACTAAAAGAAATCTGCATGAGCGTCCAGCATCTCGCTTGGGATAAAATCACCATCTCCGGATTCAACTCCCAGTCATCATGGACGCTCGGGTCTGTAATTCTGACTTTACGCTTTGGGCTACTCGTCAATGATATCAAGTTCCACGTCATTGACGCCAAGACTTGCTATAACGCTTTGCTCGGCAGGACTTGGTTACACGAGTACAACATCATCCCTTCTACACAACATCAGTGTATGAAGTATTTCAAAGATGGTCTCGAGTATACCGTAACAGGGGAGCTGAACCCATTCTCCGTGAATGAAGTCCGAAAGTACGAAGATGCAAAATACTTCTTGCCAGACTTCGAAGACACGGAAAGGTGCCATAAGCCGGAGAATAAGCAGAAAGCTATCACCACTATTCCGGCCTTTGGGAGCGATACCGAAAAGGAGGAAGAGATAGTCTATTTAGGACCGCCCCAATGCAACAAGCCGGGACCGTCCACCCTTATGTTGGTCTTCGGCAACGACTCTGAAGATGAGGTCAACGCATCATTTTCTGTTCGGCCATCAATACAAGCCTTCACTGGCGATGAACGGAGTTTGCAGATCGCCATGGTTCCGCGGCAGCACTACAAAGAGCTCGACACACTTGATACCTATAGTGTGCAAGAGCTGCAGACGTTCTACATCCCTCCCATGCGAAAAGATGAAAATGTGATCCTCTTTTATCGATCTGCGGAAACCAAAGTGGAGAAAGAAATCTGGCATGGTGCCGATTCTATGCTTGACAGGGTTCAGCCCATCCGTCTACCCAGATACTATACAGAAGGATTAAAAAAGCTGTTGAGGCGCCAAGGCATACCCTTCAAACGGATTGCTCGACGAGCTCAGTTCTACAACAGGATCTGGAACATCCCCGGAACTCAGCAAAAATTGCCCAACGGGAGAATGGAAACGATTGGGCTTGGATATGTTCAATCCAAGAAACGGGAGCGATTCCATGGCTGCTACGTTATATATGAGTTTGATGAAGAAGGAAATGCTCTGTTAGAAGTCGCTAACCCTGAACCAAAACGAGATCTCGCCGTAAAAATGCTAAGTCCATCATTTGAAGAACAGATGAACAACCTAATAAGGGAACTGGGTCAAAAGGTTCGAGATGACCACAACCGTGAAATGGCCATTTACAAGAAAGCCAGGACGCAGCGCCTCCTTCAGCAGGCTACGGAGAATGACAATTCCCTTCGTAGCAAACCCGTCATACGGAAGACCCGACGCGGAGGCAAAAACAAACTGAAGAACGGAAAAAACGTTCAACAAAAGAAAAGCGGGTCCAAGAAGCCACGCGATCGATAATGGGGCAGTCGGGATCTGTCTCTTATAAAGAAGATGGGTCGAACATATTCTTTTCCCCAAGAAAAGACAAGGAAGATATTCGATCTTGTCATGAAACATCAAATGATTACGCTCCCGGTGTCCAAACACCCTAAACAAGAAGATGAAGTCTCTCACCCGGATTATTGCTCCTATCACCGAGCGATAGGACATCCTCTCGAAGACTGCTTCACCTTCAAAAACTGGGTCGAGGACCAGTATCAGCAAGGCAGGCTCGCTTTATCAGCAGTTGGAAGGTAACCCCGCTATAAAAGCATGAACCAAAAGCCACATATGCAGCGAGAGTAGAGCCGGATCAACACCGTATAAGTGCACGGCGGCGCCCCGGCCTCCATCTCGAGGCCAAATGCGGAAGCGATGGTTAACTTTAAATTTTCTTGAACCGGCACCACCGCGCACTAAAACCCGGATCATACCATTAACTAGTCCTAGCTAACTACTAGATGGGCAAGAGAGATATACCGAGCGATCCGTGTCCTCGGGTCTTCTTGCCATCGTCCCGATCTCCTGCGGAATGTCCTGTCTCCACCTCCTCGCTGGAAGGGCACCACGTCGCCTGCTTCTTTTACGGGCTCTCATCTCTATACCGAGGCAACTCGGGCATGAAGCTGGCGAGCCGACGTGCCCAAGGTTTGCTGTAGAATATAGTGAAGATCTATATGTCTCATTTGGGGTTTAGGAGTCTGCCTTTTGGTGGAGGAATTGAAGTGGTGGAATTTTGTGATGAACTTGGGATTTTAGCAAGCATGAAGAGAGAAAATCCCCACTACAAAATTTGGGACAGCCCCTCCTCTCAAGTGGCCGGCCTTGGCTCAAGGTGGGAGTGAGAATGAGAGAGAGTATCCCAAAAATGAGAGAGGCCACACCATCATGCGTGAGAGAGAGAGAGGAATGGTTATCATGCAAAGAAATGATAGCTAAGAAAGTCCAACACTCAAACAACAATCATCACTTCCAAAAGTCATGCCATCATCAAAAATCATATCATATAAAAAGTCAAGCCATGATGGATGAAGAAGTCAAATGGTCAAGGGATGGTTCAATCATCATGACACAAGAATATGCAAATACCCCCTCTACAAAAGCTTATTTGCACAATTGCAAATAAGCCCTCCTCCACCAATCTTCGGCCATTGAAAGATACAAATGAAAATGGCCGAAACGGAAAGCAAACTGGCAACTCCAGAAAACTGGTCCCGTAATAAATTACAGGAAAACCCCGATACTGTGTATACACACCCACACCTGTATTCTGACCGAATACAAATGCAATGAGACAAAATCTCCACTGTACTATACTAGGATCCGGCTTAAACCAAAGCCGACTAGTAATATCCGTTTGATCCTGATCCTTGCAATACCGTACGTATCTGATCGAACCCTGCCATATATCCATACGGCATGTAGTACAAACTGTTCGATCCTGATCCGTGCAATACCGCACGTATCTGATCGGACCTTGCCATATCTCCATACGGCCTCTACAGCTTTTCGCCCGAAAACTTGAGCAACTGAATGTGGGGGACTCTAAAGACTCGTCAACACCTTGGTTATGGATTTAACCACTAGCACGTCAGAGGTATAAGCCAATACGTAACGGGCTACCAGGTATTGACCAAAAGGGACGTCGATGAGCGAACTCATCCTGACACCCTACTGAGCCTGTCAGTGACAATATCCGTACAGTCCGGTCCGTTCGTCTATGAGCATCGCATGGTGGGCCTAGGGGGTTGGTAAAAGTCAGACCCCCAAAAGCGGTACAAGTCGTGTCGGAGTGTAGCCTAGAACACCTTGAGATACTACTGGAATACCTACCAGTAAATCTCCTGCCTCGGCCGAGGGCTTTGTGTAATGGCTTTCCTAGACACAGCGCGACCTCACCCCCAATACCGGGAGAGACGAACCCCTGAAGATCCGCTCACTGCCTCCATGTGGCTCGGGACTGTACCCAACTAAAACCTATTTGCACGTCTCCTTTGAGCGTGGTAGGGTAGTAATCAAAGTACAGTGGGAACTCACACGAGACAAATGACGATCCCCAGGTCGATGAACTAACCTGTACACATGTCACCGGAGAACTGCTATCTGACGTCAGGTATAAGACCAACTAGCATGTTCCCGGCGAGTCCTGTCCGGTATACTCATAACCCAATGAGCACCTGTATACATCTTAGGTGATCCAACTGACACCAGTGGCTTGTGAGACCGGCCACCGCCCCTCGTCGGGGTCTCGAATGTACACATTAGTCTACTCTGGAGTTTCGATGCCCTGTCTCGAAACTCCTACGACTAGGGACTTTTTAAGGATGTGCTTATAGACCCTAGCTCCCACTTATATGATCGCCCTCATACTGCTGGTGGTCAAGCAAGAATCCTAGGGGCTCTATCAACGTGTAATAGTGACATGTCAGGTCACCTAAAACAGTACACGATGATAAAGATAAACCAGATAGCATACTATCATCTCGAGTAAGACTGTCCTACCGGGATAGGTCCTCCCTCAATCATTGCAATCACGTGCCTGTGATCCAATAATTTACTTTGAGGGCACTATCTCCAACAATCTCCCACTTGCACTCAAGGCTAATTATTGCGATGTCGCATACTCACAGCCTGTGTGATACCGAACACCCAACTCCTCTACTAGTCAGTCTCACAAAGCTCGTTTGCGAAACTATTGCGTTCGAGGAATAGCCTCAGTGAGTGGATCCGCTTTGATGTCTCTTTCTATGTCTCTCTATATCTCAAGTTCGCGGAGAATGCCATCTCCCGAAATGAGCAATACCTGTCATAGAATGTGTTTAGATGTCTGATGGGACCTAGCTCATAAATGAACTCCAAATCCAAACTTCTTAGACTGTATCATCAACTGAACTTAATCAGTATCCTGCGCCATGCCTCCCTCAGTATTGCTTTGGACCACCTGTCCAAAATACTGCCCCTCGCCAGAGGGAAAAACTATAACTCTGACAACCTCCTTGTCGTCCAGGTCATCTTGGAAGCCTGGAATGATAACTGTCTCCCGCATGAGGCTGTCGTTATCATATCCCTAGAACATCCACTTATATTCTAAAACTGCTTCCGACTATTTCTCTAGGATTGGATCAATGTCAACTTATTGCATCTAGTGCAAGAACAACATCTGGTGTGGTACTTGACATCTCATGATTGACTCAATTGCCTAAGCAAGTGATCTGCCAATCATGCACATCCCTCTCCCCTTTAGTCTGTAAGACACCTTTAGAGAGGGTGACTCCATTATCTGCAGGTACACTACCGTGCCAGGAGTCGTCCATTCTAAATACTCATAGAATGCTTTCTAAGTACCCTTAATTGGGAAACCACCCAAATCTAGATCTAAAACCATAGATCTAGTAACCAGTATGTCTGATATAATGTCCAAGTCCCATGTGGAGAAAACACTGTGTGACGACCAAAGTATAACCGATCGTAGTATAGGAATATCACTTCCTACTCTGTGTATGTCATCCAAATACCAGGACATCACACCCTACTACCTTCTCAACAGATCCATCCCCTATTCTGATGAAGTCAAACCCATGACTGTCACATCAAAAATAGATGATCTATCTCCGCTATATTTGCTTTAGTCTATAAATAGACATAAGCTACCTGTCCACCAATGCTTCCGCTGCTCCCACTGACTACGACAACCCTCTGGCAGAGTCATATAGATGTACACTTCTAAAGCTAGTTTAGAACGACGTTATACTCATCCTCCTGCTTGGAACAAGAACTTCAATGGTAAGTCTGGGTAAACAAGAACTTCCCTGTCACCGTCCTTGAGGCTACCGGAGTACCTCTCGGGTGCTTGAAGTTACCCACTGTATCTGCGGAGTGGCCAATAGAATGTCAAACCAGATTGAATCTTTAGGTTCCTATCAAATCTTCAGTAATCGTTTGCGGTTCTGGAATCACTTCCAGTTCTACCATACTCCCACTACTGTTTTTTGAAAAAATCTATTTTTATTAAAACTGTGGCGAGTCAAGAACAATATCACTATTCATCTTCCAGATGGTAGAAAGTCAACCCTCGTCATAGCCTGGGTCAACCCGCAAACAGCCATTACAGAAACGTGCCTTGAGTTATCCAGAGTCTGGTTTTAAGCATAAACCGGACAACTCCTTGTACCTTAACATCGTTAAGATATGAACTGTTCTATATCCAATATAGAACCAGAGGCACTGATTTAATTGAACCAGATTCAAATCATGCAGCTGTCTCCAGTGCATGTCAACTAAATGGAAGAAGGACGATCAGCGTTACCCAACTTAAGAATGCTTCCAATTATGAGTAACCTGAAAAAGAAGCAAGTTCTCTTTATCATTACTATCAACTGAATACCATACACAAGTATCTACATCTTCGATCACTTTGAAAAATCCCGATACGTGCAATATCTGGTTCTCTACTTTATTCAAATACCTATAACTTCTCAAAATTCGGACCCTGTGTTTCCTCGAAACACCTGTCTAAAAACTAGAGAAGTCATAAGTAAACCGAATATAGTACGAGGACCAACCCCTCTGTCCTGATGGACCCTGGACAACATACAATACTCTGTATAAGTCCCTTGAGTCTGATAACTCATTCACTTTGTGTCGTAGGTTGAAAACTGTACTTATGGTTAAGAAGAATTACACCGCTGTTTAATGTTCCTTACCTAACCATCCACTGATATAGGTAAATGTCATAGTCATAATTTCAAAAAGGTATATCTCACTCTATGAAAATAGACATACAGATATATCAATTTGAAATTGGTGCACAACAGCGGATATTCAAAACCAAATATTTGCCGACCGGCAAACAACCCAGGTGACTTCCTCAAATATCACCGATTACAACGAATCCCGATATAATGAGGATGATCACCTAATTCCCACTAACCTACTCACACTCATCATCTGTAAAACCATACAGATGTGAGAATCATACCTGGTAAATACATACCCTGGAGTAAGATCTGATCGGGAAATCAGTTTTCCTTTAACAGTACACAGTGAAGCTGAAACATTGAAATGTTTCGATGGGGTATCCCGGTATTCCTAGTAATGCCTCTTCCATTATCCAGATTCATAACTGTAACCGTGTAATTCTTTGCCACCTCTCCAAATCCTTTTATATGTCTTTAGTCATTACCTTCTGTACACCCCTTAGGCCAAATGGTTTTCTTCCTTCCCTACCGTTCGGCACCAGCCTATGGTTTGGAAGAAGAATATCCAATAAGCATAATGGGTGTACTATCCTAATCCTAGGAGTACTCGCAATGCGAGAGAAGGTGAAGATAAAATACAACCGAATAAACCTTATTCCTATTTCTCCTGGACCAGAATCCATCTCCGAACTGGAACAAGTTCCTTTCGAGTTCGTATATAACCATAGGATGGAATGTCCAATAAACTGTGGATCTTCGTAGTGATACGGAGTGTCCTGGAGAAATACAAAGGTGATTTAGGATTGGCGAAGGAATACTTGGTTTGGTCGTGAATAGCAGTCGCAATTTACTTTGCCCTCTTACTAATCCCTTGCTTTGTCTTAACTTAGTACCTTCCGCACACCATCGTTATGCTAATTGGTTTTCTTCATTCCCCACCATTCGGCACCAGCCTAAGGTTTGGAAGAAGACTATCCAATTTGCGTAATAGGTGTACTATCTCCTAAACTAAGGAGTACTCGCAACCTGAGAGAAGGCAAAAGAAAAAGACAACTGAATAGTCTTATTCGTTTTCTCCAGAACCGGAAACCATCCTCGAATAAATTCCTTCGAGTTCGTATATAACCATACGATGGTTTTGTCCAATGGAAGTGGACGTTCATAGTATTACGGGGTGTCCTGGAGAAAAGGGTAAAAGTAGGAGTGGCAATGAGGTTCGCAACTCTGACAATCCAAAAGCCAGTGTTTAAGAAGGTTCGGTCAACTTGGTCACTGAGTCATAGTCTTAGGGTCGGGTCAATGGTCGCTACCAAAGAGAGAGAGAAAAGAAACACTCAGCGTGCACTCTAACCTAGATCAAAATGGTTACCAATTTATTTAATCTGGAAACCTCCCACTGTACCGTCAAATTCTCCTCCAAACCTGAAAGAAGAATTAGTCGGGGTAACCCGAGGAGTAAACTAACTCATCAGTGGGAATCGGGATCCAACTATCATCGCATGATAACGTGACGGAATCCGCTCACGCTATCTCACTCCAGAAGGTATGCGCATATCTGGCAGGTTTCAGTTTCTTTAGAAACTCCTGATGTGATTTTTACCCCATGCTCTTATGACCTTGACTTTGGCCAACATATCATAAGTCACATGTCAAGTTCTACCCGTCATTCTCCAGGTTAATTTGATTCCACCCGTACCTACCCTTGACTTTGGCCAAAATGGTAGTACGACTGTCCCAAACCAACGCATCTATCTATACTGCATATGAATACCCCAATAGCTACCAATCACCGTGCCTTGACTTTGGCCAACATACACAGCTTGAATACTATTGACCACCCATATGAAACGACGGAGGGCTACGAATGGTTTCTGGCGAAAACCTTTAACGTAATGAACTTGATATCGTTGAAGGAACTGATAGCTTTTAAAAATATAGTGACGAAAACCTTTGCTAAAGAGGTCACTCCCGGTGAAGGGATCTCGGCTCTTTCCCCGTAGAATGAGGTGCAGGATATTCCAACTGAATACCACGGTGCAAAGCAAAAGTAATCGGCTATAGTGAAGTTATTGCCCTGACGCAAACTTTTTGTCCAAGGGGTCACTCCCGGTGAAGGGATCTCGGCCCTTGCTTCGTCGACTGAGGAGCAGGATATTCCAACTGAATACCACGATGCAAAACAAAAGAGAACGCCCTTGCAATAACAGCTTTTTGAAAAGTGTTCCAACAACATCAGATTAGGTTTGTTTTTAACTTGCATTGATATGAATCAACGCAGTCCCATCAATTGATCACACCACAAAGAACGAAAATATACTGATGTACGTATATGCCATCCGCATTCGCCACTGGGTCCCGTCATTACCCGTTAGGTTAGCTAACTAACGACAGAGCGGGGACTGGACTAGCGCGGATGCAAAACATATACAACATCTACTAATATATATACCAATATATTATATTCGCTCAAGGCGTGATAAAATGCAACATCACAGAAAATGTACAGCATCACAGAACAATACAGATATCTGGGATCCCCGGGTTTCATAGAACCACTACTGAAACCCGACGTTCCCCTGGTCGTGTGGATAGCCTGTGCAATGAAAACCTAGACCCCTACGGGCGCGGCAAGTTACCCGCCAAAACCTGAAACGAGGCAGCCCCCTTCAGCAACGTGAATGGACCACCCAGCACTTCACTGAATCCGGTAACTTGGGCACCCCTCTAGGTCAACCTGTACCCCCTACGAGTGCGGCGAATAGCCCGCCAATTCTAGAGTGAAGCCCCCTCCGTCTCAATGCCATGAGATGCGGGGCCGTTGCCCTCTAGAACCCGGCTATCCGTGCACCCCTCCGTGGGGCAATCCTAGTACAGAAAGTAAAATATACATACAACGGGTACATCGACCGCAACCTGTTCGTGCCCCAAAAAAATAATACAATCAGGCAGTGACGGCAGTCCACATATCGGACGCTCGCCCCGCAATATCAAATGTACATAATACAACAAAAAAAACTGTACTAGCATTGCATCCAGGCTATCCCCCACGACCAATCCGCAACATCACAACAATACACAGAACATCAACGTGAAAGTCACGTTCGCAAATCCGTTTAACCGGGCTATAGCAGTTAGACAGGATTTACCGATCAAGTGACATTCACGGTTGCAGATATAATGTAAATACTGTGAACTAATGTGTTTAAAATATCCGATCGATCAAAATTATAACAAGTGGGCCCCAAGTACTACTGTAGCACATCAAGAAATTCTGGGCCCAAAATTAATATTCCAAAACCCATATTTTCAACCCAGAAGGCCTCTGTAAAAAATTGGTGCAACGATTTGTCAAAATAGCGGCGGAACCGCGGCCCAAGCATGGGTTTGTCCGCGGTTCCGCGGTCGAATAATGATATCTCGTCGCCAAATTTCTACAGTAGGCTTATACTTCCCTGAGCAGTATTCTGAGACTACCTGAAAAATTTTTCGAGACAAAAAAATTTCGACAGAAAACTGTTGCTATTGAAAATGCGGATTTTGGAATTTTTGCTCGATCGGAAATGTAAAACACATTAGAAAAAGCTAGACTAAGTTAATGGCGAGGCTCTGATACCACTGTAAGTGCACGGCGGCGCCCCGGCCTCCATCCCGAGGCCAAATGCGGAAGCGATGGTTAACTTTAAATTTTCTTGAACCGGCACCACCGCACACTAAAACCCGGATCATACCATTAACTAGTCCTAACTAACTACTAGATGGGGAAGAGAGATATACCGAGCGATCCGTGTCCTCCGGTCTTCTTGCCGTCATCCCGATCTCCCGCGGAATGTCCTGTCTCCACCTCCTCGCTGGAAGGGCACCACGTCGCCTGCTTCTTTTACGGGCTCCCACCTCTATACCGAGGCAACTCGGGCACGAAGTTGGCGAGCCGACGTGCCCAAGGTTTGCTGTAGAATATAGTGAAGATCTATATGTCTCATTTGGGGTTTAGGAGTTTGCCTTTTGGTGGAGGAATTGAAGTGGTGGAATTTTGTGATGAACTTGGGATTTTAGCAAGCATGAAGAGAGAAAATCCCCACTACAAAATTTAGGACAACCCCTCCTCTCAAATGGCCGGCCTTGGCTCAAGGTGGGAGTGAGAATGAGAGAGAGTATCCCAAAAATGAGAGAGGCCACACCATCATGCATGAGAGAGAGAGAGAGAGGAATGGTTATCATGCAAAGAAATGATAGCTAGGAAAGTCCAACACTCAAACAACAATCATCACTTCCAAAAGTCATGCCATCATCAACAATCATATCATATAAAAAGTCAAGCCATGATGGATGAAGAAGTCAAATGGTCAAGGGATGTTTCAATCATCATGACACAAGAATATGCAAATACCCCCTCCACAAAAGCTTATTTGCACAATTGCAAATAAGCCCTCCTCCACCAATCTTCGGCCATTGAAAGATACAAATGAAAATGGCCGAAACGTAAAGCAAACTGGCAACTCCAGAAAACTGGTCCCGTAATAAATTACAGGAAAACCCCGATACTGTGTATACACACCCGCACCTGTATTCTGACCGAATACAAATGCAATGAGACAAAATCTCCACTGTACTATACTAGGATCCGGCTTCAACCAAAGCCGGCTAGTAATATCCGTTCGATCCTGATCCGTGCAATACCGCACGTATCTGATCGAACCCTGCCATATATCCATACGGCCTGTAGTACAAACTGTCTGATCCTGATCCGTGCAATACCGCACGTAACTGATCGAACCTTGCCATATCTCCATACGGCCTTTACAGCTTTTCGCCCGAAAACTTGAGCAACTGAATGTGGGGGACTCTAAAGACTCGTCAACACCTTGGTTGTGAATTTAACCACTAGCACGTCAGAGGTATAAGCCAATACGTAACGGGCTACCAGGTATTGACCAAAAGGGACGTCGATGAGCGAACTCATCCTGACACCCTACTGAGCCTGTCAGTGACAATATCCGTACAGTCCGGTCCGTTCGTCTATGAGCATCGCATGGCGGGCCTAGGGGGTTGGTAAAAGTCAGACCCCTAAAAGCGGTACAAGTCGTGTCGGAGTGTAGCCCATAACACCCTGAGATACTACTGGAATACCTACCAGTAAATCTCCTGCCTCGGCCGAGGGCTTTGTGTAATGGCTCTCCTAGACACAACGCGACCTCACCCCCAATACCGGGAGAGACGAACCCCTGAAGATCCGCTCACTGCCTCCATGTGGCTCGGGACTGTACCCAACTAAAACCTGTTTGCACGTCTCCTTTGAGCGTGGCAGGGTAGTAATCAAAGTACAATGGGAACTCACACGAGACAAATGACGATCCCCAGGTCGATGAACTAACCTGTACACATGTCACCAGGGAACTGCTATCTGACGTCAGGTATAAGACCAACTAGCATGTTCCCGACGAGTCCTGTCCGGTGTACTCATAACCCAATGAGCACCTGTATACATCTTAGGTGATCCAACTGACACCAGTGGCTTGTGAGACCGGCCACCGCCCCTCGTCTGGGTCTCGAATGTATACACTAGTCTACTGTGGAGTATCGATGCCCTGTCTCGAAACTCCCACGACTAGGGACTGTTCCCCTCCGAACGGCGGCCGAGACGTTAGGACGTCTATGCCTGAGATTCGGGGCAGATGCTATTTGGTTTTATCCGTCTATCTCTCCGAAGATGCCAAGTTGATTTATGGCACCGTGTATCGGAGGTTTAGACGGATGCGGCCGATGTAGCAGACTTCGTCAGATTCCCCCTCAGGGTGAGGGGTTTTTGATTGTGGGGACGCTCTTCCCTGCAGGCGCAAGCCCCTGCAGTTAATTACGCTACCGCATCGCGGTAACAACTTTGTCCTACTCCAGAATTTCACTTCGTGTCGTGTGTGTTTGTTTTGTTTATGGTTGCCCGTGGATTGTATACGGAGACTGAGTGATGTCGTCACCCGTAGGACGTGGATTAGTCCAAATCCGTATTTACTTAGATTTGGGTTTGGTATTTTTAGTTTAAGGATGCATTAGTCGCGTTGCGGCTAAGATCAACTTAAACATTCGTCGAGGATACATTAGTCCTGTTTTAGACTAAGATCGACTTGACGTAGTGATTGATTTAATTATCTGGCCGTCAGGACTCGTCACCTCTCTGACGTCGTTGAGGGATTACAACGACATGCGTCAGAGGAGTTCAGAGATGTACCCTTGCACCAAAGTTGATTTGGAGTTTTATTGTTTATTTGAATATCTAAGGACACGTTAACCGTATTTGGGGTTAAGATCAACTTAGACGGGACCGTTTAGATCCAACAAAAGAGCGTTTGGGCCCTATTGTGCCAGTTTAGGGGACGTGGCGGTCCATTGCCAGTTTGAGGACGTAGTGGTCCATTATTAGTTTAGGGACATTTCGGTCCGTCGCCAGTTTAAGGACGTAGTGGTCCATATTCCAGTTTAGGGACGTTTCGGTCCGATATTAGTTTAGGGACGTTTCGGTCCGACGTTAGTTTAGGGACGTTTCGGTCCGATATTAGTTTAAGGACGTTTCGGTCCAATATTAGATGAGTGGTCGTTGGGACCCGTCACCTCTTTGATGTCGTTGAGGAATTACATCGACAAATGTCAAAGGAGTTCGGAGATGTACCCTCGAACCGGTCGTGACTTGGTTTATAAGAGGCATTTAATTTAAGGACTTACAGCCAGGATTGGGTTAAGTCCAATTTTTATTTTAGGCTCTACCCGATTAAAAGAATCAATCTAAACAGGGCTCTGCCCCTTTCATTATTTTGCAAATCTGATTTGGGTCAGGCCCTTTTAAATAATGAGTTACAAAAAACTCAGGAATATTCTGAACAGGGCTTTGCCCTTTTATTTTTCTGCAATTGGGCTAGGCCCTCTTAAATAATGAGTTACAGAAACTCAGGAGTTTTCCAAACAGGGCTTTGCCCTTTTATTCATTCTGCAATTGGGCTAGGCCCTTTTAAATTATGAGTTTCAGAAACTCAATACTTTTCCAAACAGGGCTTTGCCTTTTTATTTATTCTGCAATTGGGCTAGGCCCTTTTAAATAATGAGTTTCAGAAACTCAATAATTTTCTTGAATTGAGAACAAAAGTGCATAGCACTTTTGATCTAGATTTAGATCAAAGGAAAACAAGTTCTTCTTGTTTTCCTTGATTTTACAGAACCAAGGGTTCATATCAAGTGCAAGGCACTATTTATTATTCTTTTATTTTTTAGAACCAGGGGTTCATATCAAGTGCAAGGCACTATTTATCTTTTTCTTTTATTATTCCCTTTTTTAATTTTCTGTTCTTCAGAAATTTTACCTTCTTTTTTTTTGTTCTTGATTAATCTTCAAGAGCTCTTTTTCAGAAGTTTTTCCTTCTCTCGATGATGATTCCTTCATTATTTTTTGAATGAGGTTCGGGGTCTTATTTATAGTGCCCATAAATTTGTTGGATTTGTTAACAAAATCTTTCCTGAATAATTTTGGGAATTTTCCCCCATTGGATCTCTGATCCAAGGGTTCCTGTTTTACAGGAGAACAGAAAAGATTTACTTAAATCTTCATTCAGTTGCTGCGCAACTCACCCGCGCGTGACACGTGTCGCGCATCCGTGCGCTTGCGCAGTTGCTGTTGCGCAACTGCGCAGACACGTGTCGCGCATCCGAGCGCTTGCGCAGTTGCGATTGCGCAACTGCGCAGACACGTGTCACGCATCCGTGCGCTTGCGCAGACACGTGTCGCGCATCCGTGCGCTTGCGCAGTTGCGATTGCGCAACTGCGCAGACACGTGTCACGCATCAGTGCGCTTGCGCAGACACGTGTCGCGCATCCGTGCGCTTGCGCAGTTGCGATTGCGCAACTGCGCAGACACGTGTCGTGCATCCATGCGCTTGCGCAGACACGTGTCGCGCATCCGAACGCTTGCGCAGTTGCGATTGCGCAACTGCGCAGACACGTGTCGCGCTGTCATGCATTTGCGCAGTTAAGTCTTAATTGTGTTTTCTGAAGAGCCTTGCTCTGATGGGACGCACCGTCTCGGGCGTTACGCTGCCGAATCAGCTTCTGCCATGTGGCAAATTACGCGCTGAGCACGGAAACTGAAGCGTTGCTTCGAATTTTGAATTTTCAAAATTCAGTAGAGCCTTGCTCTGATTGGGGGAAACAGATGCCCCCCCACCGTTGAGCTCACGTGGTGCAGCGGTGGCAAGATCCTGACCGTCGGATCTAGGGGTCATCTGAACAGGCGCAGGCGCCTATAAATAGGACCCTTGGTCCTTGGTAATTTTTTACCATTCTCAAGAAATTGAATTTCAGAGCCTTGCTCTTACTTGAAAACTTCCAGAGCCTTGCTCTTGCAATTCCTTAAGAACTTCCAAGTTCTAACTTCAGAACCATTATAGGTAAAATTAAATTAATTTAATTTAAATTAAACTTAATTAACAGAGCCTTGCTCTTATGGATCTTTGATCTAAAGGAAACCCCTTTGGGGTTTCTTCAACAGAGCCTTGCTCTTATAGATCTTTGATCTAAAGGAAACCCCTTTGGGTTTCTTTTTTTTTATTCACAGAGCCTTGCTCTCAAAATTTTGCAGAGACTCTGTTCTTAGGTTTTAACCCATGAACAGGGCCCTGCTCACAGATCAATTAGAAAACGTTTTTAGAGGTTTCCATGGATCTTTAAGATCCCAAAATTTTCATTCTTAGGAGTTATAAATTTTCATTACTGTTACAGAGCTAGGCTCTTTTTTTTTTAAGAAGTTTTATTCTTTTGAAACAGGAGTTTGACAAATGTTACTCTGTGACAGAGCTTTGCTCTGAAAAGAGGAGATCTTCTCCTTGTCTCTAGGGGTTCCCCCCCAATGAGGATATTCTCTTGGGGGTCTTTTTTATTGACTGATAGTCCCATTCAATGGTGGGATTGTCTCATCAAATGATGCGCCGTCATCTTGATTTTGTGGGTCCCCCTTTGGTCCCCTACCCACTGCATCACAGTGTGGAGCCAGCTTTTTATTTATTATTATTTTTTTATTATATATATTATTTTTATTAAACGTTAAGCGTCAGGCCATTAATGATATATACATATTTTATGCAGGAAAGATGTCTGACGACTTGTCTTTTCCCTTCGTTCGCTCAGAAGGAGGGTTTCCACACGCACCAGTGGACCGGGTAGTGTTTGCCTTGATTAAAGATCGTGATCCTGAGTGCAAACATCTCCACCTATGGGGAAGGTGGTATAGCCAAATCATCCAGGGTCGTCGCAGTTTTAGTTCCGTCTCGCCCTCCGAACCTATAGTTACGATCCCATATGCGGACAAACCCCCGGTGGAGTATGCCGTGGAGGTTAAAAATTGGAATTCAGATAACCTTCTCCAGCCTGCAATCGGCGCTATTCCAGTGCAGCCGCCGCCAGCCATAGATATCCTGGGGAGGCGACTCTGTCAGGGCGAAGCACGCCCTTGGGGACAGGCTTATAACATTGGAATGATCCCACGACCCCCTGCCGGATATTTGCCGTGGGCCCGGTACATTCTATCGGCGAAGAGGACCCACCTAACGAAGATTGGTCTATATTCAGCCGTCTTCGTCTCGCTCTTTGAGTACCCTTCTCCTCCAACGTGGTGGATAAAGGCTTTTGTTGAACAGTGGAATATCCCCACCCATACCTTCCTGATGGCGGATAAGGAAGTTTCTATCTCTTTGGAGGAATTCGCCGAGATTTCGGGTCTGCCAATGAGGGGAGAGCACTACGAGGAGTTGCTTCCTCCTGATGAGTATGTCTTTGCCACCAAGAAGGTGGTATTTGACTTAACCCCGGAGAATGCCATTCAGCATCAGCATCCGGGTTTGGTGAAAGTGTTGGAGATCTATGAGGAACTCCATTTAGAATCGGGAGACAAGGGCGTCAGTTTCGCAACTTTCATTGCTCGCTTTATCCGCCCAGAGTTCTTATCAGAGCATAGCGAGAAGTTCGCTCAGCTCGACGACCCTTTTGGCTTCGGTTTGGATCGTCGACCCGTATCGGAGAATGACCAAAGGGCTTTCTATCTCCCCAATGCTGCCATCGTCGCTTTCTCGGAAATCGCCGTCCCCGGCATGGATGAGGAAACTTTCTTCATTGGGTTCCTGGGCTTGTGGCTATGCAACTTCGCGCTCCCTATGCACCCGCGCCTCATGCGGCCCTCTGTCTTTTACCCGGCACATCGGATGGTGGCCGGTCTGCAGTTGTCGGTAGGGATTGCTGGGTTAGCTTATCTTTATCATGGACTCAGCGTAGCGGCGGACGCCAATGATCCTGGGACACAGCCTGCTAATTTCCCAATGCATTACTTCGTTTCTTGGATGGAGATGCACGTGCGAGGGGTGTTTGGCGCCCACAAGACTCCTCCATTCTTCGAGAAATACAGACTCCCAAGAGTCATACGGTTAATCGGGGCCTCAATCGTGTTTGCATCTCCGCGGGATTCTAGGGGACTCCTCCTGCGCCCACACTTGGTCGGAGCGACGACTTCTTTCGTGGATAAGGTCATCACTATAGGCTCGGAGACTACTAAGTCAGTGGTGCCCTTACGTGACGAGTTTAAGGGCGGGGCTTCTGTGCTGAAGGCTCGGGAAATCGTCCATCTTTATTCCATTCGGCCGGGCTACCTAGTGTTTCGGCAAAATGAGACGGCTTTGTTCATGAGGTATAATCCGCATCGATTTGCCCAGCAATCAAGCTACAATCAGGGGATCCCGATGGAAGCTTTCTTAGGAACACCTGCAGTCGGTCCAGAGGGGGCAAGGAATGCGATGCATCACTTCATACGGCTTAATAAGGGTTCCTATTTCTTCATTAGTGAACCCAGCTGTGTCCCCAAGATGCTTAATTCATATGTGGCCTGGTATGCGCACGCTATGGGTCCAATCATTCTAATGGAGAAACGCATGATGGTCGACCGTAGGGGTGCGCCTCCTGGTGGTGATCGTAAGGCTCCCTTGCAGCCAAGGACCCAGGTCACCCTCCCGATAAAAGATGCCGGAGCTGATCGACCACGTGTGCTGGCCCCTCCGCGTGGATTGCCACTGCCTACCATGGTGAATGCACCAACGGCGCCCCGTGCTCCGACAAAGACGGTTAAAGCGGTATCGCCGGAGTCGGCTGTAGGAGCGGATATCGGGACTCGCCGCCCAAAAGAATCTGCCAAAACTGCCAAGCGCAAAGCTGTTCCGAGTGGACCCAAGGCTGGCGGACAGAAGAAGAAGAAGTCCGCCCTATCCCTCGATGCGATCCTCGGCTCAGAGCCCGCGGCCTCTCCTGCCGAGGCCATATGCGAGTACGGCAGCAATGAAGGCTTTGTGGTGGACCCCGCGGACACCAATTTGGCCGCCGCCATTGCAGCTTCAGAGCGATCAGCGAGGCTCGAAGCGATGCTGAGTAAACTCGCCGAGTCCGGTAATCATCAGACGCTTTATTTGTTATCTCATTGCACTCTATATGATTACATTTAACTAACTTTTGCTCCATTTTTTAACAGGTATCTCCACTGAAGATGCTATCGCTGCCTCCTTGAAGACCTTCCAAGAGGAGGAGGAGAAACGTGCCCTGGCAAGCGTCGGTATGTTTTATCCCTTTTTCTTTTATACGGAAATTTTGTTATCTTTTTATGACAGTCGACCTGACCTTCTCTTGTTTCTTTACAGGGGTTGTATTAATCGGCGCAAGGACCCTTCCCAAGCCCGTCATCGAAGTCCCAGCTCCGTCGAAGCTGCCGCAAGAGCCTCAGCTTGATGCAACAACGAGGGATGCTCTGAAAAATCTGGAGGCATCCCTCTACACGGATGAGGAGGCTTCGCTCAAGGAAGCTCTGATGGCATCTGTCTCATCGGCTCAAGAGGAGCGGAAGCGGTCAAGACGCGAAGCTACGGCGCGCAGAGCTGCTCTGGCCGCAGGAGCGGGCCCTAGCACTGTTCCTCATGCTAGTACTCCTTCTGAAGAGCCCCCTGTGGCCCTGTCTACTGCTCGTCGGCAAGTGGCGCGCGCGGTTCGGAGTGCCAATGATAAATCCGCTTCAGGTAGTACTTCTTTCAGAGCCTTGTGTATGACTTGTAAAACTATTGGCTTATACATATCTCATCTCGTAGGGTCAAGTCCGACTGAGGGGGAAGGGGAAACGACCGTCGAACCCAAGGGAGCGGAGGACGCGGTACTTGCCAAACCCGAACCGACAGTGGACAACTTTGTCGAGGTCATGGGGCCTGGAGCCGAGATTGAGGAACCTACCGCGGAACAGGTCATTGATGCCGTACCCGAAGTGGCGGCAGATGAGATGATTGTCTCAATCGAGCCGAAGGCGGTAGAGGGCGAGGTATTTGAGGCTGGGGACCTCGTGGTGCCGATGGACGGGGCAGCTGTAATCCCTGATCCTGAGGGAACAGCAGGTGAGGCGGCCATGATTCCTGAAGACGAGCTAGGCGCTCCTTCTCAGGAATCGGGCAATGTTCCTATCCTGGCCCTCCCTGCCTATGGTTCTCCGCCGCCTGTAGAGCTTGAGAGCATAACAACGGTTCCCCTTGAGTCGGGTGATGAAGCTACAGGCGGTGGTCTTCCGTCAGTGGAGGAAGGGACTGCCTCAGTTTCTGCTGGCAGCTCGTCAGGTGAATTTTCGAGTCACCAGCGTTTCCCTTTTTTTTTGTATATATCTTGTGATCTCTTCTAACAAGCTTGTTCTTGCAGGTGCGGCCAGTACCGATGCTCCATTGCTCGAGGGCACCGTCAATTACTACTTTGGCAGTAGTTACCTCCCCGTCTTCCCTTGTACCGTCATGGATGTTGGAAGGTATGGATTCACGACTCATGCATTAATCTTTCAAAAATGCGGCTTTTGTACTAACGTTACACTATTATGCCTTTGTAGGGGTGCTTTTTGATCACTTATATCAAGTGTTGCTCCCGCACTTCTCTTTCCCATCCGAATTCGCTTCTCCCTCTAGTGGCGCCGGTGAGTATACTTTCACCATAATGTCTTTATTTACGCCCCCCTTTTCTTTAGCAATGGGATAATTTCTGACTTTTCCTTTTCTTTATTGCATTGCCACAAATCGAAGGAGGGGATGCAAGACTCGCCGCGCTACCGGCCCTTCCGGCTTTGCCGTCCGTTGTTGCTGGTATAGTAGATTTCCTTTTTGGTAACCCTTTAACATCTTTTGAACCATCGTTTAACCCTGTTTTGTTTTGCAGCTATTGTTCCGGCTCCAGTTCCCTTCGAGGCTCGCGTCTTTTCACCGGCAGGCCCCTTTTTGAGACGTCCGTCTTCAAAGGGTGCTGCGATGAGTCTAGGCATGCTGAGCGGGTATATCGAAGAGCTCAGCATGGACGCTCTCCCTTCCGCTGCAGATTTCGTTGTGGATGTTAACCCCATGTTAGCGGCGCTCGTAACTTTTCACAGCGAAGGCGTCGTCGAATCTTGGGTTAACCACTGCAGGGAGATCGAGGCCTGCTTGTACCGGCTGGAGTTGACGCGCCCTGCTCCCGAAGTTTTAGCTCTGAACGCCCAACGCACAACTTGGCTCGAGCAAAGCACTTCGCACTCCGGTCACTTGGAGCAAGAGGCAGCTCAAAGACTAAGGGAATGCCAAAAGACCTCAAACGAAATGGCCCGTCTGCACGCTGAGGTTGAGGCAAATGCTGCCCAAGTAAAGACTATCTTTGAGGGTCTCTTGGAGCGCATTTCCCATGGGCTAGACTTAAAGAGGAAGCTTGACGTGGTTGAGCGCCATGTCCCAAGTCGGGAGGCTGCTTATCAAGGCGTGAGGGAGCAGCTTGCATTGGTCTTGCGGCAACGAGCCCAAGTGGAGGCAGAGCTGACGGCGGTAACCGAGCAGGAGAAGGCGTGGAAGGAGATATGCGAGCGATTGCTACATCTGTGCAAGATGCTTCCTTCCCCATAATTCTCCTTGTATCATTTGTCTTTGTAAAGTATATGTATATGTTTTTTTTTTTATTCTTTAGCACAATGTATCCTGTACTCAACCAATTTTTATGAATAAAAGATACACATTTTGTGATGTCTTGTGTCATTTCTCCGTCTTTCCTCTCTTTTATTATCAGTACGCCACCTTAATAACCATAATTGACGGACGATTGGGACAAGTATCCCGACCTTCTTAAGAAATAACGATGGCTTAGGCCGCAGGTTCAGATCTGCTGCCTAAGACTTTTCAACTCTATAAGCCGTGAGGGTCTCATAGAGACTTTTCTCCCTACGGATCGAGAGGATTTCGCAGGTGAATTTTCTCCTTAGGAATCGTGAGGATCCCCAAGTGTGGTTTCCTCTCATAAGTCGGAAGGATCTTATAAGAGAATTTCTCCCTCTTACGAGTCGAGAGGGCTCGTAAGCGGTTGTTTCCCTCTTTGTCGAGAATCGACTTCAGAGAGTGAGACCCGTGGATAGTATGCAAGAGACCATTTAGGATTGACTTGCAGGATCCCATTGCCCCTCTTACGAGTCGAAAAGGCTCATAAGCGGTTGTTTCCCTCTTTGTCGAGAATCGACTTCAGAGAGTGAGACCCGTGGATAGTATGCAAGAGACCATTTAGGATTGACTTGCAGGGTCCCATTTGTTCAGGAAGCAAGTTTTGAATCCTTACTGCCCAAGATGTGAGTCAAAGAAGCTCTGGTCACGGAGTGTTTGGATCCGTGAGTTGAGAAGTTTTGCGAGGGATTATTTTTTTCCCAAGCGCCAAGGATTATTTGTGTCCTTGGGGTTTGAAACGAGTCGAGGGTTCCTACGGAGGCACTGGTGGCTCTGCGGGTCGACGCGGATCAGAAGGCTCTCGTCAAGGAGTGTTTGTATCCGTGAGTCGAGGAATTTGCCGGGATTATTTGTTTCCCGAGCACCAAGGATTATTTGTGTCCTTGGGGTTTGAAACGAGTCGATGGTTCCCACGGAGGCGCTGGTGGCTCTGCGGGTCGACGCGGATCAGGGAGCTCTCGTCAAGGAGTGTTTGTATCCGTGAGTTGAGAAGTTTGCCGGGATTATTTGTTTCCCGAGCGCCAAGGATTATTTGTGTCCTTGGGGTTTGAAACGAGTCGATGGTTCCCACGGAGGCGCTGGTGGCTCTGCGAGTCGACACGGATCAGAAGGCTCTCGTCAAGGAGTGTTTGTATCCGTGAGTTGAGAAGTTTGCCGGGATTATTTGTTTCCCGAGCGCCAAGGATTATTTGTGTCCTTGGGGTTTGAAACGAGTCGATGGTTCCCACGGAGGCGCTGGTGGCTCTGCGAGTCGACGCGGATCAGAAGGCTCTCGTCAAGGAGTGTTTGTATCCGTGAGTTGAGGAGTTTGCCGGGATTATTTGTTTCCCGAGCGTCAAGGATTATTTGTGTCCTTGGGGTTTGAAACGAGTCGATGGTTCCCACGGAGGCGCTGGTGGCTCTGCGAGTCGACGCGGATCAGAAGGCTCTCGTCAAGGAGTGTTTGTATCCGTGAGTTGAGAAGTTTTGCTGAAGTCGTTGGCTTCTTCGGTTGAAATGAACCGTTGAGGCTTGGTTTCGTCGTTTGACGGAATCCGCTGGGGAGGTATGGTTTCTTCTTTGTTTACGCCCTTGGATTGTATACAGGGATCGATATGATCTTAACTGTAGGGCCGAAGTTTTATCATTTCTTATTTTTTTTGTTTTATTTTATTTCCGCGATGCTCTATCATTTCAGCTTTTATATCGCGAAGGTCGCGATTGCCCAAACATTTCGGCTATTTTTCGCGGTGCCCAATCATTTCGGCTATATTTTTTTTATTTTTACTCGTTGCTTTTTATTACGAGTCGCCCAATCATTTCGGCTATTTTGCATGCATACATTTTACTTGCTGCTTTTTATTGCAAGTTGCCCTATCATTTCGGCTATTTCGTATGCATGAGTGGTCTACTGGCTTTCGCCGTCAACCTGAAATTGAACACCGATTTCGGCATCAGCACCGCTGCAACTGGGATATTACCAGGAGCGAATCATCATTTGCCTCTATCGTTGTTGAACAAAGGAGGCTTAGCGACCAGGGTTAGGATCCCGTCGGCTAAGGCTTTTGACTTCATGAGCCGTAAGGGTTTCACGAAGTTATTTCTTCCTACAAGTCATGGGGATCTCGTAGGTGTATTTTCTCCTTAGGAATCGTGAGGATTCCTAAGTGTATGTTCCTCTGTAAGTCGTAAGGATCCTATAGGGGGCTTTCTCTTTGTAAGTCGAGAGGATTTACAAGGGTTGTTTGCTATGCAAACATATTCCTAGCTTCAGATGGGACTTAGTTAGGGAAATGTTTATTCGCGCCCGTGGATTGTATACAAGGGCCAATATCGGACCACTTGTAGGGCAATGTTGAAAGTTGTGGGGGTTGCTTAAGCACAGATTTAGGCCTTTGTAACTTAAGACTTTCAAATCTTATGAGCCGTAAGGGTCCCACAAGAGATTCTCCTTACGAGTCGTGAGGGTCTCGCAAGTGTATTTTCTCCTTAGGAATCGTGGGGATCCCTAAGTGTGTTGTTCCTTTGTGAGTCGTAAGGATCTCACGCAGGTGGTTTCTCCTTACAGGGTCGAGAGGACCCTATAAGTGTTTCTCAACGAGGTTGCGCCCTTTCGGGTTTTTACAAACACTCGCCGGTAGTCCTGCTGTTTTTACTCACGGAGCCCTTTCGGGTTTTCATCCGTGCCCATTTTGCTTATGGACTTACCGTTTTTTTTTTGTCTCGTCAGCCCAAGGATGCTGCAGTATTAGTTTAAAGACGTTTCGGTCTGCTATTAGTTTAAGGACATTTTGGTCCGCCGTTGAGAGGGCTGGCTACTACTTATAAAGCTTGAGCTTAGGAAGATAGCGAGCGGACATAGTCGTCGTCATCTATCATTGACCTAGGCTATGGCTCATTAAGCATAGTATTTCTTTAGGAAGCGACCGTTTATTGGCCTTAAAGGCCTTTCACCGTGCATGTCCATGAGTAGATAGGCCCCACCTTGGTAGACCTTATCAACGATGTACGGTCCTTCATAGTTTGGCTCAAACTTTCCCCGCTTGGCGCGATTGGGGATCATGGGCCTTTTGACCACTAGCACGAGTTCGCCTTGGTGGAATGTCCTCGGGCGGCTCAATCTCTCATATGAGCGCGTCATCTTTGCTTTATAGGCTTCCAGATTTTGTTGTGCTAGAAGGCGGATTTCATCAAGGGCGTCAAACTCTTCAAACCGAAGGTGAGCATTTTCTTCGTTCGTCAGCTCGTAGTGGACTGCCACTCGTAGAGAGGGTAATTCTATCTCGAGAGGGAGTACTGCTTCCGTCCCAAATACCAACGCGTATGGCGTTGTGTTTGTGGCCGTTTTGAACGTAGTCCGATATGCCCAAAGAGCCTCTTGTAATCTTTCGTGCCAGTCTCTCTTATTTCGGGACATTGTTTTCTTCATGATCTTTGTCAAGGTCTTGTTGAAGGCCTCAGCTAGACCATTAGCTCGTGGATTATAAACTGGGGAATATCTCCAGTCTATATTGTGCTGTTGTGCAAAGCGGCTAATTTTATGACTTCGGTAGGCTGGCCCATTATCAGAGATGATCCTTCTTGGGGTTCCAAACCGGTATATGACATGCGTTTTGAAGAAATGGAGGATGTTCTCCGTCTTTACTTCCCTCAGTGGTACCGCCTCTGCCCATTTGGAGAAGTAATCAGTCGTCGCCAAGATGAAACGATGTCCTTTTGACGATGCTGGCTCGATGGGGCCGACTATGTCAGTTCCCCACATTTCGAACGGCCAACTAGCCATTGTTGGATGCAGTGGGTTGGGATGCTGATGGATGAAATCCCCATGAATTTGACATGAATGACATTGCCTCGCGTATTCCAGGCAATCCTGCATCATCATGGGCCAGTAGTAGCCCATCTGTTTTATTTTCAACTTCATCTTAGGGCCTGCTTGGTGGGAACCGCAGAGTCCGTCGTGAACTTCTTGGACGACCCTTCTCGCTTCGTCAGGTCCTAAGCATCTCAACCACAGAGAGTCGAATGACCTCTTGTACAGAGTATCATTGACGAAGGCGAAAGACAGAGCCCGTTTCGTGAGCTGATGTCTTGTGGACGCCTCTTCGGGTATTCGGTGGAACTTGAAGTAATCTATGAAGACTTCTCTCCAGTCCCCGGTATTTTCCCAGTCTTTTATTTGCAGGGTTGTCTCCTCTTTCGCTCCTTTTTCTTCAGACGATTTCGGAGATATTTCTATTGGGGCGAGCACTCGACGGCTCTGTACCACAATTCTAACGTCGTCGAGGTTCTCGTCAGCCAGTTCTTTAGCAAGTTTGGCTAGTGCGTCTGCTTTGCTGTTTTCCGCACGCGGTATGCTTTCCAACGTGTAGGAGGGAATTTGGGTTAGCAGTTGCTGCACTTTTTCACCGTATTTTACCAATTCCGGTTTGCATGTTTGGTAATCGCCGTTCACTTGACTGACGACCAATTGGGAGTCCCCGTATATGAGGAGGCTCTCAATTCCCATATCGATGGCGATCTCGAGGCCTGCTATCAGAGCTTCATATTCCGCCTCATTATTCGTTCTCGGCTCTGTTAAGGAGAAGGCGAAGCGCATTATCCCTCCTTGTGGAGTTACGAAGATGAGTCCTACCCCTGATTTAATTATAGGGGTACTTTGTTTGCGTTTCTTTATGGAAGATGCTCCATCGAAATAAAGCTCCCATCGGATATTATCACCGTCGATCGCATCGAACGCATGTTCGTCTGGAAGATCGCAATTCAGGGGAGAATCGGCGGGTATCAGATGCTCAGCGAGGAAGTCGGCGATGGCCTGGCCTTTCACTGCCTTGAGAGGTTGATATGTTATCGAGAATTCCATCAAGAGCAGGGCCCATTTAGCGAGTCTTCCCGTCAGTATAGCCCTTGACATTAAATATTTAAGAGGGTCCACTTTTGAAATAAGACGGACCTCGTGCGCCAATGCGTAGTGCCTAAGCTTTGTTATTGGGAAGATCAACGCCAGGCAGTGTTTTTCAATGGGAGAGTAGTTGCTTTCTGCCCCCAGCAGGACTCGACTTAAGTAGTAGAGTGCTCTTTCTTTCCCTTGATCGTTCTCTTGTGCCCATAATGCGCCTAAGGAACCTTCGAGGGCGGTTGTATAAAGAATAAGAGGCTTCCCCTTAACTGGAGCAGCCAACACCGGCGGGGTCTGCAGGTATTGCTTGATCTCATCCAGTGCGCCTTGGCATTTTTGATCCCAAATGAATGGGGTTCCCTTCTTCATCAGGTGGCTGTAAGGACGGCACTTTCCTGAAAGGTTGGCTATAAATCGCCGTATGTATGCGAGTTTCCCTTGGAGAGACCGAAGCTGTTTGAGAGTCCTCGGCGGAGGCATTTCCATGATCGCTTTGATCTTTGACGGATCTATTTCAATACCTCGGTGTCGAACGACGAATCCCAGGAATTTGCCCGAGGAAACCCCGAACGCACATTTAAGAGGATTCATCTTCAAGTTGTATTGCCGAAGGCGTTGAAATACAGTCTTCAGATGCTCGAGATGTTCCTCGTATGATTTGCTCTTGACCACGAGATCATCGATATAGCATTCGACGATTTCGTGTATAAGGTCGTCGAAGATCTTCGTCATGGCCCTCTGATAAGTAGCACCGGCGTTCTTCAAACCGAAGGGCATCACTTTATAACAAAATATACCAAGAGGAGTCCTGAAGGCTGTGTGCTTCTGATCTTCAGGGTGCATTTTTATTTGATTATACCCCGATGAGCCGTCCATGAAGGAGAAAACCTCATGAGTGGATGTGTTGTCTATCATCAGTTCGGTGACTGGCACTGGGAAATCATCCTTCGGGCAAGCTTTATTAAGATCCCGGAAGTCTACGCATATGCGCACTGTCCCATTTTTCTTCATCACTGGGACGATGTTGGCGATCCATTCAGGGTATTGGACTTCCTGGATGAAGCCAGAGTCTATCAACTTTTTGACTTCGGCGTTGATGCTCATCTCAAGCTCGAGTCGCATTCTTCTCGGCGCTTGTTTGACTGGCTTGACGTCCGGGGATATCGCCAACTTGTGCACAGCAATTTCTGGATCTAGTCCCGGCATTTCGGAATAGTTCCACGCGAAGCAATCTTTGTACTGTAGAAGCACATCTTTTAACGCAGCCATCCTTTCTTCAGATAACAGCTCGCTGATGAATGTCGGTCGTGGGTCATTTTCCGTCCCCAACTCAATTTTCTTGAGATTATCTGCAGTGGTGTGTATTCCATCTTCCAGCTCTTTCGGCACTGGGGGAAATTCTGAGATTACCTCATCGCTGCTGTTTTCGAGGCACCAAGGGAGGATATCCAGGTTCTCGGACTCTTCTCTCAACGTCGTTATCATACGACATGTGTGAATTTTCTGCCAACCCCAATATGGAACTGGTTTTTCTTTCACGGCTTCGGGCTCGTGCTTCTGTGGTGGCGCTACCCTCCAGTTATCAGACAGCGCGAATTTGCCAAGCTGATATTGATCTTCAACCCAATTCTTGAAGGTGAAGCAATCCTCCAAAGGGTGTCCCATTGCTCGATGGTAAAAGCAATAATTCGAGTTGAACACCTCGCCTGCGTGCTCGGGATGCTTGGACTCTGGCAACGTAAGCATTTGATGTTTTAGAGCGAGATCGAATATCTTCCTTGTTTTGTTGCGAGGAAATGAGTATGCTCGACCCATTTTCTTTCTGAGGGCTAAGTCAATAACGCTCGACTCTCGGATGCGTGGCTTCTTAGCTCTGCTTTGTGGTTGTCGAGCGCCTCTCTTGCCTTTCGACTTGTTTTTGTTCTCGCGTCGAACCTTTTTTGTAGCAGGGTGACAAGGAGCGGCATCTTCGTTTTTTACTGCTTGTTGGAGGAGACGCTGTGTCTTAGCTTTCTCATAGATTGCCATTTCACGATCGTGATCATCTCGGGCTTTTTGACTCGCATACCTTATAAGTTTGCTCATCTGGTCTTCGGACGATGGACTGGGCGGTTTTGTATCAGGAACTTTTGCTGGTTCAGGATTATCATCCTCCCATTGAGCGTCCGCCTCTCCGTCGAAGTCATACACGGCATAACAGCTGTTTACTAGCTCCTGCTTCTTTGGCCGGATGTACCCAAGCCCTTTGGTTTCTACTCTCCCGTTAGGTAGCTTGTGTTGAGTTCCGGGGACGTTCCAAACCCTGTCATAGAATCTGGCCTTCCTAACAGTCTGTTCGAAGGGTATCCCTTGGCGCTTTAACAGTCGTTTCAAGCCTTCCGTATAATACCTAGGTAAACGAATGGGTTGAAGCCCGTCCAGCGTTGGATCTGCTCCATACCAGATTTCTTTCTCCACTTTATTTTCTTCAGAGCGGTAAAGCAGAATTGCTTTCTCTCTCTTTCTTCTAGGAGGGATATAGAATGTCCGCAACTCTTCTACACTGTATATATTAAGTGCATCCAGTTCTTTATGGTGTCTAGGCGGCACCATGGCTATTTGTAGACTTCGCTCTTCATCAGCAGAAGTTTGTATTGACAGTCGAGCAGGGAATACAGCATGAACTTCATCCTCTGAATCACTACCGAAGATCAGCGAAGGAACGGATGGTCCTGGCCTGGCAGGTTGGGATGGACCTGAATAAATTATATCCTCCTCCTCGGTGTCACTGCCGAAGACAGGTATAGTGGCATTAGTTTTGTTTTCCGGTTTGTGACACCTTTCCGTGTCTTCGAAGCTCGGCAAGAAGTATTTGGCATCTTCATACTTGCGAACTTCGTTCACGGAAAACAGATTCAACTCTCCGGCCACAGTGTACTCGAGGCCATCCCTGGAATACTTCATGCACTGATGCTGTGTAGAAGGGATGATATTGTACTCGTGTAGCCATGGTCGGCCAAGCAGAGCATTGTAGCACGTCTTGGCGTCTATAACATGGAATTTGATGTCTGTGACGAGCAACCCGAAGCGTAGCGTCAATATCACAGATCCGAGAGTCTTTGAGGATTGAGAGTCGAAACCGGAGATAGTGATCTTGTCTCGGGCGAGGTGTTGGACACTCATGCAAATCTCCTTTAACACTCGTACATTGAGTAAATTGACAGACGATCCGTTATCAACCAAGATTTTGCCTATCTTTATGTCATGGCAGTATCCTGAGACATAAAGGGGGCGATTATGCTCACACGTCCCGAGGAGAAGGTCTTCATCACCAAAAGCGACGTCGGCTGTATGCACTTCTTCCAGTTCGTCTTTCATCTTCTCTTCGGCTAAGAAGGCTTGAAACTGGTCCGGATCTTGTAGCGCTTTAATCAAAGAGTCTCTGGCTTCCTTTGATAGTAACAAGGCATCAAGGATTCTGAGCTGAGAGGGCAGTTTCCTTAAATGTGCCAGAACGTTGTAATCCACCTTACTTCTCTTCGGCGGGTTCTTGGCGTTTAGCTCTTCCAGAACTTGGTCATCTAAAACGATGTCTTCAGAGACCTTTTCTTTCCCTTTATCTTTTCTATTCGAAGGTCCGAGGTTCTTTTCAGGCAGTGTCCGATTCCGCAGCCGGATATTTTCGCAAACCACTGGCTCCTCTTCTTTTCCCGAAGTCGACTCTTTAAAGAGAGGGGCAATCTCTAGTACAATGGGAACTCACACGAGACAAATGACGATCCCCAGGTCGATGAACTAACCTGTACACATGTCACCAGGGAACTGCTATCTGACGTCAGGTATAAGACCAACTAGCATGTTCCCGACGAGTCCTGTCCGGTGTACTCATAACCCAATGAGCACCTGTATACATCTTAGGTGATCCAACTGACACCAGTGGCTTGTGAGACCGGCCACCGCCCCTCGTCGGGGTCTCGAATGTATACACTAGTCTACTGTGGAGTATCGATGCCCTGTCTCGAAACTCCCACGACTAGGGACTGTTCCCCTCCGAACGGCGGCCGAGACGTTAGGACGTCTATGCCTGAGATTCGGGGCAGATGCTATTTGGTTTTATCCGTCTATCTCTCCGAAGATGCCAAGTTGATTTATGGCACCGTGTATCGGAGGTTTAGACGGATGCGGCCGATGTAGCAGACTTCGTCAGATTCCCCCTCAGGGTGAGGGGTTTTTGATTGTGGGGACGCTCTTCCCTGCAGGCGCAAGCCCCTGCAGTTAATTACGCTACCGCATCGCGGTAACAACTTTCTCCTACTCCAGAATTTCACTTCGTGTCGTGTGTGTTTGTTTTGTTTATGGTTGCCCGTGGATTGTATACGGAGACTGAGTGATGTCGTCACCCGTAGGACGTGGATTAGTCCAAATCCGTATTTACTTAGATTTGGGTTTGGTGTTTTTAGTTTAAGGATGCATTAGTCGCGTTGCGGCTAAGATCAACTTAAACATTCATCGAGGATACATTAGTCCTGTTTTAGACTAAGATCGACTTGACGTAGTGATTGATTTAATTATCTGGCCGTCAGGACTCGTCACCTCTCTGACGTCGTTGAGGGATTACAACGACATGCGTCAGAGGAGTTCAGAGATGTACCCTTGCACCAAAGTTGATTTGGAGTTTTATCGTTTATTTGAATATCTAAGGACACGTTAACCGTATTTGGGGTTAAGATCAACTTAGAAGGGACCGTTTAGATCCAACAAAAGAGCGTTTGGGCCCTATTGTGCCAGTTTAGGGGACGTGGCGGTCCATTGCCAGTTTGAGGACGTAGTGGTCCATTATTAGTTTAGGGACATTTCGGTCTGTCGCCAGTTTAAGGACGTAGTGGTCCATATTCCAGTTTAGGGACGTGTTGGTCCGATATTAGTTTAGGGACGTTTCGGTCCGACGTTAGTTTAGGGACGTTTCGGTCCGACGTTAGTTTAAGGACGTTTCGGTCCAATATTAAATGAGTGGTCGTTGGGACCCGTCACCTCTTTGACGTCGTTGAGGAATTACAGCGACAAATGTCAAAGGAGTTCGGAGATGTACCCTCGAACCGGTCGTGACTTGGTTTATAAGAGGCATTTAATTTAAGGACTTACAGCCAGGATTGGGTTAAGTCCAATTTTTATTTTAGGCTCTGCCCGATTAAAAGAATCAATCTAAACAGGGCTCTGCCCCTTTCATTATTTTGCAAATCTGATTTGGGCCAGGCCCTTTTAAATAATGAGTTACAAAAAACTCAGGAATATTCTGAACAGGGCTTTGCCCTTTTATTTTTCTGCAATTGGGCTAGGCCCTCTTAAATAATGAGTTACAGAAACTCAGGAGTTTTCCAAACAGGGCTTTGCCCTTTTATTCATTCTGCAATTGGGCTAGGCCCTTTTAAATAATGAGTTTCAGAAACTCAATACTTTTCCAAACAGGGCTTTGCCCTTTTATTTATTCTGCAATTGGGCTAGGCCCTTTTAAATAATGAGTTTCAGAAACTCAATAATTTTCTTGAATTGAGAACAAAAGTGCATAGCACTTTTGATCTAGATTTAGATCAAAGGAAAACAAGTTCTTCTTGTTTTCCTTGATTTTACAGAACCAAGGGTTCATATCAAGTGCAAGGCACTATTTATTATTCTTTTATTTTTTAGAACCAGGGGTTCATATCAAGTGCAAGGCACTATTTATCTTTTTCTTTTATTATTCCCTTTTTTAATTTTCTGTTCTTCAGAAATTTTACCTTCTTTTTTTTTGTTCTTGATTAATCTTCAAGAGCTCTTTTTCAGAAGTTTTTCCTTCTCTCGATGATGATTCCTTCATTACTTTTTGAATGAGGTTCGGGGTCTTATTTATAGTGTCCACAAATTTGTTGGATTTGTTAACAAAATCTTTCCTGAATAATTTTGGGAATTTTCCCCCATTGGATCTCTGATCCAAGGGTTCCTGTTTTACAGGAGAACAGAAAAGATTTACTTAAATCTTCATTCAGTTGCTGCGCAACTCAACTGCGCAGACACGTGTCGCGCATCCGAGCGCTTGCGCAGTTGCGGTTGCGCAACTGCGCAGACACGTGTCGCGCATCTGTGCGCTTGCGCAGACACGTGTCGCGCATCCGTGCGCTTGCGCAGTTGCGATTGCGCAACTGCGCAGACACGTGTCACGTATCAGTGCGCTTGCGCAGACACGTGTCGCGCATCCGTGCGCTTGCGCAGTTGCGATTGCGCAACTGCGCAGACACGTGTCGTGCATCCATGCGCTTGCGCAGACACGTGTCGCGCATCCGAGCGCTTGCGCAGTTGCGATTGCGCAACTGCGCAGACACGTGTCGCGCTGTCATGCATTTGCGCAGTTAAGTCTTAATTGTGTTTTCTGAAGAGCCTTTCTCTGATGGGACGCACCGTCTCGGGCGTTACGCTGCCGAATCAGCTTCTGCCATGTGGCAAATTGCGCGCTGCGCACGGAAACCGAAGCGTTGCTTCGAATTTTGAATTTTCAAAATTCAGTAGAGCCTTGCTCTGATTGGGGGAAACAGGGACCTTTTAAGGATGTGCTTATAGACCCCAGCTCCCACTTATATGATCGCCCTCATACTGCTGGTGGTCAAGCAAGAATCCTAGGGGCTCTATCAACGTGTAATAGCGATATGTCAGGTCACCTAAAGCAGTACACGATGATAAAGATAAACCAGATAGCATACTATCATCTCGAGTAAGACTGTCCTACCGGGATAGGTCCTCCCTCAATCATTGCAATCACGTGCCTGTGATCCAATAATTGACTTTGAGGGCACTATCTCCAACACACCGGTCTTAGAAGCAATCTCATACCTGTCACGTGATAACGCTGTCAGGAGAAGGAGTAAGCGAGGATATGGCTGACCTCCCATGGTGCATCGAAAACGATGATGACGAGGTGATCTCAGAGTTTCCACCAGTTCCAAAAGAGCTGGAAGATGGGATACATACTACTGCAGATAACCTCAGAAAAATCGACTTGGGAACGGCAAACAACCCACGACCGACGTTCGTCAGTGACCTGTTGTCTGAAGAAAAGGTGGCTACACTCAAGGACGTGCTCATGCAGTATAAAGATTGCTTCGCATGGAACTATTTCGATATGCCAGGATTAGATCCAGAAATAGCCATCCACAAATTGGCAATTTCTCCGGACGTCAAGCCAGTCAAACAAGCGCCGAGAAGAATGCGGCTCGAACTTGAAATGGGCATCAACGCCGAGGTCAAGAAGCTAATCGACTCCGGCTTCATCCAAGAGCTTCAGTACCCTGACTGGATTGCCAACATTGTCCCAATGATGAAGAAAAATAGGACAGTGCGCATCTGCGTGGACTTTCGAGACCTCAACAAAGCTTGCCCAAAGGATGATTTTCCTGTACCGGTTACCGAGCTGATGATAGACAACACGTCCACTCACGAAGTCTTCTCTTTCATGGACGGCTCATCAGGGTACAATCTGTAAGTCGATGTACAACACCCCACGAGTTGCGGGGAGGCGGAAATATGAAAAACAATCTTGTTCTTTGAGTTAACATCGACTAACCGAAGAATCTTTGCTAAACTATAACTAACAAATACATAAGAGTTGTTAACTACTATGAGAAGTGATTATACCTAGTGAATCTAGTCCTTCGTCTTTTCGTTATCAACCTCCTCCTCGGCCTCCTCTACGTAATAGACAATCCACCCGAGAGCTTCTATTCCAAGCTTCACCTCTAATCTTGAGGCAACTAGGTTTCTTTAGTTGCTAATCAAAGGCACCTAGGTGATATAGAGTGAGGTTATGGATTAATTAGTCTATCTAATCCTTGATCTCAATACATGAGAGGGGAAAATTAGGGTTTGAAGAGAGAGAGGTTGATGAGAGAGAAGGTGAGCAAGAGAATGTGAATGAGATAATGATCTCTCTTGAATATATGAAGCATAATGATTTATCAAAATAAATAAATAAAATGATTAATCATCATGCTTCATTTATTCATATGAGTGATTCATCTACATGAGTGATTAATCATTAATGATGCATTAATGACATGGATGAATCACACAAATGAGTCACTAAATCATTTAATGTTTATGCCACCTAAACCACCAAGTCATCATCCTTCTAGAAGCTTCCCGCCAAATTACGAGAACGCCCCTTCTATCCGTGAAAACACGGAAAAATATTAGACTGTATAAATCCAATAATCCGATACTAGAATCCGGCTTAAACCAAAGTCGGCTAGTAAAAACTGTCCGAACGTCGTACGTGCGTAAACACACGTATGCGTCCGAACCCTTGTCGTAAAACCATACGACCTCTATATCATTTCGCCTGGAGCAGGGAAACTCTCTGTGTGGGACTCTAAAGACTCAACTACTATGCTGGCATAGGGTTTAACCACAGATCGCAAGCGGCACTAGCTGTACGTAATGGTCCCCAGGTAGATGTCGATAAGAAGGCCGATGAGGAAACCCATCCGAACTCCTACTGAGCCTGATGTGACAATCACCGTACAGTCTGGTCTGTTCGTCTAAGACTATCGCATATCGGGCCTAGGGGGCGGCAAGCGTCATTCCCCTAATAGCGGTATAAGTCATGTCGGAGTGAAGCCCATTACACCTTGAGAAACTACTGGAACCTACCAGTAAATCTCGCTTGCCCTGGCCAGGGACTTTGCGTAATGGCTCTCTGACACAGCACGATATCAACTCCCAATACCGGGAGAGACGAATCCTGACTAACTGCCACTGCCTCCAAGTGCTCGGGACTGCACCCAACTGCTACCTGTTTGCACGACTCCTTTGAGCTGTGGTAGGGTGGCAATCTAAGAACAGTGGGACACACTCGAGGCGAAGTAGCAGTGTCAAATTTGCGGACTATGCTGTACTCATGTCACCTGGGAACTGTTAACTGACGACGGGTATAATACCAACAACAGTTCTCCGCGTGTCCTGTCCGGTGTACCCGTAATCCAACGAGCACATATATACTATCTCCAGTACGACGTTCTGACGGCTGTGGGACAGACCATCTCCCCAACTGGGATGAGAAGCGTACATACTAGTCTACTCCGGAGTATCGATGCCCTTTCTCGATAATCCTACGACTAGGGACCTGGAAAAGGATGTGCTTGTAGACTACCCAGCCCCCACTAGTGTGACTGCCATCACAACGCTGGTAGTCAAGCAAGATCCTAAGGGCTCTATCAATACGTATACTCACATATTAAGATAGATAAAACCATGTAGCATACTACCATGTTTAGCAAGACTGTTATAGAACTGTGAATATCCCAAGCTTCCATTAAGTAATATACAAGCTAGTATGATACAATAATGGCCCCTAGGGCATATACACTAAACATCTCCCACTTGCACTAGGGCCATGTACTGTCATATCGAAGACCGATGATCTCGAGTAGCCTCTCGAACTGAATCTGAGGTAGGGCCTTTATGAATGGATCAGCAATGTTCTCTTCAGTAGCAACTCTCTGGACCTCGATCTCCCGACGATCTATGATCTTCCTGATCAGGTGATACCGCCTTAAGATGTGTCTGGACTTCTTATGGGACCTTGGTTCCTTCGCAAAAGCTATAGCTCCATTGTTGTCGCAATACAGAGGTATTGGATCAACAATGGTAGGAACCACCTGAAGTTCTGTTAGGAACTTCTTCATCCAGACCGCTTCTTTTGCGGCATCACAAGCAGCAATATACTCCGCTTCCATCGTTGAGTCAGCAAAGGTGTCCTGCTTGGAACTCTTCCAGCACACCGCCCCTCCATTGAGGGTAAAGACATAACCTGACATGGACTTGGAATCGTCCTTATCACTCTGGAAGCCGGAATCAGCAAAGGCCTCCATCTTGAGGTCTTTTCCGCCGTAAACCAAGAACATCTCCTTAGTCCTTCTCAGGTACTTGAGAATGTTGTTTACTGCTATCTAGTACTTCTCCCCTGGGTCTGACTGATACCGGCTTACCACGCTCAGTGCGTAAGCAACATCTGGTCTGGTGCACAACATCGCATACATTATAGAGCCTACCGCAGAAGCGTAGGGTATAATAGACATGCGTTTCCTTTCCAAATCAGTCTTGGGAGACATCTCTTTGGAGAGGGTGATTCCGTGACAAGCCGGTAGATTACCGTGCTTAGAATCTTCCATACTGAATCTTTTCAGTATAGTGTTGATATACCTGGACTGCGAAAGTCCCAACATCCTCTTGGATCTATCACGATAGATCCGGATCCCCAGAATGTAAGAGGCATCACCCAGGTCTTTCATGGAGAACCTGTGTGACAAGAATACTTTGACAGATTGTAGCATAGGAATGTCATTTCCTATCAATAGAATGTCATCCACGTACAAGACGAGGAATACGACAGTTCGTGCTACAACTTTACTATATATACATGGTTCATCTGTATTTTTGATAAAGTCATATTCTTTGACTGTTTCATCAAAACAGATGTTCCAACATCGCGATGCCTGCTTCAGTCCATAAATGGACTTAAGAAACTTGCACACTTTCCCGCTGCTCCCACTCTGATTGAAACCTTCTGGATGATCCATATAGACGCACTCTTCTAAATTACCATTCAGAAAAGTCGTCTTTACGTCCATCTGCCAGATTTTATAATCATGGAAGGCAGCAATAGCAAGAAGGACCCGAATGGATTTGAGCATAGCCACTGGAGAAAAAGTTTCGTCATAGTCTAAACCAGGTCTTTGATGAAAACCCTTTCCAACAAGTCTAGCCTTATAGGTTTCCACATGTCCATCTACACCAATCTTTTTCTTGAAGATCCATTTGCATCCTATAGGTTTTACCCCATCTGGAACAAAGTCCAAAGTCCATACTTTGTTGGTGTACATGGACTCCATTTCGGTCCGCATTGCATCTAGCCATCGTACCGAGTCGCCGCTCTGGATGGCCTGCTGGAAGCCAGTAGGTTCATCATCATCAATGATGCAATCTTCTCCATCCCCATCTATGAGAAAACCGTAGTATCTCTCAGGCGGATGAGACGGACTACTACTCCTGCGGAGGGGTGCGGGAATGTCCTGTTCTTCTTGAACTACTGGTTCTACCAAACTTTCAGTAGTAGTTTGTGGTTCTGGAATTTCTTCCAGTTCTATTTCGCTCCCACTTATTTCCTTTTCTAAAAACTGATGTTCTAGAAAATGGGCATTACGAGAAACAAAAACCTTTTGTTCCTCTGCGTAATAGAATAGATATCCCCTGGAGTTCTTTGGATATCCCACAAACATACATAGTACTGATCGTGCCTCGAGCTTGTCCACATGCTGCTTTTTAACAAAAGCTGGATATCCCCAAATCTTCAGATACTGAAGATAGGGTTTCTTCCCACTCCACATCTGATATAGCGTGGTAGGCACAGTCTTAGTAGGAACTATGTTCAAAAGATATACCACTGATTCTAGCGCATAACCCCAGAAAGATCGCGGTAACTCAGCATTACTCATCATGGAACGTACCATATCCAATAGGATTCGATTCCGTCTCTCCAATACACCGTTATGCTGTAGAGTGTATGGAGGAGTAAGCTGAGAGAGAATTCCTTTCTCTTTTAGGTAACCTAGGAACTCGGCACTTAAGTATTCACCACCTCGATCAGATCTTAGTGTCTTGATACTTTTTCCAGTTTGGTTTTCTACTTCATTCTTATATTCCTGGAATTTCTCAAAAGCCTCGGATTTATATTTCATCAGATAAATGAATTCGTACCTAGAGTAATCATCCGTAAAAGTAAGGAAATAGGAAAAAACACCTCTTGCGTGTATAGACATTGGACCACATACATCGCTGTGTATGAGTCCTAAGAGCTCGCTCGCTCTTACTCCATGTCCAGTGAATGGAGTCTTTGTCATCTTTCCTTTGAGACATGATTGACAAGTGGCATAAGTTTGATATTCGAACGAGTCCAAATATCCTTCTCTATATAACTTAGTTAACCTTGTCTCATTGATGTGACCTAGTCTACAATACCATAAGAAAGCTTTATTTAAATATGGAGACTTTCTTTTTAGTGTGTTCTGGACATTGAAAATTTGTAGTTGGTTTAAGACATATATACCGTTATCCAGTGTACCGGACCCAATCAAACTATGATTAAGGTGGATGTTAACAACATCACTTACAAACGTGAAATCATAACCTTTATTTGATAACAAGGAAACTGATATGATATTACACGTTAAGCTAGGTACACAAAAACAGTTATGTAAAACTAAAATGTGTCCACTCGTCAATCCCAGGTGATAATCCCCTACGGACACAGCTCCCACGCTAGCTCCGTTAGCAACCATCAGGGTCATATCACCATCCTTCAGCACTCTACAGTTTCTCAGTGCCTGCAATGAATTGCATATATGAGATCCTGATCCGGTATCTAATACCCAGGAACTAGAGTTGATTGATAGACAATTCTCAATTACAAACACACCTGAAGTCGAAACCACAGCTTGCTTCGGTCCCTGATTCTTGGCGTTCCACGCCTTGCAATCTTTCTTCCAGTACCCTTTCCTAGGACAATGGAAGCACTCATCCTGGGCCACTATTGGCACTGCAATCTTTTTCTTTCCCTTCGCTCCCACCTTACTAACACCTCCTCTAGGTTTGGTTGCGGCCTTCTTCTTCTTTCCTTTGGCCCTAGCCTTGGACCCAGAAGAAGAAGCACCGCTAACAAACATAGCGGGTGTTTCCCTTGCCTTCTGCACTCCTCAACATGTTAAGAAGTTCTGAAAGTTCAACTTCTTTTCTTTGAATGTTGAAATTCAGAATAAACTGGGCGTAGGTGGAAGGAAGGGACTGGAGAATCAAGTCTGTATAGAGCTCATTATCCAAAGTCGTCCCAAGGTCTGCGAGCTCTTCAATATAGCCAATCATCTTTAGGACATGTTCTCCTACCGATGATCCGACGGCCAACCTCGCTCGAAACAAGTTCTTTGAGGTCTCGTATCTTGCTATACGAGATTTCTCTCCATAAAGTTCCTTTGTATGGAGAAATATGGCATCTAGATCCATATCCTCGTGCCTCCTCTGATATTCATTATTCATCGAGGCAAGCACGATGCACTTGGCCTTCGCGCAATCTAAATCCCAGGTTTTACAGATTTCCTTATCCGCATTACTGGATTTGGGACCTGGGACAGCAGGTGCCTTAGCGGTGAGGACATACCCCAATTTGTCATAGGTCAAAGCCATTTTGACATTCCGCAGCCAATCTTTATAGTTTGGCCCTGTCAGTATATTTTTTTCTAATAGTAACTTAAGTCCAGTCATATTCAGGGTCGTTGCAATTAGGAGAGAGAGAGAGAACACTTTAGCATGATACTCTTGCAAGTTTAGAGTGGTTTTTAGTTTATCTAAACTAGATGGCTCCTATTGTTTCTCGAATCCCTCCTCAAACCAAAAAAGGAAGAACTAGCCAGGACTATTCTCACCGTACAATACTTGCTTAACCGTCCAGCCAGGCCGGTGTCGGTACTTCGAGAGAGGTTTTCCAACGCTTTCGCGAAGTGCTTTAATTAAATAACCTCTTTTCTTTGGGGGCGTAGCCCCGCTGATACCTCTCCCGGCACCTACTTGGTTTATAGCATTGATCGTTAAGTGACGAATCTCCTGATGAGTAGCTTATACTCACAGTAGGATCGGGATCCAAATATCATCGTATGATAATGCTGAAGGAATCCTACCAACATTCATCAAACTCCAAATGGTATGCATCTCTTTGCAAATTTCAGTTTCTTTAGAAATTCCCGATATTAATTTTTGCCCCATGCTCTTATGACCTTGGCGTTAGGTCAAAATGTCATAAGTCACATGTCAAGTTCTACCCATCATTATCTTGTTAATTTGAATCCATCCGTACATATCCTTGACGTTCGGCCAAAATGATAATACGACTGTCCCAAACTAACTCATCTATCTATGCAACAAATGAATACCCAGCAGCTACCAAACACTATACCTTGGCGTTAGGTCAAAATACATAGCTTGAATACTACTGAATACCCAAATGAAATGATGGAGGGCTGCGAATGGTTTTGGCGAAACCGTTAACGTAGTGAACTTGATATGACCGAAAGAATCTGATAGCTTTTAAAAGGAGTGGTTAAAGCTCCGCAATTAAAAAATATCCTCTGTTTTAACATAACCGAGTGGTTTCTTTTAAATTGTTCCAATGATTCAACTTTGGTTTATTTTCTTTGCATTAATAATAATGCGTCCCATCATTAACCTATCATTGCAGAAAACAACGAAAATACAACGTCCTCTTATTCCATCCGCATTCGCCACTGGGTCCCGTCATCACCCGTTAGGTTACTTAACTAACGATAGAGCGGGGGCTGGGTTAGCGCGGGTGTAAAACATAAGTGATGTCTAAATAGCTATCATATATAGATATTGTACATTCGTCAGACGCAATAATAGGCATTCCAGATCACAGATGAACATTATTGGATATGCAAGCAATCCGCGTTTCTTTTGAGCCTGCAACGAAAGATGGATTACACAGTTGTGATGAATAGCCATTACCCCACCCTAGACCCCTACGGGTACGGCAAACTACCCGCCAAGTACCCGAAATGAAGCGGTCTCCCTCAACAACGTGAGTAGGCCACTAAATACTTCAAAGTACCCGGTGGTTTGTGCACCCCACCTTGGGTCTATCCTAGGGGGAAAACGGTAAAATGAAATAATACAACGATGGCTACAACCGCAACCTGGATGTGCCCCGCAAAATAATATTACAACATATTACAATTACATCGAATGAATGAATATAATAACCCATCTCAAACCCCGGCTAATCATCATAAAAATCCAATACAGTTCATAACCACAAGCAGTAAAATCATTACAGAAATGTGCAACCCCCTGCCAACCGACATACTAGCAGTTAGGGGAGGTTTACGAACACATTATACAGTTCACAGATATAATCTAATTAGCAAACATCGTATAATTTCGATCGAGCAAACACTTTAGATTCTATTCCAAAACTTCTCTGTGCACCTGAGACTTGAGCAGAAAATAAACATTCCAGAAAAGACAAAAACATCACAAAAGAATTACTGGGCAAAATTAGGCTGAATCGGCTTCAACTCGGCCGCGGATCCGCGGCGGATCGGAGGGATCGGCCGCGGTACCGCGGCTATTTGGCCGATTCATGGACCCATTTTTCTCTAGTAACCTTAAACTTCCCTGCTTGTATTTTTAGAGGCCACTGAAAAAATTTTAGACCTCATTTTAAATTCGACAGAAAGTTGGTGATTTCGAAGTTCTTTCCGGTTCGTTTTGCGTTCGAAATTCTTACAACTTTGCTAATAAGTTAATTATTGTTTAGCGAGACTCTGATACCACTGTAAGTCGATGTACAACACCCCACGAGTTGCGGGGAGGCGGAAATATGAAAAACAATCTTGTTCTTTGAGTTAACATCGACTAACCGAAGAATCTTTGCTAAACTATAACTAACAAATACATAGGAGTTGTTAACTACTATGAGAAGTGATTATACCTAGTGAATCTAGTCCTTCGTCTTTTCGTTATCAACCTTCTCCTCGGCCTCCTCTACCTAATAGACGATCCACCCGGGAGCTTCTATTCCAAGCTTCACCTCTAATCTTGAGGTAACTAGGTTTCTTTAGTTGCTAATCAAAGGCACCTAGGTGATATAGAGTGAGGTTATGGATTAATTAGCCTATCTAATTCTTGATCTCAATACATGAGAGGGGAGGATTAGGGTTTGAAGAGAGAGAGAGAGAGCTTGAGGAGAGAGAAGGTGAGCAAAAGAATGTGAATGAGATAATGATCTCTCTTGAATATATGAAGCATAATGATTTATCAAAATAAATAAATAAAATGATTAATCATCATGCTTCATTTATTCATATGAGTAATTCATCTATATGAGTGATTAACCATTAATGATGCATTAATGACATGGATGAATCACACAAATGAGTCACTAAATCATTTAATGCTTATGCTACCTAAACCCCCAAGTCATCATCCTTCTAGAAGCTTCCCGCCAAATTACGAGAACACCCCTCCTATCCGTGAAAACACGGAAAAACATTAGACTGTATAAATCCAATAATCTGATACTAGAATCCGGCTTAAACCAAAGCCGGCTAGTAAAAACTGTCCGAACATCGTACGTGCGTAAACACACGTATGCGTCCGAACCTTTATCGTAAAACCATACGACCTCTATATCGTTTCGCCTGGAGCAGGGAAACTCTCTGTGTGGGACTCTAAACACTCGACTACTACGCTGGGAGTGGGTTTAACCACAGACCGCAAGCGGCACTAGCTGTACGTAACGGTCCTCGGGTAGATGTCGATAAGAAGACCGATGAGGAAACCCATCCGAACTCCTACTGAGCCTGATGTGGCAATCACCGTACAGTCCGGTCTGTTCGTCTAAGACTATCGCATATCGGGCCTAAGGGGCGGCAAGCGTCAGTCCCCTAATAGCGGTATAAGTCGTGTCGGTGTGAAGCCCATTACACCTTGAGAAACTACTGGAACCTACCAGTAAATCTCGCTTGCCCTGGCCAGGGACTTTGCGTAATGGCTCTCTGACACAGCGCGATATCAACTCCCAATATCGGGAGAGACAAATCCTGTCTAACCGCCACTGCCTCCAAGTGCTCGGGACTGCACCCAACTGCTACCTGTTTGCACGACTCCTTTGAGCCATGGTAGGGTAGCAATCTAAGAACAGTGGGACACACTCGAGGCGAAGTTGCAGTGTCAAGTCTGTGGACTATGCTGTACTCATGTCACCTGGGAACTGTTAACTGACGACAGGTATAATACCAACCAACAGTTCCCCACGAGTCCTGTCTGGTGTATCCGTAACCCAACGAGCACCTGTATACTATCTCCAATACGATGTACCGACGGCTGTGGGACAGACCATCTCCCCAGCTGGGATGAGAAGCGTACACACTAGTCTACTCCGGAGTATCGATGCCCTGTCTCGATAATCCTATGACTAGGGACCTGGAAAAGGATGTACTTATAGACTACCTAGCCCCCACTAGTGTGACTGCCATCACAACGCTGGTAGTCAAGCAAGATCCTAAGGGCTCTATCAATACGTATACTCACATATTAAGATAGATAAAACCAAGTAGCATACTACCATGTTTAGCAAGACTGTTATATAATTGTGAATATCCCAAGCTTCCATTAAGTAATATACAAGCTAGTATGATACAATAATGGCCCCTAGGGCATATACAATAACACAATCAAATAATGATGCATCCCGAAGACCAGAAGCACACAGATTTTCGGATTCCTTTGGGTATATTCTGCTACAAAGTGATGCCTTTCGGTTTGAAGAACGCTAGCGCCACTTATCAGAGAGCCATGACGAATATTTTCGATGACCTCTTACATGAAATCGTCGAATACTATATCGACGACCTCGTAGTGAAAAGTAAATCGTACAAGAAGCATTGGAAGCATCTGTAGATCGTGTTTCAGCGCTTTCGGAAATACAATCTGAAGATGAACCCTCTCAAATACGCGTTCGGAGTTTCCTCCGGCAAATTCCTAGGATTCATCGTACGACATCTGTCATGCCCCGCTTCCCAGAGTGCGCTAAGATAGGCACGTGACAGAACCAACCTTGCTACCTGTGGATAGGAAATATCCCTCCACAGTCACATTACGGCTGTAGAGATATCAGGAACAGTAAAATAATAAACAACTATCTAATACATGTCCATGAGACAGAATAACGAGTCAAGAATAAAAATAATGCGGAAGCAAAAAGATACAATACAATAATAAACTGGAATGTACGTCCCATAATGCGGGCTCACATCAGGAATGAAAATACTGAAAGGAAACTAAACTAAATTAATAACAGGTCCTCACTGCTCGGCATGTTGATCAAAATACACCTGGACAGCCTGCGATAAAGATAAAGGATCTGGGCCATGCAAAACCCAGATATCAGTGCGTCAAAATATCAATAATTCTAACCAAGCAGGATGTAATGAAATATGCAGGTATGAAGTATGAACAATAACAAGTCATCAGTAGCAAGTAAACCATAACATGAAATAGATCAGTGAACAGGATATAAATAGGTGAAGTGCGGTGAGTAGTCTAAACTGTGCTATAGGGTTATCTACTCTAAAATTATTCGAAATCAATTAATATAATCATAATCGTAACCCATCGGTCTATGCCCCGTTCATTCCCCACGGGAACACGGTAAAATGATATAATAGACTGTGAGTCTATATCCCGTTCATTCCTCACGGGACCACGGTAAAATGATGTAATAGCTCTTTGAGTTACGTTCAGCTACATTCTTGATTTCCCCATGCCTCCAAGTCATGTGTGTAAGTCAGGTATTTATAAATCTGAGACTAATGCCAACACAGGATCATGCAGGAAAAAGGTTTGTCTGTATAGACAAAAGGAAATGTCCGTAGGGACAACAGGTCAAGATTGTCGGCATTCGTAACAAGATCAGGTAACACGTCAAGCTGTGTTACATCAGGTTATGTCAGGTGGTGTACATGTATCAAGTCATGTAAAGTAGTGCACAGGTATCAAGTCATGTAAGTAGTAGTGTATCAGGTCATGTCAGGTAGTGAACAAGTATCTAGTGGGTGCTCATAATCAAACTGTAGCAAGTATTGAATCAAGGTGAAAGTACGGATGTACAATAAAAGCATGGATGCACAAATATCGATCAGGAGTTATATCATGACTATGTAGGATGCACATTATCATGCATGGTACACCAATACAATAGTAACATGAAATAATATGGTCTCGGCGTGCAACTAGATATGTAATAAACCATACGGATACAGACAGATACTATAAAACTGTAAATCGGTAAAATTTATTGAATATTAAAACACAAGCACTATTATTTATTAAATAGATATTGATATAATAATATTAACATGGATAACTGATTGTTAGAGATTCTGCGTGTTCAAGTTTAGTTAATTACCGCAATCAAGACGGTTTCGCTTGTAGCTAGCCGGTTGAGTACAGGTCGTCCGCAGGGAGATGGGAATCTTTTTCTATGTGCTTTAACGAGTTAAGTCCAAAAGTCCAGATTTGTTTGTGATTAACTAAGTGTTAAAATGCTATGTAAAGAGAGCTTGTTAGGATTAGGATTAGGTTAGTTTGAGTTAGGAGTCGCTCACTTCTTTCGTTGCCACTCTTAATATCGGTGTTACGGTAATCGGCAACAACGGGGATTAGTACGACTAGGAAGGAATTTGCGAGTATAAGCTAGGCTTTCCAACGCTTAAGTTCTTCCTTTTGGTGCTTGTCCGTCCGTTCTTGGCTCTTAGCCATAACCTCCGGTTAATTCAACCACAACCGGTCTCACTATGGATTCACCGCTATCATGTAGGATAGGGTGCCGTAGGGAGCGGATTGTGGTTTAATTAATGGGAGTCGATTTAAGATGTTGGGCAAGGAAAGAGTGAGAGAGATTTCCTTCTCTCAAACTTCCCTTATCTTACCCTAACAAGTATGGAAACTACTCACATATCATAATGAAAAGAAAATAAAAAAAAGAGGAAAATAGAAAGAAAGAGATTAGAAGATAACAACTAGCTATTTGCGACCTCACCTTGGCAAGGATCAAGCGTAAGCATCATGGTTGTTTAAGGATAAAGGAAAAGAGAAAAGAAAGAAACAAAAATAAATAACAACAACTACTTATCAATTAACGATTACAAGCAATTAACATAAAAAAAGCAAGACAAGTATAATAACAAAATGAACTTCTTTATTCATCATTCTTCACTCACAAAAGCTCACTACAAGTTTTTCAATGGAGAAGAGATGAGAAGAGGAAGAAGAACAACAAGTATTCTAAAACCTAAAAAATACAAGATTAAGCACCCTTGGCTTCACAAGGTTCTGGGCTATTTATAGGCAGGGAACTGGAAATCTAGGGCAAAATTCTGCCTCTACATGAAAAGACCAAAATACCCCTGAAACTTCGTCAACTGAGGATGCCGTACGGCCGCGGTTCCGCGGCCTAAGCATGCTAATGCCGCGGAACCGCGGCGCTTTAGAGGGCTTGGATGCTCGGATTTTCTGTGATTCTTAGTGTAGATGTTTGGATCATTTTGGTACACTTTGTTTCTCAGAATCTCTCCACATTTCTTCCAGAATTGCAGCATGTCAAAAGGTGATTTGATGTGGATCTTTTTGTCATGATTTCCTCGAGCTCCGCGTAGATTTCTTGGATCTTGTGTTGCCATTGAGCCTTGTGCATGAAAATGACATTGATTTGTCATTTTGTCTTTTAAACTGGTGTGTGGCAACATACGGATGGAGAGCGGAGACCGTGTTTTATCTGTAGTTGGCAGGAACCCGGGTTTTGTCGTGTTTTTCCATGATTTTCACCGTTTAGAGCCGAGAACCTGTATCCTGCAATTGACTAGCAAACACGGCTCAAGAGTACCTACCGATATGCAATGTTATAAAAATTGGGCGGTATGAAAATGCAAAAATCTGATATGAAACAATACCCCCAAACTTATCATTTTCTCGTCCCGAGCAAAGCCAATTTATTCACGAAAATTTTCCTAACCTCACTTTCGCAGGGAACGCGATTGCACTGAGCATGTGCAACAAGACGTTAAACTTCTAGGTGTCCCTAGTAGGAGGAGTGTTGTCTCCTGAGGGTTTTCAGCGGATACTACCCACAAAATCCGGTCAAGCTAGTTTTGCAAAATAACTATGATTCAAACCCTAAAGTTTTGTTTCAGAAAATAACAATTCTATTATCCTAAGTCTAGACCATCAAACCTTTATTTTTCACACCTCGCTTCTTATTTAACTACAGATTTTATATGACTTTACGTGCAGTGCAAATAGTGTCGTTAAGTTTCCAGAAGGATCGATTTAAGTCATCATGTCACACAATAAAGCCCAGATAAAAATTTTGAAAGGATCACATAAGTTTTATAAAGAGTTAAGCATTTTTCAAGTTTCGTTTTCCAGTAAAGTTTCAACTTCAGAATTTCTATCTTCCTTAACAGGAAACTAGGTCTTATTTTTCACTCCACCTTTTTCTTGTTTTCATTTCATACACACTTCTGTGAACGTGCAATAGTCTTTATCATAGAATAAAACCTTCATATCTCCGCTAAATTTTTTTTTATAAAGGCCTGTCTTTTATCAAGATTATTCTCACACAAAGAACCGTTAGAAATTTTAACTCGGAGAGAACACTTGCTTGACTTTGTTTTAATCTGAACTTTCTAGGCTTCTTAGCAAGCTTTGGGCGAATGCACCCAAACCATTTGGTTTTAGGGCATTAGGTGTAGAAACACCCCAGCGGACTTAATTACTCAAGTTACCTAGGTCCAAAAATAAAAGACAATTTGGCGTGAAAATCATGATAATTCAATACGAACGGAGACATAACCGACAGTTCAATTATTTTTTGGATAAAAGACGTGTTTAGTGGATTCGGTGTGTAATCATTCCAATCAAGTTTTAGATGGGTTATTTTTCAAACTTAGTTCCAATTAAGGCATCAATAACATTCCTTCATATTCACTTCACTTCATAAACTATTCTAGATATTACTTATTTCAGAACAAACCTATTTGATCCTCAGAAAATCATTTATCCATTTAAAAGTTTTTAGAGATAAAAGACTTGTCATCTAATTTCCAAAACTCACGACACGTGTAGTGTGATGTAAAGACGTATATCAGCTATAGTTAACTTCAAAGGAGAGTTATCTTTCAGGTTTTCAAAATCTAAAAATAAGATTTAGTTATTTTTATTTTATCAAAAAAAACCGTCGAAATGTTGAATCAGAGTTTTCCCACTAGCTAACTTGACAGAAAAGTTTTTATATTTTTAGAAAATTTTCTGATTTTTATGGATTTTATGGATTTTAATATGCAGATGCAAAATATACATATGAATGCGAAGGTAAGAAATGCATACCGAGCGTACCCCCAAACTTAAACTGGACAGTGTCCTCACTGTCATTGCATGAAGAGATCATTTGAAGGGTAAAAATTGTCGGTTAGCTATACACACATTTTTTTTGTTTTTAAAGAAAAGAAAAGAAAAAATGGAAAAGAATATCCACAAAAATGTACAAAATGGTATATACATACTCCCAAACTTATTTGGAACAGTGTCCACTTGTTCTTGGCTGGATAACCGAAGTTTGGTGGTAGGCAGAGGAAGATTATGCAGGGTAAACCGGCTCCTGTAAGACCAGGAGCTCCTCTGTTGGTTCAGCGCTAAGGTACGGTTTTAGTCGGTGTCCATTTACTTTGAAAAATGAACCGTCCTTTGGATTCTCCAAATCCACAACGCCATGCGGATACACATTCCGCACAAAATACAACCCTTTCCAGCGAGATCTGAGCTTTCCTGGATGGAAGTGTAGTCTGGTGTCGTAAAGTAGTACCTGTTGACCAGGTACGAAAGTTTTGCGCAAAAGGTGTTTATCGTGAAACACCTTCGTTGGATTCTTAATGACAACCGCGTTATCGTAAGCCTCATCCCTAAGCTCGCTTAATTCGTTCAACTGCAGCTTCCGATGGCTGCCCGCATCTTCGAGAGACAGATTCAGCTCCTTTATCGCCCAAAATGCGTGATGCTCTATTTCGATAGGTAGGTGGAAAGCCTTTCCGTACACAAGCCGATAGGGAGACATGCCAAGGTCGGTCTTATAAGCGGTTCGAAATACCCAAAGGGCATCAGTGAGTTTCAGTGACCAATCCTTACGGTTCTTGAAAACCGTCTTCTCCAGTATCTGCTTGATTTGCCGATTTGAAACTTCGGCCTGCCCGCAGGTTTGGGGGTGGTAGGACGTAGAGAGCTTATGATTAATGGAATATTTCCGCATCAAGGCCTCGAAAGTCTTGTTGCAGAAATGACTTCCATTGTCGCTAATGATCGCTCGGGGGTGCCCAAACCGGGAGAAAATGTTTTCTTTAAGGAACCTAACGACAACCTTGTTGTCGTTAATCCGGCTGGGCAAAGCCTTGACCCATTTAGAGACGTAATCAACAGCGAGAAGAATGTACAAGTTTCCGAAAGAGCTGGGAACGGCCCCATGAAATCTATCCCCCAAACGTCAAAAATCTCCACAACCAAGATTGGTTGGAGTGGCATCTCGTTCCTCCGGGATATCCGGCCCAAGTGTTGGCACCGAGAGCAAGTCTTGCAATAGTCATGAGCGTCTTTGAAGAGTTGTGGCCAGTAGAAACCACATTGCAAGATCTTCTCAGCTGTCTTTCTGGGGCCAAAATGCCCGCCACACGCTTGATCGTGGCAAAATGACAGCACACTCTTGAATTCCTCGTCAGAGACACACCGACGAATAATCTGGTCGGGACAGTACTTGAACAAATAGGGTTCATCCCAGTAAAAGTGTTTTATTTGGGATAAGAAGCGAAATCTATCCTGACTTGACCATTCAGTCGGTAGTAATCCTGTGGCCAAATAGTTCACAATATCTGCGAACCAGGGTTCGCAAGATACTGTCAAGAGCTGTTCATCCGGAAAAACGTCGTTGATCGGAATTGGAAGTGAAGGCGAAGAAGGAAGTCGTGAGAGATGGTCGGCAACTACGTTTTCACATCCTCGTTTGTCCTTAATGACAAGGTCAAACTCTTGAAGCAAGAGGATCCAACGTATTAGCCGAGATTTTGCATCTTTCTTCGCAAAAAGATGGTGCAGAGCAGAATGGTCTGTGTAGACAATGACTGGAGAGCCGATGAGGTAGGGCCTGAATTTTTCTAAAACAAATACAACAGCCAAGAATTCCTTCTCAGTTGTTGTATAATTGAGTTGGGCGTCGTTCAGGGTTCGGCTAGCATAATAGATCACGTGCGGCATCTTGTTGATGTGTTGTCCAAGGATAGCACCAATGGCAAAGTCGGATGCGTCACACATAATCTCAAATGGGTGCGTCCAGTCAGGTGAAGAAAGAACGGGAGCAGAAGTGAGTGAGCTTTTTAATGACTCGAACGCAGTCACACAGCTCGAGTTGAAGTCGAATGGCGTGTCCTTGGCCAGTAAAAGAGTCAAGGGCCTAGCAATCTTGCTAAAGTCCTTGATGAACCGTCTATAGAAACCGGCATGGCCAAGGAAGGCTCGGATGTCTCGGACGCATCTGGGAGGAGGTAGATTGGAAATGACCTCAATCTTTGCTTTGTCAACCTCTATGCCATTTTGCGAGATGATATGTCCTAAGACAATACCTTCGCGCACCATGAAGTGGCACTTCTCCCAATTCAAAGTGAGGTTCTTGTCCTTACATCGGGTAAGGACAGCGTCGAGATGCAGTAAACACTATTTGAAGGAATCGTCGAAGATGGAGAAATCGTCCATGAAAATCTCCAGAAATTTTTCCACCATGTCTGAGAAGATTCCCATCATATACCGCTGGAAGGTAGCGGGCGCATTGCATAACCCAAAGGGCATGCGACGATATGCAAACGTGCCGAAAGGACAAGTGAATATGGTCTTGTCCTGGTCTTTTTCGGCGATGGGAATTTGATTATAGCCGGAGTAGCCATCAAGAAAGCAGTAGTACTCGTGTCCGGCCAATCGTTCAAGCATTTGGTCAATGAAAGATAGCGGAAAGTGGTCTTTCCGCATTGCGGCGTTGAGTTTTCTGTAATCGATGCATACTCGCCACCCAGTTTGGGTGCGAGTAGGGATTAACTCGTTCGCCTCGTTAGTGATGACCGTTATACCTGATTTCTTGGGGACAACGTGAATGGGGCTAACCCACTGGCTATCAGAGATAGGGTAAATGATACCACTATCCAGACATTTTACGATCTCCTTCTTCACGGCCTCTTTCATCACTGGGTTGAGACTTCTTTGTGGATCCCTGGCTGGTTTGGCATCATCCATCAGATGAATGTGATGTTCAACGATCAGGGGACTAATCCCCTTGATGTCCGCCATGGACCAGCCAAAAGCTTGCCTGTTGCTGTGCAAGACCGCGAGAAGGGATTTCTCTTGCTCTGGAGCTAGAGAAGCCGAGATGATGACAGGGAGGGTCTCGTTCTCACCTAAGTAAGCGTACTTGAGGTGAGACGGCAAAGAATTGAGTTCGAGCGTTGGAGGTGAAACGATGGAAGGCAAGATTGGTGAAGCGGACTCGAACTCAAAAGATTCCAGCAAAGGTTCAAAACGAGTGTAAGCAACCGAGTCAGATGGTTCAGGTAACTCATCCGGAAATTCGAAGGATTCAAACTCAGGTTGCGAGCGGCTAAGATCGTTCAAGAACGTGAAACACTCGTAGTTGTTGTCGAGCGCAGAAACAGCAGCAGGTTCGAGGAGGAACGCACTAGTGGCGTTAAGGTTATCATGTTCGAACAGAAATCCCTCGAATTCACACTCTTATGGGGTGATCTCCTGGATTGAGCAAACGTCCAGTATATGAGAATTATGTCCGGAGGGCTGATTCCCCAACCTAAAAATGTTGAGTTCAATCGTCATGTTTCCAAAAGAGAGGTTCATCGAACCATTGCGACAATTGATCACTGCATTTGAGGTTGTGGCGACCGAGTATCACCGGAATTTGATTCCGGGGGTTAGCTACAGGCTGTGTGTCTAATACAATGAAGTCAACGGGGAATATGAAGTCCCCGACTTTGATTAACACATCCTCTAGCTCACCCCTAGGATGGGTGATCGATCGGTCGGTCATTTGGAGAGTACAGTGTGTGGGTTTCAACTCTCCTACGCCTAATTGCTCGTATACTGAGTACGGAAGCAGGTTAACACTAGCACCAAGATCTAATAGTGTACGGTTGATGTTCTTATCCCCAATGGTAATAGAAATCATAGGACAGCCAGGGTCCTTCCGTTTTTGTGGTATAGATTGGGTATGAGCATCACTCACAGCACTAGCCAAGAAAACTTTTTTTGGTACCTGAGACTTCCTCTTTTTCGTGCACAAGTCCTTTAAGATTTTCTCGTAGGATGGGACTTGTTGGACGACATCTAAAAGAGGAATGTTAATGTTAACCTGCTTAAATAACTCCAGAATCTTCTCCATTTGAGGATTTTGTTTATTAGACCTCAACCGGTTTGGAAATGGGACGTTTTTAAAGTTGGTTGAGTCTAATGCTGGAGGAGGAGATTGTGGAGTTGGAACGGATCCCAGAACAGGTGTTTTCGTGGAGTGAGAAGTGGGTCCATTCAAAGCAGAAGAAGAGGAAGGAGAGCCTTGTGAAGAACGGATGATAGGCTCAGAAGACGAAGAAGCAGGAGAAGAAGAAGAAGAAGCAGCGGCCGGGATGTCATCGTTGATCCGTGTGCCAATGTTGTTTTGCAGCATCCTTCCCGATCTCAATGTGGTCACGGCACTCACATTATGGTTCTGTTGTTCAAGAGCAACATGTACATTATGTGGGTGACCGGGATTTGGGAGTGGCTGGGACGGGAGCTTCCCCTTCTCTCGCTCGCTTAAGGCCGCATTCAGTTGTGCAATTTGGGCCTCGATGGTTTTGATGCTTTGCCCGTGAGCGGCAGTGTGTTGCACTAAGGACTGAATGGAAGACTGGATGTTGGTGGTGGATTGTGTCGATTGCTTAACGAACGCCTCCAGACTTCGTTCAAGCGAGGAAACCTTATCATTGTTTGACGGAACAAAGTTGTTTTGGGGAAAAGAATTGTTGGGTGCAAAGTTGTTCGTCTGATTTTGAAAAGGTTGGGGTTGGAAGGGCTGCTGAAATTGATGTTGAGTTTGTTGTTGCGGCAGAGGGGGCCTTTGGATATTGTTGCCTTGGAATTGATTCTGATTCTGATTCCAGGCGAAATTGGGGTGGTTCCTCCAACCGGGATTGTAGGTGGAAGAGTATGGATCATTCCTCGGTCTTTGCTGAAATGCAGCATTAACCTGATCCTGTCCTTGCGATGGTGGATTGTAAGGACACTCTTCGGTTAAGTGAGAAGGATCGGAACAACAAGCGCAAATGGTACGAAGGGGAAGAAAATTTGCTCTCTATCGCTTCAAGCTTTCTCGTTATTGCAGCCATTTTAGCTTTCATCGCAATAGAGACATCAAGTTGGTGAATTCCTACCCTAGACTGACCGGTAGAAGTGGAGGTAGAAGAAGAAGAAGTCGGTCAGGTGCTCTCCCATTGTAGCGTTTGCTCCGCAAGGTCGTCAAAGAATTGCCACGCTTCCTCGTCAGATTTCGATAGGAAGTGGCCCTGACAGATAGTTTCCAACAACTGCTTCATTGCTGGGTTCAGGCCCTCGTATAAGGTTTGGCAAAGTTGCCATTTCTCAATACCGTGGTGAGGGCACTGAACAAGAAGGTCTTTGTACCGGTCAATGCACATCCAGAAGGGTTCAGAAGGAAGCTGAGAGAATTGGTTGATTTCGTTACGTATCCTTGCGGTTTTATGATTCGGATAAAATTTCTTGAGAAACGCTTTTATAAACTCATACCAACTGGTTATGGAGTGGGAAGCGGTGCTATACAACTATTTTTCAACAAGATCGCATAAAGTGAACGGAATGGCCCGTAGACGTATAGCATCGTCCGACAGCTGGGTGGTTTTCATCATGGCACAAACGTTTTGAAATTTATTGATGAAGATATAAGCATCTTCAGATTCAAGCCCATGAAATCGTGGAAGCATGTTGATGAAGTGGGGCTTAATTTCAAAATTATCCCCATTGGCCGGTGGAAGAGAAAGACAGGTGGGAAGTGCAGAACGGGTGGGATAGAAACGATCCTGGAGCGCGATTCGCTGCGGCGCTACAACAGGCGGTGGTGGTAGGTTATTGGTCTCCGTAGGAGGTGGAGCCAATCCATGGGTAGTCAAAGAGATGTTCGGATTAAATCCTGACATCACGGAAGAAGAGGTTGGTGATGGTGAAGGTGAAGATGCATGAACAGAATTCCGGTCAACGTTGGAGTTGGCCGGCAGAGGTAAAGGTGAAAGAGATGTGGACGGAGTTTCGACGTCTGAGTCGATCGCGTAGTCGGTAGCGACTAACGTAACGCGGACTAGACGGGAACTAGTGTCCCGAGTCCAAGCGGACATACACTAAACGAGTTTAGTATAGTCAAAGCGGAGAAGGTGAGGGTAAGAAAACGTCAATGGAGAAATGCTATGGGTGGTGGGTGAAAAATGGATTCTGGCGACAAAGGGCGAGTTTTTATAAAAGTTTTTGATTTTTTTCTTTTCTTTTTTATTTTATTTTTAGAAAGAGCTTTACAGAAATATGTACGGACTTACGGCTTTAAGCAATCACAAACAAGATATGGACAATCATACCTAGATCTAGGGTCACCTAGGTCAGCTAGATAGCTCCTAACTGTTCCAGAGGGCTAGAAATAGGACCTCAAACCGCCTCTTCTCCGTCAATTATGACCAGGTAAGTGCCAGGTAAGTGGGAGGTTGTCCAACGCTTTTGCGAAGTTCCTTAATTAAATAACCACTTGCCTTTGACACACTTGCCTAGACACCGCAAAAGTCAGATAGGATAAACGGCCGATGCCTGTAACTAGTCCTCTGTCCTATTGAACGCGAAGTCCTTAGGGCTGAGTCTAGTATTTTTTTAATTTAACAATGGTCAATGCATATGCTTTTTGTGATTTCTGGGGTCCTGAGAAGGGTGATGAAATCCCCACCCAATCTGAATTGGTTTCAAGCCCCTTAAGTCCGTATTAATGAATGCAAAGTGGTAACAAATCAACTGCAAACAATTTTTATTTTTTAGCGCGGCGCAAAGAATCCTGCACAAGAACAGTTTATTGGAAGGGGGAAGAGAATTTGCGCAAAGAATGCTGCAGAAAACACAGTTTATTGGAGTCCAGAGGAGTGGGGGAGAGTTAGAGAGACTTACAGGGAATTTTGGGCGACTGATTCCACCAAACCGCCGCTGTTCCGCGGCCTAAGCACGCTTATGCCGCGGTTCCGCGGCTTTATGGTGTCCTTGAAGCTTCAGTTTGGTTGTAGATCTTCCTTAGCTGTCCTCTTCTTTTCTGGATGTCTTGAATCTTGAATTGTTCACTGTATCTGCTCCAGAATCTTACAGTAGACCGTTTGCTTCGTTTTGATCCGTCGCGGTGTAGCCGCGAGATGTGGGTCTATCTTCCCACGTCTTTGGCACTGAACTTGAACTCCGTATTATCCTGCACACTTGCAAAAAACCTAATCAAAAATAACAAGATGGTTTTTTTTTTTACAATGTATATTTTTTTGTTTTGTTTTTCGGTTAGATTTATATTCACAAGTTAACACGAAATTACACAAAGAAATAAACTACCGTCTCCCCGGCAACGGCGCCATTTGATTGTTAGAGATTCTGCGTGTTCAAGTTTAGTTAATTACCGCAATCAAGATGGTTTCGCTTGTAGCTAGCCGGTTGAGTACGGGTCGTCCGCAGGGAGATGGGAATCTTTTTCTATGTGCTTTAACGAGTTAAGTCCAAAAGTCCAGATTTGTTTGTGATTAACTAAGTGTTAAAATGCTATATAAAGAGAGCTTGTTAGGGTTAGGATTATGTTAGTTTGAGTTAGGAGTCTCTCACTTCTTTCGTTGCCACTCTTAATATCGGTGTTACGGTAATCGGCAACAACGGGGATTAGCACGACTAGGAAGGAACTTGCGAGTATAAGCTAGGCTTTCCAACGCTTAAGTTCTTCCTTTTAGTGCTTGTCCGTCCGTTCTTGGCTCTTAGCCATAACCCCCGGTTAATTCAACCACAACCGGTCTCACTATGGAATCACCGCTATCATGTAGGATATGGTGCCGTAGGGAGCGGATTGTGGTTCAATTAATGGGAGTCGATTTAAGATATTAGGCAAGGAAAGAGTGAGAGAGATTTCCTTCTCTCAAACTTCCCTTATCCTACCCTAACAAGTATGGAAACTACTCACACATCATAATGAAAAGAAAATAAAACAAAAGAGAAAGATAGAAAGAAAGAGATTAGAAGATAACAACTAGATATTTGCGACCTCACCTTGGCAAGGATCAAGCGTAAGCATCATGGTTGTGTAAGGATAAAGGAAAAGAGAAAAGAAAGAAACAACAATAAATAACAACAACTACTTATCAATTAACGATTACAAGCGATTAACATAAAAAAAGCAAGACAAGTATAATAACAAAATGAACTTCTTTATTCATCATTCTTCACTCACAAAAGCTCACTACAAGTTTTTCAATGGAGAAGAGATGAGAAGAGGAAGAAGAACAACAAGTATTCTAAAACCTAAAAAATACAAGATTAAGCACCCTTGGCTTCACAAGTTTCTGGGCTATTTATAGGCAGGGAACTGGAAATCTAGGGCAAAATTCTGCCTCTACATGAAAAGACCAAAATACCCCTGAAACTTCGTCAACTGAGGATGCCGTACGGCCGCGGTTCCGCGGCCTAAGCATGCTAATGCCGCGGAACCGCGGCGCTTTAGAGGGGCTTGGATGCTCGGATTTTCTGTGATTCTTAGTGTAGATGTTTGGATCATTTTGGTACACTTTGTTTCTCAGAATCTCTCCATATTTCTTCCAGAATTGCAGCATGTCAAAAGGTGATTTGATGTGGATCTTTTTGTCATTATTTCCTCGAGCTCCGCGTAGATTTCTTGGATCGTGTGTTGCCATTGAGCCTTGTGCATGAAAATGACATTGATTTGTCATTTTGTCTTTTAAACTGGTGTGTGGCAACATACGTATGGAGAGCGGAGACCGTGTTTTATCTGTGGTTGGCAGGAACCCGGGTTTTGTCGTGTTTTTCCATGATTTTCACCGTTTAGAGCCGAGAACCTGTATCCTGCAATTGACTAGCAAACACGGCTCAAGAGTACCTACCGATATGCAATGTGATAAAAATTGGGCGGTATGAAAATGCAAAAATATGATATGAACAATAACATAATCAAACCGATTAATAACTATAAAAGTGGCATTGATTACCGATTATTAACTATAAAAGTGGAATTGATTAACCATGCACAAGAAAGTTCCGTTCAGAAATTCAGCGTCACCCTGATTTGTAAAATAGCTTAAAAATAACAAACGTTCTCCAAAAGGGATGTGTCTTATACCAAAACAAAGATAATTAAATAAGGTTTTCATTTTTATAAGTAGAAGTATCTCAGGTTGTTCCTAAAAAAGCTATAAATATTCGAAGTTGAAAGTTTGCTGCTGGAATTTCCCTGGACATCAGTTTAGAGATATTTTCATTTGCATTTTACGTTATATAAAATATTTATTTTGCAAGTAAATATTTCATAGAGTTATAGTATTCTAAGTAAGCTTCGTAACGAACTAAAGAACGTATACTAATGATTTTTCTATGATTTATAATGAATTTTATAAGGTAAGGTGTACAGTAAATTTCAGATTTGTCGTATCCGCTTTGCAACGACGTTTCATGTGTAAACTATAATATTTTCAAATGTATAACATTATAAAATGCAGATTATAAACTAATTAAAGATAATAATAATAAATATTACGACGATATATATTTTAAATGATATGGATTCAAACGGGTATCACATAACCGTAAAATGATAAACTAACAAGTGCGGAACATATAACTAAGCAATATGAAATATAACTATTCAATTTGATACAGTATATGATAGTATAGTATGTAACAAGATAAGTTTTCATGACCTATATCTGAAATGATATGGATGGACGCAAACGGAACATCGAAAAGTTATAAAACCAAACATGGGGTGCATGATTTTAAATACAGGTATTCCATTTGTTAAAATAAATGCGTCTAAAGTAATGCAGCATGTAATTAAGATTGGTTTGCATGCCCTAGATCTGAAATACACTATACAAATATAAACGGAACATCGAAAGGCTGTAATATGAAACATGGGATGCTTGATTTAAAATACAGGTGTGATATTTATTTAAATGGGTATATAATGAGTAATATAGCATGTAGCAAGATTAACTTGCCTAGACGGAATAAGAACGGATGTGTAAGGAATGTCCTTCGTCATCGAAATGTCGTGACGCGTGCATAGTACACGAAACGGTTCCAAACAACGCACGAGGGTGATCACGCAAGTTAGGTACGTTTACTGGATTCCTCGGATCGTCAGCAACGAGCACGGCTCCGGCGGTGATCACCGGGATCAAGAAACAAGATCAAGAAACAGAAAGAAGAAAGAAGAAGAAGAAGTAAGAAGAAGAGGCTGTGTATTAAATAGGGAAAGAAAAAAATAAATAAATATATATAAATATATATATGTAGAGGGGAGAGAGAGAGAGAAAGGGGTTGTCAGTTTATTAGGAAATTAGTTTAGATTTAAATTTAAAAAATCTTTTATTAGTTAACTAAATTTTAATTTGTATCAATTTATAAAATTAATATTATATAAATAAAATTTGATATTCTGGTAAATACAAATATAGTCCAAAACATGCCCGGGTCGGGTCTAAAATTCAGTTTTAAAATACGAAAAATATACATGTCGACCAAAATAAAAAATGAATGTCCGGATAACGAAAAATGCATACCCCCAAGAACGGATGCACGCACGTGCGCGTAGCCATCCAAACAAGTCCGTTTCACTGAACGGGACGAGAACACGACGCGCGGATGCTACCACGGGGCTAAGGGTATCACGCAGGCCATGCAATGTATTTTTTAAAATATTTTATGTGACTTAAAATGTTATATTAAAAAATGCAGATGCCAGATAAAATGCCAGTATGCAGTAAAAATGAAAATGCACGGATCCATGTAACATGTCAGGATAAATCATAAACATGAATCAAGATAGATTTCAAGCAAGCGGGTTGGGTAAAATGCAAATACAAATGTCAAAATACTATTTGCACCCAAAACACAGTAAACAAAGAAATTACCATAAATAAATAAATACTTGAACTGAAATTGGTATAAATGAACTAGTGTATTACATTATACCCAACTACAAAAAGAATTTTGTCCTCGAAATTCCTAAGACAAGAAAAGGTAAACAACACGAATCTACAGGAATAGGTGTCGAAGGTTCTGTCGAATTTTTCTTCTCGTTCCCAAGTCGATTATCCATGCGAGCGATTTCCCAAAGAAACAAGTACGAGAGGGATAACCTTGTTATTAAGGACCTTTTCTCTTCGATCAACAATCGACATCGGTCGTTCCTCAAAATTCAAATCCTCTCTTACAGTCAGCTCCGAATGATCTAGTACGTGTGCTTCATCTCGAACATACTTACGGAGTTGAGATACATGAAACACGTCATGAACATTCACCAAAGATTGTGGTAACGCCAATCGATAAGCCACTTCTCCAACACGCTCCAAAATCTCGAAAGGCACCACGAATCAAGGACTAAACTTGCCTCAACTCCCAAAACGAATCACTCCTCTAGTAGGTGATATCTTCAAGAATACCAGATCACCAACAGCAAACTCTAGAGGTCTTCTCGATGTATCAGCCCAACACTTCTGCCGATCTTGTGTCGCCTTCATATAATTCCGGATGGTATTAACTTTCTCCACGATTTGTATGATCAAATCCAGTCCCAACAATCTTCGCTCTCCAACATTGTCCCAATAAACATGTGAACGACACTTGCGACCATACAATGCTTCGAATGGAGACATCTGAATAGTCGCCTGAAAGCTGTTGTTGTACGAAAACTCCACCAAGTATAGATGATCCTCCCACGAACCCTTGAAGTCCAACATACAAACTCTCAACATATCTTCAAGATTTTGGATTGTTCTCTTCGACTGGTCATCTTTCTGAGGATGATAAGTGGTGCTAAACTTCAATCGCGTCCCCAAACTTTTTTGTAAGCTCTTCCAGAAGTGAGACAAAAATCGGGTATCACGATCAGAAATGATGCTTACGGGTACTCCATTCAATCACACAATCTCCTGCATGTACCATTCCGCCAACGTTTCTGTTGACTGACCAACTCGAAATGTTATAAAATAAGCTGCCTTGGTCAATCGATCAATAATCACCCAAACTGCATTGTTTCCCTTTGGACTCCACGGTAAAACTATCACGAAATCCATGGTTATATGTTCCCACTTCTATTGAGGAATCGGAAGTGGTTGCAATAAACCAGCTACCCTTTGATGTTCAGCCTTAACTTGCTGACACACCAAGCACTTCGCTACAAAGCGAGCAATCTCGCTTTCCATGCCTTCCCACCAAAAATGCTGTCGTAGATCACAGTACATCTTCGTGCCTCCTGGATGTACGGAATATGCGGAACTGTGCGCCTCCTTCATAACTTCTTTGTGAATATCTCCTTTTGGCACACATAAACGGCTACCATATCGTAACGAACCATCTTCATGAATTAACAAGTCCGTACGAAGTCTAGCTTCAACCTGTTCTCTAAACTTCTGCAATCTTGGGTCCTATGATTGTGCTGCTTTAATATTATCGATCAACGAAGGCTGTACTTGCAGCTGCATCAACTGTCCCGAAGAATGCGGTAGCACGATCTCCAACTCGAATCTCCGAAAATCTTCGATAAGATCCTTCTGTGCAGTCAACATCCGAATTGCTGGCAACCGACTAAGCGCATCCGGCATAACTTTCCCCAGATGGTACTTAAGATCAAGATCGTAGTCAGCCATCAGCTCCAACCATCTACGCTGTCTCATATTAAGCTCTTTCTGCGTGAACACATACTTTAGGATTTTTTGATCGGTGAATACTTCGACCCTTTTTGCCCAGTAAGTAGTGTCTCTAAATCTTCAAAGCGAAAATTTATAGCTGCTAGTTCCAAATCATGAGTTGGGTAATTCTTCTCATGGATCTTCAACTGTCTCGATGCGTAAGCTATAACTTTCTCATGCAGCATCAAAACACATCTCAAACCTTTCCCAGATGCGTCGCTGTGAATCACCAATCCTTCGGAACCATCTGGTATGGTCAAAATAGGAGCGGTTGTCAATCATTACTTTAACACCTCAAAAGCTGACGCACAACTATCTGTCCATATGAACGGTACCTCCTTCCGTGTAAGCTTGGTCAAAGGCTCAGCCAATTGAGCAAAATTTTCCACGAATCTTCTGTAGTATCCTGCAAGTCCAAGAAAACTTCTGATCTCTGCTACGTTCTTCGGAATCTTCCAATCATGAACTGCTGCAATCATCTCAGGGTCAACTGCGATTCCATCTCCAGCTATGACATGCCCCAAAAACTTCACTTTTTCAAGCTAAAACTCACACTTGCTCATCTTTGCATACAATCTTTCATGCCTCAATGTCTGCAGTGTGATCTTCAAGTGTTCCGCATGCTCTTCAATGCTCCTCGAGTAGACCAGAATATCATCGATGAACACCACTATAAACTGGTCCAAGAACGGTGAAAAGTTTCGGTTCATCAAGTCCATAAATATCATCGGTGCATTCGTGACTCCGAATGGCATCACTAAATACTCGTAATGTCCATATCGAGTTCGGAACACAGTCTTGCAAATATCCTCTGATTTAACTCGGACCTAATGATATCCGGATCGCAAATCCAGCTTCGAGAATACCCTCGTGCCACTGAGTTTCTCGAATAATCCGCCAATGCGAGAGATCGGGTACTTGTTCTTAATAGTCACTCGGTTTAATTCTCGATAATCGATGCACATTCTCCTTGTGACATCTTTCTTCTTGACTAGAATAACTGGAGCTCCCTAAGGTGAATTGCTACTATGAATCCAACCCTTCTCTAGCAATTCGGTAACCTACTTCTTGACTTCTTCCAACTCCATTGGTGTCATCGGATAGTACGCCTTTGAGATTGACGCTGCACCAGGAACAAGATCGATCGCGAACTCCACATCTCGTTTTGGAGGTAAACCCGAGATATCCTCGAACACGTCCATGAACTCTCGAACTACAGCTGGCGCTTCCTCCTTATCAACTTCCATTGATGAAAGAACATTGCTTGTCGGCCTACCCCTAAACTCGACTGGCCCGATAGAATTGGTACCTCTAGCAAAACAAACTCCGGATGTTCGGGAATCCGGAAAATCACTTTCTTTGCCCTACAATCAAATTGAGCGTGGAAAGTGCCGAGAAAAATCCATTCCCATGACAACTTCATAACTACCGGTATCGATCAGCAAGAAATCTGCAAAACATGAACTGGTAAGCAATGAAACTGAGAGAACTAAGGTAATAAAATGACCATAGAATAAGGAAATGAATCAAGACCAGGACTCCAAGTTACTTAAATAGAGTACCGCATTGTAACCATGCTGCAGTTCATAGTTACAATCACATAAATCCGTTCAAGTCGCCCAAATCCTAGTATCAGAATCAAAGGAATATGACGGAAGAAACAATAGGGAACCAAAAGAATTTCAACTCGAGATGCAAAGTTGTTTGCATATCGTCAAGACAGGGGTCAAGAAAAAGATATGATTCAAGAATCATGATAACAATGTGGCAGGACATGTTCCTAATCACGGATTTTCTGATTCATGTATTGGGTCCAATACCCAACTACAAAAGAATCAAACCCGATTAACCTAAATCCTATGGCTTTGATACCAAACAAACCCTGTCATGCCCCGCTTCCCAGAGTGCGCTAAGATAGGCATGTGACAGAGCCAACTATGCTACCTGTGGATAGGAAATATCCCTCCACGGTCACATTACGGCTGTAGTGTAGGGTTCCTGGGCACACTAATGAAGTCTCACAAGGCATCAACCATACCAAATTCAAAATTTTCCGGTGCCGAGAAACCCTAAACTAGATCGTTAACTAGAGAATAGGCGAAACATGCAAGTAGTAAACAACTTTACTGCTAAGTGAAAGAGACTACAACTTTTGTAGATCCGGTCCTCCACTTCCTTAGCTCCGTGATGATGTCCCTCCGCTGCGATCATCAGATCCCGGACTCTAGCGATGGTTTCGTCGAAGAAATGATCGGACTATGTCGTCGACTTCGATGCCGAAGATGATCTACGTCGAGGCAACTCAAGATCAACCTCCAACTTCATCAAGTCATGAAACTTGTGAAGAAAACACCCTATATTACATGGCAAGTGGTAGAGGATGAAGAAATAGGAAGTGGGTTCACTTTTGATTTGGATTTCTCACTTGGAATCATCACTTAGAAATTTCAAGCAATGGTTTTCTTTTTCTCTTCATGAAAAAGATGAAGAAGAAGAATAAATTTTTTTTATCAATAATAGAAAAATAAGTGATGGTTATCATAATGCAACCATGGTTAAGTGTAGAGAATAAACTAGGGTTAGGTGAATGGTTAGGTTAGGCAAAAGAAACAAAAATGGTTGAACTTTTCAAAGCTTCATGAAGCTTCAAAGTAAATCCAAAAGAAGCAACCATTTCTTTTCTTGCTAAAAGAATAAATAAATAAAATAAATAATCAAGAGAAGATAATAAAACCCTAACCATTCACTTAAACATGGTTTAAAGTAAACACAAACCCAAGTTTGCATGTATCATCAAACATGATACAAACAAGTGCACAAAAAAATATATCACATATACAACTTGTGCATTTCAAGTGAGAAAATCAATCTTGAGTGAACCAATACTAGTTAATGCAAAGTAATATATCAAATATATAATTATACATTAAATCATTAAATCAACACTTGATTTAATGATCCGGTCATACTTCATATAACCGACTAATATCATGTGTATCAATGTATCGAATCAACATTTGATTCGGTAACCCGGCTATATCACATATAACCGTCCCATGATACATATCGCGAGAATAGAATACAGTATCACATACTGGTATTATTCTCGGTCCCGCACATATCTCATATGCGCTCCTATTTCGTTTCGCTTGAGCCAGGAAACCTCTGTGTAGGACTCTAAAGACTCATCAATACGCCGGCAGCAGGTGATGATCATATCAAACACCCACAAGCCGCAAGCGGTATGCTAAACGTAACGGCCATCCGGGTATTGAGCGATCAGAAGATCGACGAGCAAGCCCGCTCACACTCCTGTGAATCCAACCAGTAACACTTACCGTACAGTCCGGTCTGTTCGTCTGATATGTCGCATATCTCGCCTAGGGGTGGTAAACGTCAGACCCCAGTAGCTCGATAAGTCGTGTCGATACGAGGTCTATAACAGTTTGAGAAACTACTGGTAATACTTACCAGTAAATCTCAGCAACCCTGTCCAGGGATTTCTGGTTATAGCCAATCGAACACGGCGCAACATCAACTCCCTATACCGGGAGAGACGAATCCCCTCCTATCGCTCATTGCCTCCATGCGATTCGGGACTGTACCCAAAAACCACCGTTTTGCACGCCCTCTTGGACGTGGTAAGGTGGAAATCAAAGCACAGTGGGAATCACACAAGACTCTATGACGATCTCGGGTCAACAGACTATTCTGTACCGGTCTCACCAGAGAACGGCCATCTGACGTGAGGTATAATACCATCTGGGAGTTCTCGGCGAGTCCGTCCAGTGTACCCAATCTCCACTGAGCACCCGTATATCATCTCTGATGTCAAACACCAATGGATATAGGGTCATCCATCGCCCATCTGTATGGGTCGAGAAGGTATACGCTAGTCTACTCTGGTATATTAATGCCCCGTCTCGATATACCCATGACTAGGGACCTTGAAGGATGTACTTATGGACTACCATGTCCCCACTAGTATGATCCGCATCACAGTCCAGGTAGTCAAGTACACATCCTAAGGGCTTTACCAACATGTAACAGAGAGACAATCAATGTACACGTTAAGCTAAAGAGCAACCAGATAGCATACTATCATGCCGAGCAAGAAAGTCCTCCCTATATATGTCAAACATCCACTACAATATACATCCTATGTATAGTAATGGCCTCTAGGGCATACATATAACTAACAATCTCCCACTTGCACTAGGGTCATCTGATAGCAGTGGTTGTAGTATCTCATACTCAACCATCCCATAAAAGTCTCTCTCTGGGAAAATGCCTTTGTGAGTGGCTCCGCCGTGTTGTCCTCTGAGTCTACTCTCCTAACCTTGATCACCCTGAAGATCAACTATCTCCATGATCAGGTGATGTTGCCTCAGAATATGTCTGGATCACAGATGGGACGGACGTTCCTTGGCATAAGCCACAACTCCATTGTCACACAATGGGAGGAACTAAGTTCATCTCATGAACTAATATACACCCAGACTTCCTCTTTGGTAGCATCTTTGGTAATGATGTATCTTGCCTTTAATCGTCTAGTATGCCATGGTATCTAGCTTAGAACTTTTCCAACATACTGTCCCTCTACTGAGGGTAAAGACAATGCCTGTGACTGACATTCAGTCGTCCTTATCACTCTGGAACTTTTCCAGTGATTCCCCCTAGGATCGATTGATACCTTCTCACTACTAATAGTGAGATTCTTAACATCCAATTACATCTATCTCATAGATGAAAACTCAGGGATTAGGAGGTATCATTTTGATCCTATATGGAGAATCCTTGTGATAAGCGGAGATTGATCGAGCGTAGCATAGGAAACTACTTCCCTATTAAGAGTATGTCATCCACGTACTCTACGAGGATCACCACCATACTCTCTACTACCTTTTCGTATATACAAGGTTCATCTACCATTTTGATGATGTCAAACTCTTTGACTAACTCATCAAAACAGATGTTCCAACTCCGCGATGCCTATTTTATCACATAAAACATCTTGCACACAATTCCGCTGTTCCCACTGTCTACGAGGCCCTCTGGCTGTGTAATTATAGACGCTCTCTTCCAAAACATCATTTAGAAAAGCAGTCATGACACCCAACCACCAGATATCGTAGTCATGGTATGTAGCCGTGGCAAGTAGGATCTGGACGGACTTAAACATAGATCCTTAGAAAAGGTTTCAACATAATACATGTACACCAAGTAATCTTCTCAAGATATACTTGCTCCTGATGGGGATTTAACCCTTCAGATATAGCAACCAAAGTCCATACTTTCTTGGTGTATAAGGATTCCATCTCAGATCGCTAAGCATCCAGCCATTCATACAGAGTCCCACTCCTGATGGCCAGCTCGAAACTAGTTGGGTCATCATCTCATGATGCAATCCTCGCTCCCACTGTCATAGAGAAACCGAAGTATCTCTCAGGTGGGTGAGGAACCCTACTAGATCGGCGGAGAGGCTGAGGTTCTTCGGTGACTATTGAATCCTTTGGTTCTATCAAATCATCAGCTGTAGTTTGTATAGCTGAAACTATTCCAGTTCTACATTACCGACCTTGCCTCGAGCTTGTTCAGATTTTGCTTTTAGACATAGGCCGGACAACCCCAAATCTTAACTTACTTAAGAGATAGGCTCTTCCCATACCATATCTTATATGGAGTGGTAGGCACTGATTTGATTCGAACCTAATTCAATAGGTATGCAGCTTCTCAAGTGCATAACTCCCAAAAGGAAATAGGAAACTCAGTAGTACTCATCATAGAGCACAGCATATCATATAGGGTGCTATTGCTCCGCCCCGATATACCATCGTGCTATGGTATATTCGGAGGAGTAATGCTGAAAGAGAATCTCATTCTCTTTTAGAATAGTCCAGGATTTTCGTGCTTAAGTATTCTCCTCACTGATCACATTAAAGGACATAATACTTATACCCTTATTTTGGTTCTCTACTTCTAACTTATATTCTGTGAATATCTCAAAAGTTTCGGACTTGTGTTTCAACAGGAACATATGTCTGAATCTTAAGAGATTATCAGAGAATGTAATGAAGTACAAAGAACTGGTCCTGGCATGTATAGACAGGGGACCTTGCATACATCATCATGTATCAGTCCCAAGAGTTTACTGACCCTTTCTCTGTTTCCAATAAACAGAGCTGAGGTCATTATATCTTTGTGACATGACTCGCAAGTTTCATAAGATGTAAATTCAAACCGATTTAAATATGCATCTACTATGTAACTTAAGCTAGTCGGGTCACATTGATATGACCTAGTCTACAAAACCTCAAGAAGGATTCGTTCATTTCTGAACTCTTCCTCTTGTATGTGTTTTATATACTAAGAACTGCAGTTTGATTTAGAACATTAATGCTTTTAGATAATGTGCCTGAACCGATCAACTCTTGATATAGGAAATGTTCAAAACATTATCCAACAATACAAAATTATATCCTTTCTTTACTAATAAAGAGACTGATATGATTTTGTATATCAGGTTCGGTATCTAATAACATTCGTTCAGAATCAATGTATTGGTAATACAGGGTGACAGTGACCAATAGACTTGGCTGCAACACTTGCCCCATTTTCTGTCTCATGAAACTTATCACCCGTTCTCAGTTCTTTACCTATTTGTAGCCCATGTAACAAATTACATATGCGGGATCCTGATCCGGTATCTCATATCCAGGACGTAAAGAATACTGAGAAACGGTTCTGTATAATGAACACACCCGAAGATGATGCATCAGTATGCACTTTCTTCGTTTGGGCGGCACGGGAATTCTGGTAATCCTCAATTTCCTGCTCTGTCTTATAACAATTATAAGTTGGAGCGGGACCAACGTTCCCCAGCTCAGTATAACAAGCGGGTTCGGTCAATATTCCGTATTATTATTTTGATTAGGGCGTGATATGGTCGCTACCTGGAGAGAGAGAGAGAAGAAAACACTCAGCGTGCGCTCTTGCAAGAATAGATCGGTTATTATTTTATCTAATCAGGACAGCTCCCACTGTTTTTATCAAATCTTCCTTCAAACCCTAAAAGGAAAGACTAGCCGGGATTAATTACACGCTACAAGTTCGCCAATCTTTCAGCCAGGCCAGTGTCGGTACTTTGAGGGAGGTCCCCCGTGCTTTCGCACGAACCTAATTAATGTAAACCTCGTTTTCCCAGAGGCGTAACCTCATTAACACCTTTCTAGACACCTACTTGATCGGCTAATTATAATATGTAAAACTCTTCCAGGAGTAACTCTTACTCGCAGCGGGTATCGGGATCCAACTATCTCATAGAAGGTATGCAATCTCATTGCAAATTTCAACATTTGAAATTCCCGATAATATTTTGCCCCAAGCGATCTATGACCTTGACTGAGTCAACAAACCATAGACCGCAAGTAAAGTTCAACCCGTCATTTCTCGATTGAATTAAACCCACCCGCACGACCCTTGACCGAGTCAACAAGGTCGCACGACTACCCTAATCCAATCGCATCATATGCTTTGCAGATAAGCACTAATCAGCTACCGCACACTACGCCTTGACTGAGTCAACAAACGCAGCACGAATACTAACTATTACTTATCTGAAATGACGGAGGGCTACGACAGGTTTTTAAGAAAACCTTTTTCGTAATGAACTTTATATCGTTGTAGAATCAAATGATTTTAAAATGGAGTGTTTTTTAGGCTTTTCTAGTTTTGCTAAAGGGGTCACTCCCAGTGAAGGGATCGTCAGCCCTTTCCTCGTCGAATGAGGTGCGGGATATATCATATATATCACTGTGCAAAGCAGAAACTATAGAAGCTATCAAAAGACAAACCGAGTGTGTAGCATCTGCCAGTTATTGCTAAAGGGGTCACTCCCGGTGAAGGGATCGTCGGCCCTTTCCTCATCGAATAAGGTGCAGGATATATCATATACACCGCTGTGCAAAGCAAGAACTGTAGCTACCTGTTTTATTTTTGAAATTCGATTCCACAACATCTTTAGGTTTCTTTTACTTTCATTAATCATATTAATGAAGTCCCATCATTAAAGTACCTAAACATCACAGATAAATACGACGTACACTTATACCATCCGCATTCGCCTCGATGTCTCTTCGTGCACCGTTAGGTTAGGTAACTAACGGCAGAGCGGGGCAGGGCTAGCGCGGGTGTAAAATATAAGTAACGTCTATATAATATATCATATATACTATATACAGTATCTATCACAACATATCAAATGATCACATCACAGATATCACATCAGAAGAATCATATGAAACATTGGATATACTAGGACGTTCGTGTTTTCAATACGAGCCAATATAAAACACGGATTCCACGGTCGCGATGAATAGCCAAACCCACACCCCTAGACCCCTACGAGAGCGGCAAGCAACCCTACCAATTCTAGAGTTAGGAGACCCGGACTCGACTCCTCGAGTTGGTCTCCCATTGGACTCTAGAACCCGGTTACTTGTGCTCTTCTCCTTGGGTCTATCCTAGTGCGGAAAAGTAAATAATATACAAATGGTGACAACATCCGCAACCTGGAAGTGCCCAAAAAAAAAAGAATATTACATACAAGTTTTTACATGAATGAAATTGAAAAACACTCATCTCACATAAAAAGAACCCGGCTATTCAAACACGACGATCCAATATAATATATCCAACAACACATAACATCACATGTCATCAACGTAAGTAAATATGCCCATCCCAACTGTCGTTGACATATAGCTACGAAACCGGCGATATCACATATTACACTTACGGTCACAGAAAAGAAAGTGTAAAACTACAACAGTTGGAATCCGCAATCTCTTTAGACATCGCATGCCTAACAATTATAAACTCCGCATTTTAGTCTCATTATCGAAAACTCTTTTCAATATCAAGTCGGGCAATTCAACAAGATTCCCGACATTCTGATCGAATGCGCGTTGCAAACTTTAGTAGACGGCCGCACCCCCGATACCGTCGACGAAGTGCACTAAGGCGGAACACCGCTGTCGCGAGCACCCGAACGGATGCTTTCGGCGACGGGGTTCTTCTACAGTCACTTGGTCGGGGCTATGGGGTGTAGCTGTCTATTAAGTTTATCCGGCGAGTATCCGCGTACGCTACGTGATTGCGACGGACTTTCGATCACATCAAATTTCCGTGGCAACCGATCAAGTGAGACTAAAGTGCTATGTTTATAACATTCAAATCAGTTATCTCATAACTACATGTGGATTCCAAATATTGTATCACATTCCAGATAAATAGAAAATGTTAAACTTTCCGATCCAACATCCAAACACCCAAATTTTCCCGAAACAGCTCAATACATGAAATAGGTTTTAAGAACATTCACTTTATGCCACAGTACCAACGGTCCAGCCGTTGAAGGGTCAAGCCAACGCCTCACATATGGCACGCCGTACTGCCCCAAACCCTAAGGTTCAAAGGGCAGTTCAAAACGGTCACAATCGAGTTATGGTTTGTTGTCTTCTAGAGGGACTATCGCATTGCTTGCACTATTTAGAACGTTCTTAAACGACGGAAAAATCCAACACTTGGAAATTTCCCGGCAGAGGAAAAAGCGGGTATTTATATCCGGTCAACTTTTTAACATGTTCTAAAATACCCGGAAAAACAATAACGAATTTAAAATTCCCGATCGAATCGAAGATTACAAAATAAACCCCAGAATACTCAACACTTGAGTCAGATTAAAAATACCCATAAAATAGTAACCACAGAGACAAGAATTACGGTGGAAAAATCCGTCCCTAATACCCTTAAACTGCCGCAGAACCGCCGCCAAAGGTGGGTAATCGCCGCGGTTCCGCGGCCATCTTGAGGAATTGGAGGCTCGATTTTCACCATAATTCTTATTTTTCCCTGCTGAATTTTTCAGCTATTTTTAATTCTGAAAAATCACAGATTTTAAAAAAATGACCCGGGAGGGGTGTATTTTGTCATATTTGGGTTCGATCGGGATTTTAACTTCGTTAACGCATCGCCTAATGCTCTAGCTAGGCTCTGATACCACTGTAGGGTTCCTGGGCCACTAATGAGGTCTCACAAGGAATCAACCATGCTAAATTCAAAATTTTCCGGTGCCGAGAAACCCTAAACTAGATCGTTAACTAGAGAATAGGCGAAACATGCAAGTAGTAAACAACTTTACTGCTAAGTGAAAAAGACTACTGTTAGTTATGTATATACCCTAGAGGACATTGTTGTATATATGATGTATATTATAATGGATGCTTGGATATATATAGAGAGGACTTTCTTGCTCGTCATGATAGTATGCTATTTGGTTTCACTTTATCTTAACATGTTGACTTGTATTGGTTTACTGTTTTTCTCTCACATGTTGATAAAGCCCTTAGGATCTGTACTCGACTACTGGGACTATGATGAGATCATACTAGTGGGGCCATCGTAGTCGATGAGTACATCCTATAACTGTTCCTAGTCGAGGGTATATCGAGACAGGGCATCGATACACCAGAGTAGCCTAACGTATACGCATCTTGACCCATATGATGGGCGATGGATGATCCCATATCCATCGGTGTTTGACATCAGAGATGGTGTACGGGTGCTCAGTAGAGACTGGGTACACTGGACGGACTCGCCGAGAACTCCCAGAAGGTGATATACCACACGTCAGATGGTAGTTCTGCGGTAACACTAGTACATGGTAGTCTGTAGACCCGAGATCGTCATAGAGTCTTGTGTGATTCTCACTGTGCTTTGATTTCCACCTTATCATGTCCAAGAGGGCGTGCAAAACGGTGGCTTTTGGGTACAGTCCCGAATCACATGGAGGCAATGAGCGATAGGAGGGGATTCGTCTCTCCCGGTATAGGGAGTTGATGTTGTGCTGTGTTCGATTGGCTATAACTGGAAGTCCTTGGCCAGGGATGATATAGAGATTTACTGGTAAGTGTTACTAGTAGTTTATCGACCCGTTATGAGCCATACATCGACACGACTTATCGGTTACTGGGGTCTGACGTATACCACCCCTAGACTTGATATGCAACATATCATACGAACAGACCGGACTGTACGGGAGTGTTACTGATTAGATTCACAGGAGAACGCACAGGCTAGCTTGTTGATCTTCTGATCGCTCAATACCTGGGTGGCTGTTACGTTTAGCTGACCGCTTGCAGCTTGTGGGTGTTTGATATGATCATCACCTGCTACTGGCGTATTGACGATTCTTTAGAGTCCTACAAAGAGGTTTCTTGGCTCAAGCGAAATGGAGTAGATGCACATATGTGATATGTGCAGGACCGAGGATAATACGATATGAGATACCGTATTCTATTCTCGCGATATTTAGATATGAACCGGGTCATCGGATCAAGTGTTGATTTGATGAATCGGTACATGATATATTAGTCGGTTATATTCGATATAACCGGATCATCGGATCAAGTGTTGATTCGATGATTTAATGTATAATAATATATATGATATATTGTATTACATTATCTAATATTGGCTCGCTTTATTATTTCATTTTCTCACCAGATTAATACATTGATATATATACGATATATGTTAATTGTATTATTTTCTTTTGTTGCAAATATATAATATATATGTGATATATATTATTGTGACATGATATGATTTATTATTAAACATGTTTAAGGATGATTAAATGGGATTAGGGTTTGATTAGGGTTAGCTTCTTCTTGCACCTTCTAGAAGCTTTGCTTTTGTCTTGGTTAAGATATTATGGTTGATATTTTTCCATGACTCATAACCTAACCTAACCAAACCCTAACTCTAGTTTATTCTCTACAAACTCTTAGCCTATCATCCTTGACCATGGTTCTATAATCAATCATATACATTTCTTTTCTATTCATCACAAAAGGATTATCTTTTCCATTATCATCTTCTTCTCTCTTGAGTTCTAAAAGAAAATGTTTACTAGTTAATTCTTTTATGATGATTTCTTGTGAGAAAGTGAATAAAAAGAAAGCATAATTACTACTCCCTCATCCTCATCTAATCTAGACCATTAGATTAGGGTGTTCATCTCTTTAGAGTGAGAAAGCTTGGGTTAAAGCAACTTCGACGTAGATCATCGGAGAATCGGAACACTTCAAGCTAGTATGGATCGTTCGAGTCGTGGAGCCTCTCTTGAGTCTGGGAGATCAAGGATTGCGGCAAAGGGACTTCTACTCGGAGCTTGTGAAGCGAAGGAGCGGACTACAAAGGTTGTAATCCCTCACACTTAGATAAAAAGATGTTATCTTGCATGCTAAACCCTAATAATCTAGCAAAGATCCTGTCTTTGGGTTGTTCGGCACATGTAAAATTTTATTCATGCATGTTTAATGCTTTATGAACCTTCACAAGTATGCCTAGGAACCCTACAGTGGTATCAGAGCCTAGCTAGAGCATTAGGCGACGTGTTTACGAAGTTAAAACGCTGATCGAACCCGAACCGACAAAAATGAACCCCTCTCTGTACATTTTTTAAAATCTGGATTTTTTCTGAATTAAAAATACCTGAAAAATTCAGCAGAGAAAAATAAGAATTACTGTGAAATTCGAGCCATTGATCCGTACAAACGACCGCGGAATCGCGGCCATTCCCTGCTTGGGCCGCGGTTTCGCGGCAGTACTGTTCGATTTAACATTTTTTGTTTTACAGTAATTCTTTATTTGTGCTCATATAGTTTCTGGTATTTTTATTTTGACTCAAAGGTTGAGTGATCTGGGGTTTCTTTTGTAATCGTAGATTCGATCGGAAAATTTAAATTCGTTATTATTTCCGAATATTTAGAAACTGTTAAACTATTTGAATGGATATCATTAACTCACTTTTTCCCGACATGAAAAACTTTCAAGTGTTGAATTTTTATCGGGTTTAAATCTTTCGGAAAAATTGTACAAGTTAAGCGGTGGACCCTCTAGAAGACAACAAACCTTACCTCGATTATGTGACCGTCTTGAACTGCCTTTTGAACCTTCGGGTTTGGGGCAGTACGGCGTGCCACATGTGAGGCGTTGGCTTGACCCTTCTACGGCTGGATCACTGGTACTATGATATATTCTGGGATTATTTGAACTCCGCTCAAGTGTTGAGCACTTTAGGAAATTTTGGGTATTTGATTATTTGTTCGAAAAGTTTAATACTGTCTGTTTATCTGGAATGTGATACAATATGTGGAATTCATACTGTTAGGCATGAAATGCGAAGTATGTGATATTTCGGATTTACGATGTCTAAAGTGATTATGGATTCCAAATGTTGTAGTTTTACAATTTCTTTTCTGTGACCGTAAGTGTAATATGTGATATCGCCGGTTTCGCTGCTATATGTCAACGACAATTGGGATGCGCATATTTACTTACGTTGATGATATGTGATATTATGTGTTGCTGTGATATGCTATATTGGATCGTCGCGTTCAGAATAGCCGGGGGTTTTATGTGAGATGAGGGTTTTTATTTTCATTCATGTAAAATTCATTTGTATGTAATATTCTTTTATTGGGGAACTTCCAGGTTGAGATTGATGTCACCAGTGTATATTATTTACTTTTCCGCATTAGGTAGACCCAAGGAGGGGAGCACAAGTAACCGGGTTCTAGGGTCCAGTGGGAGGCCATCTCGAGGAGTCGAGACCGGGTCTCCTAACCCTAGAATTGGCAGCGTTACTTTCCGCTCTCGTGGGGTCTTGGGATGTGTGTTTGGCTATTCGGCGCGACCGTGGAATCCGTGTTTTATACAGGCTCGTATTGAAAACACGGACGTTCTAGTATATCCAATATTTCATATATGTTCTTCTGCTGCAATGTTCTGTGATGAGATCATATATATATGCTGATATATAAATATTACTGCTTTCGTTTCTTCTGTGATGCTTAGGAAGCATAAGCTGATGGGATTTTTACTAATAAGATTAATAAAAGGAAAAAGAAACCTAAAAGATGTTGTAGAATCAAAACTTTATAAAAAGGGGTAGCTACAGTTTTTGCTTTGCATAGCGGTATATATGATATGCCCTGCACCTTATTCGATGAGGAAAGAGCCGAGATCCCTTCACCAGGAGTGACCTCTTTAGCGAAACTGGCAGATGCTACAAACTCGCGGTTTAGTTTTTGACAGCTTATATAGTTCTTGCTTTGCACAGCGGTATATATGATATATTCTGCACCTTATTCGATGGGGAAAGAGCCGAGATCCCTTCACCGGGAGTGACCTCTTTAGCGAAACTAGAAGCCTAAAAAACACTACTTTTCAAAAATCACTCAATTCTACGACGATATCAAGTTCATTACGCAATAGGTTTTCAGAAAAACCTGCGTAGCCCTCCGTCATTTCAGATAAGGACTATTTAGTATCTGTGCTGCGTTTGTTGGCTTTTGTCAAGGCGTAGTGTGCGGTAGCTAACTGGTACTTATCTGTTTAAACATGTGATGTGATTGGATTAGGGTATTCGTACGACCTTGTTGGCCTTTGTCAAGGGTCGTGCGGGTGGGTTTATTTCAATCAAGAAATGACGGGTTGAACTTGACTAGCTTCCTATGGTTTGTTGGCCTTTGTCAAGGTCATAGGGGTTAGGGGAAAAAGCATTATCGGGAATTTCAAGTGTTGCATACCTCCTATAAGATAGTTGGATCCCGATACCCACTGCAAGTAAGTGTTACTTCTTGGAGAGTTTTACACAGGACAATTAGCCGATCAAGTAGGTATCTAGAAAAGTGTTAACGAGGTTAAGCCTCTGGGAAACCCAGGTTTACTTTAATTAGGTCCGTGCGAAAGCACGGGGAACCTCCCTCGAAGTACCGACACTGATTTGGCTGAAAGATTGACGAAATTGTAGGGTGTAATTAATCCCGGCTAATCTTACCTTTTAGGGTTTGAAGGTGGATTTGATAAAAACAGTGGGAGACATCCTGATTATATAAGATAATAACCAATATAATCATGCAAGAGCATACGCTAAAGTGTTTTCGTCTCTCTCTCCAGGTAGCGACCATGTCAGGCCATAATCAAGATAATAATATGGATGTATTAACTGAACCCGATTATTATACTGTGCAAGGGAACGTTGGACCCGTTCTTTCTTATAAGAGTTATAAGACTGAATAGGATACAGGAGAATATCTGGATTCTCAAGCCGCCCAAAAGAACATGCATGTTGATGCATCTTCTTCGGGTGTGTTAGTTATTGAGAACTGTTTCTCAGTTCACCCTACGTCCTGGGTATTAGATACCGGATCAGGATCCCACATATGTAAATTGTTACATGAGCTACGTAAAGGTAGAGAACTGGGGAAAGGTGATCATTCCATTCAAGTAGGGAATGGTGCAAGTATTGCAGCCAAAGCAGTTGGCGAATATCACCTAGTATTACCAAGTCGTAATACACTCATTCTGAATGAGTGTTATTATATACCGAACATGATGTGCAACATTATATCAGTTTCTTTATTGAGTAAAGAGGGATATAATTTTGTAGTACAGGATAATGTTATGAACATCTTCCTAAATTAAAAGTTGATTGCATCAGGCTCGTTACATAATGGCATATTCATTCTCAATCAAAATACAGTCATCAATATACAAAACACACACAAGAGGAAAAGTTCAGAAATGAACGAATCCTACTTGTGGCATTGTAAACTTGGTCATATCAATGCGACACGACTGGCTAAGTTACATAAGGATGGATATTTGAACCCGTTCGAATTATCATCTTATGATGCTTGCCATTCATGTCTCAAAGGTAAAATGACCAAAGCTCCGTTTAGTGGACACGGAGAAAGAGTTACCGAACTCTTAGGACTGGTACATAGTGATGTATACGGTCCCATGTCTACGTATTCCAGGAACGGTTCTTCCTACTTCATTACATTCACTGACGATCTCTCAAGATTCGGATATGTGTTCCTGATGAAACACAAGTCTGAAGCTTTTGAGAAATTCAGAGAATATAAGCACGAAGTCGAGAACCAAACGGGCAAAAGTATTAAGATTCTTCGATCTGATCGAGGAGGTGAATACTTAAGCAATGAGTTCCTAGATTATCTAAAAGAGAATGGGATTCTCTCTCAGCTTACTCCTCCTTATACACCACAGCACAACGGTGTATCGGAGCGGAGGAATCGCACCCTATTAGATATGGTGCACTCGATGATGAGTACAGCTGAGTTACCTGTTTCCTTCTGGGGGTATGCACTGGAGACAGCAACATACCTATTGAATCAAGTTCCAACTAAATCTGTACCTACCACACCATATGAGATATGGAGTAGGAAGAGACCATGTCTTAAACGAGTTAAGATATGAGGTTGTCTGGCCTATGTCAAAAGGAAAAATCCAGACAAACTCGAGGCACGGTCAGTTCTATGCAAGTTTGTGGGATATCCCAAACATTCACATGGATATCTTTTCTACCATCGCGAGGAACAAAAGGTGTTTGTTTCTCGACATGCCACCTTTTTAGAAAAGGAATTTCTTGCAAAAGAAATTAGTGGCGAAGAGGTAGAACTGGAAGAAATTCCAGCTACATAAACTCAAACTGAAACTGAAGATTTGGTGGAACCAGAGGATTCAGTAGTACCCGACGAACCCCAGCCTCTCCGCCGATCTAGTAGGATTTCTCGTCCACCTGAGAGATACTACGGTTTTCTCATTGATGGTGGAAGCGAGGATTGCATCATGGAAGATGATGACCCGACTAGTTTCGAGCAGGCCATCACGAGTGGTGACTCAGTGAAATGGCTGGATGCAATGCGATCTGAGATGGAATCCATGTACACCAACAAAGTATGGACTTTGGAAAATGCTCCTGAAGGGGTAAAACCCATTGGGAGCAAGTGGATCTTTAAAAGGAAATTTGGTGTAGATGGAAAAGTTGAGACTTTCAAAGCTAGACTTGTAGCAAAGGGTTTTCGTCAACGACCAGGTGCGGATTATGACGAAACCTTTTCTCCAGTGGCTATGCTTAAGTCCATCCGGATCTTACTTGCCATTGCTGCATACCATGACTACGAAATCTTGCAAATGGATGTTAAGACCGTCTTTCTAAACGGTGATTTAGAAGAGAGCGTGTACATGACTCAGCCAGAGGGCTTCGTAGATAGTGGGAGCAGCGGAAAGGTGCGCAAGCTACTTAAATCCATTTATGGGTTAAAGCAAGCATCACAGAGTTGGAACATCTGTTTTGATGTTGTAGTCAAAGAGTTTGACTTCATCAAAAATATAGATGAACCTTGTATCTATAAGAAGGTAGCAGAGGGTAAGGTTGTCTTCCTCGTATTGTACATGGATGGCATACTCTTGATAGGAAATGATATTCTTATGCTGCAATCAGTCAAGCTCTTCTTATCACAGAGATTCTCAATGAAAGATCTAGGTGATGCCTCCTGCATATTGGGAATCATGATCTATAGAGATAGATCTAAACGGATACTGGGATTGTCCCAATCCAGGTACATTGACACCATACTAAAGAGGTTTAGTATGGAAGAATCCAAGCGTGGGAACCAACCCACGATCTCTGGACTCACTCTCTCCAAAGAGATGTCTCACAAGACTGATTTGGAGAGAGCTCGCATGCAAGGGATACCCTATGCTTCGGCAGTAGGCTCTATCATGTATGCGATGCTATGTACCAGACCCGATGTAGCATACTCACTAAGTGTAGTGAGTCGGTATCAAGCAGATCCTGGAGAGAGTCACTGGACAGCTGTGAAGAACATTCTCAAGTACTTACCGATTCCTGCTTCCAAAGTGATAAGGACGACTCTAAGTCGCACTCGGGATTTATCTTTACCCTCAATGGAGGGGCGGTATGTTGGAAGAGTTCCAAATAGGATACTGTTGCAGACTCGACGATGGAGGCTGAATACATCGCTGCCAACAATGCTGCCAAAAAGGCTGTCTGGATAAAGAAGTTCATTAGTGAACTTGGAGTGGTTCCATCCATTGAGCATCCAATACCTCTGTATTGCGCTAACAATGGAGCTGTGGCTTTGGCCAAGGAACCCAGGTCCCATCAAAAGTCCAGACATATTCTGAGGCGGTATCACCTGATCAGGGAGATAGTTGATCGCCGGGAGATCGAGGTCAGAAGAGTAGATACGAAGGACAACACTGCGGATCCATTCACGAAGGCTATTCCCCAGATACAGTTTGAGAGATTATTCGGGATGCTAGGTATGAGATACTACAGCAGCTGGCCTTAGTGCAAGTGGGAGATTGTTAGTTATGTATATGCCCTAAATGCCATTGTTGTACATATGATGTATATTATAATGGATGCTTGGATATATATAGAGAGGACTTTCTTGCTCGTCATGATAGTATGCTATTTGGTTTCATTTTATCTTAACATGTTGACTTGTATTGGTTTACTGTTTTTCTCTCACATGTTGATAAAGCCCTTAGGATCTGTACTCGACTACTAGGACTATGATGAGATCATACTAGTGGGGTCATGGTAGTCGATGAGTACATCCTATAACTGTTCCTAGTCGAGGGTATATCGAGACAGGGCATCGATACACCAGAGTAGCCTAGCGTATATGCATCTTGACCCATATGATGGGCGATGGATGATCCCATATCCATCAGTGTTTGACATCAGAGATGGTGTATGGGTGCTCAGTAGAGACTGGGTACACTGGACGGACTCGCCGAGAACTCCCAGATGGTGATATACCACACGTCAGATGGCAGTTCTCCGGTGACACTGGTACAGGGTAGTCTGTAGACCCTAGATCGTCATAGAGTCTTGTGTGATTCCCACTGTGCTTTGATTTCCACCTTACCACGTCCAAGAGGGCATGCAAAACGGTGGTTTTTGGGTACAGTCCCGAATCACATGGAGGCAATGAGCGATAGGAGGGGATTCGTCTCTCCCGGTATAGGGAGTTGATGTTGTGCTGTGTTCGATTGGCTATAACTGAAGTCCCTGGCCAGGGCTGATATAGAGATTTACTGGTAAGTGTTACTAGTAGTTTCTCGACCCGTTATGAGCCATACATCGACACGACTTATCGGTTACTGGGGTCTGACGTATACCACCCCTAGACTTGATATGCAATATATCAGACGAACAGACCGGACTATACGGGAGTGTTATTGATTGGATTCACAGGAGAACGCACAGTCTAGCTTGTTGATCTTCTGATCTCTCAATACCTGGGTGGCTGTTACGTTTAGCTGACCGCTTGCAGCTTGTGGGTGTTTGATATGATCATCACCTGCTACCGGCGTATTGACGATTCTTTAGAGTCCTACAAAGAGGTTTCTTGGCTCAGGCGAAACGGAGTAGAGGCACATATGTGATATGTGCAGGACCGAGGATAATACGATATGAGATACCCTATTCTATTCTCGCGATATTTAGATATGAACCGGGTCATCGGATCAAGTGTTGATTTGATGAATCGGTACATGATATATTAGTCGGTTATATTCGATATAACCGGATCGTCGGATCAAGTGTTGATTCGATGATTTAATATATAATAATATATATGATATATTGTATTACATTATCTAATATTGGCTCGCTTTATTATTTCATTTTCTCACCGGATTAATACATTGATATATATGCGATATATGTTAATTGTATTATTTTCTTTTGTTGCAAATATATAATATATATGTGATATATATTATTGTGACATGATATGATTTATTATTAAACATGTTTAAGGATGATTAAATGGGTTTAGGGTTTGATTAGGGTTAGCTTCTTCTTGCACCTTCTAGAAGCTTTGCTTTTGTCTTGGTTAAGATATTATGGTTGATATTTTTCCATGACTCATAACTTAATCTAACCAAACCCTAACTCTAGTTTATTCTCTACAAACTCCTAGCCTATCATCCTTGACCATGGTTCTATAATCAATCATATACATTTCTTTTCTATTCATCACAAAAGGATTATCTTTTCCATTATCATCTTCTTCTCTCTTGAGTTCTAAAAGAAAATGCTTACTAGTTAATTCTTTTATGATGATTTCTTGTGAGAAAGTGAATAAAAAGAAAGCATAATTACTACTCCCTCATCCTCATCTAATCTAGCCCATTAGATTAGGGTGTTCATCTCTTTAGAGTGAGAAAGCTTGGGTTAAAGCAACTTCGACGTAGATCATCGGAGAATCGGAACACTTCAAGCTAGCATGGATCGTTCGAGTCGTGGAGCCTCTCTTGAGTTCGGGAGATCATGGATCGCGGCGAAGGGACTTCTACTCGGAGCTTGTGAAGTGAAGGAGCAGGCTACAAAGGTTGTAATCCCTCACACTTAGATAAAAAGATGTTATCTTGCATGCTAAACCCTAATAATCTAGAAAAGATCATGTCTTTGGGTTGTTCGGCACATGTAAAATTTTATTCATGCATGTTTGATGCTTTATGAACCTTCACAAGTGTGCCTAGGAACCCTACAACTGCAACCTTTGTAGATCCGGTCCTCCACTTCCTTAGCTCCATGATGATGTCCCTCCGCTGCGATCATCGGATCCCGGACTCTAGCGATGGTTTCGTCAAAAAAATGATCGGACTAGGTCGTCGACTTCGATACCGAAGATGATCTACGTCGAGGCAACTCAAGATCAAGCTCCAACTTCATCAAGTCATGAAACTTATGAAGAAAACACCCTATACTACATAGCAAGTTGTAGAGGATGAAGAAATAGGAAGTGGGTTCACTTTTGATTTGGATTTTTCACTTGGAATCATCACTTAGAAATTTCAAGCAAAGGTTTTCTTTTTCTCTTCATGAAAAAGATGAAGAAGAAGAATAAAAAAAATTATCAATCATAGAAAAATAAGTGATGGTTATCATAATACAACCATGGTTAAGTGTAGAGAATAAACTAGGGTTAGGTGAATGGTTGGGTTAGGTGAATGGTTAGGTTAGGCAAAAGAAGTAAAAATGGTTGAACTTTTCAAAGCTTCATGAAGCTTCAAAGTAAATCCAAAAGAAGCAACCATTTCTTTTCTTGCTAAAAGAATAAATAAATAAAATAAATAATCAAGAGAAGATAATAAAACCCTAACCATTCACTTAAACATGGTTTAAAATAAACACAAACCCAAGTTTGCATGTATCATCAAACATGATACAAACAAGTGCACAAAAAATATATCACATATACAACTTGTGCATTTCAAGTGAGAAAATCAATCTTGAGTGAACCAATACTAGTTAATGCAAAGTAATATATCAAATATATAATTATACATTAAATCATTAAATCAACACTTGATTTAATGATCCGGTCATACTGCATATAACCGACTAATATCATGTGTATCAATGTATCGAATCAACATTTGATTCGGTAACCCGGCTATATCACATATAACCGTCCCATGATACACATCGCGAGAATAGAATACAGTATCACATACTGGTATTATTCTCGGTCCCGCACATATCTCATATGCGCTCCTATTTCGTTTCGCTTGAGCCAGGAAACCTCTGTGTAGGACTCTAAAGACTCGTCAATACGCCGGCAGCAAGTGATGATCATATCAAACACCCACAAGCTGCAAGCGGTCTGCTAAACGTAACGGCCACCCGGGTATTGAGCGATCAGAAGATCGACGAGCAAGCCCGCTCACACTCCTGTGAATCCAACCAGTAACACTTACCGTACAGTCCGTTCTGTTCGTCTGATATGTCGCATATCTCGCCTAGGGGTGGTAAACGTCAGACCCCAGTAGCTCGATAAGTCGTGTCGATACGAGGTCTATAACAGTTCGAGAAACTACTGGTAACACTTACCAGTAAATCTCAGGAACCCTGGCCAGGGATTCCCGGTTATAGCCAATCGAACACAGCGCAACATCAACTCTCTATACCGGGAGAGACGAATCCCCTCCTATCGCTCATTGCCTCCATGTGATTCGGGACTGTACCCAAAAACCACCATTTTGCACACCCTCTTGGATGTGGTAAGGTGGAAATCAAAGCACAGTGGGAATCACACAAGACTCTATGACGATCTCGGGTCAACAGACTACTCTGTACCAGTGTCACCAGAGAACTGCCATCTGACGTGAGGTATAATACCATCTGGGAGTTCTCGGCGAGTCCGTCCAGTGTACCCAGTCTTCACTGAGCACCCGTATATCATCTCTGATGTCAAACACCAATGGATATGGGATCATCCATCGCCCATCTAAATGGGTCGAAAAGGTATACGCTAGTCTACTCTGGTATATCTATGCCCCGTCTCGATATACCCATGACTAGGGACCTCGAAGGATGTACTTATGAACTACCATGTCCCCACTAGTATGATCTGTATCACAGTCCAGATAGTCAAGTACACATCCTAAGGGCTTTACCAACATGTAATAGAGAGACAATCAGTGTACACGTTAAGGTAAAGAGCAACCAGATAGCATACTATCATGTCGAGCAAGAAAGTCCTCCCTATATATGTCCAAGCATCCACTTCAATATACATCCTATGTATAGTAATGGCCTCTAGGGCATACATATAACTAACATGTAGAGATATCAAGAACAGTAAAATAATAAACAACTATCTAATGCATGTCCATGAGCCAGAATAACGAGTCAAGAATAAAAATAATGCGGAAGCAAAAAGATACAATACAATAATAAACTGGAATGTACGTCCCATAATGCGGGCTCACATCAGGAATGAAAATACTGAAAGGAAACTAAACTAAATTAATAACAGGTCCTCACTGCTCGGCCTGTTGATCAAAATACTCCTGGACAGCCTGCGATAAAGATAAGGGATCTGGGCCATGCAAAACCCAGACGTCAGTGCGTCAAAATATCAATAATTCTAAGCAAACAGGATGTGATGAAATATGCAGGCATGAAGTATGAACAGTAACAAGTCATCAGTAGCAAGTAAACCGTAACATGAATATAGATCAGTGAACAGGATATAAACAGGTGAAGTGTGGTGAGTAGTCTAAACTGTGCTATAGGGTTATCTATTATAAAGTTATTCAAAATCAATTAATATAATCATCATCGTAACCCATCGGTCTATGCCCCGTTCATTCCCCACGGGACCATGGTAAAATGATATAATAGATTGTGAGTCTATGTCCCGTTCATTCCCCACGGGACCATGGTAAAATGATGTAATAGCCCTTTGAGTTACGTTCAGCTACATTCTTGATTTCCCAATGCCCACAAGTCATGTGTGTAAGTCAGGTATTTATAAATCTGAGACTAATACCAACACAGGATCAAGCAGGAATAGATTTGTCTGTATAGACAACAGGAAATGTCCGTAGGGACAACAGGTCAAGATTGTCGCCATTCGTAACAAGATCAGGTAACATGTCAAGCTGTGGTACATCAGGTCATGTCAGGTGGTGTACATGTATCAAGTCATGTCAAGTAGTGCACAGGTATCAAGTCATGTCAGTGGTAGTGTATCAGGTCATGTCAGGTAGTGCACAAGTGTCGAGTGGGTGCTCATAATCAAACTGTAGCAAGTATTGAATCAAGGTGAAAGTACGGATGTATAATAAAAGCATGGATGCACAAATATCGATCAGGGGTTACATCATGACTATGTAGGATGCACATTATCATGCATGTTGCACTAATACAACAGTAACATAAAATAATATGGTCTCGGCGTGCAACTAGATATGTAATAAACCATACGGATACAGACGGATATTATAAAACTGTAAATCGGTAAAATTTGCTGAATATTAAAACACAAGCACTATTATTTATTAAATAGATATTGATATAATAATATTAACATGGTTAACATAATCAAACTGATTAATAACTATAAAAGTGGTATTGATTACCGATTAATAACTATAAAAGTGGTATTGATTAACCATGCACAAGAAAGTTCCGTTAAGAAATTCAGCGTCACCCTGATTTGTAAAATAGCTTTAAAATAACAAACGTTCTCCAAAAGGGACGTGTCTTATACCAAAACAAAGATAATTCAATAAGGTTTTCATTTTTATAAGTATAAGTATCTCAGGTTGTTGCTAAAAAAGCTATGAATATTCGAAATTGAAAGTTTGTTGCTGGAATTTCCTTGGACAGCAGTTTAGAGATATTTTCATTTGCATTTTACGTTATCTAAACAATTTATTTTTCAAGTAAATATTTCATAGAGTTATAGTATTCTGAGTTAGCTTCGTAACGAACTAAAGAACGTATACTAATGATTTTTCTATGATTTATAATGAATTTTATAAGGTAAGGTATACAGTAAATTTCAGATTTGTCGTACCCACTTTGCAACGACGTTTCATGTGTAAACTATAATATTTTCAAATGTATAACATTTTAAAATGCAGATTATAAACTAATTAAAGATAATAATAAGAAATATTACGACGATATATATTTTAAATGATATGGATGCAAACGGGTATCACATAATCGTAAAATGATAAACTAACAAGTGCGGAACATATAACTAAGCAATATGAAATATAACTATTCAATTTGATGCGGTATATGATAGTGTAGTATATAACAAGATAAGTTTTCATGACCTAGATCTGAAATGATATGGATGGATGCAAACGGAACATCGAAAAGTTATAAAACTAAACATGGGGTGCATGATTTTAAATACCGGTATTCCATTTGTTAAAATAGATGCGTCTAAAGTAATGTAGCATGTAATTAAGATTGGTTTGCATGCCTTAGATCTGAAATGCACTATACAAATGTAAACGGAACGTCGAAAGGCTATAATATGAAACATGGGATGCTTGGATTAAAATACAGGTGTGATATTTATTTAAATAGGTATATAATGAGTTATATAGCATGTAGCAAGATTAACTTGCCTAGACGGAACAAGAACGGATGTGTACGGAACGTCCTTCGTTGGCGAAATGTCGCGACGCGCCCACGGTACACGGAATGGTTCCAAACAACGCACGAGAGTGATCACGCAAGTCAGGTACGTTTACTGGATCGCTCGGATCGTCAGCAACGAGCACGGCTCCGACGGTGATCACCGGGATCAAGAAACAAGATCAAGAAAAAGAAAGAAGAAAGAAGAAGATGATGTGTATTAAATAGGGAAAGAAAATAAATAAATAAATTAAATATATATATGCAGAGGAGAGAGAGAGAGAAAGGGGGGTTAGTTTATTAGGAAATTAGTTTAGATTTAAATTTAAAAAATCTTTTATTAGTTAACTAAATTTTAATTTGTATCAATTTATAAAATTAATATTATATAAATAAAATTTGATATTCTGGTAAATACAAACATAGTCCAAAACATGCCCGGGTCGGGTCTAAAATTCAGTTTTAAAATACGAAAAATATACATGTCGACCAAAATAAAAATGAATGTCCGGATAACGAAAAATGCATACCCCCAAGAACGGATGCACGCACGTGTGCGTAGCCATCCAAAAAGTCTGTTTCACTGAACGGGATGAGAACACGATGCGCGGATGCTAACATGGGGCTAGGGGTATTACACAGGCCATACAATGTATTTTTTAAAATATTTTATGTGACTTAAAATGTTATATTAAAAAATGCAGATTCCAGATAAAATGCCAGTATGTAGTAAAAATAAAAATGCACGAATCCATGTAACAGGTCAGGATAAATCATAAACATGAATCAAGATAGATTTCAAGCAAGCGGGTCGGGTAAAATGCAAATGCAAATACAAATGTTAGAATACTATTCGCACCCAAAACACGGTAAACCAAGAAATTGCCATAAATAAGTAAATACTTGAACTGGAATTGGTATAAATGAATTAGGGTATTACAACATCATGGCATCGAAATAGACCCGTCAAAGATCAAGACGATTATGGAAATGCCTCCGCCAAGAACTCTCAAGCAACTGCGGTCCCTCTAAGAAAAGCTCGCATATATCCGGCGATTCGTAGTCAATATCTCTGGCAAGTGCCGCCCCTACAGCCTTTTAATGAAGAAGGGGACCTCGTTCGTCTGGGATCGCAAATGCCAAAGCGCACTCGACGAAATCAAGCAATATCTGCAGAATCCGCCGGTACTGACCGCTCCAGTCAAGGGAAAGCCCCTCATCTTATACACAACAGCTCTTGAAGGTTCTTTAGGTGCGTTATGGGCACAAGAGAACGACCAAAAGAAAGAGAAAGCCCTCTACTATTTGAGTCAAGTTCTCCTGGGGGCAGAAAACAACTACCCCCCTATCGAAAAACACTGCCTGGCGTTAATTTTCGCGATAACGAAGCTCAGGCACTATGCTTTGGCGCATGAGGTCCATCTCATATCAAAAGTGGATCCTCTCAAATATTTAATGTCAAGAGCCATACTAACAGGGTGGCTTGCTAAATGGGCCCTATTCTTAATGGAATTCTCGATAACATATCGACCGCTCAAGGCAGTGAAAGGCCAGGCCATCGCCGACTTCCTCGCTGAGCATCCGATACCCGCCGATTCACCCCTAAATTGCGAATTGCCAGACGAGCACGCGTTTCACACAATTGACGGGGGGAAAAGAGATAATGATACCCGGTGGGAACTCTATTTTGACGGAGCATCTTCCATGAAGAAGCGAAAGGACATCTCACCTATAATCAAATCAGGGGTAGGCCTCATTCATGACTCCATAAGGAGGGATAATGCGTTTTGCCTTCTCCTTAACAGAGCCGAGGACGAACAATGAAGCCGAATATGAAGCTTTGATAACAGGTCTTGAAATCACTGTCGACATGGGAATCGAAAACCTCCTTATATACGGAGACTCCCAGTTGGTCGTTAGTCAAGTAAACGGCGACTATCAAACGTGCAAACCGGAGTTGGTAAAGTACGGTGAGAGAGTGAAGTAATTGCTGATTCAAATCCCTGCCTACGCCCTGGAAAGCATACCGCGTGTGGAAAATAGCAAAGCATATGCGTTATCCAAACTTTCTAAAGAACTGGCTGACGAAAACCTTGATGACGTAAGGATCGTGGTACAAAGCCATCGGGTTCTTTCACCAGCAGAAATATCTCCAGAGTCGTTCGAAAGAAAGGGAGCGACCAAGCAAACGACCCTACAAATGGAAGACCAGGAAAAGACTAAGGATTGGAGAGAAGTCTTTATAGACTACTTCAAATCCCACTTGAAGATGTGTCCTCAAGACATCAGCTCATGAAAAGAACTCTGTCTTTCGCCTTCGTCAATGATACTCTGTATAAGAGATCGTTCGACTTCCTGTGGCTAAGATGCCTGGGACCGGAAGAAGCAAGGAGAGTCGTCCAAGAAACTCATGACGGACTCTGCGGTTCTCATTAAGCCGGGCCAAAGATGAAGCTGAAGATCAAAAGAATGGGCTACTATTGGCCCAGATGATTTAGGACTGCCTTGAATACGCGAAGCAAGGCCATTCGTGCCAGATTCATGGAGACTTCATCCACCAGCATCCAAACCCGCTACACCCAACGGTAGCGAGCTGGCCGTTCGAAATGTGGGGAACCGACATAATTGGGCCCATCGAACCATCATCATCCAGAGGACATCGGTTCATATTGGCGACAACCGATTACTTCTCTAAGTGGACAGAAGCAGTACCGCTAAGAGAAGTGAAGACAGAGAATATCCTCCATTTCTTCAAGACACACGTCATCTATCGGTTCGGCACTCCACGACGGATTATCTCCGATAATGGTCCAGCCTACAGAAGTCACAAAATCAGTCGCTTCGCACAGCAGCATAATATAGACTGGAGATACTCTTCGGTCTATAATCCCCGAGCTAATGGTCTAGCTGAGACTTTCAACAAGATCTTGACGAAGATTATAAAGAAGACGGTGTCTCGAAATAAGAAAGACTGGAATGAGAGATTGCATGAAGCTCTCTGGGCATACCAGACTACGATCAAAACGGCCATAAATACAACACCGTATGCATTGGTATTCGGCACCGAAGCAGTACTCCCCTTGGAGATAGAGCTACCCACCCTACGAGTGGCAGTTCAATACGAGCTAACAGATGAAGAGAATGCTCATCTTCGGCTTGAGGAGCTCGACGCCCTTGATGAAACTCGGCTCATGGCGCAGCAAAACTTGGAGGCTTACAAAGTAAGGATGACACGCTCGTACGAAAGATTGACTAGGCTGAGAACATTCCACCAAGGCGAACTCATGCTAGTCGTAAAAAGACCTATGATCCCTAATCGTGCCAAACGGGGGAAATTCGAGCCAAACTATGAGAGCCCGTATATCATAGACAAGGTCTACCAAGGTGGGGCTTACATGCTCATGAATATGCATAGCGAAAGACCCTTTAGGCCAGTAAACTATCGGTTCTTAAAAAATACTATGACTGACCGAAACGTCTTCAAACTAATACAAACCCCGCAGCATCCTTGGGCTGACGCGTAAAAAAATGGTACGTCCACAAGCAAAATGGGCACGGATGAAAACCCGAAAGGGCTCCGTGAGTAAAAACAGCAGTGCTACCGGCAAGTTTGTGAAAACCCGAGAGGGCGCAGGCTCGTAAAAAATTCGTGCACACTTGCGAGGTCCTCTTGACCTTGTAAGGAGAAAATACCTGCGTGAGATCCTTACGACTCATAAAGGAGCAACACACTTAGGGATCCCCATGATTCCTAAGGAGAAATTACGCTTACGAGATCTTCACGACTCGTAGGGAGAACCCTCTTATAAGACCCTCACGGCTCATAAGATTCCAAAGTCTTAAGCTACAGGGATCTAAACCTGTTCTTAAGCCATCACTTTTCCCAGATTGCCCTACAAGCGGTTTAATACTAAACCTTGTATACAATACATGGGCACAAATAAACGTCTCCCCCACCAAGTTCCACCAATAGCGGGAAATTCCCCTATTCGGTGAACAAACGTTTATAAGTCCTCTTGACTTGTAAAGAGAAAACACTCTTATAAGATCCTTACGACTTATATGGGAACGCACACTTGAGGATCCTCACGATTCTTAAGGAGAAAACACACCTATGAGATCCTCACGACTCGTAGGGAGAAATAATTTTATGAGACCCTTATGGATCATGAAGTCAAAAGCCTTAGTTGACAGGATCTTAACCCGGTCTACTAAGCCACCTTTGTTCAAACCGACAAAGGCAAATGATGATTCGCTCTTGGCAATATCCTAGTTGTAGCAATACTGATGCCTAAATCGGTATCAGATCCCAAGTCCCATACTTGCGGCAAGAAATCAGTGAGCCATAAATGCATATGAAATAGCCGAAATGATAGGGCAACTTGCAACAAAATTAGCAAGTAAAATATATGCATACAAACACAGCCGAAATGATTGGGCAACTCGCAATAAAAAGCAGCGAGTAAAAAGAAAAATAGCCGAAATGATTGGGCGCGGCGAAAAATAGCCAAAATGATTGGGCAATCGCAATTTTCGCGATATAAAAAGCCGAAATGATAGAGCATCGCGGAAAGAAATAAAAAAATGAAATGAAACATTTTGCCCTGCAGGTAAGTCCATACTGACCCCTGTATACAATCTATGGGTATAAACGAAAGGGAACCACATGTCCCAACAAACTCTGTCAAAGGGAAAAGTCAGATCTCGATAGCAATATCTGCATCCCAGAAGATCAACAATGGCGTTCCTTCTTATTCCAACAGGGCACGGACGCGACACAACGAAACGGAGCCATGGAAAAGTCCCTAGTTCCAAATCTTAACGGCAACATCTACAGCCTAAAATCAGCAACGGTGATCCTCCTCATTCCAACAGGATTCGGACGCAACATCACCAAACGGAGCCAAGGCAAAGTCCCTCGTTCTAAGACTGCACGGTTCACGGACAACCTAGAGTCAGTCAATGATTCCATCACAGAAATACGTCAGCACATGACCCCGTCGCGGAAATACGTCATCCAATGACCCCGTCGCGGAAATACGTCAGCACATGACCCCGTCGCGGAAATACGTCATCCAATGACCCCGTCGCGGAAATACGTCAGCAAATGACCCCGTCGTGGAAATACGTCATCCAATGACCCCGTCGCGGAAACACGTCATCCAATGAACCCGTCTCGGAAATACGTTAGCCAATGACCCTGTCTCGGAAATACGTCAGTAAATGACCCCGTCGCGAAAAAGCATCATCCAATGATCCTGTCGCAGAAATACGTCATCCAATGACCCCGTCGTGGAAACACGTGATCCAATGACCCCACCTCGGAAACACGTCAACCAATGACCCCATCTCGGAAATACGTCAGCAAATGACTCTGTTGCGGAAAAACGTTATCCAATGACACCGTCGAGGAAACACGTCATCCAATGACCCCATCGCGGAAACACGTCAGCAAATGACCCCGTCACGGAAACACGTCATCCAATGACCCCGTCGCGGAAATACGTCAACCAAATGACCTCCTCGTCGGAGCAGTGCTTTGACTCGGAAAAAGGCCAACTCATCAACCACTTACGAGTCCTCTCGATTTGTAAGATGAAAAAATTCTCTTGTGAGATCCTTACGACTCTCAAGAGAAAACACACTTAGGAATCCTCACGATTCCTAAGGAGAAAATACACCTACGGGATCCTCTCGACTTATAGGGAGAAAAGTCTTTATGAGACCCCCGCGACTCATAAAGTTGGAAAGTCTCAGGTGGTAGATCCAACCCTGTCTCCTAAGCCATCACTACCCTACAAAGAGTTCAAGATGAATTGTTATCTATCGTCCACAAGTTACATTTGCTAAAATCACATGCCAACAACACAGCAGAGAAAAGAAAGCGATAGTCGGAGATAAAAAAAAATGTGTTCTTTATTCATGAATTCAATTGAATACGAGATACATCATATAAAATAAAAATGAAATGAATACATGTTATTCAGAAATTACAATCGATACAAAGACGACTATTGAGAAGAAGGCGATTTTAGAAAATCAGCAAGTCGTTTGCGCACTTCTCTCGGCTCCTTTTCATGAGTAGCCGCCACGGCCAGCTCAGCTTCGACTCAGGCCCATTGTTGCAAACAGGATGAAACCTTTTCATCGATTTCCCGCCGAGCTGCCTCACAACTCTGCGCATCTCGCTCAATGAGATCGAGCTTCTGCCTCAGCGTTAGCCCGTCAGAAATACATCGTAGGAGGCCCTCAAAGATAGCTTTCAGTTGTGCAGCATTCGCGTCAACCTGGGCGCGTAATCGAGGAGATTCGCCTGAAGCATCCTCACGTTCCTTCCGCCTTAAGGTCGCCTCTTGTTCGAAAAGGCGGAGGAAGAGAATGCTCTGCTCAACCCACGCAGCCCGCTGGGAGTTCAAAGCCAACACTTCCGGAGCAGGAAGCCTGAGCTCAAGTTCATGCAGGCAAGGCTCAATCTTCGTTATGGAAGTTCACAAGCGTCGCCAGCATTGGATTAACCTCGGCAGCAAAATCTGCAGCGAATGTAAGGACCTCCGCGTCAAGCTCCTCGATATATTCGCTCAACATACGCAGGATGGTCACAGCGCCTTTGGAAGATGGACGTCTAGAAAAGGGCCCTGCCGGCATTAGGATGCGAGACTCGAAGGGAGCAGGAGCCGGTGCGATTGGTGCAAGATGAATTACGGTTAAAAGCTGACTCACGAAATAAAGAAACCAAACGAGCGATGAAGTTTACTATACCGGCTGTGACAAGGGGCAGAGTTGGGAGTACTGTTGGCGCAACGATTCCCTCCTCCCTCCTTCAATTTATAGTGCTGCAATCAATTTAAAATTAACAACGTTAGGGTCGCCCGTCAAAGAAAGGAAAGGACGTCGGTTAAAAAAACTATACTCACCGGCACCAGCAGGCAAAGTGACTTCCGACTGGAAGAAGAAATGCGGATTCAGCACTTGATACAGATGATCAAAGAGAACTCCTGCAAGGTTGCGATGATATTTGGTCAGTACAAGAAAGACAGTGGTCATAATTCAATTAAATGGATCGCAAATCTATACCTTCCAGCATCTTGGAGGACATAGGAGAAGGCGAGGGAGCAACCGTCATGGCAGCGACCGCAAATGTTTCAGATGACACAATCTCAATGTTCGCTACACCTACAAATAAAATACCGTCAGAAAAAACTGAAAAGGATTGCGAAATAGAAAATAAACAGCAACCCGAGACCCACCTGATGGGTCATCAGCCAAAATTGCGACGGAAGCATCACTGGGCGATGCGGTTTCTTCGCTCTCCTTCAGTGGAATTCATCCCCTGATTCTATAAGAGCCGTCTTGACACTCACAATGCCAGGCGATAGCGGGGAACCACAGAGGGAAAGGGTGGCGGTTTGGACAGTCCCGGACTCCCGAGAGAGAGTAGCCGCTTCAGACTCGGTGGTTGTCGTCATCTCACCTACCGCCTCATCGCCAGGACTTGGCCCTGTAGGATATGATACGTGAGAATTTGAAGATCAAATTCTAATAAAAAGACGCAGTATTACGTTACCTTGGGGCGGCTTTGCAATTGCCTCCCGAGCCATGCGCACAACCTATCTATGGACGGTAGACAGGGCAACTGGAGCATCTTCGGAAGAAATAGCGACGGATGGAGTAGCGCTTGAACCTACACCCACAGCCAAGCTTACATCACGTTCCCTTGCCGCACGCTTTTTGCGCTTCTTTTCTGCCTTGGCGGTGAGAAAAGACCTCCTCAAAACCTCCGTCAAAGTGATGCCATCATCCAAACCAGGAGCTACCTCTAGAGCTATTACGGCGTCCGTCATCGGCCGCTTAAACGAAAGCCTCTTTTGGAAATACTGGGGCAGCAGGGATTTCGGCAGCCGGCCCCAGAAGCGTCGCCGCACCACCCTGCGGGATCGGCACTGCACTCGGGATAACCTGTATCGAGGTAGTCCCTGTAATAAGATGAAAAAGAAGGGTCAGACTACCCATGAAGAAAAAGGGAATGAAGGCACAATGAGACGAAATATACCGAGGCCCAAGGAAGCGTGAAGCCTCTCTTCCTCTTCAAAAGTCTTGAGGGAAGCTGCGAAAGCCTCTTCGGCGGAGATACCTATTGAGGAAGAAAGCGTCGGTCAAAGCATAATAATTAAAATAGCCAAGGAAAGATATGACCGAAGTATACCTGATTGTGCGATGGTGATTAATGTTGCTTCAACGCGAGCTAGCTGCTTTGAAACAGCTATAGCAGCCTCCAAATCGGTGTCATCCTGCACCATAAATAAACCATCATTGGTCCCATACTCACTTAGGCCCTCGCTGTAAGGAGCATGAGGCTCCTGGCCGAATACAACGTCTGCAGAAAATATCGACTTCTTTTTCTTCTGCAAGCCAGTGCTGGTAGCCGATAACACGAGCTTACGCTTGGTGGGCAATTTTGGGCGGCGAGTCCCAATCTCCACGCCCACGCCAGACTCGGGAGATGCCACAGCTACCGTGTTCTCCACCGGAAGACGAGACCGGGACGTCGGGGCCTGAATTCCGAGGGCAGATGCTAATTAGTGTTATCCGACCACCTCTCTGAAGATGCCAAGTTGATTTATGACACCGTGTATCCAACGTTTAAATGGATGCGGCCGATGTAGCAGACTTCGTCAGATACCCCCTCATTTGAGGGGTTTTTGATTGTAGAGACGATCTTCCCTGCAGGCGCAAGCACCTGCAGTTAATTACGTTACCGTATCGCGGTAACCACTTTCTCCTTCTCCAGATGGTCACTTCGTGTCGTGTGTGTTTGTTTTGTTTTTGGTTGCTCATGGATTGTATACGGAGACTAATTTATGTTGTCGCCTGTAGGACGTGGATTAGTCCAAATCCGCATTTTCTTAGATTTGGGTTTGGGGGTTGGTTTAAGGATACGTTAGTCTCATTTGAGACTAAGATCAACTTAAACATTTGTTAAGGATACGTTAGTCTTTTTTAGACTAAGCTTAACTTAACGGGATCGTTTAGATCCAACAAGAGAGCATTTTGACTCAATTGTTTAGTTTAGGGACATTGCGGTCGATTACTAGTTTAAGGACATGGTGGTGTAGGGTGTTTTTCGTCACCCCATTGAGATGGGAATACGCGCGCGCTTGTCAGGCGCATTACAGATTCCCCCTGCCTAGGGTAGGCTGGGGTTTATTGATTGTGGGGATCCGAATCTCCGGCAACCGCGGACTAAGCTGCCGTTAATTACCCCTCGCATTTGGAGCGAAGGAACCTCCGATTAACGGGTTAAACTGGTCATGCGAACTCAATGTGCAGTATCGTGTTTTGAAGGGGTTTTGGAAATATCGGGGGCCCCGCAGAGTTTTTACGGGGGTCGTGGAGTCTGTGTATGTTTTCCTTTCCCCCCTTTTTTAAAAAAATGGAGTTTAATTTCAAAAGGAATTTTATTGTGGAGTTAAACTCCAAAGAATTTTAAATGGAGTTAAACTCCTAAAAGAATTTTATGCGGAGTTAAACTCCTAAAATAGAACTTTATTGTGGAGTTAAACTCCAAAGAATATTTTTTTTAAAGGGTTTAAACTCCAGAAGGGATTTTGTTGGGGAGTGCACATAAAACGAGGGGGGAAAGAAAACAAAATGGCGTCTAAGGACGCCCGCACGGCAGGTAGGCGCCTTAATGCCCGGGGTCACGTGCGCGCACGTGACCAAAGGGCACTTTGGCGCCCCCCTGGGGTCACGTGGGCACACGTGACCGATGGGCGCTTTGGCGCCCCAGGGGTCACGTGCACACAGTGACCGATGGGCGCCTTAGCGCCCAGGGGTCACGTGCGCACACGTGACCGATGGGCGCCTTAGCGCCCTGGGGTCACGTGCGCACATGTGACCGATGGGCGCCTTAGCGCCCTGGGGTCACGTGGGCATACGTGACCACGGGAAAAACCCGCGGAAAGGGGAGCCTAGCCCCTAGGCTGGGGAGTTGAACTCCCAAGGGAATCTTTGGAGTTGAACTCCTAACAGAAACAAATTTATGGAGTTAAACTCCAACAGAAATTAATTTATGGAGTTAAACTCCAGCAACTTTAGAAAGGAGTTAAACTCCTGGGGATTTATTGCTCTTCTTTTAAGCCTTAGGTCTGTCCGAAGTTAGATTTTTGGAGATGGGTCTCCTTCTTCTTGCTCTTGACCGGCGGGATCTTGGAGAAAAGGGGATGAGCCTTAAAAGCTTCCCCTTTTCGAGATCTGATTTAAGATCCGAGCTCCCCTTCGTAGGTTTTGTGGTGGAAATCTACTTATTTTTAGAAAAGAAAGAGTTAAACTCTTGATTTAATTCAAAAGGAAAAAGAAGGTTTTAGAACCTTGAGGAAGGAGGAAGAGATCTCAGATCTAGAAAATTTTGGAGAGAGAAAAAAAAGTTGTTGAGATATTTTCATTATCTTTGCCTTTATAGGCCATACATTTTACACATAGCCCCTTGGGCTTCCCAAAATGGCATTTTGCCTATCCCATGGCTCATGTGCCATTTCTTTTTGCACATAAGCCATGGGCTTTACAAAAATTTGGCTTCATGCATATTTTTCTTACATTTATCCATAAAATAAAATAAAAGAAAAACAACAAAATTGTTTATTACAAAAATTTTATCTTGGCGTGGGGGAAGGCCGGCCGCTTCATTTTCGGGCTCGACCCGGGCATGGGCCCACTGGGTCTGGGCTCGAGCCCACTTGGTTTGGGGTTGACTTGGATTTTTGACTTAGTCAACCGGGGTGTAAATTTTTACCCCAATAAATTGCCCCCCATCAATAAATGCACACCACATATGTGGATCGTGTGCATGAAATTGATGGATCTTCTTTTACTTGGAGGCGACCTGATTTGGTTCCCGCTTTTTGGGAAGCTGGCACTGCCCTTTTTACGACATGGACGATCATTGCTTGACATGACTCCGAGATGGAGTGTTCGTGTTAGACGTTTCCCTGGCCCGGAGTGATTCGGTTCCCGCTTTGTAGGAATCTTGCGCTGCCCTTTTTACGACATGGACGGTCAATGCTGCCCTTTTTGCGACTTGGACGGTCGATGCTGCCCTTTTTGTGACTTGGACGGTCGATTCTGCCCTTTTTGCGACTTGGGCGGTCGATGCTGCCCTTTTAGCGACGTGGACGGTCGGTGCTGCCATTTTAGCGACTTGGACGGTCGGTTCTGCCCTTTTTGCGACATGGATGGTAGGTGCTGCCCTTTTAGAGACGTGGACGGTCGGTTCTGCCATTTTAGCGACTTGGACGGTCGGTTCTGCCCTTTTTGCGACATGGACGGTCGGTGCTGCCCTTTTAGCGACGTGGACGGTCGGTTCTGCCATTTTAGCGACTTGGACGGTCGGTTCTGCCCTTTTTGCGACATGGACGGTCGGTGCTGCCCTTTTAGCGACGTGGACGGTCGGTTCTGCCATTTTAGCGACTTGGACGGTCGGTTCTGCCCTTTTTGCGACATGGACGGTCGGTGCTGCCCTTTTAGCGACGTGGACGGTCGGTGCTGCCATTTTAGCGACTTGGACGGTCGGTTCTGCCCTTTTTGCGACATGGACGGTCGGTGCTGCCCTTTTAGCGACGTGGGCGGTCAGTTCTGCCCTTTTTGCGACTTGGACGGTCGATGCTGCCCTTTTAGCGACGTGAACGGTCGGTTCTGCCCTTTTTGCGACTTGGACGGTCGGTGCTTGATTTGACTTGCTCTGCTTCTTGCAGTGTCAGGGGTAGACTTGACTTGCTCCGCTTCTCGCGGTGTCGAGATTGGATTCTGACTTACTCCGCTTTCTGCGGTGTCGGAGTGGAAGTTGACTTGTTGATTTTGATTTGGGTTGACATCAGCATCGCTATACTGGAATATGGTGCCAGGAGCGAATCATCATCTGTCATTGAGAGGATTTTGGGATTTTGGTTTTTGTTTGGCATCTGTATTGCTGCACTGGAATAATACCAGGAGCAACTCATCATTTGCCCCGGGAGGATTTGGGAATCGTTTTTTTTTTTTGCATTTGCATTGCTGCACTGGAATAATGCCAGGAGCAACTCATCATTTGCTCCGGGAGGATTTGGGAATTGGTTTTGTTTTGGCATCTGCATTGTTGCACTGGAATGATGCCAGGAGCAACTCATCATTTTCCCCGAGAGGATATTTTTTGTTTTGGCATCTGCATTGTTGCACTGGAATGATGCCAGGAGCAACTCATCATTTGCCTTGGGAGGACTTGGGATTTGGGTTTTTGGTCGGAATCAGCACCGCTAACACTGAATCGAAATGCCAGGAGCGACTCATCATTTGCCGTTGCCCGTTGGGGAACGATGGCTTAGGAGACAGGTTTGGGTCCCTATCACCTAAGGCTTTTCAATTTTATGGGCCGTGAGGGTCCCATAAAAGCATTTTCTCCTTACGAGTCGTAAGGATCCCGCAGGTGTATTTTCTCCTTAAGAACCGTGAGGATTCCTAAGTGTTTTGCTCGTTTGTGAGTCGTAAGGATCTCACCCAGGGTTTTCTCCTCACAAGGTCGAGAGGACTTTGCGAGTGTATTTCATCTCTTTTCACGAGTTTGTGCCCTTTCGGGTTTTCACAGACTCGCCGGTAGTCCTGCTGTTTTTACTCACGGAGCCCTTTCGGGTTTTCATCCGTGCCCATTTTGCTTGTGGACATACCGTTTATTTCTTCTTCTTCTTCTGTTTCTTTTTCTTTTTTTTCTTTTTTTTTCTTCTCTTTTTTTTTGCCGCTGGTGGGACTTTAAAGTAGTCTCACCGGCAGGATTTGGGAGAAATAGGGGTCATTTACGCCCGTGGATTGTATACGGTTTTGCAGGATGTCTGATCCAGACCGTAGGGCTGATGTGCTCAATTCGCCTGCGACTTGGAGCATTCATGTGTAGTATTTCTTGAGATATCGGCCATTGATGGGTGGCATGGGCCTTTCTCCCTCGGCACTTATTAGTTGGTAGGATCTTCCGTCGAACACTTTCTCGATAACGTATAGTCCTTCCCAGTTCGGCTCGAATTTTCCCTTGGCATGTCGATTGGGGATGATCGGTCTTTTTAGGACCAACACCAATTCACCTTTCTTGAAAGCGCGGAGACGAGTTATCTTGTCATAGGCCCGTGACATTTGGGCTCGGTATAGCTCCAGATTTTGTTGCACCGCAAGCCTCTTTTCTTCTAGGGCATCGAGTTCTTCAAGTCGAAGGAGCATGTTTTCCTCTTCCGTCAACTCATGTTGAACGTCCATTCTTAAGCTCGGAACTTCTATTTCGAGGGGGAGGACCGCCTCCACTCCGAAGAGCAATGAGTATGGAGTGGACTGAGTTGGAGTACGATGCGTGGTACGATATGCCCACAACGCCTCGTGAAGTTTGAGATTCCAGTCTCTCTTGTTGGCTGAAGCATTTTTTCTCAGGAGCTTGCATAGAGTCTTATTGAAGGCTTCGACTAGCCCATTGGCTCTTGGATTATAGATGGAGGAATATCTCCAGTCTATCTTGTGCTGAGTAGCGAACCTTGAGACATTGAAGCTCTTGAAAGAAGGCCCGTTGTCAGAAATGATTCTTCTTGGTGTACCGAAGCGGTATAGAATATTATGTTGGAAGAATGTCAGAATATCTTTTTTCTTGACTTCTTTTAGCGGGACAGCTTCAGCCTATCTGGAGAAGTAGTCTGTCGCGGCCAGTATGAACCGGTGGCCTTTGGACGACGGAGGATCAATTGGGCCAACAATGTCGGTGCCCCAAACTTCGAAGGGCCACGACGCCACCGTAGGATGCAATGGATTGGGATGCTTGTGAATAAAATCACCGTGAATTTAGCAGATATAACATTTCTTTGCATGCTCTCCGCAATCTCGTATCATGGTGGGCCAGTAATACCCAAGCCGTTTAATTTGAAGTCGCATCTTGGGGCCAGATTGGTGAGCACCGCAAACGCCCGAGTAGACATCTTTCATGACCTTTTGGGCTTCGGCCAATGACAGACACCTGAGCCAGAGTCGGTCATATGACCTGCGGTATAACGTGTCATTTACAAACACGTATCGGAGAGCTCTTTTCTTCAGCTGAATCCTCGCAGATTTTTCTTCGGGCAGCTTGTCGTATCGGAGGTACTCTATGAAGGGTTCTCTCCAATCGGGCTCGTCTTGGATGATCGAAGCTTCTTCGGCAGGACTGTTCTCCTGTCCCACGCTTTCCTCTTCTCGTAGAGAGACTGGAGGTAGAATTTGTCGGCTCCTGACTGTGATCAGAATTTCGTCCATGTCAGGATCAACCAGCTCCTTGGCCAAGCGAGCGAGTACATCAGCCTTTCCGTTCAACACTCTGGGGACTCTCGTTAGTTCAATATGAGTGAACCGTTTCATGAGTTCCACCACTCGACCTCTGTACCGAGCTAATTCGGGTTTGTATATCTTATAATCGCCGCTTACTTGGTTGACGACAAGCTGGGAATCACCGTAAACCCGTAGCCGAAGGATTTCCATTTCTATAGCGAGCTCCAAACCAGCTATCAGAGCTTCATACTCGGCCTCATTGTTTGTGCGAGGCTCGGTGAGAGCGAAAGAATGTCGTAGGGTTCCCATTGATGGCGTGATGAACACCAATCCTATCCCCGCTTTTATCTCCGGGACACTTGATTTACTGGGGGGCCTTATCGATGAGGCCCCATAGAAGTAGAGCTCCCAACATGGCTCATCTTCCTCGAGGTGCAGCACTTGTTCATCGGGTAACTCACAATTTAGCGGCGACCCTTCTGGTATGGGATGAGCAGCGAGAAAGTCTGCAAGAGCTTGCCCTTTTACTGCTTTCTGAGGAGTGTAAACTGTGTCAAACTCAAGTAGCATAACAGCCCATCTTGCCATTCTGCCGGCTAGGCTCGCTCTGGTCATCAAGAGTTTGAGCGGGTCGACCTTGGAGATCAGCATAACCCGATGAGCGAGCAGATAGTGCCTCAGCTTCTTCACAGCAAATATCAGAGCCAGGCATTGCTTTTCGATTGGGGAGTAGTTGTGTTTCGCCCCGACTAGAGTTCGACTGAGGTAGTAGAGGGCATTTTCCTTTCCCTCCTCGTTATTCTGGGCAAGGAGCGCACCGATTGACTCATCCAGCGCGGCAGTGTAGAGAATCAGTGGTTTATTTGGAATGGGAGCGGCCAGCACTGGAGGGTGCAACAAGTATTGTTTGATGCTTTCGAACGCCGCTTGACATTCGGCATCCCAGATAAAAGGAGCTCCTTTCTTCATGAGCTTTGAGAAGGGCTTACATCTCCCCGACAAATTTGAGATAAACCTCCGTATATAAGCAAGCATGCCTTGGAAAGATCTCAGCTGCGTCAGACTCTTTGGAGGGGGCATCTCCATGATGGCCTTTATCTTTGATGGGTCAATTTCGATCCTTCGATGCCGGACTATAAAGCCCAGGAATTTTCCCGATGACACGCCAAAAGCACACTTCAGAGGATTCATCTTCAGATCGTATTCCCTCAATCTGGTGAGAACGGTCCTAAGATCTTGGATGTGGTTGGCCTTGGCTTCAGTTTTGACGACCAGATCATCAACATAGCATTCGACGACTTTATGGATTAGGTCATCAAAGATATTGGTCATTGCCCTTTGATATGTAGCGCCCGCGTTCTTCAGCCCGAACGGCATCACTTTGTAGCAGTATATTCCGATCGGGGTTCGAAATGCTGTGTGCTTCTCATCCTCAGGCGACATCTTGATCTGATTGTATCCAGACGAGCCATCCATAAAGGTGAACAGCTCGTAATTTAAGGTGTCATCGACCATCATTTCCATGACCGGTAGCGGGAAGTCGTCTTTAGGACATGCCTTGTTGAGGTCCCTAAAATCGACACAAACTCGGATCTGCCCATTTTTCTTCTTCACTGGGACTATGCATGCGATCCAATCCGCATATTTCTCTTCCCTGATGAAGCCGGCATCGATGAGCTTCTTAGTTTCCTCAATGACCTTTTCTTCTAGTTCCCTTCTCATTCTTCGAGGAGCTTGTTTGACTGGCTTAGCATCAGGAGATATAGCCAACTTATGTACGACCACTTCAGGGGAAAGGCCAGGCATTTCTTTGTACGTCCACGCGAAGCAGTCAACGAACTCATGCAGCAGGGCAATTATCTGCGCTTTCATTTCCTCTGACAAGAGCGAGCTGATGTAGGTCGGCCTTGTATTATCGGGCGTTCCTAAGTCAATCTTGGTTAGCTCGTCAAAGGTTGCTTGTCCGCCATCTTCGAGTTCTTGAGGAGCTTCTTCTGGCTCGGCTATCTCGTCGTCATCATTTGATCTTTCGCTGGCCTTACCAACATGGATCATGTAGCACGCTTTGGAATCAGGTTGAATGTAGCCTATGCCCCGTCTATCTGGAATTCGTCCATCGATGAGTGATCGGACCTGGGGCGGATACCATAGCCCTTCGTAAAACTTTGCTTCGGACTCCGTTTGGTACAACCGGCATCCGCACTTCTTAAAGTATTCCCACATCTCGGGCGCATAGTATCTGGGATTGAGGACGGCTCTTATGCCTCTCTCATAGGGAAGGCACGTGACAGAAAGATCGTCCGAGTGCACAACGGGGTTTGACCTATAAAACAGGATGCCCTTCTGTCTATTTTTCCTCCCGGGCACGTAGAAAGTTTTCAGCTGGTCCACGGTAGAGACCGACAATGCATCGAGCTCTTTGCACATCCGTTCCGGCACCCTTGTGATGGCCATGGACCCTTCTGCGACTTCGAAGGTCTCTCGTAGTTTCGCTTGCTGCATAGGGGTCCAATCTGCACAACTGTTGCACAGCAGGTCCTCTTCTTCTGACTCTTCAGTGTCACTGCCGAGATGAGGGCGGACTTTGCTGCTATATGGGCCTTCAGTAACAGATTCGTCCGTATCGCTGCCGAAATGAGGGCGAGTTTTACGGAAGGACGGGCTTCCAGCGTCGGACTCATCAGTGTCGCTGCCGAAATGCGGGCGCACTTGGGTATTTTTGCTTTTGAAAGTGACAGTCGGCGCAGATTTGCTTTTGAGTCTTGGGTCCGGTCTATCCTCAGTCAGTTGTGGCTTAGCATTTTGGTGGTTGATAAAGTACCGAGAATCTTCATATCGGACTTCATGCACACCGAATGGCTGAACGTCTCCGTCAATGCGTCTTTCTTCGCCATTTTTAGTATACTTCATGCATTGATGGAGAGTTGACGGAATGATGCCGTAATCGTGGAGCCACGGCCTCCCTAAGAGAATCTTATAAGACGTGTCGGCGTCGATCACGTATATCTTAGCTTCAGTTTGCAGATCCCCGAATTTGATTGGCAGAGCTATGGACCCCAGAACTTGCTGGCAATTTTGGTTGAAGCCTTGAATGACAATCATTTCCTTTGACAGATGTCGGACGTCCATTGACAAGCTCTTCAGAGTTCGCAAGTTCATAATGTTCACTGAGGACCCTGGATCAATCAATATGCGATTAATTCTATCTCCGTCGCTATACCCGGTCACGTAAAGCGGCCGATTATGCTCAGTCGTTCCCAATAGCAAGTCTTCATCCTTAAATGTGACTGCGGCGGCATGCAAAGCGTGCTAGGCTTCTTTCATATTAACCTCCGCAAAGTGAGCCTGATACCGCTCGGGGTTTTGTAGAGCATGGATGAGAACATCTCTAAGCTCCTTAGATAGGACCAAGGCGTCGTAGATGCTCAGGAGAGACGGAAGCTTCCGGAGATGTGCCAAGACATTATAGTCCACCGAGGAAGGACTTATGTTTTCATCGGCCAGTTCTCTGCCGTCTTCTTCATTAGCGACTTGTTTTTCCTTTCCTTTTGGGGCGTTTCCCTGATTTTGCGGTAGAGCCCTGCCGCTTCTGAGCTGGATTTGATTGGCCTTTGTGGTGAGCTCCTCGTCCTCTTCGGGAAAACAGAGCTCATCCTCGGAGTCACTGCCAAGATGGATGGCATAGCAAGTCACTATTGGGATCTCTTTATTGGAGTCTTCTTCTAACTCCTCCAGAATTTCAGCCGCTTCTACAGGGAAGAACTCCTTCAATTGAATCAATGTTCTTTCCTTTTGTTCATATTCTTTAAAGGAATCGATATATTTTTGAATGGTCGATCTCCCTGCAGACTCTTTTTCGTGCCGAGCTGCACTTTTCTTCTTCTTAAGCTTCTTGGATTTTGAGCCTGATGGAGCCGCATTGGCAGCTGGACTGGTAGGCTTCTTCTGTCCTTCCCATTTCATCATGGGCTCTTTCTGAAGCAGCTTTAGCATCTTCTTCGTCTTATTAGATATGTGCGTACTCCACGGAGGCCGCGATGATTCCGTTTCATTTCTCGAGGCAGCGGAGTCGGCTGTCTGCTCCCAAAAGGCTTCAACTTCTGTCTGTATAAAGTTGGTGGTTGCAACTTGATTGTTCACCAACACGCTTTTGGACAGCTCGATCTCTCCAGCCTTGTGCTGCTTCTCGACCCAGTCCTTGAAGATATACTAATCCTCGATTGCATGGCTCACTACTCGGTGGTACGGGCAATACAGAGGATTGTCGGTCATTTTCGCTTCTTGGGGTCTTTTCGACTCCGGCAATTGTAGGCCGTTGTTCAAGGCATCTTTAAATATCTTGCAGACCTTGTCCCTTCTGAAAGAGTAAACCTAGTTCTTTTTCTCCTCTAGGGTGGGCCCATCTCCTCCCAGCAATGGCTTTCGAGACCGGTTAGTTTTGGATTCGGCCGCCCTTCGCTTTTCTTCATTGTCGGACGCATTGAAGACATTGGTACTGCTGGAACTCCCACTTCTACGGTTGTCGTCCCGCTTGCTTTTCCAAGTTTTGTCTCTCTGAGAATCCGGCGGGGACTCCTGCTTCGAGCGTTCCACATTTGGACTTTCTTGGTTAGCTCCTGAAATGTCTTAAGGCCTGCTGTACACAAGAATGGGACCATCCAATTGCTGAGGTTCCTAATGAGAAGGCTGACGGACTGGTCCTGCTCTAGCGGCGGTTCGCACTTGACTGTGAGATTACACCATCGGGCGATAAAGTCGGTGTTGCTTTCATTCTTCCCCGGCTTGGTCCTCACAAGGTCGGCAATGGAGATTTTATCACTGACACTCATGAACCTTTGCCGAAACAGGGACTCCATTTGGGCAAAGGTAATGACGGACCCGTCCGGTATACTTGCATACCAGTCGAAGGCGACGCCGGTCAGGCTGTTGACAAACTGACGAAGAAGGAGTGCGTCATTGCCCCCTGTATTTCCGCACGATGCTTTGAAGTGGGCGACGTGCTGGTTTGCATTCCCCGTTCCATCAAATCTTCCAAACTTAGGAATGACGTAGCCGCTTGGGAACTCAATCAGATCGTACTGCGCGGGATATGGCCGCCCACTACTGTCGATTTCTTTCTGAGCTTCAGCTTCGGCCACCAATGTTTTAACCTTGCTGGTGACCAAATCCATTATCCGATCCTGTGTTAGCGGAATAGTGCTATCTTGGGCCAAGGCGTCCCTAGAAGCGGAGTGTGGCCGGCTTTCATGCGGCTCGACCAGTCTTGGTCCCAAAGGAACAGGCATTGGCTGCCTCGGATTGTCATCACCCGGCTGATTAGTAGCGGCTTGTGCTTGATTGGGAGGCGCTCGAGCAATTTGAGCCGTAATATGCATCACCACATTCGTTAAGTCGTCAATCTTCGAATAGAGCTTGGTCATCTCTTTATCTTTGCTCCTGAGCTGTTTTCAAAGCTCTTGAAGCAGCTCTTGCTCCGCGGTCCTGGGGCGGAAAGTAGGCTCTTCCTCGCTGTCTGAGCTTGACTCTGCATGGACCGAGGGGTCTTTCTGCCTATCATCCTCATCGAGAGGGTTTTCTTCATCCAGCAGGGGCGGCTGTTCTTGGGCGGCGGCAACCACATTCAGGCTAGGTTGGGATTGGGATGTGGTGACCCCGTCCTTGCTTTTGCTGCGAAGATTGTCACTGGGGCGTCCGCCCGCCATATAGACCGTATGGATGATATATCCGGCCGTCTTTCTATCATTGGCGGCTAATTTCACGGATCACTGTCTTGGCCCCCTTGCTTCTGTAGCTGGTAGTCGATTGAAGGCGGCTGGCCTAACCAGCTTCTTGAATGGTGCTAGCGCTTCTTTTCTGGATTTACCCCGTTGCTTTCGTGCGGCACAGAGCGCCTGATAGACTCTTGAATAGACAGTGTCATACTTTTTCTGTTGGGGCCGGGACACGTCTCTTTGTGGCACTGTTCGAACCGCTGTCTTCTTGATTCTGGCGGTCATGGCATTTTTCTGAACCTACCTCAGAGGCTTGAAGGAATTGCTGATTCTTACGTCCGGCTCAGCCGTCGTCGCGGGGCAACCCTGCACTTGGAACATCACACGTTTCCATTTGGCCAAAGCCCTGGCCCTCTTGTTGGCTCGATACCTGAGACGCTTCTGTCTTAACTTTTCTGTTCTGAGCAACTGGCAGGCTTCGGCTCTTTGGGAAGACGCTGCAGACCGGTTGATGGAGGGCCTTGGAGATACGCCCGATCGTGTATTTGTTGGAGTCATCGCCCGAGCTCATCCGTAACATTTAATGTTGCCCTTCGCATCGGAAGTCTTGCCCCCAGCTAGAGCGCCAGGGAGTCGTTCAGACACCATCTTAAGTTTCGGTTGTGGTGCCTTGGCGATCACGACATTCGGCCTCTTACCCCTTGAGACCGGCTTGGCCACCTGTTCCGCCGGGATCTCCGCCAGATGAGCGCTTCCGACAGGGTAGATGATGACGGAGCCAAACTGGTGGGGTGGCTCCTCCCATTTCCGGCTGAGACTGGAGGGGAGAACTACGCGGGCATTGATCTTGACTACGTACGAGATTGGGGTTCCGTCGTAAGCCGAATTCATCTTGGGAAACATCATCATTGAAAGTTGATTGCTGCACGAAAGAAAGAAATTATTTCAGTACAAACATCGTCGTATATGTTAAATGAGTTCGCATGAACGCTTAACCCGAGATATGGGAGGAGAGAGGGTCCCACCGGGCGTGCCAGAATCTGTAGGGTGTTTTTCGTCACCCCATTGAGATGGGAATACGCGTGCGCTTGTCAGGCGCATTATAGATTCCCCCTCCCTAGGGTAGGCTGGGGTTTATTGATTGTGGGGATCCGAATCTCCGGCAACCGCGGACTAAGCTGCCGTTAATTACCCCTCGCATTTGGAGCGAAGGAACCTCCGATTAACGGGTTAAACTGGTCATGCGAACTCAATGTGCAGTATCGTGTTTTGAAGGGGTTTTGGAAATATCGGGGGCCCCGCAGAGTTTTTACGGGGGGTCCCGCTACCCGGATAGCGGGCTGGGGGTCAAGGGGGCTAGCAGCCCCCTTGTGGGGTGCGGGGCAGCGCCCCGTTAGAAATTTTTTCTAACGGAAGACAGTGTCGTGGAGTCTGTGTATGTTTTCCTTCCCCCCCTTTTTTTAAAAAGTAGAGTTTAATTTCAAAAGGAATTTTATTGTGGAGTTAAACTCCAAAGAATTTTAAATGGAGTTAAACTCCTAAAAGAATTTTATGCGGAGTTAAACTCCTAAAATAGAACTTTATTGTGGAGTTAAACTCCAAAGAATATTTTTTTTAAAGGGTTTAAACTCCAGAAGGGATTTTGTTGGGGGGTGCACGTAAAACGAGGGGGAAAAGAAAACAAAATAGCGTCTAAAGGACGCCCGCACGGCAGGTAGGCGCCTTAATGCCCGGGGTCACGTGCGCGCACGTGACCAAGGGGCACTTTGGCGCCCCCCCGGGGTCACGTGGGCACACGTGACCGATGGGCGCTTTGGCGCCCCAGGGGTCACGTGCGCACACGTGACCGATGGGCGCTTTGGCGCCCGGGGGTCACGTGCTCACACGTGACCGATGGACGCCTTAGCGCCCCGGGGGTCACGTGCGCACACGTGACCGATGGGCGCCTTAACGCCCTGGGGTCACGTGGGCACACGTGACCACGGGAAAGACCCACGGAAAGGGGAGCCTAGCCCCTAGGCTGGGGAGTTGAACTCCCAAGGGAATCTTTGGAGTTGAACTCTTAACATAAACAAATTTATGGAGTTAAACTCCAACAGAAATTAATTTATGGAGTTAAACTCCAGCAACTTTAGAAAGGAGTTAAACTCCTGGGGATTTATTGCACTTCTTTTAAGCTTTGGGTCTGTCCGAAGTTAGATTTTTGGAGATGGGTCTCCTTCTTCTTGCTCTTGACCGGCGGGATCTTGGAGAAAAGGGGATGAGCCTTAAAAGCCTCCCCATTTCGAGATCTGATTTGAGATCCGAGCTCCCCTTCGTAGGTTTTGTGGTGGAAATCTACTTATTTTTAGAAAAGGAAGAGTTAAACTCTTGATTTAATTCAAAAGGAAAAAGAAGGTTTTAGAACCTTGAGGAAGGAGGAAGAGATCTCAGATCTAGAAAATTTTGGAGAGAGAAAAAAAAGTTGTTGAGATATTTTCATTATCTTTGCCTTTATAGGCCATACATTTTACACATAGCCCCTTGGGCTTCACAAAATGGCATTTTGCCTATCCCATGGCTCATGTGCCATTTCTTTTTGCACATAAGCCATGGGCTTTACAAAAATTTGGCTTCATGCATATTTTTCTTACATTTATCCATAAAATAAAATAAAATAAAAACAACAAAATTGTTTATTACAAAAATTTTATCTTGGCGTGGCGGAAGGCCGGCCGCTTCATTTTCGGGCTCGACCCGGGCATGGGCCCACTGGGTCTGGGCTCGAGCCCACTTGGTTTGGGGTTGACTTGGATTTTTGAGTTAGTCAACCGGGGTGTAAATTTTTACCCCAACAGGTGGTCCAATACCAGTTTAAGGACATAGTGGTCCAGTGTTAGTTTAAAAACATCTCGGTCAAGGTTAAGGACATCATAGTCCGTGAGTTTAAAGACCTCACAGTAAAGGTTAAGGACATCATAGTCCGTGAATTTAAAGACCTCACAGTCAAGGTTAAGGACATAATAATCCATGAGTTTAAAGACCTCACGGTCAAGGTTAAGGACATCATAGCCCATGAGTTTAAGGACCCCACAGTCCTAGTTTAGAGACATCATAGTCTGTAAAATTTGCTGGTTGTCGGGACCCGTCACCTCTCTGAAGATGTTGAAGTATTACAACGACATATATCAGAGGAGTGAAGAGATGTACCCTCGAACCAAAGTGGATTAAGTGATCTGTAGTCCAATTTGGAACTAAGATCAATTAATTAGATTATGAGCACATTGGCTAAGTTAAGTCTGAATTGAGGACTTAGGGCCAACTTGGGCTAAGTCTAATTAAGTTTGGAATATTGGCCCTTTGTTGGACCATTACACATTTGTCTGGGTTCAAGCCCACATTATTTAGCAGTGCTAAACCAAAGTTTGAGGGCTCTGATACATTTTTGTCTTTGACTGAGAATTAAATATTGTAGCTCTGAGTTTTACTCAACTTTGAGATTTAGTCAAAGGGGAGATTTTTGCCTCTGGAAACTTAACCAATTTGGCTAAAAATAGTATTAAACACTAGAGGACAACAGTGTTAACACTGGAAATGAAATGCTTAAAGTAGTGTTAAACACTAGAGGACAACAGTGTTAAACACTGGAAATAAAACCCTCAAATTAGAGTTAAACACTAGAGAGGAAGGGGTCACGTGGGGACACGTGAGGGCACCCAAAGGTGGGGCCAGCTCTCCTTTACTTTGTTCTTCAGACAAGTGTTAAACACTTTTTGATCTTTTGGCCATCACGTGTTGGCACGTGACGGGTATTTGTACATTGGTTATCAAAGCATTTATTAGGAGTCACATGGTAACACGTGAGAGCGCTCGAGTTAGAATCTGCCTTTGCTTTTATTCTCGTTGTTTTGGCGGTCACGTGGGAGCACGTGAGGCATTGCCTCAGGGCTAATTCCTTCTCATTTTGGGGGATCTTTTCAAGGGTCACGTGGGGACACGTGACCTTAGTCTTATTCTTTCTTTTCTGATCACTGCGGATTGGGGTCATGTGTCATCACGTGACCAATGTTCTTTACGTGCATGGAGATTTTTCAAGTCTCTTTATTTTAAGAATTAAATTCTCTGTAGGGTTAAACCCTAATTATGTATTGGAGGAATTAAATTCCTATGAATTTGAGAGAATTAAATTCTCATATAGGGTTAAACCCTAGCTCTATTTTTCTTGGAGGAATTAAATTCCTATGAATTTGGGAGAATTAAAATCTCATATAGGGTTAAACCCTAGCTCTGTTTTTCTTGGAGGAATTAAATTCCTATGAATTTGGAAGAATTAAATTCTCATATAGGGTTAAACCCTAGTTCTGTTTTTCTTGGAGGAATTAAATTCATATGAATTTGGGATAATTAAATTCTCATATAAGTTTAAACCCTAGTTCTGTTTTTGGGAGAATTAAATTCTCTAAACTCAATTCCCCCTTTAAGTTTTGGATCTGCATGGCAAAATCTTAACTCGATGAGAATTAAATTCTCTACCTATGGGGAGATTTGCTTCTGCAGATCTTCAACCAGAGGAAGAACTAAGTTCTTTTGCAGAAGAGTTAAACTCTTAGATTGAGAATTAAATTCTCTTTTCTTTATGAAGTTTTGATCCTTTTCCCCTCTCTCACTTAGGGTTTCTTTCTTGAGAATTAAATTCTCCTTTCTTTTCTCTCTGCTATTTGCCTTTAGAAAATTTCAAGATCCCAAAATTCTCCCTCTTTCTCTTCTCTTGGCTCCTATTTATAGGAGAAGGAAAAGAATCAAATTGTTTTGTGAATTTTTCATTGAAAGATTTTGGTTGTTTTTGTAACCAACATGATCATTTAGATCACCCAGTGAATTTTATTCACCATTGGATTTTTAATCCAAAAGATATTCAGTTTGTTATTCTCGGTGAATTTTTGGGAAATCTTTCTTTGTATAAAATCCTTCCATAAATTGGCGATTTTTAATCACCATTGGATTTTTAATCTATCGGTGATCCACTTTACAGAGCACAATCTTTTTGTTTGGAAAGATCTAAATAAATATTAGGGTTTTTTATTTCCCTTAATTTAGAATTTAATTTTATTAATTCTGAAGGCTTAAAAGCCTATCACATGTTGGCACGTGATCCAATTGTTTGATCATGTCTGTAGAATTTAATTCTATTATTTTAGATGAATTTTAAAAGTCTATCACGTGTTGGCACGTGACCCTTTTATTTGATTATTATATAGAATTTAATTCTATCAATTAAAGAGTTTAGGAACCTATCATGTGTTGGCACGTGACCCCCCTTGATTAACATTTTTACCAGAATTCAATTCTGTTGTTTTAAAGAACTAAGGAATCATCACGTGTTAGCACGTGACCCTTGGTCACATGTGAGCACGTGATGCCCCATTAGGGTTTTCCCTTAGTTTTTATTATATCTTTTAATCCTTTTCAGTGGGTTTAAAGGCCCATCACGTATTGGCACGTGACCCCATTTAATTATTTATTTTATTCAGTGCCTACAGGCTTTGCTTGTAAATGGTCACGTGTGGGCACGTGATGCCTCATAACTTTTGATCCCGGATGAATTATGAGGCCCATAATATATCAAATCGAAGGATTTTTCGAGATACTTTTGATACCATCAGAATTTAGCTGTTTCTCATTCGGGAGTTTATCAAAATACAGCCCGGAAAACACTGGTTCGCATTTTCTTAAGCGTATCACTGCCATTTGATACCTTGGGCTCTTTTGCGCAGAAATTTTAGACGAAAAAAAATGCCCCCCACTACTTTGCCCATGTAAGTATGTACATGGGTGAAGTAGTGCAAAGTTATGCATGACATATGACCAGTTTCGGGTTAGTATATAACTTTCAGAATCTTGATCTGAGAAGATAACGAGCGGACACAAGCGTCGTCATTTATCATTGACTCAAATCTCAACTCTTAAGGGATATAGTTTCAAACCCTCAGCCCCATGAGCCGCATCCTTATATTTCTTTATGTCTTACTCTGGTGTGAAGGAGTTTATATGCTCATGAGTAACTTCTCCATTTCAGTGACATGTAGCTTTGACAAGTGTGGCCCATAGATGGTAGATAAAAGTTCTCCTTGAACTCTTTATAAGGTAGTGATGGCTTAGGAGACAAGGGTAGGATCCGTCGCCTAAGACTTTTCAACTTTATGAGCCGTGAGGGTCTCATAAATATTTTTCTCCCTACGAGTCGTGAGGATCTCGTAGGTGTCTTTTCTTCTTAGGAGTCGTGAGGATTTCTAAGTGTGTTTTCTCTTGGGAGTCGTAAGGATCTCACAAGAGAATTTTTCCTCTTACAAGTCGAGAGGACTCGTAAGTGGTTGTTTCCCTCCTTGTCGAGATTCGACTTTGGAGAGTGTGGTCCGTGAATAGTATGTAAGAGTCCATTTTGGACTAACTTGCAGGGCCCAGTGCTTAGGAAATAGGTTTTTTTTTTTAAAAAAATCCCCATTGCCTGAGGCTTTGCCTTACGAGTCGAGATGAATCGAGAATTTCTCGGAAGAATGTCCTAACGTCACAGTTAACCTCTGCTCTTTACGACAGAGGTCCGTTAGGGTCTGTGGTACTAGGGTTTTGCCCGTCATACCGTCGCGTTGGCTGATGTATTTCTCGATAGGCAATCTTGTTGTTCGAGTAGCCTTGCGACTGTCGTGTCTCTGATCCCTTCGGGGGCTGGACAAGATATCTTCAAGCAATCTTTTTAGGCAGTTTGACCGTCAGAAGAGCAAGCGTTAGGTATTTTTCCATGCTTCTTTTTACTTGAGGTTAGGCTCATTTTGGAGAGCCCCGATGAGTCATAACCACTCCGCGCTGGTGTGGGGTGATCTCCGATAGTCTTTCAGGTTTTATATGAGTTGTCGTCAAGACCCTGAAGCTAGGAATTTGGCATTTGCTTCATTGCTGGCATTGTGTCTGCTGTATCGAGACGAATGTCATGGTTGTCTCTAGGTTGTTGATGAACCATCGAGGTTTGGAACTAGGGATTTTGCCGTGGCTCCGTTGTTTGATTGTTGCGTCTGAATCATGCTGGAAGAAGAACGTTGTGGTGACATCTCATCTGCTGTATCGGGGCGAACGTCGAGGTGGTGACCACTCCATGTGGGATGATCTCCGTTAGTCTTTCAGATTTTATATGAGTTACCATCAAGATCCTGAAGCTAGAAATTTGGCCTTCGCTTCGTTTGCTTTGGCGTGTCCGAATCCTGTTGGAGGAAGGACGTTGTAGTGACATCTCGTCTGTTGTATCGAGACGAAAGTCGTGGTGGTGACCACTCCATGTAGGATGATCTACGGTAGTCTTTCAGGTTTTATATGAGTTACCGTCAAGATCTTGAAGCTGGGAATTTGGCCTTTGCTTCGTTTGTTGTCACTGCGTCTGCTGTATCGAGACGAATGTCGCGGCTTGGAGCTAGGGACTTTTCCATGACTCCGTTGTTGGTGTCGCGTCTGCATCTTGTTGGAGGAAGAACGCTGGGGTGACATCCCGTCCGCTGTATCGAGACGAACGTCGAGGTGGTGACCACTCCATGTGGGATGATCTCCGGTAGTCTTTCAGGTTTTATATGAGTTACCGTCAAGACCCTGAAGGTAGGAATTTGGCCTTTGCTTCGTTTGCTTTGGTGTTTCCGAATCCTGCTGGAAGAAGGACGCTGTGGTGACATCTCGTCTGCTGTATATAGACGACGTCGAGGTGGTGACCATTCCGTGCTGATGTGGGATGATCTCCGATAGTCTTTCAGGTTTTATATGAGTTACCGTCAAGACCCTGAAGCTAGGAATTTGGCCTTCGCTTCGTTTGCTTTGGCGTGTCCGAATCCTGTTGGATGAAGGACGCTGCAGTGACATCCCGTCTGCTGTATCGAGACGAATGTCAAGGTGGTGACCACTCTGTGCTGGTGTGGGATGATCTCCGATTGTCTTTCAGGTTTTATATGAGTTACCGTCAAGACCCTGAAGCTAGGAATATTGCCTTCGCTTCGTTTACTTTGGCGTTGCGTCTATTGTATCGGGACGAACGTCAAGGTGGTGCTGGGATTTTGCCATCACTCCGCTTTATTTCGACCATGGGGTCTTTAATTGACGTTGCATCTGCATCCTGCTGGACTGTGAAGGAATACCGTTGTTGATATTGCGTCTGGTGTAACGAGACAACTGTTGAGGTGGAGCTGGGATTTTGCCGTCACTCTGCTTTGTTTCGACCATAGGGTCTTTCATTGACGTTGCATTTGAATCCTGCTGGACTGCGAAGGAACGCCGTTGTTAACATTGCGTCTGGTGTAACGAGACGAATGATGAGATGATCTCTAGGTTGTCTGTGAACCGTAGAGATTTGGAACTAGGGACTATGTCGTGGCTCCGTTTGATGGTGTAACATCTGCGTCCTGCTGGAATGAGGAGGCACACCGTTGCTGATTCTTAGGCAGTAGATATTGCCGTTAAGCTTTGGAACTAGGGACTATGTCGTGGCTCCGTTTCGTTGTATCGCTTCTGTGCCTTGCTGGCATAAGGAGGCACGCTGTTGTTGGTCTTCTGGGATGCAGATGCGACCGTCGAGACTTGGCTCTCTTTTTTATGGAGCCTGGTGGGAAGGTATGGTTCCCTCTTTGTTTATGTCCCTGGATTGTATACATGGATCGATGTGATCTCACCTGTAGGGCAAAAGTTTCATTTTATACATATTTTGTTTTCTTTCCGCGATGCTCTATCATTTCAGCTTTTATATCGCGAAAATCGCGATTGCTCAATCATTTCGTCTATTTTTCACGGTGCCCAGTCATTTCGGCTATTTGTTTTATTTATCGCTGCTTTTTACTGCGAGTTGCCTAATCATTTCGGCTGTTTTTGTATGCATACATTTTTACTTGCTGATTTCGTTGCAAGTTGCCCCATCATTTCGGCTATTTCATATGCATTTTGGCTCGTTGATTTTTTTATCGTGAGTGTGGAACTTGGAATCTGGTGCCAATCTCAGCATCAGTATCGCTGTGACTGGAATATAGCCAGGAGCGAATTATCATTTGCCATGAAAGGACTTGGAATTTGATACCGATTTAGGCATCAGCATCGCTACAACTGGGATATTGCCTGGAGAGAATCATCATTTTTCTCTGTCGATGTCGAACAAAGATGGCTTAGCAAACAGGGTTAGGATCCCGTCGACTAAGGCTTTTGACTTCATGAGCCGTAAGGGTCTCATAAAGGTGTTTCTCCCTATGAGTCGTGAGGATCTCGTAGGTGCGTTTTCTCCTTAGGAATCGTGAGGATTCCTAAGTGGGTGTTCTCTTATAAGTCGTAAGGATCTTACAAGAGTGTTTTCTCCTTATAAGTCGAGAGGACTTACATGGATCGTTCACTATGTGAGTATATCCCTAGTCGCTGGTGGGACTTTGTTAGGGAAATGTTTATTCGTGCCCGTGGATTGTATACAAGGGTCATCATTGAGCCGCTTGTAGGGCAGCATTGAAGGTTGTGGTGGCCGCTTAAGAACAGGTTCAGATCCCTGTAGCTTAAGACTTTTGAATCCTATGTGCCGTGAGGGTCTCAAAGGAGGAATTCTCCCTACGAGTCGTAAGGATCTCGTAAGTATAATTTCTCCTTAGGAATCGTGAGGATTCCTAAGTGTATTGCTCCCTTGTGAGTCGTAAGGATCTCACGCAGGTGGTTTCTCCTTACAGGGTTGAGAGGACCTTGCAAGTGTATTTTAACGAGTTTGCGCCCTTTCTGGTTTTCACAAAACTCGCCGGTAGTCCTACTGTTTTTAATCACGGAGCCCTTTCGGGTTTTCATCCGTGCCCATCTCGCTTGTGGACGTACCTTTTTTTTGCGTCAGCCTTAGGATGCTGCGGTCCGTAGTAGTTTATAGACGTTTCGGCCAATTGCAAGTTTTAGGACATTGCGGTCCATCGTTAGTTTAACGACGTTTCGGTCCGCATCCAGTTTTAGGACATAGCGGTCCATCGTTAGTTTAAGGACGTTTCGGTCCGTCGTTGCCATATTTGAGGCAAATTTCTAGTTTACGGACCTTTCGGTCCATGGGGCTTTCTCTATTAATGAGCACGATGCCCCCAGCATGTCCACCTTTTTAGGGGCGTGAGGTTTTGGCGATTTCACCTTCCAGTTTTCGGATAATGCGAATTTTCCTTGTTGGTATTGGTCTTCAATCCAGCCTTTGAAGATGAAGCAATCTTCGATTGGATGGCTTACTGTTTGGTGGTAAGGGCAGTAATTAGGATTGTTGACATCGCCTGGCTGCAACGGACGTTTAGGGTCTGGCAGATTGATGAGGCTATTGCGCACTGCCAGCTCGAACAGCCTCCTCGTTTTATCCCGGGGAAACGAGTAAGGACGTCCCAGTCTCTCCTCGAGGGATGGGCATGGACGCACGTTGTTTTGGCGAACAACCGGCTTTGAGTTGCTCGGTTGTTGTTGAGCGTTAGCGATGAAGGTTGCTTTCCCTTTGCCCTTTTTCATTCCAAGGCTCCGTCTTTGAAGAAGAAGGCCTATGGCCTATCTGGTCCATTTGGACCAGCTTGTCAATCAAGGCCTGGAAGGTGGTCGGCTTGAAGAACATCATGAATTGCGAGATGGTCGCTTGAGGGTCGAGAGTACCCACGAACATGCCCACTGTCGGCGCTTCTTCGATGCGTTGCTCACATTTTGACCATAAGTTTCGCCATCGTATTGCGTATTGCACCCACGTTTCACCTGGCTTTACCCTGGCATTGATCAGTGCCGTTATTGGGGTGCGTTCACTAGCACTCGCGAAATGCTAGGTAAATAATAGCTCCATCTCCACAAAAGTTTTAACGGAGTCGTTCGGAAGTTCAGAGTACCATTCGAACTCCATCTCCGACAAGCTGCCGACGAACTGGCGAAGTAGTAGTTTATCATCACCCCCGGTGTTACCGCACAAGGCTCTGAACTGGGCAACATGCTGATGCGGATTTCCCGTCCCTTTATATACATGAAATTTAGGGATCGTATATCCTGGCGGGTACCTTATCTGGTCATACCAGCCCGGATAGGGTCGTCCCATTTTAAGGATCTGCCCAGCCGCTTCATTCGCCTGGTGAGCTCATATTTGCTGAGCGATGTAATCATCCAGAGTGGCCTTGGAGATAGTCTCCTCCTTGGCTGCTGAAAGAGCCGGAGGAGGGTTTGATGTCTCCCATCGGTCGTCTTCGAGGATAATCGGAGGATCTTCAGCTGGAGGATCCGGCTGTAACATCATCCCGACCATGTCTTGAAATAAGAACGCCATTCTTTTTATGTTGGCAGCTTGTTCCGCTGCCTCTTTGTCCTTATTTTCGAGGATTCTGCGAAGGAACTCAGCATTAGTTTCTTCTTCTTGACGTTGCTCTGATAATGTTTCCGGGCTCTATTTTGGCCCTGTGAGTACGGCCATCTGCGTCAACATTTTCTGGAGCTTCGGTTGTTGCTCTTGGGCCCTTGTTACAGATCGCGTAAGCAGTCGATGACTTGTGGAGATACGGCCGTCCTCTTTTCCGGACGCCATATAGACGGTGTGCACCACCATGCCCTAGACTTGGGACGTTTAGGTTCAGTGGTCTTGCGATTCGTCGCAGACTCAGGGATTTTCTCTGGCCTTCTTTTCTTGTGAGCGGTCGAAGTTGAGGGGGCCGTTGCAGTAGGCACCCAAGTAGCTGTCGCCTTTTGCGGCTTGACAGGATGGCCCTCTTCCCGCTGAACTTTCACCTTTTTCTGTCGGCGAGGATAATCTTGATCAGTTACCGAGTCTTGGACTTGACGCCAGACCTTGTAGATTTTAGAGGACAGCCGTTGAGAGGGCTGTTTCGGCTTCACCTTTGTAGCGCTCTCCATAGGTGGAGGAGATATTTTTAGCATAGCTTTCGAAGAGTTCTTGCGTACCCTCCTAAGTGGTTCAAAACTATTCCCAGTTGGAACAGCAGCATCAATTTCCACCGTTGGAGCCGGCGGAGTCAGTCCAGAAGGAGAGCTGCCCCCAGCCTTCCGTACTCGGCGCCAGTGGCAACGTCGAGCGTGTCGAGCCGATGGTACTAGCTCAGCTATGGGGGTGGCTTCATCATGCCCCTTGTCTTGGTCAGAAATTGTCGTTGTCATCCTATTGAAGACTGATGTCCGTTGAGTGGGGATGGCCAACCTATCAAAGGCAGACTTCCGAGTAGGGGAAGTAGCCTTGATGATTTCGCTTGGAACGGGAGCTGAAACAGTCAGTCTTGTGAAGACCGACAGGAGAAGCCGCTTTGAAGACTTCGGGAGCACGAAAGGCTATCCTTTTCGGGATAACTCCTTCTGGTATTGCGGGCTTCTACATGGGCCCGTTGTAGCTTTGGCCCAGTTTGCTGAAAACTGAATCGCTTGGTTTGGACAACCCGTTGAGAGGGGCCGCGGTAATGGTGATTCGTTCAAAGACCGACTTCTTGGGGCTTCTTGCGACAGCAACGGGGCATTGAAGCTCATAGGTGGGATCATGGTCCCAAAGAACAGCCCAGTGGTGGCCTGAGTTACTTGCTCTACTGGCATCTTGAAAAGGGAGGCCGCTTGGGACCCGTAAGTTACTCTCCGGACAGGATGGAGTGAGAGTTGCAGTTGCAGTTAGTGCAGTTTGAAGCCATTGATCTTCTATTTTTCTGCACGGAGCAAGACACCAAATCTTAGTACCTCGAATCCACAGGCAACCATAGCAAACCGCGATTCGTTCACGAACACGACACACGAAGTGTGGAGTGGAAAGAGGAAAAGGTCCCACTGGGCATGCCAGAATCCGTTCTCCGCCGAAAGACGCGACCGGGACGTTGGGACGTCGGGGCCTGAATTCCGAGGGCAGATGCTAATTGGTGATATCCGTCCACCTCTCCGAAGATGCCAAGTTGATTTATGACACCGTGTATCGAACGTTTAAACAGATGCGGCCGATGTAGCAGACTTCGTCAGATTCCCCCTCATTTAAGGGGGTTTTGATTGTGGAGACGCTATTCCCTGTAGGCGCAAGCCCCTGCAGTTAATTATGTTACCGCATCGCGGTAACCACTTTCTTCTTCTCCAGATGGTCACTTCGTGTCATGTGTGTTTGTTTTGTTTTTGGTTGCCCGTGGATTGTATATGGAGACTAATTTATGTTGTCGCCCGTAGGACGTGGATTAGTCCAAATCCGTATTTTCTTAGATTTAGGTTTAGGGGTTGGTTTAAGGATACGTTAGTCTCATTTGAGACTAAGATCAACTTAAACATTTTTTAAGGATACATTAGTCAAATTTTAGACTAAGATCAACTTAACGGGATCATTTAGATCCAACAAGAGAGCGTTTGGACTCAATTGTTTAGTTTCGGGACATTGTTGTCGATTACCAGTTTAAGGACATGGTGGTCCAATACCAGTTTAAGGACATAGTGGTCCAGTGTTAGTTTAAAGACATCTCGGTCAAGGTTAAGGACATCATAGTCCGTAAGTTTAAAGACCTCACAGTCAAGGTTAAGGACATCATAGTCCGTGAGTTTAAAGACCTCACAGTCAAGGTTAAGGACATCATAGTCCATGAGTTTAAAGACCTCACAGTCAAGGTTAAGGACATCATAGTCCATGAGTTTAAGGACCCCACAGTCCAAGTTTAGAAACATCATAGTCTGTAAGATTTGTTGGTTGTCGGGCCCCGTCACCTCTCTGAAGACGTTGAAGGATTACAACGACATATATCAGAGGAGTAAAGAGATGTACCCTCGAACCAAAATGGATTAAGTGATCTGTAGTCCAATTTGGAACTAAGATCAATTAATTAGATTATGAGCACATTGTCTCAGTTAAGTCTGAATTGAGGACTTAGGGACAACTTGGGCTAAGTCCAATTAAATTTGAAATATTGGCCATTTGTTGGACCATTACACATTTTTCTGGGTTCAAGCCCACATTATTTAGCAGTGCTAAACGAGAGTTTGAGGGCACTGATACATTTTTGTCTTTGACTGAGCATTAAATATTGTAGCTCTGAGTTTTACTTAATTTTGAGATTTAGTCAAAGGGGAGATTTTTGCCTCTGGAAACTTAACCAATTTGGCTAAAAATAGTGTTAAACACTAGAGAACAACAGTGTTAACACGGGAAATGAAATGCTTAAAGTAGTGTTAAATACTAGAGGACAACGGTGTTAAATACTGGAAATAAAACCCTCAAATTAGTGTTAAATACTAGAGAGGAAGGGGTCACGTGAAGGCACCCAAAGGTGGGGCCAGTTCTCCTTTACTTTGTTCTTCAGACAAGTGTTAAACATTTTTTGATCTTTTGGCCATCACATGTTGGCACGTGATGGGTATTTGTACATTGGTTATCAAAGCATTTATTAGGGATCACATGGTAACACGTGAGAGCGCTCGAGTTAGAATCTGCCTTTGCTTTTATTCTCGTTGTTTTGGCGGTCATATGGGAGCACGTGAGGTATTGCCTCAGGGCTAATTCCTTCTCATTTTGGGGATCTTTTCAAGGGTCACATGGGGACACGTGACCTTAATCTTATTCTTTCTTTTCTGATCACTTCGGATTGGGGTCACGTGTCATCACGTGACCAATGTTCTTTACATGCATGGAAATTTTTCAAGTCTCTTTATTTTAAGAATTAAATTCTCTGTAGGGTTAAACCCTAATTATGTTTTGGAGGAATTAAATTCCTATGAATTAGAGAATTAAATTCTCATATAGGGTTAAACCCTAGCTCTGTTTTTCTTGGAGGAATTAAATTCCTATGAATTTGGGAGAATTAAATTCTTATATAGGGTTAAACCCTTGTTCTGTTTTTCTTGGAGGAATTAAATTCCTATGAATTTGGGAGAATTAAATTCTCATATAGGGTTAAACCCTAGTTTTGTTTTTGGGAGAATTAAATTCTCTAAACTCAATTCCCTCTCTAAGTTTTGGATCTGCATGGCAAAATCTCAACCCGGTGAGAATTAAATTCTCAACCTATGAGGATATTTGCTTCTGTAGATCTTCAACCAGAGAAAGAATTAAGTTCTTTTCCAGAAGAGTTAAACTCTTAGATTGAGAATTAAATTCTCTTTTCTTTATGAAGTTTTGAACATTTTCCCCTCTCTCACCTAGGGTTTCTTTCTTGAGAATTAAATTCCCCTTTCTTTTCTCTCTGCTATTTGCCTTTAGAAAATTTCAAGATCCCAAAATTCTCGCTCTTTCTCTTCTCTTGGCTCCTATTTATAGGAGAAGGAAAAGAATCAAATTGTTTTGTGAATCTTTCATTAAAAGATTTTGGTTGTTTTTGTAACCAACATAATCTTTTAGATCACCCAGTGAATTTTATTCACCATTGGATTTTTAATCCAAAAGATATTCTGTTTGTTATTCTTGGTGAATTTTAGGGAAATCTTTCTTTTTATAAAATCCTTCCAGAAATTAGTGATTTTTAATCACCATTGGATTTTTAATCCAACGGTGCTCCACTTTACAGAGCACAATTTTTTTGTTTGGAAAGATCTAAATAAATATTAGGGTTTTTGATTTCCCTTAATTTAGAATTTAATTTTATTAATTCTGAAGGCTTAAAAGCCTATCACATGTTGGCACGTGATCTAATTGTTTGATCATGTCTGTAAAATTTAATTCAATTATTTTAGAAGACTTTTAAAAGTCTATCACGTGTGGAACGTGGCCCTTTTATTTGATTATTACATAGAATTTAATCCTATCAATTAAAGAGTTTTGGAACCTATCACGTGTTGGCACGTGACCCCCCTTGATTAACATTTTAACCAGAATTCAAATCTGCTGTTTTAAAGAACTAAGGAATCATCACATGTTAGCACGTGACCATTGGTCACGTGTGAGCACGTGATGCCCCATTGGGGTTTTCCCTTAGTTTTTATTATATCTTTTAATCCTTTTCAGTGGGTTTAAAGGCCCATCACGTGTTGGCACGTGACCCTATTTAATTATTTATTTTATTCAGTGCCTACAGGCTTTGCCTGTAAATGGTCACGTGTGGGCACGTGATGCCCGGTCACGTGTGGGCACGTGATGCCTCATAATTTTTGATCCCGGATGAATTATGAGGCCCATAATATATCAAATCGAAGGATTTTTCGAGACGATTTCGATACCATCAGAATTTAGCTATTTCTCATTCGGAAGTTTATCAAAATACAGCCCGGAAAATATCGGTTCGCATTTTCTTAAGCATGTCACTGCCATTTGATACCTTGGGCTCTTTTGCGCAGAAATTTTTGATGGGAACATACCGCTTATACAGGCACGCGGTGTAGGGGCAGCTCAGGCATAATATGTGGTACCATAGCCGCAGCAGCTTCTCTCAAGGGAGGACGGGCGATGGTCCGTCGCTTCAAGGGAACGGCTGGATCACCAGCGGGGGTGGTGCTCTTGCAATCAAGCAGCAATTGTTTTTCTTCCCTAATAATGGCGCCCATCAAATGTTGATACCATGCCACATATGCGTTAAAGATTCGCGGAACGCAACTCGGCTCACTGATAAAGAAATTGGAGCCGGTGTTCAACCGCATAAAATGGTGTAATGCGTTGCGAATACCTTCTTCTGTGGCAACTGGCTCAGCTAAGAAAGCTTCGAGCGGGACGCCCTTTTTATAACTTGATTGTTGGGCGAAATGGTACGGGTTGTACCTCATGAAAAACGCCGAATCATTCTGCCGAAACACGAGAAAGCCCGGTCTGATAGAGTATAAATGAATAATCTCCCGAGCTTTCAAGGTAGAGGCCACATCTTTAAAAGTATCGCGCAGAGGCTGCACCGTTTTTGTGGATTCTTTGGGATGGTTAAAACCTTATCGACAAAGGTCATGCCATCTCCAACCATACGCGGACGAAGGAGCACACCCCTAGCCTCCCGCTGTGACGGATTTACAACGGACGCGTCAACTAGGCGCATAATCCGAGGGAAGTTATAACTGTCGTAGAAACGAGGTCGTTTATGGACACCAAAAGCGCCAAGTACGTGCAGCTCGATCCATGACATAAAATAATGCAGCGAGAAAGGGACGGACTGTACCCCTGGCTGAGTGGTATCCGCTGCTAAGCTGAGACCATGGTACAAGTGTGCCAACCCAGCAATTCCGATAGCCACTTGTATTCCCATAACCATACGATGGGCTGGGTAAAAGACTGATGGCCTCCTATAACGAGGATGCATGGGGAACACGAACCAGTTTAGCCATAAGCCAATGAACCCCAACATGAACGTCTCTTCATCGACGTCCGGAGCAGCAAGCTCCGCGAAAAGAACAACAGGAGAAGCCGGAATAAAGAAACTTTTTAAATCCGCCTCCGCCGTCGGTTGGTTATCCAAACTAAAACCAAACAGGTCGTCAAGCTTGGCGAACAACACAGCTTGCTTCGATAAGTCTTTCGGACGAAGAAAGCGAGCGATGAAGTCTGCGTAGCTAACTCCATGCCCTTTAGACTCCAGAAATAGACTTTCGTATATATTCAACACCTTGATCAAGCTCGGAAATTAGTGTTGAATGGTGTTCTCCGGAGTAAGACTCATTACCACTGATTTGGTGGCATAGATGTACTCGTCCGGAAGAAGCAACTCCTCGTAGTGTTCTCCCCTAATAGGTAATCCAGAGATCTCTACAAACTCCTCTAAAGATACTGAGACTTCTCGATCCGACAGAAGGAAAGTGTGGGTCGGAATATTCTATTGCTCCAGAAAAGCCTTGACCCACCATGCAGGGGGTGTGGAATATTGGAAGAGGGAAGCGTAAATCATGGGATACAACCCGAGCTTTAGCATCTGCGACTTCTTGGCCGAAAAAATGTAGCGGGCCCACTGCAAATACCCGGTTGGATGGCGAGGAGTTATACCTATCATGTACGGCTGTCCCCACGGGCGCGACTTGCCCTGACATATACGCCGTCCCAAGGTATCCAAAGCCACCGGCGGTTGTACGGGTATTGCAGCCAAAGAAGGCTGAAGGAGACCCTCTGAAGTCCAATTGACCTCCTCCACGGTATAGTTCACCGGAGGTGCGTCAGCATAAGGGATCGTCGAAATAGGTTCTGAAGGTGCCGCGCAAGAAAAGCTCCGCTGACCCCTGATGATTTGACTGTACCATCTGCCCCATAAATGAAGATTCTTTTGCTCCGGGTCGTGATCTTTGATCAACGCAAAGACTTCCATGTCCACAGGCGCTTCAGGAAATCCGCTTTCCGAACGGACGAATGGGAAAGAAATGTCGAAAGACATAGTACCTGCGCGAAAAAGAACAAAAAAATTAGTCGTCAATGCTACAGTTTAAGTTCTGTCACTTGGTACTTTAAATTCGTACCACACTGCAATGCAGTGGAAAAGGACCAAGGGGGACCCACACAATCTAGATGACGGTTCATCATTAATAAAACAGTCTTGATGAGACAGTCATTAAATGAGGAAATCCTAAAAGAATTCTCATTTAATGAGCGCCCCGTGGGCCGAGGAGTAAATCTCCCTTGAGAGCGGTGCTCTGCAACAGATATGACATCTGTCATAATTAATCATGAAGGGAATAAAATTCCCCCCAAAATTTCTAAAGAGCAATGTTCTGTGAAGAAGATGGAATAATCCATCGAAAACCCTAAAAGCAAGGCTTTCTACAGAAGTAAAAACTTCAGGATCTTTAAGATCTGCAAAATGAACTCTGAGAGTTCTTCGTTAATGGGTTAAAAGAACCCTAAAAAGGGTTTATTTTTCTGATCCATGATCTAGAAAGAGCAAAGCTCTGTTTTTAATTAACCGGTTAAGAAACCCTAAAAGTCTTTAAAAGATCTATGAACTAAGTAGAGCAAAGCTCTGTTAATGGGTTCAAATCTTACCAAAAATTTGACAGAGTTCTGTCTCTAAGAGAGTTCTTAAAACAAAGTGCTATGCTCTGAAAGAGAATTAATTCTCAAAAAAATAAGAAAGAAGATGACCAGAGGTCATCTCAAGGGCCAAAGGCCCTATTTATAGGCACTGAGAGCTGTTTCAACTTCTAAGTTGATCTAATAGCACAGATGCTGCCATCGCTGCACTCACGTGTAAGCAACATGAGCGCAAGGGGGGGCATTTGTTTCCCCCAATCAGAGCAAAGCTCTGTTCAAATTTTGAAATTTGAAATGAAGCAGCGCTTCATAAAAGTGCTAGCGCTAGCGCTAAAGAGTCAAAGACTCTGATGCTGCGCTCACGTGCAAAGCATGAGAGCGCTCGCGCGAGCAACGCCAGCGCCAGCGCTAAGAGTCAAAGACTCTGATGCAGCGCTCACGTGCAAAGCACGAGAGTGCTAGCGCTAAGTACGCTAACACTCAGAGTCAAAGACTCTGATGCAGCGCTCACGTGTAAAACACGAGAGCGCTAGCGCTGGAACTAAATGTTCCCCCACCCTTAGATCAAAGATCCAATGGTGATTAAAAATCACCTAGATACAGAGTAAGTTCTGTATGGGAAAACATTTTCCCAATCTTATTAAAAACAAGAAGATTGCCTTCTGTAAAACAGAAGCCCTAGGATCAAAAATCCAACGGTGGGAAACATCCCCAAATCAATTAGAGAAAAGATCTTTTCAACTGATTCTACAAATCAGTCTTCCCTATATAAAGGACCCAAGACTTCAAGGCATATAAGGAGGAACCCCCCTAAACTTTAAGAAATTTCAAAGAGAAGTGCAAGCTCTCAGAAGAAGAAGAATTTTTTTAAGGTAAATAAAACAGAGAGATCAAAGCATCTCATCCAAAGAAGAAGAATCTAATTCTTCTTCAAGATTATAGATCTATAAGACAGATGTCTTTCACAAAAAGAGATCATAACATCTCATCATAAAAGGAGGGGAGAAAGAACTTAATTTTCCTTGGATCATAAATCCACAAAGACAAGGTCTTTCACAAAAAGAAATAGAGATTGTAAACATTTCTTATTAAAAGAGAAGAACATAGTTCTCGGATCCATGAGACAAAGTCTCTTAAAAACGAGAATTTAATTCTCAGAGCGCAGAACTGATCAAAGTTGCCTAAAAAGAGCCTTAACGCTCCAAATTAAAAAGAAGCGCCTCAGCGCTCCAAGACTGGCGCTCGGTGCCAAGCGCACCACGTGCTCCTCACGTGTGCGCTCTTTCACAAGGAGCGCTCTGCACTTATTTACTGGAGCTCAGCGCCAAGCGCACCACGTACTCCTCATGTGTATGCTCTTTCACAAGGAGCGCTTTGCACTCATTTACTGGCGCTCAGCGCCAAGCACACCACATGCTCATCACGTGTGCTCTCTTCTACAAGGAGCGCTCTGCGCTCATTTACTGGCGCTCAGCGCCAAGCCCACCACGTGCTCCTCACGTGTGCGCTATCTCACAGGAAACGCCTTAGCGCTCTAAATCTGGTGCTCAGCGCCAAGCGCGCCACGTGCTCCTTACATGTGCACTGAGGGAACACAAAGTTTTCTTTAAATAAAAGCCCCAGAGCTATGATGAGTACTCAACACTCAATAAAAGACAAAAAAGGTTGTCAGAACCCAAACCAATGCTCAGCATTGTTAAATGTTCAACATTTTAACTGAGTGGGCCAAGCCCAAGTTGGCCACAGACCCCTAATTTAGATTAATTGAGCTCATATGCTCATAAATCTTTTTAACAGATCTTAGTCCCAAACTTGACTACAGATCTCCCAACCAATATTGGTTCAAGGGTACATCTCTTCATACCTCTGATATATGTCGTTGTAATTCTTCAACGTATTCAGAGAGATGGAAGGTCCCAATAACCAATAACTTTCGGTGCATCCCCAAACGGTTGAACTAAAACCACATAGATTATGACATCTTTAAACTGGACTATGATGTCCTTAAACTTTACGGACTGTGGGGTCCTTAAACTCATGGACTATGATGTCCTTAAAATTTACAGACTGTGGGGTCCTTAAACTCATGGACTATGATATCCTTAAACTTTATGGACTGTGGGATTCTTAAACTCATAGACTATGATGTCTTTAAACTTTACAGACTATGACGTCTTTAAACTGGACCGCAATGTCCCTAAACTAAAACAATAGAGTCCAAATGCTCTTTTGTTGGATCTAAATGATCCTGTTAAGTAGATCTTAGTCTAAAATTAGACTAACGTATCCTTAACAAACGTTTAAGTTGATCTTAGTCTCAAATGAGACTAGCGATCCTTAAACCCAACCCAAAACCAAATATAAGAAAATACGGATTTGGACTAATCCACGCCCTACGGGTGACAACATAAATTAGTCTCCATATACAATCCACGGGCAACCAAGAACAAAACAAACATACACGACACAAAGTGACCATCTGGAGAATGAGAAAGTAGTTACCGCGATGCGGTAGCGTAATTAACTGCAGAGGCTTGCGCCTGCAGGGAAAAGTGTCCCCACAATCAAAAAACCCTTAAATGAGGGGGAATCTGACGAAGTTTGCTACATCGTCCGCATCCGTCTAGACCTTCGATACATGGTACCATAAATCAACTCGGCATCTTCGGAGAGGTGGATGGATAAAACTAAATAGCATCTGCCCCCAAATTCAGGCAAGACGACCTATGCCATTCCGTCTCTATATTCGGAGGAGAACACCCATCCTCCACGACGCCCTCGACCTCTCCTCCTCTGACATCTCCAGTGTCGCCGTCTCTTCCGCCGCGGGCACCATCCTCGCCCACCACCTCGCCTCCGTGGCCGCAACCGTCGTCTCCGCCCTTGCCCCCACCGTGTTCTTCCTGGACGGCTCCGCGGAATCAGCTTCCGGGTTTGTGGTCTTAGGGTTTCTGTCCAATTTCTCGATGGCGGCCTTCGTGTCCAACCAGTACTGGATGTGACGTGACCTAGATCATGCCAAGATGTTGCCTTCCGTTGATCTGCTGATGGTGGCAATGCATGGCTGATATTGGATCTGGAGGCAGGCTCCTGAAGCGTGTGGATCTCAATGGGTTTGAGGTTGGTTGGGCCGAGCTACCTGCAAGGAAGTCCCGGGGTGGTTGAACCACTGAGGACTCTCCGACGGTCAAGTTAGAGAGGAAATCCGATCAGAGTAACGGCTTAATGGAGTAAAAATGGCTTACTTGAACCGTCTGAAGAAGGGGTTTATATAGCGGTGGCAGCAGGCAGGGCAGGCGTAAGAATCACGCCGGCCATTACGCTCCCGACGTCACGCCCGGGTGATGAGTGGGATCTCCCATTAATGGCAAGATAGGCTCGTTAATGGGAGATCGTGATGGCGTGGAATGTGGGATGTGGCCGGCGGATATCTCACGCATGGAGAGATTCGCAGGATGGCGGTTGCACCTGTGAGCGGTGGCGTTGGTCGGTCGATGAGACCGAGGAAGATGACCTCAGCGGGAGAGCTCACGGATGAGCGGGAGGGCAGAGGTATCTTGGTTCTGTGGTAGCCCGGAGACGAGCTGCGAGGCCGAGCAGGCCAATTGTGCAGAGGGCTCGAAGGTGAGCCAGCGCTTGTTTGTGGGACGGGCACAGGAGTGGTCTGGTCAGCCACTGTAGGTCCTTTCTTGCATGCTATGGGACACGTTATCTGCCACGTGTCATGATCTGGGATATCACCAATATCGAGCATCATCATTAGCCCCCCACTCTCGTCCCAACCAGCTGACGGGTCGGGTCAAGAGTGGTCTGTCGGGTCACCCGAGGTGAGCTCCTTTTCGAAGATATTGTCAGGCGTGTCCCCGGGCAATCGGTTGTATTTTCTAGATGATGCCAGCGAATCAGGGTGAGATCTTTGCATTAAAGAGGGTGAGCTGGATCGTGTGTAATTTTGCTGAAGTGACAGACCACGTGTCAGGCGCTAGTTGGCTGATGCGACGGGCTGCAGACTGCTGGCGTCTGATGGGTACGGCCAGTGCGCATGCGACAGGTGGAGCGATCGTGGTCGTCGAATGCGAAGAGTCATTTTTGGCGGGAGTCGACTATCGCCGTTGGATGAGGATGCCGGTGGCTTTAAATAGAGGTGGGGTCTGCTTCAGGGCCCATCTCTATTCATATTTTCCTCGTTCTTGATCTTGTAAGCTCGGCGCTCTCCTTCTTAGGTCGGATCTCTGCGTTCCCGAGGAATTCTTCATCATGTTAGATGTCTTCTTCTTTCTTCTGCTTCTTCTCTTTCTAAGTCGAGCTTCTTCTCCCTTTGGCAGGATAGATGGATCGATCCAGGACTCTTGGTGCCTTCGGTGCTCAGTCCCGGAGAGGGGTCGGCGGTGCGGCCGTGCCTCCGGCTGACCGGAGCCCCGCACCAGATGCGCCTCCGACGGCGGGGCCATCTGCCCCGTCACGAGCTCCTGAAGATTGTTGCAACAACGGCCAAAGGCGTCCACGGGTTCCCGAGCCCCAGACGAGGGATGCAGGAGAGGACGAAGACGGGGTTCCTCTTAAGAGGAAAAAGACGGTCTCTCGCGCGCCACCGACGAGGATTCCGGAGGGAATTCCTATGCAGGAGGGGGACGCCCATTTCGTTGTCCCGTCGGGGCTTTCCATTGCTGCCAGCCTGCTTGCTGGTATGGAGGAGTCGGCTGGGGGCCAGATTCCATGGGGGACTCTGAGAGCCCGAATGGCGGCTATCGCTTAGGAGGCAGTTCAGGTATGTACTCCCTCATGTGTTATTTTGAGGGCTCTCTTCTTAGTTCGAGTGTCCCTAAGTCTCTCTGCCGTTTTTCGCCAGGTCCTTCAGCAGTGTTCCCTCTTTACTCGTATGGAGGCCGAGAGGGCCATTCACGCTGCGAGGTCAGCAGGAGAGCCTTCTTCGGAGGCCGAGGATTTGTGACTCGAGCTGCGTCTGAAGAGGGAGAGGACAGCCGTCCTTGGAGCCTGGTTGGAGGCCACGGAGCTCACCGTTTCACAGTGCCGGGAGTCCTATCGCCGCCTGACTAAGTCCCACCGAGTCATCGAGGAGAAGTTGGTGGAACTGGCCGATCGCATTGCAGCCATGAAAAGGGTGAGGGATGCCAGCTGGCGGGATGCCGAGGCGGCGCTTCAGGCGGCGGAGGTTACCGAGATCCGAGCTAGAAAGGCGGTGGCTGGTTATAAGGGGTCGGACCAGTTTTACGTTGACCTCGGTGAGTCCTCCGCCATTGCATGGAACAAATCTCTTGATGCCATCAAGGAGCAGCTTCCGGAGTTTGCCGACGGCGAGCTTCGAGCTCGGGTCCCACTTTCAGTGGTCATGCCCCCGGTCGATAGTGATGAAGGAGGCGAGGTCTAGGCCGGGCTTGCGGCCCGAACTTCTTGGCTTTTCCCCCTCTCTCTTTTGTAAGCCTTTGGGTAATTTGACAAGGCTGAGAAGCCCACAATACCCTTGTAAAGACTTTTGGCTTTGTAAATAAAAAATTTTCGTAGACATGTTTGCACGCGTATTTTCCTTTTGTCTACAACACTGTATTTGCACAGTACTACCTTTGTGTAGTGTTGGTTCTTCATCTAGTGATTACGCGTCGAGTTGAATCTGTTCACTTGCCAAGTGTGCAAAGACTAGCGGGAAGACGGTATCTCCATAGTCCCGAAGTCGAGGTGGAGATCGCTCAGGCGTAGATAGACCGTGTGCCTCTTGGTGAGGGTTTTTTTGCTCCTTATTCGTGTGGTGGGCAGGAGGCTGCCCGCTGGGGATGCACCGAGCAGGAAGAAACTTGGCGGCCTCTCGCTGAGGGCTTCAGATCCTTAGCGTTTGGTGGTCAGCAGGATGACCGCTGGGGATGCTCCAAGCAGGGTAGCCGCTCGGTTGCCTCTTGGAGAGGGATTTGATCCTTGGCGTCGGCGGGTATTGAACTACCAGCCACGGATGCGCCAAGCAGGGTAGCTGCTCGATTGACTCTTGGTGAGGGATTCGATCCTAAGCGTTAGAGGGGTCGTAAGAGGCCTGCTAAGGATGGATCGAGCAGTGAAGCAGCTCAGTTGCCTCTTGGCGAGGGCTTCGATCCTTAGCGCGGGAGGGGCCATGAGAGGCCTACTAAGGACGGGCCGAGCAGGGTTATTACCCAGTGCGTCTTGGCAAGGGCTTTAATCCCTGGTGTGTTGGGGTAGGGAGCTACCAGCCAGGGTAACCGAGCAAGGGCGGGCCCGGTTGCCTCTTACGAGGGCTTTTGATCGAGGGGCCGTAAGTGGCCTACTAAGGACGGGCTGAGCAGGGTTGATGCCCGGTGCCTCTTGGTGAAGGCTTTGATCCCTGATTTGTTGGGGATAGGGAGCTACCAGCCAGGGATAACCGAGCAAGGGAGGGCCCGGTTGCCTCTTGCGGGGGATTTTGATCCTTAAGGACGGGCCGAGCAGGGTTACTGCGCAGTGCCTCTTGGCAAGGGCTTTGATCCCTGGTTTGTTGGTGTAGGGAGCTACCAGCCAGGGATAACCGAGTAAGGACGGGCCCGGTTGCCTCTTGCGAGGGCTTTTGATCCTTAGAGCGGGAAGGGCCATAAATGGCCTACTAAGGATGGGCCGAGCAGAGTTACTGCCCGGTGCCTATTGGCGAGGGCTTTTGGTCCTTAAGGATGGCCGAGCAGAGTTGATGCCCGGTGCCTCTTGGCGAGGGCTTTGATCCCTAGCGTTGTAGGGTAAGGAACTACCAGCCAGGGATAGCCGAGCGGGGTAGCCGTTGTGATGCCTCTTGGTGAGGCCTTTGATCCCTGGTGCGTTGGGGTAGGGAAGCTACCAGCCAAGGATAGCCGAGCAGGGTAGCCATTCGGCTGCCTCTTAGTGAGGGCTTTGATCCTTGGTGTTGTAGTAGGGAAGCTACCCGCCAGGGATAGCCGAGCAGTGTAGTTGCTGGGCTACCTCTTGGTGAGGGCTTTGATCCTTATCATGGGAGGGGCCGTAAGTGGCCTACTAAGGATGGACCAAGCGGTGAAGCTGCTCGGTTGCCTCTGGGTGAGGGCTTTGATCCCTGTCGTAGTGAGGTAGGGAAGCTACCGGCTGGGGATAGCCGAGCAGGGTAGCTGCTGGGCCGCCTCTTGGCAAGGGCTTTGATCCCTGGTGTTGTGGGGTAGGGAAGCTACCGGCCAGGGATAGTCGAGGGGGTAGCCACTCGGCTGCCTATTAGTGAAGGCTTAGATCTTTAGCGCTGGAGGGGCCGTGGGAGGCCTGCTAAGGATAGACCGATCAGTGAAGCTGCTCAGTTACCTCTGGGCGAGGGCTTTGATCCTTAGCACGGGAGGGGCCATAAGTGGCCCACTAAGGATGGACCAAGCGGTGAAGCTGCTCGGTTGCCTCTGGGCGAGGGCTTTGATCCCTGGCATAGTGAGGTAGGGAAGCTACCGGCCGGGGATAGCCGAGCAGGGTAGCTGCTGGGCCGCTTCATGGCGAGGGCTTTGATCCCTGGCATTGTGGGGTAGAGAAGCTACCGGCCAGGGATAGTCGAGCGGGGTAGCCGCTCGGCTGCCTCTTAGTGAGGGCTTAGATCCCTGGTGTGTTGGGGTAGGGAAGCTACCAGCCAGGGATAACCGAGTGCGGTAGCCATTCGGCTGCCTCTTAGTGAGGGCTTTGATCCCTGGCGTTGTGGGGTAGGGAGCTACCCGCCAGGGATAGCCGAGAGGGGTAGCCGCTCGGCTGCTTCTTGGTGAGGGCTTAGATCCCGGGCGTTGCGAGGTAGGGAGATACCTGCCTAGGGATAGCCGAGCAGTGTAGTTGCTGGGCTGCCTCTTGGGGAGGGCTTAGATCCTTAGCGCTGGAGGGGCCGTGAGAGGCCTGCTAAGGATAGACCGAGCAGTGAAGCTGCTCAGTTGCCTCTTGGCGAGGGCTTTGATCCCTGGCGTTGTGGTAGGGAACCTACTAGCCAGGGATAGCCGAGCGGGGTAGCCGTTCGGCTGCCTCTTAGTGAGGGCTTAGATCCTTAGCGCCGGAGGGGCCGTGGGAGGCCTGCTAAGGATAGACCGAGCAGTGAAGCTGCTCAGTTGCCTCTTGGCGAGGTCTTTGATCCCTAGCATTGTGGTAGGGAAGCTACCAGCCAAGGATAGCCGAGCGGGATAGCACTGTCTGGGAGACGTTGAGTGGGGTGTACTCCTGAAACTTCAGGAGATAGGGCTTTGACCGCTCGGGTCTCCTTCTCTCTTCCCTTGCCCTTTTCTTTTGGTCGGCTTGCTCTGCCCGGGGGAGATCTGCGTTCACCTCGGATTCGAGCTGGACCTCGCGCTCGGTCCAGGCCTTTACCTTAGCCATTGTCTTATGTTGCGCTAATGCAAACGAGCGTAACCACCCCTTGTGCCTAAGACCAGACCTCAGTGCTGTGATAACCGTCTCGTCCCGGTGCTCTGGGACCTCGAGAAGGGCATTGTAGAAGCATGTGACATATTCTTTGAACGTCTCTTTGTCCCCGCTCTTGATCGTGAACAGATGGTCGACCGTGCGCTCTTGCCGCTTGTTCCTGACGAAGTGGCCGAGGAATTGGGTGGCCAGCTCGTCGAAAGTTGAGATCGAGCGTGGCTCGAGTCCTCGGAATCAGTCTCGTCCGGAGCGGATGAGAGTGGCCGGGAAAGCTCGGCACTGGGCGGGGTCGGAGTTGTCTTAGAAGCTCATTCCTGCGGTGAATGCATCCAAGTAGTCCTTCGGGTCAAATTTGCCGTCGAAGAGGGAGACCTTTGGGGGCATGTTGCAGGAGGAGACGTGGACGGCGAGCAGCTCCTCAGTGAACGGTTTGGTGAGCGAGTCGGCGGCATACTTAGCCCCGTCGCTCGAGCGGTGACCTTCCCGATGCATACCCTCAATTTTCTTCTCGAGAGCATCGAGTCGGCCGTGGTATCCCGACGATTCGGCACATTCTGATCTCTGGCCTATGCTGTTGGAGGCATGCGTCTGGCCGCGGCTTCGGTTCCTCTCAATGAGGTTCCTTAGATCCCCCGGCAAGGTGGTATTCGAGCCGCTGTGGCGAGTCCCGTCTGCGCGACCCTGTCGAGGGAGGGGGTGTCGGTCATACCTGGTAACAGACGAGCTGACCAACATCTCCTCGGGTGGGACAGGTGCGTGAAGGATCTCGGGGTGAGGTGCTCTGGCGACGAACCTCGGTGTTGAACTGTGGGGCGCCCAGTGGGTCTCAGAACGTATTGGCCCTGGAGATCTGCGGCCGTCGGAGGTAGTGAGGCGGTGGTCGGCAGTGTCGACGCGGATAGAGTCTTCTCTCCCCCTGTAGGGGTCCTGGTCCCGAGGTGGGGGAGAGACGACCTGGGGATCTTGCCATGCCGTTTGGACGCGGATTAGCACCTCCACGACCGGCGAGGGCGTTAATGGCATTCGGCGGAGGAGGTTCGTCCGCGCCTCCGTTGAGGGGAAGGCGACGGCTAGTGCTTGGATCGTCGTGATGATCGCTCGCCATTAGGTTGAGATCGGAAGAAGAACTTTTGTTTTTGTGGAATCAAGGAGTTCCCACAGACAGCGCTAGCTGACGCGATCTGGATCACGCCAAGATGTTGCCTTCCGTTGATCTGCTGATGGCGGCGATGCGTGGCTGATATTGGATCTGGAGGCAAGCTCCTGAAGCGTGTGGATCTCAATGGGTTTGAGGTTGGTTGGGCTGAGCTACCTGCAAGGAAGTCCCGGGGTGGTTGAACCACCGAGGACCCTCCGGCGGTCAAGTTAGAGATGAAATCCGAGCAGAGTAACGGCATAGTGGAGTAAAAATGGCTTACTTGAACAGTCTGAAGAAGGGTTTATATACCGGTGGCAGCAGGCAGGGCAGGAGCGAGAATTACGTCGGCCGTTACGCTCCCGACGTCACGCCCGTGTGATGAGCGGGATCTTCCGTTAATGGCGAGATAAGCTCGTTAATGGGGGATCGTGATGGCGTAGAACGTGGGATGTGGCCGGCGGATATTTCGCGCGTGGCGAGATTCGCGGGATGGCGGTTGTGCCTGTGAGTGCTGTCGTTGGTCAGTCGATGAGACCAAGGAAGATGACCTCGGCGGGAGAGCTAGCGGACGAGTGGGAGGGCCGAGGTATCTTGGTTTTATGATATCCCGGAGAGGAGCTGCGAGGCCGAGGAGGCCAATTGTATAGGGGGCTCGGAGGTGAGCCAGCGCTTGTTTATGGGACGGGCACAGGAGTGGTCTGGTCGGCCACTGTAGGTCTTTTCTTGCATGCTCTGGGATACGTCATCGGCCACGTGTCATGATCTGAGAGATCACCGATATCGAGCATCATCAGGATGAGCTCCATGTTTTTGAAGGAGATTGTAGGCCTGGCGAATGCAACTTCGGGGGGCGGGGAGGGGGGGCTAATTTGGGATCGGCAGCAGTGCAGTTCTTTATGCCTATCGTTTATTCAAGCTTTGTTGTGTATCTTGGGCTTTCGAAGCCGGAGGCATGGCGAATTGCATTCTTTCTTCCGACGGCGCTTCAGGTATCTTTGATCAACAATTTGACTGGCTCAATAGGTGATACAACAACTGCAAAGGTGAAAGTGTTATGCACTAATAATCCAAGTCCACACACGAGAGGTATTTAGTGTTTGAAAAAAAACCGAAGAAAAAACCTATTATAGTTTTTTTGTTTTTTTATCCACTAGTTTGGGCACTGAATCCAATTCCTTTGCCTAAATTCGATGGAAATATCAAATATGAAGGCCCACAGCAGAGAGCTAGCACATGGCTTCATTATATATATGATTGATCCTCTGATAGTGAATTGATCTAACAATCATATGATGGTAATAAGAAGACGACAAGATCAACTTGTTTGTCCTTGTCGTTGTAAACGGTAGGATTTAGTGCATGTTGTTGATGACGATGCATCAAATTGATTTAGGCTGAGTCGACCAATACTCTTTTTTGAGATAATATTTTGCTTCCTATACCTTTAAGGTTTCCAGCAAATTTGTCTTTCAATATAAATCAAAACGCACAAAAAAATTATATTTATGTTTTGAAAATTGCAGTGCAAAACTCAACCAAAATCTACACTATAATTGAGAGAGAGAGAGAGAGAGAGAGAGGTCTAAGAATGACTTTGGGATGATCTATGGAATGGTTTGCCTAATCTTCTATAGAATTTAACGCAATATCTCTCTCCTTCTCCCTCCCCCTCTTAGGCTCACCTCTTAGATCTCTCCCGTTTGGTGTGGGGGATGGATTTTGATCACTTCCTCCACCACGGGCTGCTTCTCTCTCCGCTTATTTCCCTTTTTCTCCCTTTTTTTAAAGGTTTTAAATCTACCCTTTTCTTTCTAACCATGGAAACGTTGGATCTAGTTGTTAGGTGACTAGATCTGGAAGGAGGAGTTCGATGTGGCCATGAAGAGATAGAACCCAGCAAGGTGGTGGTCGGTCCGGCCATGAGAGGCTTAATTTGAAGACAAGGTGACCACAATGGTAAGGAGAGAGCTTGACCAGGAGAGGTATGGGTCAGATCCTAACAGAAATTGTCTGATATGGCGATATGCAGTCAAATCCGAGTGATGGATGGCTCGATCCAGTGATTTGGATCGGATCCAACATTGGATGGCCCGATTGGGTGATCTGCGCTCGGATAAGGGCATAAAAGGGTTTGATCGAATGATGTGGGTGTTTCCTGATTTAAAATCAGGAAAACCTATGGAGGAGGCATCACGTGCTAGCACGTGACCAGCGGTTACGTGTTGGCACGTGACATTTAAAAGCAGCGGCACAAGGCACATTCGTTCCCTGATTAAATCAAGGAAAAAGCTCTAGAAAAAAGCATCACGTGTTCACACGTGACCAGTAGTCACGTGTTGTCACGTGATGGCTAAGCAGCGGCTAGAGAACAGAGCGCAGGAGGAAGAGAAGCCCACCCAAGGGGTCACGTTCTTACACGTGACCTGCGGTCACGTGGCCACACGCGACCGGCTTTAAAAGCCCTATTTCTATGACAGAATTAAAATCCGAGGGAAGATCTTACAAATATTTCCAAAGTGGGAAAGAATTATTTGGAACCGTTGGATTAAAGACTAAAGGTGATCAAATATCACCAGTTTATGGAAAAATATCAGACTTGGAAAGATTTCCCCTTAAAATCTAACCGAAATAACAAAGGGATATCTTTGGATTTAAAATCCAATGGTGAATAAAATTCACCTAACAATCTAAAGGCCCGGATTAATGATAAATATAAATCAAATCTCTCAATAAACAAATCAAATCTTTCAATTAAAGATTCACTAAAACTGATTGATTCTCTTCCTTCTCCTATAAATAGGAGCCAGAAAAGAGAGTTGGATATACAGAGACATACACAGAGAGAGAGAGATAGAGCTTTGAGATTTTGGAAGAAATTGACCCTCTGCAAAAGAAAACCCTAGGTAAGAGAGGAGAGGCTTAAAAAGAGAATTTAATTCTCAAAAGAGTTTAACTCTTATATAAAGAAAAGAACATAGTTCTTTCTCTGGTGGAGGATCGGCAAAGTGCACATCTCCCCATGAATTAAGAATTTAATTCTCATTGGGTTGAGATCCTGCCATGCAGATCTAAAACACAGAGGAGGAACTGAGTTTTGAGAATTTAATTCTCACAGAATTATAGGAATTTAATTCCTTTGAGATAAAATTAGGATTTAACCCTATGTTATAGGAATTTAATTCCTTCAAAATGAACAGAACTAGGGTTTAACCCTAATTGAGAACTTAATTCCCTCAAACTCACAGGAATTTAATTCCTATATACTTAATGGGAATTTAACTCCTACAGAAAAGAGATTAGGGTTTAACCCTATCTAAGAATAATTCTTTAAAAGAAAGTGGGAATTTAATTTCTCTAAAGTTATTATTAGAATTTAAACCCTATGAAGAATTTAATTCTTAAAAAAGATAAACAAATATGCAAAGAAACAGGGTCACATGCTACCACGGACCCATGTAAAGATCCATAGAGAAGGGTTTTGAGGCAACGCCTCACGTACCCCATGTGACCCCTGACAGAAGTTCTAACAGACAAACCCTTAAATGCCCATCACGTGATGGCACGTGATGCTCCAAAGTATTCAACACTCTCGGCAGAACAAATAAAGAGAAGAAGGGCGCTCTCACGTGCTACCACGTGACCCCTCTTGTCTTAGTGTCTAACACTAAATTGAAACATCTGTATCCAGTGTTTAACACTGATTTGCTTTAGTGTTTAACACTAACTGAAAAACTCTATTTGCAGTGTTTAACACCAAATCTCTTAGTGTTTAACACTAAATTAAATTTCTGTTACCAGTGTTTAATACTGATTAACATTAATTTGGAATCTCTCTTTCCAGTGTTTAACACTGATTTTCTTTAGTGTTTAAACACTAATTTGAAATCTCTCTGGCCAGTGTTTAACACTGATTTGCTTTAATGTTTAACACTAATTTGAAAGCCTTGTTGCTAGTATGTAACTCTGATTATCTTTTGGCGTTTAACACCAGTTTGTCAATCTCATTCCCAGTGTTCAACACTGTTGGTCTCTAGTGTTCAATACTAGCTTTACCCCAATTTGCTAAGTTTCTATAGGCAAAGCCTCTCCTTCAATGGACCAACAGAGGGCCAATATCCTAAACATGTTTAGACTTAGCCCAAACTGGCCATAAGTCCTCAATTCAGACTTAACTGAGCCAATGGGCTCATAATATAATTAATTGGTCTTAGTTCCAAATTGGGCCAAAGATTATTTAATCTACCTTGGTTTACGGGTACATCTCTTCACTCCTTTGATACTTGGCGTTGTAATTCCTCAGCGTCTTCAAAGAGGTGACGGGTCCCGATGACCACACATTGATACGGACTGTGGGGTCCTTAAACTCATGGACTATGAGGTCCTTAACCTTGACCGTAATGTCCTAAAACTAAACGCCGGACTGTGGGGTCTTTAAACCCATGGACTATGAGGTCCTTAACCTTGACCGGAATGTCTTAAAACTAACAACGGACTATGACGTCCTTAACTTTCACCGTGATGTCTTAAAACTAACATTGGACTGTGGAGTCCTTAAATCCACGGACTACGACGTCCTTAACCTTGACCGCAACGTCTTAAATCTAATATTGGACCGCAATGTCCTTAAACTACCTATTGACCGCAATGTCACTAAACTAAACAACAGAGCCCCCCTTAAATTGCTCTCTTGTTGGATCTAAATGATCCCGTTAAGTTGATCTTAGTCTAAAAATTAGATTAATGTATCCTTAATAACCTTTTAAGTCGATCTTAGTCTTAAACGAGACTAACGTATCCTTAAACCCAAACCCCCAAACCCAAATCTAAGATAATACAGATTTGGACTAGTCCACGCCCTATGGGCGACGACATAACTTAGTCTCCGTATACAATCCACGGGCAACCAAACACAAAATAAACACACACGACACGAAGTGAAATTTCTGGAGAAGGAGAAAGTGGCTACCGCAATGCGGTAGCATAAGTAACTGCATGGGCTTGCGCCTACAGGGAAGAGCGTCCCCACAATCAAAAAAACCTCTCAAGCGAGGGGGAATCTGATGAAGTCTGCTATATCGGACGCATCCGTTTAAACCTTCGATACATGGTGCCATAAATCAACTTGGCATCTTCGAAGAGGTGGACGGATAGCACCAATTAGCATCTGCCCCGAATCTCAGGCAAGACGTCCCTGCGTCGTGCCGTCTTTCGGAGGGGAACAGATTCTGGCACGCCCGGTGGGACCTTTTCTTCTTTCCACTCCACACTTCATGTGTCGTGTTCGCGAACCAAACACGGCTCGCTAATGGTTACCCTTGGGTTTCAAGGTACTAAGATTTGGCGTTTTGCTTATTGCAGAAAGCAAAGAATTAATGGCTTCCACTTGTGCGAAATGCTCCAACTGCAACTGCAACCGGTGCTCCGCCTCGCCAGGAGGTATAGCCTACGGGCCCCAAGCTGCTTCGCTGTTCATAATGCCCGTGGAACAGGTCACTCGAGCCACCACAGGGTTGTTTTTCGGGACCATGCTCCCGCCAATGAGCTTCACTACTCCTGTGCTGACACCGGAAGCTCCCAAGAAGTCGGTCTTTGATCGGCTTACACCTATGTCACGCCCCGCTTCCCGGTGTACGGCGAAGGGGACGCGACGGGCCCGCTACGTATTTACTCTGAAGTAAATACGCTAAGCGTGTCTAAGCAATATAAATAAAATGCACAAGAGACATAATATATCAGCAACTTTATTCATCAACATTCTTTTACAGTACATGGAAAAAAGTAAATACATAGAATAAAGCGATGCCTAAACAATGGCAAAACAAAAACATTTAAATTCTTAAAAATTCCTAAAATTTCCTAAAAATCATATTAATTTATTTTAAACATGGAAAAATATTTTTAAAGTGTTTTATAACAATAGAAGCAGTAAAATAATTGTTTTGACATCGAGAAAAATTATAAAATGTTTTTTTATTACGTATCTAAGGTACACAGTCGTTACAATCTACCCTCCTTAGAAAAATTTCGTCCTCGAAATTTACAATTATATAAGGACTAATTTATAAATAAGAAAGGGTATCTTGCACGCATGTCGGCTTCCCTTTCCCAAGTGGACTCTCCCGGAGTGTCTTTCCTCCACATCACTCGGACCAAGTTAACTTCCTTGTTCCGAAGTGTCTTCACTTTCTTGTCCAGGATCTCCACAGGTTGTTGCTCACAAGACAAGTCGGGCTGTATAGTGAGCTCGGAATGATCAAGAACATGGCTGGGATCACTCACATACCTTCTGAGTTGGGATATGTGGAACACATTATGCACTCCTTCCAATGAGGGTGGAAGCGATAAGCGGTATGCCACTTCACCGACTCGTTCGAGGATGTCGAACGGTCCAATATATCTCGGACTTAATTTACCCCGTCTTCCAAATCGGATCACTCCGCGGTTCGGAGCTATCTTCAAGAATACGTGATCTCCTGGCTGGAACTCCAAGTGTCGTCTCTTTGCATCAGCCCAGTACTTCTGTCGATCTTGGGCTATGCGCATCATTTCCCTGATAGTACGAACTACATCAGCAGTCGCTACTATCATCTCTGGTCCAAGAAGTTCCCTATTTTCGATGTCGTCCCAACTTAATGGTGATCGACACTTCCTTCCATACAATGCTGCAAAAGGTGCCATTCCTATGCTTGCTTGGTAGCTGTTGTTGTACGAAAACTCCACGAGATGTAGGTGATCTTCCCACGAACCTTTGAAATCTAACATACATGCTCTAAGCATATCCTCCAAGATCTGAATAGTTCGCTCAGACTGACCATCTGTTTGTGGATGATAAACCGTGCTGAAGTTCAGACTTGTTCCCAAGCTTGCTTGCAGATTCTGCCAAAATTGCGATCGAAACCTGGTGTCACGATCGGAGACAATGCAGACCGGTACTCCATGGAGTCTCACAATTTCCTCCATGTACTTCTTTGCTAGTGTCTCAGTTGATTGGCCAACTCGAAATGGGATGAAGTGAGCTGACTTTGTGAGTAGATCCACAATAACTTATACCGCATCATTACCCTTAGTGCTGCGAGGGAGTGCAGTCACAAAATCCATTGTGATGTGTTGCCACTTCCATTCTGGGATAGGTAACGGTTGAAGTAATCCAGCAGTCCTGTGATGTTCAGCCTTTACTTGCTGACACACCAAGCATTTAGCGACACTTCTGGCTACTTCACGCTTCATTCCATGCCACCAATAATTCTGACGTAGATCTTTGTACATCTTTATACCTCCAGGGTGTACTGAGTAGGGAGAGCTATGAGCTTCTTTCATTAACTCTTCCTGTACAGGACCTTTTGGTACACACAATCTGCTGCCGTATCTCAAAGATCCGTCTTCATGGATGATGAAATCTGTTCTGAGTCCATTCTCCACTTGTTCTATGATCCTTTGCAACTTAGCATCACTTGCTTGAGCTGCTTTGATCTGATTGACAATGTTTGATTGAATTTGTAGATTCATCAAACTTGAAGCATTACCTGGCATGACTACTTCAATCTCCATCTGATGCAAGTCTTGCTGAAGCTTCCACTGAGCGGTGAGATTCATCGATAATGGTTAGCGACTAAGAGCATCAGGCACTACGTTCACCTTCCCTGGGTGATATTGCAAGTCGATATCAAAGTCTGCCATAAGTTCTAACCATCTTCTCTGTCGCATATTCAATTCCTTCTGAGTAAACACATACTTCAGGCTCTTATGATCTGTGTAGATGTTCACTCGTTCACCAAGTAGATAATGGCGCCAAATCTTGAGAGCAAAGATGACGGCTGCCAACTCCAGATCATGCGTCGGATAATTGCGCTCATGAATCTTCAGCTGTCTTGAAGCATAAGCCACAACTTTACCGTGCTGATGTAGAACACATCCTAATCCCTTACCGGATGCATCACAATGTACTTCGAATCCTCCGGATTGATCCGGTATGACGAGAATAGGTGCAGATGTCAATATTGACTTGAGTTCTACGAAAGCTTGCTCGCATGCTTCTGACCACACAAATTCTTCATCTTTTCTTGTGAGCTTGGTCAGGGGTGTTGCTATCTTCGAAAAACCTTCAATGAATCTTCTGTAATATCCAGCTAAGCCCAAGAAACTCCGTATATCCTTCACTGATTTTGGTGTAGGCCATTCGCTGACTGTTGAAACTTTCGCTGGATCCACAGAATTCCTTCTCCTGATACGATGTGTCCAAGAAAACCAACTTGTTTTAGCCAAAACACGCACTTGCTGTATTTGGCATAAAGCTTATGTTGCCGAAGAGTTTCCAGGACAATTCGTAAGTGCTCCGCATGTTCTTTCCGTTTCTTAGAATACACCAGGATGTTGTCGATGAAGATGACAACAAACCTGTCTAAATACTCCCAGAAAACTTGGTTCATTAGGTTCATGAATATTGCTGGTGCGTTGGTCACTCCAAATGGCATCACAAGAAATTCGTAATGTCCATAACGAGTTCTAAAAGCCGTTTTGTGGATATCAGACTCCTTGACCTTCACCTGATGATAACCTGAACGAAGATCTAACTTAGAGAATACACAAGATCCACTTAGCAGATCGAATAAATCATCGATGCGCGGAAGGGGATACTTGTTCTTTATGGTTACTCCGTTCAAGGCTCTATAATCGATGCACATTCTGTATGAACCTTCCTTCTTCTTCACAAGCGGTACTGGTGATCCCCAACTTGACGTGCTGGGACGAATCCATCCTTTCGCCAATAATTCGTCCAACTGAGTTCGGACCTCCTTCAAACCTTCCGGACTTAACCGATAAGGCGCTTTGATCACTGGTTGTGCTCCTGATACTAAATCAATGCTGAATTCAAGAGCTCGATCGGGAGGCAAACCTGATATGTCTTCAGGAAATACGTCGTCGAACTCTCGAACCACTTCTGGCTTTGATCCTTCATCCGCTTGAATCGCTGCAATCACGGTTTCCTTTGGCCTCGCCTTGTATGTACTTGGCTCTAGGGTACGATCTCCACTTTGGAAATAAAAGACTGGATGGTCTGGAATCTCGAACACTACCCTCCTTTGACGACAGTCAATGGTAGCGTAAAATGTTCCTAGCCAATCCATACCCAGAACCACGTCGAAGTTCGGTATGTCCAGCACCTTGAAGTCAGCATAGAATTCTCTACTGCAGACGACTACTGGACACAGTTCGTATCCCGTTGTTGCCTTTAGAACGCCGTTCCCTGAACTGACATTCCAGCTGGATATGAGGGGTGAGACTGGAATCGCATGGGTTTGGACAAACCGTTGCGACATAAAGCAATGGGATGCTCCAGTATCAAACAGTGCTAGTGCAGGTATTGAGGATACTAAGATTGTACCTAAGGTATATGGTATATGTTTTAGGTATAGAAAATATGTAACTAAGTAGTAGGATAGAAAAGCAAAATTTGAAAAGAAAAGTTTACCGGTGATGACTTGGCCAGTGGCCTCAGCTTCTTCCACTGTCATTGTGAAAGCCTGGCGCCTTGGTACATTCCTTCTGGCCTGAGGAGCATTCCTCGGAACGTTCCTTTGAGCTTGATGGAACTGATGAGGAGGTGGTGCAGCTTGTGGTCCTCTGGGTGGTGCAGGTAGTGCAAGTCTTGGAGCTGGGGCTTGGATGGCTGGGCGCTGTGGGTAAGTAATTGCTGGCCTGGGTGCAGCAACTGGGTTTTGTTTATGAGGACAAGCCCCAATACCATGAGCAGCTGAGCCGCAGATCAAGCAAAGGTTGTTCGCACGACGGCAATCTCTCGCCAGATGCCCATTTCTCTTGCAGTAGTTACAAAAGGCTGGGCCGGGCCTGCTGATTGGTGCTCCAGGACGTCTTGGCACAAAAGGTGGTCTGGACGTGGCTCCACCTGCCATCTGGTTGGCAGGGCGTTTGACTCCTGCAGACTGAGGTCTGTCCCTCTCTTTTATCACTGCCTCGTAACTGCGGACAGCTTCTAGTGCATCCTCATGAGTCAAGAACTTTCCTGTGGCTAGAGCAGCCTTGATCTCTGTGTCCAAACCTTGCTGAAAATGACGGGCTCTGATCTCGTCCGTCGGTATCAGGTGTGCCGCGAATCGGCTCAACATAGTGAACTAAGCATCATATTCATCTACCGATTTCTCCCACATTGATCCTTGCTGTAGATGAATAAACTGCTGCTCCATAGCGAACCTGGCAGTCACAGGGAAATATTTCGCGTCAAACTTCTCGCGAAATGTCTTTCATTCAATAGGTTGTGCAAGACGGCTTTCTTCCGCCTTCCACCAGTTGCGATCATTGTCCGTGAGCTGTAGTTTCGCCACACGGACCCAAGCGGCGTCTGGCACTTGAGCTGCTGCCAGATCATCTTCGATGCTTTGAGCCCATTCCTCAGCTTCCAGTGGGCTCTCCTTTCCTGAGAACTGCTTCGGATGTAAAGCCCTGAATTGCTTTATCCCAGGAGCGTCAGTCTCGGGACGGTTCAGGAGTTGTTGTTGTCCCTCAAGAAGGCCGTGAATCGCCTTAAATAACATTGTTTGCTCGGTGGGTGGAGCAGGAATAGTAGGCAAAGTGGTTAGTGGAGGTGGAGTGTTGTTGACATTGGTGCTGGTGTTGTTTGGTGAATCCATAACCTTGAAGAAAAATTTAGGTTATGATAGATTCAAGTACATGAAATGATAAGATTCAAGGAATATGAATTGTAAAGAATGTTTTTAGTTGCTGGTTCTTGTGTTATATTGCTTAGGTTGTTCACGCAGAACAGAACTGCATAGTAGGGTTCTATACAGCTCTGACCTGCATGGGCCACCAACAAAACCTGTCACGCCCCGCTTCCCGGTGTACGGCGAAGGGGACGCGACGGGCCCGCTACGTATTTACTCTGAAGTAAATACGCTAAGCGTGTCTAAGCAATATAAATAAAATGCACAAGAGACATAATATATCAGCAACTTTATTCATCAACATTCTTTTACAGTACATGGAAAAAAGTAAATACATGGGATAAAGCGATGCCTAAACAATGGCAAAACAAAAACATTTAAATTCTTAAAAATTCCTAAAAATTCATAAAAATCATATTAATTTATTTTAAACATGGAAAAATATTTTTAAATTGTTTTATAACAATAGAAGCAGTAAAATAATTTTTTTGACATCGAGAAAAATTATAAAATGTTTTTTTTATTACGTATCTAAGGTACACAGTCGTTACAACCTACCGCGGCCCCTCTCAACGGGTCGCCCAACACCAGTGCCTCGGTCTTCTCCAGACTGGGCCAGAGCTCCTGTAGGCCCGCAATGGGGCCTGCAATTCCAGAGAAGGCTGCTCCTAAGAAAATAACCAATCCTGCTCCTGAAGTCGTCAAGGCGGCTTCTCCTGCCAAAAAGTCAGTCTTTACAAGATTGACTGTTCCAGCTCCCGCGCCTACTACCCAAAGGACATCAGTCTTTAACAGGCTGACACCAACGGCGACCCCCCACCTGCACAGGGGGCAAAACGAGGCTATCACCATCACCGAGCCGATTCCATCAGCACGACACGCTCGACGTCGTTACTGGCGCCGAGTGAGGAAGGCCGGAAGCAACTCCGCTTCTGGGCTAACTCCTCCAGCCCCGACGACAGAAGTTAATGCTGCTGTTCCAACTTGGAACAGCTTTGAGATGCTAAATAAAGTGCGTAGGAATTCTCCTACCGCGGCGCTAAAGAGGTCTCCCCCTCCGCTGAAAAAGGATGTGGAAGTAAAGCCAGAACAGCCCTAATCTCCTCAACGGCTGTCTTCCAAAATCTATAAAGTCTGGCGGCAGACCCGAGACTCGGTGATCGATCCAAATTTCTCCCGCCAGCACAAGAAGCTGAAGATCCAACAGGAAGTCAGCCATCATGCTAAGCCACGAAAAGCTGTCTGGGTGCCCACCTCAACGGCCCCCTCAACTTCCACTGCTCATAAAAAGAGGAGGCCGGAGAAGATCCCCGGGCCTGCAACGAGAGCTAAAGGCGCTGAGCCCAGACGCCCTAAGTCTGGGGGCATGATGGTCTATACTGTATACATAGCGTCGGGGAAAGAAGACAGCCGTGCGTCTACAGGTCATAGACCGCATACACAGTCGGTGACCAAAGCTTAGGAGCAACAGCAGAAGCTCCAGGAAATGATGATCGCAATGGCCGCGCTTACTGGGCCAAAAGAAAGCCCCGAAGTGTCCTCGGATCAGCGACAAGAGCAGGAAACTGACGATGAGTTCCTTCGGAGGATATTGGAAAAGAAAGATAAAGAGGCTGTGGAATAAGCGGCCAATATAAAGCAAATAGCCCACTTATTTCAAGACATGGTTGGGATGATGATTCAACAAGATCCTCCCGCTGAAGATCCCCCGACCATCCTGGAAGATGATAAAGGAGAAACGTCGAACCCACCACCAGCTCTTTCAACGGCCAAGGAGGAGACAATCTCCAAGGCTGAATTGGACGACTATATAGCCCAGCAGATCCGGGTTCATCAGGAAACTGAGGCAGCTGGTCAGGTCGTAAAAACGGGGAGACCGTATCCAAGCTAGTACGACCAGATCAAATACCCGCCGGGTTATACAATACCGAAATTCCATGTGTATAAAGGGACTGGCAATCCCCACAAACATGTTACCCAGTTCAGGGCCCTTTGCGGTAACACCGGCGGTGATGATAAACTGTTGCTTCGCTAGTTCGTGGGCAGCTTATCCGAAACAGCGTTCGAATGGTATTCGGAACTCCCGAACGATTCCGTCAAGACGTTCGCTGAAATGGAATTGCTATTCACTCAGCGATTCGCAAGCGCCAGCGAACGCACTCCGATAACGGCATTGATTAATGCCAGGGTGAAACCAGGCGAAACGTGGGTCCAGTACGCTATACGCTGGCGAAATTTGTAGTCGAAATGCAAACAACGCATTGAGGAAGCGCCCGCGGTGGGCATGTTCGTGGGAACCCTAAACCTTCATGCAACTATCTCCCAGTTCATGATGTTCTTTAAGCCAACCGCGTTCCAGACTTTAATCGACAAGTTGGCCCAGATGGACCAAATGGGTCATAGACCGTCTCCCCCGAAGCCAGAACCTCGAAATGACAAGGGTAAAGGGAAGACAACCTTCGTCGCGAACGCTCAGCAGCAACCCAGTACCCCAAAGCTGTCGGATCAACTGGAAGAAAGACGGCGGTATTATAATGAGAAGATGAAGAGCCCCTACTCGTTCCCACGGGACAAGACGAAACGGTTATTCGTGCTGGCCATACGCAATAGGCTTATCAATTTGCCAAACCCAAGGCGACCGCCACAACCCACTGAGGTGAATAACCCCAATTATTGCCCTTACCATCAAACGGTGAGACATCCGATTGAGGATTGCTTCGTCTTCAAAGGATGGATTGAAGATCAATACCTCCAGGGAAAGTTCGCGCTGTCCGAAAAGTGGAAGGTGAACCCGCCACAACCTCACACTGCTAAGAAGATGGATACACTGGGGGCAACTTGTTCCTTTATTGAAGAAGCTCCATGGGAAATCGTGCTTTCAGCAAAAACCAAAAGGATGTTGATTGATCTTCATACATGCCCGGCGGTCGAATGGAAGAACCCGCTTGAACCCCAAATCATCGAAGGGATGCTGAAACCGCGTCCAACTACAAAGATCGGCGGTGATGGCCCAAGTACTCACACCCAACCGTCAAAATCTTTGAAGAAAAAGAAGAAGAAATCCAAAAAGCCAGTGAAGCCTGGAGACAAGCGCACTGACTTGCAGAAGCAAATTGACGCACTGGAAGAGTACAATCAAAAGGCGCGGACTCCCATCACGCTACAAGAATTCCTCAACCATGTCTTTCGGGAGGAAGAGAATGGAGAAAGCTCGTCGGATGAATCCGAGAGATATGTGGCGAGTTGTCATGTGATCTCCCACTCATTTACGAACGATGGAAAAACTCCTGGCACTGAGAAACTGGGGGCACACCCTGAGCCAGAACTTGTATGGCCGATAGATGAAATGATTGACGCCTTTCTAGACGAGATTCGTTTGAAAAGTAAAGCCGACCAAGAGCGTGAGATGGCCACATCAGAAGAAGCCAAACGCAGGCGACTAAACGAAAGAGTTAAGGTACTCCCGCTAAATCAAAAGATATCCGATGCGGATAAAAACATATTCAAGGCGAGGAAAAGGTTTGCCAAAGCCATGCTAATGGGAATGAAGCTACCACCCTCGGAAGAAAGCACGCTCAAGAGGGCGGAGAGGCACCCTAATTACTACTCATATCATCGAAAGATTTCACACCCCATTGAGGAGTGTGACACTTTTAAGACATGGTGGCGGGGATACGTTGCTCACCGGCAACATTTTAAGCGAATAAAACACAGGGCTCGTCGGGAGCAGAAAAGTACGACCAAAGGACATAAAACAACTGCCGGTAATTGTTACACGGTCAACGCCGAAGGACTGCAAGTGCTCACATTCGGGAGCGATTCTGACGAAGAAATGGCTCTGGTCCCTCTCTTTAAAGAATCCGTTTTGGGTAAAAAGGAAGAATCGAAGGACTGCGAAAACATTCAGCTGCGCAATCGCATGCTCCTGGAAAGGAATCTCGGACCCATAACTAGAAAAGATAAGGGAAAGGAAAAGGTCGCTGAGGATATCACCTTAGATGACCAAGTTATGAAAGAGTTGACTGCCAAGGACCCGCCTAAGAAGAGTAAGGTGGACTACAACATTCTAGCGCATCTCAGAAAGCTACCCTCGCAGCTCAACATTCTCGACGCCCTCCTGTTATCAAAAGAAGCGAAAGATTCATTAATTAAGGCACTACAAGATCCCGAACAATTCCAAGCCTTCCTCGCGAAAGAAAGGATGAAGAATGAACTGGAAGAAGTGCACACGGCCGATATCACTTTCGGTGACGATGACCTGCTCCTTGGGACGTGCGACTACAACCGTCCCCTATACGTCTCTGGATATTGCCACGACGTAAAGATAGGCAAAATCTTGGTCGACAATGGGTCTTCCGTTAATCTCCTCAACGTGCGGGTGTTAAAGGAGATTTGAATAAGCGTCCAGCACCTCGCTCGGGACAAAATCACCATCTCCAGATTCGACTCCCAATCATCGAGAACTCTTGGGTCTGTAATATTAACGCTACGCTTTGGGCTACTCGTCACGGACATTAAGTTTCACGCCATAGATGCCAAGACATGTTACAATGCTCTGCTCGGCCGACCTTGGTTACACGAGTACAACATCATCCCTTCTACGCAACATCAGTGTATGAAGTATTTCAAGGATGGTCTTGAGTATACCGTAACCGGTGAGCTAAACCCATTCTCCGTGAACGAAGTCCGCAAATACGAAGATGCAAAGTACTTTTTGCCAGATTTCGAGGATATAAAGAGATGTCGCAAACCGGAGAACAAAGACGCTGCCACCATTCCTGTTTTCGGGAGTAATACTAAAGATGAAGAAGAGATAGTTTACGCTGGGCCGTCTCGACGCAACAACCCGGGACCGTCCACCCCCATATTGATCTTCGGAAGTGACTCGGAAGATGAGGTTAATGCCGTGTTCTCCAGTCGGCCGTCAATACAAGCATCCCCTGGCGATGATCAGAGTTTGAAAATCACCATGGTGCCGCGCGAACACTACAAAGACCTGGATGCACTTGAAGCTCATAGCGTGCAAGAGTTGCGGACATTTTTCGTCCCTCCCAGTCGAAAAGGCGAAGAGGCAATCCTGTTCTATCGATCCTCGGAAATAAGAGTGGAGAAAGAGATCTGGCATGGCGCGGATTCTACACTTGACAAGTTTCAACCCATCCGTTTGCCCAGATATTACATAAACGGACTAAAAAGGCTATTGAAGCGCCAAGGGATACCCTTAAAACAAACTATTCGACAAGCTCGATTCTATAACAAGATTTGGGATGTCCCTGGGACTCAGCGCAAATTGCCCAATGGGAGAATGAAAACACTTGGGCTTGGATACATGAGAGCCGGGAAACGGGAATGAGTCCACCGTAGCTACGCCATATACAACTTCGATGAAGAAGAGGACGCCCTGTCAAAAAATGCCAACCCCTCATCAGGACTAGATTCCGCAATCAAAGTGCCGAGTCCGTCATTTGAAGAGCGAATGGACAAGCTTATTAGGAAAGCGGGTCAAAAAGCTCGGGATGACCATAACCGCGAAATGGCCATCTACGAAAGAGCCAGGACGCAACACCTTTTTCAACAAGCCGCGAAAGATGAAAATGCTCCTCCCTGTCAACCTGTTGTGCAAAAGGCCCAACGCAGAGGTATAAACAAGTCAAAGAGCAGAAAAGGCGTTCGACAGCGACAAAGCGGGACCAAGAAGTCACGTGATCGGGTAGTGCGCGGTCCGGATTTGTCCCTTATAAAGAAGATGAGTCAAGCATACTCTTTTCCCCAAAATAAAACACGGAAGATACTTGACCTCGCTTTGAAACATCGAATGATCACACTTCCGGCGTCTAAACACCCTGAACAAGCTAATGAGGTCTCTCATCCAGACTATTGCTTTTATCACCGAGCCATAGGACACCCTATCGAAGACTGCTTCACCTTCAAGAACTGGGTCGAAAACCAATACCGGCGAGGCAGATTCGCTCTATCCGACAGCTGGAGGGTAACGCTGCCGCGATAGCACGAACCGAAAGCCGCAAGAGCAGAACCAGATCCATATCGGTCTTGGAAGCGAGCTCGTACCTGTCGCGTAATAACGATATCAAAAGAAGAGCCCGAGAATATGGATGACCTTCCCTGGTGCTTCGAAAACAATAACGACGAGGTAATCTCGGAATTCCCGCCAGCGCCGAAAGAACTGGAAGATGGCATACATACTACTGCAGATAACCTTCGGAAAATTGAGCTGGGAACGACGAACGACCCGCGACCGACGTTCGTCAGCGAGTTGCTATCTGAAGAAAGGGTGGCCAAGTTAAAAGACATGCTTATGCAACATAGAGATTGCTTCGCATGGAATTATTCCGAAATGCCGGGACTAGATCCGGAAATTGCTGTGCATAAATTAGCGATATCCCCGGACGTTAAGCCAGTCAAACAGGCGTCGAGAAGAATGCGGCTCGAGCTTGAGATGAGCATCAACGCCGAAGTCAAGAAACTGATCGATTCTGGGTTTATCCAAGAAGTTCAATATCCTGACTGGATCGCCAACATCGTCCCGGTAATGAAGAAAAATGGGACAGTGCGCATATGCATGGACTTCAGGGATCTCAATAAATCTTGCCCGAAGGACGATTTCCCAGTACCGGTAACCAAGCTGATGATAGATAACACGTCCACTCATGAGGTTTTCTCTTTCATGGACGGCTCATCAGGGTACAATCAGATAAAGACGCATCCCGAGGACCAGAAGCATACTGCTTTTCGGACCCCTCTGGGAATATTCTGCTACAAGGTGATGCCCTTCGGTCTAAAGAACGCCGGTGCCACCTATCAAAGGGCCATGACGAAGATCTTCAATGATCTCATACATGAAATCGTCGAATATTATATCGACGACCTCGTCGTGAAAAGCAAATCAGATGAGGAACACCTCGAGCATCTGAAGACTGTATTTCAACGTCTTCGGCAATACAACTTGAAGATGAACCCTCTCAAATGCGCGTTCAGAGTTTCCTCAGGCAAATTCCTAGGATTCATCGTCCGACACCAAGGTATCGAAATAGATCCGTCAAAAATCAAGGCGATCATGGAAATGCCACCGCCAAGGACTCTCAAACAGCTGCGGTCTCTCCAAGGGAAGCTCGCGTATATACGGCGATTTATAGCCAACCTTTCAGGCAAGTACCGTCCTTACAGCCACTTGATGAAGAAGGGAAACCCGTTCGTCTGGGACCAAAAATACCAAAGCGCGCTAGATGAGATCAAGCAATACCTGCAGAACCCGCCGGTGTTGGCTGCTCCGGTCAAAGGAAATCCCCTCGTTCTTTATACAACCGCCCTCGAAGGTTCCTTAGGCGCATTATGGGCACAAGAGAAGGATCAAGGGAAAGAAAGAGCACTCTACTATTTAAGTCGAGTTCTGCTGGGGGCAGAAAACAACTACTCCCCTATCGAAAAACATTGCCTGGCGTTAATCTTTGCGATAACAAAACTCCGGCACTATGCATTGGCACATGAAGTCCGTCTTATATCAAAAGTGGACCTTCTCAAATATCTAATGTCAAAGGCCATATTGACAGGGAGACTCGCCAAATGGGCCCTGCTCTTGATGGAGTTTTCAATAACCTATCAGCCTCTTAAGGTGGTAAAAGGCCAAGCCATCGCCGACATCCTTGCTGAGCACCCAGTACCTGCCGGTTCTCCTCTGAATTGCGATCTGCCAGATGAATATGCATTTGACGAGATCGACGGTGGTGATACCCGATGGGAGCTTTATTTCGACAGAGCATCTTCCGTGAAGAAACGCAAACAAAGTACCCCTATAATCAAATCGGGGGTAGGCCTCATCTTCATAACTCCACAAAGGGGATAATGCATTTTGCTTTCTCCCTAACAGAACCGAGGACAAAAAATGAAGCCGAATACGAAGCTTTAATAGCAGGCCTCGAGATCGCCATCGACATGGGAATTGAAAACCTCCTCATATACGGAGATTCCCAACTGGTCGTTAGTCAAGTAAACGGCGACTACCAGACATGCAAGCCAGAGCTGGTGAAGTATGGAGAGAGAGTACAACAACTGCTGACTCAAATCCCGTTCTACACTTTGGAAAACATACCGCACGCGGAAAACAGCAAAGTGGACGCGTTGGCCAAGCTCGCTAAAGAATTGGCTGACGAGAACCTCGATGACGTAAGAATCGTGGTATAAAGCCGTCGGGTGCTTGCCCCAGCAGAAATATCTCCGGAATCACCCGAAGAAAAGGGAGCGACTGAGCGAATGACCCTGCAAATAAAAGATCGGGAAAATAACAAGGATTAGAGAGAAGCCTTTATAGACTACTTCAAATACCGTCGAGTGCCCGAAGATGCGTCCTCGAGAGATCATCTTATGAAACGAGCTCTGTCTTTTGCCTTCATCAATGATACGCTGTACAAGAGGTCATTTGATTCTCTGTGGTTGAGATGTCTGGGACCTGATGAAGAGAAAAGAGTCGTTCAGGAAGTTCATGACGGAATCTGCGGTTCTCACCAAGCAGGCCCAAAGATGAAGTTGAAGATCAAACGGATAGGCTACTCCTGGCCCACGATGATTCAGGACTGCCTCGAATATGCGAAGCAATGCCACTCATGCCAAATCCATGGGGACTTCATCCACCAGCATCCAAATCCGCTACACCCGACAGTGGCTAGCTGGCCATTCGAAATGTGGGGAACTGACATAGTCGGCCCCATCGAACCAGCATCGCCCAGGGGACATCGCTTCATCCTGGCGATGACTGACTACTTCTCTAAATGGGCAGAAGCGGTACCGCTGAGGGAAGTGAAGACGGAGAATATCCTCCATTTCTTCAAGACGCACATCATATATCGGTTTGGAACTCCGCGACGGATCATCTCCGATAACGGGCCAGCTTATAGAAGCCACAAAATCAGTCGCTTCGCGCAACAGCATAATATAGACTGGAGATATTCCTCAGTTTATAATCCGCGAGCTAACGGTCTAACCGAGGCCTTCAACAAGACCTTGACAAAGATCATGAAGAAAACGGTGTCCCGAAATAAGAAGGACCGGCACGAAAGACTGCAAGAAGCTCTCTGGGCGTATCGAACTACGTTCAAGACAGCCACAAACACAACACCATATGCGTTGGTATTCGGTACAGAAACAGTACTCCCCCTCGAGATAGAGTTACCCTCTCTACGAGTGGCGGTCCACTACGAGCTGACGGATGAAGAAAATGCTCACCTTCGGCTTGAGGAGCTTGATGCCCTCGATAAGACCCGGATCATAGCGCAACAAAATCTGGAAGCCTATAAAGCAAAGATGACGCGCTCATATGAAAGATTGACCCAGCCGAGGACATTCCGCCAAGGTGAACTCGTACTAGTGGTCAAAAGACCTATGATCCCCAATCGCGCCAAGCGGGGAAAATTTGAGCCAAACTATGAAGGCCTGTACATCATAGACAAGGTCTACCAGGGTGGAGCCTATCTACTCATGGACATGCATGGTGAAAGGCCTTTCAGGCCAATAAACGGCCGCTTCCTAAAGAAACACTATGCTTAATGAGCCACAGCCTAGGTCAATGATAGATGACGACAACTATGTCCGCTCACTATCTTCCTAAGCTTAAACTTTATAAGCAGTAGCCGGCCTTCCCCTGAATAGACCGAAACGTCCTTAAACTAACGATGGACCGAAACGTCCTTAAACTAACGATGGACCGAAACGTCCTTAAACTAACCACGGACCGAAACGTCCTTAAACTAACGATGGACCAAAACGTCCTTAAACTAACGACGGACCGAAACGTCCTTAAACTAACGATGGACCGAAACGTCCTTAAACTAACGACAGACCGAAACGTCCTTAAATTAATGACGGACCGAAACGTCCTTAAACTACTACCGCAGTATCCTTAGGCTGACGAGATGAATAAAAAGAAAAAGAAAAAGAAAAAAAATATAAATATAAAAAAAATAATAATAAAAACGGTATGTCCATAAGCAAAATGGGCACGGATGAAAACCCGAAAGGGCTCCGTGAGTAAAAACAGCAGGACTACCGGCGAGTGTTTGTGAAAACCCGAAAGGGCGCAACCTCGTTAAAAGACACTTACAGGATCCTGGTCCTCGCAGAGCACGGCAGTGAACCCACTTAGGGATCCTTACGATTTCTAAGGATAAAATACACTTGTGAGATCCTCACGACTCGTAAGGAGAACTCTCTTATAGGACCCTCACGGCTCATAAGATTTGAAAGTCTTAAGTTACAGAAACCTAAACCTGTTCTTAAGCAAACCCCCCACAACCTTCGATATTGCCCTACAAGTGGCTCAATACTGACCCTTGTATACAATCCACGGGCGCAAATAAATATTTCCCCAGCAAAGTCGCATCCGTGACTAGGGATATGTACATATGGTGAGCAACCCTTGTAAGTCCTCTCGACTTATGAGGAGAAGACCCTTTTGTAAGATCCTTACGACTTGCAAGAGGTCATGCACTTAGAAATCCTCACGATTCCCAAGGAGAAAACACACCTACAAGATCCTCATGACTTGTAGGTAGAAATACCTTTGTGAGACCCCTACGGCTCATGAAGTCAAAAGCCTTGGTCGACAGGACCCTTAACCCTGTTTACTAAGCCACCTTTGTTCAACATCGACAGAGGCAAATGATGATTCGCTCCTGGTAACATCCCAGTTGTAGCGGTGCTGATGCCGAAATCGGTGACTAAAATCCAAGCTTGCAGCGAAAAGGCTAGCGAGCCACACATGCATACGAAATAGCCGAAATGATGGGGCAACTTGCAATAAAAAGTAGCAAGTAAAAATGTATGCATGAAAAATAGCCGAAATGATTGGGCAACTCGCAATAAAAAGCAGCGAGTAAAAATAAAATAAATAGCCGAAATGATTGGGCACCGCAAAAAATAGCCGAAATGATGGGGCAATCGCGACCTTCGCGATATAAAAGCTGAAATGATAGAGTATCGCGGAAAAAGAAATAAAATAAAAATGAAATTCATGCCCTGCAGGTGATGTTACATCTATCCCTGTATGCAATCCAGGGGCGCAAACAAAGAAGGGATGATACTCCTCCCCCAGGTTTCATCATAAGAAGAAACCAAATCTCGACGGACCGCAAGTGACCTAGAGATCGTCTCTGCACTCGTCTCGTTGCAGCGGACACAACATCAAGCAAAGCGGAACAGCGACAACTCCCAATTCCATGACTCGGCGATCTACTCCCACTGAGAGTCAAATCCCAACTCCGTGAAATGCGGATATAATCAACAAAATTCCTGGTCACGTAGAACGCGGATAACGTCACTCTTTGACCCCGTGGAAAACGTCCAGAGCGGATCCTCGTCCTCACAGAGCACGGCAGTGAACCCGTGTGAAGCATCCAGAGCGGAGCCTAGTCCTCGCCGAGCACGGCAGTGAACCCGTGTGAAGCATCTAGTGCAAATTCCTGGTTACGTGGAACATGGATAACATCACTCTTTGGCCCTGTGGAAAACATCCAGAGCGGATCCTGGTCCTCGTAGAGCACGGCAGTGAACCCGTGTGAAGCATCCAGAGTGAAGCCTAGTCCTCGCCGAGCACAGTAGTGAACCCGTATGAAGCATCTAGTGCAAATTCCTGGTTACGTGGAATGCGGATAACGTCACTCTTTGACCCCGTGGAAAACTTTCAGAGCGGATCCTGGTCCTCGCAGAGCACGGCAGTGAACCCGTGTGAAGCATCCAGAGCGGAGCCTGGTCCTCGCCGAGCACGGCAGTGAACCCGTGTGAAGCATCTAGTGCAAATTCCTGGTTACGTGGAACGCGGATAACGTCACTCTTTGACCCCGTGGAAAACGTCCAGAGCGGATCCTAGTCCTCGCAGAGCACGGCAGTGAACCCATGTGAAGCATCCAGAGCGGAGCCTAGTCCTCGCCGAGCACGGCAGTGAACCCGTATGAAGCATCTAGTGCAAATTCCTGGTTACGTGGAACGCGGATAACGTCACTCTTTGACCCCATGGAAAACGTCCAGAGCGGATCCTGGTCCTCGCAGAGCACGGCAGTGAACCCGTGTGAAGCATCCAGAGCGGAGCCTGGTCCTCGCTGACCATGGCAGTGAACCCGTGTGAAGCATCCAGAGCAAACACCGGACTGTGGAGTCCTTAAAGTCCACGGACTATGATGTCCTTAACCTCGACCGTAATGTCTTAAAACTAACGATCAACCACCCTGATTCTGTACTGATTCTACCTTGGTTTAAGGGTACATCTCTTCACTCCTTTGATACCTGGCGTTGTAATTCCTCAACGTCTTCAAAGAGGTGACGGGTCCCTATAACCACACATCGGACTGTGGAGTCCTTAAACCCTGTTCCCCTCCGAAAGACGGCGCGCAAGGCTGCGATGTCTTGGCGCTGAGATTCGGGGCAGATGCTAATTGGTGCTATCCGTTCACCTCTCCGACGATGCCAAGTTGGTTTATGGCACCATGTATCGAAGGTTTGAGCGGATGCGACCGATGTAGCAGACTTCGTCAGATTCCCCCTCGTTGAGGGGTTTTTTGATTGTGGGGACGCTCTTCCCTGCAGGCGCAAGCCCCTGCAGTTAATTACGCTACCGCATTGCGGTAACAACTTTCTCCTTCTCCAGATGGTCACTTCGTGTCGTGTGTGTTTGTTTTATGTTTTGTTGCCCGTGGATCGTTTACGGAGACTGAGTTATGTCGTCGCCCGTAGGGCGTGGACTAGTCCAAATCCGCATTATCTTAAATTTGGGTTTGGGGGTTTGGTTTGAGGATACGTCAGCCATACTTGAGGCTAAGATCAACTCAAACGTTTGTTAAGGATACGTTAGTCTAACTTTGTGACTAAGATCAACTTAACGAGATCATTTAGATCCTACAAAAGAGTGTTTGGAATCTAATGTTCCAGTTTAGGGACGTTTCGGTCCGTCGTATGTGTGGCCGTCGGGACCCATCACCTCTCTGACGACGTTGAAGGATTACAACGACGGATGTCAGAGGAGTTCAGAGATGTACCCTCGAGCCAGAGTTAATTGGGGGGATTCGTAGTCCAGTCTGCTTGAAGGTTTAAGGACGCGTTAGCCATCTTTGAGGCTAAGGTCAACTTAAACAGGACCGTTTAGATCCGACAAAAGAGCATATAGGGGCTCTATTGTTCTAGTTTAAGGACATCGAGGTCCATGGGTAGTTTTAAGGACATTGCGGTCCGTGGGTAGTTTAAGGACATTGCGGTCCGTGGGTAGTTTTAAGGACATTGCGGTCCGTGGGTAGTTTAAAGACATCTCGGTCAAGGTTAAGGACGTCATAGTCCATGGGTTTAAGGACTCCACAGTCCGGTATGTGCTCTGGATGCTTCACACGGGTTCACTGACGTGCTAGGCGAGGACCAGGCTCCGCTCTGGATGCTTCACACGGGTTCACTGCCGTGCTCTGTGAGGACCAGGATCCGCTCTGGACGTTTTCCGCGGGGTCAAAGAGTGACGTTATCCACGTTCCACGTAACCAGGAATTTTGTATCATGCATGGGTTTAAGGACCCCACAGTCCATGTCATGAATGGTCTTCGGGACCCGTCACCTCTTTGAAGACATTGAGGGATTACAATGCCAAATATCAAAGGAGTGAAGAGATGTACCCTAGAACCGGGGTGGATTAAATAGTCCTTGGCCCAATTTGGGTCAAGATTGATCAATTATGTTATGAGCCCATCGGCCCAGTTAATCACAAATTGAGGACTTATGGCCAGCTTGGGCTAAGTCCAGTCAGGTCTGGAATATTGACTCTTTGTTGGTCCATTGAGGGAGAATGTTTACCTCTATCCCTTTAGCCAATTAGGCCAAAGCCTAGTGTTAAACACTTCAGAGCAATCAGTGTTGAACACTGGGAATAAGGTTGTTGAGTTAGTGTTCAACACTAAGGGGTAATTGGTGTTAAACACCAGCAATAAGGCTTTTTCCAATTAGTGTTAAACACTAAAACAGATCAGTGTTGAACCCTGCCAATAAGGCTTTTTTAATCAGCATTGAATGCTAAGGCCCGACAGTGTTTTAACACTGGGTTCAAGAGTTTTAAATTTAGTGTTAAACACTATGGCAGGAAGGGTCACGTGGCAGCACGTGAGAGCATCCTCCCTTCTTTTGTTCTGCTGAAATTATCATCTCCTTCAAGGCGTCACGTGCCATCACGTGACGGGCATTCAAATGCTTATATGTTAAGGCTTCTGCTGAGGGTCACGTGGGTCACGTGGAGTGCTGTCTCAAAGGGTCTTTCTGTAGGGCTTTGGGGGGGTCACGTGGCAGCACGTGACCCTACCTCTATGTAGTTTTTAGAGGATCTGTTTCTTTCAGGAGTTAAATTCCTCGAACTTTTAAATTTCAGAGGAATTAAATTCCTATTTCCTTTTGAAGACTTGTAGAGTTGAACTCTGAATTTTCTGTAGGAATTAAATTCCTCGTTTATGTGGAGAACTGAAGAGGGTTCAACCCTTAATAAAAGCTTTCAAGGAATTATACTTCCCATTTTAAAGAATTATAATTAAGGGAATTAAATTCCTGTTATTTCCACAGAACCACATTCTTAATTAGGGTTCAACCCTGTTTCTTTTGTTTTGAAGGAATTAAATTCTCATGATACAGGGTCGAGCCCTAATTTTATTTTTTAAAGGAATTGAATTCCTATAGTTCTGCGAGAATTAAATTCTCATGCTTGCGTTCCCTCTCTATGTTTTGGATCTGCATGGCAGGATCTCAACCCATTGAGAATTAAATTCTCAACCTAAAGGGGAGATGTGCACTTTGCAGATCCTCTATCAAAGAGAGAAGAAATGTGCTCTTCTGTTTTATGTATCAGAGTTAAACTCTGTTGGGAATTAAATTCCCCCTCTTTCAAAAGGCCTTCCCTTTCTTACCTAGGGTTTTTTGCAGAAGATCCAAGTCTTTTCCAAGTATCAAAGCTTTTCTCCTTTTTTCTTTCTCTGCGCCTGTATATCTCTTTTGTGTCTCTTGGCTCCTATTTATAGGAGAAGCAGCCGAATGAATTAGTTTTTGACGAATCTTCAATGAGAGATTTGATTTGCATCCTTCATTCGTTCTGGACCTTTGGATTATTAGGTGAATTTTATTCACCGTTGGATTTCAAATCTAGAGATTCTCCCTTTTTATTTTGGTTAGATTTAAGGGGGAAATCTTTCCAAACCCGAGATTTTCCATAAATAGATGACCTCTGAATTTTTAATTTGATTGGTTCCAGATAACCGCTTTCCTTTAGAAAGATCTGAATTTCTTTCAGAATTTAATTCTGTTGATAAAATGGGCTTTGAAAGCCGGTCACGTGTGACCACGTGACCCATGGTCACGTGTGAGCACGTGACCCCCTTTGGAGTGAGCTTTCTGCGCTGTTCCCCTCCGATTGCTGCTTAAACGTCACGTGCTACCACGTGACCCCTGGTCACGTGTGAGCACGTGACCCTTGTTTGAACTCTCTTTCCTTGGTTGTTCTGAAAACGCGTTTGCTGCCTTGAACGTCACGTGCCAACACGTGACCCTGGTCACGTGGGAGCACGTGACTTCTTCTGAAGCCTTTTCTTTGACTTGGTCAGTTAACCGACGTGCCTTTGACGCTTGCATTTCAACGTCACGTGTCGCCACGTGACCCTGATCACGTGGGAGCACGTGACTCTCCTTGAAGCTTTTCCTTTTCTTCTTCGTAGTCAGGGAATCGAACTTGCCTTGATGACGTTTTTAGGTGTCACGTGCCAACACGTGACCGCTAGTCACGTGTAAGCACGTGACCCTCTTCTGAAACTTTTCACAGAAGCTTTCCTGATTTTAAATCAGGGAACAAATGCCCCCACAGCGTTGTTCTCACGTGTCTGCACGTGAGTGCAACGCTGTCACCTTTTGTAACCGTTGGATCTGTTTTGGGAGTAGGATAGATGACTTGTCCTTTCAGAAGCGCCTTCGCTTTTTCATCCTTTTCTTTTCAAATCTTTCTTTTAAGAGTTTGATTCTCGTTCTCAGGGCTTAGTTTTCTGTTGTGTTTGTGCAGGGCCGCTTTATCTTCCAATCGAAGGCTAGTGCTCACGTATTGCCCATGCAGGGATCTGCTTGATAGGGACGTTTCATTTCCCTTACCTGATTCCAATGCGTCGTTGGATTTCATTTCCAATGCTCTCCCCTTCTTTCTGGGCTTTGAGAGTAGTCCCGTCATGCACAACATTTTTTGTGCATAGCATTAAATGCTCCCCTATATAACCTGAACCCTATGCCTTACTTTTTTTCTTCACTGAGAAACCCATTCATACCTTAAGGTGGTCATCTTTGAGAACCCGATCGATCGCCATGGCTTGCAATCGTCCCCATGCTCGTCGGCAACCATGGGAGGTGCCCCTTGAGGAGATAATTCCTCGCTTCGCTGCGAGGCTGGCGGATCCCCTTCTCACCAACGCTGAATGTGACACGGTGATGTACGAGCTATTGACCCGTCGGGGCTCTCCTCTTCCCATGGGCTCCATTTGGCTCCGGATGATCCTCATGTCTGTGCTTGCCGATATACCCCCTCATCCGGCGGAGATGACTTCGGCGATCCTTGACGCGGCGGAGGACAAGCTTGAGTGCTTTCATGAGGCTTGTCTGATCACTCAAGCTCTGAAGGATCACTCAGTTCATTTACTGAGTCAGATAAGAGCTCGTCGGGCCGTCATGTCTGCTTTCGCTGATGAGCACGGTTCCAACCGGTGGCAAGCGACTTCTCACGAAAACCGTCGTTTTGACGTGCTGGAGAAAGCAGAGAGGGAGCTGGAGAATTTTGTGTTTTGCTTTGTTAACCCTTGCATTTCTGATCCCTTGTTTGGTGATCTTTTCCCAGTAGTGTAGTATGTTTGAATCAATGTACTCCTTTTATCATTGGCGGTTTGCATGCTTTCTGTTGAATTTCCATGTTTGTCAGATAGTCGTACCGTATGTCTTGCTTGCGTAAACGAGCTGCATGTTTTTCTCATGGGAATTTTTTTTTAATTGCGAGCACTATCGTTACGTTGCATGCGCGTCAGTGCCTCGGGTAACATTTCCTTTTAAACATTCACACAGCTGCAAATGCGCGCTTGGTGGGGTACAGATCAAAAACTTTCCTTGTTATCTCCCGTATCAGGTGGCTTGCACTGGCCTTAGATTGAGTATTGTTGTCGAAGGGAGGTTTATAAATGAAGATATATTTTTCTCTTTAATGGTGTGTCCCCTTTCTATTGAATGTGTTCTGCGGACAATTTTACCTTGATCTCCTGCAGGACAGCAATGGCTCAGGATTCAGGGTTAAGATCTGCTCCTTAAGACTTTTGCATTTTATGAGCCACGAGGGTTTCATAAAGAGTTTTTCTCCCTACAGGTCGAGAGGATCCCATAGGTGTAAGTTCTTCTTAAAAATCGTGAGGATTCTTAAGCGGGTTTTCCCTTGAGAGTTGTAGGGATCTCACAAGAGAGTTTTCTTCTTTACAGGTCGTGAGGGCCTGCAAGTGCTGGATGTGGTCGCCCTTGTCCGTGTTTTACGGAGTCAGGGCTCTCTCAAGGTATCGTAATTTAAAGACGTCACGGTCAAGGTTAAGGACCTCATAGTCCGTGGATTTAAGGACTCCACAGTCCAATGTTAGTTTTAAGACATCACGGTCAAGGTTAAGGACCTCATAGTCCGTGGATTTAGGAACTCCACAATCCGATGTTAGTTTTAAGACATCACGGTCAAGGTTAAGGACCTCATAGTCCGTGGATTTAAGGACTCCACAGTCCGATGTTTGGTTGCAGGGACCCTTCACCTCTTTGAAAACGTTGAGGAATTACAACGCCAGGTATCAAAGGAGTGAAGAGATGTACCCTTAAACCAAGGCGGTATCCGTAGGGGATCGGGGTGGTTGATCGTTAGTTTTAAGACATCGCGGTCGAGGTTAAGGATGTCATAGTCCGTGGATTTTAAGGACTCCACAGTCCGGTGTTTGCTCTGGATGCTTCACACGGGTTCACTGCCGTGCTTGGCGAGGACCAGGCTCCGCTCTGGACGTTTTCCGCGGGGTCAAAGAGTGACGTTATCCACGTTCCACATAACCAGGAATTTTGCACTAGATGCTTCACACGGGTTCACTGCCGTGCTCGGCGAGGACTAGGCTCCGCTCCGGATGCTTCACACGGGTTCACTGCCGCGTTCTGCGAGGACCAGGATCCGCTCTGGACGTTTCCCACGGGGTCAAAGAGTGACGTTATCCGCGTTCCACGTAACCAGGAAGTTTGCACTAGATGCTTCACACGGGTTCACTGCCGCGTTAGGCGAGGACTAGGCTCCGCTCTGGACGCTTCACACGGGTTCACTGCCGTGCTCTGCGAGGACCAGGATCCGCTCTGGACGTTTTCCACGGGGTCAAAGAGTGACATTATCCGCTTTCCACGTAACCAGGAAGTTTGCACTAGATGCTTCACACGGGTTCACTGCCGCGTTAGGCGAGGACTAGGCTCCGCTCTGGATGCTTCACATGGGTTCACTTGCCATGCTCTGCGAGGACCAGGATCCGCTCTGGATGTTTTCCACGGGGTCAAAGAGTGACGTTATCCGCTTTCCACGTAACCAGGAAGTTTGCACTAGATGCTTCACACGGGTTCACTGCCGCGTTAGGCGAGGACTAGGCTCCGCTCTGGATGCTTCACATGGGTTCACTGCCATGCTCTGCGAGGACCAGGATCCGCTCTGGACGTTTTCCACGGGGTCAAAGAGTGACGTTATCCGCTTTCCACGTAACCAGGAAGTTTGCACTAGATGCTTCACACGGGTTCACTGCCGCGTTAGGCGAGGACTAGGCTCCGCTCTGGATGCTTCACATGGGTTCACTGCCATGCTCTGCGAGGACCAGGATCCGCTCTGGACGTTTTCCACGGGGTCAAAGAGTGACGTTATCCGCTTTCCACGTAACCAGGAAGTTTGCACTAGATGCTTCACACGGGTTCACTGCCGCGTTAGGCGAGGACTAGGCTCCGCTCTGGATGCTTCACATGGGTTCACTGCCATGCTCTGCGAGGACCAGGATCCGCTCTGGACGTTTTCCACGGGGTCAAAGAGTGACGTTATCCGCTTTCCACGTAACCAGGAAGTTTGCACTAGATGCTTCACACGGGTTCACTGACGCGTTAGGCGAGGACTAGGCTCCGCTCTGGATGCTTCACATGGGTTCACTGCCATGCTCTGCGAGGACCAGGATCCGCTCTGGACGTTTTCCACGGGGTCAAAGAGTGACGTTATTCGCTTTCCACGTAACCAGGAAGTTTGCACTAGATGCTTCACACGGGTTCACTGCCGCGTTAGGCGAGGACTAGGCTCCGCTCTGGATGCTTCACATGGGTTCACTGCCATGCTCTGCGAGGACCAGGATCCGCTCTGGACGTTTTCCACGGGGTCAAAGAGCGACGTTATCCGCTTTCCACGTAACCAGGAAGTTTGCTGATTGTATCCGCATTTCCCGGGATGGGGGTTGACTCTTGGCGATATGTGTCGCCGAGTCATGGAACTTGAGGCTGCCGCTGTTCCGTTTCGCTTGACGTTGTGTCGTCGAGACAATGAAGCTAGGAATTTGGCCTTCGCTTCATTTGCTGGTATCGCGTTTGCTGTATCGAGACGAATGCCACGGTGATGAACACTAAGTTATCTGTGAACCGCTGAGATTTTGCAAGTTGTCCCTTCATTTCGGCCATTTTGTCATGCATGTGTGGCTTGCTAGCTTTTTGCGGCAAGCTCGGATTTCTTGGATACGGGTTTCGGCATCAGCACCGCTACAACTGGAATGTTGCCAGGAGCGGATCATCATTTGCCTCTGTCGACGTTTGAACAAAGGTGGCTTAGCAAACAGGGTTAAGGGTCCTGTCGACCAAGGCTTTTGACCTCATGAGCCGTAAGGGTCTCACAAAGGTGTTTCTCCCTACAAGTCGTGAGGATCTTGCAGGTGTATTTTCTCCTTAAGAATCGTGGGGATTCTTAAGTGCATGTTCTCTTGTAAGTCGTAAGGATCTTACAAAGAGGATTTTCCCCTTATAAGTCGAGAGGACTTGCGAGGGTTGTTCACCATGTAGATATATCCCTAGTCACGGGTGGGACTTTGTTAGGGAAATGTCTATTCGCGCCCGTGGATTGTATACAAGGGTCAGTCCGAGCCGCTTGTAGGGCAATGTCGGAGGTTGTGGAGGATTTGCTTAAGAACAGGTTTAGGTTTCTGTAACTCAAGACTTTCAAGTCTTATGAGCCGTGAGGGTCTCATAAGAAAATTCTCCTTACGAGTCGTGAGGATCTCGTAAGTGTATTTTCTCCTTAGGAATCGTGAGGATCCCTAAGTGTGTTGCTCCTTTGTGAGTCGTAAGGATCTCACGCAGGTGATTTCTCCTTGCAAGGTCGAGAGGACCCTATAAGTGTCTTTAAACGAGGTTGCGCCTTTTCGGGTTTTCACAAACACTCGCCGGTAGTCCTGCTGTTTTTACTCACGGAGCCCTTTCGGGTTTTCATCCGTGCCCATTTTGCTTTATGGACATACCGTTTTTTTTTTTTTTTTTTTTCTTTTCAGCCTAAGGATGCTGCGGCAGTAGTTTAGGGACGTTTTGGTCCGTCGTTAGTTTAAGGACGTTTCGGTCCGTCGCTAGTTTAAGGACGTTTCGGTCCGTCGTTAGTTTGAGGACATTTCGGTCCACCGTTAGTTTAAAGACGTTTCGGTCTGTTGAAAGTTTAAGGACGTTTCGGTCCGTCGTTAGTTTAAAGACGTTTCGGTCCGTCGTTAGTTTAAAGACGTTTCGGTCTGGTGATAGTTTAAGGACGTTTCGGTCCGTCGTTAGTTTAAAGACATTTCGGTCTGGTGATAGTTTAAGGACGTTTCGGTCCGTTGTTAGTTTAAAGACGTTTCGGTCCGTTGATAGTTTAAGGACGTTCCGGTCCGTCGTTAGTTTAAAGACGTTTCGGTCTATTGATATGGGAAGGCCAGCTACTGCTTGTAGAGTCTGAGCCTAGGAAGATAGCGAGCGGACATAGTCGTCGTCATCTACCGTTGACCCAGGCTGTGGCTCACTAAGCATAGTATTTCTTCAAGAAGCGGCCATTTATTGGCCTGAAAGGCCTTTCACCGTGCATGTCCACGAGTAGATAGGCTCCACACTGGTAAACCTGGTCTATGATGTACGGGCCTTCATAGTTTGGCTCGAATTTTCCCCGCTTGGCACGATTGGGGATCATAGGTCTTTTGACTACCAGCACGAGTTCGCCTTGGCGGAATGCCCTTGGCCTGGTCAATCTTTCGTACGAGCGCGTCATCTTTGCTTTGTAGGCTTCTAGATGTTGTTGCGCTATAAGTCGGGTTTCGTCGAGGGCATCAAGCTCCTCAAGTCGAAGGTGGGCATTTTCTTCGTCGGTCAGTTCGTGGTGGACTGCCACTCGTAGAGAGGGTAACTCTATCTCGAGGGGGAGTACTGCTTCCGTCCCAAATACCAACGCGTATGGCGTTGTATTTGTGGCCGTCTTGAATGTAGTTCGATAAGCCCAAAGGGCTTCTTGCAGCCTCTCGTGCCAGTCTCTCTTATTCCGGGAGACGGTCTTTTTTATGATCTTCGTCAAGGTCTTATTGAAGGCCTCGGCCAGACCGTTGGCTCGCGGGTTGTAAACTGAAGAATACCTCCAGTCTATATTGTGCTGCTGCGCGAAGCGGCTAATCTTATGGCTTCTGTAGGCTGGCCCGTTATCGGAGATAATCCGCCGTGGGGTTCCAAACCGATAGATGACGTGCGTTTTGAAGAAGTGGAGGATATTCTCCGTCTTTACTTCCCTCAGTGGTACTGCTTCTGCCCATTTGGAGAAGTAATCAGTTGTCGCCAGGATAAAACGATGTCCTCGAGATGATGCTGGCTCAATGGGGCCGACTATGTCAGTTCCCCACATCTCGAATGGCCAGCTGGCCACCGTTGGGTGTAGTGGATTCGGATGTTGGTGGATGAAGTCTCCATGAATCTGGCATGAGTGGCATTGCTTCGCATACTCGAGGCAGTCCTGGATCATCGTGGACCAGTAGTAGCCCATTCGTTTAATCTTTAACTTCATCTTTGGGCCTGCTTGGTGAGAACCGCAAAGTCCGTCATGAACTTCCTGAACGACTTTTTCTGCTTCGTCAGGTCCTAAGCATCTCAGCCATAGAGAATCGAGCGATCTCTTGTATAGGGTATTGTTGACGAAAGCGAAAGATAGAGCTCGTTTCATGAGCTGATGTCTTGAAGACGCTTCTTCGGGCATTCGGCGGGACTTAAAGTAGTCTATGAAGACTTCCCTCCAGTCTTCGGCCTTCTCATGGTCCTTTATTTGTAGGGTCATCTGCTCAGTCGCTCCCTTTTCTTTGCATGATTCCGGAGATATTTCTGCCGGGGCGAGCACTCGACGGCTTTGTACCACGATTCTGACGTCATCGAGGTTCTCGTCAGCCAGTTCTTTAGCGAGTTTGGCCAACGCGTCTGCTTTGCTGTTTTCCGCGCGCGGTATGTTCTCCAAAGTATAGGAGGGAATTTGGGCCAACAGTTGTTGCACCTTTTCGCCGTATCTCACCAACTCCGGTTTGCACGTTTGGTAATCACCATTAACTTGGCTAACGACCAGCTGAGAATCCCCATATATAAGGAGGTCTTCAATTCCCATGTCAATGGCAAGCTCGAGACCTGCTATCAGGGCTTCGTATTCAGCTTCATTGTTTGTCCTCGGCTCTGTTAAGGAGAAGGCGAAGCGCATTATCCCTCCTTGTGGAGTCGCAAAGATGAGGCCTATCCCTGACTTGATTATTGGGATACCTTGCTTTTGTTTCTTTATAGAGGACGCTCCATCGAAATAGAGTTCCCATCGGGTGCTTCCACCGCTAATCGCATCAAATGCATGCTCGTCCGGCAAGTCACAATTCAAAGGAGAATCGGTCGGTATCGGGTGCTCAGCGAGGAAATCGGCAATGGCCTGGCCTTTCACTGCCTTGAGAGGTTGATATGTTATCGAGAACTCCATCAAGAGCAGGGCCCATTTAGCGAGTCGTCCCGTCAATATAGCTTTTGACATCAAGTATTTAAGAGGATCCACTTTCGAGATGAGGCAGACTTCGTGTGCCAACGCATAGTGCCTGAGCTTTGTTATCGCGAAGATTAACGCCAAGCAATGTTTTTCAATGGGAGAGTAATTGCTTTCTGCCCCCAGTAGAACTCGACTTAAGTAGTAGAGTGCTCTCTCTTTCCCCTGATCGTTCTCTTGCGCCCATAGTGCGCCCAAGGAACCTTCGAGGGCGGTTGTATAAAGAATGAGGGGTTTTCCCTTGACCGGCGCAGCTAATACCGGCGGGTTCTGCAGGTACTGCTTGATCTCGTCTAGTGCACCTTGGCATTTTTGATCCCAGACGAATGGGGTTCCCTTCTTCATCAGGTGACTGTAGGGGCGGCATTTGCCTGAAAGATTTGCGATAAATCGCCGGATGTATGCGAGCTTCCCTTGGAGAGACCGCAACTGTTTGAGGGTTCTTGGCGGGGGCATTTCCATGATCGCTTTAATCTTTGACGGATCTATCTCAATACCTCGGTGTCGGATGACGAATCCCAGGAATTTTCCCGAGGAGACTCCAAACGCGCATTTGAGGGGATTCATCTTCAAATTATATTGCCGAAGGCGTTGAAATACAGTCTCTAGGTGCTTTAAGTGATCTTCATATGACATGCTCTTTACTACGAGGTCGTCGATATAGCACTCGACGATGTCATGTATGAGGTCATCGAAGATCTTTGTCATGGCCCTTTGATAGGTAGCGCCGGCGTTCTTTAGACCGAAGGGCATAACCCTGTAGCAAAATACACCCAAAGGGGTCCGGAAAGCGGTGTGCTTCTGGTCTTCAGGATGCATTTTTATCTGATTGTATCCTGAGGAACCGTCCATAAAGGAGAAGATCTCGTGAGTGGACGTGTTATCTATCATTAGCTCGGTTACCGGCACTGGGAAATCATCTTTTGGACAGGCTTTGTTGAGATCCCTGAAATCCACGCATATACGCACCGTCCCATTCTTCTTCATCACCGGGACGATATTGGCGATCCAATTGGGATATTGGACTTCTTGGATAAATCCAGAATCGATCAGTTTCTTGACTTCGGCGTTGATGCTCATCTCAAGCTCGAGTCGCATCCTTCTTGGTGCCTGCTTGACTGGCTTGATGTCTGGGGATATTGCTAATCTGTGCACAGCGACCTCCGGATCTAATCCTGGCATCTCAGAGTAGTTCCACGCGAAGCAGTCTTTATGCCGTAGAAGCACGTTCTTTAACGCGGCCACCCTCTCTTCAGAGAGTAGCTCGCTGACAAATGTTGGTCGCGGGTCCTCTGCCGATCCCAACTCAATCTTTCTGAGGTTATCTGCGGTAGTATGTATACCGTCTTCCAGTTCTTTTGGAGCGGGCGGGAATTCCGAGATAACCTCATTATCGCTGTTTTCGAAGCACCGGGGAGGGTTGTCTACCGTAATCGTATAACAGGCGCGAATCCACTCCCGGGGCCGAGGCGGATCTGGCTCTGCTCTTGTGGCCTTGGGCTCGTGCTTTCGTGGCGGCGTTACCCTCCAGCTGTTGGATAAAGCGAATCTGCCCCGTTGGTACTGGTCCTCGACCCAGTTCTTGAAGGTGAAGCAGTCTTCGGTAGGATGTCCTGCGGCCCGGTGATAAGAGCAATAGCCCGAGCGAGAGGCCTTGCTAGTTTGCTCAGGATGCCTAGACTCTGGGAGCGCGATCATTCGATGCTTTAGGGCGAGTCTGAGTAACCTTTCCGTCTTGTCTCGGGGGAAGGAGTACGCTCGACTCATCTTTTCTATGAAGGACGAATCCGAGCCGTGCAATACCCGATTACGTAACCCTCTAATCCTGCGTCGTTGTTGTCTGCTCTTCTTCCCGCTTTTCGACTTATTTCCGTCTCCGCATTGGGTCTTTCGTATGATGGGTTGACAAGGATGAACGTCTTTGTCTTTTGCAATCTGTTGAAATAGACGTTGCGCCCTGGCCTTCTCGTAGATGGCCATTTCGTGGTTGGGGTCTTCCCGACCTTTCTGACCCACTTTCTTGATAGGCTTGTCCATTCGTTCTAGAAATGACGGACTTGGCGCCTCAATCGCGTGGTCTGGTTTTGATGAGGGGTTGGCATCTCCTGACAGGGCGTCCTCCTCTTCATCAAAGGTATATATAGCGTAGCTGTTGTGGGCCCGCTCTCGTTTTCCGGTTCTCGCGTATCCAAGCCCAAGTGTTTCCATTTTCCCGTTGGGCAGTTTGCGTTGGGTTCCCGGGACATCCCAAATCTTGTTGTAGAACCGAGCTTGTCGAACAGTTTGTTTTAAGGGTACTCCTTGGCGCTTCAATAGCTTCTTTAATCCATTTGTATAGCATCTGGGCAGACGGATGGGCTGGAGTCTGTCGCATGTAGCATCTACGCCGTGCCAGATCTCTTTCTCCACTTTCGACTCTGAGGATCGATAGAATAGGATCATCTTCTCACCCTTTCGCCTGGGGGGGACGCAAAACGTTTGCAGCTCTTGCACACTGTGAGCTTGAAGCGTGTCGAGGTCCTTGTAGTGTTCTCGCGGTACCATGGTGATTTGCAGGTTATGGTCATCGCCCGGAGGTGCTTGCATCGAAAGCCGATTGGAGAATACGGCGTTGACCTCATCTTCCGAATCACTTCCGAAGACCAGTATGCGGGTGGGCGTCCTCCGGTTGTTGCGTTGAGATGGCCCCGTATAAACTATCTCTTCTTCTTCTTCGGTATCGCTTCCGAAAACAGGGATGGTGGCGGCCTTGTTCTCCGAGTCGTGACACCTTTCTGTATCTTCAACGTCTGGCAAAAAGTATTTCGCATCCTCGTATTTGCGGACTTCGTTCACGGAAAATGGGTTCAGCTCACCCGTTACAGTATACTCGAAACCATCTTTAAAGTACTTCATACACTGATGTTGTGTAGAAGGGACGATGTTGTACTCGTGTAACCAAGGACGGCCGAGCAAGGCGTTGTAACAGGTCTTGGCGTCAATGACATGGAATTTGATGTCTGTGACGAGAAGCCCGAAGCGTAACGTTAATATCACGGACCCGAGAGTCCGTGACGATTGTGAATCGAAACCGGAGATAGTGATTTTGTCACGAGCGAGATGTTGCGCACTCATGCAGATTTCCTTCAACACCCGAACATTAAGGAGATTGACAGAGGATCCATTATCCACCAAGATCTTTCCTATCTTGATATCATGGCAGTATCCGGAGACATACAGGGGACGGTTATGGTCGCACGTCCCGAGAAGGAGGTCTTCATCACCGAAAGTGACGTCGGCCGTATGCACTTCTTCCAGTTCGTCCTTCATCTTTTCGGTGGCGAGAAAGGCTTGGAATTGCTCAGGTTCTTGTAGTGCCTTAATTAGTGAGTCCCGTGCTTCTTTTGATAATAGGAGGGCGTCGAGAATGCTAAGCTGGGAAGGTAGCTTCCTTAGATGCGCGAGGATGTTATAGTCCACTTTACTCCTCCTAGGAAGGTCTTTAGTCGCCAGTTCCTTCGCGACTTGGTCATCCAAAGTGATATCTTCAGTGACCTTTTCCTTTCCCTTATCTTTTCTGTTCGTAGGCCCGAGATTCTTTTCCGGGAGTGTGCGATTGCGCAGCTGAGTGTTTCCGCAGGCTTCTGATTCCTCATCTTTCCTTAGCGCGGATTCTTCAAAGAGAGGGCCCAGAGTCACTTCTTCGTCAGAGTCGCTCCCAAAGGTGAGGACTTGCGACCCCTCGGCATGAGCCATATAACAGTTGCCAGTAATTCTGTTGGGCCCGTCAACAGTGCTTCTTTGCTCCCGACGGCTCTTGCGTTTCATGCGTTTGAAATGTTGCCGACGAGCAACATATCCTTGCCACCATATCTTAAAGGCGTCGCACTCCTCTGTGGGGTGTGAGACTTTCCGATGGTATGCGCAGTAATCGGGGTGTTTCTCCGCCCCATCGTGCGTGTTTCCTTCCGAGGGGGGTAGCCTCATTCCCATTGACATGGCTTTGGCGAACCTTTTCCTCGTCTTGAATATCTTCTTGTCCATCTCGGATGCCTTTCGCTCTGGCAGGGGTAGTCCAACTCCTTCGTTCGGTCGCCCGCATTGGGTTCCTCCTGATGCCGCCATCTCACGCTCCTGATCTGCTTTACTTTTTAGACGAATCTCGTCTAGAAAGGCATTGATCATATCAGTTGTCAGCCTCGCACGCTCTGGTTCGGGCTCCGCCTCTGGCTTCTTGGTGTCAGGAGCTTTCTTGCCATCGGTAAGCGAGTGGGAGATTACGTTACAACTTGCCACGTACTCTTCGGATTCATCCGATGAGCTCTCTTCATCATCTTCGTCTTGAAAGGTGTGGTTGAGGAACTCTCGCAGTGTGACAGGAGTTCGTGCCTTTTGATTGTATTCTTCCAGTGCGTCGATTTGCTTCTGCAAGTTCGTGCGCTCGTCTCCAAGCTTCGCGGGCTTCTTGGATTTCTTCTTCTTTTTCTTCGAAGCTTTTGACGGCCGGGTATGAGTATTTGGGCCCTTATCAGCAGTCTTCGTAGTCGTGCGGGGCTTCACTGCTCCTTCGATAATTCGAGGTTCAAGAGGGTCCTTCCATTCGATTGCAGGGCACGCATGAAGGTCTCTCAGCATCCTTTTGGTCTTCGTTGATAGCACGACCTCCCATGGAACTTTTTCGATAAAGGAGCAGGTTGCCCCCGGTGTGTCTGCCTTTTTAGGAGTATGTGGTTGTGGCGGGTTCACCTTCCACTTTTCGGACAGTACAAACTTCCCCTGGAGGTATTGATCTTCGATCCATCCTTTGAAGACGAAGCAATCTTCAATCGGATGGCTTACCGTCTGATGGTAAGGGCAATAGTTGGGGTTATTCACCTCGGTGGGTTGCGGCGGTCGCCTTGGATTCGGGAGGTTAATAAGTCTGTTGCGTATTGCCAGCTCAAATAACCGTCTCGTCTTGTCTCGTGGGAACGAGTAGGGACGCTTCATCTTTTCATTATAATATCGGCGTCTTTCTTCCAATTGATCTGCCGATTTCGGGGCGTCAGGTTGCTGTTGGGCATTCGCGACAAAGGTGGCTCTTCCTTTACCCTTATCATTCCGAGGTTCCGACTTCGGGAGAGGTGGCCTATGACCCATCTGGTCCATCTGAGCCAACTTGTCAATTAGAGCCTGGAATGTGGTTGGCTTAAAGAACATCATAAACTGGGAGATAGTTGCGTGGGGGTCTAGGGTTCCCACGAACATACCCACTGCGGGTGCTTCCTCAATGCGTTGCTCGCATCTCGACCACAAATTCCGCCAGCGTATAGCGTACTGGACCCAGGTTTCGCCTGGCTTTACCCTGGCGTTAATCAAAGCAGTAATTGGAGTGCGCTCGCTGGCACTTGCGAACCGCTGAGTGAACAACAACTCCATTTCAGCGAACGTTTTGATGGAATCGTTCGGAAGTTCTGAATACCATTCGAATGCTGTTTCTGATAAGCTGCCAACGAACTGACGGAGTAACAGTTTATCGTCACCGCCGGTGTTACCGCAGAGGGCCCGGAACTGGGCGACGTGTTGATGAGGATTGCCGGTCCCCTTATACACATGGAATTTCGGTATCGTATAGCCTTGCGGGTATTTGATTTGATCGTACCAGCTTGGATACGGCCGCCCCGTTTTCACGACTTGGCCAGCTGCCTCAGTTGCATGATGGACCCGGATTTGCTGGGCTATATAGTCAGCCAAGTCAACCTTAGAGATCGTCTCTTCCTTGGTTGTTGAGAGGGCTGGTGGTGGATTTGACGTCTCTCCTCGGTCATCTTCAAGAACAATCGGAGGATCTTCGGCGGGTAAGTCCTGCTGGATCATCATTCCTATCACATCTTGAAAGAGAAGGCCCATCCGTTGTATGTTGGCCGCTTGTTCAGCAGCCTCTTTGTCCCTTTTCTCCAGTGTCCGGCGAAGGAATTCAGCGTCGGTTTCTTCCTCCCGGCGTGCGTCTGAGGATGCTTCTGGGTTTTTCTTTGGCCCGGTGAGCGCGGCCATAGCATTCATCATTTCTTGGAGCTTTTGTTGCTGCTCCTGGAATTTCGTTACGGATCGGGTTAGCGGTCGGTGGCCTGTAGAAGTGCGGCTCTCTTCCTTTCCAGAGGCCATGTATACGGTGTGGACCATCATGCCCCCAGACTTAAGGTGTCCGGGCTTGTTGCTTTTAGCCGTCGTTGCACGTCGAGGGCTCTTCTCGGGCTCCCTCCTTTTATGAGCCATGGAGGTTGAGGGGGCCGTCGAGGTGGGCGTCCAAACAGCCTTTTGGGTTTTCGCCTGGTGACCAGCTTTCGGTTGGATCTTCATCTTCTTATGCTGGCGGGAGAAGTTTGGATCGATGATTGAGTCCCGGGCCCGCCGCCAAACCTTATAGATTTTGGAAGACAGCCGTTGAAGAGATCGGGGCTGTTCTGATTCTATTTCCACAACCTTTTCTGATGGGGGAGGAGACCTCTTCAGCACTGCGGTAGGGGAATTCCTTCGCACCTTATTTAGCATTTCAAAGCTGTTTCCAGTTGGAACAGCAGCATTAACTTCTACCGCCGGGGCTGGTGGAGTCAATCCAGAGGGGGAGTTGCCCCCAGCCTTCCTTATTCGGCGCCAATGACGACGTCGAGCGCGTCGAGCAGACGGCGTAGAGTCAGATATAAGAATGGTTTCATCTTGCCCCCTGTGTGGGTGGGGGGTCGTTGTTGGTGTTAGCCTGTTAAAGACCGATGTCCTTTGTACAGCGGGAGCGGGAGTCGAAGCTGTTAATCTCGTGCAGATCGATTTCTTGATTGGGGAAACCGCCTTGGCGATTTCGGAGGCAGGAGCGGCCTCCTTCTTAGGAGCAATCTTCTCTGGGATTGTAGGCCTCATGATGAGTTCGCAAGATTTCTGGCCCAATCTAGAGAAGACCGAGGCGTTAACGTTGGGCGATTCGTTGAGAGGGGCCGCGGCAGGGGTAAGACGATCAAAGACCGACTTCCTGAGAGTTTCCTTTGTCAGCACTGGCGCCACGAAGCTTGATGAGGGGAGCATAGTCCCAAAGAACAATCCGGTAGTGGCCTGAGCCACCTGGTCCGCCGGCATTGTGAACAACGAAGCAGCTTGGGGTCCATAGGCTATACCTCCCGGCGAGGCAGAGCGTTGGTCGCAATTGCAGTTTGAGCAGTTGGAGGATTTCGCGGAAGTAACAGCCATCGATCCTTCGTTTTCTGCAATAGGCAAGGCGCCAATTCTTAGTATCTTGAAACCCAAGGGCAACTGTTAGCGAACCGCGATTGGTTCGCGAATCACGACACACGAAGTGTGGAGTGGAAAGAGGAAAAGGTCCCACCGGGCGTGCCAGAATCTGTTCCCCTCCGAAAGACGGCGCGCAAGGCTGCGATGTCTTGGCGCTGAGATTCGGGGCAGATGCTAATTGGTGCTATCCGTTCACCTCTCCGACGATGCCAAGTTGGTTTATGGCACCATGTATCGAAGGTTTGAGCGGATGCGACCGATGTAGCAGACTTCGTCAGATTCCCCCTCGTTGAGGGGTTTTTTGATTGTGGGGACGCTCTTCCCTGCAGGCGCAAGCCCCTGCAGTTAATTACGCTACCGCATTGCGGTAACAACTTTCTCCTTCTCCAGATGGTCACTTCGTGTCGTGTGTGTTTGTTTTATGTTTTGTTGCCCGTGGATCGTTTACGGAGACTGAGTTATGTCATCGCCCGTAGGGCGTGGACTAGTCCAAATCCGCATTATCTTAAATTTGGGTTTGGGGGTTTGGTTTGAGGATACGTCAGCCATACTTGAGGCTAAGATCAACTCAAACGTTTGTTAAGGATACGTTAGTCTAACTTTGTGACTAAGATCAACTTAACGAGATCATTTAGATCCTACAAAAGAGTGTTTGGACTCTAATGTTCCAGTTTAGGGACGTTTCGGTCCGTCGTATGTGTGGCCGTCGGGACCCATCACCTCTCTGACGACGTTGAAGGATTACAACGACGGATGTCAGAGGAGTTCAAAGATGTACCCACGAGCCAGAGTTAATTGGGGGGATTCGTAGTCCAGTCTGCTTGAAGGTTTAAGGACGCGTTAGCCATCTTTGAGGCTAAGGTCAACTTAAACAGGACCGTTTAGATCCGACAAAAGAGCATATAGGGGCTCTATTGTTCTAGTTTAAGGACATCGAGGTCCATGGGTAGTTTTAAGGACATTGCGGTCCGTGGGTAGTTTAAGGACATTACGGTCCGTGGGTAGTTTTAAGGACATTGCGGTCCGTGGGTAGTTTAAAGACATCTCGGTCAAGGTTAAGGACGTCATAGTCCATGGGTTTAAGGACTCCACAGTCCGGTATGTGCTCTGGATGCTTCACACGGGTTCACTGCCGTGCTAGGCGAGGACCAGGCTCCGCTCTGGATGCTTCACACGGGTTCACTGCCGTGCTCTGTGAGGACCAGGATCCGCTCTGGACGTTTTCCGCGGGGTCAAAGAGTGACGTTATCCACGTTCCACGTAACCAGGAATTTTGTATCATGCATGGGTTTAAGGACCCCACAGTCCATGTCATGAATGGTCTTCGGGACCCGTCACCTCTTTGAAGACATTGAGGGATTACAATGCCAAATATCAAAGGAGTGAAGAGATGTACCCTAGAACCGGGGTGGATTAAATAGTCCTTGGCCCAATTTGGGTCAAGATTGATCAATTATGTTATGAGCCCATCGGCCCAGTTAATCACAAATTGAGGACTTATGTCCAGCTTGGGCTAAGTCCAGTCAGGTCTGGAATATTGACTCTTTGTTGGTCCATTGAGGGAGAATGTTTACCTCTATCCCTTTAGCCAATTAGGCCAAAGCCTAGTGTTAAACACTTCAGAGCAATCAGTGTTGAACACTGGGAATAAGGTTGTTGAGTTAGTGTTCAACACTAAGGGGTAATTGGTGTTAAACACCAGCAATAAGGCTTTTTCCAATTAGTGTTAAACACTAAAACAGATCAGTGTTGAACCCTGCCAATAAGGCTTTTTTAATCAGCATTGAATGCTAAGGCCCGACAGTGTTTTAACACTGGGTTCAAGAGTTTTAAATTTAGTGTTAAACACTATGGCAGGAAGGGTCACGTGGCAGCACGTGAGAGCATCCTCCCTTCTTTTGTTCTGCTGAAATTATCATCTCCTTCAAGGCGTCACGTGCCATCACGTGACGGGCATTCAAATGCTTATATGTTAAGGCTTCTGCTGAGGGTCACGTGGGTCACGTGGAGTGCTGTCTCAAAGGGTCTTTCTGTAGGGCTTTGGGGGGGTCACGTGGCAGCACGTGACCCTACCTCTATGTAGTTTTTAGAGGATCTGTTTCTTTCAGGAGTTAAATTCCTCGAACTTTTAAATTTCAGAGGAATTAAATTCCTATTTCCTTTTGAAGACTTGTAGAGTTGAACTCTGAATTTTCTGTAGGAATTAAATTCCTCGTTTATGTGGAGAACTGAAGAGGGTTCAACCCTTAATAAAAGCTTTCAAGGAATTATACTTCCCATTTTAAAGAATTATAATTAAGGGAATTAAATTCCTGTTATTTCCACAGAACCACATTCTTAATTAGGGTTCAACCCTGTTTCTTTTGTTTTGAAGGAATTAAATTCTCATGATACAGGGTCGAGCCCTAATTTTATTTTTTAAAGGAATTGAATTCCTATAGTTCTGCGAGAATTAAATTCTCATGCTTGCGTTCCCTCTCTATGTTTTGGATCTGCATGGCAGGATCTCAACCCATTGAGAATTAAATTCTCAACCTAAAGGGGAGATGTGCACTTTGCAGATCCTCTATCAAAGAGAGAAGAAATGTGCTCTTCTGTTTTATGTATCAGAGTTAAACTCTGTTGGGAATTAAATTCCCCCTCTTTCAAAAGGCCTTCCCTTTCTTACCTAGGGTTTTTTGCAGAAGATCCAAGTCTTTTCCAAGTATCAAAGCTTTTCTCTTTTTTTCTTTCTCTGCGCCTGTATATCTCTTTTGTGTCTCTTGGCTCCTATTTATAGGAGAAGCAGCCGAATGAATTAGTTTTTGACGAATCTTCATTGAGAGATTTGATTTGCATCCTTCATTCGTTCTGGACCTTTGGATTATTAGGTGAATTTTATTCACCGTTGGATTTCAAATCTAGAGATTCTCCCTTTTTATTTTGGTTAGATTTAAGGGGGAAATCTTTCCAAACCCGAGATTTTCCATAAATAGATGACCTCTGAATCTTTAATTTGATTGGTTCCAGATAACCGCTTTCCTTCAGAAAGATCTGAATTTCTTTCAGAATTTAATTCTGTTGATAAAATGGGCTTTGAAAGCTGGTCACGTGTGACCACGTGACCCATGGTCACGTGTGAGCACGTGACCCCCTTTGGAGTGAGCTTTCTGCGCTGTTCCCCTCCGATTGCTTCTTAAACGTCACGTGCTACCACGTGACCCCTGGTCACGTGTGAGCACGTGACCCTTGTTTGAACTCTCTTTCCTTGGTTGTTCTGAAAACGCGTTTGCTGCCTTGAACGTCACGTGCCAACACGTGACCCTGGTCACGTGGGAGCACGTGACTTCTTCTGAAGCCTTTTCTTTGACTTGGTCAGTTAACCGACGTGCCTTTGACGCTTGCATTTCAACGTCACGTGTCGCCATGTGACCCTGATCACGTGGGAGCACGTGACTCTCCTTGAAGCTTTTCCTTTTCTTCTTCGTAGTCAGGGAATCGAACTTGCCTTGATGACGTTTTTAGGTGTCACGTGCCAACACGTGACCGCTAGTCACGTGTAAGCACGTGACCCTCTTCTGAAACTTTTCACAGAAGCTTTCCTGATTTTAAATCAGGGAACAAACCCACGGACTATGTGGTCCTTAACCTTGACCGTGATGTCTTAAAACTAACATCGGACTGTGGAGTCTTTAAACCCACGGACTATGATGTCCTTAACCTTGACCATGATGTCTTAAAACTAACGTCGGACTGTGGGGTCCTTAAACCCACGGACTATGAGGTCCTTAACCTTGACCGTGATGTCTTAAAACTAACATCGGACTGTGGAGTCCTTAAACCTACGGACTATGAGGTCCTTAACCTTGACCGTGATGTCTTAAAACTAACGTCGGACTGTGGGGTCCTTAAACCCACGGACTATGAAGTCCTTAACCTTGACCGTGATGTCTTAAAACTAACGTCGGACTGTGGAGTCCTTAAACCCACGGACTATGAGGTCCTTAACCTTGACCGTGATGTCTTAAAACTAACGTCGGACTGTGGGGTCCTTAAACCCACGGACTATGATGTCCTTAACCTTAACCGTGATGTCTTAAAACTAACGTCGGACTGTGGGGTCCTTAAACCCACGGACTATGAGGTCCTTAACCTTAACCGTGATGTCTTAAAACTAACATCGGACTGTGGAGTCCTTAAACCCACAGACTATGAGGTCTTTAACCTTGACCGTGATGTCTTAAAACTAACGTTGGACTGTGGGGTCCTTAAACCCACGGACTATGAGGTCCTTAACCTTGACCGCGATATCTTAAAACTAATATCGGACTGTGGAGTCCCTAAATCCACGGACTATGATGTCCTTAACCTTGACCGCGATGTCTTTAAATTACGATACCCTGGAGAACATCCCAAAGCGACCCTTGACCCCGTGAAATACGGATAAGGATGACCGCACTCAGCACTTGTGGGTCCTCACGACCTGCAAGGAAGAAAATTCTCTTGTGAGATCCTTACGACTCCCAAGGGAAAACCCGCTTAAGAATCCTCACGATTCTTAAGAAAAATTTACACCTACGGGATCCTCTCGACTAGTGGGGAGAAAAACGCTTTATGGGACCCTCACGGCTCGTGAAGCTCAAAAGTCTTAGGAGGCAGATTTTAACCCTGAATCCTAAGCCTCGCTGCCCTGCAAGTAGGCCAAGATAAATTGTCCGCAGAATACATTCAATAAAAAGGGGACCCACCACTGAGAAGAAAAATATGTCTTTATTCATAAACCAAAATGGGTACAAAGTACAATTCATGAGAGAACAAAAAGAAAACACTCTCATTCAGGAGTATGCACAAGAAGAACAAAAAATATACAAGTTTTCAAGCTGGCGGGCGATTTAGTAACTTCGCTGGCTCATCCTACTTTTGCTGGGTCACGGCTTCATTATTCAGGATCGCCAGAAGACGAGCCTCCGCCTGAGCCTGCTGGGCCTAATACGAGGTGAGCCGGCCTTCGAGCTCTTTCTCAGTGACCTTGTGAGCCTCGACCCTCTCGCGAGTGAACGTGGCAGCTTTATCAAGAGTCACCACCTCCCTGATTGACTTTTGAAGCACCCGCCAGAGTTTATATGCTTTATTAGCCTTGGCGGTAAGATTAGCTTAAAGCTCGCTCAGCGCCTTAGAAGCTCGCTCCCTCTCCGAGAATTTACGGCCGAGCCCTTTTTCCGCACAACAATAAGTTCGCCACGCGTCGCTCTATCAGGCCACGTAAGCTCGCTCTCACGACCGCAACCTCGGAAACAGGACATATACGCTCAAGATCGTATAAACGAGCCTCCAGTCGGTAGCAATAGTCGATCTAAAATGCGCTCATATCACCTGGTAGGGGAAGCAACAAAAAGTTCTCGATGTACATTCTATCAAGCATGCATTCGCAACTATATGAATATCCGAAAAAATAATACCCAAAACTCTGATGTGCATGCAACATAGTGACAGCGTTCGCAATTAAAGAAATTTCTCATGGAAAGAACACAAAGTTCATTTATGCAAGCAAAAACATACATACGGATACCCAGCACACATGAAAGTTCAACATAAAGCATGTGAAAACTAATTTGAAAATACTACATTAGCGGGAAAAGGTCGCCGAACAAAGGATCGGTAGCGCAAGGGTTGACAAAACAAAAGACAAAATTCTCCATCTCTCACCCCGCCCTCTCCAACACGTCAAAGCACCGGTTCTCGCGAGGAGTCGCTCCCCACCGATGGGCGCCATGTTCATCCGCAAAAGCAGACATAACAGCCCGACGGGCTCTTATTTCGCTCAAAAGGTGAACCGAGCGATCTTTCAAAGCCAGAGTAATTAGGCACGCTTCGTGAAAGCCCTCGAGCTTTTCTTCGGCTGCATCAAGCATCGCCAGGGTCATTTCCGCCGGGTGAGGAGGGACGTCGGCGAGCACGGCGGCAAGAATCATCCGGAGCCAGAAGGAGCCCATTGGGAGTGGAGACCCCCTACGGATCGAGAGTTCATACGCCGCTGAGTCGCATTCGTCGTCGGTAAGAAGGGGATCCACTAATCGGGTGGCAAAGCGGGGGATCATCTCCTCGATAGGAACTTTCCATGACTGTCGACGAGCATGGGGGCGGTTGCAGGCCATGGCACTCAGTTGTCTCTCAAAACAAATCACACCAAAATGAGAATAAATTTCTCTGTGAAGAGAGAGGAAGGCCATGGCCCCAGATATAAAGGGGGCATTAAGTGTTGCGCACGGAAAATCTTGCAGGTTGAAGCTATTTCCAAGGCCCAAAAAGGGGAAGGCATTGGAAATTAAAGAGATGGAACTATTTCCAAGGCTCTTTTTCTGCATTTAATATTGTGCACTAAAAATATGGCATAAAAAGATTGAACAGCTCCATCAAAAGGACCCCGCGTGCGGAGCACATGATCCCCAAACTTGACGTGCACTAAAAATGGAATAGCACCCTGCACATTAAAAATAGCAACAACAACAATGGCAAAATGATAAAATCCCACAAAAAGGCATTCAAACACAGAAAGGCACGACAAAACTCATCATTCATGCTTTAAGAAGTTCATACAAAATGAAAAGAACATGTTTACAACGGTAAGACCTCGGACGCGGGGCACGGATTGAGGAACTCGAACGTAACTTTGTCCAAGATCTTCCAGGCATTTCGAACCGCCCTAGTATGTTTTCTCTCACGATCACAAGCGTTGGGGTCCTCGCTAATGTCCTCCCTCCAATAGGCGGCAAGTATGGCCGACTGCTGAAATGCCTGGTGCAAGAGATCAATGAGGTTGTCGCGCCTTCTCTTCGAGATTAGACTCATCAGATACACCGAATGTATCTTATCCTCGGCAGCGTCCAATGCCCTGAGCGGTACACCGGTGCAGAAGAGAGAAAGCGCCTCCCAAATCGGCAACACGATGAGTCTCAGAAGAAAAGAGCGACGGGGGAGTAGCCAATAGTTGTACTCGTCAAAGCGGCTCATAATCTCAGCACACTGAGCGTTGGTGAACTCCTGATTCTGACTACGGCCCAGTGCACGAATATTCCTGTAAGAAATGATTTCGTTAAGATCATACAAATGAGCATCCATGACACCTGAAATAACGATCATGAAAAATTCATTACAAACTCTTTCCTCTCGGATGTGAAAGAGGACAACCTAGGGCAAGAAGACCCTGAGAAGCCTCCATAGGAAGAACTGAGTTCTTCATGGGAATTAAATTCCTTATTAAGAAAAGGGGAATTAAATTCCCAGAAATTTTTTTCTGTGAACGGAGTTAAACTCCATAGATTCGAACTGTCACCATCATTTCCCTAAAGGTCATATGAAACCCCAGGAGATCTACAGTTTGAAAATTAGATGGCTTTCTGTTCTTGCTGAGGAACTTGAAAAAAATGGGTTCATGTTAAAAGGGTGAAACCCTTAATGTGGATTTAAAATCCATAGAGTTTTTTTTAAAAAATGAAGGTTATTCGATCATTCAACATCATCACCTAAAAGGAAGAGTCTTTCCTGAACAGAGTTAAACTCTGAAAAATTTTCAAGGCAGAGAACTAAGCTCTGCAAAAAGAGAATTAAATTCTCAAAAGAAGAAAGTTCTCAATGGAGGAAGATGAGCAAAGTGGAGGCTCTTCTGAAAGGACATGGGCATTTATAGGATGGGATGGAAAACGTTTCATCTACCCTACCCCCAAGGCAGATCCGATGGTCACGAAAGTGACAGCGTTGCACTCACGTGCAGACACGTGAGAACAACGCTGTGGGGGCATTTGTTTCCTGATTTAAAATCAGGAAAACCTACGGAGGAGGCATCACGTGCTAGCACGTGACCAGCGGTCACGTGTTGGCACGTGATATTTAAAAGCAGCGGCACAAGGCACATTCGTTCCCTGATTAAAACAAGGAAAAAGCTCCAGAAAAAAGCATCACGAGTTCACACGTGACCAGTGGTCACGTGTTGTCACGTGATGGCTAAGCAGCGGCTAGAGAGCAGAGCGCGGAAGGAAGAGAAGCCCACCCAAGGGGTCACGTGCTTACACGTGACCTGCGGTCACGTGGCCACACGCGACCGGCTTTAAAAGCCCTATTTCTATGACAGAATTAAAATCCGAGGGAAGATCTTTCAAATATTTCCAAAGTGGGAAAGAATTATTTGGAACCGTTGGATTAAAGATCTAAAGGTGATCAAATATCACCAGTTTATGGAAAAATATCAGACTTGGAAAGATTTCCCCTTAAAATATAACCGAAATAACAAAGGGATATCTTTGGATTTAAAATCCAATGGTGAATAAAATTCACCTAACAATCTAAAGGCCCGGATTAATGATAAATATAAATCAAATCTCTTAATAAACAAATCAAATCTTTCAATTAAAGATTCACTAAAACTGATTGATTCTCTTCCTTCTCCTATAAATAGGAGCCAGAAAAGAGAGTTGGATATACAGAGACATACAGAGAGAGAGAGAGAGCACTTTGAGATTTTGGAAGAAATTGATCCTCTGCAAAAGAAAACCCTAGATAAGAGAGGAGAGGCTTAAAAAGAGAATTTAATTCTCAAAAGAGTTTAACTCTTATATAAAGAAAAGAACTTAGTTCTTTCTCTGGTGGAGGATCGGCAAAGTGCACATCTCCCCATGAATTAAGAATTTAATTCTCATTGGGTTGAGATCCTGCCATGCAGATCTAAAACACAGAAGATGAACTGAGTTTTGAGAATTCAATTCTCACAGAATTATAGGAATTTATTTCTTTTGAGATAAAATTAGGATTTAACCCTATGTTATAGGAATTTAATTCTTTCAAAATGGACAGAACTAGGGTTTAATCCTAATTGAGAAGTTAATTCCCTCAAACTCACAGGAATTTAATTCCTATATACTTAATGGGAATTTAACTCCTACAGAAAAGAGATTAGGGTTTAACCCTATCTAAGAATAATTCTTTAAAAGAAAGTGTGAATTTAATTCCTCTAAAGTTATTATTAGGATTTAAACCCTATGAAGAATTTAATTCTTAAAAAAGATAAACAAACATGCAAAGAAACAGGGTCACGTGCTACCACGTGACCCCTATAAAGATCCATAGAGAAGGGTTTTGAGGCAACGCCTCACGTGCCCCACGTGACCCCTGGCAGAAGTTCTAACAGACAAACACTTAAATGCCCATCACGTGACGGCACGTGATGCTCCAAAGTATTCAATACTCTCGGCAGAACAAATAAAGAGAAGGAGAGCGCTCTCACGTGCTACCACGTGACCCCTCTTGTCTTAGTGTCTAACACTAAATTGAAACCTCTGTATCCAGTGTTTAACACTGATTTGTTTTAGTGTTTAACACTAACTGAAAAACTCTATTTGCAGTGTTTAACATTAAATCTCTTAGTGTTTAACACTAAATTAAATTTCTGTTACCAGTGTTTAATACTGATTAACATTAATTTGGAATCTCTCTTTCCAGTATTTAACACTGATTTGCTTTAGTGTTTAAACACTAATTTGAAATCTCTCTGGCCAGTGTTTAACACTGATTTGCTTTAGTGTTTAACACTAATTTAAAAGCCTTGTTGCTAGTATGTAACTCTGATTATCTTTTGGCGTTTAACACCAGTTTGTCAATCTCATTCTCAGTGTTCAACATTGTTGGTCTCTAGTGTTCAACACTAGCTTTAGCCCAATCGGCTAAGTTTCTATAGGCAAAACCTCTCCTTCAATGGACCAACAGAGGGCCAATATCCTAAACATGATTGGACTTAGCCCAACCTGGCCATAAGTCCTCAATTCAGACTTAACTGAGCCAATGGGCTCATAATATAATTAATTGGTCTTGGTTCCAAATTGGGCCAAAGATTATTTAATCTACCTTGGTTTAAGGGTACATCTCTTCACTCCTTTGATACTTGGCGTTGTAATTCCTCAACATCTTCAAAGAGGTGACGGGTCCCGATGACCACACATTGATACGGACTGTGGGGTCCTTAAACTCATGGACTATGAGGTCCTTAACCTTGACCGAAATGTCCTAAAACTAAACGCCGGACTGTGGGGTCTTTAAACCTATGGACTATGAGGTCCTTAACCTTGACCGGAATGTCTTAAAACTAACAACGGACTATAACGTCCTTAACCTTGACCGTGATGTCTTAAAACTAACATTGGACTGTGGAGTCCTTAAATCCACGGACTACGACGTCCTTAACCTTGACCGCAACGTCTTAAAACTAATATTGGACTGCAATGTCCTTAAACTACCTATTGACCATAATGTCACTAAACTAAACAACAGAGCCCCCCTTAAATTGCTCTCTTGTTGGATCTAAACGATCCCGTTAAGTTGATCTTAGTCTAAAAATTAGGCTAATGTATTGTAATACCCAGACCCTTTTTATACCAATATCTGTATTTCTCTGTCACCTATAAAATTTATTTATTTTACTTATAGTTATTTATTTATTTTAAATCCCATTAAACCTAAAACCCCTATTTTTCCCTTCAGCCCAACACTTTTTTCCCAAATTATTCAAATTCCCGGCCCTTTACCCATCCCTCAGCCCAACACCCATTTTCCTTTTTATTAATAATTCCCCAAAGCTTGGCCCACTCCTTTTTCCCCTAATATACTAATTAAACTCCTTCCCTCAGCCCAGCAAACCCTCGGCCCATAAGTAAAATAAATATAAAGGAGTTTATTAAATTTAAACCCCAGCCCAAGCCCGCATTCACCCTCACCCGCCCGCTTCAACCCGACTCGGCCCACACCCTAACCCTTCTTCCCCAACGGCTCCTTCTCTTTTTCCCGCTCACTCGATCCGCTATCTTTGCCGCTTCCTTCACCAATGCTCGCGGCCACAACGCCCACGCCCACGCTCATGCGCCGTTACCCCACGACACGCACCCCTCGTCTCCCCTATCTCCCTCACACCCTCACTCTCCAACTCATCTCATCTCTCTATCTCCATGAAAACCCATGCCCGCAGCCCACTGCCTTCGTCACTCGCCACCGTCGACGACGATGACTTCGACCCCTCATTCATCTTCCCTCGTTTCTCCTCCACCCACAGAACCCTCCTCTTCCTCCTCCACTCGAGAATCCCACTGCACCCGTGCCACGACCGCACCACCGACGAGCCACTTCTTCACCCGAGCTCCCCACTTCCTCTCTCCCTCGACCCAACCCTAACAGCCGACCGCTCCATCGTTGCCAGCTCCGTCCACCGCCCCAACAAGCCTCCGGCCTCCTACCCCTCTCCTCTACAACCGCCCATCATCATCATCGTCTTCCATTGACCCCACCTCCAAAAAAAACCCACAGCCATCCCTCACCTCACCGTCCCCAATCACTGCCTCATCGCCGTCAAGCTCACCTCCTGCACGAGCTACCACCGGCGAGCACCTCCTCTCCCACTCAAACCCAAGCTCCCTCACTGCCTCTCCTCCTTTTCCCTCCACCTCTCTTTCAACATCAAACCCATCACCGCCGCCGCCTAAACTCCTTCGCCGACCGTCGTCGATCACCACGCCAGCAGACCTCCTACCGTAACCACCTCACTGGCGACATCTTTCCATCGGCACCCCAGTCAACTCACCGCAACAGCCCCGTCACCAAGCTCGAGCCAAGCCCAAGCCTAGCCGAGACACGTCGTGTTGTTGCTACTTCGTGCCCGTGCCGTGTCACCACTGCCTTCGCTGCCGTGCCATCAATTCATCGTCAAAGGCAAGTATTTTACTTGCTACATGCTAATCTATTCGCGTTACAAACTTAAATCGTATAGATTACAAGTTTACAATTTCCAATAGATTATGTGCTATACCTGTTCGATGCATGATCCCAATGAAAATATTCATCTAATTTGACGGAATTGGATTGTCTATGTTGGCCCTTGTAGTGTTGAATACTGTGTACAAATTTCACTGGAAAATACGACTGTTAATGACTAAAATGATTACCCCCTAATATACCTGTAAAACTGGAACTTTCCCGTATCTGAAAACCATTAAAATTACCATAAATTATGTATATACTGGAATGATACATTCGAGGGCTTAAATCGAAGCCGACTCGACTAACTATAATCCTATGCAAATTTGTATTTGTTTCTGTACTAATATTGTGACGATATTTGGGTCGGAGTGCGGCTCTGGACTGCAGTCCAGAGCGACTCTGGTTATTGTTTGCTGTTCCGTAACATGTACCACTTGGTTTCCTGAATTCATATGTTGCGGAACTCTACTGTTTATCAAAGTTGAATCTGTTAACTAACTAACACAAGTTGTTTCATTCCGTTTCGTCGTCATTTACTTTTTAATTTGTAAATTTAGAGGGCAGGACGTATAACAGTCCAGAACAGATTCAGAAGTGGCATACCAGTGTTAAATAGTGTATAACTTTCGACGTACAGACACGATTGAGGATCCGTCTATTGCGTTGAACACCCTACTGAAAAACCTAGATATCATTCAACTGTAGCATCGCTAAAATCTGATCCAAACTGGGATTAAAATGCGTTGCGAAACGGATTTACGATTCTGAAACCAGATTTCCAGCAGTAAACGCTTAAAATGAAATGGCCATATCTAGTGATCCGGAAACCCGGTTGACTTGAAACCAAATTCGCTGGATAGATAATAACACATACTACTTATCCCCTGTTCATTGTTTCACTAAATTTTGGCATATATTATTTATGATAAATTATGCAAGTAGTAGGACACCGACACATGACATCCTAATACTGTCTTACATACTGTTTTCTTATCATATCATATGTATATGTTATTGCATTGGTAGCCTAGTGATCATGTGCATTACCCAGTGTTAGGTGTTAGTGATGATTGTGGCAAGTACGTTAGTGTTCGTGCATGAGTGGATAAGTGAAAGTGGCACGTATTTGTACACAATCAGTGAACCCTATTATTCTATTGTATTGTCGAAGTCTGTGGGACGCGTGTAAGTGTGACTATAAGTGGTATGGGACACTTATGGAAGCTCTTGCATGGGTGTCACATATAAGACACCAAACATGCCTATTTATCTTGGGTATTAGTCTGGACGTGCTTGATAGGGATTTTGTCTCCAGTTCTCGCACAGACTTGTCATGGACCAACCGGTATTTGAGGTTATGGTTGGCGTTTGATGTAGACCACGGGGTGTGGGGTAGTTTGAGTGTGAGTTCAACAGAATCTCGGGAGTCCCATGCCGTCTTATATATATGGAGATATATAGAGATTTACAGGGTACCTGATTATTACCGTGAGTTATATTTTTGGGCCCGTGGTCCCTTGCCCTTGGGTCCTACCCTTGGGTAGAGGACACTCACGAGTGGTTGACTCTCACACTTGGACTGACGATAGGCTCAGTGACCTATACAGTGAGACTTAGAGACTGATAGGGATAATGGCATTGATATGCATTACTTACTGTGTTGACATACCTGGCATACTTTATTACTGCTTTACCGTTCACCTGATCTATTGGACACTTCATTGGTTACTGCATGTTCATATCTTTACCGTCTTGATTACTGTTATATATCTATTATCATTGTCCGAGTTGCCACTTGCATCTATGTGTTTATATTGCTATTGTGTCGCTCTGACGACCTGAGTATGCATGCTCAGAGTAAGGAGTGGATCTAGCCTGGATCTGGACTAGACGTACATCGCGGACATCTTGATCAGCTATCCAGAGCTATACTTTTTTTACCTCCATCAGGTCAGTTCTTTGTATTTGTTTTGTTTCAGTTACTGCATTTCTCATTACCTGCGCATTGTTTACTGATTACCACGTAAAGCTAGAAGCCGGAGTGTGACTACGGCAGGACATTTCCTTGACCGTAGGAGCATGGCTGGCCTTGTCAACCCCTCATATTTCGTATTTTGGGAAGCGGGGCATGACATGGTTTTGTTGGTATCAGATCCAGGTTTTGCTTCGATTGGGATTGCAGTTTTCCGTGTAGAGCTTGACAATCTAAAACATCTCTCGGTCTAGATTGTAAACTTGTTATTCTTAATCCTTATTCACATTGTGTATTCTGTTATCCATCCGCTAAGGTTTCGAGCGACTTGGCAGAGTGACGTGGTTGTAATTGTGAACTACCTCATAGTTACAATACCGTACTCTGTTTAAGCGACTTAGTGTCCTACAGTTGATTTCCACCTGTAATGAATTTCATCACACCCGATATTCTTGATTCCTTGCCCAATCCATACCATATTTTAATTCTTATAGCTTGTGCCTTATATCGTTCTCAAAATTGTCGTTTCAGGATCATGTCTTCCAACGACTCTTCCTCTATCTCCACTCCCCAGAATCAGACCGTTGAGATTCTGAATGTACTGCAAGGTCTGAAGGAAGCCCAGGAGCGAACAAACGACTTGTTAGCTGAAGGACTGAGAAGGCAGGTGAATCAGGCACCAGCGGGAGTCTCCAATCGTAAAGGGATCCCTGTTAGACGAGGAAAAGAGAGGAAGATGAAGCGCCCATTTGTTCCCCCGAGACAGAAGCAGCAGAAGACCCAACATTGTGGGTACTGCAGGAGGCCAGGACATCTTCAGAGGGATTGTCGCCGCGCCCAGGGGAAATGCCTGATTTGCGGATCCAACGAACATCTTATCAACGGTTGCCCTAATAGGAAGGAGCTACAAGGAGGCAGTTCCCCCACACACCCCACTCCTGCTAATTGATGGATATTTCGTAGATCAAGCTTCGAGGATAGTGCGGACCCAGCTTAGGATTCAACCCATGTGACGAGATTGCAGCGGTCCAGAAATCAAAGAAGAGTTATTATGTTTTCTGCTTTCAATAATAATGCTGTTACCCTTTTTGTAAAAATTTCCTTCCGTTTGAAATCTTGTATCCGTCGAACTTTTAGTTGAATGTAATAAACTTTGAATCGTAATGTATGTATCATTCTCTTGCTTTTCCCCCTTATTTATACTATTCATTACCACAGCATTTTTTTTAATTTTGATTTTTCAGTTCCTGCCCACCGCATATTTTCCTGTACTCCGTACTCTTAGCTATTTTTCTTGATGTGTTCCACTATCTAATCTTGACTCTTTCTATTCAGACCATGGTCCACCCTGGAGCAGCGCCGCATCTAGATGAGGATGCACAGTCATGCGATTCCTTAGACCGCATGGCGGTGGGTTCTGACGATGAGATCAACGGCCCCCAGGTCATTTTCGGAAACAGCGATTCCGAGGACGAAGGATCCGCCGCCCCAGAGGTTGACATGATAGGCGACTCCGACGAAGAGGAAGGAGACCCTGAAGAGAACCCGATAGAGGAAGATCCCGAGGAAGACCCGGTAGAAGAAAATCCAGTGGAGGAAAATTCCATGGGAAAGAATCCAGAAGAAGAGAATCACATGGAAGAGACCTCAATGAAGAAGCTCTAGCCGAGGAAGAAGGACCGGAAGAACAAGACCCTGCGGTGGCAGAACTCCCAATGGAGGCCCCTGCGAGACGCTATGGGAATGGACGCCCCTACCTGAGCACACGAGCCTACCGCAACCTGCTGAACCTCCACAATCGCGACTGACGGAAAAAAAAAATTACATGTTGTCTTCTCTGGCCCAAAAAAAAATCTATGTATAGTTTAGGGCCATCTGTTACTTTTCGAGAGTGCTTTGTTTCGAATTTCCTAGAATGAAATAAACTTTCTGAGTTCGCAAATCTTTTGATTACTGTTTCACTTGATGCTTTGACTTTTCCCCTATACCGTTATTTCCTCCTGAGACCCCTGACTGTCCACCCCTATATCCTATGCTGTTTCGACCCTCACTTAGATTAACAAGTACCGCACCCTAATCTTTTGAATGGACCACCCTTCATCCTTCGTCTATGTCTCGTTTGAAATCCTTCTGGGAGAGGAAATTGATAGTAAAATTTCCGAGTTAGCTGACCCTCCGGATTTTGATTCACATGATGTATCGACCGTTATCCTCCCCATACATTTTTCCCTTGTCGTCCTTTGCTGCCCACCCTTACTTCCTGTGCGGACACGACCCCAATCTCTTTGACCTTCAGTCTAAAGCCGTCACACTTCGACCTTATGAATGAGCCACACTCCATTGTAATCCTTAACCTACCTAGCCCTATACATTTTTGTGCTTTTCCCTGTTACCCTAACTATATTTAGGGACGTCATTATTCGAAAATTTAGTTTTCATTATTTTGTATTTATCGAAGAGTGCGTGTTATTGACTACTCCGTTTATGTATTTTAAGTACACTACTATTCTTCTCATTTTTGGTAGCGCAACCATATGTTTTACACATCTTATTTTGGTGCCATGCTTCTTATTTTCACCATGTGGTTTTCTAAGCTATGTTAAAATGGTTTGATTGATACATTATTCTAAAAATGTTTTAAACCACCGACAAGTCCTTCACTGTTTCATTATGACTATGCCTTATACTTATTATTATTTCTGCTGTGCTACTTTTGATATACTTACATGTGCACATATTTGGGTTTCGATTTTATCGAGCACGCCTTGAATATTATTGTTCGTTATTGTTGTTTTTTCTTATTCTCGTATACATGTAGTTTGCCCGTACAGTTGTTACTACCTTATACTTATTTAGACCTATTTTTGTATGTTGTTCTTACATATATATAGACCTTCAAAATTTTATCCACCCATTTTGAGTAAGTCACTAAGTGTTAACGTTCGATGTGGCAGCCTTTCGCTTGTTATTTTGTAGCTTATCGTTATTTTAAATTTCGAGGACGAAATTTTTGTAAGGGGGGTATGATATAATACCCAGCCCCTTTTTATACCAATATCTGTATTTCTCTTTCACCTATAAATTTATTTATTTTACTTATAGTTATTTATTTATTTTAAATCCCATTAAACCCAAAACCCCTACTTTTCCATTCAACCCAACACTTTTTTCCCAAATTATTCAAATTCCCGGCCCTTTACCCATCCCTTAGCCCAACACCTATTTTCCTTTTTATTAATAATTCCCCAAAGCTCGGCCCACTCCTTTTTCCCCTAATATACTAATTAAACTCCTTCCCTCAGCCCAGCAAACCCCCATCCCACAAGTAAAATAAATCTAAAGGAGTTTATTAAATTTAAACCCCAGCCCAAGCCCGCCTTCACCCTTACCCCCCTCCCCCGCTTCAACCCGACCCGGCCCACACCCTAACCCTTCTTCCCCAACGGCTCCTTCCCTTTTTCCCGCTCCCTCTATCCACTATCTTCGCCGCTTCCTTCGCCAACGCTCACGGCCACGACGCCCACGCCAACGCTCGTGCGCCGTTACCCCACGACGCGCACCCCTCGTCTCCCCTATCTCCCTCACACCCTCACTCTCCAACTCATCTCATCTCTCTATCTCCACGAAAACCCACACCCACAGCCCACTGCCTTCGTCACTCGCCGCCGTCAACGACGACGACTTCGACCCCTCATTCATCTTCCCTCTTTTCTCCTCCACCCACAGAACCCTCCTCTTCCTCCTCCACTCGAGAATCCCACTGCACCCGTGCCACGACCGCACCACCGACGAGCCACTTCTTCACCCGAGCTCCCCACTTCCTCTCTCCCTTGACCCAACCCTAACAGCCGACCGCTCCATCGTTGCCAGCTCCGGCCACCGCCCCAACAAGCCTCCGACCTCCTACCCCTCTCCTCTACAACTGCCCATCATCATCATCGTCTTCCATTGACCCCGCCTCCAAAAAAAAAAACCCCACAGCCATCCCTCACCTCACCGTCCCCAATCATTGCCTTGTCGCCGTCAAGCTCACCTTCTGCATGAGCTACCACCGGCGAGCACCTCCTCTCCCACTCAAACCCAAGCTCCCTCACTGCCTCTCCTCCTTTTCCCTCCACCTCTCTTTCAACATCAAACCCATCACCGCCGCCGCCTAAACTCCTTCGCCGACCGTCGTCGATCACCACGCCAGCTGACCTCCCACCGCAGCCACCTCACTGGAGACATCTTTCCATTGGCACCCCAGTCAGCTCACCGCAACAGCCCCGTCACCAAGCTCGAGCCAAGCCCAAGCCTAGCCGAGACTCGTCGTGTTGTTGCTATTTCGTGCTCGTGCCGTGTCACCACTGCCTTCGCTGCTGTGCCATCAATTCATCATCAAAGGCAAGTATTTTACTTGCTACATGCTAATCTATTCGCGTTACAAACTTAAATCGTATAGATTACAAGTTTACAATTTCCAATAGATTAGGTGCTATACATGTTCGATGCATGATCCCAATGAAAATATTCATCTAATTTGACGAAATTGGATTGTCTATGCTGGCCCTTGTAGTGTTGAATACTGTGTACAAATTTCACCGGAAAATACGACTGTTAATGACTAAAACGATTACCCCCTAATATACCTGTAAAACTGGAACTTTCCCGTATCCGAAAACCGTTAAAATTACCATAAATTATGTATATACTGGAATGATGTGTTCGAGGGCATAAATCAAAGCCGACTCGACGAACTATAACCCTATGTAAATTTCTATTTGTTTCTGTATTAATATTGTGATGATATTTGGGTCGGAGTGCGGCTCTGGACTGCAGTCCAGAGCGACTCTGGTTATTGTTTGCTGTTCCGTAACGTGTACCGCTTGGTTTCCTGAATTCGTATGTTGCGGAACTCTACTGTTTATCAAAGGTGAATCTGTTAACTAACTAACACAAGTGGTTTCATTCCGTTTCGTCGTCATTTACTTTTTAATTTGTAAATTTAGAGGGCAGGACGTATAACAGTCCAGAACAGATTCAGAAGTGACATACCAGTGTTAAATAGTGTATAACTTTCGACGTACAGACACGATTGAGGATCCGTCTATTGAGTTGAACACCCTACTGAAAACCCTAGATATAATTCAACTGCAGCGTCGCTAAAATATGATCCCAACTGGGATTAAAATGCGTTGCGAAACGGATTTCCGATTCTGAAACCAGATTTCCAGCAGTAAACGCTTAAAATGAAATGGCCATATCTAGTGATCCGGAAACCCGGTTGACTTGAAACCAAATTCGCTGGATAGATAATCACACATACTACTTATACCCTGTTTATTGTTTCACTAAATTTTGGCATATATTATTTATGATAAATTATGCAAGTGGTAGGACACCGACACATAACATCCTAATACTGCCTTACATACTGTTTTCTTATCATATCATGTGTATATGTTATTGCATTGGTAGCCTAGTGATCATGTGCATTACCCAGTGTTAGGTATTAGTGATGATTGTGGCAAGTACGTTAGTGTTCGTGCATGAGTGGATAAGTGAAAGTGGCACGTACTTGTACACAATCAGTGAACCCTATTATTCTATTGCATTTTCGACGTCTGTGGGACGCGTGTAAGTGTGACTATAAGTGGTATGGGACACTTATGGAAGCTCTTGCATGGGTGTCACAGATAAGACACCAAACACTGCCTATTTATCTTGGGTATTAGCCGGGACGTGCTTGATGGGGATCCTGTCTCCAGTTCTCGTGCAGACTTGTCATGGACCGACCGGTATTTGAGGTTATGGTTGGCGTTTGATGTAGACCACGGGGTGTGGGGTAGTTTGAGTATGAGATCAACAGAATCTCGGGAGTCCCATGCCGGCTTATATATATAGAGATATATGGAGACTTACAGGGTACATGATTATTACCGTGAGTTATATTTTTGGGCCCGTGGTCCCTTACCCTTGGGTGGAGAACACTCACGAGTGGTTGACTCTCACACTTGGACTGACGATAGGCTCAGTGACCTATACAGTGAGACTTAGAGACTGATAGGGATAATGGCATTGATATGCATTACTTACTGTGTTGACATACCTGGCATACTTTATTACTGCTTTACCGTTCACCTGATCTATTGGACACTTCATTGGTTACTGCATGTTCATATCTTTACCGTCTTAATTACTGTTATATATCTATTATCACTGTCCGAGTTTCCACTTGCATTTATGTGTTTATGTTGCTATTGTGTCGCTCTGACGACCTGAGTATGCATGCTCAGAGTGAGGAGTAGATATAGCCTGGACCAGGACTAGACGTACATCGCGGACATCTTGATCAGCTAGCCTGAGCTATACTTTTTTTACCTCCATCTGGTCAGTTCTTTGTATTTGTTTTGTTTCAGTTACTGCATTTCTCATTACCTACGCATTGTTTACTGATTACCACGTAAATCTAGAAGTCGAAGTGTGACTACGGCAGGACATTTCCTTGACCGTAGGAGCATGGCTGGCCTTGTCAACCCCTCGTATTCCGTATTTTGGGAAGCGGGGCGTGACATGTATCCTTAACAACCGTTTAAGTCGATCTTAGTCTCAAACGAGACTAACGTATCCTTAAACCCAAACCCCCAAACCCAAATCTAAGATAATACGGATTTGGACTAGTCCACGCCCTACGGGCGACGGCATAACTCAGTCTCCGTATACAATCCACGGGGAACCAAACACAAAATAAATACACACGACACGAAGTGAAATTTATGGAGAAGGAGAAAGTGGTTACCGCAATGCGGTAGCGTAATTAACTGCAGGGGTTTGCGCCTGCAGGGAATAGCGTCCCCACAATAAAAAAAACCCTCAAGCAAGGGGGAATCTGACGAAGTCTGCTACATCGGACGCATCCGTTTAAACCTTCGATACATGGTGCCATAAATCAACTTGGTATCTTCGGAGAGGTAGACAAATAGCACCAATTAGCATCTTCCCCGAATCTCAAGCAAGACGTCCCTACGTCGCGCTGTCTTTCGGAGGGGAACAGTGGGGCTGTATTTGGATCCGTTAATATGAAACCTGATCTTACGATGGGGAGGTCGGATATGGCGGTGGAGTGACCGGATCCGACAATGCGGAGGCCACAAACGATTGGTTTGTTCTTATGATGTGAAGGCTACATCATAGATCTTTTGATCCGAGTAGATGATATGGTTGGAAAAGATATGTATGATCACATGAAATGAATGTTAGATCCGACCGTGAGAGGTATGCTCCGGTGAAGAGCTGATCCAATTAAGAACTTGGAGTCAAATTTGGTGAGAAGGAGGCCCAATCGAGAGCGTGATGTTCGATCTAGCAAGAAGGAGGCCCGATCGAGGACATAGTGTCCGATCCGGCAAGGTGGTCCGATTGAGGACATGGAGTCCGATCCAGCGAGAAGGAGGCCAGTTATGAATTCGACCCAAAGCAAAATGGCCCATAAAATAAAAAATGGAGCGTGAGAGTCAAATGAATCGAATGATTCTGTCACGACCCAAAATTGGCACGTGACGGCCCTAATACTATGCAACGTATGTAGACGTAACGCAGTAAAAGAAAGCCAAAACCCAGAAATCTAAATCATTAAAAGATAAGAAATATTGTTTAAACTTTTGAAAATCTCAAGTATAAATTCCTTAAGTCCAATTTACTTTCTTGAAAATTTCGGCAGCACCTCCTTTGTAAAAACCAACCCCAAAAATGGGTACAATATAAATATAAAGTAAAGCACCCCCAACGGGAGCAAATCCATGCCAAAAAGCGGAAAATAACCACCACAGCAGATATACGACGCCGTAGCGAAGAAAGAGACGATATAAATAAAACTGCATAAAAAACCTCCAATTCACAAAATAATATACAATACCGTCCTCACATCAAGTCTCTAAATCATACAAGATAATGGTAGATGGAGAGTATATGGATACAACGAATATACAATACAACTACGAATAGCCACAAAACCCACCTAAGCAAACTGCACACTGTGAGCTGATGCGGTATCCGCAGCAAAAGATGATAAGATAGATGATTAGCCTGCCTCGACTACTCTGGGGAACAACCAGCAAAACAAACTGTGGCACAACGGGGGTGAGTTGCCAACTCGTGAATAGTAATTAACATATGCAGGTAATCGCAAGTATGCACGTACAACGCGAATCTAACATATGCAATTAATGGCAATAAAATGTCATATGAATGCAGTAATCATGAAGTCAGGTACAAGTAATACATGAAGCAATAATATGACAATCGGTATGCAATAATCATGCAATAATGATATGAAAAGGTGTATATGCAACAATCATGAAAGTTACACTAACAGGTACTATTAATACATGAAGCAGTGCATAAACAATAAATGTGGAGTATGGAATGAAATATGTCATTTCCACAGAATCCTGACAACGTGGTAGGATCAAAATCCATCAAGATAATCTAAATCCCAATTCCTCAAATCAGACCCCAAATTGGCTCTCATATCATATAAGTCTCATAAATCCTGAATGTACAATATCGAATAAATCTCATTATTCTGAATGTACAAAATCAGCAATCTCATAAATATCCTGTATCCAATATCAAATGAATCACCTATATCCCAAATCCAATATCAAGTAAATCTCTTATATCCTATATATAATTTGCATGAATAATTAAGATGAAGTATATGAATTTATATGTATACATATATATTAGCGTCCCATTCCACTAATATATATGTATATGCATATATAACAGCGTCCCATTCCACTGTTATATATACTTAAGAGTAAAATATCATGAAAACCAAGTGTCAAGTATCGACACAAAATAGTAATCTATCAGGTGCTGTCACCAAGACTGGCACCCTGATAGGTACGTATCATACGCTATACCGAAAGCTCGAGTGCCTAGCTCTGACTCTCGCCTCTCGACGTATCTATACGCACATAACTCCCGTCGGTATCTCCATGATAACTGTCGAGTCATTGGTAATGTCACCGGAGTGTATGGTTCCCCTGCCAGGCTCAATCGGCAAGGTCCATCAATCGTCTTGCCCCGGGGTACCTCCGGGCCCCACCATGTATCCTCATACGGCCTCCGACTCCTCGTATGGAGTATATATATCAGAACCGATAAATCTCATGGTGGATGCTGAAATATCATATCAAGGGAAACTGGGTTTTTCAAAAAATGCATAATTCATGAACTCGCACGGTCCCCAAATCCAGAAAACATCATGAAAAATCCATAACTCAAATGCGAAAATCCATGAATATAATATATGCAACATAAAACTGAAATGTAAGCATATAAAGGAAAAGCCGCTAATTAACTGAAATAAGTTAATATAAAATGTCATGCGGTTCCTATTTTTCTCCAATTCTAAATAACATCAAGTAAAGGTAAACATGTAGCTATAACCAGATATATGTGTAAACATAAAGGTATAGCAAGATATAGATATATACCTATCAGAAATGATGTAATATACCCCCCGGATATAAGTGAAGTATGTATGTAAAGTATACATGTAGCTATGTTATTATGTGTGTATGTACATACCTATCACTAATGGTACAATACCCTATAGGTATACATGTAACTAGCATGTCAAGGCATATATGTAAGCATATAGGTATACAGGTATGCTATAAGTCATGTGCGTAAAGAAATATGAATCAATGTCTCAATGTCCCTAACCAAACAAAATCATATCTATAGGTGGGTTGTGTGTGTCATGGCAATTATTGACGGTGTGTGTGGCATACAATCAGTACTCGTGCAACATAAGCCGTCAATAATAGTGCAGTGTCCTAAGAATACTAGTTCAAGCACAATATCTAACTAAGCAGTAGGGTGTATACGCAATTCTAAATATGAAATAGAATATGCGACAAGTCAAGTCATTTCTAGCCCAGACGCATAACGCCATACGGGCGATTCCCCTGTAGATGTTAAATCTACTCACCAACGCTCCTGGCTAAGTGAAGCCTACCACCTATTTTCCCTTTGCCGCAGCGTCCGAAGTCCCCGCTTGCGAACCTAAAATTTCACAGACACATCACAAAAGCTAAATATCCTATATCGACGAAAAGACAACGAAACGAAATGAAAACAGCCCGAAAATTACACTGTGCACTTAGCGCATCTATCGCGCACGACATTGGTCAAAAACACTAACTAGGGTCGCTAAACTACGAAACGCCATGTCTAGACTCTGATTGTCCTGATCGCGCAACACAACACAATTAAATACGAGGAATATAATAGATATAACCTCACAACGACCAAATGAAACTACGTCGGAAAAACCCCGAAACCTAGTAAACAACTTATCGCAATAATTCACACTAGAATCAAGCTAACATAAATCTAGTGCTCACAAATACCTTATAATAGCTTAACTAAGCTATCTAAACCATTTCTATATTTTTAACACTTGCAAAATAAGTTTTAGCAAAAACCTAGTAAACAAAATTTCATAATTAAACAAAGTATTCATTAATAATAATTATCATTTTCTACTAGGTTAAGCATTTCCTAAACACAAATTAACACTTCAATTAAATATTAAACACTTAAATCAAGCTTTAACCTTGACTTGAATTTATAAAAAAAATTATGAATAATGAATTAAACCTGAAATTAAAAGTTTAAATTAATATCTAATTAAGCTAGCATAAAGATTTAAACTTAACAATTAAGGATCTAGGGTTAGGATTTTATACCTCAAATTAGCAACAAACTCCAAAATTTAATCCTCCAAAATGATGTCTTTCTTGAATATCCGAGCAAAATTAAGGTTGAAAAAAAATGTGTATTGATTTAATTATGAATTTGTGAGATTTATTTAGAATTTTGAAGCATTTTGTGCAAAAAGGGAGTGAAGTTTCTAGCAAAAATCATTAAATGCATCAATAAATGCTATTTTGCCACCTTTCATTTTCTTTTTCTTTTTATTTTCTTCTTAAAATTAAATCCTTTTGCTAGATATTTAAAAAGAAAGTTCTAAAAATAATTGTAGTGATGATTTCTAATGATTCTCATCTAGAAGAAATTTCTCGATTTACGTGCATATTTTACCGGCTAAAATAATATTTTATTTGGGAAAAATTCTATCTGAACCAAAACCTCCCATATACCCCTAAAGTTCGCGCACTTGCTTTATTTTAGCTAAAATAGGTGCCGGTAAGTTTCTACGGACGTTTGATCAAAATCGGGTTAAAACGGAAAATACCGACTATTTTGCCCTAAAACGGAAAAATTCGCAAAACGATTTCTAAAACGTTACAATCTCCCCCCTTATAAAAAATTCGTCCCCGAATTTAAAATTTTCAATGAGCGTACCTTCAAAGAGAAGATTATAAAAATCCCAAATCTCGCTCGCAACCTTCCAAGTGATCACCTCACTATACGGCTACGTCCAAAAAAAACCTTTCACAGATGGCAAGATCCTTGACCGAAGTTTCTCCACCTGTCGAGCCATTAACACAATTGGCTGCCGGTGAACGAAACGATCGCGTCCAAGCCAAATGGTCTGATGCTGAATCATGTGAGAAAGGTTATGAAGGTAATTGCAAAATATCGACACAAGGAATACGGGATGAACACTCAATAATCTGGGCGGAAGTGCCAAATTAAAGCCAACGGAACTAACTCCTTTAAGGATCTTAAAAGGACCTACAATTCTGGGATAAACTTCCTAAAACTCAACACGTCATTCATCGGAAAAAAAACCGTAGGAATAAATGAGCTCCCACTGCGAACTCAAGTCTGCGACCACAACGGTCGGCATAAGATCTCTGTCTGCACTGGGCTGTCATCATCCTGACCTGAACCAACTGGATCATTACTAAAGTCTCTAGACTAGCTGGGGTCCAAAAATCCTAATCTTGCAGAGTCAGAAAAACAGACTGGAGATCGACACCACCTAACAAACAAAACTTAAAGGTTGCCAATTGGAATGTCTCCTGATAACTGCTATCGAAGGAGAGTCCTAACAATGGCAAGTGACGATCCCAACTGCCGACAATAATTAATACGTACGTAGAAGCATATCCTCCAGAGTCGGTATAGCCCGCTCTCACAAAATCAACATCCCGCGGATGGAAAAATGGAGCTAAAGCTCAACCAGTACCCAAGGCTTCCTGAAGTTCCTGCCCCAGATGGCAAGCGAACAGGGTGCCTTCATTGGATACGACGCTTGAAGAAACTCCGTGCAACGCACAACTTAACAAAGAACAGCTGATCAACCCGAGTATAACCGGACAACTAGCATCCGAATGGAGTCACACCCTGACTAAACCTGGGTAGACGCCATAATGAAATTCGTGGAGATCTGCTCCCATTCCCACTTCGGAACGGTTAAAGGTTGCAATTCTCCAGCCGGTCTCAGATGCTCAACCTAGCACACAACAAGACAGACACCTTGAACGAAATCCGAAACTTCACTCTTCATCCTGCCCACCAGTAACTGACTTACAAGTCACGTCCCAATTTGGTGGAACTTGGATGAACACCAAAAGCTGACTGATGTGCCTGCTCTAGGATTTCGTGTCTCTACCCAATAGTATCAGGTACGCAAACGCGTCCCCAAATGTAGCACATCTGGTCACAATTCAAGGACTCTGAATCATTACCCAGCCGAGTATGCTCAAGTATCTCTGACGAACAAGCATCGGCGGGCAGTGCCTCGCAAAAGCGATTAAGGAAAAGTGGTCGGGCGCGGACATTAGCAAGTTGTCCCCTCAGTAGAGGAGAACTTAAACTGTACTCAACGATCGCACAAGAACTGTAAATCTGCAGAAGACTGTCTCAACAATCAACACCCGCTGCAGGAAGTGTATATTAAGCTCTGGTGGTCCGTGAAAATCTGACACGGCTCTCGAATAAGTAGTGTCTCCAAATCTCCAACGCACGACCACCGCGGCCATCTCCAGATCATGAGTGGGATATCCTGCTCGTACTTCCTCCAGATGTAGGGAAGCAAAAGCGATAACTCTATAGTGTCACCTCAGTACACAATCGAGCCCCACTCACGAAACATTACAGTTAAACAACAAAGTCGCCCAAATCAGAAAGCAAAGAAAGAACTGATGCAGTTGTTAACCGAGTCTTTAACTGCTGAAAAACTCCGTACGCATGCCTCAGTCCAAAGAAAAGAAACCTCCCTTCCGGTCAGTTCAGTCAATGGTGCGGCACTACACTATCAATCCTGCACGAAACGGCGGTAAAAACCTGCAAAGCTCAAAAACCTGCGGACCTCCGTCCGTACACAAGTCTGGGCCAAAGCTGTATGGCCTCGATCTTCCTCGGAACCATACGAAAACCGTCTCCCGTAACTACAAGACCTAAGAGTCAACACAAACAAGCCTGAAGGAACACTCCGAGAATCTAGCAACGGCTGGGGATCTCCCAATGTCTGCAAAACAAATCCTCAAATGCTACTCCTGTCCCTTATGACACATTGAATAAACCAGAATGTCGTCAATAACACAACAATAACTGGTCGAGGAATGGCCTGAAGAAATCTGATTCATCATATCTACGAATGCCGCTAGGGCATTGGTGAGTCCAATGACACCACCAAAACACACAAAGCCTATAGCACGCACAAGGCAGTCTGCGGAATGTCACCACTCCGAACCCGCAACAATGATGACCTGATCCCAAACAAACTTAGAAAATGTCTCGCACTCGGGAGCTGATCAAAGAAATCGTCAATGCGAGTTAAAGGATACCTATCCGCACCGTAAGCTGGTTAAATTGACGATCAATCGATACACAATCTCAACTGCCATCCTTCTCCTGACGAACAGAATAGGAGCTCCCCAATGCAAAACACTCATACGCACAAGCCCCCCAACAAACAACTCTGTAGCTGACCCTTAAGCTCCCTAAGCTTCACCGGCTCATCTGGAACAACGTCGGAAAACTATCGCACGAAAGAAAGCCGGTCCAACAAACCCACTGTGGCTCCGGTATCACGAATGAACGCCAAGAATTCTAAACATCTTCTCTTCAAAAGCCGACTAGCGAAAAAGGCTGAATTCAAGCTGTGTGAGGTGGCACCACTCCCCTCCCATGCACAACAAGAACTGACTCGCCGGGAAAACAAACCCTGACTGTTTTCTTGCGGCAGTCCATAGACGCCTAGCACGTAGCTAACCAGTCCGTGCCCAGGAGGACGTCAAATCCAGCATCTCTAGAAGGGTCACAACGACGGACGAATCTTTATCTCATATCCGATTGTCACATGACCGAAATACGTGTCGCGCAACAAAAGAATTGCTGACAGAAGTTAACAAAACAAACGGCTGATCTAGCTAACACAACTCTCGGCCCAACCACGGCACAAAGTGTGTAAAACAAACAAGTGCATCTAAGAACATATGAATTTAGAATACTTGAAAACTCTGCATTGGACGCCCTCACGTCCCGATGAGTAGAAGCAAACTCTCGTGTCTGCCCTCTACCCGCAACTGACTGATATCCTCCCCGGTTAACCTGTCCCCTCTGAGAGAACCCTTCGCGACTACGACCTCTCAGAGTACGCATCTGACGCGGTGCTAAGGAACAATTTCTGATGAGGTGATGAAGGCTCCCGCACCAGAAACATCCACGCGACGACTGCTGACCTTCCTGGGAATGAGAGCTAAACGACTGACCTCGTCCTAAGCCTCTGCTACTCCCGCAACGGTCATGAAATCTGTCTCGACGACTAAGCCTCTGTCTCTGAGCTGGTACATCTGTACTAGTCCTCCACTGTTCCGGAACTCCCAAAGTCTCTGGAAGGCGTGTCTCGTCAACTGGGGCTGCATCTACTGGTGCTATGTAGATGACGGAATGTTGTATGCTGATTGCAAGGAACAACTGAGTAACAGGGGTGACAACCTCCTATCGCTGCGCTTGAACGGCCTCAACTAATAAACTCATAGTCTGGAGCATGTCCTACATCTCTGCCACAAGTCTAGTGATACTATCTGTCGAAGGCGAATCCATCTGCACCTGTGCAACGAGCGTGCCATCCTGGTCAGTTCTCGTCCCACCCGAACAAACTCTGACCTCGGCCCTCGTTGCATCACTCTGAGTCTCCATAGTCATCGGCGGCAAAGACTCTAAATGGAAATAATATTCGAGAAGAATACGAAAATCGAATCACAAGGATATGAATCATCAAGGAAGGAATTTCAAGCAATTTGTACTTAGGTCACTTTAGACGGAGTACCGCATCGTGAGTATACCGCGGACATACACACACTACGTTACTCTGCTTAAGCTACCTGCTCTATCATACCAAGGTCATCCTACACTCCGAAAGTAAAACCTAGCACTCTGATACCAACTTTGTCATGACCCGAAATTAGCACGCGACGGCCCTAATACTACGCAACGTCTGCAGGCGTAACGCAGTAAAAGAAAGCCAAAACCTAGAAATCTAAACCATTAAAAGACAAGAAAAGATAAGAAACATTGTTTAAACTTTTGAAAATCTCAAGTATAAATTCCTTAAGTCCAATTTACTTTCTTGAAAATTTCGGCAGTACCTCCTTTGTAAAAACCAACCCCAAAAATGGGTACAACATAAATATAAAGTAAAGCACCCCCAACGGAAGCAAATCCACACCAAAAGGAGGAAAACAATCACCACAGCAGATATACGACGCCGTAGCGGAGAAAGATACGATATAAATAAAACTGCATAAAAACCTCCAATTCACAAAATAATATACAATACCGTCCTAACATCAAGTCTCTAAATCATACAAGATAATAGTAGATGGAGAGTGCATGGATACAACGAATATACAATACAACAACGAATAGCCACAAAACCCACCTAAGCAAACTGTACACTGTGAGCTGATGCGGTATCCGCAGCAAAAGATGATAAGATAGATGAAAAGCCTGCCTCGACTACTCTGGGGAACAACCTGCAAAACAAACTGTGGCACTGTTTCCCCAATCAGAGCAAAGCTCTGTCTTAAAAATTCAAAATTTAAATTGAAGCAACGCTTCAGATCCTGCGCGTTGCGCGCCACGTGTTAAAAGCAGACACGCCAGCGCCAGGAGCGCTACGCCCTAGGCAGCGCACCCCCAATCAGAGCAAAGCTCTGTTTCAAAATTCAAAATTTAAAAGTTGAAGCAACGTTTCAGATCCAGCGCTCTGTGCTGCGCGCCACGTGTCAAACACGGGTGCGCTAGCACAGTTGCGCTGCGCTCTGCGTGTCGAACGTAGGTGCGCTAGCGCAAGGTGCACCAGCGCTGGAATTAAAAATTCCCCCACCGTCAGATCAAAAGATCTACTAATAATAAATTATTAATTAATTATCACTAAAGTTCTGTTATGGAAAGATTTTTCAATCTTATTAAAAGAAGAAGATCGTCTTCTATAAAACAGAAGCCTTAGGATCAAAGATCCAACGTTCCCAAATCAATCAGTGAAAGATCTCTTAAAACTGATTTAACAAATCATTTGGCCCTATATAAAGGACCCTAGACTTCAAGTCTAAGGGATAGAGAATACAGGAGAGAGAGAAGACAGAAAAAAGAGAGAGAAAAGCCCTCTGCAAAAGAAGAGAAGACTCTTAGAAAAAAGAAGATTTTTCTTCATCTTCAAGGTAAAAAAAGAACTATGTACTTGAATAATAGAGATGAAACCATCTCATAAAAAGAAGAACCATCTTCTAAAAAGATCAAAGATCTAAGGAAAAGACCAAGGTCTTTAATAAAAAAGAAAAGATCAAAAAGATCTAATCATAAAAAGACTAAAAGAAGTATTTTACTTCATTCACAGATCTTTTTGATCTATAAAGGCAGAGCCTTTTATAAAAACAAGAACTTTTGTTCTTGGATCTTGAGGCAAAGCCTCCTTAGAAGAATATAAATTTGTTCTTTTATCTTAAAATTGATCAAATGCGCTTTGCGCTATTGAAAGTGCCTTGCACTCATGAATTGCGCCTTTGCGCTCATTGGACCGACGCTCAGCGCCAAAACTTGCTACGTGTCAATCAGAGACGCAATCTGCGCTTTGCGCTTCTAAAATAAAGCACTACGCTCATGGGCTGGCACTTAGCGCCAAGCGCGCCACGTGTCACTCACTGGTGCGCCAACAGACTAGCGCAATGCGCTCATAAATTAAAAACGTAATGCGTTAACAAACTAGCGCTTAGCGTTAAGCACGACATGTGTCCTCTTCGTGTGCAGAAGCGCAATGCGCTCTTTGACTGGCGCAACACGCCTAGCGCGCCACGTGGCACACTGTCAGAACAAACTTTGTTTCCGGTACAAGACAAAAATGTCAGAGCCCAATGCCTAGCATTATTAAAAGGGCTGAGCCCAAATAAAGGCTTAATAGCCAGAACAAAAAATAAAATGTTAAACAATTTTTTAATTGGACTTAGCCCAATTCTGGCCATAAGTCCTCAACTTATTTTGAATTGAGCACATCTGCTCTTTCAACCAACTCACCTTGGTTCAAGGGTACATCTCTTCACTCCTTTGATATTTGTCGTTGTAATTCCTCAACGTCTTCAAAGAGGTGACGGGTCCCAACAACCACACATAACACCGGACTGTGGGGTCCTTAAACTCATGGACTATGATGTCCTTAACCTCGACCGTGATGTCTTTAAACTAACAACGGACTATGGGGTCCTTAAACTCATGGACTATGATGTCCTTAACCTCGACCGTGATGTCTTAAAACTTACATCGGACTGTAGGGTCCTTAAACTCATGGACTATGATGTCCTTAACTTCGACCGTGATGTCTTAAAACTAACATCGGACTGTGGGGTCCTTAAGCCCATGGACTATGATGTCCTTAACCTCGACCGTGATGTCTTAAAACTAACATTAGACTGTGGGGTCCTTAAACCCATGGACTATAATGTCTTTAACCTCGACCGAGATATCTTTAAACTAACATTGGACCACCATGTTCTTAAACTGGCAATCGACCGCAATGTCCATAAACTAAACAATAGAGTCCAAATGCTCTTTTGTTGGATCTAAACGATCCTGTTAAGTTGATCTTAGTCTAAATTAGACTAACGTCTCCTTAACATACGTTTAAATTGATCTTAGTCCGAAATGAGACTAACGTATCGTTAAACCCAACCCCCAAACCCAAATCTAAGAAAATACGGATTTGGACTAATCCACGCCCTACGGACGACAACGTACATTAGTCTCCATATACAATCCACGGGCAACCACAAATAAAACAAACACCCACGACACGAAGGGACCATCTGGAGAAGGAGAAAGTTGTTACCGCGATGCGGTAGCGTAATTAACTGCAGGGGCTTGCGCCTGCAGGGAAGAGCGTCCCCACAATCAAAAACCCCTCAAATGAGGGGTAATCTGACAAAGTCTGCTACATCAGCCGCATCCGTTTAAACCTTCGATACACGGTACCATAAATCAACTTGGTATCTTCAGAGAGGTGGACGGATAGCACCAATTAGCATCTGCCCCGAATTTCAGGCAAGACGTCAGTCTTCCCAGTTTCCGGCGGTGAATAGATTCTGGCACGCCCGGTGGGACCTTTTCCTCTTTCCACTCCACACTTCGCATGTCGTGTTCGCAAATCAATCACAGTTTGCTAATGGTTGCCCTTGGGTTCGAGTTACTAAGATTTGGTTTCTTTCTTGGCGCAGAAAGCAAAACAGCAATGGCATCTACTTGCGTAAAGTGCTCCAACTGCAGCTGCAACTCACGCTCCGCCTTGTCTGCAGCCATATCTTACGGGCCTCAAGAAGCCTCTTTGTTCACGATGCCGGTGGACCAGGTCACGCAGACCACCACGGGATTGTTTTTCGGGACCATGCTCCCGCCAACGAGCTTCACCGCTCCTGTGCCAACACCGGAAGCTCCCAAGAAGTCGGTCTTTGATCGGCTTACAACTACTGTGGCCCCTCTCAATGGGTCGTCCAGTTCCAGCTCCTCGGTCTTCGCCGAATTGGGCAAAAGTCTATGTGGGCCCATGATGAAGCATGCAATCCCGGAGAGGGTTGTTCCAAAGAAGATAGTCATCCCTGCTCCTGAAGTCGTCAAGACGGCTTCTCCCACCAAAGGGTCAGTTTTTACAAGACTGGCTGTTCCGGCTCCTACTACGGTTCCTGTCCCTGCTCAGAAGTATGTTTTTGACCGGCTGGATACCGCTTCTCAACGGACATCAGTTTTCAAGAGGTTAACGCAAGCAACAACCCCTCACCTGGATAGAGGGCAAGACAAATCCATTCCCATCGCCGAATCAGCACCAACGGCTCGATACGCTCGACGTCGCCACTGGCACCGAGTAAGGAAGGCCAGGGGCAACTCCCCCTCTGGGCTAACTCTACCAGCTCCAACGGTAGAAATCAATGCTGCTGTTCCAACCAGGAACAGCTTTGAGCTACTGAACAAGGTACGCAGGAACTCGCCTACTGCCATACTAAAAAGATCTCCGCCACCGGTGGAGATTGTCACAGAAATAAAGCCGGAGCAGTCCCCTCAACGACTGTCTTCCAAAGTTTACAAAATCTGGCGACAAGTCCGAGAGTCGGTGGTGGATCAAGAATATCCCCGCCGACAGAAGAAGCTGAAGGTCCGACAGGAAAAAAACCGTCATGTTAAGCCATAAAAGGTGACGGCTACTTGGGTTCCCACTGCAACGGCCCCCCCAACTTCGATCGCTCATAAGAGGAGAAGGCCGGAGAAAATCCCCATGCCTGCGACAAATGTCAAAGACACTGAGCCCAAACGCCCTAAGTCTGGGGGCATAACGGTCCATACTATTTACATGGCATCCGGGAAAGAGAATAGCCGCACTTCTACGGGACACGACCACTCACCTGATCCATCACAAGAGCTCAGGAACAACAGCAGCAGAACCTTCAGGAGATGCTGACTGCGATGGCCGCACTCACCGGTCCAAAAGAAAGCCCGGAAACATCCACGGAGCAACGCCGTGAGCAGGAAACTGATGCTGAATACCTTCGGAGAATTCTTGAGAAGAAGGACAAAGAGGTTGCGGAACAAGCGGCCAATATAAAGCGAATGGCACTTCTATTCCAAGATATGGTGGGCATGATGATCCAGCCGGATCCCCCAGCCGAAGATCCTCCTGTAATAATTGAAGATGACAGAGGAGAAACATCGAATCCTCTGCCGGCTCTGTCAACAGCCAACGAGGAGACAATCTCTAAAGCTGCCTTGGATGACTATATTGCTCAGCAAATAAGAGTTCACCAGGCAAATGAAGTAGCCGGCCAAGTTGTCAAAACTGGGCGACCGTATCCAGGCTGGTATGATCAGATAAAGTACCCGCCGGGATACACGATCCCCAAATTCCACGTATACAAGGGGACAGGCAATCCCCACCAGCACGTCGCCCAGTTCAGAGCTTTGTGCGGAAACACCAGGGGTGATGATAAGCTTTTGCTCCGCCAATTCATCGGCAGCTTGTCGAAGACGGCATTTGAGTGGTACTCCGAACTTCCAAACGACTCCGTCAAGACTTTCACAGAAATGGAGTTATTGTTCACCCAGCGATTCGCAAGTGCTAGTGAACGCACCCCAATAACGGCATTGATCAATGCCAGGGTGAAACCGGACGAGACATGGGTTCAGTACGCAATCCGATGGCGGAATCTGTGGTCGAAGTGCGAACAGCGCATCGAAGAAGCACCAGCGATGGGCATGTTCGTGGGCACCCTAAACCCTCATGCAACTATTTCACAGTTCATGATGTTCTTCAAACCGACCACGTTCCAAGCTTTAATCTACAAGATGGCCCAAATGGACCAGATGGGTCATAGACCGTCTCCTTCAAAGAAAAATCCTCGGAATGAAAAGGGGAAAGGAAAAGCAACTTTCGTTGCCAATACTCAACAACAGCCGAGCAACTTAAAGCCGGTTGTTCGCCAAAACAACGTGCGTCCACGCCCATCCCTCGAGGAGAGACTGGGACGACCTTACTCGTTTTCCCAGGAAAAAACGAGGAGGCTGTTCAAGCTAGCGGTGCGCAACAGACTCATCAATTTGCCGGATCCAAAACGTCTGTTGCAGCCAGGCGATGTCAACAATCCTAATTATTGCCCTTACCACCAAGCAGTAAGCCATCCAATCGAAGATTGCTTCATTTTCAAAGGCTGGATTGAGGACCAATACCAACAAGGTAAGTTCGCATTATCTGAAAACTGGAAGATGAACCCGCCACAACCTCATGCTCCTAAAAAATTGGACATGCCGGGGGCATCGTGCTCTTTTATAGAAAAAGCTCCATGTGAGGTCGCTCTTTCAGCCAAGACGAAAAGAATGCTAAAGGATCTTCACACATACCCAGCCGTCAGGTGGAAAAGTCCGCTAGAGCCCGAGGTCATTGATGGGATGCTGAAACCACGCTCAACACCGAGAATTGATAGCAGTGGGCAAAACACCCAGGCACAGCCGTCAAAGTCTTCAAAGAAAAAGAAGAAGACCAAAAAGCTCGCGCAGTTTGATGATAAGCGCACGGATCTGCAAAAACATATTGACGCACTGGAAGAATATAATCAGAAGGCGCGGACCCCAGTCACACTCCAAGAATTCCTCTGCACGTCCTTGAGGACGGAGATGATAACAAAGACTCGTCGGATGAACCTGAGAATTATGTGGCAAGCTGCCATGTGATCACTCACTCGTTAATAAATGGTGAAGAAGCTCCTGATGCAAGAAAATTGGGGGCAGATCCTGAGCCGGGACTTCTAGAACCATTAGACGAAATAATTGACGCATTCCTGAACGAAGCCCGTCTAAAAAGCAAAGCTGTTCGGGAGTGCGAGATGGCCATATTTGAAAAAGCCAAACGCCGGCGACTAGACGAAAGGGTTAAAACACTCCCACCAGATCAAAGTATATCCGCCATAAATAAAAGCAGGTTCAAGACAAGGAAAAGGTTCGCCAAAGCCATATCAATGGGAATGAAGCTGCCCTCTTTCAAAGAAAATTCTCCTGACGGTATACATCTTGATTAAGCGGACGTACATCCTAACTTCTGCTGAAAACTGCAACGCCTTTAAAATTTGGTGGCAAGGGTTTGTCGCTCACAGGCAACACTTCAAGAGGAAAAAGCGTGAAGCTCGTAGACAGCGGAAAAATACGACAGACGAGCGTAAAAGAATTGCCGGCAATTGTCATAGGGTTGATCCCGGGGGATCGCGAGTTCTCACCTTTCGAGAGCGACTCCGACGAAGAAATAGCCCTCGGCCCTCTCTTCAAGGAATCCATCTCTGAAACGAAAGAACCGAGGAGTTGCGAGAACAATCAGCTACGCAATCGCATGCTACCCGAAAAGAATCTCGGACCCGCAAACAAGGAATCGAACAAAAAAGATAAGGGGAACGGGAAATCGACCTTTGTCGCTAACTCTCAGCATCAGCCGAGTAACCCGAGACTGTTTGTTCGTCAAAGCAACAAGCCGCGATCCCTTGATGAGAAATTGAAACGTCCTTACTCATTTCTCAGGGATAAAACAAGGATACTGTTCGAACTGGCGGTGCGCAATGGGCTCATCACTCTGCCAGATCCAAAACATCCGTCGCAACCGGGTGACGTTAACAATCCTAACTATTGTCCCTACCACAGAGTAATGGGTCACCCACTCGAAGATTGCTACGTCTTCAAAGGCTGGATTGAGGATGAATACCAACAGGGCAAATTCGTGTTGTCTGACAACTGGAAGATGAACCCACCACAACCACATGCTCAGAAAATGATAGACACTCCGGGGGCATCATGCTCTTTTATAGGGGAAGCTCCATGAGAAATTGTTCTTTCGGTAAAAACTAAAAGAGTGCTGAAAGATCTTCAAACCTGTCCGACCTATGAACCTATGACCGAAACGTCGTTAAACTACTACAAAACATCGGCGTCCCCAGACAGACGTAAAAAAAAAGCGGTACGTCCATAAGTAAAATGGGCACGGATGAAAACCCGAAAGGGCTCCGTGAGTAAAAATAGCAGGGCTACCGGCGAGTTTTATGAAAACCCGAAAGGGCGCAACCGCGTCAGAATAAAAAAAAAGAGAGAAGAAAAAAAAACGGTATGTCCATAAGCAGAAAGGGCACGGATGAAAACCCGAAAGGGCTCCGTGAGTAAAAACTGCAGGTCTACCGGCGAGTGTTTGTGAAAACCCGAAAGGGCGCAACCTCGTTAAAGACACTTGCAAGGTCCTCTCGACTTTGTAAGGAGAAACCACCTGCGTGAGATCCTTACGACTCACAAGGGAGCAACACACTTAGGAATCCTCACAATTCTTAAGGAGAAATTACACTTGCGAGATCCTCACGACTCGTAAGGAGAACCTTTTTATGAGACCCTCACGGCTCATATGATTTGAAAGTCTTATTAAGCATCCCCCACAACCTCCACTAATGCCCTACAAGCTGCTCAATGCTGACCCTTGTATAAAATCCACGGGCACGAATAAACATTTCCCTAATAAAGTCCCGCCCATGACTAGGGATATGATTGCACGGTGAAAGACCTTGGTGAGTCCTCTCGACTTATAAGGAGAAAACACTTTTGTAAGATCCTTACGACTTATAAGAGAACATGCACTTAGGAATCCTCACGATACCTAAGGAGAAACGCACCTACGTGATCCTCAAGACTCATAGGGAGAAATACCTTTATGAGACCCTTACGGCTCATAAAGTCAAAAGCCTTAGTCGACAGGATCTGAACCCTGTTTGCTAAGCCATCTTTGTTCGACATCGACAGAGGCAAATGATGATTCACTCCTGGCAATATTCCAGTTGTAGCGGTGCTGATGCCGAAATCGGTGCGTAGTTCCAAGCTTGCAGCAAAAAAAAAGACGAGCCACACATGCATACGAAATAGCCGAAATGATGAGGCGGCTTGCAAACAAAATCAGCAAGTAAAAATTTCTGCATGCAAAATAGCCGAAATGATTGGGGAACTCGCAATAAAAAGCAGCGAGTAAATACAAAAATAGCCGAAATGATTGGGCAATCGCGAACTTCGCGATATAAAAGCTGAAATGATAGAGCATCGCGGAAATAAAAAAATGAAAGAATAAAACTTTTGCCCTACAGGTGGGTCCATACTAACCCCCGTATACAATCCATGGACATAAACGAAAAGGGAACCATATGTCCCCCACCAGATCCTGTCAAAAGGGAAAGTCAGATCTCAACAGTAGCATCTGTATCCCAGAAGATCAGCAACGGTGTTCCTTCTTATGCCAGCAGGGCACGGAAGCAACACAACGACAATCAATCTCGGAGCCATGGCAGAGTCCATAGTTCCAAGTCTCGATGGTTCACAAACAACCTAGAGACTGTCTCGACATTCGTCTCGTTACAGCAGACGCAACGTCGGCAAAGCAGAGTGATGGCAAAATCCTAACTCCACCTCAACATTCGTCTCCTTACAGCAGACGCAATGTCAACAACGGCGTTCCTTCGCAGTCCAGCAGGATATAGATGCAACGTCAACGAAAGACACCATGGTCGAAACAAAGTGGAGTGATGGCAAAATCCTAGCTCCACCTCAGCATTCGTCTCGTTACAGCAGACGCAATGTCAACAACGGCGTTCCTTCGCATTCCAATAGGATGTAGATGCAACGTCAACGAAAGACCCTATGGTCGAAACAAAGTGGAGTGATGGCAAATTCCTAGCTCCACCTCAGCATTCATCTTGTTACAGCAAACGCAATATTGACAACGGCGCTCCTTCACAGTCCAGTAGGATATATAGATGCAACATCAACGAAAGACCCAATGGTCGAAACAAAGCGGAGTGATGGCAAAATCCTAGCTCCACCTCAGCATTCGTCTCGTTACAGCAGACGCAATGTCAACAACGGTGTTCCTTCGCAAACCAGCAGGATGTAGATGTAACGTCAACAAAAGACCCCATGGTCAGCAAAGCGGAGTGACGGCAAAATCCCAGCTCTACCTCAGCATTCGTCTCATTACAGAAGACGCAATGTCAACAACGGCGTTCCTTTGCAGTCCGGCAGGATGCGGAGGCAACGTCAACGAAATACCCCATGGTCAGCAAAGCGGAGTGATGGCAAAATCCCAGCTCCACCTTAACATTTGTCTCGTTACAGCAGATGCGATGTCACCCCAGCGTTCTTCCTCCAACAGGATTCGAACGCACCAAAACAGCAAAGCAAAGGCAAAATTCCTAGCTTCAGGGTCTTGACGGTAACTCATATAAAACCTAAAAGACTATCGGAGATCATCCCACACCAGCGCGGAGTGGTCACCGCCTGACATTCGTCACGATACAGCAGACGAAATGTCACTACAGCATCCTTCCTCCAACAGGATTCAGACACGACAAAACAAACGAAGCAAATGCCAAATTCCTAGCTTCAGAGTCTTGACGGCAACTCATATAAAGCCTGAAAGACAATCGGAGATCATCCCGCACCAGCACGGAGTGGTCACCACCCCAACGTTCATATCGATACAGCAGATAAGATGTCACTAAGAGCGTTCTTCCTCCATCAGGATCCAGACGCGACAATCAAACAATGGAGCCACGGCAAAATCCCTAGTTCCAAACCTCGATAGTTCACCAGCAACCTAGAGACAACCGCGACATTCGTCCCGATACAGCAAACGCAATGCCGGCAAACGAAGCAAAGGCCAAATTCCTAGCTTCAAGGTCTTGACGGCAACTCATATAAAACCTGAAAGACAATCGGAGATCATCCCACACCAGCGCGGAGTGGTCACCACCTGACATTCGTCTCGATAAAGCAGACGAAATGTCACTACAACGTCCTTCCTCCAACAGGATTCGGACACGACAAAACAAACGAAGCAAAGGCCAAATTCCTAGGTTCAGGGTCTTGACGGCAACTCATATAAAGCCTGAAAGACAATCGGAGATCATCCCATACCAGCACGGAATGGTCACTACCCCGACGTTCGTCTCGGTACAGCAGACGAGATGTTACCACAGCGTTCTCCCTCCAGCAGGATTCGGACGCGCCAAAACAACGAAGAAAAGGCCAAATTCCTAGCTTCAGGGTCTTGCCGGCAACTCATATAAAACCTGAAAGATAATCGGAGATCATCCCACACCAGCGCGGAGTGGTCACCACCTGACATTCGTCTCGATACAACAGACGAAATGTCACTACAGCATCCTTCCTCCAATAGGATTCGAACACGAGAAAACAAACGAAGCAAAAGCCAAAATCCTAACTTCAGGGTCTTGACGGCAACTCATATAAAGCCTGAAAGACAATCGGAGATCATCCCGCACCAGCATGAAGTGGTCACCACCCCGATGTTCGTCTCGATACAGCAGATAAGATGTCACTAAGAGCGTTCTTCCTCCATCAGGATCCAGACGCGACAATCAAACAATGGAGCCACGGCAAAATCCCTAGTTCCAAACCTCGACGGCTCACCAGCAACCTAGAGACAACCGCGACATTCGTCCCGATACAGCAGACGCAATGCCGGCAAACGAAGCAAATGTCAAATTCCTAGCTTCAGGGTCTTGACAGCAACTCATATAAAGCCTGAAAGACAATCGGAGATCATCCCACACCAGCGCGGAGTGGTCACCACCTGACATTCGTCTCGATACAGCAGACGAAATGTCACTACAGCGTCCTTCCTCCAACAGGATTCGGACACGACAAAACAAACGAAGCAAAGGCCAAATTCCTAGCTTCAGGGTCTTGATGGCAACTCATATAAAGCCTGAAAGACAATCGGAGATTATCCCACACCAGCACGGAGTGGTCACCACCCCGATGTTCGTCTCGGTACAACAAACGAGATGAGCGTTCTCACTCCAGCAGGATTCAGACGCGACAATCAAACAACGGAGCCACGGCAAAATCCCTAGTTCCAAACCTCGACGGTTCACCAGCAACCTAGAGACAACCGCGACATTCGTCTCGATACAACAGATGCAATGCCAACAAATGAAGCGAAGGCCAAATTCTTAGCTTCAGGGTCTTGACACCAACTCATATAAAACCTGAAAGACTATCGGAGATCATCCCACACCAGCACGGAGTGGTTATGACTCATCGGGGCTCTCCAAAATGAGCCTAACCTCAAGTAAAAAGCGGCATGGCAAAATTCCTAGCTTGCTCTTCTGACGTTCAAACTGCCTAAGAAGATTGCTTGAAGATGTCTTTTTCAACCCCCAAAGGGATCAGAGACACGACAGTCGCAAGGCTACTCGAATAGCAAGATTGCCTATCGAGGAATACATCAGCCAGCGCGACGGTACGACGGGCAAAACCCTAGTACTACAGACCCTAACGGACCTCTGTCATAAAGAGCAAAGGTTAACTGTGACGTTAGGACATTCTTGCGAGAACTTCTCGACTCGTCTCGACTTGTAAGGCAAAGCCTTAGGCAGTGAGGATTAAAAAACCTGTTCCCTAAGAACTGGGGCCCCGCAAGTCGGTCCAAAACAGACTCTTGCATACTATTCATGGACCACACTCTCCAAAGTCGAATCTCGACAAGGAGGGAAACAACCACTTACGAATCATCTCGATTTGTAAGAAGGAAAATTCTCTAGTGAGATCCTTACGACTCTCAAGAGAAAACACACTTGGGAATCCTTACAATTCCTAAGGGGAAAAATACATCTACGAGATCCTCTTGACTCGTAGGGAGAAAAATCTTTATGAGACCCTCACGGCTCATAAATTTGAAAAGTCTTAGGCGGCAGATCTTAACCCTGTTTCCTAAGCCATCGGTGCCCTACAAGGAGGTCAAGATAGACTATCTACAGGCCACACTCTCCGAAGTCAAACATCGACAAGGAGGGAAACAATCACTTATGAGTCCTCTCGACTTGTAAGGGAGTAAATTCTCTTGTGAGATCCTTACGACTTTCAAGAGAAAACACACTTAGGAGTCCTCACGATTCCTAAGGAGAAAACGCGCCTACGAGATCCTCACGACTCGTAGGGAGAAATACCTTTATGAGACCCTCACAGCTCATAAATTTGAAAAGTCTTAGGTGACAGATCCTAACCCTGTTTTCTAAACCATCACCACTCTACAAAGAATCCAAGACAAACAGCTATATACTATCTACAGACCGCATTTGCTAAAATCATATGGCAACAACACAGCAAAGAAAAGAAAGCAACAAGGAAAACATTTGATTCGCACTTAATTAAGCGTTCGAGGCATACCCGTTCATTCATGTGCAAAAGATTTAGTACGTAAAATAAAACAAGCTAAAATGAGAAACTTTCCATTCATACTGCGAAAAATTTCTTACAATTATAAAAGCAGTAAACAAAAACATTGTCAAAATAATTACAATGGCAAAACCTCAGATCCAGGGCATGGATTGAGGAACTCAAAAGTGACTTTTTCCAGAATCTTCCAGGCATTTCGAACCATCCTAGTATGCTTTCTTTCACGGTCACAAGCGTCGGGATCCCCACGGATGTCCTCCACCCTCCGATAGGCAGCAAGTATGGCCGACTGTTGAAAAGCCTGATGCAGGAGATCGATAAGATAATCTCGCCTTCTTTTCGAGATTAGGCTCATCAGATAAACCGAATGCACCTTATCCTCGGCGGCATCCAATGCCCTAAGCGGCACGCCGGTACAGAATAGAAGAAGCGCTTCCCAAATCGCTCCCATAATAATCTTCAGGAGAGAGCAGCGTCGAGGAAGCAGTTGACCATTGTATGCGTCAAAGCGACTCATAATTTCGGCACACTCGGCGTTTGTGAATTCTCGATTCTGAGAACGGCCGAGTGAGCGGATGTCTCCGTAAAAGATAATCTCGTCAAGATCATACATGTGAGCGTTCATTACTCCTAAAAAAGAAAATCAACAAAAATTAGCGGAAAGACTGATTAAGTGAATTCTTATTAAAGATAGGCACAGGGAGTTAAACTCCTCGAGAGCAATGCTCTACAGACAGGAGTGACACCTATCAAAATCAATTATGAGGGGAATTTAAAGAAATTCCCCGAGAACATCAAGAGCCTTGCTCTGAGAAGATGATATAATTCATCAAAGATAAAATTCCATTTTTAATCTTCAAGATCCATGAAAAACTCTTAAGAGTTCTTCTATATGATTTGAAAGGAGCAAAACTCCATTAATGAATTAAGAAATCATAAAGTAAAATCCTTTTGGAGAGCAAAGCTCTATTAATGGAACCCTAAAAGGGTTCTCTTTAGGTCAAAGATCCATGGAGCAAAGCTCTGCTAGTGAAACCATAAATGGGTTTTCTGTAGATCAATGATCTATTAAGAGCAAGGCTCTGTTAATGGGTAAAATCCTAACTCGTTAAAATTTATTAAAATTTTTACCTAAGTTTGAAAAAAATATTTACTCTTGTGAAGTTCTTAAACAAAAGAGCTGCGCTCTGAATAAAAATTCTCAGGAAAGAAGATGATAATCATCTGAGGACCAAAGGTCATATTTATAGGCGCTAGGCCGCCTCTTCAACTTCTGATGTTGCCACCGCTGCGCTCACGTGTGGACCACGTAAGCGCAACGGTGGGGGGGCATTTGTTTCCCCAATCAGAGCAAAACTCTGTCTTAAAAATTCAAAATTTAAATTGAAGCAACGCTTCAGATCCTGCGCGCTGCGCGCCACATGTCAAAAGCATACACGCCAGCGCCAGGTGCGCTGCGCCCTAGGCAGCGCACCCCCAATCAGAGCAAAACTCTGTTTCAAAATTCAAAATTTAAAAGTTGAAGCAACGCTTCAGATCCAGCGCTCTGCGCTGCGCACCACGTGTTAAACACGGGTGCGCTAGCGCAGTTACGCTGCGCTCTGCACTGCGCGCCACGTGTCGAACGTAGGTGCGCTTGCGTAAGGTGCGCCAGCGCTGGAATTAAAAATTCCCCCACCGTCAGATCAAAAGATCTACTAATAATAAGTTATTAATTAATTAGAAATAAAGTTCACTAAAGTTCTGTTATGGAAAGATTTTTCAATCTTATTAAAAGAAGAAGATCATCTTCTATAAAACAGAAGCCTTAGGATCAAAGATCCAACGGTGGGAAATATTCCCAAATCAATCAGAGAAAGATCTCTTAAGACTGATTTAACAAATCATTTGGCCCTATATAAAGAACCCTAGACTTCAAGTCTAAGGGATAGAGAATACAGGAGAGAGAGAGAAGACAGAAAAAAGCCCTCTGCAAAAGAAGAGAAGACTCTTAGAAAAAAGAAGATTTTTCTTCATCTTCAAGGTAAATAAAGAACTATGTTCTTGAATAATAGAGATGAAACCATCTCGTAAAAAGAAGAACCATCTTCTAAAAAGATCAGAGATCTAAGAAAAAGACCAAGGTTTTTAATAAAAATGAAAAGATCAAAAAGATCTAATCATAAAAAGACTAAAAGAAGTATTTTACTTCATTCACAGATCTTTTTGATTTATAAAGGCAGAGCCTTTTATAAAAACAAGAACTTTTGTTTTTGGATCTTGAGGCAAAGCCTCCTTAGAAGAACATAAATTTGTTCTTTGATCTTAAAATTGATCAAATGTGCTTTGCGCTATTGAAAGTGCCTTGCACTCATGAATTGCGTCTTTGCGCTCATTGGACCAGCGCTCAACGCCAAAACTTGCCACGTGTCAACCAGAGACACAATCTGCGTTTTGCGCTTCTAAAACAGAGCACTACACTCATGGGCTGGCGCTTAGTGCCAAGCGCGCCATGTGTTACTCACTGGTGCGCCAATAGACTAGCGCAATGCGCTCTTAAATTAAAAGCGCAATGCGCTAACAAACTAGCGCTTAGCGCTAAGCACAACGCGTGTCCTCTTCATGTGCAGAAGAGCAATACGCTCTTTGATTGGCGCAACGCGCCTAGCGCGCCACGTGGCGCGCTGTCAGAACAAACTTTATTTCTGATACAAGACAAAAATGTCAGAGCCCAATGTCTAGCATTATTAAAAGGGCTGAGCCCAAATAAAGGCTTAATAGCAAGAACAAAAAATAAAATGTTGAACATTTTTTTAATTGGACTTAGCCAAATTCTGGCCATAAGTCCTTAACTTATTTTGAATTGAGCACATCTGCTCTTTCAACCAACTCACCTTGGTTCAAGGGTACATCTCTTCACTCCTTTGATATTTGTCGTTGTAATTCCTCAACGTCTTCAAAGAGGTGACGGGTCCCGACAACCATACATAACATCGGACTGTGGGGTCCTTAAACTCATGGACTATGATGTCCTTAACCTCGACCGTGATGTCTTTAAACTAACAACGAACTGTGGGGTCCTTAAACTCATGGACTATGATGTCCTTAACCTCGACCGTGATGTCTTTAAACTAAAATCGGACTGTGGGGTCCTTAAACTCATGGACTATGATGTCCTTAACCTCGACTGTGATGTCTTAAAACTAACATCGGACTGTGGGGTCCTTAAGCCTGTGGACTATGATGTCCTTAACCTCGACCGTGATGTCTTAAAACTAATATCGAACTGTGGGGTCCTTAAACCCATGGACTATGATGTCCTTAATCTCGACCGAGATGTCTTTAAACTAACATTGGACCACCATGTCCTTAAATTGGTAATCGACCGCAATGTCCCTAAACTAAACAATAGAGTCCAAATTCTCTTTTGTTGGATCTAAACGATCCCGTTAAGTTGATCTTAGTCTAAATTAGACTAATGTATCCTTAACATACGTTTAAATTGATCTTAGTCCCAAATGAGACTAACGTATCCTTAAACCCAACCCCCAAACCCAAATCTAAGAAAATACGGATTTGGACTAATCCACGCCCTACGGGCGACAACATACATTAGTCTCCGTATACGATCCATGGGCAACCACAAATAAAACAAACACCCACGACACGAAATGACCATCTGGAGAAGGAGAAAGTTGTTACCGCGATACGGTAGCATAATTAACTGAAGGGGCTTGCGCCTGCAGGGAAGAGCGTCCCCACAATCAAAAACCCCTTAAATGAGGGGGAATCTGACGAAGTATGCTACATCGACCGCATCCATTTAAACCTTCGATACACGGTACCATAAATCAACTTAGCATCTTCGGAGAGGTGGACGGATAGCACCAATTAGCATCTGCCCCAAATTTCAGGCAAGACGTCAGTCTTCCCGGTTTCCGGCGGTGAACATGCACAACGGAGGTGAGTTGCCAACTCGTGAATAGTAATTAACATATGCAGGTAATCGCAAGTATGCACGTACAACGCGAATCTAACATATGCAATTAATGGCAATAAAAGGTCATATGAATGCAGTAATCATGAAGGGTACACTAGCAGGTATAAGTAATACATGAAGCAATAATACGACAATCGGTATGCAATAATCGTGCAATAATGATATGAAAAGGTGTATATGCAACAGTCATGAAAGGTACACTAACAGGTACTATTAATACATGAAGCAGTGCATAAACAATAAATGTGGAGTATGGAATGAAATATGTCATTTCCACGGAATCCTGACATCGTGGTAGGATCAAAATCTATCAAGACAATCCAAATCCCAATTCCTCAAATCAGCCCCCAAATTGGCTCTCATATCATATAAGTCTCACAAATCCTAAATGTACAATATCGAATAAATCTCATATATCCTGAATGTACAAAATCAGCAATCTTATAAATATATTGTATCCAATATCAAATGAATCACCTATATCCCAAATCCAATATCAAGTAAATCTCTTATATCCTTTATATAATTTGCTTGAATAATTAAGATGAAGTATATGAATTTATATGTATACATATATATTAGCGTCTCATTCCACTAATATATATATATGCATATATAACAGCGTCCCATTTCACTGTTATATATACTTAGGAGTAAAATATCATGAAAACCAAGTGTTAAGTATCGACACAAAATAGTGATCTATCAGGAGCTGTCACCAAGACTGGCACCCTGTTAGGTACGTATCATACGCTATACCGAAAACTTGAGTGCCTAGCTCTGACCCTCGCCTCTCGACGTATCTATACGCACATGACTCTCGTCGGTATCCCCATGATAACCGCCGAGCCATTGGTAATGTCACCGGAGTGTATGGTTCCCCTGCCAGGCTCAATCGGCAAGGTCCATCAATCGTCTTGCCCCGGGGTACCTCCGGGCCCCACCATGTACCCTCATATGGCCCCCGACTCCTCGTATGGAATATATATATCAGAAACGATAAATCTCATGGTGAATGCTGAAATATCATATCAAGGGAAACCGAGTTTTTCAAATAATGCATAATTTCATGAACTCCCACGGTCCCCAAATCCAGAAAACATCATGAAAAATCCATAACTCAAATGCGAAAATCCATGAATATAATATATGCAACATAAAACTGAAATGTAAGCATATAAAGGAAAAGCCGCTAATTAACTGAAATAAGTTAATATAAAATGTCACGCGGTTCCTATTTTTCTCCAATTCTAAATAACATCAAGGAAAGGTAAACATGTAGCTATAACCACATATATGTGTAAACATAAAGGTATAGCAAGCCATAAATATCTACCTATCATAAATGATGTAATATACCCCCCGGGTATAAGTGAAGTATGTATGCAAAGTAAACATGTAGCTATGTCATTATTTGTGTATGTATCTATCACTAATGGTACAATATCCTATAGGTATACATGTAACTAGCATGTAAGCATTTCGAGGCATATGTGTAAGCAAATAGGTATTCAGGTATGTTATAAGTCATATGCGTAAAGAAATATGAATCAATATCTCAATGTCCCTAACCAAACAATATCATATCTATAAGTGGGTTGTGCGTGTCATGGCAATTATTGACGGTGTGTGTGGCGTACAATCAGTGCTCGTGCAACATAAGCCGACAATAATAGTGCAGTGTCCTAAGGATACTGGTCCAAGCACAACAATTAGCTAAGCAATAGGGTATATACGCAATTCTAAATATGAAATAGAATATGCGACAAGTCAAGTCATTTCTAGTCCAGACGCATAACGCCATGCGGGCAATTCCCCTGTAGATGTTAAATCTACTCACCAACGTTCCTGGCTAAGTGAAGCCTACCTCCTGTTTTCCCTTTGTCGCAGCGTCCGAAGTCCCCGCTTGGGAACCTAAAATTTCACAGACACATCACAAAAGCTAAATATCCTATATCGACGAAAACACAACGAAACGAAATGAAAACGGCCAGAAAATTACACTGCGCACTTAGCGCATCTATCGCGCACGATATCGGTCAAAAACACTAACTAGGGTCGCTAAACTACGAAACACCATGTCTAGACTCCGATCGTACCGATCGCGCAACACAGCACAATTAAATACGAGGAATATAATAGATATAACCTCGTAACGACCAAATGAAACCACGTCGGAAAAACCCCGAAACCTAATAAACAATTTATCGCAATAATTCGCACTAGAATCAAGCTAACACAAATCTAGCTCTCACAAACATCTTATAATAGCTTAACTAAGCTATCTAAACCATTTCTATATTTTTAACACTTGCAAAATAAGTTTTAGTAAAAACCTAGTAAGCAATATTTCATAATTAAACAAAGTATTCATTAACAATAATTATCATTTTCTATTAGGTTAAGCTTTTCCTAAACACAAATTAACACTTCAATTAAACATTAAACACTTAAATCAAGTTTTAACCTTAACTTGAATTTCTAAAAAAAATTATGAATAATGAATTAAACATGAAATTAAAAACTTAAATTAATATCTAATTAAGCTAGCATAAAAATTTAAACTTAGCAATTAAGGATCTAAGGTTAGGATTTTATACCTCAAATTAGCAAAAAACTCCAAAATTTAATCCTCCAAAATGATATCTTTCTTGAATATCCGAGCAAGATTAAAATTGAAGAAAAATGGGTATTGATTTAATTATGAATTTGTGGGATTTATTTAGGATTTTCAAGCATTTTGTGAACAAAATGATGAAGAAATGAGCTAGGAATGAAATGGGGAAGATTTAGGGGAAGTGGGCTCGGCCAAGGTGATGGAGGGAGGGTTTTGTGCAAAAAGGGAGTGAAGTTTCTAGCAAAAATCATTAAATGCGTTAATAAATGCTATTTTGCCACCTTTCATTTTCTTTTTCTTTTCTTCTTAAAATTAAATCCTTTTGCACTAAAAAAATCTAGATATTTAAAAAGAAGAATCTAAAAATAATTGTAGTGATGCTTTCTAATGATTCTCATTTAGAAGAAATTTCTCGATTTACGTGCATATTTTACCGGCTAAAATAATATTTTATTTGGGAAAAATTCTATCTGAACCAAAACCTCCCATATACCCCCAAAGTTCGCGCACTAGTTTTATTTTAGCTAAAATAGGTGCCAGCAAGTTTCTACGGGCGTTTGATCGAAATCGGGTTAAAACGGAAAATACCGACTATTTTGCCCTAAAACGAAAAAATTCGCAAAACGATTTCTAAAACGTTACAGATTCCTAGGTGCAAGAAGAGAGTCATTGACTCCGACATAAGGCAATTGATGAGCCATAGGAATTCTCCACGATGAGAGGTACGGCCTCAAGTGCAATGCTACTCAAAAGCGGAAGCTGTAGGCTTCCGAGAGCCCAGCGCAGAGCACCACCTCCTCTTTTCCTGAATCGAACCAGGCTTCGCGGTGGTGGAGAAACCGGATCGGAAAAAAGAGGGAGCTCGAAGGCCCACCAGGCTCGCCGGACAAGACAAATGGAAATTTTATTGATAAGACCTCCTCAATTATAGCCAATATTTTATTATGAATAATTCCGACAACTTCAGGAGAAAAAAGGCCAACCAATATAGGATAGAAAAGATAAGACCTAACTATTATTTCCTCTAGAGGGAGAACAATAGTGTTGTTATCTTTTTGCAAACTTAAAAACTGTATAGCCAGCCTGAGCACCGATCATGTCTGGGTGTGGTCTGGCAACCAACACACAGACTCCTTCATTACTGTCTTATCTGTGTCAACAAAAGCTTCTTGACACCGATCCGTCCATTTCCACATTCACCGGCGGGCATAGTTGATGCAATCCTTGATCCCGATCGAGGCATGGAATCCAACATAGGGGATTTCTCACTGTTTTGACTCTTGGAGACATTGGGATTCTAGTGGATCCGGATGTTGTAGTCTCGAACGGCGGAGAAGACTATACGATGTGAGATCATGATGTCTTGGTGTGCATTTTGGAATTGGATCTTTGATTACGTGTTGTTGGTAGGATTGATATGTATTTTGCTCTTTTTATTTTATTTTTTTCTTTTGTACTTGTTTTGTTAATTATCTTCAAAGAAGCGAGAGAGGAATTTTCCCTCCAACTCCAAAAAAAAATCTTCTATAAAACTTAGGAAACGGTTTTCGCACCTCTTCACAATTGAACACCATCTTTATATGAAAAATGAATTCATTTAATATATTGAACCTACATTTTCGATGCACCAAATTAGGGTTCGATGCATTTTCTTGTATCCATATACAAAATCAACAGATTTGATGAACTAAGATTATAGTTCAATGCATATTCCTTGAAGTTTCATTGGATCAATTCACAGGTGCGGATCAATACACAGGTGTAGGTGTTACTCATTGAATGTTGACTACATGTTTTGTACATTTTATCGCTTCTATTCTCAATTTGCATCTTTCCAATCATTTTTTTTATTTTCTAATTACGAATTCTAAATGTTGTACCTTATTATGATAAAGTTATATGGCCCCGTTCATGTAGGTAGGAACCGTGCTCGCAGTTCTGGCATATGGCCATGATGAAGAAAAACCCTCAAATATCAACCCATCTTCTAAACAAATCCCTACTCTAAGTCATAAAAATTTCTTCAACATTCTACAAAACGGATTAGGAAATTACAGAGGATGGATACTAGGACTAACTTACGGCTACTGCTATGGAGTCGAGCTTAAGATGGAGAACATAATCGCAGAGTACTTTTACGACATGTACGGGCTGGGGATGGAGGCGGCAGGCGTGGTGGCGGCGACATTTGGGGTGGCGAATGTGGTGTCATGATCAGGTGGTGGAATGTTGAGTGACGAGATGGGGAGGCGATTTGGGATACGGGGGAAGTTATGGGGTTTGTGGGTGGTGCAGACCATCGGAGGGTTGATGTGTGTGGTGATGGGGAGGATGAGGAGCTTGTCGGGGTCCGTGGCGGCGATGATCGGGTTGTCGGTGTTTGTTCAGGCGGCGTCCAGGCTTACTTTCGGCGTGGTCCCTTTTGTTTCCAAAAGGTATTGCTAATTCTATTTCTTTCATTGTAGTGGCTAAACAGTTCTATAATTAATCTCTTGAAGTTTTACATATTACTTTCACCCTTTCAGAACTATTTTGTTACAGATCAATCGCTACTACGGATAATGTAATCCGTAGGGGCAGATTTATTTTGGCCCTACGGATTAGTCCGTAGGGCCATACGGTTACCCCTACGGTCCTGACGTATTAATTTAAAAATATTAAATCGTAAATTGTTGTTTGCCCCTACGGAGCCGCAAACCAAAAACACTAATCCGTAGGGGCATCTAAATAGGGATTTAATTAAAAAGGCACAGATCCCCTTACGTTGATTATCTCTCTCGATAATCTCTCGCGCGCGAACCCAAAATCCCCAAATCTCTCGTTCCCGCCGATCGCCGTTCTCGTCGTCGCCACCGCCCTCCGTTTCGTCGTCGCCACCACCCTCGTTCTTCCTCGTCACCGATTGCGCGCGTTGTCGACCACCGATCGATCGTCTCCTCCACCGCACAGGTTAGTAAATCTTCAATTAAACAAATTTTTGATTATTTTAGGGCTAGAGTTCATGGTTTGGGTACCGATGAGGGTTAGGATTAGGCATCGGTTGGGGTTAGCGTTAGGGTTGGGGCTGGGGCTGGGGCTGGGGTTGCGGTTGGGGTTGGGGTTCGGCTGGGGCTGGGGCTGGGGCTGGGGTTAGGGTTGGGGTTGGGGTTTGGCTGGGGCTGGGGCTGGGGTTAGGGTTAGGTATTTGAAAAGTTTTCCATAATTTTTTTTCTTCCCTCGTTTTTGTTCTTCATGAAATGAGGATAAAATATCATGATGCATGTATTTATAAACTAGGAAAAAATTATGAAGTATTTTTCATCCTACTGGAAAACATGTTCCACTTGCAATGTATATGCGATATCCTAAATGATCATGAAATCCTTGTAATTTCCTCCAAAGCTCACAACCAAGTTTTTCTTTCTGTATTCATGTCAAATCATTGAATGCAAATAACAAATTTGTTTTGAGTTATATTTGAAAGTGCCATTTTATTTCTCGGTCTTCTCACTTTACTGGGTAGTTTGAAGTCTGTATGGTGTAGCCTTAGGAATTCTGTATAGTTTATATTTTGTCACATCTATAGTTGTGTCTTTACCTGTAGAATTTTGTGTTAAACAGTAGAACTTTAAAACGATAATTGACAATTTCTGATTAATCTGTATTTCTCCATGCTTGAAACCGACATAACAACTTTAGGTTTCGACCTAAAGTTTCAGTTCCTCATTTTCAAAAGTTTCACTTTATTATAATGAAGAAATCAAAAAAAAAAGTTTCACTTTATTATAATGAAGAAGAAAAAAATATATCCAAACACTGATTTAAATGATAGATCTTTAAATATGCATATTTAACTTTCGAAAAGTGCAAAGAGGATAGCTAGATTCTAGAAAAGCATACGAGTTGAAGGCAAAACTGCATGCGGGTTATATGGTTTTTTGAATATGCCCTACTGTTTGTGACAGTCTATCCAAAGTATGATTAAAAAGGTCTTAATTCTCAAAAACTACTTAACTTAGGGGTTGCGGCAAGTAACTACCAAAATATGCATCTTAGTTATTTAATGCTCAATTCTTCATATATCTTATTCTCAAGTTGCAGCTTGCAAGTAACTAAGCAAGTATTATTTCATAAGTTTAAAATCATGTTATATCAGTTACTTTATATTTTATTTAAATACTTCGAATAGTTTATGTAACGAGAAAATTCAATCGTATGATAACCGATAGAAGCCTTACCCCCGACAGCCGAAACACACACATACAACAAGAATACACAACAAACGCATCATTAGAGAGTGATTCAAGATATTCAAATTAAACCAATATATGATACTCGATGATAATATGAAACTTTCATATTCCCATCGATACTCATATATGAAACTAAAAGCGCCACTTAGTCCCCGTCTATCGGTTAACATATATTCGATATTCGTCGTGACATAGAACTATACGAAGGTTGTTAAATATCGGACGGTATAACTCGATACTAACAACCGTCGTATAGTCTATGTGACGAGAAGATTCAATCGTATGATAACCGATAGATTTGTCCCGTGTGGACAAGTTAGGAATGTATAAAGCAAACACCTTCATTCACTTGTGTTTTCATCCGTTTCGAGATATTTCGTCGGTACCTTTCCGCTGGTTCTCCGTGTACAAAGATAGATTAGATGTCCATTTCAACGTTGTTTCACAGCTTTGAAATGATTATCTATTCTATTACAGTGTACTCGGAGAACAGCGGGGAGGTGCTGCCGAAATTTACTCGAAACGGTTGAAAGCACAAGCGAATGGGTGTTCGCTCTATACATTCTTAATGGGATAGAAGCCTTGCCCCCGACAGCCGAAACACACACATACAACAAGAATACACAACAAACGCATCATTAGAGAGTGATTCAAGATGTTCAAGTTAAAACCAATATATGATACTCGATGATAATATGAAACTTTCATATTCTCATCGATACTCATATATGAAACTAAAAGCGCCACTTAGTCCCCGTCTATCGGTTAACATACGTTTGATGTTCGTCGTGACATAGAACTATACGAAGGTTGTTAAATATCAGACGGTATAGTCGATACTAACAACCGTCGTATAGTCTATGTGACGAGAAGATTCAATCGTATGATAACCGATAGATTTGTCCCGTGTGGACAAGTTAGGAATGTATAAAGCAAACACCTTCATTCACTTGTGTTTTCATCCATTTCAAGATATTTCGTCGATACCTTTCCGCTGGTTCTCTGTGTACAAAGATATATTAGATGTTCATTTCAACATTGTTTCACAGATTTGAAATGATTATCTATTCTATTACAGTGTACTCGGTGAACAGCGGGGAGGTGCTGCCGAAATTTACTCGAAACGGTTGAAAGCACAAGCGAATGGGTGTTCGCTCTATACATTCTTAATGGGATAGAAGGGTTACCCCCGACAGCCGAAACACACACATACAACAAGAATACACAACAAACGCATCATTAGAGAGTGATTCAAGATGTTCAAGTTAAAACCAATATATGATACTCGATGATAATATGAAACTTTCATATTCTCATCGATACTCATATATGAAACTAAAAGCGCCACTTAGTCCCCGTCTATCGGTTAACATGCGTTTGATGTTCGTCGTGACATAGAACTATACGAAGGTTGTTAAATATCGGACGGTATAGCTCGATACTAACAACCGTCATATAGTCTATGTGACGTCAAGATTCAATCGTATGATAACCGATAGATTTGTCCCGTGTGGACAAGTTAGGAATGTATAAAGCAAACACCTTCATTCACTTGTGTTTTCATCCGTTTCGAGATATTTCGTCGGTACCTTTCCACTGGTTCTCCGTGTACAAAGATAGATTAGATGTTCATTTCAACGTTGTTTCACAGCTTTGAAATGATTATCTATTCTATTACAGTGTACTCGGAGAACAACGGGGAGGTACTGCCGAAATTTACTCGAAACGGTTGAAAGCACAAGCGAATGGGTGTTCGCTCTATACATTCTTAATAGGATAGAAGCCTTACCCCCGATAGCCGAAACACACACATACAACGAGAATACACAACAAACACATCATTAGAGAGTGATTTAAGATGTTCAAGTTAAAACCAATATATGATACTCGATGATAATATGAAACTTTCATATTCTCATCGATACTCATATATGAAACTAAAAGCGCCACTTAGTCCCCGTCTATCGGTTAACATACGTTCGATAATTTATTATTTTCAACGACAAACGCACACACAAAGCATATACACGGATTTTCTCCTTTGTCGGTAACTATCCCGTTCTTAGATTTCTCAATATAGTCACCATAACCTACAATTTATATGTTATACAGTCTAACATGGCCCATGAGTACGTCAGAGTTAAGGACTGGATGTATGTGGATTGGCAACAACGTATGCAACCTAAGTTTGTCGCAGGAGTTGCTGCTTTTATTGAATTTGCACGCGCACATAATAAGATCGTGATAGAGAAGATTCTCTGCTCGTGCGATAGATGTGAGAATAAGTACTGGCAGAAGGTAGAATTGGCAGAGCTTCATATCGTAAAATATGGTTTTACTAGACTTTATACAACTTGGAAATATCACGGGGAAGGAGAAGAACGCAGTAATGCGGCAGAAGAAGAAGGAGAACACGATAATGCGGCAGGAGAAGCAGGAGAAGACGGTAATGCGACAGATGAAGAAGACGGTAATTTATTTCCATCATAAGAAATGGAGAATATGGTAGAGGCTGCTCTAGGTGAATCTATTCGTACCGAAGATAACATTCCTTCCGGTCAAGGACCGCGTGCGGATAAATATGAAAATTTCATGAATGATACTAAAAAACCAATTTATGAGAATGCAAAGTATTTCACCCTCTCATGGTTCGTCCAACTTTTCCAGATTAAGTGCTTAAATGGATGGAGCAACAAGTCATTCACAATACTTCTTTCGTTCTTGAAAGATTCTATGCCCCCGGGAAATAACGTGCCCGACAGCTGGTACAGAGCCCAGAAGATGATGTCTGATTTGGGTCTGAAGTGCGAGAAGATTCAAGCATGTCCTAAAAATTGCGTGTTGTACCGGAAAGAGAATTCAGATTTGAAAGAGTGTCCAATATGCGGAGAGACCAGGTATAAGCCGAAATATTCTGATAAGAAGCCTGATATACCTGTCAAGATAGCACGATACTTTCCCATAACACAGAGGCTACAGAGGCTATTCAGGTGCAAGAAAACAGCCGAGGCAATAATTTGGCATCACCGTGCTCCTCCAAGTGAAGATGGAAAAATGATCCATCCAAGAGATTCACCGGTATGGAAGGATTTCGATAGGAGGCATGCAATTTTCAATAGCGATCCTCACAATGTCCGGCTCGGACTGGCTAGTGATGGCTTCTGCCCATTCAACTATATGGCTGGAAGTCACAGCACATGGCCCGTTGTAATAATAATCTATAATATGTCGCCTTGGTTGGTTATGGACCAATCATACTTTATGATGCCTCTTCTTATCGACGGACTAAACACACCGGCAAACAATATCGACGTCTATCTCCGACCTCTGATCGAGAAGTTAAAATCTTTGTTCATTAATGGTGTAGAGATTTACGATGCAAACACAAATACAACCTTCATACTGTGTGCGGGTTTAATATGGACAATTAATGACTTTCCTGCGTATAGAATGCTATCAGGTTGGTCTGTGCATGGTCACAAAGTATGTCCTCATTGCCATCAACACACAACATCGAAATTCTTGAATTTTAGCAGGAAGGTTTGTTATTGCAGCCATCGACGTTTTCTGCCTCTAGACCACCCCTACGGGTTTGACACTGTTAACTTTGATGGTCATCAGGAGCTTCTTAGACCTCCAGCCCCATTGTCCGGAGAGGACGTGACTGCTCAGTGGGATAGTTACAATAATGTGACCTTCGGGATAGATCCGACAAAACATGTCAAACCACCATTTTGGAACAAGTTAAGCATTTTCTTCGAGCTTCCGTACTGGTCAACAAATTTAGTGCGTCATTATCTGGATGTCATGCATATAGAGAAGGGAGTATCAGAGCACATACTCAACATGCTTCTTTGTAAAGACGGGAAATCGAAAGACAACCTGAATGCTCGGATGGATCTACAGGGGTGGGGAATAAGAAGTGAATTGCACCCTAGACCGGTAGGGGGTAAACTAGGAAAATTTGTACTTCCCAATGCCGCTTATCATATGTCACAACCGGAGAAGAAAAGATTCCTGCAGGTGTTGCATGATTTGAAAGTTCCCACATGTTTCTCAGGATCATTCAGCAAGAAAATAAAAATTGTGAAAGGTAAGATCGATGGGCTGAAAAGTCATGATCACCATGTTATCATGGAGCACCTTCTTCCATTATCCCTCAGGACTTCTCTCCCCGGATCGGTTGGTCTAGTAATCAACGACTTATGTTGTTTTTTCAGAGAATTGTGTGCTAAAACACTGGAGGTTGTGACGCTGGATAAACTAGAAAATTCTATTGCGTTGATACTTTGCAAGTTTGAGCGTATTTTCCCACCGTCATTCTTTAATATCATAATATACTTGACGGTTCATCTTGCAACTGAGGCTAAGTTAGCCGGACCGGTATAATATCGATGGATGTATCCCGTCGAGAGGTACGTAGAATTTTTCGTTTCGCGCAATTTTTAAAACTATTGTTGTCCTGTATGCCCGTATTTATTTATTCAACATATTTTCTTTAGGTACCTCTACACTCTTAAAAAGTATATACGCAATAAAAATCGACCAAAGGATTCTATCATGCAAGGTTATCTTCTTGATGAAGCAACCGTATTTTGTTCCCGCTATCTGGACGAGAACATTGAGACGAGATTTAACCGGCCACGAAGAATGCAAGACGGGACATATGGTAAAGCCGATTATAAGAGGGTAGACACTATGTTTATCAACAAGATATACCGATTTATCTTGCTTAATTGCGCATGTCTTGAACAAATTAGAGAGTAAGTTTTTTTAGATTAATTTTTATATTTGTGTTTGTGTGTGTGTGTGAAATGATATAATATTAATGTCACCCTTATTTGTCGAAAACAGAATTCATTTTAACGAGGTACGTGAGGGGCATCCTGATTGGAACGATGAACGATTGGAAAAATATCATCAGGATAATTTTTGCGATTGGGTCACAGATCATATAAGTTATTCGAATAACATGTTATTGCTATCAGTTTTAATCTAAACTTATATCGTTATGTATTTGTCGTAAAATTTGTTTTATTAGATCCACGATCCGAACTTGTCTGCATCATTTGAGAGTGATCCAAGATGTTTAGCTCAATTTCCTAGTATGGAGGTTGCATATTATAAAGGATTCAGTGTCCTTGGATACAAATTCGAACTTAAGGACATAGAAACATCTAGAACTACTCAGAATAGTGAGATTGCGACGGTAGGATCGGACGGTGTGATTTATTATGGGTACTTAAATTGTATACTCGGCATCTACTATCTCGGACGATCAGAACCCTTTTATATATTCCAGTGTATTTGGTACGATACGCGAACCGATACGGATAAGTGGAGAAGCAATCTTGGGACTTGGAAAGATGAATATGGATTGACCAGTATGAACACACTTCGATTTTACGGTCAGTAAGATCCGTTTATCTTTCCAAACCAAGCGTTCCAAGTATACTACTCACAGTGTTTGAAGCATCCGGGATGGAGTGTCGTATGCCGTTGGAAACCCAGGGATGTCTACGATGTCCCAGAATTCGAGGACAGCGATGAGGATGAAGAAGAGAGAAGGCTTAGAGTGCTTCGACCGTCTGTTTCGAAAGACAGGTTGTCTTCGGCCGATCATGAAGTTGCGTGGGTTAGAAATGATATCGATGATGAAATCCAAGTAGATATGTCTAATGCGCCCACGAAACGAAAAAGGTTATCAGTAATGTTATATTATTACTTCATATTTTACGATTTATACATGTATAATCAATACTCGTAATGATTGTCTAATGCATCCACGAACCGTTTATCTAGATTTGATGACGATGAAGGGAGCAGCGAGGGGCGGCAGGAGCTCCAGCCGCGGCACCGGCAGAGGCAAAGCGGTTCTGCCACCCGGAGAGCTGCGTAGGGAGCTTCAGAGGGCCGGTCTTGCACCCAGATCGGAGACCCCTTCGGATGCCTCCTTCCGTGTGGACATTGCCACACCTCCAGGTATATTGCACGCATATCCATTTTGAATGTAATATTATAGATATTCATGCATGTTCATGTCAAAATTACTTATATTGTCAATATTTGATTGTCTAGCTGTTGGTAATGCGTCCATATCAGGGACAGAGGCCACTCTCGCACCTCCAGGTATGTTTATATATCATATAGTGCATGTATATTGATTTAGAATACTATATCATAAATATACACACATTCCTTTTGCTCTTACTTAGATAATTATTTTTTTATTGTCTAGATGTAGGTGGTGCCACCACCGTACCTGCGGGTATGTTTATATATCCTATAGTGCATGCATATTGATTTAGAATGTTATATTATTGATCTACACATTCTTTTTGCAATTACTTATATAACCTATTTTTAATTGTCTAATTATAGGTGGCGCGTCCACATCTGACGCAGGGGCCACTCCTGCCACTTCCGTACCCTCCGCTCAGTCTGTGGGTTAGTATGAATAAATATAAAATATTTATTCATTTTACATATCCTCTAAAGAATAAATATGAACTTCATGGAAATTTAGCGTCAATGTTTATTTTCTAGTTGGAGGGGATGCGTCCGCATCCGGGACACCGGCTGTTTCTCACCGGAGGAACTATCGTCCCGCTCGTGCTTCTGCCCGGGCCCAGGCTCGTGCTTTAGTCACCGGAGGTTTATATCACACTTCAATTTTCGTTAAACCTTGATTTCTTAATACAACTTTGTCTTAATATTGATTGTCTTGATATTTCTTGCAGACACAGGGCCTCCCCATCCCCAAAGGGGGACTCGAGGCCCGAATCAGTCCCACAAGCCGAGGCCTGACAGAGCTAGGGGAATGCAGCATTTCCCCTCTTTTTTATCCCTGATTATCGCTATACCGGCAATCATACCGAGAGGTTCGGCCGGTATATGGGGATGAGAGCCGGCTCGTGAAGAACTATCCACTTCACATTGAGTGGGGCGACCAGTACCGACGCTCATTCGCCCTCTTCTGGGATCAGGCTCGGGTATTAATATATATTTTCATTTGATTTATCCAATATAATTATTATTAATACTTGCAATCTAATAACAATGTTTTTTTTTGTATTTTCAGTTGGATTACGATTTTCAGCCTGTACCTGACTCTGATCACCCTGGGAGGGTGCTCGATCTTCATGCTCTGTACAATGGCCTGATGAAGAACATGCAAACCAAGGTCCGATATAACAGGAATGAGCTGAAGACTGACTGCTACTCCCTGTGGATGGCGACCCCCGAGGCAGAGAGAGCGGCCCTCCTATCTACTCCGGCCTTTGCGAGAGTCGACGTAGAGTCATGGCCTCTATTGTGCGAATATTTCGACTCTCAACGCAAACAGGTATGTATTTTAAATATAATTCATTGTTTAGTATATAATTTATTTTTTTGTGTTCCTTAATTAGAAAACTAAATGTGAATGTGTTGTGCAGAAACATGTCGCTCAAAATATAGAGAATAGGAAGTCGGCGAAGAGGGGTCGCCCCACTTATACAAGTGGCTCGAGGAATATTACTCGTACCATGGAGTTATCGGTAAATTACAATAGACCGGCCTTTGTGATATAATGCAATATTAAGAGTTATTTTCTAATATATATAATATTAAGAGTTATTTTCTAATATTGCAGAGAGCTCAGACCCTGGCGCAAGGTGGTACACCGAGCCTGCTGTCCGCATATCTTGTCGTCCACGGCACTTCGACAGATCCCGCCACAGGCGAGCTTCGATACCCCGACGCCGCTACCCAGGAGTATTGCGTAAGTGTTAATATTTATTCAACCCCTATTTGAAATTTTAATTTTGAAAGGTTCAAATTTAAATGATATACTTATATTTTACTGGTTAATGTGGGTGTAGGAGTAGGTGGTTGAGCAGGCCGAGATATCGGGGATCGATTTTACTGGACAGAACGATCCGATGCTGCTGACCCCAGTCCTGGACGCCGCACACGGAGGGCACCACGGAGGTTGGGAGAGAGGCCGAGGACTGGGCCCTAGCAGGGCCCATATGAGGTTGGACTCCACCCCGGCGGTTACTTCCTCCGTCTCCAGTGAGCGACATTTCCAGCAAGAATGGGAGAGCTTGAAGGCCACCGTTTAGGAGTTGAAGGAGATGTTGGTATGTATATTATTTAATAGTAAAATATTATGTCATATTATAGATAGCAACATATCCAATATTAGTACGTAGCCTGAGCTTATTTGGTTGTAGACTTAGCTTTGATTAATCATACATACATATCTAATTAAAATAAACTACGGTTTTCCAAACTAGATATCCAAACGAGGCCTAAGTCCCTAAGTATACATAGATTGGGGTTTCGAAATAACTTGATAATGATACGAATTCGAATAATACACAGTTCTTACTCGCTTATTACACACGTAGGTCCAGACGTGACAGGGTACATCGGCCGAGCCTCCACATGCATCTCCTTCGGCTGTGGCTCCGCAAACCACTACATTGGCTGTGGTTCCGTAGACAGCTCATATAGCTCCACTGCCCGCTCAGACTCCCGCAGCCGCGGCTCCGCAAGCCACTACCTCGATGGCGGCTGCACAGACCACTCCTACAGCTCCACAGCCCGCTCAGACTCCCGCACGCTCCGCATTGCATGATTTATTGACTCAGGATATATCCGAGGAGCAGGCGCGCCAGATTATGGCGTTTATCAGAAGTGGAGCTGGACCGAGCTAGGATAGCTTTTTGATTCTTATATTTTAAACATGTATTTATTTATATGATACATATTGTACTACATTTTGGACGATATTGATATTGGTGGTGTTTACGTGTTTATATTGATATCATATTCTGCTTGTTGATTTCTTTTGTATATTATGCGTGAGATGTGATTATGAATACTGCGATATATGTTCTGCGTGATAATTAATTTTGGACGATATTGATATTGGTGGTGTTTGCGTGTTTATATTGATATCATATTCTGCTTGTTGATTTCTTTTGTATATTATGCGTGAGATGTGATTATGAATACTGCGATATATGTTCTGCGTGATAATTAATTTTATATATGATGTATATATTATTGTGCACAGGGCGAGAAAAAAATAGGCAGCCCTTTTTTTTAAAAAAAACTGATAATATGTACCTACGGATTAATCCGTAGGGCCCAACATTGCCCCTATGGATTAATCCGTAGGGCCCAACAATGTACCTACAGATTTATCCGTAGGGGCAAAATATCAGGATACCTGATATTTGATATTTTGCCTCTATGATCTCAGTATTAAGGGTTACGCTTGCCCCTACGGATATATCCGTAGGGGCAAACAAATGCCTCTATACAGATATCCGTAAGGACAAAATATCAGAATACCTGATATTTTGTCCCTATAGATTTATACCTACGCACTTATCCGTAGGGGCAACTACTTGGCCCTACGGATAAGTGCGCAGGGACATCTAATTTATTTTATAAAATCATAAATTAAATAAATTTTTTGTCCCTACAGCCTAATCCGTAGGGACAACTGGACCTACACATTACTCCGTAAGGGCAAGTTTTTGACCGTAGGGGCATGTTCAAGGCTGCGACTTGCACCTACGGCATTTGCACCTACAGGGTATTTTGTTGCCCCTACGGATTACCTACGGCATTTGCACCTACAGGGTATTTTGTTGCCCCTACGGATATATCCGTTGGGGTAGTGGTTTGCCCCTACGGATAAATCCGTAGGGATAACCCTTATTTGTAGTAGTGAATGGGAGTGATTTCGGGGATCACTGGAAGCGGCGGAGCGTTAGGCACCGTAACGACACAGCTCTTTTTCTTCTCAGGATCAAAATATTTGAAAGAAACGGGCATTCTTCTCATGGGAGTCATGATTCTTGTGTGTACTTTGCCTGTAAGTTTAATCTACTTCCCTCAATGGGGAGGGATGTTTTGTGGCCCAGCGAATAGCGCATCTGATGATGAATCTGATGAAGATTAATATGAACTGCTCAGTTAAATTATGTTGTAAAATATCATTTTTTATTCATTAAAACCTTGTAAATGTCCATTTGGTAGTAAGTTGAAAGTCTAAGATTTCCCTTATGCTAAGAGGAACTTGTTAACAAGTCAAATTTCCCTCTTTACACATCTAAAAGATAATAAAGGAAAATAAGAAAGCAATGGCCTGAATATATCGAGATTTTAAATTGTAGGCCTTTTTCTTTATTCTCTGTGGTCCTTCAAGCATCTTTCCAATTTTGCATAGTTGTCCTCTAATGTTTAATTAACCTTAAATAATTTAGAAATAAGAGATTGTTGTGGCTGCGATCGGCCACAGTGAATTCCATGATGGCGCAACAACCAAAATAAGGCAAATCAGAGCAAGAGAGATTCCTTGAGGTTAAGTTGGGACGGATGCCCAATAGTCTTATATTTGCGGAAAAAGGAATAATAGTCAAAGGTAAAAAGAAGGTATATTATGAATAATTGATGAACATGGTGAATGTCCTTTTCTCTCCTCTACTTCTTGTCTTTTGGTTTCTCTATACTCTAAAAATTTATGTGCACTCTTTATTTTATAAATTCAATACTTGTAACTTGTGACTTTTGAGATATTGTAACTTATATATGTTTTTTGGCATTGCTTTCATGAGCTTATAAATAGAGGCTTTGTGTAACACCCGTGTGAGATGAATAATAAGAAATAAAATAAACATCTCTTTTCTCTATTCTCTATAATTTTCTTATCATAAGTTTTAGTAAATTCCATAACACGTTCTAAGCATGAATGTTCTCAATATTTCGAGCTAGCATTTGTCCTTGTGTAAGTGAAGGTAATTTTTTTCGTTTTACTTTTATATGCAAACTCGAATATACTTGATCTTTACATGTAAATCTCATCTTAGAGCTGCAATTAGTGTCTTCATAATCTACCATATAACGTTTTATTTTTATAATATTAGTTATCATGTCGAATCTCACAAATTAAACTTGAGTTTGTGGCCCTTGACATTACGGGCAAGAATTATTTATCATGGATGCTGAAATTCATCTAGATGCAATGGGTACTGGGAAATAAATCAAAGAAGAAAATGAAGAATCAATATAATCCTGGACCAAAACAATGATTTTCCTACGCCATCATCTCCATGAAGGATTAAAAGCCGAATATTTTACACTAGAAGATCCGCATCAACTTTGGAAAATTTGAAAGAAATATATGAGCACCAGAAAACTATAATTCTTCCAAAAACTCGTTATGAGTGGAAGCATTTATGCCTACAAGTTCTCAATCAGTAAATGAGTATAACTCTGCAATATTTAGAATTAGCTCTCAATTAAAATTATGCGGAGAGAATATTACTGATCAAGATGTGCTAGATAAAATATTCTCTACTTTTCATGCTTCGAATGTGCTCCTGCAACAGCAATATCGAGAAAGGGGTTTCAAAAAATACTCTGAATTGATTTCATGCCTTCTTGTGGCTGAACAAAATAACGAGCCATTGATGAAAAATCATGGATCTCGTCCAACTGATTATGCTCCATTCCCTGAAGTAAATGCGACAATGTCTAAAAATTTTGGACGTGGACAAGGTTATAGACGTGGACGTGGACGTGGCCGTGGCCGAAATGATTATCGTGGTCGTGGTGGTTATAATCCTAACATAAGAACAAACATCACTATTAGATGTGGGATAATAATGAAAAGGAAGAAAAAAAATAAAGGTGGACAAAATAAGAATTCAGATAATGTATGTTATAAGCGTGGGATGAAAAGACATTGGTCTCGTATCTGTCGTATGCCAAAACATCTTATTGAATTTTATCAAGCATCACTAAGAAAAGAGAAAAAATATGGAAGCAAATTTTGCAACTCAAAATGGCGATTACGACAATGATCCTTTTGATATAATACATTTGGACATGGCAGATTTCTTTGAAAATCCGGAAGAAAAAATTGATCATTTAGTTCGTAATGAGATGATCCAAGATAACTGAAACTATTTCTAATATTCTATTAGCATGTTTTAAGTATGTTTGTTTCGGTGTTTGTAGTGTATTTTCTAAAATATGGTCTGATTGATATGTAATGTTTTCTTTTCTGTTAGTTGACAATGTCATTTATAATGTGTTTTGTTTTAATAAAGAAAAATATGGATATTTCCCAGTCTTTAGAAAGATTCAAGATCAATGATGGAGATTTGTGTCTCGCGGTTAGTGAAACAACGCATACCATACTTAAAGATAAAAAGCATTTTTCTCATTTAATAAAGACGCAGTCAACACGATATCTGGTAGTACGAAAATAATTGAAGGCTCCGGAAGAACTAATATATTATTACCCAGGAACAAAATTAATTATAAATAATATACTATTTTCTACTAAGTCTCAAAGAAACTTGTTAAGTTTCAAGAATATTCGTCTAAATGGATACCACATTGAAACTGTAAATGAGAAAATTAACGAATACCTTTGCATTACAACTATTGTCTCGGGTAAGAAACAAATATTGGAAAAATCATCAATCTTCTCTTCCGGCTTATACTACACGAGTATTAACATAATTGACACCCATGGCATAGTAAACCAGAAGTTTACTGCTCCAAATACTTTTATTATTTGGTATGATCAGTTGGGGCATCCCGGATCAATAACGATGTGAAAAATAATCAAGAATTCAAATGGGCATCAATTGAAAAACCAAAAAATTCTTCAACCTAATAAATTCTCATGTACTGCATGTTCTCAAAGTAAATTAATTATCAAACCATCACCGGCTAAAATTGGACTTGAATCTTCTGCATTTCTGGAACGCATTCAAGGTGATATATGTGGGCCTATTTATCCACCATGTGGACTATTTAGATATTTTATGGTTTTAATAGATGCATCTTCAAGATGGTTACATATGTGTTTATTATCAACTCGCAACATTGAATTTAGTAGATTGTTCGCTCAGATAATTCGATTATAAGCACAATTTCCAAATTATGCTGTTAAGAGAATTCGTCTTCACAATACCGATGAATTTACATCTGAAGCATTTAATGACTATTGTATGTTTATAGTAATAATTATTGAACGGCCTGTTGCCCAGGTTCATACACAAAATGGTTTAGCAGAATCATTAATTAAACGTCTCTAATTAATAGCTAGACCATTACTTATGAGAACAAAACTCTCAGTTTCAGTTTGGGGACATGCTATTCTGCATGCAACAGCACTTGTACGCATCAGACCAATAAATTATCATAAGTTCTCGTCTTTACAATTGGTTTTTGGTCAAGAACCAGATATTTTCCATATAAGGATTTTTGGATGTGCAGTATATATTCTAATTGCACCACCACAACGCATTAAAATGGGTCTTCAAAGACGATTGGAAATATATGTTGGATATGACTCTCCTTCCATAATAAGATATCTTGAACATTGACTGGGGATGTTTTTACGGCATGTTTCGCCGATTGTCATTTTAATGAAACAATTTTTCTAACATTAGGGAAAGGAAATAAGTAGGAGAAAGAGGTTACATTGAACGCATTATCTTTATCTCAATTAGATTCTCGTACAAAACAATGTGAACAATAAGTTCAAAAGATAATTCATTTGCAAAATATAGTAACCCAATTACCAGACGCATTTACTGTTGGGACGTCACGCACGCGCGCCTATGAGTTTTGAAAAAAAAAGGATTTTAGAAATACGGCGCATGCGAGTTCGGTCTCGTTTTAAAATATATAACCGCAAGTGCATGGCTCGTTGTAGCTAGTCGGCAAGTACGGGTTGATCCACATGAAATTGGTGATTAGACGTTGTTGTATCAAGTTCCAAGTTCAAGAGAAAAGAATGAGTTTTGATTGGCTTGTCACAAAAAGAAAAACAAAGTATATAAGAAAAGAAAAGCGGTCGTGGCTCCGGTTCGGATGGCGAATTCTTCGACTTTCTCTTGATCATAACCGATCCCTCCTCTTGTTGGATCCGATCATAAAGCATGACTTATCAAAACAGTTGTGAAGCATAAACCATCAAGACGATACGATATCGTAACGTGAGACAAGAAACTATTTGTTACATTCTCACTTGCCATTTGTATGTCTAAACATGGTGTATCAAAACTAAGCATAAGAATTAGCAAGCATACAACATCACAAATAAACAAATTAGCACATGAGAAGTAAAGTTAGTGTTAAACTTGTTAAGTATGGGGTGATAGTATAAGGTATATATATGAAGAAGGGTGTCAAACAACTTGTTAACAAAATACCCTATCTAAACACTTTGCAATCTTAACACTAGTGTTAATTCTAACTTTAACATTGCTAAAGGGGAACTTGGAGAGAATAAGATATGTGATAAAGTTACCAAGTAACCATAAAATCATAATACCATATCAAACCTATTAATAATAAGCAATCTTAAAGTTACAATATCTTTTTAAGCATATTAAATATTCACAAGAGAAGAAGAAAGGCTAAGACATTCATCTCCCTCCTCACCATCACCACAACAAAAAAAACTATTCAAACATCACAAAAGAAAAAATGAAAATACAAGAGAAGAAACATGAATGAGTAAGTAAAGAAAATAGTAAGAAATTAAAGCGAAAGAGCGCAGGTCTTTATTCACAAAATGGAGGGCTTGAGGTACAAGATAGATAGCAATTTCAACCTCCTTAATGAAGCACTCAAATAAGAGCTCAAAAAGGGAGGAAGAAGTTATCAAATATTACAATATGTTTTTCTCACTCCAAAGCCAACCCTTAATTTAATCTGTGATATGCTATTTATAGGCTTTAAAATAGAAAAAAAGAATTATAAATGGCTGGACATGACAAAGAAGGACCCACCAAAAGAGCACGAGACCAAAAGGACAAGACCGGACCGCCAATTGCGGCTATATTGATTAAACCAGCGACCATCTTTTGGAGAATGAGGCCTATCTTCTTCTTGTGGTCATATGTTCTCAATATCATCTTTTTGGGATGATTTATTTCTTCCGATTCTCACTTGGTTGCAACCTGGAGTTAAAGATAAGAGATGGTGATCAAGTGGGAAATGTGTTCACACTTCAAATCACACTTTATCAAATACTTATGCACATGCCCACTTGCCCAACCCACTTATGCACCCACTTGTATTCTTCTTGATGGTGCTTGCCCACTTGATCCACATTAATCATTACTTGTTCACACTTGATCATATTGGACTAAAATGATTTATTTGTTGTACACAACATGCATGGTTGCAAAACTCATTAGACTTGATCGGTGATCTGTCTCGTTTACAGTTTGGCTTAATTCTGTCGTAACTGTGTATGTTGTGCATTGTTTCCAGTGTTTCTACCTGTGCACCTGTAATCTGTACTAATGAGCAAATACGGATTAAATAACACCGTTTGTTGACAAAATGATAAGAAATGAGCGGTATTAAAATGTAATTAATCGTGCCGAATGCCGACCTAAAAAAGTAACCAAATCACATATCACTGTTGTAAATGCTCCATCTCGGATTGATGTCCCAGTAGGACAATCCGTTGGTATCATAGCAAATGAGTCTACAACACGCCTGAAGTGTGGTAGACTAGCAGATTCCAAAGACAACAATTCTCGAAAGAGAAAATGAGCAAATAATAGAGATGCCCGGATTGAGGAGACGAATACTCATGAAGAGACCCAAGACATAATTAATCATGAGACCCTGAAAGAGGTTTAGATACCTGAAAATAGTAAATATGAAGAGATTTCGATAAATTATGTCTTTACTGGAAAATTATGGAACCGAAAAAATACCATCGTCGATAATATTTTTGCATATAATGTAGCGCTAAATATTATGCAAGAAAATGAGGATCTTGAACCTATATCTGTCGAAAAATGTCGACATAGAAATGATTGGCCAAAATGGAAAGAAGCAATTCAAGAAGAATTAAACTCGCTTACAAAGTGTGAAGTTTTTGGACCCGTAATCCGAACACCCAAAGGTGTAAAACCAGTAGGATACATATGGGTATTTGTACGAAAACGAAATGAGAAGAATGAAATCATAAGCCATAAAGCACGACTCGTAGCACAAGGATTTTCGCAAAAACTTGTTATTGATTTTGAAGAAACTTATTCTCCCGTGGTGGATGCAACTACAATGCGGCATCTTATTAGTATGGTAGCACATGAAAAACTCGATATGCATCTAATGGATATAGTTATAGCCTATTTATATGGGAACTGAATAATGATATTTATATGAAAATTCCTGAAGGATTTAAGATACCTGAAGCAAGTAATTCAAGTTCTTGGGAAATTTACTCAATTAAATTAAAAAGTTCTTTATATTTCGATATTTTCAAGGAAAAATACATTTTGGCTTGTTTTATTCAAATAAATATATACCACAACTAATTGGTTATGCAGATGCAGAGTATTTATCTGATCCACACAAAGATCGATCTCAAATATGTTATTTATTCATATATGATGATAAAGCTATATCATGGCGTTCTACAAAACAAACTCTAGTTGCTACTTTGTCAAATCATGCAGAAATATTAGCAATTTATGAGGCAAGTAGGAAATGTATATGGCTAAGATCAATAACCCAACAAATCAAAGAAACATGTAGTTTATCTTTCAAGAAAGTAATTCCAACAATATTATACGAAGATAATGCTGCATGCATTGGTCAGCAAAAAGAAGGATCCATTAAAGAAGATAGAACGAATCATATTTCACCAAAGTTCTTTTCCACGCATGAACTTCAAAAGAATGTTGAAATTGAAGTTCAACAAATTCGTTTATGTGATAATCCGGCAGACTTATTCACTAAGGTGCCACCTACTTCAACGTTCGAAAAATTGGTTCACAAAATTAGGATGCGCAGACCCAAAATTCTTTAATAATGTTTCTAACAGGGGGAGATAATACGTATTGCTCTCTTTTTCCCTCGTCCATGTTTTATCCCACTCGGTTTTCGTAGAAAGGTTTTTAATAAGGCAGTTATTAATACGTATTATCTAATGCAAGAAGCCGTGTACTTTTTTTCCTTCACTAGGTTTTTTTCTCATAAGGTTTTTCTTAGTGAGGTTTTAATGAGGCATTTTCTTGCATGATGGACATCCAAGAGGGAGTATTATGAATAATTGATGGGCATAGTGGATGTCCTTTTCTCTCATGTACTTCTTGTCACTTGGTTTCTCTAAAATTTTAAAATTTGTGTGCACTCTTTATTTTGTAAATTTAATACTTGTAACTTATGATCTTTGAGATATTGTAACTTATATTTTTCGGCGTTACTTTCATGAGCCTATAAATAAAGTCTTTGTATAACACTTGTATGAGGTGAACAATAAGAAATGAAATAAACATCTCTTTTCTTCTCTCTCTATAATTTTCTTATCATAAGTTCCAGTAAATTTCATAACATAAAATGATTTGATGGCCGTAAAAAAGAGTAAAATGCACTTGCTGGCATAAACGATGGGTAAATTTTCAAAAAGTCCTCGGCCCGTTTCAAACTTATATAAAAACGCTGGACGTTTTGCTCTTGTTAAGAAACCCTTGGGTCCAATTAAAACCCGTTTATACTAGTTGCATGTAATGTCTAAAAAGTTGTCTGTAATATCTAAGCAGTTGGAGGGAATAAAAATCTAAATGAAATGAAGGCCGAATGTTTTTTCATAAAGATTTTGAACAGCGGCCCTTTCCAACATTTTCAATATCAAGGGGTTTTTAGACCGAGCTGGCTGTGGGCTTTTTGACAATTACCGTAAAATGATTCTTTTACTCTTTCAGCTGATCCAAGGGTCACCTAATAATTACAAAGGTAAGATTTACGGCCCTGATGTGTCCAAAGAAGGGGCCCACGTTTGGGCTTCTCAGTTGGCCTTCATAGTCCACAGACCGCTGAAAACTCCTGATAACATCACGCTATCTCCCGAAGAGCTGCTGGAAATTTTTACAACGATTCTACAAAATCTAAAGGCCAAATTCCTCAGATTTGGTCTCACTTAATCCCCTCAAACCCTAATGGGTCTCCCTCCAAATCCTCATTAATGGAGGGTTTAAGTTGATAATTGAGTGCGTTTGAGCATAGAGGACATGGCTTGGGCTTCTATTTCTACCTCTTCTCCTTCTTTTCACAAGAATTTCAAGGCAAGCTCCTTCTTTTTCTTCTAGCCATCATCCAAATGATTGATGTTCTTATTTGTGTAATTTGTTCAAATAATTGTTTCTGTTAGCATCATTGCCTATTTGGAATTAAGGAATGGAGATTCATTTAACTTTTGTGCTACACTATATCTTATGCCGCTTTGTGGAAATTGTCAAATTGGAGATATTAATAGTGAGACAACTGATGATTTTAAAGTTCAACCTTTTTTTCACATAAAAAGAAAGGTTCCGTAAGTCTAAAGTGGTGCTGTTACAACAAATCACAAATAAAGAAGAAAACGTTAGAGAGAACAGCAGAATCAGAACGAAAATAGAATACACAGGTTTAACTAGATTATAGGCCAAACCGACTTACGTCCTCAGGCGAAGGAGAAGCAGTCTACTAGGATCTTAGAAATTGTGATGGTGGAGTGGTTGTCGTTGTCGAACCATATTCCCAATACACCCCCAAAATTTACGCAAAATGCGGTTATCTTCTCTCTCGGAAGTTGCGCATGAAACCCTAAGCCTCATTGAAATATATATAGTCTTCACATCCTCTCGTCTCAAGGAAAGGTCTGAATCGCATGGCTTTGTCCCCACACACCTGGGCTGTGGGCTTCGGGCTTGGCCAATTCCTATGGGGCCGAGCCGTCGGTCCACGGCATTAATGTGCTCTACGGGCTCGACATCAAAAGGGCTTGAACAACTTCATAGGCTAGACCATAGAGCTCGGCAGATTCACGGCAAGTAATGCGAACATGGCTCGATAAATAGGGATCGACAAGTAGATCGGATACCGATCCCTAAATTCAAGGCACACATAACATGTTTTGTAGAAGCAAGAAGTTATTTTTAGGCTGAAATACCTGCAATAGATTGATAGTTAGATGCTCAGTAATCATTTCTTTAATGTTTCAAACTCAAGGTCCAAACTATTATGTACACCTTTGATTCATTATTGCAAGGATTGTGTACATCAGTTTGCACTTTGCATGAGGTATTGACTAAGAAAATATCACATTAGATAAGATATCAGCTAGGATAATCCACAATGGCATTTGATTTCTTTAAATTCCAATTGGTACCTGATAACCTCTATACCGAACCAATGATGTTTACCTGTATAGATAAAAGTTTCTTTTGCAATAAATTTCTTTGGACATGTGTAACGGAGGCCAATAAATGCTCATTAGAAGAAGTGACAAAATGGTAATTAATGGCACAACTAAGGATAGGGGTAGGACAAACATGGATAGAGGCAATAAAGCATGATATGTTAATTGTTAATCTAACCTAGGTGAAAGCCCTTAACAGGGTGGAATGGAAGAAACAGATTCATATAGAGCTTTTTGTTGTATAAATTTCTCAGAATGTGTAATCTCTCTCTCTCTCTCTCTCTCTCTGCGCGCGCGCTCTCCTACTTCATGTACTCTATTCTACGCACTGTATTATATTCTTGTAAGGTCTTAGCAAATTGTATTCAGCTCTTGTAATATTATGTATAAGCAAGCAATGAAAAACATAGAATTTTTATAGTTGTGAGATTAACGGTGTGAGTTTTTTTCAGTTTACCTCGTGGAGATATTCTGAAGAACGGAGATATGAGATACAGACGGTAAAGAATGTTTTGGGTACATTTCTCTCTCTTAAAACTAATGTTATGATAATTACTGAAAGTTGTGAGTGATGAGTAGTTATTTTGATCAATTATACAGGAAAATCGGACAGGGTTATATTTGGAGTCCATAACTCCAAAGCAAAGTTTCTATCAAAGAATTGTATCACATATGCTGCTCCTTCTGAAGGCCAGTCACCTCAAACGGAACTCAATTTGAAAGCATTAGAGCTTGAAAAATTGAATCTTGTTTCTGAAGATGGCACTTCAAGTTCAACTAATAGTTCATTTCTTCCTGTTGAAAGAACTTTGGGAAAGCCCGGATTTATCTCGTTTCATGGTATTCCATATCAAAGGCGAGACGAAATTCTTGAATCTAGTCCAAGCAAAGAAAGGTCGAAAGTTCTCTGGTTTATTGGTCCAACTATCCTTGTAGCTTTCATGGTGTTTCCATCACTTTACCTACGGGGAATTCTTTCCACTGTGTTTGAGGACTCCCTTTTAACAGGTTAGTCAAATTGTCAAATCATGATATTATCATATATCATTTTCTTATATCTTATAGTATATCGTAAGATCTGTTGTTTGCTTGTTCAATAACTAAGAAGTTTAGCACACAACTATATACATGATTAAATTAGCAATATAAAATAAAATAACTCATAGGAAAATATATATAATGTTTACTAAAGCGCCATTCACACAACTAACAAGATAAACACATACAAACATAAACACATATACAAGCACAAGATACATGAATCAACAAGAGTATGTGAATAATCATAATAAACGACTTAACAGTATTCAAGATTCAACAGTGAACCACAACAAGCCAAGGATGATGACCATAAAGATTTTCTGATAAAAATATGAAATTTTTTGTAAACATAAAGTGATTTATTTGTATCGCAATAATTTTTTTGTAAACTAATTAAGCGAAGCCGGAAGAAATTGGTGAGTTCTCGTGGAGGAGTTTTCGTGAAGGGCAGCAAATCTCATGGAGGAGCTTCCGCAGAGTTCTTATGGTGAGGCAAGGCGGGCGTCAAAGGAGAATCCCACGCAACAGAGGTGTTGAAAGGGAAATCATGAGGGAAGCACACAAGAGGACGCTAGGCTTAAAAAAGAAATTGAAGAGATTCTCGTTGATCTTTAGCCTTTAAAATCCGAGCTGTCGTAAATCATAGTACACTCGTAATTCAAGATACCCCTCCATATGTATCAAAGTCCCTCCATATCGTACGAATCATAAATTGTACGATATCAACTATTATGAGTATAGTACTCAAAGTTCTTTTACATAAATCATTTCTTTAATGTTTCAATTGTTGTAGTAAATTCAAGAGTTTGTGTTGTAGTAAATTCCTTCATCAGGGCAAGTCTGTATTCGCGGACTTTATGATATTGCTCACTTTGATTGAAAAACGGCTTGGATGATGACACTAACCTCCTATTTATCATCATTATATGGGATTATACATAAGGAGTGCAGTTGATTTGTTAATTTGAGTCGAAGTTATAGATTGAGATGCTCCTTTATTATAAAAAAAAGGATATAAACGAAAATATAGTATATTATGTAGATAGGTATGAATGACGTCATATTCCATAACTTGGATCATCAGTTAATCAATGTATTCACTAGTTAGGAAGGCTTTTTCTTTAATTCAAAATTTCCGACATACATCTTCAATCAAACTTTATTTCACTAGTTTTTGCTCCTCAGAACCTCTGAATTATAGCTGTATGTAGGTTTTTTTTAGATGTTTCTGATTCACTCCATTATGCCTCATATCCGATTTAAGTGTGCCTTGTTTGGTAGGATGCTCCATTTTCGCATTGGAAAGTAGGATAACAAAATTGAACCATACATTCCATTTGAATGTTGATTTTCAAATCTCTGCTATGGTTCCAACTCTTTTACCAAGTTAGCTGCTATACACTCGTAGTTTCGAACATTTTCAAAACTCTGCCTGAAAAGCAGTTAAATTCCTTATTTTCTTACATGTGATCTATGATACCTTGAGTATCTGGAAGCTTCTATGACATGAATGTGTGATTTTCTCAGGTAAAGCATCAGAGTTATTTACCAACTAGTAATTTTGTAGGTGCGATGCACATTTGCATACTTAGATGGAAATTGTTTCAGAAGATTTTTAGTTTAACCAGTAAAGTTTATAAAATATTTTTGTAGATATTTTGAAAGATATAAGGAGATTATATGTAGTTATAATTTTTTTTTAAAATGTTATTTCTTCTCAAAATTATAAGAATATTTGTTGCAATGTGTCATGATGGAAAATCAAATTTGGGATTTTAATTTTAGAGTAGATATACTGAACTTTGTTTATTCTCCCTGCAGATTTTCTCATCTTATTCTTCATTGAAGCTCTTTTCTATAGCGGAGTTGCTATATTTCTTCTTCTAGTCGATCGTATCTGGAGACCAGTACAACTAAATGCACCTCATAATAAAGACTGGCCAAATTTTAAGTTTGGACTTCGTATATCATCTGTTGCAACATTGGTGCTGAGCCTAATAATTCCTCTTGTTACAATGGGAGTGGTTTGGCCTTGGACAGGGCCTGCAGCGTCAGCTACTCTTGCACCATATCTTGTGGGACTAATTGTACAGTTTGCACTTGAGAGATATGCACGTTATCAGAAGTCACCGGCTTGGCCAGTCATTCCTGTTATATTTCAGGTGAGATCTTGATCATTATCTTGATACCGTTTTTGCTTATTGAAATCTTGTTTGTGAAGGCAAAATATTTGACTATATTGATTAAACTTATCGGTTAATATTGCTCAAGGGTTGGATCCATGTAAGTTACAAGTTAACTTATCTCAAGAACTTATTGAAGCATGCCTTAGAATAGTTTTTTGGATTATTAAGGCAACTTACAGTGAAGATTGAAAATATGTAATATACACTATATTAATTCCCTTGAGTTTCAGAAGGGTACAGGGCCTATCATCTAAGGTGTATTTGAGTTGTGAATTGATGATGCCGATATGGACAAGTACTCATTAACATTATTAAATTTAGGGGTTCCCCCCTAAAAAGCCTCCCCATACGTCGCTAATTACTAAAAAAGCTCTCTACACTCCATATTTACTTAAAAGACCCACATACATTTAAGTTGCTCTAAAAAGTCTCCTAACATGCGAAAAAGAGAATTTTTTAGCATCTTCCATCACTCTGTTACGAGGCTAATGGTGAGTCTCAATTAGGGTTTAAAAACCTTCCCAGCCCCTCCTTTTCCCCCTAAATTCCTAAATTTTCTCCTAAATTGGTTTTAGTATTAAGGTTTCGATCAAAAATCTCTCAGATTGATTATGAAAAACGGCTCGTCTTTCTCAAACTTCTCCATCAATGAGCTTGTTGAGTACCGTTGTCCCTTCAAATACAAGCTTTGAATTCGTGGGCAATCTCAGTTGAAAGGAGAGCGATTATTTAGTTGCACTAAGTCCCAATCTTCAAATAAACGAGAATGTGAGTTCTTTTTATGAAAGAAACACCTACCTAAATATCTAGATGATAAGAGAAAGCTTCAAACACAAGCTCCAGTTCCATCTTCGTAACGAGACGCTAACTTTTGATGGAAAACTAATAAGGGGGGCTTTTAGTGCAATTTAAATGTACGAGGGGTCTTTTAAGTAAATATGAAGTATATGTGAGCTTTTTAGTAATTATGAAGTAATTGAGGACTTTTTAGTAAAAAGCCCTTAAATTTAATCAGGGTGAGGTTTATTCAATTGTCTTCGTGACTTTGAGCATTAAATCTCCACCATCATCATTTAAGCCTTTTCCCATCCAAACGGGACGACTATGATGCAAATTCCATATTCGACAAAGTTTTACGACCGGCTGGGTACCCTTTCCAAATAAGAGCAAAATGCGTGGTTAAAAAAACTATGACAAGAGAGAGGCATGTCATATTCCTAGATGACTAATTAGCATACTCCAAAATTCTCAATGGTTTTGTCTTGTTGAGAAAGTGTTGCGGTAAATTCTTTATCCTCTTCGTTTGACTGATTATTCCAATTTCTGAACAAAATAATAAAACTCTGAAGGAAGGAAAATACGGAATTCTTTCTTAGAGTTTCTATATTGTCAAGTGGTAATGCAACAAGATAGTCTGGCCTATGCTGCACGGATACTTCATAAAGATGGATGCATGTGCAAAATGCCAAATACTGTATGAGATACTTGGATAAGGTGAATATTTATGGGATTCTCCTTAGATTTATGATGTATTCTGGTGCTTAAATGTATTGAATACGTGTTAAATGACCTTGAAATTAGTTGTTTATTATGTCATAATTCATTTTAATTTATATATGCATTGTAATTTGCATACTCTCTTGATGACATATTTGGATAATATTGATTTCAATAATTAAGAAGTTTGTTATATTGGGTACCCTTGTAAGAATTTTCGATACCTCATACCCATACACTTCCAATACCAGCATCATATGGCTTATATAATGTGCTGATACGATATCAGGACATCTGTTGAGATTATTGTCTCTCGATTCCTAAGGAGTTTTCGTACGCCATCCTCTCTAATGCTAATAAATGTTTTTAAAAAATCTTAATTGTGTTTTGTAGGTGTATAGATTGCATCAGTTGAACAGAGCAGCTCAATTGGTGACTGCACTCTCCTTTTCATTGAGAGGAGCCGAGACCACTTCGCAAACCTTGGCTATTAACACATCCTTGGGGACTTTACTCGCCGTACTCCAAATCCTCGGAGTTATCTGCATTTGGTCTCTCTCGAGCTTCCTCATGAGATCGATTCCTTCGTCACAAGCCATTCCTGAACCCTAACATATTTATATCCTTAGAGATTTGGAATTTTGTATAAAATTCTGACCTTGGCGTTGTCTCGGTATTTTGAAATCCTCGGTGTTAAAACCCTTGGATGAGTTCCTTTTGATTTCCCTTTTTTTCATTGTTGCAGACTCATCGATCCTACAAGGGGAGACATTGTAAAACTTTGTCTTTTCAGATATCATGTATGCTTTTGAAATGTTTTGATCATGAAATGCAACTCTGGCTGAATGTTGTGGTCTGGTTTCATACTGTATAGTAGATTTACTTCTTATTTATTAATGAATGGACAAATTTACATCCAAATTTTGAAAGATCCTTGTGATGTTATTTGCCTATCTCTACTGTTATAATGCATCTCTACTGTTATAATGCAAAGAGGAAAGATTTTTATGATGCTATTTGCACATATCTCTACTGCTATAATACAAAGAGGAAAGATTCATGTTACTTGCATATCTCTACTATTATAATGCAACATGAGGGACGTCATGCAGTGCTTTTACGTTTATTTTAGATTAATTCCTTTATTCTTAAGATGGTCCAACATCATCTATTTTTTGCATGTTTGACGATACATATTAGAATCAAAATAGTCAAAATTTAAAAAGAATTTTAAAAGACTTTTAGTTAAGATAGTAGATACTTTAAATTTCAGTTAAGCCAAGATTTAAAAAGACTTTTAGTTAAGATAATAGATACTTTGAAAACTTTTAGTTAAAAATAATGAAAATATTATAAAAATTATTTTACTTTTGGAAAAAAATATCCACATGAAAATATGCACGTCATGTATGCTTTTATTTAATAAAGATTAGTTGGAAGGCTGTTGCCTATGTATAACAATTCTTAAAACAATTTTTTTTATGCTGAGGTGTTTTTCTAACAGATAAATTTGCAATACCGGATCTCCAAATTTTAATAAAACAGTTGGATGGGTTGATGTTGTATGCAGTCTGTATGTGGATAGGTTGTGGTTAGATACCTATTTATGTATACCGCCGATGTTGTATGCTGTCATCTACTTGGTTTGGACACCAATGGAGCGCCTTTAAGCCTGTATGTGGATAGGTTGTGGTTAGATACCAATGTATGTATACCGCCGATGTTGTATGCTGCCATCTACTTGGTTTGGTTCGGGAGAGAGGAATGGGAGCGCCTTTAAGCATGTATGTGGATAGGCTTGCGGGAGAGGGATGGAGCGAAGAAAGAACAGAATATTGATGTGGGTGGATGGGTTTGGAGCGCCTTTAAGCCTGTATGTGGATAGGTTGTGGTTAGATACCAATGTATGTATACCGCCGATGTTGTATGTTGCCATCTACTTGGTTTGGTTCGGGAGAGAGGAATGGGAGCGCCTTTAAGCCAGTTTGTGGATAGGCTTGCGGGAGAGGGATGGAGCGAAGAAAAAACAGAATATTGATGTGGGTGGATGGGTTGATGTTGTATGCTGTGGATGGGCGCCTTTAAGCCTCTATGTGGATAGGTTGTGGGTAGATACCAATGTATGTATACCGCCGATGTTGTATGCTGCCATCTACTTGGTTTGGTTTGGGAGAGAGGAATATGGAGTGTAGAAAGAAGAATATTGATGTGGGTGGATGGGTTGGGAGAGGAATATGGAGCGTAGAAAGTACGCGAAGCAAGAACAGGATATTGATGTGGGTGATGTTGTATGCCATCTTACTTGGTTTCGTAGAAAGAAGAATATTGATGTGGATAGATGGGTTGGGTGGACACCAATGTGTTGGAGATAGTGCCCTCAGAGTCAATTATTGGATCACAGGCACGTGATTGCAATGATTCAGGGAGGACCTATCCCGGTAGGACAGTCTTACTCAAGATGATAGTATGCTATCTGGTTTACCTTTATCATCGTGTACTGCTTTAGGTGACCTGACAGGTCGCTATTGCACGTTGATAGAGCCCTAGGATTCATGCTTGACTGCCAGCAGTATGAGGGCGATCATATAAGTGAGAGCTGGAGTCTACAAGCACATCCTTAAAAGGTCCCTAGTCGTAGGAGTTTCGAGACAGGGCATCGATACTCCAGAGTAGACTAGTGTATACAGTCGAGACCCCGACGAGGGGCGGTGGCCGGTCTCACAAGCCACTGGTGTCAGTTGGATCACCTAAGATGTATACAGGTGCTCATTGGGTTATGAGTACACCGGACAGGACTCGCCGGGAACATGCTAGTTGGTCATATACCAGACGTCAGATGGCAGTTCCCTGGTGACATGTGTGCAGGTTAGTTCATCGACCTGGGGATCGTCATTTGTCTCGTGTGAGTTCCCACTGTACTTTGATTACTACCCTACCACGGCTCAAAGGAATCGTGCAAACAGGTTTTAGTTGGGTACAGTCCCGAGCCACATGGAGGCAGTGAGCGGATCTTCGGGGGTTCGTCTCTCCCGGTATTGGGGGTGAGGTCGCGCTGTGTCTAGGAGAGCCATTACACGAAGACCTTGGCCAAGGCAGGAGATTTACTGGTAGGTATTCCAGTAGTATCTCAGGGTGTTCTGGGCTACACTCCGACACGACTTGTACCGCTTTTGGGGGTCTGACTTTTACCAACCCCCTAGGCCCGCCATGCGATACTCATAGACGAACGGACCGGACTGTACGGATATTGTCACTGACAGGCTCAGTTGGGTGTCGGGGTGAGCTTCCTCATCGACGTCCCTTTTAGTCAATAGCTGGTGGCCCGTCACGTATTGGCTTATACCTCTGACGTGCTAGTGGTTAAATCCACAGCCATAGTATTGACGAGTCTTTAGAGTCCACCACACTTTCAGTTACTCAAGCTTTCGGGCGAAACGCTGTAGAGGCCGTATGGAGATATGGCAGGGTCCGATCAGATACGTGCGGTATTGCACGGATCAGGATCGGACAGTTTTGTACTAGTGGCCGTATAGTTATATGGCAGGGTTCGATCAGATACGTGCGGTATTGCACGCATCAGGATCGAACGGATTTTACTAGCCGGCTTTGGTTTAAGCCGGTACTAGTTTAGTACAGTGTAGATTTTGTCTCATTGCATTTGTATCCGGTCGGAATACAGATGCGGGTGTGTATGCACAGTATCGGGGTTTTCCTGTAATTTATTACGGGACCAGTTTTCTGGAGTTGCCAGTTCGCATTCCGTTCCGGCCGGTTTTCCTTTGTTCTTTCCCGGCCGGACTTTTCCGATGGAGGGTGTTATTTGCAAGTTTGCAAATAACACATGGTGGGGGGTTTTATTGCATAAGGTGTGATATGATAAGCATCTTTGCTTTTCATGTATTTATGAGATAAGAAAGGATTAGGATGGATTTGAGGTTGATGTTGATTTAGTGATGATTATGTTTTTGGATGTGGTCACCCTCCTCCTTTTACTACGATCACCTCCCTTCTTGCTTATTATTCTTTCTCCACCATTTTCTTAGTTGATAGTTTTTTTATCATGGTTGAAGTGAGAAGAAGAAAAAAGAAAGAGAGAAAGAAAAGAGAAGAAGAGAGTTTCATCTTCATCCTTGAGAGTGTTTCATTTTCTTGATCTCATTTCATGTTAAGAAAAATGCAAGCACCATTTTTCTTGTCTTGTTTCCTCCATCATCCACAAATGGCAACCAACCCCAAAAGTGAGACATGCACTCTACACTACACTTCCTACAGCAAATCTTGGACGCGTCGATTAACCAGCTTCGCGCCCGAGTTGCCTCGGTATAGAGGTGGGAGCCCGTAAAAGTACCCGGCTTCGTGGTGCCCTTTCCGACGAGGAGGAGACGACCGGAGATCCAGCGAGGAAATCGGAGTGGAGATGAAGACCGGAGGACTCGGATCAGTCGGTACATCTCTAACCTATCTTGTTACTTAGCTTAGACTAGTTTAATGGCACGATCCGGGGTTTAGTGCGCGGTGGTGCCGGTTTGCTAAGTCCGCAAAATTTTAAGTTTACCACCGTTTCCGCGTTTGGCCGTCGGATTGACGGCCGGGGCGCCGCCGTGCACTTACAGTGGTATCAGAGCCACGCCATTAACATAGTCTAGCTTGGTGTAATGTGTTTTTCTGTTTCGATCGATCGAATGTTCCAAAACTGCATTTTAGTTCGAATCAGTTTCTGTTGAAAATTTTTGGTCTCGAAAAATTTTTCAGGTTGTAAAATATTGATGTACTGGAAAATCTAAGAGTTCTGTAAAAATTTGACGAAGTAACTCCACAGTGGGAGCGCGGAAGCGCCGCGAAAACCCCATTCCCGCGGCCCTTCCGCCGCGCACTATTCACATCACTTCACCATTTTTTTTCAGAGGCCTTCTGGGCTTAAAATATGGGTTTTGGAATATTAAAATTGGGCCCAGGATTTCTGTGAGTGCTACAGTTTTGATTAAGGGCCCACTTGTTAATTTTTGATCGATCGGATATTTTAAACACATTTTTCACAGTATTTACATTATATCTGCGACCGTGAATGTCACTCGATCGGTAAATCCGGTCTAACTGCTATAGCCCGGTTAGACGGATTTGCGAACGTGACTTTCACGTTGATGTTTTATGTTTATGCTGTGATGTTGCGGATCGGTCGTAGGGGATAGCCTGGATGCAATGCTAGTACTGTATTGTTGTATTATGTACATTTGATATTGCGGGGCGAGCGTCCGACATGTGGACTGCCGTCACTGCCTGTTTGTATTATTCTTTTGGGGCACGACCTGGTTGCGGTCGATGTACCCGGTGTATGTATATTTTACTTTCTGTACTAGGATTACCCCGCGGAGGAATGCACGGATAGCCGGGTTCTAGAGGGCAACAAGCCCGCATCTCATGGCATTGAGACGGAGGGGGCTTCACTCTAGGATTGGCGGGCTATTCGCCGCACTCGTAGGGGGTACAGGTTGACCCAGGAGGGGTGCCCAAGTTGCCGGATTCCGTGGAGTGCTGGGTGGTCCATTCACGGAGCTGAAGGGGGCTGCCTCGCTTCAGGTTTTGGCGGGTGACTTGCCGCGCCCGTAGGGGTCTAGGATTTCATTGCACAGGCTATCCACACGACCAGGGGAACGTCGGGTTTCAGTAGTGGCTCTGTGAAACCCGGGGATCCCAGATATCTGTTTTGTTCTGTGATGCTGTACATTTCTGTGATGTTGCATTTTATTCACGCCTTGGGCGAAATATAATATATTGGTATATATATTAGTAGATGTTGTATATGTTTTTCATCCACGCTAGTCCAGTCCCCGCTCTGCCGTTAGTTAGCTAACCTAACGGGTGATGACGGGACCCAGTGGCGAATGCGGATGGCATATACATACGTCAGTATATTTTCGTTCTTTGTGGTGTGATCAATTGATGGGACTGCATTGATTCGGATCAATGCAAGTTAAACAAACCTAATCTGATGTTGTTGGAACACTTTTCAAAAAGCTGTTATTGCAAGGACGTTCACTTTTGTTTTGCATCGTGGTATTCATTTGGAATATCCTGCTCCTCAGTCAACGAGGCAAGGGCCGAGATCCCTTCACCGGGAGTGACCCCTTAGACAAAAGTTTGCGTCAGGGCATTAACTTCACTATAGCCTATTACTTTTGCTTTGCATCGCGGTATTCAGTTGGAATATCCTGCACCCCATTCTACGGGGAAAGAGCCGAGATCCCTTCACCGGGAGTGACCTCTTTAGCAACGGTTTTCGTCACTATATTTTTAAAAGCTATCCGTTCCTTCGACGATATCAAGTTCATTACGTTAAAGGTTTTCGCCAGAAACCATTCGTAGCCCTCCGTCGTTTCATATGGGTGGTCAATAGTATTCAAGCTGTGTATGTTGGCCAAAGTCAAGGCACAGTGATTGGTAGCTATTGGGTATTCATATGCAGCATAGATAGATGCGTTGGTTTGGAACAGTCGTACTGCCATTTTGGCCAAAGTCAAGGGTAGGTACGGGTGGATTCAAATTAACCTGGAGAATGACGGGTAGAACTTGACATGTGACTTATGATATGTTGGCCAAAGTCAAGGTCATAAGAGCATGGGGCAGAAATCACATCGGGAGTTTCAAAAGTACTGAAACTTGCCAGATATGCGCATACCTTCTGGAGTGTGATACCGTGAGCGGATTCCGTCACGTTTTCATGCGATGAGAGTTGGATCCCGATTCCCACTGATGAGTTAGTATACTCCTCGGGTGACCCCGACTAATTCTTTTTTCAGGTTTGGAGGAGAATTTGAGGTACAGTGGGAGGATTGCAGATTAGATAAATTGGTAACCATTCTGATCTAGGTTAGAGTGCACGCTGAGTGTTTCTTTTCTCTCTCTCTTTGGCAGCGACCATTGACCCGACCCTAAGATTTTGACTCAGTGACCAAGTTGACCGAACCTTCTTTAAACACTGGCTTTTGGATTATCAGAGTAGCAGACCTCATTGCCACTCCTACTTTTACCCTTTTCTCCGGGACACCCCGTATTACTACAAACGTCCACTTCCATTGGACAAAACCATCGTATGGTTAGATACGAACTCGAAGGGATTTATTCGAGGATGGTTTCCGGTTCTGGAGAAAACGGATAGGACTATTCAGTTGTCTTTTCTTTTCACCCTCTCTCAGGTTGCGAGTACTCCTTGGTTTAGGAGTAGTACACCTATTACGCAAATTGGATAGTCTTCTTCCAAACCATAGGCTGGTGCCGACCGGTAGGGAAGGAAGAAAGCCAATTAGCCTAAACGGTGTACAGAAGGTATTAAGTTAAGACAAAGTAAGGGATTAGTAAGAGGGCAAAGTAAATTGCAACAGATATTCACGACCAAACCATGTATTCCTTCGCCAATCCTAAATCACCTTTGTATTTCTCCAGGACACTCCGTATCATTACGAAGATCCCATTTTATTGGATAATCCATCGTATGGTTATATACGAACTCGAAAGGAACTCGTTCCAGTTCGGGGATGGATCCTGGTTCAGGAGAAATAGGAATAAAGTACATTCAGGTGTCTTTTATCTTCACCTTCTCTCGCGATGCGAGTGCTCCTAGGATTAAGACAGTACACCCTTTATGCTTTTTGGATAGTCTTCTTCCAAACCATAGGCTGGTGCCGAACGGTAGGGAAGGAAGAAAACCATTTGGCCTAAAGGGGTGTGCAGAAGGTAAAGACTAAAGACAAATGAAGGGATTTGGAGAGGTGGCAAAGAATTATACGGTTACAGTTGTGAATCTGGATAATGGAAGAGGCATTACTAGGAATACCAGGATACCCTACGAAACATTTCAATGTTTCAGTCTCACTGTGTACTGTTAAAGGAAAACTGATTTCCCGACTGGATACTTACTCCAGGGTATGTATTTACCAGGTATGATTCTCACATCTGTATGGTTTTACAGATGATGAGTGGGAGTAAGTTGTTGGGAATTTGGTGACTATCCTCATTATATCGGGATTCGTTGCAATCAGTGATATTTGAGGAAATCGCCTGGGCTGTTTGCCGGTCGGCAAATATTTGGTTTTGAATATCCGTTGATGTGCACCAATTTCAAATTGATATATCTGTACGTCTATTTTCATAGAGTGAGATATACCTTTTGATATTATGTCGATGACATTTACCTATATCAGTGGATGGTTAGGTAAGGAGCATTAAACAGCGGTGTAATTCTTCTTAACCATAAGTACAGTTTTCAACCTACAACACACAGTGAAAGAGTTGTTAGACTCAGCGGACTTATACAGAGTATTGTATGTTGTCCAGTGTCCATTAGGACAGAGGGGTTGGTCCTCGTACTGTATTCTGTTTACTTATGACTTCTCTAGTTCTTAGACAGGTGTTTCGTAGAAACACAGGGTCTAAGTTTTGAGGAGTTATAGGTATTTGAATAGAGTAGAGAACCAGGTGTAGCAAGTATCGGGATTCTTCAAAGTGATCGAAGATGTAGATACTTGTGTATGGTATTCAGTTGATAGTAATGATAAAGAGAAATTGCTTCTTTTTCAGGTTACTCATAATTGGAAGCATTCCTAAGTTGAGTAACGCTGATCGGCATCCTTCCATTTAGTTGACATGCACTGGAGATAGCTGCATGATTTGAATCTGGTTCAATTAAATCAGTGCCTCTGGTTCTATATTGGATATAGAACAGTTCATATCTTAACGATGTTAAGGTACGGGGAGTTGTCCGGTTTATGCTTAAAACCACACTCCGGATAACTCATAGGCACGTTTCTGTAATGGCTGTTTGTGGGTTGACCCAGGCTATGACGAGGGTTGATTTTCTACCATCTGGGAGATCAATAGAAATATTGTTCAAGACTCGCCACAGTTTTATTAAAAATGGATTTTTTTCAGAAAACAGTAGTGGGAGTATGGTAGAACTGGTAGTGATTCCAGAACCGCAAACGATTACTGAAGATTTGATAAGGAACCTAAAGATTCAATCTGATTTGACATTCCATTGGCCACTCCGCAGATAAGGTGGGTAACTTCAGGCACCCGAGAGGTACTTCGGTAGCCTCAAGGACGGTGACAGGGAAGTTCTTGTATACCCACACTTGCCATTGTTGTTGTTCCAGGCTGCGAGACCCGGCAGGAGGATGAGTATAGCGTCGTTCTAAACTTGCTTTAGAAGTGCACGTCTGTATGACTCTGCCAGAGGGTTGTCGTAGTCAGTGGGAGCAGCGGAAGCATTGGTGGACATCAGGCTTATGTCTATTTACAGACTAAAGCAGATGTAGCGGAGATAGATCATCTATTTCTGATGTGACAGTCGTAGGTTTGACGTCATCAGAATAGGGGATGGATCTGTTGAGAAGGTAGTAGGAAGTGATATTCCTATACTACGATCGGTTATACTTTGGTCGTCACACAGTGGTTTCTCCACATGGGACTTGGACATAATATCTGACATACTGGTTACTAGATCTATGGTTTTAGATCTAGATTTGGGTGGTTTCCCAATCTGGGTACTTAGACAGCATTCTAAGAGTATTTAGAATGGACGACTCCTGGCACGGTAGTATACCTGCAGGTAATGGAGTCACCCTCTCTAAAGGTGTCTTACAGACTAAAGGGGAGAGGGACGTACATGATTGGCAGATCACTTGCTCAGGCAATTGAGTCAATCATGAGATGTCAAGTACCACACCAGATGTTGTTCTTGCACCAGATGCAATAAGTTGACATTGATACAATCCAGGAGAAACAGTCGGAAGCAGTTTTAGAACATAAGTGGATGTTCTAGGGATATGATAACGACAGCCTCATGTGGGAGACAGTTATCATTCCAGGCTTCCAAGGTGACATGGACGACAAGGAGGTTGTCAGAGCTATAGTTTTCCCTCTGACGAGGGGCAGTATTTTGGACAGGTGGTCCAAGGCAATACTGAGGGTGGCATGGCGCAGGATACTGATTAAGTTCAATTGACGATACAGTCTAAGGAGTTTGGATTTGGAGTTCACTTATGAGCTAGGTCCCATCAGACATCCAGACATTCTAAGACAGGTATTGCTCATTTCGGGAGATGGCTTTCTCCGCGAACTTGAGATATAGAGAGACATAGAAAGAAACACCACAGGCGGATCCACTCACTGAGGCTATTCCTCGAACGCAATAGTTTCACAAACGAGTTTTGTGAGACTGACAAGTAGAGGAGTTGGGTGTTCGGTATCACACGGGCTGTGAGTATGCGACATCGCAATAATTAGCCTTGAGTGCAAGTGGGAGATTGTTGGAGATAGTGCCCTCAGAGTCAATTATTGGATCACAGGCACGTGATTGCAATGATTGAGGGAGGACCTATCCCGGTAGGACAGTCTTACTCAAGATGATAGTATGCTATCTGGTTTACCTTTATCATCGTGTACTGCTTTAGGTGACCTGACAGGTCGCTATTGCACGTTGATAGAGCCCTAGGATTCATGCTTGACTGCCAGCAGTATGAGGGCGATCATATAAGTGAGAGCTGGAGTCTACAAGCACATCCTTAAAAGGTCCCTAGTCGTAGGAGTTTCGAGACAGGGCATCGATACTCCAGAGTAGACTAGTGTATACAGTCGAGACCCCGACGAGGGGCGGTGGCCGGTCTCACAAGCCACTGGTGTCAGTTGGATCACCTAAGATGTATACAGGTGCTCATTGGGTTATGAGTACACCGGACAGGACTCGCCGGGAACATGCTAGTTGGTCATATACCAGACGTCAGATGGCAGTTCCCTGGTGACATGTGTGCAGGTTAGTTCATCGACCTGGGGATCGTCATTTGTCTCGTGTGAGTTCCCACTGTACTTTGATTACTACCCTACCACGGCTCAAAGGAGTCATGCAAACAGGTTTTAGTTGGGTACAGTCCCGAGCCACATGGAGGCAGTGAGCGGATCTTCGGGGGTTCGTCTCTCCCGGTATTGGGGGTGAGGTCGCGCTGTGTCTAGGAGAGCCATTACACGAAGACCTTGGCCAAGGCAGGAGATTTACTGGTAGGTATTCCAGTAGTATCTCAGGGTGTTCTGGGCTACACTCCGACACGACTTGTACCGCTTTTGGGGGTCTGACTTTTACCAACCCCCTAGGCCCGCCATGCGATACTCATAGACGAACGGACCGGACTGTACGGATATTGTCACTGACAGGCTCAGTTGGGTGTCGGGGTGAGCTTCCTCATCGACGTCCCTTTTAGTCAATAGCTGGTGGCCCGTCACGTATTGGCTTATACCTCTGACGTGCTAGTGGTTAAATCCACAGCCATAGTATTGATGAGTCTTTAGAGTCCACCACATTTTCAGTTACTCAAGCTTTCGGGCGAAACGCTGTAGAGGCCGTATGGAGATATGGCAGGGTCCGATCAGATACGTGCGGTATTGCACGGATCAGGATCGGACAGTTTTGTACTAGTGGCCGTATAGTTATATGGCAGGGTTCGATCAGATACGTGCGGTATTGCACGCATCAGGATCGAGCGGATTTTACTAGCTGGCTTTGGTTTAAGCCGGTACTAGTTTAGTACAGTGTAGATTTTGTCTCATTGCATTTGTATCCGGTCGGAATACAGATGCGGGTGTGTATGCACAGTATCGGGGTTTTCCTGTAATTTATTACGGGACCAGTTTTCTGGAGTTGCCAGTTCGCATTCCGTTCCGGCCGGTTTTCCTTTGTTCTTTCCCGGCCGGACTTTTCCGATGGAGGGTGTTATTTGCAAGTTTGCAAATAACACATGGTGGGGGGTTTTATTGCATAAGGTGTGATATGATAAGCATCTTTGCTTTTCATGTATTTATGAGATAAGAAAGGATTAGGATGGATTTGAGGTTGATGTTGATTTAGTGATGATTATGTTTTTGGATGTGGTCACCCTCCTCCTTTTACTACGATCACCTCCCTTCTTGCTTATTATTCTTTCTCCACCATTTTCTTAGTTGATTGTTTTTTATCATGGTTGAAGTGAGAAGAAGAAAAAAGAAAGAGAGAAAGAAAAGAGAAGAAGAGAGTTTCATCTTCATCCTTGAGAGTGTTTCATTTTCTTGATCTCATTTCATGTTAAGAAAAATGCAAGCACCATTTTTCTTGTCTTGTTTCCTCCATCATCCACAAATGGCAACCAACCCCAAAAGTGAGACATGCACTCTACACTACACTTCCTACAGCAAATCTTGGACGCGTCGATTCGCCAGCTTCGCGCCCGAGTTGCCTCGGTATAGAGGTGGGAGCCCGTAAAAGTACCCGGCTTCGTGGTGCCCTTTCCGACGAGGAGGAGACGACCGGAGATCCCGCGAGGAAATCGGAGTGGAGATGAAGACCGGAGGACTCGGATCAGTCGGTACATCTCTAACCTATCTTGTTACTTAGCTTAGACTAGTTTAATGGCACGATCCGGGGTTTAGTGCGCGGTGGTGCCGGTTTGCTAAGTCCGCAAAATTTTAAGTTTACCACCGTTTCCGCGTTTGGCCGTCGGATTGACGGCCGGGGCGCCGCCGTGCACTTACACAATGGAGCGCCTTTAAGCCTGTATGTGGATAGGTTGTGGGTAGATACCAATGTATGTACACCGCCGATGTTGTATGCTGCCATCTACTTGGTTTGGTCCGGGAGAGAGGAATATGGAGCGTAGAAAGAATGAATATTGATGTGGGTGGATGGATTGGGTGGACACCAATGTATGTATGCTGTGGATGGGTTGTGTGGACACCAATGGAGCGTCTTTAAGTCTGTATGTGGATAGGTTGTGGTTAGATACCTATGTATGTATACCGCCAATGTTGTATGCTGCCATCTACTTGGTTTGGACACCAATGGAGCGCCTTTAAGCCTGTATGTGGATAGGTTGTGGTTAGATACCAATGTATGTATACCACCGATGTTGTATGCTGCCATCTACTTGGTTTGGACACCAATGGAGCGCCTTTAAGCCTGTATGTGGATAGGTTGTGGTTAGATACCAATGTATGTATACCGCCGATGTTGTATGCTGCCATCTACTTGGTTTGGTTCGGGAGAGAGGAATGGGAGCGCCTTTAAGCCTGTATGTGGATAGGCTTGCGGGAGAGGGATGGAGCGAAGAAAGAACAGAATATTGATGTGGGTGGATGGGTTTGGAGCACCTTTAAGCCTGTATGTGGATAGGTTGTGGTTAGATACCAATGTATGTATACCGCCGATGTTGTATGCTGCCATCTACTTGGTTTGGTTCGGGAGAGAGGAATGGGAGCGCCTTTAAGCCTGTTTGTGGATAGGCTTGCGGGAGAGGGATGGAGCGAAGAAAGAACAGAATATTGATGTGGGTGGATGGGTTGATGTTATATGCTGTGGATGGGCGCCTTTAAGCCTGTATGTGGATAGGTTGTGGGTAGATACCAATGTATGTATACCGCCGATGTTGTATGCTGCCATCTACTTGGTTTGGTTCGGGAGAGAGGAATATGGAGTGTAGAAAGAAGAATATTGATGTGGGTGGATGGGTTGGGAGAGGAATATGGAGCGTAGAAAGTACGCGAAGCAAGAACAGGATATTGATGTGGGTGATGTTGTATGCCATCTTACTTGGTTTCGTAGAAAGAAGAATATTGATGTGGATAGATGGGTTGGGTGGACACCAATGGAGCACCTTTAAGCCTGTATGTGGATAGGTTGTGGGTAGATACCAATGTATGTACACTGCCGATGTTGTATGCTGCCATCTACTTGGTTTGGTCCGGGAGAAAGGAATATGGAGCGTAGAAAGAATGAATATTGATGTGGGTGGATGGATTGGGTGGACACCAATGTATGTATACACCCATGTATGTGGATGGGTTGATGTTGTATGCTGCCATCTATGTGGATGGATTGTGGGTGGACACCAATGTATGTATACCGCCGATGTTGTATGCTGCCACCTAACCGAAGAAAGGTTGAGTGGCTTGCGGGAGAGGAATATGGAGCGTAGAAAGAAGAAGATGGGTTGGGTGGACACCAATGGAGCGCCTTTAAGCCTGTATGTGGATAGGTTGTGGGTAGATGCCAATGTATGTATACCGCCGATGTTGTATGCTTCCATCTACTTGGTTTGGTTCGGGAGAGAGGAATATGGAGCGTTGAAAGAATGAATATTGATGTGGGTGGATGGGTTGGGTGGACACCAATGTATGTATACACCCATGTATGTGGATGAGTTGATGTTGTATGCTGCCATCTATGTGGATGGGTTGTGGGTGGACACCAATGTATGTATACCGCCGATGTTGTATGCTGCCACCTAACTGAAGAAAGGTTGAGTGGCTTGCGTGAGAGGAATATGGAGCGTAGAAAGAAGAAGATGGGTTGATGTTGTATGCTGCCATCTATGTGGATGGGTTGTGGGTGGACACCAATGTATGTATACCGCCAATGTTGTATGCTGCCATCTACTTGGTTTGGTTCGGGAGAGAGGAATATGGAGCGTAGAAAGAAGGAATAATGACACCAATGGAGCGCCTTTAAGCCTGTATGTGGATAGGTTGTGGGTAGATACCAATGTATGTATACCGCCGATGTTGTATGCTGCCATCTACTTGGTTTGGTTCGGGAGAGGGGAATATGGAGCGTAGAAAGAAGAATATTGATGTGGGTGGATGGGTTGGGAGAGGAATATGGAGCATAGAAAGTACGCGAAGCAAGAACAAAATATTGATGTGGGTGATGTTGTATGCCATCTACACCAATGTATGTATACACCCATGTATATGGATAGGTTGTGGATGGGTTGTGTGGACACCAATGGAGCGTCTTTAAGCCTGTATGTGGATAAGTTGTGGGTAGATACCAATGTATGTATACCGCCGATGTTGTATGCTGCCATCTACTTGGTTTGGTTCGGGAGAGAGGAATATGGAGCGTAGAAAGAAGAATATTGATGTGGGTGGATAGGTTGGGAGAGGAATATGGAGCGTAGAAAGTACGCGAAGCAAGAACAGGATATTGATGTGGGTGATGTTGTATGCCATCTACTTGGTTTCGTAGAAAGAAGAATATTGATGTGGATAGATGGGTTGGGTGGACACCAATGGAGCGCCTTTAAGCCTGTATGTGGATAGGTTGTGGGTAGATACCAATGTATGTATACCGCCGATGTTGTATGCAGCCATCTACTTGGTTTGGTTCGGGAGAGAGGAATATGGAGCGTAGAAAGAATGAATATTGATGTGGGTGGATGGGTTGGGTGGACACCAATGTATGTATACACCCATGTATGTGGATAGGTTGTGGATGGGTTGGGTGGACACCAATGGAGCGCCTTTAAGCCTGTATGTGGATAGGTTGTGGGTAGATACCAAAGTATGTATACCGCCGATATTGTATGCTGCCATCTACTTGGTTTGGATCGGGAGAGAGGAATATGGAGCGTAGAAAGAAGAATATTGATGTGGGTGGATGGGTTGGGAGAGGAATATGGAGCGTAGAAAGTACGCGAAGCAAGAACAGAATATTGATGTGGGTGATGTTGTATGCCATCTACTTGGTTTCGAAGAAAGAAGAATATTGATGTGGATGGATGGGTTGGGTGGACACCAATGGAGCGCCTTTAAGCCTGTATGTGGATAGGTTGTGGGTAGATACCAATGTATGTATACCGCCGATGTTGTATGCTGCCATCTACTTGGTTTGGTTCGGGAGAGAGGAATATGGAGCGTAGAAAGAAGAATATTGATGTGGGTGGATGGGTTGGGTGGACACCAATGTATGTATACCCGCCGATGTTGTATGGATGGGTTGGGTGGACACCAATGGAGCGCCTTCAAGCCTGTATGTGGATAGGTTGTGGGTAGATACCAATGTATGTATACCGCCGATGTTGTATGCTGCCATCTACTTGGTTTGGTTCGGGAGAGAGGAATATGGAGCGTAGAAAGAAGAATATTGATGTGGGTGGATGGGTTGGGTGGACACCAATGTATGTATACCGCCGATGTTGTATGCTGCCACCTAACTGAAGAAAGGTTGAGTTGCTTGCGGGAGAGGAATATGGAGCGTAGAAAGTACGCGAAGCAAGAACAGAATATTGATGTGGGTGATGTTGTATGCCATCTACTCGGTTTCGTAGAAAGAAGAATATTGATGTGGATGGATGGGTTGGGTGGACACCAATGTATGTATACCGCCGATGTTGTATGCTGCCACCTAACTGAAAAAAGGTTGAGTGGCTTGCGGGAAAGGAATATGGAGTGAAGAAAGGTTGTGGATGGGTTGGGTGAACACCAATGAGCGCCTTTAAGCCTGTATGTGGATAGGTTGTGGGTAGATACCAATGTATGTATACCGCCGATATTGTATGCTGCCATCTACTTGGTTTGGTTCGGGAGAGAGGAATATGGAGCGTAGAAAGAAGAATATTGATGTGGGTGGATGGGTAGGGTGGACACCAATGTATGTATACCGTCGATGTTGTATGCTGCCACCTAACTGAAGAAAGGTTGAGTGGCTTGCGGGAGAGGGATGGAGCGAAGAAAGAACAGAATATTGATGTGGGTGGATGGGTTGATGTTGTATGCGTATGCTGCCATCTACTTGGTTTGGTTCGGGAGAGAGGAATATGGAGCGTAGAAAGAAGAATATTGATGTGGGTGGATGGGTTGGGTGGACACCAATGTATGTATACCGCTGATGTTGTATGCTGCCACCTAACTGAAGAAAGGTTGAGTGGCTTGCGGGAGAGGGGGATGGAGCGAAGAAAGAACAGAATATTGATGTGGGTGGATGGGTTGATGTTGTATGCTGCCATCTACATGGTTTGGTTCGGGAGAGAGGGATATATGGAGCGTAGAAAGAAGAAATATTTGATGTGGGTGGATGGGTTGAGTGACTTGTGTTGAACACCAATGTTATATATCACTGAAGAAAGGTTGAGTGTGTTGAACACCAAACAGAATATTTGATGTGGGTGGATGGGTTGATGTTGTATGCTGCCATCTACATGGTTTGGTTTGGGAGAGAGGGATATATGGAGCGTAGAAAGAAGAATATTTGATGTGGGTGGATGGGTTGAGTGGCTTGTGTTGAACACCAATGTTATATATCACTGAAGAAAGGTTGAGTGTGTTGAACACCAATGTTATATATCACTGAAGAAAGGTTGAGTGGCTTGCGTTGAACACCAACGGAGCGCCTTTAAGCCTGTATGTGGATGGGTTGGGTGGACACCAATGTATGTATACCGCCGATGTTGTATGCTGCCACCTAATTGAAGAAAGGTTGAGTGGCTTGCGGGAGAGGGATGGAGCGAAGAAAGAACAGAATATTGATGTGGGTGGATAGGTTGATGTTGTATGCTGCCATCTATAGTAAGGTTGAGTGGCTTGCGGGAGAGGAGGATGGAGCGAAGAAAGAACAGAATATTGATGTGGGTGGATAGGTTGATGTTGTATGCTGCCATCTACATGGTTTGGTTCGGGAGAGAGGGATATATGGAGCGTAGAAAGAAGAATATTTGATGTGGGTGGATGGGTTGAGTGGCTTGTGTTGAACACCAATGTTATATATCACTGAAGAAAGGTTGAGTGTGTTGAACACCAATGTTATATATCACTGAAGAAAGGTTGAGTGGCTTGTGTTGAACACCAATGGAGCGCCTTTAAGCCTGTATGTGGATGGGTTGGGTGGACACCAATGCATGTATCCCGCCGATGTTGTATGCTGCCACCTAACTGAAGAAAGGTTGAGTGGCTTGCGGGAGAGGGATGGAGCGAAGAAAGAACAGAATATTGATGTGGGTAGATGGGTTGATGTTGTAAGCTGCCATCTACATGGTTTGGTTCGGGAGAAAGGGATATGGAGCGTAGAAAGAAGAATATTTGATGTGGGTGGATGGGTTGAGTGCGGCTTGTGTTGTGAACACCAATGTTATACATCACTGAAGAAAGGTTGAGTGTGGATGGGTTTGGTGGACACCAATGGAGCGCCTTTAAGCCTGTATGTGGATGGGTTGTGGGTGGACACCAATATATGTATACCGCCGATGTTGTATGCTGCTATCTACTTGGTTTGGTTCGAGAGAGAGGAATATGGAGCGTAGAAAGAAGAATATTGATTTGGGTGGATGGGTTGGGTTGACACCAATGTATGTATACCGCCGATGTTGTATGCTACCACCCAACTGAAGAAAGGTTGAGTGGCTTGCGGGAGAGGGGGATGGAGCGAAGAAAGAACAGAATATTGATGTGGGTGGATGGGTTGATGTTGTATGCTGCCATCTACATGGTTTGGTTCGGGAGAGAGGGATATATGGAGCGTAGAAAGAAGAATATTTGATGTGGGTGGATGGGTTGAGTGGCTTGTGTTGAACACCAATGTTATATATCTCTGAAGAAAGGTTGGGTGTGTTGAACACCAAACAGAATATTGATGTGGGTGGATGGGTTGATGTTGTATGCTGCCATCTACATGGTTTGGTTCGGGAGAGAGGGATATATGGAGCGCAGAAAGAAGAATATTTGATGTGGGTGGATGGGTTGAGTGGCTTGTGTTGAACACCAATGTTATATATCACTGAAGAAAGGTTGAGTGTGTTGAACACCAATGTTATATATCACTGAAGAAAGGTTGAGTGGCTTGTGTTGAACACCAATGGAGCGCCTTTAAGCCTGTATGTGGATGGGTTGGGTGGACACCAATGTATGTATACCGTCGATGTTGTATGCTGCCACCTAACTGAAGAAAGGTTGCGTGGCTTGCGGGAGAGGGATGGAGCGAAGAAAGAACAGAATATTGATGTGGGTGGATGGGTTGATGTTGTATGCTGCCATCTATGTGGATGGGTTGTGGGTGGACACCAATGTATGTATACCGCCGATATTGTATGCTGCCATCTACTTGGTTTGGTTCCGGAGAGAGGAATATGGAGCGTAGAAAGAAGAATATTGATGTGGGTGGATGGGTTGGGTAGACACCAATGTATGTATACCGCCGATGTTGTATGCTGCCACCTAACTGAAGAATGGTTGAGTGGCTTGTGGGAGAGGGGGATGGAGCGAAGAAAGAACAGAATATTGATGTGCGTGGATGGGTTGATGTTGTATGCTGCCATCTACATGGTTTGGTTCGGGAGAGAGGGATATATGGAGTGTAGAAAGAAGAATATTTGATGTGGGTGGATGGGTTGAGTGGCTTGTGTTGAACACCAATGTTATATATCACTGAAGAAAGGTTGAGTGTGTTGAACACCAATGTTATATATCACTGAAGAAAGGTTGAGTGGCTTGTGTTGAACACCAATGGAGCGCCTTTAAGCCTGTATGTGGATGGGTTGGGTAGACACCAATGTATGTATACCGCCGATATTGTATGCTGCCACCGAACTGAAGAAAGGTTGAGTGGCTTGCGGGAGAAGGATGGAGCGAAGAAAGAACAGAATATTGATGTGGGTGGATGGGTTGATGTTTTATGATGCCATCTACATGGTTTGGTTCGGGAGAGAGGGATATGGAGCGTAGAAAGAAGAATATTTGATGTGGGTGGATGGGTTGAGTGCGGCTTGTGTTGTGAACATCAATGTTATACATCACTGAAGAAAGGTTGAGTGTGGATGGGTTGGGTGGACACCAATGGAGCGCCTTTAAGCCTGTATATGGATGGGTTGTGGGTGGACACCAATGTATGTATACCGCCGATGCTGTATGCTGCCATCTACTTGGTTTGGTTCGGGAGAGAGGAATATGTAGCGTAGAAAGAAGAATATTGATGTGGGTGGATGGGTTGGGTGGACACCAATGTATGTATACCGCCGATGTTGTATGCTGCCACCTAACTGAAGAAAGGTTGAGTGGCTTGCGGGAGAGGGGGATGGAGCGAAGAAAGATGAGAATATTGATGTGGGTGGATGGGTTGATGTTGTATGCTGCCATCTACATGGTTTGGTTCGGGAGAGAGGGATATATGGAGCGTAGAAAGAAGAATATTTGATGTGGGTGGATGGGTTGAGTGGCTTGTGTTGAACACCAATGTTATATATCACTGAAGAAAGGTTGAGTGTGTTGAACACCAATGTTATATATCACTGAAGAAAGGTTGAGTGGCTTGTGTTGAACACCAATGGAGCGCCTTTAAGCCTGTATGTGGATGGGTTGGGTGGACATCAATGTATGTATACCGCCGATGTTGTATGCTGCCACCTAACTGAAGAAAGGTTGAGTGGCTTGCGGGAGAGGGATGGAGCGAAGAAAGAACAGAATATTAATGTGGGTGGATGGGTTGATGTTGTATGCTGCCATCTATGTGGATGGGTTGTGGGTGGACACCAATGTATGTATACCGTCGATGTTGTATGCTGCCATCTACTTGGTTTGGTTCCGGAGAGAGGAATATGGAGCGTAGAAAGAAGAATATTGATGTGGGTGGATGGGTTGGGTAGACACCAATGTATGTATACCGCCGATGTTGTATGCTGCCACCAAACTGAATAAAGGTTGAGTGGCTTGCGGGAGAGGGGGATGGAGCGAAGAAAGAACAGAATATTGATGTGCGTGAATGGGTTGATATTGTATGCTGCCATCTACATGGTTTGGTTCGGGAGAGAGGGATATATAGAGCGTAGAAAGAAGAATATTTGATGTGGGTGGATGGGTTGAGTGGCTTGTGTTGAACACCAATGTTATATATCACTGAAGAAAGGTTGAGTGTGTTGAACACCAATGTTATATATCACTGAAGAAAGGTTGAGTGGCTTGTGTTGAACACCAATGGAGCGCCTTTAAGCCTGTATGTGGATGGGTTGTGTGGACACCAATGTATGTATACCGCCGATGTTGTATGCTGCCACCGAACTGAAGAAAGGTTGAGTGGCTTGCGGGAGAGGGATGGAGCGAAGAAAGAACAGAATATTGATGTGGGTGGATGGGTTGATGTTGTATGCTGCCATCTACATGGTTTGGTTCGGGAGAGAGGGATATGGAGCGTAGAAAGAAGAATATTTGATGTGGGTGGATGGGTTGAGTGCCGCTTGTGTTGTGAACACCAATGTTATACATCTCTGAAGAAAGGTTGAGTGTGGATGGGTTGGGTGGACACCAATGGAGCGCCTTTAAGCCTGTATATGGATGGGTTGTGGGTGGACACCAATGTATGTATACCGCCGATGCTGTATGCTGCCATCTACTTGGTTTGGTTCGGGAGAGAGGAATATGGAGCGTAGAAAGAAGAATATTGATGTGGGTGGATGGGTTTGGTGGACACCAATGTATGTATACCGCCGATGTTGTATGCTGCCACCTAACTGAAGAAAGGTTGAGTGGCTTGCGGGAGAGGGGGATGGAGCGAAGAAAGAACAGAATATTGATGTGGGTGGATGGGTTGATGTTGTATGCTGCCATCTACATGGTTTGGTTCGGGAGAGAGGGATATATGGAGCGTAGAAAGAAGAATATTTGATGTGGGTAGATGGGTTGAGTGGCTTGTGTTGAACACCAATGTTATATATCACTGAAGAAAGGTTGAGTGTGTTGAACACCAATGTTATATATCACTGAAGAAAGGTTGAGTGGCTTGTGTTGAACACCATTGGAGCGCCTTTAAGCCTGTATGTGGATGGGTTGGGTGGACACCAATGTATGTATACCGCCGATGTTGTATGCTGCCACCTAACTGAAGAAAGGTTGAGTGGCTTGCGGGAGAGGGATGGAGCGAAGAAAGAGCAGAATATTGATGTGGGTGGATGGGTTGATGTTGTATGCTGCCATCTACATGGTTTGGTTCGGGAGAGAGGGATATGGGGTGTAGAAAGAAGAATATTTGATGTGGGTGGATGGGTTGAGTGGCTTGTGTTGAACACCAATGTTATATATCACTGAAGAAAGGTTGAGTGTGGATGGGTTGGGTGGACACCAATGGAGCTTCTTTAAGCCTGTATGTATACCGCCGATGTTGTATGCTGCCACCTAACTGAAGAAAGGTTTAGTGGCTTGCGGGAGAGAGGGATGGAGCGAAGAAAGAACAGAATATTGATGTGGGTATATCACTGAAGAAAGGTTGAGTGTGTTGAACACCAATGTTATATATCACTGAAGAAAGGTTGAGTGGCTTGTGTTGAACACCAATGGAGCGCCTTTAAGCCTGTATGTGGATGGGTTGGGTGGACACCAATGTATGTATACCGCCGATGTTGTATGCTGCCACCTAACTGAAGAAAGGTTGAGTGGCTTGCGGGAAAGGGATGGAGCGAAGAAAGAACAGAATATTGATGTGGGTGGATGGGTTGATGTTGTATGCTGCCATCTACATGGTTTGGTTCGGGAGAGAGGGATATGGAGCGTAGAAAGAAGAATATTTGATGTGGGTGGATGGGTTGAGTGGCTTGTGTTGAACACCAATGTTATATATCACTGAAGAAAGGTTGAGTGTGGATGGGTTCGGTGGACACCAATGGAGCGCCTTTAAGCCTGTATGTATACCGCCGATGTTGTATGCTACCACCTAACTGAAGAAAGGTTGAGTGGCTTGCGGGAGAGAGGGATGGAGCGAAGAAAGAACAGAATATTGATGTGGGTATATCACTGAAGAAAGGTTGAGTGTGTGTAACTTAAAAGGGTATTACTTGATCCGTGGTCCCGGGGGGTAACGGGACAGAGCCATTCGTGACTCTTACATCTTGATCCGTGGTCCCGGGGGGTAACGGGACAGAACCACTCTTGGTTCATATATTCCTGATCCGTAGTCCCGGGGGGTAACGGGACATATCCTTTGAGTTACATGGAGGATTACATTAATTGATTTCAAACAAACTTTGGAGTAGACAACCCAGTGGCACAGTTTAGATTGATCACTGCACGTCACATACTCTGATACCATTCTGTCACGCCCCACCTCCAATACAGAGAGTATTGTCCGCTCTAGCCGAAACCGCATGGTTTTGTCCTTCGGGGCAAACCAGACCCGACCAGGGGCCACTTCCCAGGAGGTCACCCATCCCAGGACTTCCCTGGCCCGAGCACGCTTAACTACGGAGCTCTCAAGCTCCTGTAATTTCGGTTCACTTAAAAGGCGCCTCTGTATTGAAGAATGGTATCAGAGCCGGTCTCTCAATAGTAGGTCTGTGGTTCAAGGATGAACCATTGTTCAAAGGTGGGGAGAATGTCGGGACCCGGTTCTTGCTCACGGAGCAAAGTGCCACACGGAACAAAGTGCCACGCCAAGTGTCGTGTTAAGTGGGCGGGGGCCACCTCTTGAATCGGTGGGGGCCACCTCTTGAGTCCGTGGGACCCACTATAGAACAATGGGGACTCTTCGGAATACATTCTGAAAGGGGGCAGATCTGTACTATAAATGAAATGATACCACTCTTCAATACAAAGGCGCCTTTTAAGTGAACCGGAACTACCCACCTAACTGAAGAAAGGTTGAGTGGCTTGCGGGAGAGAGGGATGGAGCGAAGAAAGAACAAAATATTGATGTGGGTATACCGCCGATGTATGCTGACACCAATGTATATATATGGGTTGGGTGGACACCAATGTATGTATACCGCCGATGGGTTGAGTGGCTTGTGTTGAACACCAATGTTATAAATCACTGAAGAAAGGTTGAGTGTGGATGGGTTGGGTGGCTACCAATGGAGCGCCTTTAAGCCTGTATGTATACCGCCGATATGCTGACACCAATGTATGTATATGGGTTGGGTGGACACCAATGTATGTATACCGCCGATGGGTTGAGTGGCTTGTGTTGAACACCAATGTTATATATCACTGAAGAAAGGTTGAGTGTGGATGGGTTGGATGGACACCAATGGAGCGCCTTTAAGCCTCTATGTATACCGCCCATGTTGTATGCTGCCACCTAACTGAAGAAAGGTTGAGTGGCTTGCGGGAGAGACGGATGGAGCGAAGAAAGAACAGAATATTGATGTGGGTATACCGCCGATGTATGCTGACCCAATGTATGTATATGGGTTGGGTGGAGCGCCTTTAAGCCTATATGTATACCGCCGATATGCTGACACCAATGTATGTATATGGGTTGGGTGGACACCAATGTATGTATATCGCCGATGGGTTGAGTGGCTTGTGTTGAACACCAATGTTATATATCACTGAAGAAAGGTTGAGTGTGGATGGGTTGGATGGACACCAATGGAGCGCCTTTAAGCCTCTATGTATACCGCCCATGTTGTATGCTGCCACCTAACTGAAGAAAGGTTGAGTGGCTTGCGGGAGAGACGGATGGAGCGAAGAAAGAACAGAATATTGATGTGGGTATACCGCCGATGTATGCTGACCCAATGTATGTATATGGGTTGGGTGGACACCAATGTATGTATCACTGAAGAAAGGTTGAGTGTGGATGGGTTGGGTGGCCACCAATGGAGCGCCTTTAAGCCTGTATGTATACCGCCGATATGCTGACACCAATGTATGTATATGGGTTGGGTGGACACCAATGTATGTATACCGCCGATGTATACCGCCGATGGGTTGAGTGGCTTGTGTTGAACACCAATGTTATATATCACTGAAGAAAGGTTGAGTGTGGATGGGTTGGATGGACACCAATGGAGCGCCTTTAAGCCTCTATGTATACCACCCATGTTGTATGCTGCCACCTAACTGAAGAATGGTTGAGTGGCTTGCGGGAGAGACGGATGGAGCGAAGAAAGAACAGAATATTGATGTGGGTATACCGCCGATGTATGCTGACCCAATGTATGTATATGGGTTGGGTGGACACCAATGTATGTATACCGCCGATGTTGTATACTGCCACCTAACTGAAGAAAGGTTGAGTGGCTTGCGGGAGAGGGATGGAGCGAAGAAAGAACAGAATATTGACGTGGGTATACCGCCGATGTATGCTGACACCAATGTATGTATATGGGTTGGGTGGACACCAATGTATGTATACCGCCGATGTATACCGCCGATGGGTTAAGTGGCTTGTGTTGAACACCAATGTTATATATCACTGAAGAAAGGTTGAGTGTGGATGGGTTGGGTGGCCACCAATGGAGCGCCTTTAAGCCTGTATGTATACCGCCGATATGCTGACACCAATGTATGTATATGGGTTGGGTGGACACCAATGTATGTATACCGCCGATGTATACCGCCGATGGGTTGAGTGGCTTGTGTTGAACACCAATGTTATATATCACTGAAGAAAGGTTGAGTGTGGATGGGTTGGATGGACACCAATGGAGCGCCTTTAAGCCTCTATGTATACCGCCCATGTTGTATGCTGCCACCTAACTGAAGAAAGGTTGAGTGGCTTGCGGGAGAGAGGGATGGAGCGAAGAAAGAACAGAATATTGATGTGGGTATACCGCCGATGTATGCTGACCCAATGTATGTATATGGGTTGGGTGGACACCAATGTATGTATACCGCCGATGTTGTATGCTGCCACATAACTGAAGAAAGATTGAGTGGCTTGCGGGAGAGGGATGGAGCGAAGAAAGAACAGAATATTGATGTGGGTGGATGGGTTGGGTGGACACCAATGTATGTATATCGCCGATGTTGTATGCTGCCATCTACTTGGTTTGGTTCGGGAGAGAGGGATATGGAGCGTAGAAATAAAAATATTTGATATGGGTGGATGGGTTGAGTGGCTTGTGTTGAACACCAATGTTATATATCACTGAAGAAAGGTTGAGTGTGGATGGGTTGGGTGGACACCAATGGAGCGCCTTTAAGCCTGTATGTATACCGCCGATGTTGTATGCTGCCACCTAACTGAAGAAAGGTTGAGTGGCTTGCGGGAGAGATGGATGGAGCGAAGAAAGAATAGAATATTGATGTGGGTGGATGGGTTGGGTGGACACCAATGTTGTATATCACTGAAGAACATTGGAAGGCCTACAACAGTGCAAGACAAATGGTATCAGAGGTTGGTTTGGTTCGGGAGAGAGGGATATGGAGTGCCTGTAAGCCTGTATGTATACCGCCGATGTTGTATGCTGCCACCTAACTGAAGAATGGTTGAGTGGCTTGCGGGAGAGGGGTGGAACGAAGAAAGAACAGAATATTGATGTGGGTGGATGGGTTGGGTGGACACCAATGGAGCGCCTTTAAGCGTATGTATACCGCCGATGTTGTAAGCTGCCACCTAACTGAAGAGCGCCTGTAAGCCTGTATGTATACCGCCGATGTTGTATGCTGCCACCTAACTGAAGAAAGGTTGAGTGGCTTGCGGGAGAGGGATGGAGCGAAGAAAGAACAGAATATTGATGTGAGTGGATGGGTTGGGTGGACACCAATGGAGCGCCTTTAAGCCTGTATGTATACCGCCGATGTTGTATGCTGCCACCTAACTGAAGAGCGCCTGTAAGCCTGTATGTATACCGCCGATGTTGTATACTGCCACCTAACTGAAGAAAGGTTGAGTGGCTTGCGGGAGAGGGATGGAGCGAAGAAAGAACAGAATATTGATGTGGGTGGATGGGTTGGGTGGACACCAATGTTGTATATCACTGAAGAACATTGGAAGACCTACAACGGTGCAAGACAAATGGTATCAGAGCTTGGTTTGGTTCGGGAGAGAGGGATATTGATGTGGGTGGATGGGTTGGGTGGACACCAATGTATGTATACCGCCGATGTTGTATGCTGCCATCTACTTGGTTTGGTTCGGGAGAGAGGGATATGGATCGTAGAAAGAAGAATATTTAATGTGGGTGGATGGGTTGAGTGGCTTATGTTGAACACCAATGTTATATATCACTGAAGAAAGGTTGAGTGTGGATGGGTTGGGTGGACACCAATGGAGCACCTTTAAGCCTGTATGTATACCGCCGATGTTGTATACTGCCACCTAACTGAAGAGCACCTGTAAGCCTGTATGTATACCGCCGATGTTGTATGCTGCCACCTAACTGAAGAGCACCTGTAAGCCTGTATGTATACCGCCGATATTGTATGCTGCCACCTAACTGAAGAAAGGTTGAGTGGCTTGCGGGAGAGAGGGATGGAGCAAAGAAAGAACAGAATATTGATGTGGGTGGATGGGTTGGGTGGACACCAATGTTGTATATCACTGAAGAACATTGGAAGACCTACAACGGTGCAAGACAAATGGTATCAGAGCTTAGTTTGGTTCGGGAGAGAGGGATATGGAGCGCCTGTAAGCCTGTATGTATACCGCCGATGTTGTATGTTGCCACCTACTTGGTTTGGTTCGGGAAAGAACATTGGAAGACCTACAACGGTGCAAGACAAATGGTATCAGAGCTTGGTTTGGTTCGGGAGAGCGCCTGTAAGCCTGTATGTATACCTCCGATATTGTATGCCGCCACCTAACTGAAGAAAGGTTGAGTGGCTTGCGGGAGAGGGATGGAGCGAAGAAAGAACAGAATATTGATGTGGGTGGATGGGTTCGGTAGACACCAATGGAGCGCCTTTAAGCCTGTATGTATACCGCCGATGTTGTATGCTGCCACCTAACTGAAGAGCGCCTGTAATCCTGTATGTATACCGCCGATGTTGTATGCCGCCACCTAACGGAAAAAAGGTTGAGTGGCTTGCGGGAGAGGGATGGAGCGAAGAAAGAACAGAATATTGATGTGGGTGGATGGGTTGGGTGGACACCAATGGAGCGCCTTTAAGCCTGTATGTATACCGCCGATGTTGTATGCTGCCACCTAACTGAAGAGCGCCTGTAAGCCTGTATGTATACCGCCGATGTTGTATGCTGCCACCTAACTGAAGAAAGGTTGAGTGGCTTGCGGGAGAGGGATGGAGCGAAGAAAGAACAGAATATTGATGTGGGTGGATGGGTTGGGTGGACACCAATGTTGTATATCACTGAAGAACATTGGAAGACCTACAACGGTGCAAGACAAATGGTATCAGAGCTTGGTTTGGTTCGGGAGAGAGGGTTATGGAGCGCCTGTAAGCCTGTATGTATACCGCCGATGTTGTATGCTGCCACCTAACTGAAGAGCGCCTGTATGCCTGTATGTATACCGCCGATGTTGTATGCTGCCACCTAACTGAAGAAAGGTTGAGTGGCTTGCGGGAGAGGGATGGAGCGAAGAAAGAACAAAATATTGATGTGGGTGGATGGGTTGGGTGGACACCAATGTTGTATATCACTGAAGAACATTGGAAGACCTACAACGGTGCAAGAAAAATGGTATCAGAGCTTGGTTTGGTTCGGGAGAGAGGGATATGGAGCGCCTGTAAGCCTGTATGTATACCGCCGATGTTGTATGCTACCACCTACTTGGTTTGGTTCGGGAAAGAACATTGGAAGACCTACAACGGTGCAAGATAAATGGTATCAGAGCTTGGTTTGGTTCGGGAGAGCGCCTGTAAGCCTGTATGTATACCGCCGATGTTGTATGCTGCCACCTAACTGAAGAAAGGTTGAGTGGCTTGCGAGAGAGGGATGGAGCGAAGAAAGAACAGAATATTGATGTGGGTGGATGGGTTGGGTGGACACCAATGTTGTATATCACTGAAGAGAGAAGGATATGGAGCATAGAAAGAAGAATATTGATGTGGGTGGATGAGTGGCTTGTGTTGAACACCAATGTTATATATCATTGAAAGAAAGATTGAGTGGCTTGCGGGAGAGGGATGGAGCGAAGAAAGAAGAGAATATTGATGTGGGTGGATGGGTTGAGTGGACACCAATGTTGTATATCACTGAAGAACATTGGAAGACCTACAACGGTGCAAGACAAATGGTATCAGAGCTTGGTTTGGTTCGGGAGAGAGGGATATGGAGCGCCTGTAAGCCTGTATGTATACCGCCGATGTTGTATGCTGCCACCTACTTGGTTTGGTTCGGGAGAGAGGGATATGGAGCGTAGAAAGAAGAATATTGATGTGGGTGGATGGGTTAAGTGGCTTGTGTTGAACACCAATGTTATATATCACTGAAGAAAGGTTGAGTGGCTTGTGTTGATCACCAATGTTATATATCACTGAAGAAAGGTTGAGTGGCTTGCGGGAGAGGGATGGAGCGAAGAAAGAAGAGAATATTGATGTGGGTGGATGGGTTGAGTGGACACCAATGTTGTATATCACTGAAGAACATTGGAAGACCTACAACGGTGCAAGACAAATGGTATCAGAGCTTGGTTTGGTTCGGGAGAGAGGGATATGGAGCGCCTGTAAGCCTGTATGTATACCGCCGATGTTGTATGCTGCCACCTACTTGGTTTGGTTCGGGAGAGAGGGATATGGAGCGTAGAAAGAAGAATATTGATGTGGGTAGATGGGTTGAGTGGCTTGTGTTGAACACCAATGTTGTATATCACTGAAGAAAGAAGAATATTGATGTGGGTGGATGGGTTGAGTGGAGGTTGTGAGTACAACGGTCATCACTTGGGTGTTGGAGCGCCTGTAAGCCTGTATGTATACCGCCGATGTTGTATGCCGCCTATAAATGGTATCAGAGCTTGGTTTGGTTCGGGAGAGAGGGATATGGAGCGCCTGTAAGCCTGTATGTATACCGCCGATGTTGTATGCTGCCACCTACTTGGTTTGGTTCGGGAGAGAGGGATATGGAGCGTAGAAAGAAGAATATTGATGTGGGTGGATGGGTTGAGTGGCTTGTGTTCAACACCAATGTTATATATCACAGAAGAAAGGTTGAGTGGCTTGTGTTGAACACCAATGTTGTATATCACTGAAGAAAGAAGAATATTGATGTGGGTGGATGGGTTGAGTGGACACCAATGTTGTATATCACTGAAGAACATTGGAAGACCTACAACGGTGCAAGACAAATGGTATCAGAGCTTGGTTCGGTTCGGGAGAGAGGGATATGGAGCGCCTGTAAGCCTGTATGTATACCGCCGATGTTGTATGCTGCCACCTACTTGGTTTGGTTTGGGAGAGAGGGATATGGAGCATAGAAAGAAGAATATTGATGTGGATGGATGGGTTGAGTGGCTTGTGTTGAACACCAATGTTATATATCACTGAAGAAAGGTTGAGTGGCTTGTGTTGAACACCAATGTTGTATATCACTGAAGAAAGAAGAATATTGATGTGGGTGGATGGGTTGAGTGGAGGTTGTGAGTACAACGGTCATCACTTGGGTGTTGGAGCGCCTGTAAGCCTGTATGTATACCGCTGATGTTGTATGCCACCTACAACGGTGCTGACAAATGGTATCAGAGCTTGGTTTGGTTCGGGAGAGAGGGATGGAGCGAAGAAAGAAGAATATTGATGTGGGTGGATGGGTTGAGTGGCTAGTGTTGAACACCAATGTTGTATATCACTGAAGAAAGGTTGTGAGTACAACGGTCATCACTGGGTGTTCGAGCGCCTGTAAGCCTGTATGTATACCGCCGATGTATCAGAGCTTGGTTTGGTTCGGGAGAGAGGGATGGAGCGAAGAAAGAAGAGAATATTGATGTGGGTGGATGGGTTGAGTGGCTTGTGTTGAACACCAATGTTGTATATCACTGAAGAAAGAAGAATATTGATGTGGGTGGATGGGTTGAGTGGCTTGTGTTGAATACCATTGTTGTATATCACTGAAGAACATTGGAAGACCTGCAATGGTGCAAACAAATGGTATCAGAGCTTGGTTTGGTTCGGGAGAGAGGGATGGAGCGAAGAAAGAAGAATATTGATGTGGGTCATCACTGAAGAAAGGTTGTGAGTACAACGGTCATCACTTGGGAGTTGGAGCGCCTGTAAGCCTGTATGTATACCGCCGATGTTGTATACCACCTACAACGGTGCTGACAAATGGTATCAGAGCTTGGTTTGGTTCGGGAGAGAGGGATGGAGCGAAGAAAGAAGAATATTGATGTGGGTGGATGGGTTGAGTGGCTTGTGTTGAACACCAATGTTGTATATCACTGAAGAAAGGTTGTGAGTACAACGGTCATCACTGGGTGTTGAAGCGCATGTAAGCCTGTATGTATACCGCCGATGTATCAGAGCTTGGTTTGGTTCGGGAGAGAGGGATGGAGCAAAGAAAGAAGAGAATATTGATGTGGGTGGATGGGTTGAGTGGCTTGTGTTGAACACCAATGTTGTATATCACTGAAGAAAGAAGAATATTGATGTGGGTGGATGGGTTGAGTGCCTTGTGTTGAAAACCAATGTTGTATATCACTGAAGAACATTGGAAGACCTACAACGGTGCAGACAAATGGTATCAGAGCTTGGTTTGGTTCGGGAGAGAGGGATGGAGCGAAGAAAGAAGAATATTGATGTGGGTGGATAGGTTGAGTGGCTTGTGTTGAACACCAATGTTATATATCACTGAAGAAAGGTTGTGAGTACAACGGTCATCACTGGGTGTTGGAGCGCCTGTAAGCCTGTATGTATACCGCCGATGTATCAGAGCTTGGTTTGGTTCGGAAGAGAGGGATGGAGCGAAGAAAGAAGAGAATATTGATGTGGGTGGATGGGTTGAGTGGCTTGTGTTGAACACCAATGTTGTATATCACTGAAGAAAGAAGAATATTGATGTGGGTGGATGGGTTGAGTGGCTTGTGTTGAACACCAATGTTGTATATCACTGAAGAACATTGGAAGACCTACAACGGTGCAGACAAATGGTATCAGAGCTTGGTTTGGTTCGGGAGAGAGGGATGGAGCGAAGAAAGAAGAATATTGATGTGGGTGGATGGGTTGAGTGGCTTGTGTTGAACACCAATGTTGTATATCACTGAAGAAAGGTTGTGAGTACAACGGTCATCAATGGGTGTTAGAGCGCCTGTAAGCCTGTATGTATACCGCCGATGTATCAGAGATTGGTTCGGTTCGGGAGAGAGGGATGGAGCGAAGAAAGAAGAGAATATTGATGTGGGTGGATGGGTTGAGTGGCTTATGTTGAACACCAATGTTGCATATCACTGAAGAAAGAAGAATATTGATGTGGGTGGATGGGTTGAGTGGCTTGTGTTGAACACCAATGTTGTATATCACTGAAGAAAGGTTGTGAGTACAACGGTCATCACTGGGTGTTGGAACGCCTGTAAGCCTGTATGTATACCGCCAGAAAGAAGAATATTGATGTGGGTGGATGGGTTGAGTGGCTTGTGTTGAACACCAATGTTGTATATCACTGAAGAAAGGTTGTGAGTTCAACGGTCATCACTGGGTGTTCGAGCGCCTGTAAGCCTGTATGTATACCGCCGATGTATCAGAACTTGGTTTGGTTCGGGAGAGAGGGATGGAGCGAAGAAAGAAGAGAATATTGATGTGGGTGGATGGGTTGAGTGGCTTGTGTTGAACACCAATGTTGTATATCACTGAAGAAAGAAGAATATTGATGTGGGTGGATGGGTTGAGTGGCTTGTGTTGAACACCAATGTTGTATATCACTGAAGAAAGGTTGTGAGTACAACGGTCATCACTGGGTGTTGGAGCGCCTGTAAGCCTGTATGTATACCGCCGATGTATCAGAGCTTGGTTTGGTTCGGGAGAGAGGGATGGAGCGAAGAAATAAGAGAATAATGATGTGGGTGGATGGGTTGAGTGGCTTGTATTGGAGCGCCTGTAAGCCTGTATGTATACCGCCGATGTTGTATGCTACCTACAACGGTGCAGAAAAACGGTATCAGAGCTTGGTTTGGTTCGGGAGAGAGGGATGGAGCGAAGAAAGAAGAATATTGATGTGGGTGGATGGGTTGAGTGGCTTGTGTTGAATACCAATGTTGTATATCACTGAAGAAAGGTTGTGAGTACAATGGTCATCACTGGGTGTTCGAGCGCCTGTAAGCCTGTATGTATACCGCCGATATATCAGAGCTTGGTTTGGTCCGAGAGAGAGGGATGGAGCGAAGAAAGAAAAGAATATTGATGTGGGTGGATGGGTTGAGTGGCTTATGTTGAACACCAATGTTGCATATCACTGAAGAAAGAAGAATATTGATGTGGGTGGATGGGTTGAGTGGCTTGTGTTGAACACCAATGTTGTATATCACTGAAGAACATTGGAAGACCTACAACGGTGCAGACAAATGGTATCAGAGCTTGGTTTGGTTCGGGAGAGAGGGATGGAGCGAAGAAAGAAGAATATTGATGTGGGTGGATGGGTTGAGTGGCTTGTGTTGAACATCAATGTTGTATATCACTGAAGAAAGGTTGTGAGTACAACGGTCATCACTGGGTGTTGGAGCGCCTGTAAGCATGTATGTATACCGCCGATGTATCAGAGCTTGGTTTGGTTCGGGAGAGAGGGATGGAGCGAAGAAAGAAGAAAATATTGATGTGGGTGGATGGGTTGAGTGGCTTGTGTTGAACACCAATGTTGTATATCATTGAAGAAAGAAGAATATTGATGTGGGTGGATGGGTTGAGTGGCTTGTGTTGAACACCAATGTTGTATATCACTGAAGAAAGGTTGTTAGTACAACGGTCATCACTGGGTGTTGGAGCGCCTGTAAGCCTGTATGTATACCGCCAGAAAGAAGAATATTGATGTGGGTGGATGGGTTGAGTGGCTTGTGTTGAACACCAATGTTGTATATCACTGAAGAAAGGTTGTAAGTACAACGGTCTTCACTGGGTGTTGGAGCGCCTGTAAGCCTGTATGTATACCGCCGATGTATCAGAGCTTGGTTTGGTTCGGGAGAGAGGGATGGAGCGAAGAAAGAAGAGAATATTGATGTGGGTGGATGGGTTGAGTGGCTTGTGTTGAACACCAATGTTGTATATCACTGAAGAAAGAAGAATATTGATGTGGGTTGATGGGTTGAGTGGCTTGTGTTGAACACCAATGTTGTATATCACTGAAGAAAGGTTGTGAGTACAACGGTCATCACTGGGTGTTGGAGCACCTGTAAGCATGTATGTATACCGCCGATGTATCAGAGCTTGGTTTGGTTCGGGAGAGAGGGATGGAGCGAAGAAAGAAGAGAATTTTGATGTGGGTGGATGGGTTGAGTGGCTTGTGTTGAACACCAATGTTGTATATCACTGAAGAAAGGTTGTGAGTACAACGGTCATCACTTGGTGTTGGAGCGCCTGTAAGCCTGTATGTATACCGCCGATACAACGGTGCAGACAAATGGTATCAGAACTTGGTTTGTTCGGGATGAGAGGGATGGAGCGAAGAAAGAAGAATATTGATGTGGGTGGATGGGTTGAGTGCTTGTGTTGAACACCAATGTTCTATATCACTGGGTTGAGTGCTTGTGTTGAACACCAATGATGTATATCCCTGAAGACAGGTTGTGAGTACAACGGTCATCACTTGGTGTTGGAGCGCCTGTAAGCCTGTTTGTATACCGCCGATGTTGTATGCTGAGTTCTTGTGTTGAACACCAATGTTGTACATCACTGAAGAAAGGTTGTGAGTACAACGGTCATCACTTGGTGTTGGAGCGCCTGGGTTGAGTGCTTGTGTTGAACACCAATGTTGTATATCACTGAAGACAGGTTGTCAGTACAACGGTCATCACTTGGTGTTGGAGCGCCTGTAAGCCTGTATGTATACCGCCGATGTTGTATGCGCGGGTCTGTACGAGACGAGTCAAGCTCGGGAATGTTGAGTAGCTCGGGATTTTGGGTTAGAATGGGCACCCAAGTTGTGTTGTGTACGCGTCCCACCTACAACGATGCAGACAAATGGTATCAGAGCTTGGTTTGTTCGGGAGAGAGGGATGGAGCGAAGAAAGAAGAATATTGATGTGGGTGGATGGGTTGGGTGCTTGTGTTGAACACCAATGTTGTATATCACTGGGTTGAGTGCTTGTGTTGAACACCAATGTTGTATATCACTGAAGACGGGTTGTGAGTACCACGGTCATCACTGGGTGTTGGAGCGCCTGTAAGCCTGTATGTATACCGCCGATGTTGTATGCCACCTACAACGGTGCAGGCGGGTCTGTACGAGACGAGTCAAGATCGGGAATGTTGAGTAGCTCGGGCTTTTGGGTTAGAATGGGCACCCATGTTGTGTTGTGTACGCATCGCTTGCGGGCTCCGCCCCCGACAAATGGTATCAGAGCCTGGTTTGTTCTGGGAGAGGGGTGGGGTGAACGAGAAAAAAAAATGATGTGGGGGATGGGTTGAGTGCTTGTTGTCAAACACTAATGTTGTACATCACTGAAAAAAGGTTGTGAGTACAACGGTTATCACTTGGTGTTGGAGCGCCTGTAAGCCTGTATGTATACCGCCGATGTTGTATGCTACCTACAACGGTGCAGACAAATGGTATCAGAGCTTGGTTTGTTCGGGAGAGATGGATGGAGCGAAGAAAGAAGAATATTGATGTGGGTGGATGGGTTGAGTGCTTGTGTTGAACACCAATGTTGTATATCACTGAAGAAAGGGTGGATGGGTTGAGTGCTTGTGTTGAACACCAATGTTGTATATCACTGAAGAAAGGTTGTGAGTACAACGGTCATCACTTGGTGTTGGAGCGCTTGTAAGCCTGTATGTATACCGCCGATGTTGTATGCCACCTACAACGGTGCAGGCAGGTCTGTACGAGATAAGTCAAGCTCGGGAATGTTTAGTAGCTCGGGCTTTTGGGTTAGAATGGGCATCCAAGTTGTGTTGTGTACGCGTAGCTTGCGGGCTCCGCCCCCGACAAATGGTATCAGAGCCTGGTTTGTTCTGGGAGAGCGGTGGAGTGAACGAGAAAAAAAATTGATGTGGGGGATGGGTTGAGTGCTTGTTGTCGAACACCAATGTTGTACATCACTGAAGAAAGGTTGTGAGTACAACGGTCATCACTTGGTGTTGGAGTGCCTGTAAGCCTGTATGTATACCGCCGATGTTGTATGCCACCTACAACGGTGCAGATAAATGGTATCAGAGCTTGGTTTGTTCGGGAGAGAGGGATGGAGCAAAGAAAGAAGAATATTGATGTGGGTGGATGGGTTGAGTGCTTGTGTTGAACACCAATATTGTATATCACTTAAGAAAGGTTGTGAGTATAACGGTCATCACTTGGTGTTGGAGCGTCTGTAAGCCTGTATGTATACCGCCGATGTTGTATGCCACCTACAACGGTGCAGGCGAGTCTATACGAGACGAGTCAAGCTCGGGAATGTTGAGTAGCTCGGGCTTTTGGGTTAGAATGGGCACCCAAGTTGTGTTGTGTACGCGTCCCTTGCGGGCTCCGCCCCCGACAAATGGTATCAGAGCCTGGTTTGTTCTGGGAGAGGGGTGGAGTGAACGAGGAAAAAAAATGATGTGGGGGATGGGTTGAGTGCTTGTTGTCGAACACCAATGTTGTACATCACTGAAGAAAGGTTGTGAGTACAACGGTCATCACTTGGTGTTGGAGCGCCTGTAAGCCTGTATGTATACCGCCGATGATGTATGCCACCTACAACGGTGCAGGCGGGTATGTACGAGACGAGTCAAGCTCGGGAATGTTGAGTTGTGTGACTCGTATTATAGTCCCACATCGGGAGTTTAAGGGATAGTTGATGTGTATATAATATAACTTGGACCTCTACCTACTAGCTCGGGCTTTTGGGTTAGAATGGGCACCCAAGTTGTGATGTGTACGCGTCGCTTGCGGGCTCCGCCCCCGACAAATGGTATCAGAGCCTGGTTTGTTCTGGGAGAGGGGTGGAGTGAACGAGAAAAAAAATGATGTGGGGGATGGGTTGAGTGCTTGTTGTCGAACACCAATGTTGTACATCACTGAAGAAAGGTTGTGAGTACAACGGTCATCACTTGGTGTTTGAGCGCCTGTAAGCCTGTATGTATACCGCCGATGTTGTATGCCACCTACAACGGTGCAGGCGGGTATGTACGAGACGAGTCAAGCTCGGGAATGTTGAGTTGTGTGACTCGTATTATAGTCCTACATCGGGAGTTTAAGGGAAAGTTGATGTGTATATAATATAACTTGGACCTCTACCTACCAGCTCGGGCTTTTGGGTTAGAATGGGCACCCAAGTTGTGTTGTGTACGCGTCGCTTGCGGGCTCCGCTCCCGACAAATGGTATCAGAGCCTGGTTTGTTCTGGGAGAGGGGTGGAGTGAACGAGGAAAAAAAATGATGTGGGGGATGGGTTGAGTGCTTGTTGTCGAACACCAATGTTGTACATCACTGAAGAAAGGTTGTGAGTACAACGGTCATCACTTGGTGTTGAAGCGCCTGTAAGCCTGTATACCGCCGATGTTGTATGCCACCTACAACGGTGCAGGCGGGTATATATGATACGAGTCAAGCTCGGGAATGTTGAGTTGTGTGACTCGTATTATAGTCCCACATCGGGAGTTTAAGGGAAAGTTGATGTGTATATAATATAACTTGGACCTCTACCTACCAGCTCGGGCTTTTGGGTTAGAATGGGCACCCAAGTTGTGTTGTGTACGCGTCGCTTGCGGGCTCCGTCCCCGACAAATGGTATCAGAGCCTGGTTTGTTCTGGGAGAGGGGTGGAGTGAACGAGAAAAAAAATGATGTGGGGGATGGGTTGAGTGCTTGTTGTCGAACACCAATGTTGTACATCATTGAAGAAAGGTTGTGAGTACAACGGTCATCACTTGGTGTTGAAGCGCCTGTAAGCCTGTATACCGCCGATGTTGTATGCCATCTACAACGGTGCAAACGGGTATGTACGATACGAGTCAAGCTCGGGATTGTTGAGTTGTGACTCGTATCTTTAGTCCCACATCGAGAGTTTACAAAGAAGTTGATGTGTATATAATATGACTTGGACCTCTACCTAACAGTTCGGGCTTTTGGGTTAGAATGGGCACCCAAGTTGTGTTGTGTACATGTTGCTTGCGGCCTCTGCCCCCGACAAATGGTATCAGAGCCTGGTTTGTGTTGGGGGAGGGGTGGAGCGAAAATAAAAATAAAAAAAATATTGATGTTGGGGATGGGTTGAGTGCTTGTGTTGAACACCAATGTTGTTTATCACTGAAGAAAGGTTGTGAGTACAACGGTCATCACTTGGTGTTGGAGCGCCTGTAAGCCTGTATGTATACCGCCGATGTTGTATGCCAGCTACAACGGTGCAGGCGGGTATGTACGATACGAGTCAAGCTCGGGAATGTTGAGTTGTGTGACTCGTATTATAGTCCCACATCGGGAGTTTAAGGGAAAGTTGATTTGTATATAATACAACTTGGACCTCTACCTACCAGCTCGGGCTTTTGGGTTAGAATGGACACCCAAGTTGTGTTGTGTACGCGTCGCTTACGGGCTCCGCCCCCGACAAATGGTATCAAAGCCTGGTTTGTTTTGGGAGAGGGGTGGAGTGAACAAGAAAAAAAAATGATGTGGGGGATGGGTTGAGTGCTTGTTGTCGAACACCAATGTTGTACATCACTGAAGAAAGGTTGTGAGTACAACGGTCATCACTTGGTGTTGAAGCGCCTGTAAGCCTGTATACCACCAATGTTGTATGCCATCTACAACGGTGCAGGCGGGTATGTACGATACGAGTCAAGCTCGGGATTGTTGAGTTGTGACTCGTATCTTTAGTCCCACATCGAGAGTTTACAAAGAAGTTGATGTGTATATAAGATGACTTGGACCTCTACCTAACTGCTCGGGCTTTTGGATTAGAATGGGCACCCAAGTTGTGTTGTGTACACGTCGCTTGCGGCCTCCGCCCCCGACAAATGGTATCAGAGCCTGGTTTGTGTTGGGGGAGGAGTGGAGCGAAAATAAAAATAAAAATAAAAATAAATATTGATGTTGGGGATGGGTTGAGTGCTTGTGTTGAACACCAATGTTGTATATCACTGAAGAAAGGTTGTGAGTACAACGGTCATCACTTGCTGTTGGAGCGCCTGTAAGCCTGTATGTATACCGCCGATGTTGTATGCCACCTACAACGGTGCGGGCGGGTATGTACGATACGAGTCAAGCTCGGGAATGTTGAGTTGTGTGACTCGTATTATAGTCCCACATCGGGAGTTTAAGGGAAAGTTGATGTGTATATAATATAACTTGGATCTCTACCTACCAGCTCGGGCTTTTAGGTTAGAATGGGCACCCAAGTTGTGTTGTGTACGCGTCGCTTGCGGGCTCCGCCCCCGACAAATGGTATCAGAGCCTGGTTTGTTTTGGTATCAGGCGGGTATGTACGATACGAGTCAAGCTCGGGATTGTTGAATTTGTGTGACTCGTATTAGTCCCACATCGGGAGTTTAAAAGGAAGTTGATGTGTATATAATATAGCTTAGACCTCTACCTTACACCTCGGGCTTTTGGGTTAGAATGGGCACCCAAGTTGTGTTGTGTACGCGTCGGTTGCGGGCTCCGCCCCCGACAAATGGTATCAGAGCCTGGTTTGTTTTGGTATCAGGCGGGTATTTACGATACGAGTCAAGCTCGGGATTTTGAGTTTGTGTGACTCGTATTAGTCCCACATCGGGAGTTTAAAAGGAAGTTGATGTGTATATAATATAACTTGGACCTTTACCTTACTGCTCGGGCTTTTGGGTTAGAATAAGCACCCAAGTTGTGTTGTGTACACGTCGCTTGCGGCCTCCGCCCCCGACACATAGGGTCGAACTCGATCTTAGGAGGCTAATAGCTTCGATGGTAGAGTAGAGAGGAAGCCGAGGAGATTTTTGAACAAATTCCTAATAAAGATATGGCATCATGGAACACGATCATCTCAGGTTATGATCTAAATCAACAATACGAAAAGGCTTTGGAATACATTTAATGAGATGTTGCTTTCAGGACTAATGCCTATTGGTATGTGCATCCTCCACTCCTGTGCTAATTTGCCCTCATTGGAAAAAGGCAAGAACTTTCAAGCGAAGATTGTGAAGCTAAGATTAGACAAAGAAGTTATTGTAGCCACTGCATTATTGAATATGTAAAGTCTGGAGATATTGAATGCGCAAAAAGAATATTCTTTAGAATGCCCGAGAAAAACGAGATTTCTTGGACTGTGACGATCCAAGGGCTCGCTGAATGTGGACTCGCCAAGGAATCAATTGATTTGTTTGAAAAAATGAAGCAAACAAACATCATTCCTACAGAATCTCTTTACTTGTTTTCATTGTGGATTAGTCGATAGAGGGTTCTGTTGCTTCAAATAAATGGAGAAAGAGTATGGGATCTCACCAAATGAGTTGCATTACACTTGTATGGTGGACTTATTGTCTCGAGCTGGGTATTTGATAGCAGCTGAAAAATTCATTAGAAAGATGCCTTTCGAGCCCGAAGCTAACTCTTGGGTGGCTGTTGTGTACATATAGAAACGTGGAAATTGGCGAGAGCGCAGCTAAAAAATTCTGGAATCAGGAAATTCTTCAACGGGCTATGTGTCGCATGCTTTCGAACTTATATGCTTCAGTTGGAAACAGGAAAAAAGCTGGGGAGGCGAGAAAATTGATGAAGGACGCAGGAGTAAAGAAAGAGGGAGGTTACAGTTGGATTCAGATTAGAGATGGGCTACATTCATTCTATTCTTGGGATGCAAATGATGTAGAGTCTTTAAAGATTTATGGGGTTTTGGAGCTGTTGATGTCAGAATTGGTTAAGTATTGACCTTTGCAAATTCAAGTACAAATACCGAAGTAATGACAAATCTTTTCAAATTTACAATTGTTTTTTATTTTTATTTTTGATAAAAAGGTGGATAATTAGACACCCTGTAATATCATTAAAAAGGTTTTAAATGATACAACACCAAGCAAAATAAAGCATAATACAACTCCACCACATAGAATCCAACCAAAATATTACAAGCCGTCATTCAAAATAAAGGGCAAGAAAGCTAGCAAAATACATCCTGGCCAAAAGATCCGCTTGCCCCCGAAAAAGCGGGGAGAACAAAGCCTCATGCATCCTCATCTTCTATATCGTGCTCATCACGATCTCCACCGGCAAGCATATCATCATCCTGGTCCTCGCCGTCCTTTTCTGGTACCACCTTCCTAATCTTCAGTGTTGCCTTTTCTCCTATCACCTTCTTGATCTTCAGCTTTGCATTCAAATATACGATTGTTCATGATATGAACTAGCAAACTCTTTCATAATGGAAATAACAATCTTCACTTTGCTAGGCGGTCCACGAAACAAAAGGAAGCTTATAGCTTTCTATTTCCGAGAGGCCAGCCAACTCTTCTTCTTGGGTAAACAATCCATCATTTATCTCGGACAGGAAATAACCACTCTTGTTCTGGAAAAGAGAAGGATGCAATTAGATCGACTAAACCATTTCATTTTGCCAAGTTCGATGTTACAGAGCATTTATAGAGTATAAACAGCATTTCTCAGGGAACCTTAAAATGGATCTATTTCATTACATTCCATCTATATCTCAATTTTATTCATTTAATATCCCTTTGGTGTCGTTGACATAAAGGCACGTTGTTAAAAATGACTTAAAACTATTGAGCAGTCTAAAAGGGCCCTATTTAAATCAGCCGAGAAAGAATTCGGCCCGTTCCAGGAATTTGACGCATGCGTTGACGAACGATCAACGCATACGGCAGTAGCCAAATATATTAAATCAATGACGAGGACAATGAGTTGGAAATGTATGTGTGTGCATTTATGATTGGGACAAAACATGCTCTTGAAAAAAAATTCAAAGGCAACAACACATAGAAGGCACACTCATTGATTTGCATAAATTTTGAACCTACGAAAATTTTACATGTGAAGACACATTATTGATCGAAAAAGAAGTCTTGAAGTTGAAGGAGACATGGAAACATGATGAAAGCGACATATATGATATGTGAGAAAGAAAATTCATGAACCTACATTAAAGAAGGGTTGACATTGAAGAAAAAAATGTGCTGCATACATTCACTGTCTCGGCTATTTAAACCAAGGAGGATTTTGATTCGTGGTATAATCAAAAATCCTAATCACTAAGAAACTGCAAGTTAGCAGTGAGAGAAAATAATTTGTAATCATGTATCTTGTAAAGAAAGAATAAGAAAACTAATGAAGACATATTATTGATTGAAAAAGAAGTCTTGAAGTTGAAGGAGATATGGAAACATGATGAAAGCGACATATGATATGTGAGAGAGAAAATTCATGATCCTACATTAAAGAAGGGTTGACATTGAAGTAAAAAATGTGCTGCATACATTCCCTGTCTCGGCTATTTAAACCAAGGAGGATTTTGATTCGTGGTATAATCAAGAATCCTAATCACTAAGAAACTACAAGTTAGCAGTGAGAGAAAATAATTTGTAATCATGTATCTTATAAAGAAAGAATAAGAAAACTATTGAAGATACATTATTGATTGAAAAAGAAGTCTTGAAGTTGAAGGAGACATGGAAACATGATGAAAGCGACATATGATATGTGAGAAAGAAAATTCATGAACCTACATTAAGAAAATTCATTAAAGAAGGGTTGACATTGAAGAAAAAAATGTGATGCATACATTCCCTGTCTCGGCTATTTAAACCAAGGAGGATTTTGATTCGTGGTATAATTAAGAATCCTAATCACTAAGAAACTGCAAGTTAGCAGTGAGAGAAAATAATTTGTAATCATGAATCTTGTAAAGAAAGAATAAGAAAACTAGTGCGGCGAAGTGGACTAGGCAAATTGCTGAACCGCTATAAAAATCTCGTGTCTTCTTTTTATTTATACGATTGTTCCTTTTATCCGTCATCTCTCCCACATAATCGGTGGATATATTCTTAACAACTGGTATCAGAGCGTGGTTAGAAAGCCAAAAAGTCTTTCGATTCTACGATCTAAGTTAACGGTGGGTAACGACACTTGTATCCTCTTCCCCATCTTTTTGGATTATAGTTTTGAAGATGTTGGTTCAGATCCGAAAGAGAAGTTGAGTTTGTTACGACTGTAGACAAAGGACGGCGTCGGATGAAAGAAAAATAAAGATCGAAAAATTTAATAGAAAGGATTTTGGATTCTGAAAGATGCAAATCGAAAATTACTTGTATCAGAAAAATCTTCACGAACCCTTGTTGGGTACGAAACCAGCATATACAAAAAAAGAAAATTGGGATCTATTAAATCGCCAGGGTTTCGGCATGATCCGTCTGACGTTGGCAAATAATGTTGTGTTCAACATCATCAATGAGAAAACTATATCAGATCTCATGAAGGCGCTATCAAATATTTATGAAAAAACATTTGCCTCCAACAAAGTACATTTAATGCGTTGTCTATTTAATCTGAAGATAGGAGAAGGGGTGTCTGCTGCAGATCACATTAAAGATTTTAATGTGATTACAACTCAATTAAGTTCTGTGGAGATAAACTTGATGACGAGATCAAAACTTTGATCCTGTTGTCCTCCTTACCTGAAATCCAGGCCGCAACTGTAACCGCAGTGAGCAGTTCTTCAGAGAGTAAGAAATTAAAACACGATGAAATCCGAGATTTGATCCTCAGCAAGTATGTTGGCAGAAGAGAGTCAGGAGAATTTTCGGGTCTGCTTTGAGTATCTTGAAAGTGTTTACTAGCACCACGGTAGAGTTAAAACGGGCATCACACATGCAATTTTCAAATTTTCATGGTACTAATTAACACTATATAAGGACCCAACTAGAAGATTAGGGTATAAAACATGATATCACAAAAACTATAAGAAGGGAAAGAGTATACGACCTTCGTAGACCAAGTCCTTCTCTTCAAATGCTCCGGGTTGTAGTCTACACGACTCTACTAGGCTTCACTTGAAGGTTGAACGAATTTCCTCCGATGACCTTCATGCCGAAAATGATCCACCCGAAGTCCATCAATCCAAGCAATCTCTTCATTAAACTTTTTAGTGAAGAAAACACACTACACTTGATTGCTAATCAAGTATAGGATGATGAAGTAAGGGTTTTGTTTTGCTCACTAGGGTTTCAAGCTCTATGGTTCACAACACATGTGATTGCTAGAGCTTGAAGCAAGAGATGAAGAAAATGGAGAATGCTAGAGAGCAAGGGCTCAAGAAAAATGGCTAAGGCATCAAGCATAGAATGAAGAATAGCTGTAACACCCGAGCCCAATAATACTATTTATATTACTAGTTGAGGGTTATATACTGCTCATTCCAATTTTCCTGATTTTCTGGTGTTTGTTGCTAAATTTCACCCGGTTAAGCCATTTTGGCACATAACAAATTTTAACTCCTAAAATGAAATTTAAGATGTCCATGTTGGCCTACTCGTCGCCACTAGTCGCGTGGTAGCGTCCGCGTGTCGAGATTCCGTTCCGTTTGGCTAAACGGGCCAGTTTGGGCGACTACGCGCGCGTGCAAGTGTCCGACTTGGGGGCATGCATTTTAATCACTAAACACCTATTTTCAAAATTTGGAACCCGCTTAAAATCCTATAATTTGAATTTGGAATATTTGGGCGCAACCCGGGCGCGATTTGGAAATGTTTCATTTCGCGCCAAAAAGGGCCCGTTTCAATTTAATATCTAAACTAAATTATATATACGAATATATTCCTTAACAGTTCATTTCCATCAAATCCTTATTCAAATATTTTTTCTCACCTCCCTGCAGCCAATCACGAGAGAATAATTCTCGTGGGCCCCTTTCCCTATCTGCCTCTCTCCATTCTTTCTCTCTCTTTTCCACTAATCTCTCATTTTCTCTCCACTAATCTCTCCTTCTCTCCCGCCCCCAACCAATCTCTCTCTTTTCCACTAATCTCTCCTCCTCTCCCGCTAGGCTGTCTCTCTCTCTTCCTATAAATATTTCTCTCTCTCTCTCTCCCCCCTCAAATCTTCTCCCTCTCTTCCTTTTAAATATTTTCCCCTCCCATTATTTTTCCAGAACGCCACCTCCTCTGTGCCTGCGCCCACGTTGCCACCCGAGCACGCTGCTGCAGTTCCCTGCGGCAAACTCCTCGCCGGCGGGTCTCGTCGTCGCCTTCCGTGCCGACGACTTGACCCGACATCCCAACCAGGTACTCCAGTCCGTGTGGTCCCGCTGTTCGTTGTTTGGACTTGATCCGTGACCCGTGCATCCGTCGCGTGTTTTCCGCCGACGTACGACCGTTTTCCCGGTTCGCGAAACCGTCGAGGCAAGTATCACTTGCTACATGCTATACCCTACAATTATATATATATTTTGACTCATTAACCTCTTTTACCATTTCACATACATCGCTCACAGCCCATTCACAATCTAATGGGACAAACATGATTCCCCACTTTTATTAATTTATTCTCCTTGATTTATGCAATAGAATATCAGCTTTATTTTTATCGAGCCTGGTGGCTTAGGTCAGCATGAATGCTAACCATGGGCATGATAACCATATTGAGCAAAGATTATTGGGCTAAGGCCGAATTAGATTTTAAAAAAAATAATAATAATAAAAAAAAAAAAATAATAATAATAAAAAAAAATAATAATAAAATAATAATAATAATAAATAAATAAATAAATTTTGGGAGAAAAGATCAGGTGAACTGTTAGACGCATCTTTGATGTTTACTTTCAATATTGTTATGTGTGCGCATTCTCCATCTTTTTCTACTCCATTTTAATAGTGCTATGTGGTTATATTTGGTAATTACACTACCTTTTCAGTAGATGAACATTTCTACACTCTTGGGTATTTTTTCAACCAAAACCTGTTAATACAATAAAACGGCTGCACTATATTAATGCACTATTGTGATTGGATGAACTGCTTATTGTTGTTTCACTTTATTGCTTACTTTCTGCTGTTAATCCTAGTTCGATTATATACCCATTGTGAGCACACCCTCGATTGTGTTACATCTTGACCTGACCTTGCTACACATGACATATATATATACCGATACACCGGACATGATACCCTTTACATATCGACTCAACCTGTTGAAACGTGACCTGACCTGTTACCTGATTTCATGCCTAATGCCGACAAACCTGACCATTCCTGCTGTCTATCCAGACAGACCTACTTTTACCTGATTTTGTGTTGGCATTAGTCCTTGACTACTGAATACCTGACTTAAACACATAACCTTGGGGGTAAGGGGAAATCAATGATGAAACCTGACTTGTAACTCAACAGTTCGACACTTATACTGATCAGTTCTATGGGCTAGGCCAGCCCCGGGATGATGCTGCTGACATCATTCATCTGTACATATTCCTGTTTAATGCCTAGCGGCATGTCTCGGTTTCAGCCCGAGAATCTGGACCGTAGTCCCGGGCACGCACGGGATACTATTGAGTTACATTGACGATTCCATTAAATTGATTTCATAAACTGTAGAATAGATAACCCGGTAGTTTAGTTCAGATTACTCATTGCACGTCACATATACTTATACTCTTAACTGTTCCATATCCGTGTTATTTGTTATACCCAGATTATTGTTCATACTCATGCCTGCATATCTTGTTACCTCCTGATTATATTCTATTATTTGATATTATGACGCACTGACGTCTGGGTTTTGCATGGCCCAGATCCTTTATCTCTATCACAGGCTGATCAGGAGTATTTCAGCTGCCAGGCCGAGCAGTGAGGATCTTGCTAGTATTTAGTTTATTTTAGTTTTTTTTCAGTACTTTCATTTCCTGTTGTGAGCCCGTATTTGGGACGTATTTCCAGATATTATTGTTTATTGGATCTATTGCTTCCGCATATTATGTATTGACTCGTTTATTCTGGCATATGGACATGTACTAGATAGTTTATTTTATTTTACTGTTCATGATATCATATAGACAGCCGCAATGTGACTGTGGAGGGATGTTTCCTAACCACAGGTAGCATGGTTGGCTCTGTCACGTGCCGATCTTAGCGCACTCTGGGAAGCGGGGCGTGACAATAGCTCACCAATATATCACACTCATTGAAGCATGCATATTTTCTCATAGAAAATATGCATCATGCTTCAATAGTGAAGTCAAATTAATAGACTATAATATGTGTCATGCCTTCAACCCATGCCCAAAATATCCCTCATTTTACACCTCATTTTCTATTTTCTAAAAATAGAAATCCATGCCATGCTTCATATATATATATATATATATATATAATGAAGAAAATAATTAGTAAGCTGATAAATATTAGTTAATATATAATTATATCAAATATAATATATATCAAATAATTAAATCAACACTTGATTTAATTATCCGGTTATATCACATATAACCGACTATTATCATTTATCTGTATATCACATTATCAAATCAACTCTTGATTCGATAATGTGGTTATATCATATATAACCTAATCGATACCAAATAATCACCAGATCAGAATACAGTATCACATACATGTATTTAATCAGGCCTCCCGCACATATCAACATATGTGCCTATTTCGTTTCGCTTGAACCAGAAAACTTCTATGTGGGACTCTAAAGACTTGTCAATACACCAGTAGTAGGTGATGATCACATCAGTCACTCACAAGCCATCAGCGGTACTAGCTGGACGTAACGGCTACCTAGGTATTGAGCGATTAGAAGATCAACAAGCAAGCTTGTCCAAACTCCTATGAAACATATAAGTAACACTTACCGTATAATCTGGTCTTTTCGTCTGATATCTCGCATATCAAGTCTAGGGGTGGAATCGTCAGACCCCAGTAATGTGATAAGCCATGCCGATGTATGGCCTATAACGGTTCGAGAAACTACTGATAACTTTTATCAGTAAATCTCAGTATCAGCCCTGACCAGGGACTTCCAGTTATAGCCAATCGAGCATAGCGCAACATCAACTCCCTATACGGGAGAGATGAAATCCCTCCTATCGCTTATTGCCTCCATGTGACTCGGGACTGTACCCAAAATCCACCTGTTTACACAACTTCTCTGAGCCGTGGTAGGGAGGAAATCAAAGCACAGTGGGAGCCACACAAGATTTTATGATGATCTCGGGTCTACAGACTAACCTGTACCAGTGTCATCAGAGAAATGCTATCTGATGATAGGTATATTACCATCTAGGAGTTCTCGGCGAGTTCTGTTCGGTGTACCCATTCTCCAATGAGCACCTGTGTTTGCTGCTTGTTGCCATCTTTACAGGGCATACATTGTTTTTCTTTTTCCTCTATTAAGTTTTTTTTCTCGTGTGTGTCAACTCAAAACCATTATTAATTCTTATATGTGGAACCATCTTTTGGCTTCGGATTTATGCATTGACCAATTCAACTGTAACATACCTTTTCCTACCTTTTCTCTTTATATTCTGGAGCACGTATACGATTATAGCGACACCTCCCTTTTTTTATATGTTTTTTGACCATCACTTTTGACACTAATTAAGAGATGACTCGACTTTAGATAACTCTGTTCGAATTTCGTGGATTCCTAATTTTAGGCCCTTACTATTATTGCACGATGAGCTTGGCCTTGTCACACTGCATTTTGTATATACATGCATTCGAGGAGTATCTAATTTTGGATTTAGTTAGAATACATGAAGTTGTTAAGTTATACCAGTAACTATGTAAAGAATGACATTTGAGTTAAATTTTGGTCCATGGTCTTTTTGTTGGGCGTTTCTTACTTTGGCCGGGGATTTTTATTCTGAGTATCTCTAATTATTACTGAAGAGTTTTAGTCAGCTGATGATGGCACTGGTTGTGTATAGATTTTTCTTTTCTAAAAGAATAAAAAAGTCTAATAGCTCTACAAATATCTTAACTCTCTGAAAAAGAGTAGTAAAATAAACTTGAGAATAAGGGAGGCAGAGTTTTCACGAACACTTGAGAGTAAAGCAAATGAAGATCGAGTGAAAAGAAAATATTAGAAATTGTGTAGAAACGTGTCCTATATATAGGGAAACAATGTGAAACATTTAGGACAGTTATTACAACTGCTCCCGAAATATAGGACAGATAATGGCAGTTTATAACCGTTAGGAATTCAAAAATCCCACCAAAATTCAAATTTAAAATTTTTCAAAATCTGCAATGGACGTCCATATGGGACATCTATATTTGATATCATCATATACATGACTTTGAATTTTTAAAAGAAAATCTAAAATAGATTTTAGTGTTTAAGAATTGAAATAGAAAAATTTGATTCTAACCATTTGAGATCGACTTGACTCTAGACTCAAATAAATTAGAAAAGTATTAAATGTCTTTGATGTGTGACTTCCTCGTTTATAGCCTTTAAATGTGTATTGAGTGCGTGTAACATTTCAAAAAAATAAAATATTATTTTTGGGAATTTTTATAATTTAACATTAATTTTTAATGAATATTTTATTATTTCGGTATAATTAAATACCGATAAATGGGGAAAATTCTGGAGAAAATTATGGAAATTCTAAAATAGGGCATTTTGTGGAAATTTTACAATTTACATGATGGATTATATGCTATTTTAGTGTTAATTGCGATTAAAAATCGCTAATTGGATTTTTGGCTTTTTGTGCAAATATGTGCACATAACATTTTCCACACTTGTCACACTTGTTTCATGTTTTGGACTCATGGTAGCCTAGGGTTAACCATGCTTGGATGACCATGGTGGGTTGAACCATTTGATTAGGATAATTGGGTTAATTAGGGTTTTGGTTTTGGTTAAAGGTGATTAGGATTAGAGTTGACCTTGTGTAGGAGAGAGGGTGAGCCATGATGGCTTGTGTGTGCCAACATTTATTAAGAGAGAGAGAGAGAGAGGTGGCTAGGATGTGCCATGATCCATCCAATTCTTCAATATCCATTGTGTGCTCTTTCACACCCCCTCTCACTCATATCACTTCCTCTCATTTATCACATCTTCCCTCACACCTCTCACTCTCACACATCATACCACTTCAAAAAAAAACATCAGCAGCAGCAGCTGCATCATCCTAAACAACAGCCCCCAATATCAACACTTCAGCCCCATTTGTATCAGCATTTGCAGCCACAGCAGCAACTCCATTTAAAACAACTCCATACCCTCATCAACCCTCAACTCAGCAGCCTCAGCAACACAAACACACCACAACTGAAACAACAACAGCCTCAGCAGTTGCAGCTGCAACAGAAACAAAAGAAAAACAAGAGGAATTTGCAAGCAGCAGCAGCTACTGAACCAGCATCAGCATCAGTTGCAACAGCAACTTCAGTCCAGAACTTCAGCAGCACCAACCCACTTCCTCCTTCCTCTTTCTTCCCTTCTCCTTCATCCTAGGACCCCCCTTAAGGTATAATCTTGCAACCCAACTCCTATTTTGCCAAGTTCTGGTTATATAGCTGAAATTTAGTGTTATTGGGTGGTTTAGTGCTAGTTTAGGTAAATTTGAGCGAGAATTGGCCAAAGGATGGTTGTAATGGTTAGTATAGCCTAATTAGGTACTGTTGAGACCAATTACCCTAGATCTAACCCAGATTCCAGTAAAATACCAGATTTTGTGAGAGTTGGCGTAAATTAGTAATTTTGTCGATTTGGTGACCTTTCTGGAAACTGCTATCAACCCGGACCTCCTAAAATAATTTTGACTTGGCAGTAGGATGTGCAGGCAGATAGGAACCAACACCCAAAACCCTAGCCCCAACCTTTTGATCCCGGCCGCAGATATATTCCCCCTGGCCGCAATTTGCGGCCAGAGCAGGGGAAACCCCCCTCGTTTTTGGTGTATGGCCCTATTTCATGTAAACTTGACCCTAGGTATATGCAGTTTTGTCTGATTCCAATCAGGATAGAATCTGGGTTGATTTTCTTGAGTTGGCGCATGATTTACGACTTGTTTTCGTATGGATTTTGGTATTCGATGATTCATTTCTGTCGGGTGGTGTTTGAACGCCAACGGCAGAGGACTATTGGCTGTGTTTGCACGCGAGGCTATAGGTTTTTACCTATTGGCGTAGCGTGTACCGTTTTGGTTTCCGACATGGTTTTCATGTGCTTTAGCGTATGATATCCTTGTAGGTACCCCACGTGGCGTCGAAGCGTTGGAGATGCAAATGGCGACATCGACACCGGCACACATAAAGTTAGGTGAGTAGATTTATATCTACGGGGAGAAGTCGGGTGGATGGCGTATAGCACCCCCACAGTTTGTGGTGATGTATACGGATGCGTATACACACCAACAATTATTACATGTCATTTGGGATTAATGATAATGTTAAGATGGATATGGGTGTGTTGGATTGGTGAAAGGTTACGAAACCCTGGAGTAGTGGGTGCACTACACATACACACACATACATACTTGCATACATCCTTATTTCATATGTGCTTATGGGATTCTATATAGTTATGTGTTCACATGGGTATGGGACTATGTGTTCGCATACTGACTTGAGGATGATACTTAGGATTAAGATGAGTCAGTGATATTTGATCCGAGATTATGATATCGGTGATATGGAAAAATTCGTATTTGAGATACGTCTTGTTGCTTTAGCGGATTTTGGTTGATGATGCCATATGAATAGTGATTTATATATATAAAGTGATCGACATGTGATTACGTTGCGAGATATGATATGATATGACAAGATAATTATGATAGGCCGAATCAGGTGATGTATACTCCCTTGTGATGATATGTGCTGATGATATCGATTTATACGAGACTGTCGATCAGTAGTTAGATCATGATTATAGTGATGATATTAGCATTGTAGTAGACATAGGTCAGTACCCGGATGATGATCTTTGATAAAGAGGATACCAAATGAATGATATGATGAATATGATATTGATCCGTACCCAGATTTGGGGATGCCGTATGACGGATTTACGTACGAGCTATATTTTGATGTTTGATCCGCCCTCTTGACTTGGGGATAACCGATTATAGGGATATGGTATCGGATGTGATATTATCGAGGCGGGATCACTGATTATATATGTATATATATTTATATGTATCGACTCAGAGGTTAGGCGGTTTCCCTTACCTACTGTTAGCCTATTAGCTCAGCCTTATAGTTGGTGTAGCTATAGGACTCTTATGACATTAGATGCAGTTTAGCTATCATTGTGTTTAGCATTCAGCTCCTGCATATTATTGTTGTTACTCTGCATCGCATACTTATTGTGATTCATATTCCATTATTGATATCATGCTGTTAGGACACCAGCACCATTACCGATGATGCGTATGTACCACGTACACTTACTTGCCGGCTCACACACATCTTCATCGGTAATTGCCATATCATTACACAGTAGTATTATTGCATCAGGATATGACCCTTGTATGTGCATACTATTATTCCATGTTGCATGATATACTATTATACTTGCACTTCATTGATATGTCACATACATCAAGTTTTTCTGATTATGCGCATTGAGATATGTTGTTCTATGATATTTTCTGGATTTGGGAACCGTGGGTATTTCAAAGAGATTATGTAATTGTTTTAAAAACCCGGTTACCCTTGATATGATATTTCAGTGCGTCCACCATGTGTTTTTCGGTGCTGAGAGCGACATGTGAAACCCGATTCGAGGAGGCGGATGAGGCCGATTGCGGGTACATGGACCCGGTGCGGTACCCCGGGGCAAGAAGATCGCAGGAAATGGCGTTGAGCCTGGCAGGGGAGCACCACCGACCGGTGATTTTACCCGACGCGTCGGATATCCGGAGGATACCGTCGTGGTCTTGAGATGGATGGTAGGGGCCGGTCTGGACGGACGGCACCCTAGATATTGTGATTGAGACTTTGAGATTTCGAGATATTGAGGTACAGAAATTAGATGATACAGGCCGGTCCGAGTAGCTGGAGCCTGGGATTTTGAGACATTGAGATTTATGTTTTGTATCGATGCTAGACACTGTTTATGCTGATTTCATTCATGATACCTCATTTTAAAAAAATACAGAAATCTCACTAATTTATGAAGGCGGTTTTCTTCAGTACATGCATTCTGTTTCATGCATTCATGCATCATCTATATACATATTGCTACCTGAGGCACTGACACGGGCACATGGGATTATACTTGGGTTAGATATTTACCCTAACCATTGTTATAAATTGCCGGTTATATATTTGAGGATTATATATATTGATCGTATGACCTAGGATTGCGTCATACATGCGATTTTCTGTTCGTAGATCTTTTTCTACTCACGAGTTGGCAACTCACCCCCGTTGTGCCCCAGTTTCTTGCAGGTGTTGCCGTACGGGTTTCATTACGGCTTTGCGGGCACAGTTTCTTTTAGGTGACTTGCTAGTAAGTGGGTTTATTGTATCGTACCCATCATTATACATTGTATATTATATTTCAGTTGTATCTAGAAGTTCCATCAACCAAACATGTATTTATTTGACATAGAGACCGGTGATGTTTATTCTTTCGACCTTAGAGTCGCACGATATATTTCTGTGGATTTCATGTTGTTGGAGTTTCCTTTTCTGTTGTGATCCTCGCCTTTAGGCGTTGTATATTATGTTTCTAGCTGGTTGACTTATAGTGGTTTTTCTACACTCTACTTCTTTTCTTGGTTTGGATTTCTGGGCTCGGCTTATTTAGAGTACGTACGCCTTGAGACGTTCGTAGTCTAGGTGCCGGTCATGTTCCGTACTTTCGGGACGTGACAAAGTTGGTATCAGAGCGTTGGGTTTTACCTTCGGAGCGTAGGATGACCTTGGTTGATGGAATATGTGACTAAAGTAGAGTGACGTACCGTGGGTATGTTCCGCGGCATATTTACGATACGCCACTCCATTTAAGGAGCCTTAGGATGTACATTTCTTTGCCCAGTATTATATCCCTTCCTGATCTAGCCTCATCAGTACCGGTTATGGTTTTGCTGCCACGATTACGGGCAGGGAGAGCTACGGCTAGAGTTGCGGTCAGCACGAGCTCGTTACGAACGAGGACTGGCCAGGGCATAATTCCGGCAAGACACGACTGCAGAGATGTGTCTTTTGATTGGGTTTTACGCCACGAGCGTTGGATGGATCGCTGTATGAGATTACTCGGACGTGCAAATCAGCACCAGAGAATTGAGCCACTGACAGAGGCCAGCCAGAGTTTGATGACCGTTGGTGTATTGCTTACTCATGATGATTGAGGCACGGTTCAGCGTGCAGACAAGTGAGCCAGTTATTGCTGCGAACGACGAGATATCGCCTCAGATGTTGGAGCTATTATGGTACGAGTTGTACTAAGGGATGATAGAAGGTCGCTAGTCACTGAGGATGAATGACTAGGACATGTGGTTCGTTCGCTACCCCGATGCGAGGTCATCAGATAGATTGATTCCAGCTAGAGACGACTTCACGCGGAGACGTTGAGAGTCGACAGAGACGATCGAATGTCAGAAACCTATTATTCCAAGTTTAAAGTATTCGGGAAGACATGCAGGAAATTCTATGGTCCCTCTAGAAGAATAAAACCCTAACTCGACTTAATGACCGTGTGAAAGCCTTTGAACCTTAGGGTTTGCGGCAGTTCTGCGGCGCCATTAGTGAGGCTTGGGTTTGCCCTTCTACGGCTGGACCGCCGATGCTGTGGTATGTACTCGATACTATTATACTGTACCCAAGATATTGAGCTCTTGGGGGATTATGAGGTTTTGACAAATCGATCGGATGGCTCGACTTAATTCGGATGCTAGGTGGTGAGATGCATTTCTTGGGAGACTCCAGATACGGGGATAGCCGTTGGAGCTCAGTCCACGCAGCCACGACGAGACGAGTCCGAAATAGTCGACATTAGAGAAAAGTGGAGTAAGGTTCGTACAAGATCTGGATATGATGACGTTCCACTCCGCCGACATCAGAGATGCGATGCGCATGCCGAGGCATAGTACTGGATATACCTTCCAGAAGGAGTCGCGATGAGTGTGCAGCCGCTCCGGAGCAAGAAGCAGATATGGTAAAGGATGAGGACTTCCGGACAATTGGCAGAGATGAGACTTGGAAGAGACCTTGAGCAGGATTCCCTCCAGAACACTGCTGCAATGATTCTTGCACCCAGGATCAGATGTGTCACGTGCATTCAAAGAGTCGGAGGCCGACGCCAGTGACATGCTGCTTACGAGTGGTCGCGATGATTGACCGAGAGATGACCAGAGAAGTGCCTGAACGAAATCGTCCCCGTTAGCACACCTGACAGGGCCGATGAGCCGATGGATCATGAGATTGGTAATCCACAGAGAAGACTTGGACCCAGGAGTGGTCATGTTACGCACACCAGCATGCTAGAGTTCAGGATCGCCGACGAGATATGCTATGAGTGATCACGACAGTTGACCAGAGATTCTTGGAGGACGTGCTTGAGCGGAACTATTCCGCCATACTTGATTTCGATGTTTTGGACGATTTATTCGCATGATTTGGTTTTGATGATTGGGTTTCATGATATTTGTTTTCATGGACCATGGTTGCACCTGCTGAGTATTTGTGATTTTTGCACAATTTTTACACTTGATATCGTTTTCGTGCTTTGATTTCGCATGTTTATGATTTTATGGGTTTCATACGGTTAAGTTGATTTTGCGCGTATATACGCACACGATTTGGTTTGCACTCGGTATAGTTCACATATGCTCGCAGTGCAGTGATTCGCATTTTGTGCACTTAGATGCACTGGACTTCGATTTCGATGGAAATGCTCGATATTTGTTTTGCGCACTTTATGCATCTGATTGGATTTTGCGCATTCGACGCTGGATATTGGATTTCATGATTTCGTGCATGATGGATGCACCGGATTTGGATTTTAGCGCATGTTGGGCGCAGGTTATGAGATGCGATTTGGTGCACACCAGATGCACTAAATCGGGATTTTTCGTGCATGTCAGATGCACCTGATTTTGCTGTCAGGCACGCATGTTGCTTATGACCGATGTTGTGTGCACAACCGTTGCACCTTGATGTTGTTTCTGTGCACCTTCTTGACACATGTATGGATTTTGATTCCCGTGCACACCGGACGCACAGGGTTTTCATATGCACCTTTTAATTTGTTTCTATGGAGCAGTACGTTTCATGATATTTGTTATGTGTTTTCGTACTGAGCAGGACTAGTCAGAGAACAGTGCCTGGATATATTCTGCATACATTGATAGATTTCGAAGGGATTTCCAAAAGCGAGCTAGTCTCATTAGTTACATGCGTGTCCGATATGATACGAAACGTTTAAAACGAGGAAACCCTTCTAAACTATTTTCAAAACGGCGGATCGTGCATACTAAACAAAAGATATATACATATATGGCTATTTTTTTTATAGAGACGTCCGCCACTGTGCAGTGTTATGCGCATTACACATCGACTTAAAGAATTTGGCATGTATTTCCCTTAGATATTTACATGTATAGTTCCGATTTATAGCACATCGGTTTTGCTTTGGATTTGGCATTCGTGTTTTCACCTGGACTCCGATGATTGCAGGATGCTTGACGGAGTTTTGATTTCGAGTTATCTGCTCGTTACTCATACGCATGTATTGCGCTACTATGCGTTTTATGTATTGATGATTTCGGAGCCCCGTTGGTTTGGACATTTTATTGAAATGTTTTAGAATTTGGGGGTTTAAATTTAAATTCGGGGACCGAATTTCTTTAAGGGGGAAGATTGTAACACTTCAAAAAAATAGAATATTATTTTTGGGAATTTTCATAATTTAACATTAATTTTTAAAGAATATTTTATTATTTCGGTATAATTAAATACCGATAAATGGGGAAAATTCTGGAGAAAATTATGGAAATTCTAAAATAGGGCATTTTGTGGAAATTTTACAATTTACATGATGGATTATATGCTATTTTAGTGTTAATTGCGATTAAAAATCGCTAATTGGATTTTTGGTTTTTTGTGCAAAAATGTGCACATAACATTTTCCACACTTGTCACACTTGTTTCATGTTTTGGACTCATGGTAGCCTAGGGTTAACCATACTTAGATGACCATGGTGGGTTGAACCATTTGATTAGGATAATTGGGTTAATTAGGATTTTGGTTTTGGTTAAAGATGATTAGGGTTAGAGTTGACCTTGTGTAGGAGAGAGGGTGAGCCATGATGGCTTGTGTGTGCTAACATTTATTAAGAGAGAGAGAGAGAGGTGGCTAGGGTGTGCTATGATCCATCCAATTCTTCAATATCCATTGTGTGCTCTTTCACACCCCCTCTCACTCATATCACTTCCTCTCATTTATCACATCTTCCCTCACACCTCTCACTCTTACGCATCACCACTTCAAAAAAAAAACATCAGCAGCAGCAGCTGCATGTTCATACCAGAATATTGCATTTTATACCGCCCATTCTTACGCTCGTTTGTTTATAGGCAGGTGCTTTTGATCGGTGTTTGCTACATATGTGCAGAATACTGGTTCTCATCTCTAAACAGTGAAATTCATGGAAAAGTACGACAAATTCCGGATTACTGCCAACCACAGATAAAACACGGGTCTCCGCTCTCTATCCGTATGTTGCGACACACCAGTTTAAGGGACAAAATGGCAAATCGATGCCATTTTCATGCACAAAGCTCAATGTCAACACAAGATCCAACATATCTACGCGGAGCTCGAGAAAATCATGGCAAAAGATCCACATCACATCACCTTTTTGATCTACTGAAATTCTGGAAGAATTGTGAAGAGATTCTGAGAAAAGTACTATACCACACTGAAGAGGACCACAAACTAGGGGATACGACAAAATATGACGGCACAAGCCTTCTAAAGGGCCGCGGAACCGCGGCATAAGCGCGCTTAGGCCGCGGATCCGCGGCCATGTCGACTCCTCAATTGATGAAATTTTAGGGGTATATTGGTAATTTTATATAGAGACAGATTGTTGCCCTAGGTTTCCAGTTCCCTGCCTATAAATTGCCCAGAACTTGCCAAGCCAATGGTGTTCTTTTTTCATACCCTCTTTTTGTTAGTTTTTAGTTTACTTCTTCTTCTTCATCATCTTTCCTCCATTAAATTGTTGTGAGAGCTTTTGAGTGGATGTTAAATGAAGATGAGGGTTATTTTGTATCATTCTTTTTAGCTTCCCCCTTGAGCTCTCTACCTTAACTTGATCTTGCAACCTCTTAAGTGAGCTTGCAAGTTTAAGTTTTGGTCATTGATCTCAAGGGGTTGTATCATTTTGTTCTTTCTTTTGTGCTTCATTCACCATGAGTTCTTTGCCTTTTCTGATCTTGCAACCTCTTAATTGAGCTTGCAAGTTTAAGATTTGGTTATTGAACCCATGTCTTGTATTTGGTTCTATAGTTCCTAGTTTCATTTCTTGCTCATTTACTTTCTTGAACTTTAATACTTGCTTTACTTTCATGCACTTAAATTCCATGCACTTTTAATTACTTGCTTGTAATCTTTTCTTTTCTTTGTTTATCTTTTATTTTGCTCTTTTTGGTTTGTTTTGTGAATGGTTGTAATTATTGTTGTTAAGAATAAATACGATATTGTAAGTTAATTTTTCTTTGCTCATTTCCTTTTCCCGTTATTTTTCTTTGAACTCCGCCCAAACGTTACGCAAGCGCTCCGTTAGGCACCCTACCCTACCAAGGTAACGGTGATTCCTAACCGCGACCGGTTGCGTTCGGTTTGGCCGGAAGCGAAAGCAAGAGACAAGAACGGACGGACAAGGGTCAATAAGCCGGATTCCACGAATACCGTGCTTAAGTACCCTAATCCACGTTGTTGCCAATTGCTCTAGCTTCAATTGGTCAAGACTCGGCTCAAAGGTTTTGAGTGCGGATTTCCTTAGCTTACACTTTCGTATCTTTTTCTTAACAATTTTATACTTGCATATACACTTAGGATAGAACTGAACAAACATATAAAATTCTTTATTGACTCGTCTAAGACAAGAACGGACATACAACCATCTCTCTGTGGATCGACCCGTGCTCAACCGGCTAGCTGCAAAGCGACACCGTCCTAATCGCGGTTATAACTTTAGAACTTTGAATATCCGACACGCCAAAAGCGTTCGATCAAATGGTGCCGTTGCCGGGGAGACGGTAGCGTATTTTCTTTCTTGTTATTCGGGTTAATATTCTTTTTGTATATATTTATAAATCAAAATAATAATAAAATCTTTTTGTTATTTTTGATAATTTTTGTGTGGAAGTGTGCAGGCTAATCAGAAGCAAGTACAGTAATCAAAAAAGAAAACAGAGCATTTTATTTTAGAGTAGAGATCAAGGGGAGTGCAGGGAACCAAAGTCGAGGCTCCAATTCCACTGTTTGACCGCGGAACCGCGGTCAAAGAGGGGCTGTTGCCGCAGTTCCGCGGCCATATTGAGGCCTCAGTGCCACAATTTTTTCCTGCCCTGTCTCTGTTCTTTTATCGTCTCTGTAAATTCCACTATACTGTATTTTCTGCAGATTTTTGCGGATTTGCAAACGGCGATTGTGGGGGGCAAAGTGTACGTTCAAGGTTAAGGTGATTACGAAGTACAGTGCCAAAGATCCGTGTAGTTTGACCCGCGCAAGCGAACTTTTCAAGCTTCCCGGAATTGATTCAACGGGGGTTTTCTAAACCAAAAACTTAACGGTACGTACTTTACTAACACCTTCTTCTCAAATCTGACGCATCCAATATACTATTCTTTGCAGGATTCTTTGCAAGTTCGCTAGCAAACGCTAAAAAATTGACTAACCCGTATTTGTTGCAGTGCCGTGCTTAAACTAAAAAACGATTGTTTGATTCTTTATAGAATTTTTATTGAATTGTGCATTGCATACATTAATACGGACTTAAGGTCAAGCGAACCCCACAACATACGGTAAAGGATTTCATCACCTTTCCCGTGGCCCACAAATCATGAACTTGAGCATAACGTTTACCCGCACAAACTTTAAAAGAAATTAAACTTTAAACCTTAAGGACTTCGCGCTCACTAGAAGAAGTTAACTGTGTTTAGAACCTCGCTTAACGGTATTTTGTTTACGGGGTGTCTAGGAAAGTGTTAACGGAGAAACCGCCAAAAGAGAAAGGGTTATTTAATTAAGGACCTTCGCGAAAGCGTCGGAAAACCCCCCTTATCTCTGCACTAACCTGGCCTCGTGATCAGTGTATCTTGAGCCCGTTTCTCGACACAGTTTTACTTCGACAATCAAGTTCTGGAGCAGGTCTAGTTGACCTAGGTGAACCCTAGAACGATTAAGTGTGTGGTATTTTTGTGTCGTGATTGTTTTTTCTTGTCCATATTCTTTTTTGTATATTTCATTCTTTTGTTAATATCTTACTAAAAAAAATCACATTCTTTTCCCCCTCCTTTTCTTTTCCTTTCTTTCTTTCTCTCTTCATATCATGGGTACTCCACCTAGAAAAACTCTTGCCGAACTTTGGTACCCACAACTAGACATTACTTCTTACGGTTCTTGCTTTGGCCGAACGTCAAACGATCCCTCCATGCCAAAAATCTCTTTGAAAGATCGGATAGACGCGTCTAGGACAAACACTTTCCCTCCGCAATCCACTTCGTATCAACCTTTTCAACCTCCCCCACCCTCTTATGTTGATACCCCTTTTGCAAGTCGTCCTTTGTCCGTCGCTGAACATATTGAACAATCCTGTAGCCGATCTTTCACTCCTTTCACCACTACAGATTCTTGGGATCAACAATTTCATTCACCTTCTTATCCAAATGTTGATCCTGCTCCTGTCCAGCCATTCAATTCCTACCAGGCCTACCCGACTTTTGCACCTTCCCTAGACATTGCTTCTGAACCGCCATTTGGGAGTTTTCAGTATCCAAACAACTTTGAATCTTTTACTGAAACCCCTTCACAACCCATGTCTAGTCTGGAACAGTCTTTGGAAGATTTTAGGATAGCGCCGTACCAACAGATGATGGATTTGAATGCGTCCATGGCCGCCCTCAAACAACCTAGTGATCCGGTAGCTAGTTTTCAACTAGCTTCAAATTTTCCAATGTATGAAGAGGCGGTAGGACAGGTTGAGAATTTGAGTGGAGAGAGTAAGATGTACCCCCTTCCGAATCAAGCCTACCCGTTTCAACTTGAATCCCACAACTTCGGTTTTGAATGTCTATCTAGTGTTCTAAACGATTCATTGATTAAAGATAGAACAGATAATGAGTTGTGTGACTTTGTAGTGTTTGATTTGCCCGATTGTGAAGGGTCCTTTTCGAGTGAAACCACACCCAATCCTTTTGACCTCTACACCTCCACTCTAGAACCTGAATTGATTAATATCCATGCTTTTGTTGAGGTGTCTGAGAATATAGATTTTCACTTGATTGAGGATATTGACGCTGGAAATATTTTGGATGATGAACCCGTAGATTTGGCTGAGTTTTTCTCTCCAATTCATCATCCCGAGTCATTAAATGTTTTTCCCGAATCACATATGCGTCTGGATTTTGAGGATAAATGCATGGATGTGCTTAACTTTGAGGAGATTTTTTAGGATATTTTTGAGGATGAACCAGTTTTAATTGATGAATCGGATTTTCCAATTCATCATATTCCTTTCATTGACCGTGTACACCCTCCTGAACCTTTAACCGATAACCTTCCTCAATCACCTACCTCCATCCTTTCCATCGTTCCGACCTTGCAAGAAACCGTCTCACTTTCATTTCATGTGTCTGGTTTACCAAGTTCGGCGTACCCATGGTTTTTCACAAATCTTAAGGGATTTGACCCCATTTCTCGACGGGTTGATAGATTAGCACAATCACTCTTTACACATCACTCATCACATATTGTACTAATCTATTCACTCCATTTTCACACTCAAGTTCGTGTTCCACTTCTTTCTCCCTTCCGCCATTCTTCTTCTCATATACCGAGACCATCTCCTGCTTCTATCTCCATACGGTCTCGCGTATTCTCTATTTCTTACCTCTCCGCATTCTTTCACCAGCCACTGCTTTATCACGATAAGATCTTTGAATGGTTGGTGCTCACTTTTGGCCTGTGTAAGGCCTTGTATAGTTTGAAACTGTTTTCTTTCCCCCTAATCCTGAACTTCAACGCTTAACAGTGGAAACACTGTTTTACTTAAGTTTGGGGGGAACCTTTTTGTATATATTTTTTGTTTTCCTTTTTTTGTTTTGTATATAATTTGTTTTTAGGGAGAGCGCCGACAATTTTGACCCTCTTGGTGTAGCCTGACAGTGAGGGCACTGTCAGGTTTAAGTTTGGGGGTGTGCTCGGTAAGCTTTCTTCCTTTGCATTCATTTGTATATTCTGCATCTGCATACCTTATTAAAAACCCACAAAAATCGAAAATTTTCCAAAAAAATATAAAAACGTTGTCGTCAAGTTAGCTAATAAGGTAACTTAGATTTTTATTCTGAAAGTTTAGTTGATATGTTAGAAATAACTAAATTCTAGGCTTAGGAATTGAAAATCCTAAAAATAACCCTCATTCTGTCTAACTTTGATAAGTATACGTCCTTACAGTTTTTTTGAGAAATAGGTAATCTTAAGTTCAGTTCTTGAGTTAAGTCAAGATGAAGGGAAAGTATTGAAGCTTTACTGAAAGATAAGTCTGAAAAATAGTTTCTTTTCTTGAGTTCAAATTTAGAAAGTATATACCCTACAAACTGCACTTACACGCACCTTGAAACTTGGGATAGTAGAGGATACTTAGAAATACTCTTGCCTGAAAGCCTAGTATGAAAGAAAAAACGGTATTTAAAGCTAAACACCAAAAGAGCATATTGAAAAATATATCCGGTCTTGAAAAAGAAAAAGAAAAAGAAAAAGAAAAATAGAATAAAGTCAAGACCTGGAAACTGCTATTTACGCTTTAAAGTTCACACATTTAGTAATCGGCCGTTAGTGCCTCAAGAAGCATTAATAGTCGCATGAAAGGTGTGTGAGCAAATCCGTCCATCCTTAATGAAAAGAAGTAGTATTAGGTATTAGGGCAAGAGTATTATAGCTTGAATTGAATTCTTGAGTGTAGGGGTGCAAATATACACACACGTAGGGGTATACAATCGATGTTTGGATAAAAGATAAGACTTGTGTTTTCTGTGAAGTTGATAAAAATCCCGGAATTAAGACCGCACTTTAGAAGGAAAACTCAGGAGTGCCAACATCTTTCTAAACTGTTTTGGAACGTATAGTATCTAAGATTAAATAGAAAGGAGGTGTGAAGCATTAGGGTTGGATGTTTCTAACTTAGGATGATAGAATTTCTAACGTAGATACTGAACTGTAAGAGTAAAATCGATGTTAACTTGTGACACTAGCTTAACGGGATTTTGTGGGTGTAATCCGCTGAAAACCCTCAGGAGACAACACTCCTCCTACTAGGGACACCTAGAGGTTTAACGGCTTGTTGCACATGCTCGGTGCAATCACGTTCCCTGCGAAAGTGTGGTTAGAACTTTTTTGTGAATAATTGGTTTTGCTCGGGACGAGCAAAACTTAAGTTTGGGGGTATTTGTTCATACCAGAATATTGCATTTTATACCGCTCATTCTTACGCTCGTTTGTTTATAGGCAGGTGCTTTTGATCAGTGTTTGCTACATATGTGCAGAATACCGGTTCTCATCTCTAAACAGTGAAATTCATGGAAAAGTACGACAAATTCCGGATTACTGCCAACCACAGATAAAACATGGGTCTCCGCTCTCTATCCGTATGTTGCGACACACTAGTTTAAGGGACAAAATGGAAAATCGATGTCATTTTCATCCACAAAGCTCAATGTCAACACAAGATCCAATATATCTACGCGGAGCTCGAGTAAATCATGGCAAAAGATCCACATCACATCACCTTTTTGATCTACTGAAATTCTGGAAGAATTGTGAAGAGATTCTGAGAAAAGTACTATACCACACTAAAGAGGACCACAAACTAGGGGATACGACAAAATATGACGGCACAAACCTTCTAAAGGGCCGCGGAACCGCGGCATAAGCGCGCTTAGGCCGGGGATCCGCGGCCATGTCGACTCCTCAATTGATGAAATTTTAGGGGTATATTGGTAATTTTATATAGAGACAGATTGTTGCCCTAGGTTTCCAGTTCCCTGCCTATAAATTGCCCAAAACTTGCCAAGCCAATGGTGTTCTTTTTTCATACCCTCTTTTTGTTAGTTTTTAGTTTACTTCTTCTTCTTCTTCTTCTTCATCTTTCCTCCATTAAATTGTTGTGAGAGTTTTTGAGTGGATGTTAAATGAAGATGGGGGTTATTTTGTATCATTCTTTTTAGCTTCCCCCTTGAGATCTCCACCTTAACTTGATCTTGCAACCTCTTAAGTGAGCTTGCAAGTTTAAGCTTTGGTCATTGATCTTAAGAGGTTGTATCATTTTGTTATCTCTTTTGTGCTTCATTCACCATGAGTTCTTTGCCTCTTCTTGATCTTGCAACCTCTTAATTGAGCTTGCAAGTTTAAGATTTGGTTATTTAACCCATGTCTTGTATTTGGTTCTATAGTTCCTAGTTTCATTTCTTGCTCATTTACTTTCTTGCACTTTAATACTTGCTTTACTTTCATGCACTTAAATTCCATGCACTTTTAATTATTTGCTTGTAATCTTTTCTTTTCTTTGTTTATCTTTTCTTTTGCTCTTTTTGGTTTGTTTTGTGAATGATTGTAATTATTGTTGTTAAGAATAAATACGACATTGTATGTTAATGTTTCTTTGCTCGTTTCCTTTTCCCGTTATTTTACTTTGAACTCCGCCCAAACGTTACGCAAGCGCTCCGTTAGGCATCCTACCCTACCAAGGTAACGGTGATTCCTAACCGTGACCGGTTGCGTTCGGTTTGGCCGGAGGCGAAAGCAAGAGACAAGAACGGACGGACAAGGGTCAATAAGCCGGATTCCACGAATACCGTGCTTAAGTACCCTAATCCACGTTGTTGCCGATTGCTCTAGCTTCAATTGGTCAAGACTCGGCTCAAAGGTTTTGAGTGCGGATTTCCTTAGCTTACACTTTCGTATCTTATTATTAACACCTTTATACTTGCATATACACTTAGGATAGAACTGAACAAACATATACAAATTCTTTATTGACTTGTCTGAAATAAGAACGGACATACAACCATCTCCCTGTGGATCGACCCGTGCTCAACCGGCTAGCTGCAAAGCGACACCGTCCTGATCGCGGTTATAACTTTAGAACTTTGAACATCCGACACGCCAAAAGCGTTCGATCATTGCATCATCCTAAACAACAGCCCCCAATATCAACACTTCAGCCCTATTTGTATCAGCATCTGCAGCCACAGCAGCAACTCCATTTAAAACAACTCCACACCCTCATCAACCCTCAACTCAGCAGCCTCAGCAACACAAACACACCACAACTAAAACAACAACAGCCTCAGCAGTTGCAGCTGCAAAAGAAACAAAAGAAAAACAAAAGGAATTTGCAAGCAGCAGCAGCTACTGAACCAGCATCAGCATCAGTTGCAACAACAACTTCAGTCCAGAACTTCAGCAGCACCAACCCACTTCCTCCTTCCTCCTTCTTCCCTTCTCCTTCATCCCAGGACCCCCCTTGAGGTATAATCTTGCAACCCAACTCCTATTTTGCCAAGTTCTGGTTATATAGCTGAAATTTAGTGTTATTGGGTAGTTTAGTGCTAGTTTAGGTAAATTTGAGTGAGATTTGGCCAAGAGATGGTTGTAATGGTTGGTATAGCCTAATTAGATACTGTTGAAACTAGTTACCCAAGATCTAACCCAGATTCCAGTAAAATACCAGATTTTGTGAGAGTTGGCGTAAATTAGCAATTTTTTCGATTTTGTGACTTTTCTGGAAACTGCTATCAACCCGGACCTTCTAAAATAATTTTAACTCGGCAGTAGAATGTGCAGGCAGATAGGAACCAACACCCAAAACCCTAGCCCCAACCTCTTGATCCCGGCCGCAGATATATTCCCCCTGGCCGCAATTTGCGGCCAGAGCAGGGGAAAACCCCCCTTGTTTTTGGTGTATGGCCCTATTTCATGTAAAAACTTGACCCTGGGTATATGCAGTTTTGTCTAATTCCAATCAGGGTAGAATCTGGGTTGATTTTCTTGAGTTGGCGCATGATTTACGACTTGTTTTCGTATGGATTTTGGTATTCAATGATTCGTTTCTGTCGGGTGGTGTTTGAACGTCAACGGCAGAGGACTATTGGCTGTATTTGCACGCGAGGCTATAGGTTTTTACCTATTGGCGTAGCGTGTACCGTTTTGGTTTCCGATATGGTTTTCATGTGCTTTAGCGTGTGATATCCTTGTAGGTACCCCACGCGGCGTCGAAGCGTTGGAGATGCAAATGGCGACATCGACACCGGCACACATAAAGCTAGGTGAGTAGATTTATATCTACGGGGAGAAGTCGGGTGGATGGCGTATAGCACCCCCACAGTTTGTGGTGATGTATACGGATGCGTATACACACCAACAATTATTATATGTCATTTGGGATTAATGATAATGTTAAGATGGATATGGGTGTGTTGGATTGGTGAAAGGTTACGAAACCCTGGAGTAGTGGGTGCACTACACATACACACACATACATACTTGCATACATCCATATTTCATATGTGCTTATGGGATTCTATATAGTTATGTGTTCACATGGGTATGGGACTATGTGTTCGCATACGGACTTGAGGATGATACTTGGGATTAAGATGAGTCAGTGATATTTGATCCGAGATTATGATATCGGTGATATGGAAAAATTCGTATTTGAGATACGTCTTGATACTTTAGCGGATTTTGGTTGATGATACCATATGAATAGTGATTCATATATATAAAGTGATCGACATGTGATTACGTTGCGAGATATGATATGATATGACAAGATAATTATGATAGGCCGCATCAGGCGATGTATACTCCCTTGTGATGATATGTGCTGATGATATCGATTTATACGAGACCGTCGATCAGTAGTTAGATCATGATTATAGTGATGATATTAGCATTGTAGTAGACATAGGTCAGTACCCGGATGATGATCTTTGATAAAGAGGATACCAAATGAATGATATGATGAATATGATATTGATCCGTACCCATATTTGGGGATGCCGTACGACGGATTTACGTACGAGCTATATTTTGATGTTTGATCCGCCCTCTTGACTTGGGGATAACCGATTATAGAGATATGGTATCGGATGTGATATTATCGAGGCGGGATCACTGATTATATATGTATATATATTTATATGTATCGACTCAGAGGTTAGGCGGTTTCCCTTACCTACTGTTAGCCTATTAGCTCAGCCTTATAGTTGGTGTAGCTATAGGACTCTTATGATATTAGATGCAGTTTAGCTATCATTGTGTTTAGCATTCAGCTCCCGCATATTATTGTTGCTACTCTGCATCGCATACTGTTCCCCTCCGAACGGACACGCGGGACGTGGGGGCCGTCTCGCCTGAAATTCGGGGCAGATGCTAATTGGTGCTATCCGTCCACCTCTCCGAAGATGCCAATTTGATCCATGGCACCATGTATCGGAGGTCTAGACGGATGCGTCCGATGTAGCAGACTTCGTCAGATTCCCCCTCGTTTGAGGGGTTTTTGATTGTGAGGACGCTCTTCCCTGCAGGCGCAAGCCCCTGCAGTTAATTACGCTACCGCTTTGCGGTAACAACTTTCTCCTTCTCCAGATGGTCACTTCGTGTCGTGTGTTCTTGTTTTATGTTTCATTGCCCGTGGATCGTTTACGGAGACTGAGTTATGTCGTCGCCCGTAGGGCATGGACTAGTCCAAATCCGCATTATCTTAAATTTGGGTTTGGGGGTTTGGTTTGAGGATACGTCAGCCATGCTTGAGGCTAAGATCAACTCAAACGTTTGTTAAGGATACGTTAGTCTAACTTTGTGACTAAGATCAACTCAACGGGATCGTTTAGATCCGACAAAGGAGTGTTTGAACTCCATTGTTCCAGTTTAGGGACGTGGCGGTCCATCGTCTATGTGGCCGTCGGGACCCGTCACCTCTCTGACGACGTTGAGGGATTTCAACGACGGATGTCAGAGGAGTTCAGAGATGTACCCTCGAGCCAGAGTTAATTAGGGGGGATTCATAGTCCAGTCTGCTTGAAGGTTTAAGGACGCGTTAGCCATCTTTGAGGCTAAGATCAACTTAAACGGGACCGTTTAGATCCGACAAAAGAGCATATAGGGGCTCTATTGTTCTAGTTTAAGGACATCGCGGTCCATGGGTAGTTTAAGGACATTGCGGTCCATGGGTAGTTTTTAAGGACATTGCGGTCCGTGGGTAGTTTAAGGACATTGCGGTCCGTGGGTAGTTTAAGGACATTGCGGTCCATGGGTAGTTTAAAGACATCTCGGTCGATGGGTAGTTTAAAGACATCTCGGTCGATGGGTAGTTTAAAGACATCTCGGTCGAGGTTAAGGACGTCATAGTCCATGGGTTTAAGGACTCTACAGTCCGTTATGTGCTCTGGATGCTTCACACGGGTTCACTGCCGTGCTAGGCGAGGACCAGGCTCCGCTCTGGATGCTTCACACGGGTTCACTGCCGTGCTCCGCGAGGACCAGGATCCGCTCTGGACGTTTTCCACGGGGTCAAAGAGTGACGTTATCCGCGTTCCACGTAACCAGGAATTTTGCATTATGCGTGGGTTTAAGGACCCCACAGTCCATATCATGAGTGGTCTTCGGGACCCGTCACCTCTTTGAAGACATTGAGGGATTACAATGCCAAGTATCAAAGGAGTGAAGAGATGTACCCTAGAACCGCGGTGGATTAAATAGTCCCTGGCCCAATTTGGGTCAAGACTGATCAATTATGTTATGAGCCCATTGGCCCAGTTAATCACGAATTGAGGACTTATGGCCAGCTTGGGCTAAGTCCAATCAGGAGAGGCTTTGCCTCTATCCCTTTAGCCAATTGGACCTAAGCCTGGTGTTAAACACTTCAGAGCAATCAGCGTTGAATACTGGGAATGACATCTCGGTTGACAAGTTAGTGTTCAACATTGAGAGATAATTGGTGTTAAACACCAGCAATAAGGCTTTTTCAAATTAGTGTTAAACACTAAAACAAGTCAATGTTGAACACTGCAAACAAGGCTTTTTAATCAGCATTGAATGCTAAGGCCCGACAGTGTTTTAACACTGGGCTTGAGAGTTTTAATTTTAGTGTTAAACACTCAGGCAGGAAGGGTCACGTGGCAGCATGTGAGAGCGCCTTCCCTTCATTTGTTCTGCTGAAACTATCGCGTCTTTCAGAGCATCACGTGCCATCACGTGATGGGCATTCAAATTCCTTTGTGTTAAGGCTTCTGCTGATGGTCACGTGGGTCACGTGGGGTGCTGCCTCAAAGGGGTTTTCTGTAGGGGTTTTGGGGGGTCACGTGGTAGCACGTGACCCTGCCTCTATGTTGTTTTTAGAGGATCTGTTACTCTTTTTTTTCAGGAATTAAATTCCTCGAACTTTAAATCTTAGAGGAATTAAATTCCTATTTCCTTTTGAAGACTTGTATTCTGGAATAGAGTTTAACTCTAGATTTTCTGTGGGAATTAAATTCCTCGTTTATGCGAAGAACTGAACAAAAGCTTTTAAGGAATTAAACTCCCCTTTTCGGGAATTATGATTAAAGGAATTAAATTCCCGCTGTTTCAACAGAACTATGTTCTCAATTAGGATTCAACCCTGTTTCTTCTGTTTTGAAGGAATTAAATTCCCGTGATACAGGGTCAAGCCCTACTTTTATCTTAAAGGAATTAAATTCCTGTAATTCTGAGAATTAAATTCTCATGCTTGCGTTCCCTCTCTATGTTTTGGACCTGCATGGCAGGATCTCAACCCATTGAGAATTAAATTCTCAACCTAAAGGGGAGATGTGCACTTTGCAGATCCTCTGCCAGAGAGAGAAGAAATATATTCTTCTGTTTTACATGTTGAGAATTAAATTCTCTTTGTTTTCAAAAAGCCTTCCCTTTCTTACCTAGGGTTTTTTTGCAGAAGATCCGAGTCTTTTCAAAGTATCAAAGCTCTCCTCCCTTTTTTCTTTCTTTTCTTCTCTGCGCATCTCTCTCTTTTTGTGTCTCTTGGCTCCTATTTATAGGAGAAGCAGCTGAATCAGTTAGTTTTGTGACGAATCTTCATTGAGAGATTTGATTTGCATCCTTCATTCGTTCTGGACCTTTGGATTATTAGGTGAATTTTATTCACCGTTGGATTTCAAATCCAGAGATTCTCCCTTGTTATTTTGGTTAGATTTAAGGGGGAAATCTTTCCAAACCCGAGATTTTCCATAAATAAATGACCTCTGAATCTTTAATTTGATTGGATGCATATAGTTGCGTTCCTTTGGGAAGATTTGCATTTCTCTCAGAATTTAATTCTGTTGACAAAAAGGGCTTTGAAAAACGGTCACGTGTGACCACGTGATCCATGGTCACGTGTGAGCACGTGACCCCCTTTAGAATGAGCCTTTTCCTTTCTTTTGCGCTGTCTTCTGATCTTTGCTTAAACGTCACGTGCTACCACGTGACTCCTGGTCACGTGTGAGCACGTGACCCCTGTCTGGCACTTCTTTCCTTGGTTCAATTGGAGAGCGAGTTTGCTATTTTGACCGTCACGTGCCGACACGTGACCCTGGTCACGTGGGAGCACGTGACCTCTTCTGAAGCTCTTTTTCTTGACTTTGTTCAGCGAATCATTGTGTCCCCTTTTCTGTACTTTATAGGTCACGTGTCAACACATGACTGCTGGTCACGTGTAAGCACGTGGCCCCCTTTTCGAAGCTCTTCACAGAAGCTTTCCTGATTTTAAATCAGGAAACAAATGCCCCCACAGCGTTGTTCTCACGTGTCAGCACGTGAGTGCAACGCTGTCATCTCTTGCGACCGTTGGATTCATTTAGGGATTTGGGAGATGAAGCGTTTTCACTGTTTTCTATAAATACCGCTGTCTCTTCATAGGAGCCTTCACTTTGCTCATCTTCTTCCTCTGAGAATTTCCTCTTTGAGAATTTAATTCTCGTTTCCAGAGCTTAGTTCTCTGTTTTCAAAATTTTCCAGAGTTTAACTCTGTCAACGGATCCCTTTTTCTCAGGTAATAATGTTGAACGGCCAGAGCGCCTTCGTCCTTAAAAGAACTCTTTGGATTTTAAATCCGCGTTAAGGGTTTCACAAAGAACCCATTTTTCTTCAAGTTTTTTCATAAGAACAGGAAACCACCTGACTTTCGAACTGTAGATCTCTTAGGGTTTAGGTGATCTTTGGGGGGACGATGACAGCGTTTCAACTCCCTGGACTTTAATTCCATCAAAATTATTCCTGGGAATTTAATTCCCTTTTTCCTGATAAGGAATTTAATTCTTATGAAGAACTCAGTTTCTTCACCCAGAGGCTCCTTGGGGTCTCTTGGCCCGAGGCTGTTCTTCTGTAATTAATGCGATGGAGATTTTGTAATGATGCCTTTTCGTGGGAATTTAATTCCTTTGATTTTGTCGGGTTCACTGTAGAGCCCGAGACAGATCTCATTGGGGGGGAACGTGCATGGTCATCATTCTTTATTAAATGGGGATGTTCCCTTTGTTTTATTGTAACTGTTTGGTCTCATTGTTAATGAGCCGTCATCCGGATTCTGTGGGGCCCATGTGTTTTGTAGCCAATGGTCCCAGGAAACTTTGCTGTTGCCTTCTCCAATTAGTCTTCATGTTCGTGCATGAACATATATCGTTAACTTTTCTTTTAACGGTCTCCCTTTATTGGGTTTCAGGTGTGATGGCTTTTGCTCCACGCTTTCCCTTCTCTCGCTCGGAGGCGGCCTTCCCTCAGTCACCGTCTGATGAAGAGGCGATGGCGATGATTAGGGCCCATGACCCGGACTGCGCCAACCTTCTTCAATGGGGACCTTGGTACAGTCAGATTATTCAAGGTCGCAGGAGCTTTCTTTGCGCGGTGTCAACGGAGCCCACTTTCCCGTTTTTACCGATGGATCCTCCAAGGGCAGCTTTCGCCGTGGAAATGCCCAACTGGACTCCAACGGGGAGGCTGGAGCCTTCGACGACCGGCATTCCGAACCACCCAATCCCGGCCGTAGACATCTTGGGACGGCGCATCTGCCAGGGCGAGGCCCACCCGTGGGGGCAGATTTATAAGATAGGGCTCACTCCCAGGCATCCTATGGGCTACCTTCTCTGGGCTCGCTACATTCTTTCTGCCCATCGGGCGCGATTGCAGAAAGTCGGGCTTTATCAGGCCGTATACGCGTCGCTGTTTCATTACAAGTCCCCGCATGCCTGGTGGGTCAAGGCGTTTCTGAACCAGTGGAATCTTCCCACTAATACTTTTCTTCTGGGAGATCGCGAGGTTTCGATTTCTTTGGCCGAGTTTTATGAAATTTCGGGGTTGCCGATAAGGGGTAACATGTACGAGGAGTTGCTGCCCCCTGACGAGTACATTTTTGAACCTGAGCCCGCCCCAGTCGACGGCTTATCCGCTGAGAACGCTGTTCGACACAAGCGTCCCAGTTTAATTAGGGCTCTAGGCATTTTTGATCGATTATTCACCGAGTCTGAGGAGTAAGGCGTTACTTTCAAGAGCTTCATTGCTCGTTTCATTCGCGAGGACGCCTTACCGAAGACAGCCCCGAAGTTTGCCGACATTGGGGACCCCTTTGGGTTTGGTCCGAAGAGGTTGCCGACCAACGAATCAGATCTTCCTCAGTATTACATCCCTATCATATCGCCGATCTCTTTTGAATCTATTGCTGTCCCAGGCATGGACGAGGAGACGTTCTTTGTGGGGTTTATTAGTGTTTGGCTAAGTTGGTTCGTTATCCCCATGCATCGCCGCTTCATGAGAGCCTCGGTCATATACCCGGCGCATCGTATCGCGGAGGGGACGCGGTTGGCTATTGGCATCCCGGCCCTGGCGCACCTCTATAATGGATTGGGCACTGCGGCTAATACCTCTACGCCTGGCGTGGACGTAGTGAACTTTTCGCTTCATTACTTCATGTCGTGGATTGAAATGCACGTGCTGGGGTCTTTTGCTATGCATCAGAGGCCTGCTTTTTATGACGCCTATACCTTCCCGCGACTTATGCGACTGGTGGGTGCTTCCGCTGCCGATCCAACTCAATTTGGGGCTATTAGGGTGCTGATTTCCCCTCACGCCACCGCCGGCGGGTTAGCTTTTAATGATCGGGTTCTGTCTTCTTCTTCGGGTCCTGTTCAGCAACTTTGGGACCAGTCAAAGGACAACGCACCTTCTCTGAAGCCCCGAGAGGCCACCTACTTGTATTCAATTAGACCGGGCTACTTGGTGTTTCGCCAGGATAGTGCAGCCCTTTTTATGCGGTACAATCCTCATCGATTTGCTCGGCAGCTCGGATATGACCAGGGCGTTCCTTTTGAGGCTTTTATGATTGCTCCAGTTCCTTCGCTCGACGCTGTTCGTGACGCAGCTCATCATTTCATGAGGCTGAACACCGGCTCTCATTTCATGGTCCCTGAAGCCGAGTACATCCCTCGATGTGTGGGTGCATTTACAGGCTGGTATCTTCATCGGGTCACCCCGATTATTGCTGAAGAAAGAAGGGTTCTTCTTGGTCATGACGCTCCTCCTCAGGTCTCGCGAGTTGAGTTGCGACCGAGGGTTCCAGTCCGCTTTCCTTTGAGGGAAATTGGCGCTGCCCTCATTCCGGGGGAGTCAGGGGTAGACCTCACTCCGACCGCTGGTATGCCCTTGGGTTCTCGATCGCGAGGTAGACGGGCTCCAGTGGTAGCACCTCTGCCGGTGGCGGCGCCGCCTCTCGCGGCGTCGACGACGTCGACGTCTTCCTTGGTTGCGGCACCGAGCGAGAGTAACAGGGATGAGGGCGTTGAAGGCGATGTGGGCCAGCGTCGCCCTAAGGCTTCGCGAGGGAGGAAGCGGTCATCTTCAGCGGCCGGCTCTGGGTCTAAACGACGGAGGAAAGTGGCTACTACCCCGCTTGATTCTATGGTGGAATCTGAGCCTATCCTTGAAGACGAACCCTTGGCCTTGCAAGGGTCAGACGCTGGGCTTCTCTTCCCGAGTTCGGCTGACGAGGAGGCTGCTCAACTGGCTGAGGCTTTACGGCGTTCAAAAGATCCATCCCATAATGCCAAGGTTCCGAAGAAGTCTTATCCCGCTGTAATTTTTTACGAAGACCCTTCGTGGATTCGGCGGCGATTTATCGGCCCTTTGGAGGAATGGGGGGAAAGGGCTTTGAAGCAGGTCGCTTCAGAAGATGCATCTGATGCACTTTCTTTATGGACCGGCGGTCATGAGTCTACTCTTGAACCTCGGCGAGCTTATCTCCTTGAGAAGGAAAAGCGGATTGGAGAAGCCATGTTAAGGGCTTCCTTGCGTATAGGTACGCTGTGTTTCTTTTGTAGTCTTTTCGATTATTTATGCTCGTGAGTATGTATCATCATTTTTATTTGAACCGTGCAGAATCTTCAACGCTGGGGGAGCTTCCTACTGGCCCTTTAAAGCTAAAGCCCGCCGAAATTCTCAATGAGGCCTTGCTAGGTGTGGAGGGGGCTGATGAGGCTGTTCCTCTCGTGATAGAACCTCCAGCGGCGGCTCTTGATCAGGGAGTGCTCGCCCCTTCGGGGGATGCTCTTATGGAGGCCGCCATCCCAATGACTCTTGCTGAGGGTGGCCCAAAGGTTGGAAGTGAGGTAGTCGGGGCTACTCTCCCTTTGTTGGAGCCTGAGGTTACGGCGGAGACCGTCGAGGCTGCTATCCCCCCGGCTCAGAATGGGAGGAGTGTCGAAGGTATCCTTCCGCGTTTTAATTTAGTAACCCCTTCATGGTCTGAAATCTTTTATCTTTCCCAGAATTACGCGGTTTGGCAGCCACGATTGCAGATCTATCGCCTCGCCAATCATTTCAGCGTCTATTGGAGATGGCAGCCCCGCAGGCGATTCCCCCTCAGCGTATTGTCCTTTCCTCCGGGCAAGGTTAGTGTCATTCGCCATTTTTTATCATAGCATTGTCACTATTTTGTGAAATGACGTTACTGTCTCTTATAGTTTTGGAAGCCGATGATGAGGTCGAGGTCGTTGAAGGGCCAGGGGAACCTTCAACTCCTTCGTGCATGACTGTCGGTGAGTGACATCTTATCAAAGTCCCGTTCATCCTGTGTTTAAAAGTTTTACTAACATCTGCCGAATCTAAACAGCCTTGCCAGTCTCCACGGCTTTGGAATCACGCATTGTGATGCCGTCCGGCCCCTACGCTTTGCGGGCTTCAGAGCGCTTGGCCCAATTGAGCCTGGTCTCCTTATCTTCTTTCATCGAGGAGCTTCGTGCTGGTAGTGCAACCACGGCCGAAGCGTTCGCCGCTGAAGCTAACGGCTCCCTTCCTTTTCTCGCCACCTATCATAGTGAGGAGGTGGTGCGGGTCTGGGTGGAGTTCTGTAGGAGGGTGGAGGCTTGTTTGTATGCTCTCGAGTGTTCTCGCCTTTCCTCGGAGGCCGTGGCTGCAAAGGCGGAGTTACGAGGTCTGATAGCACGACATGCGGCCAACATGACGTCGTGCGAGAAGAGACTTGGCCGCAAGTTCTCAGAGAGGGAGCTAGCCTCCAAGGCGTTGAGCGAGCTTCAGACTAGCCTTACAGCTAAAGCCAACAAAGCGTATGACCTTTGGCGAGTACTTCAGGAGTCCATCAAGGAGGTGGTAGCTCTTGATAAAGCCGCCATGTTTACTCGCGAGAGGGTTGAGGCTCACAAGGCCACTGAAAAAGAGCTTGAAGCTCGGCTCGCTTCATATCAGACTCAGCAAGCTCAGGCGGAGGCTCGCCTTCTGGAGATCTTGCGTCATGAAGCCGTGGCTCAGCAACAAAACGACGAGCTGCTGAAATTACTACACCGGCCACCGGCTTGAGGACTGTATCTTTTCTCCCCTTTTTGTACCTACTCATGGATAAGAGTATCTTCATTTTTGTTTCTTGAATTATACCTTGTATCCTTTTTGGTTTATGAATAAAAGATACATTTTTCTTCTCAATGGTGTGTCTCCTTTTTATTGAATGCATTCTGCGGATATCCTATCTTGATTTCCTTGCAGGACAGCAATGGCTCAGGTTTCAGGGTTAAGATCTGCTTCCTGAGACTTTTACATTTTATGAGCCACGAGGATCTTATAAAGAGTTTTTCTCCCAGCCGTGAGGACTTGTAAGCGCCGGATACGGTTACCCTTGTCCTTGTTTTACGGAATCAGGGGTTTCTCCAGATATTGTAGTTTAAAGACGTCGCGGTCAAGGTTAAGGACCTCATAGTCCGTGGATTTAAGGACTCCACAGTCCGATGTTAGTTTTAAGACATCACGGTCAAGGTTAAGGACCTCATAGTCCGTGGATTTAGGGACTCCACAGTCCGATGTTTGGTTACAGGGACCCGTCACCTCTTTGAAGACGTTGAGGAATTACAACGCCGGGCATCAAAGGAGTGAAGAGATGTACCCTTAAACCGAGGCAAAAATCTGTGAGGAATAGGGGTGGTTGGTCGTTAGTTTTAAGACATCGCGGTCGAGGTTAAGGACGTCATAGTCCGTGGATTTTAAGGACTCCACAGTCCGGTGTTTGCTCTGGATGCTTCACACGGGTTCACTGCCGTGCTTGGCGAGGACCAGGCTCCGCTCTGGGCGTTTTCCGTGGGGTCAAAGAGTGACGTTATCCACGTTCCACGTAACCAGGAATTTTGCACTAGATGCTTCACACGGGTTCACTGCCGCGTTAGGCGAGGACTAGGCTCCGCTCTGGATGCTTCGCACGGGTTCACTGCCATGCTCTGCGAGGACCAGGATCCGCTCTGGACGTTTTCCACGGGGTCAAAGAGTGACGTTATCCGCTTTCCACGTAACCAGGAAGTTTGCACTAGATGCTTCACACGGGTTCACTGCCGCGTTAGGCGAGGACTAGGCTCCGCTCTGGATGCTTCACATGGGTTCACTGCCATGCTCTGCGAGGACCAGGATCCGCTCTGGACGTTTTCCACGGGGTCAAAGAGTGACGTTATCCGCTTTCCACGTAACCAGGAAGTTTGCACTAGATGCTTCACACGGGTTCACTGCCGCGTTAGGCGAGGACTAGGCTCCGCTCTGGATGCTTCGCACGGGTTCACTGCCATGCTCTGCGAGGACCAGGATCCGCTCTGGACGTTTTCCACGGGGTCAAAGAGTGACGTTATCCGCTTTCCACGTAACCAGGAAGTTTGCACTAGATGCTTCACACGGGTTCACTGCCGCGTTAGGCGAGGACTAGGCTCCGCTCTGGATGCTTCGCACGGGTTCACTGCCATGCTCTGCGAGGACCAGGATCCGCTCTGGACGTTTTCCACGGGGTCAAAGAGTGACGTTATCCGCTTTCCACGTAACCAGGAAGTTTGCACTAGATGCTTCACACGGGTTCACTGCCGCGTTAGGCGAGGACTAGGCTCCGCTCTGGATGCTTCACATGGGTTCACTGCCATGCTCTGCGAGGACCAGGATTCGCTCTGGACGTTTTCCACGGGGTCAAAGAGTGACGTTATCCGCTTTCCACGTAACCAGGAAGTTTGCACTAGATGCTTCACACGGGTTCACTGCCGCGTTAGGCGAGGACTAGGCTCCGCTCTGGATGCTTCGCACGGGTTCACTGCCATGCTCTGCGAGGACCAGGATCCGCTCTGGACGTTTTCCACGGGGTCAAAGAGTGACGTTATCCGCTTTCCACGTAACCAGGAAGTTTGCACTAGATGCTTCACACGGGTTCACTGCCGCGTTAGGCGAGGACTAGGCTCCACTCTGGATGCTTCACATGGGTTCACTGCCATGCTCTGCGAGGACCAGGATCCGCTCTGGACATTTTCCACGGGGTCAAAGAGTGACGTTATCCGCTTTCCACGTAACCAGGAAGTCTGCTGATTGTATCCGCATTTCACGGGATGGGGGTTGACTCTTGGCGATATGTGTCGCCGAGCCATGGAACTTGGGGTTGCCGCTGTTCCGTTTCGCTTGATGTTGTGTCGTCGAGACAATGAAGCTAGGAATTTGGCCTTCGCTTCATTTGCTGGTATCGCGTCTGCTGTATCGAGACGAATGACACGGTGGTGAACACTAAGTTATCTGTGAACCGCTGAGATTTTGCTTGCTTCCTTTTATTGCAAGTTGTCCCATCATTTCGGCTATTTTGTCATGCATGTGTGGCTTGCTAGCTTTTTCGCGGCAAGCTCGGAATTTTTTTTGGATACCGGTTTCGGCATCAGCACCGCCACAACTGGAATGTTTACCAGGAGCGAATCATCATTTGCCTCTGTCGACGTTTGAACAAAGGTGGCTTAGCAAACAGGGTTAAGGGTCCTGTCGACCAAGGCTTTTGACTTCATGAGCCGTAAGGGTCTCACAAAGGTGTTTCTCCCTACAAGTCGTGAGGATCTTGCAAGTGTGTTTTCTCCTTAAGAATCGTGGGGATTCTTAAGTGCATGTTCTCTTGTAAGTCGTAAGGATCTTACAAAGAGGATTTTCCCCTTATAAGTCGAGAGGACTTGCAAGGGTTGTTCACCATATGGATAATCCCCAGTCACGGGTGGGACTTTGTTAGGGAAATGTTTATTCGCGCCCGTGGATTGTATACAAGGGTCAGTCCGAGCCGCTTGTAGGGCAATGTCGGAGGTTGTGGAGGATTCGCTTAAGAACAGGTTTAGGTTTCTGTAACTTAAGACTTTCAAGTCTTATGAGCCGTGAGGGTCTCATAAGAAAATTCTCCTTACGAGTCGTGAGGATCTCGTAAGTGTATTTTCTCCTTAGGAATCGTGAGGATCCCTAAGTGTGTTGCTCCTTTGTGAGTCGTAAGGATCTCACGCAGGTGGTTTCTCCTTACAAGGTCGAGAGGACCCTATAAGTGTCTTTAAACGAGGTTGCGCCTTTTCGGGTTTTCACAAACACTCGCCGGTAGTCCTGCTGTTTTTACTCACGGAGCCCTTTCGGGTTTTCATCCGTGCCCATTTTGCTTTATGGACATACCGTTTTTTTTTTTTTTATCTTGCCAGCCTAAGGATGTTGCGGCAGTAGTTTAGGGACGTTTCGGTCCGTCGTTAGTTTAAGGACGTTTCGGTCCGTCGCTAGTTTAAGGACGTTTCGGTCCGTCGTTAGTTTGAGGACATTTCGGTCCACCGTTAGTTTAAAGACGTTTCGGTCTGTTGATAGTTTAAGGACGTTTCGGTCCGTTCATAGTTTAAAGACGTTTCGGTCCCTTGTTAGTTTAAGGACGTTTCGGTCCGTCGTTATGGGAGGGCCAGCTACTGCTTGTAAAGTCTGAGCCTAGGAAGATAGCGAGCGGACATAGTCGTCGTCATCTACCGTTGACCCAGGCTGTGGCTCACTAAGCATAGTATTTCTTCAAGAAGCGGCCATTTATTGGCCTGAAAGGCCTTTCACCGTGCATGTCCACGAGTAGGTAGGCTCCACCCTGGTAAACCTGGTCTATGATGTACGGGCCTTCATAGTTTGGCTCGAATTTTCCCCGCTTGGCACGATTGGGGATCATAGGTCTTTTGACTACCAGCACGAGTTCGCCTTGGCGGAATGCCCTTGGCCTGGTCAATCTTTCGTACGAGCGCGTCATCTTTGCTTTGTAGGCTTCTAGATGTTGTTGCGCTATGAGTCGGGTTTCGTCGAGGGCATCAAGCTCCTCAAGTCGAAGGTGAGCATTTTCTTCGTCGGTCAGTTCGTGGTGGACTGCCACTCGTAGAGAGGGTAACTCTATCTCGAGGGGGAGTACTGCTTCCGTCCCAAATACCAACGCGTATGGCGTTGTGTTTGTGGCCGTCTTGAATGTAGTTCGATAAGCCCAAAGGGCTTCTTGCAGCCTCTCGTGCCAGTCTCTCTTATTCCGGGAAACGGTCTTTTTTATGATCTTTGTCAAGGTCTTATTGAAGGCCTCGGCCAGACCGTTGGCTCGTGGGTTGTAAACTGAAGAATACCTCCAGTCTATATTGTGCTGTTGCGCGAAGCGGCTAATCTTATGGCTTCTGTAGGCTGGCCCGTTATCAGAGATAATCCGCCGTGGGGTTCCAAACCGATAGATGACGTGCGTTTTGAAGAAGTGGAGGATATTCTCCGTCTTCACTTCCCTCAATGGTATTGCTTCTGCCCATTTGGAGAAGTAATCAGTAGTCGCCAGGATAAAACGATGTCCCCGAGATGATGCCGGCTCAATGGGGCCGACTATGTCAGTTCCCCACATTTCGAATGGCCAGCTGGCCACCGTTGGGTGTAGTGGATTTGGGTGTTGGTGGATGAAGTCTCCATGAATCTGGCACGAGTGGCATTGCCTCGCGTATTCGAGGCAGTCCTGGATCATCGTGGGCCAGTAATAACCCATCCGTTTGATTTTTAACTTCATCTTTGGGCCTGCTTGATGAGAGCCGCAAAGCCCGTCGTGGACTTCCTGAACGACTTTTTCTGCTTCGTCAGGTCCCAAGCATCTCAGCCATAGAGAATCAAGCGATCTCTTGTATAGAGTATCGTTGACGAAAGCGAAAGATAGAGCTCGTTTCATGAGCTGATGTCTCGAGGACGCTTCTTTGGGTATGCGGAGGGACTTAAAGTAGTCTATGAAGACTTCCCTCCAGTCCTCGGCCTTCTCTTGGTCTTTTATTTGTAGGGTTGTCTGCTCAGTTGCTCCCTCTTTATATAGTTCCGGAGGTATTTCTACGGGGGTGAGCACTCGACGGCTTTGTACCACGATTCTGACATCATCGAGGTTCTCGTCGGCCAGTTCTTTAGCAAGCTTAGCCAATGCGTCTGCTTTGCTATTTTCTGCGCGTGGTATGTTCTCCAAAGTGTAGGAAGGAATTTGGGACAATAGTTGTTGCACCCTTTCGCCGTACTTCACCAGCTCCGGTTTGCACGTTTGGTAGTCACCATTCACTTGACTAACGACCAGCTGAGAATCCCCGTATATGAGGAGGTCTTCAATTCCCATGTCAATGGCAAGCTCGAGACCTGCTATCAGGGCTTCGTATTCAGCTTCATTGTTTGTCCTCGGCTCTGTTAAGGAGAAGGCGAAGCGCATTATCCCTCTTTGTGGAGTCGCAAAGATGAGGCCTATCCCTGACTTGATCATTGGGATACCTTGCTTTTGTTTCTTTATAGAGGACGCTCCATCGAAATAGAGTTCCCATCGGGTGTTTCCACCGCTAATCGCATCAAATGCATACTCGTCCGGCAAGTCACAATTCAAAGGAGAATCGGCCAGTATCGGGTGCTCAGCGAGGAAATCGGCAATGGCCTGGCCTTTCACTGCCTTGAGAGGTTGATATGTTATCGAGAACTCCATCAAGAGCAGGGCCCATTTAGCGAGTCGTCCCGTCAATATGGCTTTTGACATCAAGTATTTAAGGGGGTCCACCTTTGAGATGAGGCAGACTTCGTGTGCCAACGCATAGTGCCTGAGCTTTGTTATCGCGAAGATCAATGCCAAGCAATGTTTTTCAATGGGGGAGTAATTGCTTTCTGCCCCGAGTAGGACTCGACTTAAGTAGTAAAGTGCTCTCTCTTTCCCCTGATCGTTCTCTTGCGCCCATAGTGCGCCCAAGGAACCTTCGAGGGCGGTTGTATAAAGAATGAGGGGTTTTCCCTTGACCGGCGCGGCCAATACCGGCGGGTTCTGCAGGTACTGCTTGATCTCGTCTAGTGCACCTTGGCATTTTTGATCCCAGACGAATGGGGTTCCCTTCTTCATCAGGTGACTGTAGGGGCGGCATTTGCCTGAAAGATTTGCGATAAATCGCCGGATGTATGCGAGCTTCCCTTGGAGAGACCGCAACTGTTTGAGGGTTCTTGGCGGAGGCATTTCCATGATCGCTTTAATCTTTGACGGATCTATCTCAATACCTCGGTGTCGGATGACGAATCCCAGGAATTTTCCCGAGGAGACTCCAAACGCGCATTTGAGGGGATTCATCTTCAAATTATATTGCCGAAGGCGTTGAAATACAGTCTCTAGATGCTTTAAGTGATCTTCGTATGACATACTCTTTACTACGAGGTCGTCGATATAGCACTCGACGATGTCATGTATGAGGTCGTCGAAGATCTTTGTCATGGCCTTTTGATAGGTAGCGCCGGCGTTCTTTAGACCGAAGGGCATAACCCTGTAGCAAAATACACCCAAAGGGGTCCGGAAAGCGGTGTGCTTCTGGTCTTCGGGATGCATTTTTATCTGATTGTATCCTGAGGAACCGTCCATAAAGGAGAAGATCTCGTGAGTGGATGTGTTATCTATCATTAGCTCGGTTACCGGCACCGGGAAATCATCCTTTGGACAGGCTTTGTTGAGATCCCTGAAATCCACGCATATACGCACCGTCCCATTCTTCTTCATCACCGGGACGATATTGGCGATCCAATCGGGATATTGGACTTCTTGGATAAATCCAGAATCGATCAGTTTTTTGACTTCGGCGTTGATGCTCATCTCCAGCTCGAGTCGCATCCTCCTTGGTGCCTGCTTGACTGGCTTGATATCTGGGGATATTGCTAATCTATGCACAGCGACCTCCGGATCTAATCCTGGCATCTCGGAGTAGTTCCACACGAAGCAGTCTTTATGCCGTAGAAGCACGTTCTTTAACGCGGCCACCCTTTCTTCAGAGAGTAGCTCGCTGACAAATGTTGGTCGCGGGTCCTCTGCCGATCCCAACTCAATCTTTCTGAGGTTATCTGCGGTAGTATGTATACCGTCTTCCAGTTCTTTCGGAGCGGGCGGGAATTCTGAGATAACCTCATCATCGCTGTTCTCGAAGCACCGGGGAGGGTTGTCTATCGTAATCGTATAACAGGTGCGAATCCACCCCCGGGGCCGAGGCGGATCCGGCTCTGCTCTTGCGGCCTTGGGCTCGTGCTTTCGTGGCGGCGTTACCCTCCAGCTGTTGGATAAAGCGAATCTGCCCCGTCGGTACTGGTCCTCGACCCAGTTCTTGAAGGTGAAGCAGTCTTCGGTAGGATGTCCTGCGGCTCGGTGATAAGAGCAATAGCCCGAGCGAGAGGCCTTATTAGCTTGCTCAGGGTGTTTAGACTCCGGAAGCGCGATCATCTGATGTTTTAGGGCGAGCTTGAGTAACCTTTCCGTCTTGTCTCGGGGGAAGGAGTACGCTCGACTCATCTTTTCTATGAAGGGCGAATCCGAGCCGTGCAGTACTCGATCTCGTAACCCTCTAATCCTACGTCGTTGTTGTCGGCTCTTTTTTCCACTTCTCGACTTATTTCCGTCTCCGCATCGGGCCTTTCGCATGATGGGTTGACAAGGATGAGCATTCTTGCCTTTCGCAGCCTGTTGAAATAGACGTTGCGTCCTGGCCTTCTCGTAGATGGCCATTTCGTGGTTGGGGTCTTCCCGACCTTTCTGACCCACTTTCCTGATAGGCTTATCCATTCGTTCTAGAAATGACGGACTTGGCGCCTCAATCGCGTGGTCTGGTTTTGATGAGGGGTTGGCATCTCCTGACAGGGCGTCCTCTTCTTCATCAAAGGTATATATAGCGTAGCTGTTATGAGCCTGTTCTCGTTTTCCGGTTCTCGCGTATCCAAGCCCGAGTGTCTCCATTTTCCCATTAGGCAATTTGCGTTGGGTTCCAGGGACATCCCAAATCCTGTTGTAGAACCGAGCCTGTTGAACAGTTTATTTTAAGGGTACCTCTTGGCGCTTCAATAGCTTCTTTAATCCATTTGTATAGTATCTGGGCAGACGGATGGGCTGGAGTCTGTCGCATGTAGCATCTACGCCGTGCCAGATCTCTTTCTCTACTTTCGACTCTGAGGATCGATAGAATAGGATCATCTTCTCACCCTTTCGCCTGGGGGGGACGCAAAACGTTTGCAGCTCTTGCACACTGTGAGCTTGAAGCGTGTCGAGGTCCTTGTAGTGTTCTCGCGGTACCATGGTGATTTGCAAGTTATGGTCATCGCCAGGAGGTGCTTGTATTGAAAGCCGATTGGAGAATACGGCATTGACCTCATCTTCCGAATCACTTCCGAAGACCAGTATGGGGGTGGGCGTCCTCCGGTTGTTGCGTTGAGATGGCCCCGTATAAACTATCTCTTCTTCTTCTTCGGTATCGCTTCCGAAAACAGGGATGGTGGCGGCGGCCTTGTTCTCCGAGTCGTGACACCTTTCTGTATCTTCAAAGTCTGGCAAAAAGTATTTCGCATCCTCGTATTTGCGGACTTCGTTCACGGAAAATGGGTTCAGCTCACCCGTTACAGTATACTCGAAACCATCTTTAAAGTACTTCATACACTGATGTTGTGTAGAAGGGACGATGTTGTACTCGTGTAACCAAGGACGGCCGAGCAAGGCATTGTAACAGGTCTTGGCGTCAATGACATGGAATTTGATGTCTGTGACGAGAAGCCCGAAGCGTAACGTTAGTATCACGGACCCGAGAGTCCGTGACGATTGTGAGTCGAAACCGGAGATAGTAATTTTGTCCCGAGCGAGATGCTGCACACTCATGCAGATTTCCTTCAACACCCGAACATTAAGGAGATTGACGGAGGATCCATTATCCACCAGGATCTTGCCAATCTTGATGTCATGGCAGTACCCAGAGACATATAGGGGACGGTTATGGTCGCACGTCCCGAGAAGGAGGTCTTCATCACCGAAAGTGACGTCGGCCGTATGCACTTCTTCCAGTTCGTCCTTCATCTTTTCAGTGGCGAGAAAGGCTTGGAATTGCTCAGGTTCTTGTAGTGCCTTAATTAGTGAGTCTCGTGCTTCTTTTGATAATAGGAGGGTGTCGAGAATGCTAAGCTGAGAAGGTAGCTTCCTTAGATGCGCGAGGATGTTATAGTCTACTTTACTCCTCCTAGGAGGGTCTTTGGCAGCCAGTTCTTTCGCGACTTGGTCATCCAAAGTGATATCTTCAGTGACCTTTTCCTTTCCCTTATCTTTTCTGTTCGTAGGCCCGAGATTCTTTTCCGGGAGTGTGCGATTGCGCAGCTGAGTGTTTCCGCAGGCTTCTGATTTCTCATCTTTCCCTAGCGCGGATTCTTCAAAGAGAGGGCCCAGAGTCACTTCTTCATCAGAGTCGCTCCCAAAGGTGAGGACTTGCGACCCCTCGGTATGAGCCATATAGCAGTTGCCAGTAATTCTGTTGGGCCAGTCAACAGCGCTTCTTTGCTCACGACGGCTCTTGCGTTTCATGCGTTTGAAATGTTGCCGATGAGCAACATATCCTTGCCACCATATCTTAAAGGCGTCGCACTCCTCTGTGGGGTGTGAGACTTTCCGATGATATGCGCAGTAATCGGGGTGCTTCTCCGCCCCATTGTGTGTGTTTCCTTCCGAGGGTGGTAGCCTCATTCCCATTGACATGGCTTTGGCGAACCTTTTCCTCGTCTTGAATATCTTCTTGTCCATCTCGGATGCCTTTTGCTCTGGCAGGGGTAGTTCAACTCCTTCGTTCAGTCGCCCGCATTTGGTTCCTCCTGATGCTGCCATCTCACGCTCCTGATCTGCTTTACTTTTTAGACGAATTTCGTCTAGGAAGGCATTGATCATATCAGTTGTCAGCCTCGCACACTCTGGTTCGGGCTCCGCCTTCAGCTTCTTAGTGCTAGGAGTTTTCTCATCATCAGTAAACGAGTGGGAGATCATGTTGCAACTTGCCGCATATCCCTCAGATTCATCCGACGAGTTCTCTCCATCATCGTCCTCTTGAAAGATGTGGCTGAGGAACTCTTGCAGTGTGACAGGAATTCGCGCCTTCTGATTATATTCTTCCAGCGCGTCGATTTGCTTCTGCAAGTTCGTGCGCTCGTCTCCAAGCTTCGCGGGCTTCTTGGATTTCTTCTTCTTTTTCTTCGAAGCTTTTGACGGCTGGGTGTGAGTATTTGGGCCCTTATCAGCAGTCTTCGTAGTTGCGCGGGGCTTCACTGCTCCTTCGATAATTCGAGGTTCAAGAGGGTCCTTCCATTCGATTGCAGGGCACGCGTGAAGGTCTCTCAGCATCCTTTTGATCTTCGTTGATAGCACGACCTCCCATGGAACTTCTTCGATAAAGGAGCAGGTTGCCCCCGGTGTGTCTGCCTTTTTAGGAGTATATGGTTGTGGCGGGTTCACCTTCCACTTTTCGGACAGTACAAACTTCCCCTGGAGGTATTGATCTTCGATCCATCCTTTGAAGACGAAGCAATCTTCAATCGGATGGCTTACCGTCTGATGGTAAGGGCAATAGTTGGGGTTATTCACCTCGGTGGGTTGTGGCGGTCGCCTTGGATTCGGGAGGTTGATAAGTCTGTTGCGTATTGCCAGCTCAAATAACCGTTTTGTCTTGTCTCGTGGGAACGAGTAGGGACGCCTCATCTTTTCGTTATAATATCGGCGTCTTTCTTCCAATTGATCTGCCGATTTTGGGGCGTCAGGCTGCTGTTGGGCGTTCGCGACAAAAGTCGCCCTTCCTTTACCCTTGTCATTCCGAGGTTCTGGCTTCGGGGCAGGTGGTCTATGACCCATCTGGTCCATCTGAGCCAACTTGTCGATCAGAGCCTGGAATGTGGTTGGCTTAAAGAACATCATAAACTGGGAGATAGTTGCGTGGGGGTCTAGGGTTCCCACGAACATACCCACTGCGGGTGCTTCCTCAATGCGTTGCTCGCATCTCGACCACAAATTCCGCCAGCGTATAGCGTACTGGACCCAGGTTTCGCCCGGCTTTACCATGGCGTTAATCAAAGCAGTAATTGGAGTGCGCTCGCTGGCACTTGCGAACCGCTGAGTGAACAACAACTCCATTTCAGCGAACGTTTTGATGGAATCGTTCGGGAGTTCCGAATACCATTCGAACGCTGTTTCTGATAAGCTGCCAACGAACTGACGGAGTAACAGTTTATCGTCACCGCCGGTGTTACCGCAGAGGGCCCGGAACTGGGCGACGTGCTGATGAGGATTGCCGGTCCCCTTATACACATGGAATTTCGGTATCGTATAGCCTTGCGGATATTTGATTTGATCGTACCAGCCTGGATACGGTCGCCCTGTTTTCACGACTTGACCAGCTGCCTCAGTCGCATGATGAACTCGGATTTGCTGGGCTATGTAGTCAGCCAAGTCAGCCTTAGAGATCGTCTCCTCCTTGGCCGTTGAGAAGGCTGGTGGTGGATTTGACGTCTCTCCTCGGTCGTCTTCAAGAACAATCGGCGGATCTTCGACGGGTAAGTCCTGTTGGATCATCATTCCTATCACATCTTGAAAGAGAAGGCCCATCCGTTGTATGTTGGCCGCTTGTTCAGCAGCCTCTTTGTCCCTTTTCTCCAGTGTCCGGCGAAGGAATTCAGCGTCGGTTTCTTCCTCCCGGCGTGCGTCTGAGGACGCTTCTGGGTTTTCCTTTGGCCCGGTGAGCGCGGCCATAGCATTCATCATTTCTTGGAGCTTCTGTTGCTGCTCCTGGGATTTCGTTACGGATCGGGTTAGTGGTCGGTGGCCTGTAGAAATGCGGCTCTCCTCCTTTCCAGAGACCACGTAAACAGTGTGCACCCCCGTGCCCCCAGACTTAGGGTGTCTGGGTTTATTGCTTTTAGCCGTCGTGGCGTGCTGCGGGGTCTTCTCCAGCTTCCTCTTTTTATGAGCCACGGAGGTTGAGGGGGGCGATAAGGCGGGCGTCCAGACAGCCTTTTGGGTTTTCGCCTGGTGACCAGCTTTCGGTTGGATCTTCAGCTTCTTATGCTGGCGGGAGAAGTTTGGATCGATGATTGAGTCCCGGGCCCGCCGCCAAACCTTATAGATTTTGGAAGACAGCCGTTGAGGAGATCGGGGCTGTTCTGATTCTATTTCCACAACCTTTTCTGATGGGGGAGGAGACCTCTTCAGCACTGCGGTAGGGGAATTCCTTCGCACCTTATTTAACATTTCGAAGCTGTTCCTAGTTGGAACAGCAGCATTAACTTCTACCACCGGGGCTGGTGGGGTCAATTCAGAGGGGGAGTCGCCCCCAGCTTTCCTTATTCGGCGCCAATGGCGGCGTCGAGCGCGTCGAGCAGACGGCGTAGAGTCAGATATAAGAATGGTTTCATCTTGCCCCCTGTGTGGGTGGGGGGTCGTTGTTGGTGTTAGCCTGTCAAAGACCGATGTCCTTTGTGCAGCGGGAGCGGGAGTCGAAGCTGTTAATCTCGTGAAGATCGATTTCTTGACTGGGGAAACCGCCTTGGCGATTTCGGAGGCAGGAGCGGCCGCTTTCTTAGAAGCAGTCTTCTCTGGGACTGTAGGCCCCATGATGAGTTCGCAAGATTTCTGGCCCAATCTAGAGAAGATCGAGGCGTTAACGTTGGGCGATTCGTTGAGAGGGACCGCGGCAGGGGTAAGACGATCAAAGACCGACTTCCTGAGAGTTTCCTTTGTCAGCACCGGCGCCACGAAGCTTGATGAGGGGAGCATAGTCCTAAAGAACAATCCGGTAGTGGCCTGAGTCACCTGGTCCGCCGGCATTGTGAACAACGAAGCAGCTTGGGGTCCATAGGCTATACCTCCCGGCGAGGCAAAGCGTTGGTCGCAATTGCAGCTTGAGCAGTTGGAGGATTTCGCGGAGGTATCAGCCATCGATCCTTTGTTTTCTGCAATAGGCAAGGCGCCAATTCTTAGTATCTTGAAACCCAAGGGCAACTGTTAGCGAACCGCGATTGGTTCGCGAATCACGACACACGAAGTGTGGAGTGGAAAGAGGAAAAGGTCCCACCGGGCGTGCCAGAATCTGTTCCCCTCCGAACGGACACGCGGGACGTGGGGGCCGTCTCGCCTGAAATTCGGGGCAGATGCTAATTGGTGCTATCCGTCCACCTCTCCGAAGATGCCAATTTGATCCATGGCACCATGTATCGGAGGTCTAGACGGATGCGTCCGATGTAGCAGACTTCGTCAGATTCCCCCTCGTTTGAGGGGTTTTTGATTGTGAGGACGCTCTTCCCTGCAGGCGCAAGCCCCTGCAGTTAATTACGCTACCGCTTTGCGGTAACAACTTTCTCCTTCTCCAGATGGTCACTTCGTGTCGTGTGTTCTTGTTTTATGTTTCATTGCCCGTGGATCGTTTACGGAGACTGAGTTATGTCGTCGCCCGTAGGGCATGGACTAGTCCAAATCCGCATTATCTTAAATTTGGGTTTGGGGGTTTGGTTTGAGGATACGTCAGCCATGCTTGAGGCTAAGATCAACTCAAACGTTTGTTAAGGATACGTTAGTCTAACTTTGTGACTAAGATCAACTCAACGGGATCGTTTAGATCCGACAAAGGAGTGTTTGAACTCCATTGTTCCAGTTTAGGGACGTGGCGGTCCATCGTCTATGTGGCCGTCGGGACCCGTCACCTCTCTGACGACGTTGAGGGATTTCAACGACGGATGTCAGAGGAGTTCAGAGATGTACCCTCGAGCCAGAGTTAATTAGGGGGGATTCATAGTCCAGTCTGCTTGAAGGTTTAAGGACGCGTTAGCCATCTTTGAGGCTAAGATCAACTTAAACGGGACCGTTTAGATCCGACAAAAGAGCATATAGGGGCTCTATTGTTCTAGTTTAAGGACATCGCGGTCCATGGGTAGTTTAAGGACATTGCGGTCCATGGGTAGTTTTTAAGGACATTGCGGTCCGTGGGTAGTTTAAGGACATTGCGGTCCGTGGGTAGTTTAAGGACATTGCGGTCCATGGGTAGTTTAAAGACATCTCGGTCGATGGGTAGTTTAAAGACATCTCGGTCGATGGGTAGTTTAAAGACATCTCGGTCGAGGTTAAGGACGTCATAGTCCATGGGTTTAAGGACTCCACAGTCCGTTATGTGCTCTGGATGCTTCACACGGGTTCACTGCCGTGCTAGGCGAGGACCAGGCTCCGCTCTGGATGCTTCACACGGGTTCACTGCCGTGCTCCGCGAGGACCAGGATCCGCTCTGGACGTTTTCCACGGGGTCAAAGAGTGACGTTATCCGCGTTCCACGTAACCAGGAATTTTGCATTATGCGTGGGTTTAAGGACCCCACAGTCCATATCATGAGTGGTCTTCGGGACCCGTCACCTCTTTGAAGACATTGAGGGATTACAATGCCAAGTATCAAAGGAGTGAAGAGATGTACCCTAGAACCGCGGTGGATTAAATAGTCCCTGGCCCAATTTGGGTCAAGACTGATCAATTATGTTATGAGCCCATTGGCCCAGTTAATCACGAATTGAGGACTTATTGCCAGCTTGGGCTAAGTCCAATCAGGAGAGGCTTTGCCTCTATTCCTTTAGCCAATTGGGCCTAAGCCTGGTGTTAAACACTTCAGAGCAATCAGCGTTGAATACTGGGAATGACATCTCGGTTGACAAGTTAGTGTTCAACATTGAGAGATAATTGGTGTTAAACACCAGCAATAAGGCTTTTTCAAATTAGTGTTAAACACTAAAACAAGTCAGTGTTGAACACTGCAAACAAGGCTTTTTAATCAGCATTGAATGCTAAGGCCCGACAGTGTTTTAACACTGGGCTTGAGAGTTTTAATTTTAGTGTTAAACACTCAGGCAGGAAGGGTCACGTGGCAGCATGTGAGAGCGCCTTCCCTTCATTTGTTCTGCTGAAACTATCGCGTCTTTCAGAGCATCACGTGCCATCACGTGATGGGCATTCAAATGCCTTTGTGTTAAGGCTTCTGCTGATGGTCACGTGGGTCACGTGGGGTGCTGCCTCAAAGGGGTTTTCTGTAGGGGTTTTGGGGGGTCACGTGGTAGCACGTGACCCTGCCTCTATGTTGTTTTTAGAGGATCTGTTACTCTTTTTTTTCAGGAATTAAATTCCTCGAACTTTAAATCTTAGAGGAATTAAATTCCTATTTCCTTTTGAAGACTTGTATTCTGGAATAAAGTTTAACTCTAGATTTTCTGTGGGAATTAAATTCCTCGTTTATGCGAAGAACTGAACAAAAGCTTTTAAGGAATTAAACTCCCCTTTTCGGGAATTATGATTAAAGGAATTAAATTCCCGCTGTTTCAACAGAACTATGTTCTCAATTAGGATTCAACCCTGTTTCTTCTGTTTTGAAGGAATTAAATTCCCGTGATACAGGGTCAAGCCCTACTTTTATCTTAAAGGAATTAAATTCCTGTAATTCTGAGAATTAAATTCTCATGCTTGCGTTCCCTCTCTATGTTTTGGACCTGCATGGCAGGATCTCAACCCATTGAGAATTAAATTCTCAACCTAAAGGGGAGATGTGCACTTTGCAGATCCTCTGCCAGAGAGAGAAGAAATATATTCTTCTGTTTTACATGTTGAGAATTAAATTCTCTTTGTTTTCAAAAAACCTTCCCTTTCTTACCTAGGGTTTTTTTGCAGAAGATCCGAGTCTTTTCAAAGTATCAAAGCTCTCCTCCCTTTTTTCTTTCTTTTCTTCTCTGCGCATCTCTCTCTTTTTGTGTCTCTTGGCTCCTATTTATAGGAGAAGCAGCTGAATCAGTTAGTTTTGTGACGAATCTTCATTGAGAGATTTGATTTGCATCCTTTATTCGTTCTGGACCTTTGGATTATTAGGTGAATTTTATTCACCGTTGGATTTCAAATCCAGAGATTCTCCCTTGTTATTTTGGTTAGATTTAAGGGGGAATTCTTTCCAAACCCGAGATTTTCCATAAATAAATGACCTCTGAATCTTTAATTTGATTGGATGCATATAGTTGCGTTCCTTTGGGAAGATTTGCATTTCTCTCAGAATTTAATTCTGTTGACAAAAAGGGCTTTGAAAGCCGGTCACGTGTGACCACGTGATCCATGGTCACGTGTGAGCACGTGACCCCCTTTAGAATGAGCCTTTTCCTTTCTTTTGCGCTGTCTTCTGATCTTTGCTTAAACGTCACGTGCTACCACGTGACTCCTGGTCACGTGTGAGCACGTGACCCCTGTCTGGCACTTCTTTCCTTGGTTCAATTGGAGAGCGAGTTTGCTATTTTGACCGTCACGTGCCGACACGTGACCCTGGTCACGTGGGAGCACGTGACCTCTTCTGAAGCTCTTTTTCTTGACTTTGTTCAGCGAATCATTGTGTCCCCTTTTCTGTACTTTATAGGTCACGTGTCAACACGTGACTGCTGGTCACGTGTAAGCACGTGGCCCCCTTTTCGAAGCTCTTCACAGAAGCTTTCCTGATTTTAAATCAGGAAACACATACTTATTGTGATTCATATTCCATTATTGATATCATGCTGTTAGGACACCAGCACTATTACCGATGATGCGTATGTACCACGTACACTTACTTGCCGGCTCACACACATCTTCATCGGTAATTGCCATGTCACTACACAGTAGTATTATTGCATCAGGATATGACCCTTGTATGTGCATACTATTATTCCATGTTGCATGATATACTGTTATACTTGCACTTCATTGATATGTCACATACATCATGTTTTTCTGATTATGCGCATTGAGATATGTTGTTTTATGATATTTTCTGGATTTGGGAACCGTGGGTATTTCAAAGAGATTATGTAATTGTTTTAAAAACCCGGTTACCCTTGATATGATATTTCAGTGCGTCCACCATGTGTTTTCTCGGTGCTGAGAGCGACATGTGAAGCCCGATTCGAGGAGGCGGATGAGGCCGATTGCGGGTACATGGTGGACTCGGTGCGGTACCCTGGGGCAAGAAGATCGCAGGAGATGGTGTTGAGCCTGGAAGGGGAGCACTACCGACCGTTGATTTTACCCGACGCGTCGGATATCCGGAGGATACCGTCGTGGTCTTGAGATGGATGGTAGGGGCCGGTCTGGACGGACGGCGCCCTAGATATTGTGATTGAGACTTTGAGATTTCGAGATATTGAGGTACAGAGATTTGATGATACAGGCCAGTCCGAGTAGCCTGAGCCTGGGATTTTGAAACATTGAGATTTATGTTTTGTGTCGATACTAGACACTGTTTATGCTGATTTCATTCATGATACCTCATTTTAAAAAAATACAGAAATCTCACTAATTTATGAAGGCAGTTTTCTTCAGTACATGCATTCTGTTTCATGCATTCATGCATCATCCATATACATATTGCTACCTGAGGCACTGACACGGGCACATGGGATTATACTTGGGTTAGATATTTACCCTAGCCATTGTTATAGATTGCTGGTTATATATTTGAGAATTATATATATTGATCGTATGACCTAGGATTGTGTCATACATGCGATATTCGTTTTCGTAGATCTTTTTCTACTCACAAGTTGGCAACTCACCCCCGTTGTGCCACAGTTTCTTGCAGGTGTTGCCGTACGGGTTTCATTACGGCTTTGCGGGCACAGTTTCTTTCAGGTGACTTGCTAGTAGGTGGGTTTATTGTATCGTACCCATCATTATACATTGTATATTATATTTCAGTTGTATCTAGAAGTTCCATCAACCAAACATATATTTATTTGAGATAGAGACCGGTGATGTTTATTCTTTCGACCTTAGAGTCGCACGTTATATTAATGTGGATTTCATGCTGTTGGAGTTTCCTTTTCTGTTGTGATCCTCGCCTTTAGGCGTTGTATATTATGTTGCTAGCTGGTTGACTTATAGTGGTTTTCCTACAGTCTACTTCTTTTCTTGGTTTGGATTTCTGGGCTCGGCTTATTTAGAGTACGTACGCCTCGAGACGTTCGTAGTCTAGGTGCCGGTCATGTTCCGTACTTTCGGGACGTGACAGTGCGTCAGAGTTTTGACTGTCTTGAGATATCAGTTGTGATATTGAGTGTCTTTATACTTAAATAACACCAGTTGTGTTTCACTTTGACTAATCTGACATGGTTAGTAATCATATAGTATATTTAGAATACAGTTTTGTAAAATAATTAAAACATAAAGAGATTCATAAGCTAACAATCTCCCCCTTTTTGATATTTTACAAAACACCCATTAAATAATTTGAAAATATATTCATATTCTCCCCCTTAGTATATTCTCATTATTTCTCCCCCTTTTTGGAATAATCAAAAAGTTGTAACTATGGGAAGAAATACGAAAAATAAGAAAGCATAGGAACATGATTTTATAAAATGTGATAATAATAAAGTTATGAAAGATGAATAATAACAACTTAGGCTTAAGCATACAAATGATATAACTTCAAATACTTAATAAGTTTCTAATACAAACCATACATAATACTTGACAAGTGCAAATATAAGTAAATGCATAATCCTAATACATAAAATCTAACAAATAAAAGAACTAAGTATCATCGTCTGGCTGTGGAGGCTGATCAATATTCATGTGAGGGTGATACTGAAATGGAAGCGGTGGAAAATATAAAGTGTGAGCATACTGATAATCGAAGTGGTAATGGAGATAAGCTTGTGGTTCATCTAAGCGGGTGTTAAGATTGTTGAAACGATTGTTGATATTCAGATTCAAATCATCGAATCGTTGGAAGAAACGGTTTTCAAATTCTTGAAAATTGTAAGTAGGTGGTTGTTGTGGTTCGGGTGCGGGAGGAGAATGTGGTGGAGATTGATGTGGAGGAGATGGAGCTTTCATGTCATAATCTGCTAATCCTATGAGACGGACATTATAGAAACTGAAATGTTTGATACTGGCATCTTCAGTGATCATTGAGATTGTTTTGCCGTAATAAAAATTGGATTTGGAATTTGGAAAACTCCACATCGAATTGATGATAAACAAAAGAAGATTTACTTTGATTCGAGCTAATACACAATAGGTAAAGAGTTTGTGTGTTGGTGTGATTCTATCTCGACCTCCAGATTTAGGATACATGGTATGACCCAAAAGAAATGCTAACACACGGACTTGTGGTGTAAGAGTTTGAATGAAAGGATCATTGAATAAGCGAGGATAATCATTACCGTAAAGGAGTCGAGAGGCATCCTCTTTGGTAACATTGGGTGGAAAGTGAGGAAAAATAGAGAGTGTGTAAAGATAAATGTCCACACTTTTTTTGGGAACCTGAAGAATCCTAACGAGAGATATGGATGAAATAGTGATAGTGTGTCTTTGTAGCCTAGTACGAAGAATGGTGGTATCGTTGTGGTTACTAATTAGTTTGGAGTAAAAGAAATAGACAAAATTGATATGGATGATACAACCAAGTTGAAAGAAAGAAACCCAGCCTTAAAATTGAAGTAAAAGAGTGAGTTGAAAATGTGTGATTTCATTCAAGCGAACGAACACACCAGTTACGATTCGTTTCTTGACTAAACGATCGTAGAGAGCAGGGACTTTTGGGTTGATGAAGATGAACAAGATATCTTCTTCTTCGACTTTTTCTTCGTTGGGTTGTGCATGAGTAGTATCTTCGGTCTCTTGATCATAAGTTTCATTTTCTTCTTCGTCATAAGATTTGCTCTTGGATTTTTCAATTGGTTATGATGGTGGAGGTGCTTGACGACGATATTTGATTGTTGATGATTCATCAACTTCCATGTTCTTGGTTCAAACCATTTTTAGAGAATTTGAGAATGTAAGTCAGTGTCGCACACTCTACTGGGTTTGTAGAGAGGCAGAATTTTCAAAAAAAAAATTTTTAAGACATGCGACACTGACTAAAATCCCAAGAACAACCATAAACCCTAACTAGCAAAACATACATAGGTTCTAATCTACTATGAAAAGATTATACCCATGTGATCAATTCCTTCGGGTATTCTTAATCCTCTTCTTAACCTCCTCGTCCGTCGGGATCGAGCTTGGTCGTCGGCCTCCTCATGTCGAAAACGATCCACCGAGAGTATATGATTTAAGCTCCAACCTAAAAAAATGAGGTGACTAAAGAACCTAGTTTGCTAATTGTAACAACTGTTATATCCAAATGAACTTTTATTAATTTTCATTCTTATTTATCTTATCTCTTTTGAAACAAGCAATAGTATTGAATTTATTTGTGTTTTCATTGCATGAACATAAATAGTATATTGATTATCACATGTCATAATATATTATAGGCTACAAGGTGGATTCCTCATGGCATCAAATATCATATTTAATTTTTGTTTTTTCGTTATGTGTTCTTTTAAATTCTAAGTGCGAGTTATACCACCCTGGAAATCTAAGATATATATTAAAATATCCCAAAAAAAAAAGATCCCGGAACAACTTTGAATCAATATACACGAGCTATTCCTTTTGTATGGTTCTATTTCACGGTAATTAGGTTAGATTTTCAAGTTAAAGTATTTTTTTAACCAAGTATAAGTAGCTATATAAAACTATAAAATAAACCTAATTCTATGTTTAGCCTTCTTCTCTCCCAAATCCGAAAATTCTCTTTTTCTATGCCCTTTTCTTTTCCCCTACTGCAAATACATCAAGCAATAAGAATTATAACAAACACGCGGAAGGCCTTTTAATTAGGAACCTCACCAACGTCATAGCCACCGTCTCGATCAAATCGAGACGACCTTGATTCCAACCTTTAAGAAAAATCATTGATTTTCCTTGTTGGTAAGTTCCTCCTCCCCCCTCTCTCTATTCAATTGGATTGCTAGGTTTTCGATCGAACTGTGATGTTTTTATCTCCATGGTTTTTTATCCTTTCGAGCAAAGTTAAAGTTTTAATTATTATTATTATTATTTTTATTGGTATTTCTTTGCATTTGCATTATCTAGGGTTTTTATATGCTATGCATATTGACTAGATCTTATATTCCTTCTTTAGTCAGATTGGTATTGGAGTTACATGTTTTTTTTCCCGTTAAAGCCAAGTGCTTCGGTTCCCTGTTGTCTATAGTTCCACAAAAAAGGAAAAAAAAAAAAACAAACCTTGATACAAACCAGGAGAGGTCAACAGTTACTTGTAAAACCTTCTCTAATCTTTTGTTGGGCTTGCTTCATCGTCGAATCCTATTTTGATGCGATGTGGATACGATGAGGATGTTAAAATACCAAAAAAAAATTTTATTTTCACACAGGGATTGGAAATTTCAATTTCAGGTGCATTAAGTGATTTTTCTATGTATCGTGGTAATCTTGTGGAGGAGTCTTAGATTATGAAATTAGCCAACCTTGAAAGTCCAGAAGCTGAAAATTGGATATAAATAAGCTTCTCTTTAACTAAAAGTATTACAGTATTACAACTAAATGATAAACTGATACTATTTATTGAAGTTTAATAATTCCCTCAGCTAGCTTCATGAATTCAATTTCCCCTCTCTTTTACGTTTTGAAATTTGAACTGTTATTTTGTAGAGTGTCTACTGAGGCTCCAAATGAGACTAAGGTTGTATAAGATATTAAGTTTGCAAAACACCCTAAAACATTAATTGCTAATCATTGTATGCCCCCACGCTAATTTCTGAAACCTTTCTTATACACAACCTTAATTAGATAGTCTATTATACGTTTTCTTTTAACTACTGTCTAGTTCGAGTTATAATGCCTAAGAGGCATAAATATCTTATACTAAAATGTTCAGGTGCATGTTTGATCTTGTTTAACTTATTTTCCTAAGCTTATCTGTTTAACAACTTCAAACTCAAATCGGGAAATAGGGCATTAATGCATAACCATGCACAAAGTTCCATTTTTCTTCTCTACTCAATAGGATTATCTACATCAAGAGCAATTCAATAGTGGGTGCATAACTACAAAACTGGCTTTCTAATCAGAAAGTATTCTCTGTATTATCGCAAATTGTATTCTATTTTCTTACATTGAGTTGTTAATGATAGCTATAAATTGCCGTGAACTTGTACCTTAGAAGTTGCGAAACAGTATGATGGAGGTCCTTTTCGGGTCTCCCTCAGATGTTGTCTTCCGTCGATCTCCCGGCGGATTTGGAAGGTGATTTCCTGTTGCGTGTGGGTCTCAATGGGTTTTGAAGAGATTGATGATTTGAGAAGTTTAGCGCCGAGTACCTGCAAAGAACTCCCGGGGTGGTTTGGTACCACCGAGAACCCTCCGACGATCAAGTTAGCACTAGATCCGAGCAGAGTAATGGCTAAATGGAGTAGAAAATGGCTTACTTGACCCCTCTGTGATGGGGGTTTATATAGCGGTGGTAGCACGCAGCAGCAGGCACGAGAATCTCGCCGGCAGTTACGCTACCGACGTCACGCCCGCGTAAAGAGCGGATCGGCCGTTAATGGGGATCGTGATGGCGTGGAACGTGGGATGTTGCTGGCGGAGAATCTGCGCATGGCGAGATTTGCGGAGCGGTGGTTACGCCTGTGAGTGGTGGAGTTGGTCGGTCGGAGGACCGAGGAAGATGGCCTCGGCTGGGGAGCTCGGGGACGGGCGAGAGGGCCGAGGAGTCTTGGTCATGTGGCAGCTCGGGACGAGTTGAGAGGCCGAGGAGGCCAATTTCGGGGGCTCTGAGGAGAGCCAGCTTGTGCTTGCAGATCGCGTATAGGGGTGGCCTGGTCGGCCCATGTGGGCCCTTTCTTCTGAGTTCTAGGATACGTCATCTGCCACGTGTCCTGATCTTGGAGATCACCAATATTGAGCATCATCATTAGCCCCCCACTCTTGTCCCAACCAGCTAACAGGTCGGGTCAGGAGTGGACTGCCGGGCCGCCCGGGACGAGCTCTCTCCTAAGGCTTCGTCGGGACGCGTCCTCGGGTTGTCAACTGTCTTTTCTGCCAGCGAATCAAAGCGAGATCTCTGCATTTAAGGAAGGTGCGCCGGTTCGTGCATCCTGCCACTAAAGCGATGGTCCACGTGTCGAGCGTCGGTTGGCCGACGCAAGGACGCGGTCTAGTGTGGGAACGACAAGTGGGGCAATCGGAGCCGTTGGACACGAGGAGGCATTTTGGCGGGAGATGAAAGGTGCCGTTAGATGAGGTCGTTTGTGGTGATAAATAAGGGTGGGGCCCGTTCCAGGGCCCGTACTCCTTCATATTTCCCCGTTCTAAGTCCTGGTTACTCAGACGCTCGTCCTCTCTCTTCCGCTTTCGTCTCCCGAGGATCCCTCTTCTCAAGGTTAGATGTCTTCCTTTGTAGAGTCAGTAGATGTCATAGGAGTAGGTTCTAGGGACCCTTTAGTTGAGCCTGAGTCCTCCCGGGGAGTAGGGGTCGGATCCTCTCCCCGGGATCGTGCGACCGGGGCAACCCCCAGGGAAGAGGAGGTAGATGCTGCCCCCGGCGTCTCGTGTTGGGTGAGGCATGAGGACGAGCTTGTCAATGCTCGGGCTCGCTTCCACATCCCCTCACATTATACGCTTCGTCTGGCCAAGGAAGGAGAGAGGGCATACCAAGTACGGGACATGGAGATTGCCCTGTATTTGGAGGCTTTTTGAGGTGGAATGTGTTAGTGTTTATGCCCTAGAAGGCCATTACTGTATCATACTAGTTTGTATATTACTTAATGGAAGCTTGGGATATTCATAGTTGTATTGACAGTCTTGCTAAAAATGGTAGTATGCTACTTGGTATGTGTCTACTTTAATATGTGCATATGTTTCTTGTAACGTATCGCTTATACATATTAGTAGAGCCCTTAGGATCTTTGCTTGATTACCAGGGTTGTGATGGCAGTCACACTAGTGGGGGCAGGGAAGTCTATAAGCAACATCCTATAAAGGTCCCTAGTCATAGGATTATCGAGACAGGGCATCGATACTCCGGAGTAGACTAGTATGTACGCTTCTCATCCCAGTTGGGGAGATGGTATGTCCCACAGCCATCAGTACGTCGTACTGCAGATAGTATACAGGTGCTCGTTAGGTTACGGGTACACCGGATAGGACTCGCGGGGAACTGTTGGATGGTATTATACCCGTCGTCAGTTAACAGTTCCCAGGTGACATGAGTACAGCATAGTCCGCAGACTTGACACTGCTACTTCGCCTCGAGTGTGTCCCACTGTTCTTAGATTACTACCCTACCACGACTCAAAGGAGTCGTGCAAACAGGTAGCAGTTGGGTGCAGTCCCGAGCACTTGGAGGCAGTGGCGATTAGACAGGATTCGTCTTTCCCGGTATTGGGAGTTGATATCGCGCTGTGTCAGAGAGCCATTACGCAAAGTCCCTGGCCAAGGCAAGCGAGATTTACTGGTAGGTTTTCCAGTAGTTTCTCAAGGTGTAATGGGCTACGCTCCAACACGACTTATACCGCTTTTAGGGGACTGACGCTTGCCGCCCCCTAGGCCCGATACGCGATAGTCCTAGACGAACAGACCGGACTGTACGGAGATTGTCACAGCAGGCTCAGTAGGAGTTCGGATGGGTTTCCTCATCGGCCTTCTTATCGACATCTACCTGGGGACCGTTACGTACAGCTAGTGCCGCTTGCGGTCTGTGGTTAAATCCACTGCCAGCGTAGTGTCAAGTCTTTAGAGTCCCACACAGAGAGTTTCCCTACTTCGGGAGAAACGATATAGAGGTCGTATGGTTTTACGACAGGGTTCGGACGCATACGTGTTTTTACGCACGTACGATGTTCGGACAGTTTTTACTAGTCGGCTTTGGTTTAAGCCAGATTCTAGTATCGGATTATTGGATTTATACAGTCTAAAGTTTTTCCGTGTTTTTACGGATAGGAGGGGCGTTCTCATAATTTGTCGGGAAGCTTCTTGAAGCATGGTGACTTGGGGGTTAAGGTGGCATTTGCATTAATTGGATAAGTGAGTCATGGTGTGATTCATACATGGAGTTAATGAATCATTTATGATTTATATGACTCATGTGATGAATCACTTAGTGTATTAATGAAACATGATGATATATCATTATTTGTTATTCATTTAAAATATATGATATGTTTCATATATACACATATGATTTATTCATCCAAAAGGATTCTCATTCTCACATTCTCTCTCCTCAAGCTTTCTCTCTTCAAACCCTAACCCTAACCTCTCATGTGTTGAGATCAAGGGTTAGCTAGACTAATACATCCATAATCCAACTCTATATCACCTAGGTTGCTTAGATTAGCACTTTGAGTAACCTAGTTACCTCAAGTTAGAGGTTAAGCTTGGAGTAGGAGCTCTCGGATGGATCGTCTTTGACTCGAGGAGGCCGTTGAGGTGCCGACGTTCCAAAGAGCCTACAAGGAGTGGAGGACAATGATGAAGACCCGAAGGACAAGTAACGTGAGGTATAACTTCAAAACAGAGTAGTTAAACCTTTCGTAGTTTGCTAGTAACGGTTTAGATACGATTCATGCGCTCAAGTCCGTGTTACGAAGCTTTGATAATCGTTTTTCATATATTCCGCCTCCCCGCAAGTTCGTGGGGTGCGTGACATGGACTTACAGAATGCGCCTGCCCTTCTCTCCTGAGTTTATCGAAGCGTTGAACTTTTTTGGGTTAGCCCCTGGCCAGTTAGTGCCGAAATCGTGGAGGATTCTCTTCGGGTTCCTGATTCGCCTGAAGTTACAGGCGGTTCCCTTCGGCCTCTCCCTCCTTGATTCTTCCCTCGTCTTCAAAAATCATCCTGGTGGTCGAGCAGACGACCCGAGGTAGGTCTACCTCTCTTTCAGAAAGCAACAGGGGGCGCCGCCGGGACAGGGGTTGTGGCCCTGCCTTCTTCCATTCACGACTGGAAGAAGAAGTTCTTCTTCATTTCCCCTTCCGAGGGCGAAGACTGGCCCGTTCCTACAAAGTGGTCGAGAGAGAAATGCTTGCCGGGGAACCAGTCCAGTGACCCCGTCACGGTGAGAGTGGCGTCGTGGGAGCCCATCCCCCGATTCGACCTGCTGCTGTCTAAGAGGGTCCTGAGTTGGGCCGAGCTCAGTCCCGTTGAGTTCGTCGGTAAATTTTAGGCTTGGTTTTTGGCTTGTATATTGCTTGTGTCGCTGACTTCTTTACATTTGGTTTTGCGCAGGACCCATGGATATGGACGAGCTCAAAGCCTCCATGCGCCGGCCGAGGAGGGTCACAATGGCCGGAGGCGCCGGCCCTTCCCGTTTGAAGCCCGCCCCGGCTCCTTCTCCTCTGGTGGTCGCGTCCCGTGAGCGTTCCAGGGCGGATCCCGCCCCGGGGCCTAGTAGAACGTCGGGCCATAAGCGGGCTCGGATTCTGGAAGACCCGGCCTCGGAGGAGGATATCGGCTCTCGACTGGAGTCGCTCAAGAGGGGTTCCCGGAGGTCTTCCCGGGGCCCGCCCTCGCCGATCATGGTGGAGGAGGGAGGCCTCCAGTTCGCGGTGCCCTCGGGGCTATCCGTCGCGGACAGCCTGCTTCATAAGATAGAGAAATCGGCGGGGAGTAAGGTCTCCGGGAGGACCTTCAGGACCCAGATGGCGTCTATCGCCCAGGAGTCCATGCAGGTAAGTGCTCGGTTGTTTGTGAAATTCGGCGCCTCCTTCATCTTTCTGATCTCTTTCCTATCTTTCAGGTTCTCCAGCACGTTGCCCTCGCCTTACGCATGGAGGCCGAAGTGATAGCCCCTGGCGATGAAGGTTGCAGGCCAGCTCACCTTGCTGTAGGAGAGTTTCAAGCGGGAGCTGGAGGCGGTGATGGTGAGGGTTGTCGCCCTGGAGGGCGAGGTGGAGGCCGGGAAATGAGAGGTTGCCCGGTACCGCGAGGCCGCCGTGGCTGCCGAGGCCAAGCTCGAGGACGCTCAGGTGCTCGCTGGCAACCTGAAGAAGACGGTGAAGACCCTCCAGAAGGAGCTGGGGGCGACGGCCGAGTCGGCGAAGTCGGCCGACCTGAGAGCGGCGAAGTTGGCCGACCTCTCGGCGGCGAAGGTGGTGAAGGGCTACAAGAAGTCGAAGGATTTCTATGATGACCTGGCCATGGCCACAACTCTCATCTGGCACGAGGCCCTCGACGCCGTTAAGGCTCGGATGCCGGAGTTCGCCGACAAAGAGCTCTGGGTTGAATACCCCCTCGCGGACGCCAAGGAGCAGGGGAAAGAGATTCCTGACGAAGATGCCGTCGAGGACCCTGCTCGTCCCGTTGTGGGTGTCGAGGACCCTGAGGTCGCGCCCGGCCCCGAGGCCTAAAGCCCCCATCTTCCTCCTTCTTTTATTTTGTTGCTTTTGGAATTTTTGTAAGCCTCCGGGCAGTTTGTAAGGCTGGGGAGCCCAAAATACCCTTTGTAAAGACCCTGCCTTTGGTAATAAAACTTTTTTCTTTGGTTTCATCGATTTGCACTTTATCTTCTGTTCGTGAAGAATGCTCGTAAAATATCTCTGTTCGCACTGTTGGGCTTCCATGCTGGCGCCAAAGGGATCGCTCAGACTTGGATAGACCTGGTTGTTGGATATATATATACCCTAGAGGCCTTCATTGTATAGATTGTTAAGGATATGTATGTACATGACAATCTTGCTTATGATAGTACGCTATTTGGTTTGTCTTTATCATAAACGTGTGATATATTTTACTTTGTGTGTGTGTGTGTGTATATATATATATATATATATATATATATATATATATACACATGTTGATAAAGCCCATAGGGTGTTTGCCTGACTACCGGCGTTGTGATGGCAGCCATACTTGTGGGAGCTAGATAGTCAATAGGCTCATCCTTAAATGTCCCTGGTCGCAGGAGTATCGAGACTGGGCATCGATGCTCCAGAGTAGACTAGTGTATACATATCTAGACCCTGACGAGGGGCGATAAATTGGTCCCGCAGCCATTGGTGATGTACACCTAAGATTGTATACAGATGCTCACTTCGTGTGAGTACACCGGACAGGACTCACCGAGAACTGACTGGATGGTATTATACCTAACGTCAGATAGCAGTTCTCAGGTGACATGTGTGCAGATAGTCTGTTGACTTAAAGTCGTCATTTGTCTCGTGTGAGTTCCCACTGTGCTTTGATTATTACCCTACAACGGCTTAAAGGAGTCGTGCAAACAGGTTTTAGTTGGGCACAGTCCCGAGCCACGTGGAGGCAGTGAGCGACTGTTAGGGATTCGTCTCTCCCGGTCTAGGGAGTTGATATCGCACTGTGATCGGTTGGTCATCACCATAAGTCCGTGGCCAGGGATGATTGAGAATTACTGATGGATTGATCAGTAGATTCTCAGATGGTCTTGAGCCATGTCGGCACGACTTGTACGGTTATTAGGGGTCTGACGTTCACCACCTTCCTAGACCATACATGCGATACTCTTAGATGAACATACCGGACTGTGCGGATATTGTCACGGACAGGCTCAGTAGGAGTTCGGATGTGTTTCCTCATCGGCCTTCTTATCGACATCTACCTGGGGACCGTTACGTACAGCTAGTACCGCATGCGGTCTGTGGTTAAACCCACTGCTAGCGTAGTAGTCGAGTCTTTAGAGTCCCACACAGAGGGTTTCCCTACTCCAGGCGAAACGATATAGAGGTCGTATGATTTTACGACAAGGGTTCAGACGCATACGTGTGTTTACACACGTACGACGTTCGGACAGTTTTTACTAGCCGGCTTTGGTTTAAGCCAGATTCTAGTATCAGATATTGGATTTATACAGTCTAAAGTTTTTCCGTGTTTTCACGGATAGGAGGGGCGTTCTCGTAATTTTACGGGAAGCTTCTAGAAGCATGGTGACTTGAGGGTTTAGGTGGCATTTTCATTAAATGCATTTGTGACTCATTTGTGTGATTCATCCATATCATTAATGCATCATTAATTGCTTAATGACTCATATAGTGAATCACACATATCGAATTAATGAAGCATGATGATTAATCACTTTTGTCATTTATTTGATAAAACATTATGCTTCATATATTCAAGTGAGAAACAATTTCATTATCATTTATCATGTTCACCTTCTCTCTCCTCAAGCTCACTCTCTCTTCAAACCCTAATCCTACCACTCATGAGTTGAGATCAAGAATTAGAATAGACTAATTAATCCATAACCTAACTCTATATCATCTAGGTTCCTTTGATTAGCAACTAAAGAAACTTAGTTACCTCAAGATTAGAGGTGAAGCTTGGATTATGGCTCTCGGGTGGATCATCTATCACGTAGAGGAGGCCGAGGAGGACGTAGAGAACGAAAAGACGAAGGACAAGGTTCACTAGGTATAATCTCTTCTCATAGCAGTTAAGAACTTCTATGGTTATTGTTAGTTATCGTTTAGTAAAGATCTTCGGTTAGTCGATGTTTGCATATATAACAAGATCGTTTTTCATATTTCCGCCTCCCCGTAACTCATGGGGTGTTGTACATCGACTTACACTGGTGCCCCTTGTTTGGGCCTCGGATCCTCTACATGTGATGGGCAGAGGGCTGTCCGCCGTATTTGTGCCGAGTATGAATGGGAAGCTGCTTGGTTGCCCCTTGGCGAGGGCTTCTGATTTCTGGCATTGCGAGCAACGACCACCAGCTGGGGGTGGTCGAGCGAGGGTCGGGTTCGACCGCCTCTGGGAGGACTTTGGGTCCTTAGCGTTGGAGGGGCTGTAAGAAGCCCACTAAGGATGGCCGGGCAGTGAAGTTGCGCGGTTGCCTCTTGGCGAGGGCTTTAATCTCTGGCGTCGTGGGTAGGCAACTACCATCCTGGGATGACCGAGCGGGGTAGCCGCTCGGATGCTTCTTGCGAGGGCTTCGATCCCTGGCGTCATGAGTAGGGAGCTACCAGCCGGAGATAGCAGAGCATGGGAGCTGCTGAGCCGCCTCTAAGGAGGACTCTGATCCTTATCGGTTGTGGTCGGAAGCCGCTAGCCGGGGATAGCCGAGCAGGGTAGCTGCCGAGCTGCCTCTAAGGAGGACTTAGATCCTTAGCGTTGGAGGGGCCGTAGGAGGCCTGCTAAGGATATCCGGGCGGTGAAGCCGCGCGGCTGCCTCTTGGCGAGGGCTTTGATCCCTGGCATTTCGAGTAGGGAATCTACCGGCCAGGAATGGCCGAGCAGGGTAGCTGCTCGGTTGCCTCTTGCGAGGGCTTTGATCTCTGGCGTCGTGGGTAAGTAACTACCAGCCTGGGACGGCTGAGCGGGGCACCCGTTCGGATGCCTCTTGCTAGGGCTTCGATCCCTGGCGTCGTGGGTAAGGAGCTACCAGCCGGAGATAGCCGAGCAGGGGAGCTGCTGAGCCGCCTCTAAGGAGGACTTTGATCCTTAGCGTTGGAGGGGCTGTAAGAAGCCCACTAAGGATGACCGGGCAGTGAAGCTGCACGGTTGCCTCTTGGAGAGGGCTTTGATCTCTAGCGTCGTGGGTAGGCAACTACCAGCCTGGGATGATCGAGCGGGGTAGCCGCTCGGGTGCCTCTTGCGAGGTCTTCGATCCCTAGCGCCATGGGTAGGGAGCTACCAGCCGGAGATGACCGAGCAGGGTAGCTGCTCGGTTGCCTCTTGCGAGGGCTTTGATCCTTCAAGACGGGGACCGAGCAGGGTTACTGCCCAGTGCCTCTTGGCGAGGACTTTAATCCCTGTCGGTTGTGGTAAGAAGCTACCAGCCGAGGATAGCCGAGCAAGGAATCGATTTCCTCTGGGAGGACTTTAGTCCTTAGCGCGGTGGGGCTGTAAGAAGCCTACCAAGGACCCTTGGCCGGGCAGGGTTACTGTCCGGTACCTCTTGGCGAAGGCTTTTGTCCTGAAGGATAGCCGAGCGAGGGATTCTCAGGCTCGACTGCCTCTGGGAGGGCTTTCTGATCCCTGGCGTTGTGGTAGGGAAGCTACCCGCCAGGGATAGCCGATGCAGGGTCGGGCTCGACTGCCTCTGGGAGGACTTTCTGATCCCTGGCATTGCGGTAGGAAGCTACCCGCCAGGAATAACCGAGCAGGGTAGCTGCTGGGTTGCCTCTTGGCGAGGGCTTTGATCCCTGGCGTTGCGAGTAGGGAAGCTACCGGCCATGGATAGCCGATCAGAGAAGCTGCTCGGCTGCTTCTATGGAGGACTTTGATCCTCAGCGTTGGAGAGGCCTTAGGAGGCCCGCTAAGGATAACCGGGCAATGAAGCTGCGCGGTTGCCTCTTGGCGAGGGCTTTGATCCCTGGCGTTGCGAGTGGGGAAGCTACCGGCCAGGGGTAACCGAGCAGGGTAGCTGCTCGGCTGATTCTTCATGAGGTTTCGCCCGACCATCCAGTTGCAGGTATGGGGAACAGGAACGGTCGCGGTGAACGTGCACATAGCACGCACATCGATTGTGCGGGGAGGCGAAATGCCAGAGTCGCGTCGTTTCGATTCCGCCAGAAGGGGCTCAATGATCGCCCAGCGGACGAGTATCGGCCCATGAGATTTGTGGCCATGGGACGTAGCTTGCCGGTGGTCAGCCATGCCGACGAGGGCAGAGTCTTCTGGAGGCGGAGGAGTGGCGATCTGGGGCCTTGGCCTGGCCGTTTGGACTGTAGTCGGTCTATTCAGCCGGTGAGGGCATTGATGACGGTCGCCGGAGGAGGTTCATCCGCACCTCCGATGAGGGGGAGGCGGCGGCTGGTACCTGGATCTTCAGGGTGATCGCACGCCATGTGGATGGAGATCGGAAAGCCAACTTTTGTTTTTGTGGAGTTTTGTTCTCACATACGGCGCCAGCTGATGGAGGTCCTTTTCGGGTCTCCCTCAGATGTTGTCTTCCGTCGATCTCCCGGCGGATTTGGAAGGTGATCTCCTGTTGCGTGTGGGTCTCAATAGGTTTTGAGGAGATTGATGATTTGAGGAGTTTAGCGCCGAGTACTTGCAAAGAAGTCCCGGGGTGGTTTGGTACCACCGAGGACCCTCCGACGATCAAGTTAGCACTAGATCCGAGCAGAGTAATGGCTAAATGGAGTAGAAAATGGCTTACTTGACCCCTCTGTGTGGGGGTTTATATAGCGGTGGTAGCACGCCGCAGCAGGCGCGAGAATCTCGCCGGCAATTACGCTCCCGACGTCACGTCCGCATAAAGAGCGGATCGCCCGTTAATGGGGATCATGATGGCGTGGAACGTGGGATGTTGCTGGCGGAGAATCTGCGCATGGCGAGATTTACGGAGCGGCGGTTACGCCTGTGAGTGGTGGAGTTAGTCGGTCGGAGGACCGAGGAAGATGGCCTCGGCTGGGGAGCTCGGGGACGAGCGAGAGGGCCGATGAGTCTTGGTCCTGTGACAACTCGGGACGAGCTGAGAGGCCGGGGAGGCTAATTTCGGGGGGCTCTGAGGAGAGCCAGTTTGTGCTTGCAGGGGTGGTCTGGCCGGCCCCTGTTGGTTCTTTCTTCTGAGTTCTGGGATACGTCATCTGCCACGTGTCCTGATCTTGGAGATCGCCAATATTGAGCATCATCACAATATTAATGAAGTAATTATTAACTTATTAAACGAATATTAAAACTGTTTGTTCTTCAATTCATGGTCGTAAACTTTTTGTACCTTTTTATGACTATTGATTTTAAATGCTTTTGTGCATATTGTGCCGATCCTACTTATTAAATTAATTGATCCGTTTGAAATGTATAATAATATGAAAAGTTAGATTTAACACATACAATTAATATTACTTATATTACTACAATTATATTATGATATAATGACTAATATTAATGTAATTTCGTAATTTTTAATGATTATTGAAATATGTGTAAATTTGTTATGTCGTTATCTTTAAAATTTATTCTCTACTATTACTCTATCGTATACAAATGCGGGCGTATGCTTAGTTCTGGCTTTAAACTGGACTATTAGTATATGCTTGTTATATATATCTAGAGACTTAGAATTGTATCTAAGACTTGATCTATATTCTCAGAAGTCTCATGATCAGCTCTATGAGTAGGCCCGTATTTCCTTACCTCTGGAGCTATATGTTGGACCCTTGGGTTTGTGAATACTCCTGCAGTTGACCTGACTTCACATATTTATGCATTCATATATTCTTGTATTCATGTATTTCTGTACTCATGTATTCCTGTATTCTTTTACATCCTGTATTCATGTATTATTCTATCATGTATTTAAGTTATAATCAAATTATAAACCGTTTGACTAATATTTGCCGGGAGTGTTGGGGGTAGTTAAGAATGAGTAGTTCAGCTCTTTCGGACCCATCATGTATGTACCGCCCCAGGTACTCTAGTATTATGTACCGTCCCAGGTACTCTATTATTTTTCTGTGCTCGATGCACTCTAGAAGGGGTTAAACACCTACCTTAACTAACGTTTTAAATGGTCATGACCGAAATGTATACCGGTGGGTGTTGGGAGTTAAGCATGCGTCATCCAGTTGATTAACTACTTGGTCGGATGCCATGGCTTAGCTTACGTTAAAATAGAAGATCCACATACTATTGGCATTACCATCTTTACTCTTTTCATGCCATGTATCCTCACGCTCGTATATATATACGCGTTCAAATTTATATTGTGCTTGTTTATATGTATTATAATCCTTATACTATAATATACCCTAAGATGATTGGGCATTCCTATCACATGTTATTCTTTATGTTGGTCATTTATATGGAAGTGTGTACCTCTATATTTACTACTTCAAGCATATATTGTAACTCATTACCAGTTTATACATAATTTGCTTATCATTTTATTTATTATCATTTTTTTAATGAGGAACTTATCGGACAAAAGTTCGCTGACAGATATTTTCTTTTGTTTTCTTATTGGAAATGTTTGTCAGAAGACATCGGGTTAGTGGACGAGGGCCCGAACGAAGTAGAGCCGTGCGAAGAGGAGAATCTGTGATTTCTTTAGCCATCTGACAAGTAGCGGTTATTATTAGTTCAATGTGCCCTTTCTTTAGAGATTGTTTTTTTGAACATCTTATTAGTTGTAGTAACTATTGTTGGGTGATGTTGCCTTTAAAATCTGAATGTATTAACTGAAGTTGAATATTAGTATTATTGTTTTCGGTGTGATTATTTAATATCTTATTATCATTGTTCTGCTTAACCAGACGCTAGGTGTATTCATATTGTGAATATATAGCTCGCAATATGAATTCGACGCGGGCTCGTCACTCTCGCTCCTTATCTTTTGAGAAGCGGGGCTGACACTAATCTAGGTTGTTTAGTGGAAGTAAAGTGTATTAATTGGATTAGTTTATCTCATAAGCCCTAGGTTTCTCAACTCATGAGAGGGTTAGAGTTTGAGGAAGAAGAAGAACTCAAGGAAAGAGAGAGAATACTAAGGTAAAAGTGATATGAAGAATGGATAGAATCAAAACTATCAAGCGTTTCATTTTCAATAAAATATAATAACCATGCTTGAATAGTTATCATAAATGAATAAATAAAATCAATAGCCATGCTTCATGCCATACTCCACCTCACCCTTCTACCTCATTTTCTATTTATAATAAATAGAAAAATACATAATGAGGTGTCCTCTTCTAGAAGCATTCTAGTATAAATACAAGAATACATAAACCGTATATACATACCAGTATTCGTACTACAAAAAATATGAATACTAAGAGATAAAAATAATCCAATAATATAATACTAGATCATTATTAAATCAATACTTAATTCAATAATGCGGCTTAATTTTAAGCCCGCTAGTATTATTCGCCCGAACAAAAATCCATGTAGCTAGTATACGTATATGATCGGAAACCGGAACGTAAAACCATACGGCCTCTACATCGTTTCGTCTGAACCAGGAAAACCCTCTATGTGGGACTCTAAAGACTCGACGGTACGCTGGTGATGGGTTTAACCACAAGCACGTCAGTGACATTAATTGTACGTAAAGACTACCCAAATACCTGTCGAAAAGAAGGCCGATGAGCAAACTCATCCGAACTCTTACTGAACCTGTCCGTGACAGTCTCTGTATAGTCCGGTCTGTTCATCTGAGAGTATCGCATTCTGGGTTTAGGGGATGGAAAACATCAGACCCTTGATAACCTGACAAGTCGTGCCGATATGGCTCAAGACCATCCGAGAATCTACTGATCTAACTATCAGTAATTCTCAACAGTAACCCTGACCAGGAACTTATGGTGTTGGCCAACCGAACACATCGCGATATCGACTCTCTATACCGGTTGAGACGAATTCCCAACAATCACTCGCTGCTTTCATGTGGTTTGGGACTGTACCTAACTAAAATATGTTTGCACGACTCAGTAGAGCCGTGGTAGAGTAGTAATCAAAGCACGGTGAAAACTCACACGAGACAAATGACGATCTCAGATCGACAGACTATCTGTACTCATAAGTCTCATAAGATTTTTTTTTCCAAATTTAAATGGAATTCTTCATGCTCAGCCAATCATTCTGCTTCATTTGTGGCCTTCTCATTTTATGTGACCATCATAAATTTGATACATAGTCTGTTCATAATTTCAGCACCCTGGATATATTTTATCTTCCTTCAAAAGGATTGATTGCACGTGTATTTTACCATATATAGCACTCTTCCCCTCAGCTCATCGACCAAAACCCTCAAAATCACTCCAATTCAATTCTAGAGTCTAAACAACTAAAAACGATAGTGTAATTTAGCTTTAGAACTTGTTTGTGTTGTTTAGAGTAGAATCCACTTCAAGGGGTATAGGCGCTTATATGATGTAAACTAGAGGGGTGATTTGTGCTGTTAACCTTTTCAAAATGGAGCTGTCGACAGGTCTTGTTGTATTCGCTGAATGGTCTTCCAAATATTTTCCGAAAAGCACATTTGTTAATCAATTATGATTATTACTCTGCAATTGATTCGGTTGTGGCTTGTGCTATATTAGCATGTACCTATATTTTCCATAATAGATATGGTTAGAGATTAACACGCATTAGAAAGGTGAATATCCAAAAGACATTCTTGGCACTTACCTCTGAACAGCTTGCAAACTAGTCACTCACACACCAAACACATCAACAGTCCACCATCTTACATTCCAAAGTTCAGAAGGGGAGCTTGTGGTTACAAAGCTAAAGCACTCGATTCCCGTAGCAATTAGCAGGTATAGTTAAATGACTTACCTTACTGTTCCTTTGCAAACGACTAATGCTTGAGGTCTCAAGAGAACCCTGTGCCTCTCCATAACACTACTACAAATAGGGGTTGCCCCTACGGATTTATCCGTCGGGGCAACCCACTGCCCCTACGGATATATACGTAGGGGCGAAAAAATACCCCGTAGGTGCAAAGGCCGCAGGTGCAAGTTGAGGCCCTGAACGTGCCCCTACGGGCAAATTCTTGCCCCTACGGATATCTGTGTAGGTCCAGTTGCCCCTACGGCTTAAGCCGTAGGGTATAAGATTTTATATTATTTACGGTTTATTTTAATAAATTACTTTGCCCTACGGATATACCCGTCGGGGCATGTACTATCCCCTACGGATATATGCGTAGGTACGATTCCGTAGGGGCATAAATTCAGGATTCCTGATATGTAGCCCCTACGGCTAAAGCCGTAGGGGATAGTCAGTGGCTCCTACAGATATATCCGTAGGGGCTTTCCCAACCCCCCGGTACTGAGATCTGGGGGAAATATCAGTTACTGCTGATATTTTGCCCCTACGGCTATATCCGTAGGGGTAACATGTTGGCCTACGGATTAATCCGTAGGTACATATTATCTGAATTTTTTTTTAAAAAATGGGCTGTTTGATTTTTCCCGCCCTGTGCACAATAATATATACATCAATCAAATCATATATTGCAGTATTCATAATCACATCTCACGCATATATATAATATACAAAAGAAACCCAAAAACTGAATATGATATAAATACAAACCAATATCAATATCGTTTCAAAATGTAGTACAATGTGTATGATATAAATAAATACATGTTTCAAAAAAAAAGAACCAAAAATCTACCCTAGCTCGGTCCAGCTCCACCTCTGAATAACGATAGAATAACGCGCGCCTGCTCCTCGGTCAATAAACTATGCAATTTGTCGGTAGCGGGAGTCTGAGCGGCATGTGGTCTGCGCAGCCGCCGTCGAGGTAGTCGCTTGCGGAGCCGCGGCTGCGGGAGTCTGAGTGGGCGGTGGAGCTACATGAGCTGTCTGCGGAACCGCAGCCGATGTAGTGGCTTGCGGAGCCGCAGCCGAAGGAGTTGCGTGTGGAGGCTCGGCCGATCTACCTTGTCGCGTCTGGATATAACGTGTGCTACATGAGCGTGTAAGAACTGTTTATTATTCGAATTCGTATCATTATTAAGTTATTTCGAAACCCTGTTTGGATATCTAGTTTGGAAAAGCGTTGTTTATTTCAATTACATATGTATGTATGATTAATCAAACTTAAGTCTAAAACCAAATAAGCTCAAGCTACGTACTAATTATGGATATGTTGATATGTATATAATATGAAATGATATTTTACTATAAAGTAGTATACATACCAGCATCTCCTTCAACTCCTGAACGCTGGCCCTCAAGCTATCCAGTTCATGATGGATACGTCGCTCACTGGAGACGGAGGAAGTAACCACCGGGGTGGAGTCCAACCTCATATGGGCCCTGCTAGAGCCTAGTCCTCGGCCTCTGGGAACCTACGTGGTGCCGTCCGTGTGCGGCGTCCAGGACTGGGGTCAGCAGCCTCGAATGTTGCCTTCCCCTAGCAACTGTCAGAACATTATATTTAGCACATACGGGTCTATAAAATTGACAAGAAACACCAAAATCAACAAATTCAAAGCCTTACCTACAGAGATAGAAGATGTGCTCCTCTGGTATCTGCATGTATCAAAATTTGAATAATATTAATTAATTTCAGTACATACATACTAACAAGGTAAACTCGCATATAGCGCTGCTTACACATATGACAGGGAGTGAAGGAGCTCTTGTAGATCATCAGGCGCAAATCTAATCTCATCAAGCAGCCCATGATAATGAGTTGGACGACTAAGAGCAAAAGAAATGTGTGTATATTTATGATATAGCATTCTAAATCAATATACATGCCCTATATAATATATAAACATACCTGGAGGAACGGGAGTGGCCTCTGTCCCTGATATGGACGCATCACCAACAACTAGACAATCAAACATTGACAATATAAGTAATTTTGACATAAACAGGCATGGATATCTATAATATTACATTCAAAATGGATATTAGAGGGCGCACCTGCAGTGAGAAGTGGCAAAAGTACCACCCAACTAGGGTGTAATTTACAGAATCAGTTGAGACTCTTAAAAGTCATAGAAGAACCCGACCTGCACAAATCTGATGTATGCTTTCCATTGGACACTAAGAAGTCTCTAAAGGGAAAAGCCATCATTAGTTCATATCAGAGGATTGATGCTGAAACAGAGAACGAGAAATGTCATTTTTTTCTTCTTCCGCCACATTACTGTCTTCTCCTTCTGCCACATTACTGTCTTCTCCTTCTTATTATGTTCGCGTGCAAATTCAATGACTATATTGAGAATATGGATTAATAGTGGGTAGGAAAAGTATTTCTCAAATGGCTTTTGCGTCTTAAAACCATAAACTACTAAGTAATGACATACATAATTTTTTTAGTATAAAGGTTGTTATTTTAAGTTTTCCCTTATAGAGATATGATCTAACTGCATCTATCAACTATAAGTGTGCAGAAAATTATGATAAGAAATCATAAGAAAGGGTCGTAGCCATGCATAACCTTGAATCTACATACCAAATCATGCAAAAGCATGCACTTATTGTCACCTTGCCTTGGAATATAAAATATCTTGGAAGACTATAAGCGAGCATTTAAATCTTGTTAGCTTTTGACTTCAACATATATTTTTCTCAAGTACCATGAAATATACTTGCTCCGTATAAACCGTTTTCAGGAAGATAGATTAATAATGACAAATTATCCATTGTGACTCACTAGGTTAGAATTTTCTCTTCTATTAACCATCTTTCTAATCAGCTTGGTAAATTTATTCGGAACCGGCTGTGAATCATTAAAAGAGTAGCATAAGAACGAAAGCTAAAATACAGATATATAGCATACCGATACATCGAAACTTCATAGTTGCGATGGCAATCCAGAGATATTTATTTCTACACACGTGGTGCGCGTGCGAATGCGTCAGGCAACATGGACAAATATTTCATAACATGGAAAGTATTATTCGTATAAAGTAATTAAAACTTTTAAAAAGCTTGGGTAGAGATATTTTCTTAGGTGATGCAATCATATCATGAGGACTAAATTTAAGCTATTATATATATGCATATGTATTTTTCTAACCTAAAATATCACACACACACACAGAAAGAGAGAGAGAGAACACCTGGTAGGTAAAAAAATCAGGTAGCAGGATCCTGAAGAAATGGAGTCCATAGCATTGCTCATCATCATCATCCATGATCCCTTTGATAATATTTTTTCAAAGGGATCACGGATGATGATGATGAGCAATGCTGTGGACTCCATTTCTTCAGGATCCTGCTAACTGATTTCTCTATCTACCTGGTATTCTCCCCCCCTCTCTCTCTCTCTGTGTGTGTGATATATTAGATTAGAAAAATACATAAGCATATGTATAATAGCTTAAATTTAGTCATCATGATATGATTGTATCAACTAAGAAAATATCTACCCAAGGTGTTTAAAAATTTTAATTACTTTATACGAATAATACTTTTCATGTTCTGAAATATTTGTCCATGATGCCTGACGCATTCGCACGCGCACCACGTGTGTAGAAATAAATATTTCTGGATTGCCTTCGCAACTATGAAGTTTCGATGTATCGGTATACTATATATCTGTATTTTAGTTTTCTTTCTTATGCATGTCTTTTAATGATTCGCAGCCGGTTCCGAATAAATTTACCAAGCTGATTAGAAAGATGGTTAATAGAAGAGAAAATTCTAACCTAGTGAGTCACAATGGATAATTTGTCATTATTAATCCATCTTCCTGAAAACGGTTTATACGGAGCAAGTATATTTCATGGTACTTGAGAAAAATATATGTTGAAGTCAAAAGCTAACAAGATTTAAATGCTCGCTTATAGTCTTCCAAGATATTTTATATTCCAAGGCAAGATGACAATAAGTGCATGCTTTTGCATGATTTGGTATGTAGATTCAAGGTTATGCATGGCTACGACCCTTTCTTATGATTTCTTATCATAATTTTCTGCACACTTATAGTTGATAGATGCAGTTAGATCATATCTCTATAAGGAAAAACTTAAAATAACAACCTTTATACTAAAAAAATTATGTATGTCATTACTTAGTAGTTTATGGTTTTAAGACGCCAAAGCCATTTGAGAAATACTTTTCCTACCCACTATTAATCCATATTCTCAATATAGTCATTGAATTTGCACGCGAACATAATAAGAAGGAGAAGACAGTAATGTGGCAGAAGGAGAAGACAGTAATGTGGCGGAAGAAGAAAAAAATGACATTCCTTGTTCTCTGTTTCAGCATCAATCCTCTGATATGAACTAATGATGGCTTTCACATAGGCTTTTCCCTTTAGAGACTTCTTAGTGTCAAATGGAAAGCATACATCAGATTTGTGCAGGTCGGGTTCTTCTATGACTTTTAAGAGTCTCAACTGATTCTGTAAATTACACCCTAGTTGGGTGATACTTTTACCACTTCTCACTTCTCACTGCAGGTGCGCTCTCTAATATCCATTTTGAATATCGATAATATTACATTCAAAATGGATATTAGAGAGCGCACCTGCAGTGAGAAGTTGTAAAAGTACCACCCAACTAGAGTATAATTAACAGAATCAGTTGAGACTCTTGAAAGTCATAGAAGAACCCGACCTGCAAAAATCTGATTTATGCTTTCCATTTGACACTAAGAAGTCTCTAAAGGGAAAAGCCTATGTGAAAGCCATAATTAGTTCATATCAGAAGATTGATGCTGAAACAGAGAACGAGGAATGTCATTTTTTTCTTCTTCTGCCACATTACTGTCTTCTTCCTCTTCTTCTGCCACATTATTGTCTTCTCCTTCTTATTATGTGCGCGTGCAAATTCAATGACTATATTGAGAATATGGATTAATAGTGGGTTGGAAAAGTATTTCTCAAATGGCTTTTGCGTCTAAAAAACATAAACTACTAACTAATGGCATACATAATTTTTTAGTATAAAAGTTGTTATTTTAGGTAGGACAACTGCCAATTCTATGGCTTGTGGCCACCAGCGACTGCTTTCTCACCACAATAAAAATAATGAGGGACTATAACATATCATGAATTCGATATGCACCGTGATTTCATAGCATATGTCTATTAACCTATAATGTATAAGTTCTCGGCGTTGATTGCAGAGGTGCATACAGTCTGAACTAGTAAATATACGTAAGAAGGAAAAAGAAGAAAGGATTCATAAATATGGTTGGGCCAGAAACAGACTTAGTCACTGAATGACATATAACTGATATTCCTTGATGTAGAAATCAATACACCTTTGATAACAAACTCATTCTTTTTTGGGAGATATATAAATAACCGACTCTGACCCTCAGCATTCCATTGAACACATGGAAATCCATCATATCTCATATCCAGCCACCTCACTTCACCGATCCTATGATCGCCCTCTTGAGGACGCACAACCCTAGCCGCAGCCCCAGCCCAAACCCTAGCCTTAGGTGGTGGTGATGAATGTGAATCCTCATGTGATTTTGCATATTATTGCAAGAGCGTTAATGGGTTTTCAAGATTTGTACGTAGTCAAGAGCAATTGTGAGCAAGGAAAGTAAAAATAGTTTAGGAATTTTATCAAACAGCTGGTGAGCAAACTAGCAAAACGTTTTGAATGAAAATATAATGTAAAATAATTTCGAGAATCAAAAGTGATAAGCTTTGTTAATGATATGGGAGAGAAGCTTGCTTTTTCTTTTTTGTGAAAAATATTTTAGGTTTTTTTTCCTTATTTCTGTTACATCCTGACCGAAGAACTTTCACAATTGTTAAAATTCAACATTTTGGTCAGTCCTCTCCTTTATTGATATGCATGTGATGTGAGGGTTGGATTTAACACAGCAACCATTGTTCATCAATATATATTACCAAATAAAGCTCTTTATTGTTGGTTATGTTGGTTTCATCCAATTCTTGCCTCAATTTAGTGTAATTTGAAATGGCCCACGATTCTAGGGTTTGATATGGGATGGCAATAGAAAAGAGAATTTGTTCTCAAGTTATGATCGAATACCATAATAAATTGGGAGTTGGTTAGGATTGTGAAATTGTGAAAGTAGTTGCATTTTTTTCAAGTATGATCTTGTGAAAATCGGATGAAATATTTAACATCATTTTGTTGTTATTTAGGATTAGCACCCTCTAAAGGATTTTAAGTTAAGATAATGGATATGGATCTTTTGTCAGGATAAAGAAGATCTGCACATGCATAAATACTAGTATAAGATAATTCAAAATTTGGGACAACGGATACATACCGCTAAAAGATATAAGAGATTAATGGAGGGAAGAGGCCATAGGAGGGGATTCCCTCCTATGGCGTCGAAAAAATACCCTCTCCCTAATTTTTTCCGCCGATCGGCACCCACCATCTTCATCGTCATCATCTAAGATGTGGGTACACCAAATTTCATGTGATTTTACAACTTTTTCACCGTTGATTTAGTGGGTTCAAAATTAACGGTTTGCCGACAATAGAACTTTTTACATTGCTAAATCAACGGTGAAAAAGTTGTAGAATCACTTGAAATTTGGTATACCCACATCTTAGATGATGACAATGAAGATGTTGGGTGCCGATCGTCGGAAAAAACCATGGAGGGGGTATTTTTTCGACGCCATAGGAGGGAATTCCCTACTATGGCATCTTTCCTCCATTATTCTCAAGATATAAATCGAAAACCCAAACAATATTTTGTGATAAACTTAAGTGTTCTTGCAAACTAATACAAATCTTGTTAAAAATTTGATAAATTGACCTTCCCCTTCCCCAGCCCTAGCCCCAGCCCGCAGCCCCAGCCGCACCCACAATAAAAAATTTGATAAATTCTACCCGGCCCCGACCCCGACCCCGACCCCGACCCTAACCCTACCCCGACCCCGACTGCGACCCTAACCCTACCCCGACCCCGACCCCGACCCTAACCCTTCCCCTTCCCCTTCCCCTTCCCCGACCCCGACCCCGAACCCGACCCCGCAGCCCAGCCCCTGCCCCAACCCTAACCCGACCGCGACTGCGACCGCGACCCCAGCCCAACCCAGGCCAACTCGCGCGCCATGAACCTTAAGCCCAAAATAATCCAATAAATTCTTTAACTTACCTCGAGATTTACTCACCTGAACGGCTGCTGGGGCAGGGGCGACGATCTGAACGGCGGTGGCGACGACCTTAACCGCGGTGGCGACGAGAACTCCAGTGGCGACGAAACCGGCGGTGGCCACGAGGAGAACAACCTTGGCGGCGACGGCGTGGCGCATTGGGGTAGGCGATCGAACTCCAGTGGCGACGAAACCCTAACCTTATTTTCGCGCCCGATCGAGAGAGAGAGGGAAATGAGCGTAGGCGATCGAGATCTGGGATTTTATTAAATCGATATTTAATTGCCCCTACGGATATATCCGTAGGTCCTTTGTTTGCGGCTCCGTAGGGGCAAACACCTAATTAAGAATTAATATTTTTATTCTTGGACGTCTTTGCCCGTAGGGGCAACCATTTAGCCCTACGGATATATCCGTAGGTCCAAGTTATTTTTGCCCCTACGGATTACACTATCCGTAGGGGCAACCCCCTATTTTACTAGTGATAAGATTTCCAACAAAATGCCTCTGGAAGACCTCAAGAATCATATTCTGGTAATAGCTTGACATCGACTAAATCTACATCAGTGCATGGCAATCTATCGCTTCATGCTAAATGCACTGGTTATATGAATAAGTCCCGACAATTCTTGCACGACCTCTTGTTGCGGTAATATTGATCACTCATAACTGGGATCTCGACATCTTAAGACTCGAATATTGGAGAAAGTCACATTTTTGACCGACCCTATTCCTCCCTGTGATAAAACCTGTCATTTACTCATGCTTGTTGTATCGGTATTAATCGAAGATAAATTCCTAAATTTGTCAAAGGGAAAAAAGGGTATAAATATCATTAATAGCACCTGCCATGTTTTGATCCGAACACCTGAAAGTGCATTTTGCTCTGTGATGCTATCGACAGAAATATTGGAGATTCAAGCAAAACCGCTGCCTTTGCCAAGGCCTCCTAAGCTGTCAAAAACTGCATGTATTACTGAACTACATATAAAATATTGAAATTAGGCTTGATTACACTAAACTCCCAAAAACTATAACCATCTTTCACTAAATTACCAAAATCTTTGTAAATTACAAGAAACTATCAAAAAGATGTATTTTAATAGTACCCGATTCTAGTACATTATACTCATAGTTTACTAAACTAACGTAATGATTCTAGTGGAATTTGTTAAAACGTTGTTACGACAGTTTACTCAGAAACAGATATTTTTTGTATGAAAGCTTTTTGTAGTAATTTGTAATTTATGAATTTTTTGGTAGTTTAGTGAAAACGGTTCTAATTTTTGGTAGTTTAGGCCATAAAATTATATAGGATTTTTTTCCCCCACCTGATTCCATGGCTAGGGCTGCAATTAAGATGTTGTATGGGGGTCGTAATGGGAAGGTGGAGTGGAAGAGCTTTATAATCTTTTTGCCTTCCATGCTTCCCACGGCCAGCAATAGACAACCGAAGAATACAAAATGAAGTCTCTATTCCTCTTCATATTGATAACTTGTTTCTATTTTACTAAGATCTTTCTCCTAATCTTGGGTTGAAGCTCTATTCTTTAAGGAGGTGTAGCATGGTTTATATAGTAAAAGAATTATTTATAAACTAATCTTCGAATTTGATCCGAAATTTATAAGTAAACGACGGCATTGTCCTCAACTTTTTTCTCAATCCGACTAATATATAGTGAACATATGTTTCTGATCTGATCAAAGGTTATCTTTAATGTTACTAATGAACTTGGTTGTTCTCTGTGTTGCTTGCTTCGATAAAATAGCCTAAAGACTTGTGGAATTTGAAGCATGGGAATCTTAAAGGTATGGAACAATGGATGTCAGGATGAAAGTTATTGATGGAGGTCCTTTTCGGGTCTCCGCCAGATGTTGTCTTCCGTCGATCTCCTGGTGGACTTGGTTGATTATCTTCCTTCGCGTGCGGGTCTCAATGGGTTTTTGGAGGAAGAGACGAGGTGGGGGAGTTGTTGCCGAGTACCTGCAAAGAAGTCCCGGGATGGTTTGGTACCACCGAGGACCCTCCGACGATCAAGTTAGTACTAGATCCGAGCAGAGTAACGGCTAAGAGGAATAAAAAAATGGCTTACTTGACCCCTCTGTGATGGGGGTTTATATAGCGGTGGATCACGCAGCAGCAGGCGAGAGAATCTCGCCGGAAGTTACGCTCCCGACGTCACGCCCGTGTAAAGAGCGGATTGCCCATTGATGGGGATCGTGATGGCGTGGAACGTGGGACGTTACTGGCGGAGAATCTACGCGTGGCGAGATTTGCGGAGCGGCGGTTACGCCTGTGAGTGGTGGAGTTGGTCGGTCGGAGGGACCGAGGAATACGGCCTCGGCTGGGGAGCTTGGAGGCGAGCAAGAGGGCCAAGAGGGCCGAGGAGTCTTGGTCCTGTGGCAGCTCGGGGCGAGCTGAGGGGCCGAGGAGGCTAATTTGCAGGAGGCTCGAGGAGGGCCAGCTTGCACTTGCAGGTTGGGTACAAGGGTGGCCTGGTCGGCCTCTGTGGGCCCTTTCTTCTGGGTCTTGGGGCACGTCACCTGCCACGTGTCACGATCTTAAGGATTGCCAATATCGAGCATCATCATTAGCCCCCCACTCTTGTCCCGACCAGCTAGCGGGTCGGGTCAAGAGTGGACTGCCGGGCCGTCTGGGGTAAGCTCCCTCCTAAGGTTTCGTCGGGACGCGTTCCCAGACTATCAGCTGTCTTTTCTTCCAGTTTATCAGGACGAGATCTCTGTGTTTAGGGAAGGTGCGTCGGTTCGTGCGTCCTGCCACTGAAGTGACGGTCCACGTGTCGAGCGCCGGTCGGCCGACGCGACGTGTGCAGACCTGTGGACCGATGGGGCGTAACCCAGTGTGGGCGTGACATGTGGGGCGACCGGTCGTCGAGTTGATTTCGATCACTTGCCGAGTGTGCCAAGTGCTGCTGAGACGGAGGCATCTCCATGGCCCCGGAGTCGAGGGAGGATTATTCAGACTTGGATAGACCTAGTGTATCTTGTTGGGGATTCGGATCCGTTGCATGTGATGGACGCAGTGGCCTCGTTATGAAGGCTACAAACCCGCAGCGTCTGTTGGGCAGGAAGATGTCTGCTGGGGATGACCGAGTAGAGAAGCTGCTCGGTTGATCTTGGCGAGGGCCTTGACCCCTGGTGTTGCGAGTAGGGAAGCTACCGGCCTGGAATAGTCGAGTCTGGAAAGACTTTTATCCTTGTCTTTGTTAGGTAGGAAGCTATCCGCCGGGATGCGCCGAGTAGAAAGGGGCTCGGCGGCCTCGCGAAGAGGGCTTCAGATCCTCAGCGTCTGATGGGCAGGAGGATGCCCGCTGGGATGCGCCGAGCAGGAAGGAACTCAGCGGTCTCACGATGAGGGCTTAAGATCCTCAACATCTGATGCGCGGGAGGATGCCCGCTGGGGATGCGCCGAGCAGAAAGGAGCTCGGCGGCCTCACGATGAGGGCTTCAGACCATCAGCGTCTGCTGGGCAGGAGGGTGCCCGCTGGGGATGCGCCGAGCAGGAAGGAATTCGGCGGCCTCGTGGTGAGGACTTCAGACCATCAGCGTCTGATGGGCAGGAGGATGCCCGCTGGGGATGCGTCGAGCAGGAAGGAACTCGGCGGCCTCGCGATGAGGGCTTCAGACTATCAGCGTCTGATGGGCAGGAGGATGCCCGCTGGGGATGCGCCGAGCAGGAAGGAACTCGGTGGCCTCATGGTGAGGGCTTGAGATCCTCAGCGTCTGATGGGCAGGAGGATGCCCGCTGGGGATGCGCCAAGTAGGGTAGCTGCTCGGTGCCTCTTGGCGAGGGCCTTGATCCTTGATGCTGGAAGGGCCGCGAGAGGCCTGCGAAGGATGGCCGAGCAGGGTAGCTGCTCGGTGCCTCTTGGCGAGAGCTTTTGATCCTTGACGTTGGAGGGGGCCGTGAGAGGCCTGCGAAGGATGGCCGAGCAGGGTAGCTGCTCGGTGCCTCTTGGCGAGGGCTTTGATCCTTGACGCTGGAGAGGCCGTGAGAGGCCTGCGAAGGATGGCCGAGCAGGGTAGCTGCTCGGTACCTCTCGACGAGGGCTTTCCGATCCCTGGCGTTGCGGTAGGGATGCTACCCGCCAGGGACAGCCGAGAGAGAGATCCTCGGGCTCGACTGCCTCTGGGAGGACTTTCTGATCCCTGGCGTTGCAGTAGGGAAGCTACCCGCTAGGGATAGCCGAGCGAGGGATCCTCGGGCTCGACTGCCTCTGGGAGGGCTTTCTGATCCTTCAGGACGGGGACCGAGCAGGGTTACAGCCCAGTGCCTCTTTGCGAGGACTTTGATCCCTGTCGGTTGTGGTAGGAAGCTACCAGCCCGGGATAGCCGGGCAAGGACTCGACTGCCTCTGCGAGGACTTTGGTCCCTGGCGCGAGAAAAAACTATAGGGCTGTAAGAAGCCTACCAAGGACCCTTGGCCGGGTAGGGTTACTGCCCGGTGCCTCTTGGCGAGGGCTTTTGTCCTGAAGGATAGCCGAGTGAGGGAACCTCGGGCCTCGACTGCCTCTGGTAGGGCTTTTTTGATCTCCGGCGTTGTGGCAGGGAAGCTGCCCGCTGGGGATAGCCGAGTGAGGGAACCTCGGGCTCGACTGCCTATGGGAGGGCTTTTTGATCGCCAGCGTTGTGGCAGGAAAGCTGCCCGCTGGGGATAGCCGAGCGAGGGAAGCTCGGGCTCGACTGCCTCTGGGAGGGCTTTTTGATCCCCAGCGTTGTGGCAGGGAAGCTGCCCGCTGGGGATAGCCGAGCGAGGGAATCTCGGGCTCGACTGCCTCTGGGAGGGCTTTTTGTTCCTCGGCGTTGCGGCAGGGGAGCTGCCCGCTGGGGTCGACCGAGCAGGGTAGCTGCTGGGTTGAATCTTTGACGAGGTGCAGCCCGCCCGTCCAGCTAGGGCTTTTTGATCCCAGGTGTTGCTGCAGGGAAGCTGCCGGCTGGGGATAGCCGAGCGAGGGATCTTCGGGCTCGACTGCCTCTGGGAGGACTTTCTGATCCCTTGCATTGCGGTAGGGAAGCTACCCGCAAAGGATAGCCGAGCGAGGGATCCTCGGGCTCGACCGCCTCTGGGAGGACTTTCTAATCCCTGGCGTTGCGGTAGGGAAGCTACCCGCCAAGGATAGCCGAGCGAGGGATCCTCGGGCTCGACTGCCTCTGGGAGGACTTTCTGATCCCTGGCATTGCGGTAGGGAAGCTACCCTCCAGGGATAGCCGAGCAGGGTAGCTGCTGGGCTGCCTCTTAGTGAGGGCTTAGATCCTTGAGCGAGATGGCCCTCGAGGCGCCGTGGCGAGCCCCCTTTGTGCGACCCCGTCAAGGGAGGGGGTGTCAGTCTATTTGGCCGGCGAGGGCGTTGATGACGGTCGCCGGAGGAGGTTCACCCGCGCCTCCGGTGAGGGGGAGGCGGCGGCTAGTATCTGGATCTTCACGGTGATCTCTTACCATGGGGATGGAGATCGGAAGGCCAACTTTATTTTTTGTAGAGTTTCGGTTCCCACAGACGGCGCCAACTGATGGAGGTCCTTTTCGGGTCTCCGCCAGATGTTGTCTTCCGTCGATCTCCTGATGGACTTGGTTGATTATCTTTCTTCGCGTGCGGGTCTCAATGGGTTTTTGGAGGAAGAGACAAGATGGGGGAGTTGTTGCCGAGTACCTGCAAAGAATTCCCGGGGTGGTTTGGTACCACCGAGGACCCTCCGACGATCAAGTTAGTACTAGATCCGAGCAGAGTAACGGCTAAGTGGAATAAAAAAATGGCTAACTTGATCCCTCTGTGATGGGGGTTTATATAGCGGTGGTTCACGCAGCAGCAGGCGCGAGAATCTCGCCGGCAGTTACGCTCCCGACATCACGCCCGCGTAAAGAGCGGATTGCCCATTGATGGGGATCGTGATGGCGTGGAACGTGGGACGTTGCTGGCGGAGAATCTGGGCGTGGCGAGATTTGCGGAGCGGCGGTTACGCATGTGAGTGGTGGAGTTGGTCGGTCGGAAGGACCGAGGAATACGGCTTCGGCTGGGGAGCTCGGAGGCAAACAAGAGGGCCGAGAGGGCCGAGGAGTCTTGGTCCTGTGGCAGCTCAGGGCGAGCTGAGGGGCCGAGGAGGCTAATTTGCAAGGGGCCCGAGGAGGGCCAGCTTGCGCTTGCATGTTGGGTACAAGGGTGGTCTGGTCGGCCTTTGTGGGCTCTTTCTTCTGGATCTTGGGGCACGTCACCTGCCACGTGTCACGGTCTTGGGGATTGCCAATATCGAGCATCATCAGTTATTGTTCATCGTTTACTTTCTTCATTTAGAATATCAGCAATTCCTGCTTTGTTGTTACCAAGTAAAATTTCTTTATTTATACTCTTTATAACTTTCTGTTACTTTATACCCATTGAGAGTTTGCAGATAACAAAACAAAGTGGCAGCTTCTTGTGCTGAGACAATTAACCATAATTAGTGTGAATATACTCCACATGAAGAAGTTTATGGAATCTCTAGACAATTCAGTTTTGTTTGATCCTGTAGTTTCGTTCTGCTTCAAGTGATTAATGGAGAACAGATTCTCAATAGGCTGTTTATGTCTGGTCTCATTTAAACTCGGCCTCATTTTCACCTCTGGCTTGAATTTGAGGGCTTGGGTTAATGAATGAGCCAGTCGAGACTCGAGAACACGGAGTGAGTAGAGAATGTTATGGCTTGCTTTAGCACTAAATGCTGATGAAAGTAGCAGGAGCAGATTTTTTATTTTTTTTATTTTTAGAGTGCAAATAAATGTTTGATTTGCAAAATCAAAGAAATAATTTCAAAGGCATTTTTCTCTTCTGATTCATGTTTATCAATATTTATTTTTTTAATACATGTTTATCGATATGTTGGTTGAATGGAGTTATGCATAACAGAAGCTCCATTTGAGTATTAACCATTTTTTGCGTGGAGGTTGTTATCGAATGCACTCTAGTTCCATGCCTGTTGAGCTAAAAAGAATATTTTTTTTAAATATATATTCTTGATTAGCATTGCAGCGAATTTGTCTTTCTATGTTTATGAGATTATAAAATCTTAAAGTTGGGTCGTATTTCCGGCCCCTTGACGTATACGGTAGCTTATTTTTTATATACGTGTATTGGCAATTATGCAAGGAATGACTAATGCGGGACAGGATGCAAAGGCTCATCCGGAAGTCAGAATCACTATATGACCATTACCCAAAGAACTAAACTTTGAAATGAACAGCGTGAAATGATTCCAATTTTATTGTTTCGGGTCTCAAACCTATGCCAAAAGTTAAGGTCGTGATTTACCGACGATTCAGTCAAGCTCTGGTTTTGATGTCTAAGATCAAACGTCCTCGATGTATGACATTTTTATGGTGTTTAAAAGCTATCCATTTTTGAAATCCATCACTTGTAATGCATTATATCGATCGAAAATTCACACATAAATCATTTCATATGTAAAACAAGATAACCGGAACGGATCGCCGATTAGACGGTCGGATTAAGCCGCCTCTAGAAACTAGCTGACCGTTTAATATCAGCTACTATCTGATAATCCGTTTCCTCAAAATAATAAGAAGGCACCTTGTGTCCTATAAGGCTGGCTCCGCCTCTGGCGCAGGCTCGCTTTGTTGGAGAGTTGATTTGGCCAGACCGAAAAGGAATTGATTTTATTATTTTGAGAAGAATGAAAAGGGAATAAATTGCAGCCTGCTTAATATTAGCTATGAAATATTTGGTGATGAATTTTGTGATTAATATGAGGATTTCTAAAATTATGTCATTGGATAATTATGTTTCTGATCACATAAATTGGGCCTCTCAACTAATTCTTCACGTAAGTTCAAGGAGGCTTGCATTGCTCACATGTTTTATCATGAATAAACTTTGTTTAATTTTGTTTTGTTATTTGTTATTTATAATAAATGATATTAACCAAAATTAATAATCTAATATCAAAAGAAATTTTAGCAACTTTAATTTGAATATGCCTGATAATTTTAATAGAATACAAAACCCTATATTAACCATTAGAATGCATGATAAATTAAAACTTATTATTATATGTACTTAACTTGGAAAAAAAATTACAAGGCTTATTAAAATGTCATGTTACAACAAGAAAGTATTAGGGCTTCACAAAATAGGATCCTGAAATATCTAAAATAATAAATTGGGGGTCAGAGATAAATATGAATGACAGAATTGTCAAATTCCAATTGCATGATCATTAATCCCTTTTTTAAAATTAAAGCTAGCTAGCATTCATCAGTTAGTAGCAAATAAGCTATTTCTAAATACAACAATAAATAAATAAATATTTTCAAAAATAATAAATAAATAGATCGATCGATCAATTAACAAACCTATAAATCCATAGTCAATTATCAACTTAAATCAAACTATACTTCCTAAAAATTTATTTAAAAGGTATATGAAATTGCATATAATAAATCCTTAAAAATACTCAAAAACCAAGAAAAATATCTAGTTATTAATATGAAAAATATCTAATAATAGAATAGAAAATAAATATGTGCTAGCAAACCCTAAAAAATAAGAGAAATTGGTAATCCTTGCATTTTATAAATTCTAGAGGACCACACAATAAAACTAGCACTACTTTTACTTTGTGCAAAAGGTGGCCGGGTCTGCCCACCACGTGTCGCAGCCGGATTGGAAGTTTTTGCACCAAAAAATCATGATTTTGGGGGACACATACAAACAAAAATAGAATTAAGAAAAACTTTATAAAGAAATTCAAATGTCAGTCATGTTTGTTTCTTTGTCAAATTTAAAAAACATCTTGTATTTTTCATATGGAAAAAAATTAGAAAGAGAGAAAAAAATTAAACATTTACCATAGAATGAAAATAAAGGTGAGGCGGTGAAGAATGAGACGCCATCATGAGAAAAAGTCTATGTTTTCTATTTATAGATAGATGGTTGGATCACCTAGGGTTTTTAGGGGCAGCGGGCAGGTCAAGGGTTTGGGTATGGGCTGCCCGGGCCATTAAAGAATTCCAAGTTGGGCTGCCCGGGCTTCTCATCTTGGTCTGGGCTTTCTATAAACTACTAATGCATGTTGGCTAAGAATATATGTTTAGATTTTTTATTTGCAAAAAAAATATTTAAATTTACCTTTTCTTTTTATATACCACTATTTCCAAAATCATCCTAAAAGTACAATGTTCAAAATATCACCTCCGCAACCTCTCCGTTACTAAAAAACCGGATTTGGAACCTATGTTATTCTTTCCCTGCTTTTTCTGCTATTCTGGTGCTCTGGGAGCATCCTGACCGCAAATCACGCGTTCAAAGCATATGAAAAACACCAACACCAACACCAACACCCCATATTTTACATTGTTTGGCAACCGATCGTGACCGTTGATTTTAAGATCAAAATATCCTGAGCCGTTGATCTTGATAGCATGGAATAGTAGAGACTCCAGATCCTCAAAAACCTCCCTTCATACCCACTTTCATCCAATCTTTTCCAAGCTGGATTGGCAGGACTCCTTAGGATCAGGATTGCATTAAAAATACAAAGGTTAGATGTGTTCTCATCCTGGCAGGTCCAGCCGAGTCTTTCTCCAACACTTTTTTCTTAAACCATGTACTTCAATCCTCTCTCATCCTTGATGATCCCCAGAAAAACCCTCTACCGAAAAATATTTGGCTAAAATGCAGGAAACCTTCCTCATTTTTGCATCAAAAGCAAGAAACCCCATATACTCAGAAAACATGCACTTTATCCCAAAAACTCCAATAGTGTTTAGGTTTCCATCCATAAGATTTTTTAATGCCAAAAATACCTCTCTAATAAATTTAATTGTATAAACCAACATTTTCTTTGCTTTTTCTTCATCTTTTCCAAATCCATATTTTTTGAATCCATGCTCATCTTTTGAAGGAAAAGAAAGAAGATAAGTGATGATTTAAATTATAGATTTTGAGAAGAAATGAGAAATCCAAGTTTTGGGGGAAAATAGAAAGATTTAGAGAAGAGTAAAGAGGAAATTGGTGAAGAAAGGCTTGAAGGACATTTTGGGAAGCATACACGAACAAAAATTGACGGTGTTAAATATTTACGGTAAAGTGTATATTTTTGGAGTTTAGAGGAGTTTCCTGCTTTTCATGCAAGAGTAAGGAAGGTTTCCAGCATTTTAACCAAATTATTTTCCTTAGATTTTTTGTTCCTCTCACTGATGCTCGTAACAATAATTGAACTGTTTCCTTTCGTTCTTATTTCCTTCATTCTTTTAAGAACTTTCACCTGATCTCACTTTCACATGGAACTTGAAAAGCCTCCAAGCCTGAAGAAGAGTAACTGGAGCTCATGTGGTGCCCATATATTCAAAACTATTAACTAGGTGTTATGAGTTCTACCATTTTGTCTCTTAAATAAATTTTCGAGTAAACAAATTCCTGTTAGGAAAAATATTGCTCTTTATTCCTTGGTGTAGTCACGATTGTTGCAATAAGTAACGCAACCTTCTCTGCATCAAAGAATAAGAATAGGATTAAAAGAAAACACCCTAATGTTTCCTCGGGAAAAGGCCTAAATGTTAAAATTGGGTGGAAATTTCTATCCCTAACCTTTTTATAACATTCGAAAAGAGGAAGAGATGACTGTTTGAGGACTCTTTTACGATTCCTGAAACAGCTCCGAAGTATCCAAAAAGAATATTTCCAAAAGATGTATACATATTGTTACGTCCCGCTTCCGAATATACTCGAATACGGAAATATAACAAAGCCAACCATGCTACTTACGGTAAGGAAATCTCTTTCTGTAGTCACATTACGGCTGTCAATCAGCAATCAAGAACAAGAAAATAATAAATTTGTCCATCACCTGTCCTATAGCAACAAGAAATAATAACCGGAAACAATAGCGGAAGCAATATGATCCGAATAACTAAAGGAAAGAATATCTGATAGTTGTTCCTTATGGGATTACAACGATAAACCAACAAGTTCAATACTAAAAACAAACCTAAAGTATCAATAAACCTAAATCAGTGAACTGCTCTTTACTGCTCGGCAATCCTGTCGAAATACTCACGATCCTCCTGTGTTAAACCCAAAGAATCTAGGTCGTGCAAAACCCAAATATCAGTGCGTCAAAAATATTATAATAATAATACAAGCAGTATAAATATAGTATACCATATGCAATAAACTCGATGGCATGAGTATAAACAATAATCAATATCAGTAACATGCGATGTAACAAGATATCAATATTAATCATATCATGTGCATTCTAAGGGTCGATGTTGCTAGATTATCTATTCTAAAGATATTTGAAATCAATCAATAGAATTCTCGATATAACTCAATAGTATCCCGTGCGTGCTCGAGACCACGGTCATGATTTTCAGGGCTGAATCCGAGACGTGCCGTTAGACAGTAAAACAATGTCATGTATGGATGAATGATGTCAATATCACCATTCCGAAGCCCGAAGCTCGTATCGACTGATCGGTCTCTACCAATCAAAAACTGTTGAGTTACAAGTCGGGTTTCATTTTTGATTTCCCCTTTCCTCCCAGGTTTCATGTTCATGTCAGGTATAGAAATAATATTTATCTAATTACAACACAAGAACATGCATGTACATGTTACATCCATCAGGACAACGTGTCAGGTCAATCTAGTCAATATCATGATTGTTGGTATTAGTAAACATTACATAGCAAGTATGTACTGGCATGATAACGATAACAGTAAAGTAAAAATAACACAATAGCGGTGATATATATTATAAATCGGTATACAAGTTTGTCAAGGATAACGTAATCATATCATGTACAAGATCAAGATAATATCATTAAAAGGATAGTATATTCAATCCTATTGATAACAATAAAAGTGGTGTTGATTAACCATGCACAAGAAAGTTCGGTTCAGAAATTCAGTGTCATCTTAATTTGTAAAATAACTTTAAAATAACAAATTTTCTCCAAAAGAGACGTGTCATATACCAAAACAAAGTTAATTCAATAAGATTTTTATTTTTATAAGTTAAATCATCTCAGATTATTCTTACAAAAAGTTATGAATGTTCGAAATTGAAAGTTTGCTGCTGGAATTTTCCTGGACAACAGTTCAGAGGTATTTTCATTTGCAGTTTACGTTATTTAAAAAAAAATATTTTGCAAGTAAATCTTTTACAGGGTTACAGTATTCTGAGTTAGTTTCGTAACAAACTAAAGAACATGTGCTAATGATTTTTATATGATTTATAATGTATTTTATAAGGTAAGGTGTACAGTAAATTTCAGATTTGTCGTATCCGCTTGGTGATGACGTTTCATATGTAAACTATAATATTTTCAAAATATAATTTGCAACAGCGATTATTATATCTAATATAAACAAATGATCATAATATGAGTTACAACAAGGCTTTCATTATTATATACACCATTTTCCAAAAAGAATTGGGCTTAGTTTCAAGTTGATATATATATATATATATATATATATATATATATATATATTAAACTGTAGACAATGTTAGTTAACAATCTGCAACAATCAATACCTATTAAAATAACATTATTAATTAAGCATGATTATTCTTTTAAAACATATACTAATTTTAACCGTTATAAATAAATAATATTACGACAACCGTAATTGTCATCGTGGCTAGCATGTACGAACAAGTATTACATACTTGCACCGGAGACGACGAAGAAGAGAAAAATGGTTGTGATTTAATGGTGATCGGTCTCGTCTGGAGTTGGGGTCGGTCGTTGTGGCAGTCGAGGGTGATAGATTTGGAGAAGATGAAACGTGGATGAAAAGGGTCGGCTTATGTTTATATTAGAGGAGAGAGGAATAAAAGAGAGAAAGAGTGTGCGATTGGAGAGAGAAAATAAGATTTGTTTTTGAAGGGAAGAGAGATAGATAATGTGTTATATATATAGAGATATATATATATAGAGAGAGAGAGAGAGAGAATAATGGAGGAAAGAGGCCATAGGAGGGAATTTCCTCCTATGGCGTCGAAAAAATACACCCTCTATCGTGTTTTCCGATGACCGGAACCCATCATTTTTATCGTTGTCATTTAAAATGTGGGTACACCAAATTTCATGTGATTCTACAACTTTTTCACCGTTGATTTAGTAATGTAAAAAAGTTCTATTGTCGGTAAACCGTTAATTTTGAACCCACTAATTCAACGCCAAAAAGGTTGTAGAATCATATGAAATTTGGTGTAACCACATCTTAGATGATAACGATGAAGATGATGGGTTCCGATCGTCGGAAAATACGATGGAGGATGTATTTTTTCGACGCCATAGGAGGAAATTCCCTCCATTGGCCTCTTTCCTCCATTATATATATATATATATATATATATATATATATATATAAAAGATGTGAAAGAGAGGGTGATTGGAGAGAGAAAATAAGATTTGTTTTTTGAAAAAGAGAGATAGATAGATAATGGGTTATATATATATATATACTGAGAATAATGGAGGAAAGAGACCATATGAGGGAATTTTCTCTTATGGCGTCGAAAAAATACAACATCCACCATTTTTTTCCAACGATCGGCACCCATCATCATCATCGTTATCATCTAAAATGTATATACACAAAATTTCATGTGATTCCACCACTTTTTCACCGTTGAATTAGCAATGTAAAATGTTAAATTGTCGGTAAACCATTAATTTTGCACCAACTAAATCAACGGTAAAAAAATGATATGATCACATGAAATTTAGTGTATCCACATCTTAAATGATAAAGATGGAAGTGATGTATGCCGATTGTCGAAAAAAATCACGGAGCATGAATTTTTCCGACGCCATAGAAGGAAATTCCTCCTATAGAACCTTTTCTCCATTAACCTCATATGTATTAATGCAAATCTCAAATAACCCCCCACCCCCCCCCCACCAAAACCCAAAAAAAAAAAAATTAAACTTCTCACAACACACTCCAAAATATTTGTTTAGGTATCACCTAAATATTCTCTAAGGATTAACTATATCTAATCATATATTTTATTTATATCTACCACAATAAAATATATTTCTTTCAAACCAAAATATATGTTTGTTTAAAGAACATATTAATATATCTAATATTTAAATATATTATATGAATATTAAAATAAGATATTATTAGACTACCAAACAAACTTAAAACTAATTATCATATATTTAACTATTTAGATAACCATAATATTTTTTGTTACAAAACTAATATTTGATAATATATTGTATTGATATTAAAATAAATGTTAATAGATTAGCAAACAAAATATTAGATACTAATTATCTTTTATTTAACAAACTAGATAGCTGTAACAACCCTAAACTTTCTGTACAAATTTTTCAAAAAATACAGAAATGGGTATTTTTGCCTGAGCACAAGATATAAGTTTGTTTTACTTTTTAATAACAAGAAGGAGCCTGTAGTTCATTGGTAATACCTTGCACTGTTGAACCAACCCACCAGAGTTCAAATCTTTTGCCCCATATTATTTTTAATATTGTTTTATTTTAATATTTTTAGAATTCCAAGATCTACACGTATAGAACTCGTAAAAACCCCACTACACAAATAAAACAAATGGTCCCAGGAGATTACCCAACTGACGAGGAGCACCGAGCACTCCGGAATCGGCCGACGACTCGGGCAGCCGCCGCCGGCCGGACTCGGCCAGACCGCCAAGTCCCCAACATGAAAGTTGTGGCTCTTGGACTCCCCTGTACCCGTGCATACTTTAATTCTTTGGATCAGTAACAGAGCCCTTTTAAAACCCTATTTACTCCATTTTAATATATTTTTAATACATTTTAATACAATTTTCAATTCACCCTTTCACCTACCCTAAACCCTACTCTTACCCTATAAATACAAACTCTAGACACACCCCCTCACTCCAAAATTCTGATCAAAACTCTCAAGAAAACTCTAGATAATTTTAGTGTGCAATTGGAGTTAGTAAAAGGCGAAAGCTTCGGCGATTTTCCGAAGATAACTCTAGGAGCTTCCGGTGACGAAGCGACGCACTGGCGCCTCCTACCGCTTCCTCTCTCTCTTTGCTAAGCTCTAAACCCGTAAGTCTCACCTCTCTCTTCTATTCTCTAGTCTTAAAACATCTTTTAATAAAACCCGACAGAATCGGAGTTAATCCGATATCCGATTCGGTTCTTCCTAAAAAAATCTCACATTTTCTTAAATACAATCATACTAAACTATTACATGTTGACTATTAAACATTAACAAGTCGTATTGAACAAGTTCCATATCAAAAGGATTCCTATTTCAATTGTTATCGTATTTTTTCACTATAATACCATGTAGTTTGATTTCGACATTTAAAACATCACAATCTTGCTATACTTTTAAGTAGATCACGAGGTAATGACCTACCTCCTCACACACTCATATGCAATATAGCACAATACTTTTCGATAATATAGAATACGGGAAAACGAAACCTTACATGTAAATACAACTAGCTATTAAAACCGTTTTCTATAAGAATTCGTATTTTTTTCTAAATCTTTGCAAAGCGCCGCTACAACCCATTTGGGGAACCCGATCGGGATGGTGTGGATTATCGCACATTCTCGGGCTTAGTAGTGCGAGACGCAGACCTCCACAAGGAGCATACGGTCTCGAGAGATTTGAAATATAAATAACTTTAAAAAATGAGATTTCTAGAAATATAATATATATTAAAATTATTTTTATATAAATATATATATATATATATATGTATGTATGTATCATTAAAATATCTATTTTGTGATAATATAAATATTCCAATTTTTTCTAAAATCACAAGGATCACTTTACATAAAAATACCATAAATTCCATACAAGTTCAATATTATAATTAAATACCATGTATTATGAAAATTAGGTTATTTTCATTAGAAATATCATAAATATAAAATCTACATCTATGACAACTTTAAAGACGATTAATAAATACTTGGGATGTATTTTGAAATTTATACAAAAGTATTTTTACATAAAACCCTCTCAAGTTCTATAAATTACCCTGAGGACCCTGATAAACATAGGTTTAAGCGGGACCAGTCTTTTGAACCTCAGAGATCCGAAAATATGGGTGCTTGCCTATTTAAGGTAGACAACTTAACAACGGTGTTATCAACACGGTAGTCGTCTTTGAAAAATACACAAATCCTGCCGCCCATATGCAGCGGTTACCGATAATATCAAAACAATTAGGACTTCAATTTCTTTTCTAATTGTTCTGACTCAGACTGAGTCTCTTTATAATAATCTGACTTGAATATGATTCAAGTACAATATACAATATTACAATTCAACATGAATCTATAAATACATATATTCAATCTATTCAATTTGTATTGACTGAACCGAACCATGGATATACTTCCATTTACATGATTCTACAGTTACATCCATGATTCTCCAGTTACATCCATATTACTAATATCATGGTTTCAGCAAGTCATCCAATTATACAATCTTTATTACAAGACAATACAAACAATACTTTGCGGGGTTTAAGAGGTAGATTGGTACAGAAGGTGTTAGAAGTGGCACGAGACTACAAGATTAAGACATCTAACCTATATTCCGTTGCTATTGTACCGTGGCATAACGGTTTCTTGTACTTCCATTTGCCCTAATCTCTAGCATATAGAGACTTCTCTCGTATACACTGGTATCCTTCTGTACCAAGGTACAAACAACAGCGTTAATCATATAATACAACTTTAAAAACTACCTTCTCTATCTGTCTATTCTATTTCTTCCTTATCTTTGGGACTTACCGAGCGATTTGTTCGCTGACGACATTCTCTTTCTTCTTCTTTGAATGTCGTCAGGTGATTTGGATCTTCTAGAGATCGAGCCCAGCGCTGAAGACTTGGACCAGTTTACTGAAGACCCAGAGCTTTAGTTTCATCGTACACATTTCACTTCAGTACTTTACATTTCTGTTATGACACTGTTTAGGCATCGCTTTATTCCATGTATTTACTTTTCCATGTATTGTAAAAAGAATGTGAATAAATAAAGTTGTTGTTTTATTATATCTTGTCTCTTGTGCATTTATTTTTATATTGCTTAGTTACGCTTAGCGTATTTACTTCAGAGTAAATACGTAGCAGCCTCGCCGCGTCCTCTGCTCGTACACCGGGAAGCGGGACGTGACAATAGCTATAAATATATTATATTAATATAATACCATTTTTTATCTCATGATATTTTAACATATATTATATGAATAAATATATACGATTAGCAATAAAAACTTAAATACTAACAAAATGTCAAAGTTAACATGCATGTGGGTCGCGTACCAATATTATATCAGTTCGAACTAGGGATCAAGATAAGGTATGTAACAACCCCAAATTCCCTGTACAACTTTCTGTGCAAAATTTTCAAATATTAAAGAAAGGGGTATTTTTGTCTGAGCACAAGTTAAATATTTATTTTGCTAATTAATAGAAAGAAGGAGCTTGTAGCTCATTGGTAATACCTTGCACTGCTGAACCAAGCTACCAGAGAGAGTTCAAATCACATACCTCACATTATTTTTAATATTGATTTTTTTAAACCTTTAGAATACCAAGGGTTTACACGTGCATATCTCACAAAAATCCCACTACACCCAAAAATGTAACATTGCCAGAGAATAGATAAACCGTCGAGGGGATTCCGGTTGCCTGACTCGGCCGGAAATCAGCCAACTCGGCCTCGACTCAGCCGACTCAGGCCTCCAACAGAGTCACGGCTGAGTCACAGCCGAGTCGGCCGATTCCGGCGACGACCACAACATGAAAATTGTGTCTTTTCACATTCCCTACACACCTGTATTATTTATTTTCTCAGACCATTTTTAGAGCTCTTTTAAAACCACAATTACTCCACTTTTAATACATTTTTAATACATTTTATTACATTTTTTATTTTAACCTTTCACCTACGCTAAACCCTTGCCTAACCCTATAAATACAACCCCTAAACACTACCCCCTCACTCCAAAATTCTGATCAAAACTTTCAAGAAAACCCTAGTGAAACTATATACAATTCAAGTTAGCAAAGGGGCGAAACTTCGGCCATCTTCCGACGACGATCCTAGGAACTCCCGGCGACGAAACGACGCACCGGCGAAGCCTATGTCTCCCTCTTCATCTCCTCTAACCGTGAAACCTGTAAGTCCCAATTTCCCTTCTCTAATCTTTTCTAAAAATATGAAATTCCAAAACCCGACGGAAACGGTGTAAATCCGATTTTCGATTCGGTTCTTTCTCAAAATCCAACATTTTCTTAATACAATCTTGTCAAACCACTTCATTTTGACTATTAAACACTAACTAATCATATTGAACAGTTCTATATCAAAAAAAATTGCTATTTCCATTTTACCGTATTTTTCACTAAAATACCATGTAATTTCATTTCGGCATTTAAACCATTAAACTTGTTATACCTTTAAGTAGATCACGAGATAATGACCTACCTTCTCACAACACTCATATGCAATATAGAACAATACTTTTTGGGAACATAGAATACGGAAAAACGAAACATTTCAAATAAATACCATTACTATTAAAACCGTTTTCTAAAAGATTAGTATTTTACACAAATCTTTTCAAAGTGCCGCTACAACCCAATTTGGAGAACCCGTTCGGGATGGTGCGGATTATCGCACATCCTCGAGCTTAGTAGTGCGAGATTTAGACCTCCGCAAGGAGCATTCGGTCTCGAGAGATTTAAAATACGACATCTTAAGAAAATGAGATTTTTAAAAATATAAAATATATATATATATGTATATATGTAATATTAAAATATATATTTTGAAATAATATAATATTCCTACTCTTTTCAAAAATCATAAGAATCACTTTACATTAATATATCATGAATTCCATACAAGTCAATATTACAAATAAATACCTTTTATTATGAGTTTAGGATATTCTCAATAGAAATATCACAATTATAAAATCTGCATTCATGATAACTCTAAAGACGATAACTAAATACTTGGGGAGTATTTTGAAAATTATACAAAAGTATTTTTATATAAAACCCCTCAAGTTCTATAAATTACCCTAAGGATCCTAGTAAACATAGGTTTAAGCGGGACCAATCTCTTGAGCCTCAGGGAGCCGGAGAAGTGGGTGCTTGCTTATCTAAGGTAGACAACTTAACAACGGTATTATCAATACGGTAATCGTTTTTTAAAAAGACACAAATCCTGCCGCTCATGTGCAGCGGTTACCGATAACATCAAAACCATCACGACTTCAATTTACTTTTCTAATTGTCTGACTCAGACTGAGTCTCATTAATAATCTGAATTGAATATGATTCAAGTGTAACCTACAATATTACAATTCAATATGAATCCATGAATCCATATATTCAATCTATTCAATCTGTATTGACTGAACCGAACCATGGATATACTTCCATTTACATGATTCTACAGTTACATCCGTTTACCGATATCATGGTTTTGGTAAGCCATCCAATTATACAATCTATACAGTTTACAATACAAGACAATACAATACAATCAAAACACTACGGGGTTTAAGGGGTAGATTGGTACGGAAGGTGTTACAAGTGGCACGAGACTGCAAGATTAAGACACCTAACCTATATTCCATTGCTGTTGTACCGTGGCCTAACGGTTCCTTGTACATTCCGTTTGCCCTGGTCTCTAGCATATAGAGACCCCTCTCGTATACACCGGCATCCTTCTGTACCAATTTACAAACAACAGCGTTAACACAACATTACAACAATATAACACAACTTTAAAAGCTACCTCCTTATTCTGTCTATTATATTTCCCTCTTATCTTTGGGACTTACCGAGCGATTTGTTCGCTGACGACATTCTCTTTCTTTCTTCTTTGAATGCCGTCGGGTGATCTGGACATCCCTGAGATAGAGCCCACTGCTAAAGACTAGGACCACTTCGTTGAAGACCCAGAGCTTTAATTTATTGTACACTTTTATTTCAGTACTTTTCCTTTTCTGTTATGCCACTGTTTAGGCATCGCTTTATTCCATGTATTTACTTTTCCATGTATTGTAAAAAAGAATGTGAATAAATAAAGTTGTTGTTTTATTATATCTCATCTCTTGTGCATTTATTTTTACACTACTTAGATACGCTTAGCGTATTTACTTCACAGTAAATACGTAGCGGCCTCGTTGCGTCCCATTCGCCGTACACCGGGAAGCGGGGCGTGACAGGTTTTGTTGGTGGCCCATGCAGGTCAGAGTTGTATGGAACACCGCCATATAATTCTGTTCTGCGTGAACAACCTATACAATATAAGACAAGAACCAACAACTAAAACATTCTTTACAAACATGTTCCTTGAATCTTATCAATTTCATATTCTTTGAATTATATACTTTGAATCTGTCATAATCTAAATTTTTCATTCAAGGTTATGGATTCCCCAAACAACACCAGCACCAATTTCAACAACACACCTCCACCACCATTACTCACACCTGCCGTCCCTGCTCTGCTCAACGAGCAAACAGTTCTGCTTGAGAAAATTCGAAACCTCCTGGTTAGACTGCAGCAGCAGACTACTATATTAGTGAACCGATCAGAAGCAGAAGCAACCGGTATAAAGCGTTCTGCCATCCAGATGGCAGAAGGGGCTTATCTTATACAACCTTCTGAACCCAAGAGACAGAAAGAGACAATTAATCAGTCAAGTCCAGGTTTTTTTACTACTGCCATAGGGATGGACACTTGTGGAAGGACTGTAGGCGCGCAAAAGGCCTGTGCCTAGTTTGTGGCACATCCAATCATAGAATTGAAAACTGTCCCTATAGACGCAACTCAGCTCACACACCCACCAACTATCTGCAGCGGCCAGCTATCCAGGCTCCTGCAACTCGTCTTGCACCCCCAGCACCACCTACACTTAGACCATCTCTATCCAGTCAGGCATTGAGTTACCGGCATACACAAAAAAATGTGCCGAGATGCCAAGCTTACACCTTAACAGCCGTAGAAACCGAGGTAGTTGACCAAGGTAACACTAGTAAGTTTCTTTCACATTTTTAAAACCCCGGCACCACTTTGTTATTTTTCATGCACTATCAGTACTTCAGTCACCAAACTTTCCTTGAATCTATTACACTTTCCTTTTACAAATTTCGAGAATGAAATTTTTATAAGGAGGGTAGAATGTAACAACCCCAAATTCCCTGTACAACCTTCTGTGCAAATTTTTCAAAATTTAAAGAAAGAGGTACTTTTGTCTGAGCACAAGTTATTTGTTTTGCTAATTAATAGCAAGAAGGAGCTTGTAGCTCATTGGTAATACCTTACACTGCTGAACCAAGCCACCAAAGTTCAAATCCCATACCCCACATTATTTTTAATATTGATTTTTTTAAACCTGTAGAATACCAAGGGTTTACACATGCATATCTCACAAAACCCCCCACTACACCCTAAAATGTAACATTGCCAGAGGATAGATGAACCATCGGGGGGGATTCCGGTCGCCTGACTCCGACTGAGTCACGGCCGAGTCGGCCGATTCCGGCGACGACCCCAACATGAAAATTGTGTCTTTTCACATTCCCTACACACCTGTACAATTTATTTCCTCAGATCATTTCCAGAGCTCTTTTAAAACCACAATTACTCCACTTTTAATACATTTTAAATACATTTTATTACATTTTTATTTTAACCTTTCACCTACTCTAAACCCTAGCCTAACCCTATAAATACAACCCCTAAACACTACCCCCTCACTCCAAAATTCTGATCAAAGCTTTCAAGAAAACCCTAGTAAAATTGTGTACAATTCAAGTTAGCAAAGGGACGAAACTTCGGCCATCTTCCGACGACGATCCTAGAAACTCCCGGTGGCGAAACGATGCACCGGCGAAGCCTACGTCTCCCTCTTCCTCTCCTCTAACCGTGAAACCCGTAAGTCCCAATTTCCCTTCTCTAATCTTCTAAAAATACGAAATTCCAAAACCCGACGGAAACGGAGTAAATCCGGTTTCCGATTCGGTTCTTTCTCAAAATCCAACATTTCCTTAATACAAACTTATTAAACCACTTCATGTTGACTATTAAACACTAGCTAATCATACTGAACAGTTCTTGTAACACCCGAGCCCAATACTACTATTTTCTATTATTGGTTGAGCATTAGATATTACTCATTTTATTTATCTTGCTTGTTTGGGGTCTTACTGTAAAAATTTATCTGGCTAAGTCATTCTGCATATAACAAATTTTAGCACCTAAAATAAAATTGAAAATATTCATCTTGGCCTACTTGACACCCTTAGCCTCGTGGTAGCGTCCGTGCATTGTGTTCTCGTCCCGTTCAGTGAAACGGGCGAGTTTGGATGGCTACGTGCACGTGCGTGTGTCCGTTTTGGGAGTATGCTTTTTAATCATAAAACATTTCATTTTACAATTTGGAACCCGCTTAAAATCCTATTATTTGAATTTCGAATTTTTGGACCCAACCCGGACGCAATTTGGAAATGTTTCATTTGGCGCCAAAATCCCAAATTTTTAATATTATTAAAACCATCGCATATATTTTTCTAACTAACCTGATATCTTACTGTTCATTACCTATCTTTTAAATCTTTAAGTTAACCATATAATATTTTTACAATCTTTTATATCCTTCTCAATTTATTCTCTCAGCCAATCGCAACCTCCCCTTTAACCCCGTGGGCCCCACTTTCTCTCTCTCTCTCCACTTTTTCCTCTCTCTCCCTCTCCCTCATATATTCTCTCGTACTTCTCTTTATCATTCTTTCTCTTCTTCCTTCATGTCTCGTTTCTCATTTTTTTGAACTGTTCTTTTGTTGCCGGAATTCCGTCGTGCCGGTGGCGCTTCTCGACGTTCCAGCGAGGTACCCTGATCCGTGTGGTTCCTTTGTTCGTCGTTTGGGTTCATTCCGTGAACCGTGCGCCCGTCGCGAGTTTTTCCCGCCGATGGTTAACGTTCCGTTTTCCCGATTCGCGACCCATCGAGGCAAGTTAATCTTGCTACATGCTATATAATTCATTTTATACCTATTTAAATAAATACCATATCATTTAAAATATATATCGTCGTAATATTTATTATTATTATCTTTAATTAGTTTATAATCTTCATTTTATAATGTTATACATTTGAAAATCTTATAGTTTACACATGAAACGTCGTTGAAAAATGGGATATGACAAATCTGAAATTTACTGTACACCTTATCTTATAAAATTCATTATAAATCATAGAAAAATCATTAGTATACGTTCTTTAGTTTGTTACGAATCTAACTCGGAATACTATAAATGTATGAAATATTTACTTGCAAAATAAATTGTTTAAATAACGTAAAATGCAAATGAAAATGTCTCCAAACTGCTGTCCAGGGAAATTCCAGCAGCAAACTTTCAATTTCGAATATTCATAACATTTTGTAGGGACAACCTGAGATGCTTATACTTATAAAACTGAAAACCTCATTGAATTATCTTTGTTTTGGTATAATACACGTCCCTTTTGGAGAACGTTTGTTATTTTTAAGCTATTTTACAAATTAGGATGACGCTGAATTTCTGAACGGAACCTTCTTGTGCATGGTTAATCAATACCACTTTTATAGTTATTAATCGCTTTGAATATGCTATCCATATTAATATTATTATATCAATAATTATATCACATATTGCTTAGTTGTACATCCCACATTACCATTTTATAGTTTTATAACTTTTCGGATACCCGTTTGCATCCATCGCATTTAAGATACATATAATTGCATCCATAGATCACATTACTACATAATAATGTGATATTAACACTCCATGTTTAATAAATTGTATCCTAATTAATATTGGAACTATAAATGTAACCCTAACCGATAAATGTGCATCCATATCCTTGTAATTATATCTATTTGCATATCATATTACATGTTCCAGTTATTGTTCTGATAGTACTCATGCTTGTTTATTTATACACATGTTTATGTTAGTTTGATTATGAGCACCCACATGACATCTTGTGCTTCCTGACATGACCTGTTACACTTCCTACTTGACATGACATGGTACCGTACACTCTTGACATGACATGACACCTTTATACATTACCTGGCTTGACCTGATGTACCATGGCTTTACCTGTTACCTGATCTCATGCCTAATGCCAACAAACCTGACATGGAGTCCTCATGGACCATTCCTGTTGTCTATCCAGACAAACCTGCTTTTACCTGATCCTGTGTTGGCATTAGTTCTTGATTACTGAATACCTGACTCGACATACATAACTTAGGGGTATGGGGAAATCAAAGGTGAAACCGACTTGTAACTCAACAGTTCGATACCTGTTCTGATCAGTCTTACGGGCTAGGCCAGCCCCGGAGTGATGATGCTGACATCACTCACCCATCCTGCTACTTGTTACTGCCTAGCAGCACGTCTCGGATTCAGCCCCGAGAATCTTGACCGTGGTCCTGGGCACGCACGGGATACTATTGAGTTACATCGACGAGTCATCAATTGATTTCAAAGACTTTAGAATAGAAAACCTGATAGAACAGTTTAGTTACCCACTGCACACTACTCTGCACTGTTGATTCACATTATTTGCTACCCTCGTTTTATTCATGTTTATTTTGCATTGCCTGTTACAATGTCCATATTATATACTTGATGACATGACGCGCTGACGTCTGGATTTTGCATGGCCCAGATTCTGTACCGCTGTCGCAGTCCGAGCAGAAGTACTTCAGCCAGCAGGCTGAGCTGTGAGGTGTTAGTATTAGTTAGTTTTATTTCCTGCATTTTTATTTCCAGATGTGAGCCCGCATTATGGGACATACTTTTCTATTTTGTATTGGATCATTTGCTTCCGCATTTATTTATTATTGACTCTTGTTATTCTGGATTCGGACATGTGTTAGATAGTTTTATCTTGTTCTTGATATCTCTACAGCCGTAATGTGACTGTGGATGGATACTTCCTACCCACAGGTAGCATGGTTGGCTATGTCGCGTGCCCAATCCTGCGTACTCTGGGAAGCGGGGCGTGACATGGTTCTTTTGGTATCAGAGCCATAGGTTATTTGGGTTGATTCTTTTGTAGTTGGGTATTGTACCCAATACACGAATCAGAACACCCGTGTTTAGGAAACATGTCCTACCACCTTGACCGTTTTACCATTCTTGAATCACATTCTTCCTGATTATATCGATGTGCGAACTTACTTTGCATGTCGACTCAAAATCCTGATTTCTTATTATCCCTAGAACTTAGGCGACTTGGGTGGAGTTAAGTAATTGTGGCTATGATACCGCGGCATAGTTACAATGCGGTACTTTATTTAAGTATCTTGGAGTTCTAGCCTTGATCCATATTCAGAATCTATCACATGCTAATGTTGGGTGTTTTGAGTTTAGGATTATGGCAGGTAAGAATTTGAAGACGTACCAGAGGCGCGTGGATGAAGCCGCCATGTTGGGAGTAATATGAGGAATGCTGGAAAATCAGAAGAGGCATACTGAGCTGATCCAGCAGCAAGCAGATTCATTTCAGGAGGGTTTGCAGGCTATTCGGCAGTCTGTAAACAACGCTGGAGCGAAACCAGTTGACCGAGTAGGGACCGTGGCAGATTTCAGACGTTTGGGTCCTACTACTTTCACTGGTCTGGAGGAGCCGTTGCCAGCCGAGCAGTGGCTAGTTGACACGGAGAATTTGCTGATTGCGGCACAGATCCCAGAGGACAAAAGAGTTGAGGTGGTGCGCATTCAGCTAGTGGATTACGCCCGAGAGTGGTGGCTTGTGGAAGAGACCCGCTTGCCCAAGCCGATCAGTTGGGTGGAGTTTTCTAAGAGTTTCCTGGAGAAGTTCTTCCCGCGGACTACACGGGAGGAAATGGAAGAGAAATTTATTGGACTGAGGCAGAATGGAGCACCCGTGGACGTGCATGCAGCAGAGTGGACGAGACTCAGCAGTTTCGCTGGACCTTTAGTCGCCAACGATGCAGACATGGCACGAAGGTCCATACGCAGCTTGGATGTGGACATCCAAAGGCAAACCGTCTCCCTGGGTTTGACCACTTTCTCACAGGTTCTTACGGCAGCTCGAGAACAGCAGAGCATATCAGGAAAATTGGGAGTTCACAGCAGACAGCAGTTGCGATAAGGAAGCAGTTCTGTTGGGCCAGTCGAGTTTAGGGCTAGGTCGACAAACAATATTCTTGCAGCAATGGAAGTTGATGGTAGTGAAGAGCCAGCGGTTGTTCGCGATTCTATGGACGTATTTGAAGATATCGGGCTTACCGCCGAAGCGAGACGTGGAGTTCACGATTGACCTTATTCCTGGTGCAGCGCCAGTATCTAAAGCGTATTATCCAATGGCACCAGTAGAATTGGAAGAAGTTAAGAAGCAAGTTGCTGAATTGCTTGAAAAGGGTTGGATTTGAAGCAGTAACTCGCCTTGGGGAGCTCCAGTTCTTCTAGTAAAGAAGAAGGATGGCACAAGAAGGATGTGCATCGACTATCGAGAATTAAACCGGGTGACTATCAAGAACAAGTACCCGATCTCTCGCATTGGAGAACTTTTTGAGCAGCTTAGTGGCGCGAGGGTATTCTCGAAACTGGATTTGCGATCCGGATATCATCAGGTCCGAGTGAAAGCAGAAGACATTTGCAAGACGGCGTTTCGAACTCGGTATGGGCATTTCGAATATCTAGTGATGCCCTTCGGAGTAACGAATGCGCCGGCAATATTCATGGATTTGATGAACCGAATCTTTTCACCGTTCTTGGACCAGTTTATTATGGTATTCATTGACGATATTCTGGTTTACTCGATGAGTTTTGAGGAGCATGCTGAGCATTTGAGGATCGCACTGCAGACTTTGAGACAGGAGAAATTGTATGCGAAGATGAGTAAGTGCGAATTTTGGCTGGAAGAAGTGAAGTTTCTGGGGCATGTTGTGTCGGGTGATGGAATCGCCGTCGATCCCGAAAAGATTGCAGCAGTTCGAGATTGGCCTATTCCAAGGAATGTAGCTGAGATAAGAAGTTTCCTTGGATTAGCCGGATACTACAGGAGATTTGTGGAGAACTTTGCTCGTTTGGCAGAACCGCTGACCAAGCTTATGCGTAAGGAGGTACCTTTTGTATGGACGGATAAGTGTGCGTTGGCTTTGAGACGTTGAAGCAGAAGTTGATAACCGCCCCTATCCTGACCGTACCAGACAATTCCGGAGGACTGATGATTCATAGCGACGCATCTGGGAAAGGATTGGGATGTGTTTTGATGCAGCATGGGAAGGTCGTAGCATACGCATCAAGAAAACTGAAGACCCATGAGAAGAATTATCCAACTCATGACTTGGAGCTTGCGGCTGTAATTTTCGCTTTGAAGATTTGGAGACACTACCTTTTGGACGAAAGAGTCGAAGTTTTTACAGATCATAAGAGCTTGAAGTATGTGTTCACACAGAAGGAGCTTAACATGAGGCAGCGTAGATGGTTGGAGCTGATGGCCGACTACGATCTTGATCTTAAGTACCATCCGGGGAAGGTTAATGTTGTGCCAGATGCACTCAGTCGGTTACCAGCAATTCAGGTGTTAACTACGCAGAGGGAGATCTTTGCAGATTTTCGAAGATTCGACTTGGAGGTTGTGCTACCACATTCTACGGGACAGTTGATGCAGTTGCAAGTACAGTCGTCCTTGGTTGAGAAGATTAAAGCGGCACAATCGCAGGATCCTAGACTGCAGAAGTTTCGAGAGCAGGTTGAGGCTAGACTACGAAGAGATTTACTGGTCCACGAAGATGGTTCGTTGAGGCATGGTAGCCGTTTGTGTGTGCCAAAGGGTGATGTACGTGAAGAGCTTATGAAGGAGGCACACAGTTCAGCTTACTCTGTACATCCGGGAGGTACAAAGATGTACCGAGATATTCGACAGCATTTCTGGTGGGAAGGTATGAAACGGGAGATCGCCCGCTTCGTGGCTAAGTGCTTGGTATGTCAGCAAGTCAAGGCTGAACACCAAAGGGTTGCTGGTTTGTTGCAACCACTTCCGATTCCTCAGTGGAAGTGGGAACATATAACCATGGATTTCGTGACGGCTTTACCGCGGAGTCCAAAGGGCAACAATGCAGTATGGGTGATTATCGATCTGTTGACCAAGGCAGCTCATTTTATTCCTTTTCGGGTTGGTCAATCAACGGAGACTTTGGCAGAGCGGTACATGCAGGAGATTGTAAGATTGCATGGAGTACCGGTGAGCATCGTGTCCGATCGGGACACTCGGTTCTTGTCACACTTCTGGAGGAGTTTACAGGAAAGTTTGGGGACTCGATTGAAGTTTAGCACAGCTTATCATCCTCAAACTGATGGACAATCGGAGAGAACGATCCAAACTCTTGAAGATATGTTGAGGGCATGCATGTTGGACTTTAAGGGTTCTTGGGAGGATCACCTACACTTGGTAGAGTTTTCTTACAACAATAGTTTCCAAGCGACTATTCAGATGGCTCCGTTTGAAGCGTTGTATGGTCGTAAGTGCCGTTCACCTGTTTGTTGGGATGATGTTGGTGAACGAAGGTTACTAGGACCAGATTTGGTGGTACAGACAGTCGAGAAGGTGAATATAATCAGGAAGCATATGAAGGCAGCTCAAGACAGACAGAAAAGTTGGGCTGACACATCAAGAAGACCTCTAGAGTTCGCCGTGGGTGATTTGGTATTCTTGAAGATATCACCGACTAGAGGAGTGATTCGTTTTGGGAGTCGGGAAAAGCTTAGTCCTCGATTCGTTGGACCCTTTGAGATATTGGAGCGTATTGGAGAGGTAGCGTACCGTTTGGCGTTACCACAGTCCTTGGCAGGTGTGCACGATGTGTTTCATGTATCTCCACTACGAAGGTATGTTCGAGATAAAACACACGTCTTGGATCATTTGGAGTTAACAGTACGGGAAGACCTAACTTATGAGGAGCGACAGGTTGAAATCATGGATCGTAGGGGAAAAGGTTCTTAAGAACAAGGTTATCCCCCTTGTGCTCGTTTCTTGGGGTAATCGATCGCATGGAGAGTCCATGTGGGAGCGAGAAGACGAGATCCGACAGAAGTATCCTCACCTTTTCCTGTAGTTTTCTATCTTGTATTCTTGGAATTTCGAGGACGAAATTCTTTTGTAGTTGGGTATAATGTAACACCCGAGCCCAATACTACTATTTTCTATTATTGGTTGAGCATTAGATATTACTCATTTTATTTATCTTGCTTGTTTGGGGTCTTACTGTAAAAATTTATCTGGCTAAGTCATTCTGCATATAACAAATTTTAGCACCTAAAATAAAATTGAAAATATTCATCTTGGCCTACTTGACACCCTTAGCCTCGTGGTAGCGTCCGTGCATTGTGTTCTCGTCCCGTTCAGTGAAACGGGCGAGTTTGGATGGCTACGTGCACGTGCGTGTGTCCGTTTTGGGAGTATGCTTTTTAATCATAAAACATTTCATTTTACAATTTGGAACCCGCTTAAAATCCTATTATTTGAATTTCGAATTTTTGGACCCAACCCGGACGCAATTTGGAAATGTTTCATTTGGCGCCAAAATCCCAAATTTTTAATATTATTAAAACCATCGCATATATTTTTCTAACTAACCTGATATCTTACTGTTCATTACCTATCTTTTAAATCTTTAAGTTAACCATATAATATTTTTACAATCTTTTATATCCTTCTCAATTTATTCTCTCAGCCAATCGCAACCTCCCCTTTAACCCCGTGGGCCCCACTTTCTCTCTCTCTCTCCACTTTTTCCTCTCTCTCCCTCTCCCTCATATATTCTCTCGTACTTCTCTTTATCATTCTTTCTCTTCTTCCTTCATGTCTCGTTTCTCATTTTTTTGAACTGTTCTTTTGTTGCCGGAATTCCGTCGTGCCGGTGGCGCTTCTCGACGTTCCAGCGAGGTACCCTGACCCGTGTGGTTCCTTTGTTCGTCGTTTGGGTTCATTCCGTGAACCGTGCGCCCGTCGCGAGTTTTTCCCGCCGATGGTTAACGTTCCGTTTTCCCGATTCGCGACCCATCGAGGCAAGTTAATCTTGCTACATGCTATATAATTCATTTTATACCTATTTAAATAAATACCATATCATTTAAAATATATATCGTCATAATATTTATTATTATTATCTTTAATTAGTTTATAATCTTCATTTTATAATGTTATACATTTGAAAATCTTATAGTTTACACATGAAACGTCGTTGAAAAATCGGATATGACAAATCTGAAATTTACTGTACACCTTATCTTATAAAATTCATTATAAATCATAGAAAAATCATTAGTATACGTTCTTTAGTTTGTTACGAAGCTAAATCAGAATACTATAAATGTATGAAATATTTACTTGCAAAATAAATTGTTTAAATAACGTAAAATGCAAATGAAAATGTCTCCAAACTGCTGTCCAGGGAAATTCCAGCAGCAAACTTTCAATTTCGAATATTCATAACTTTTTGTAGGGACAACCTGAGATGCTTATACTTATAAAACTGAAAACCTCATTGAATTATCTTTGTTTTGGTATAATACACGTCCCTTTTGGAGAACGTTTGTTATTTTTAAGCTATTTTACAAATTAGGGTGACGCTGAATTTCTGAACGGAACCTTTTTGTGCATGGTTAATCAATACCACTTTTATAGTTATTAATCGCTTTGAATATGCTATCCATATTAATATTATTATATCAATAATTATATCACATATTGCTTAGTTGTACATCCCACATTACCATTTTATAGTTTTATAACTTTTCGGATACCCGTTTGCATCCATCGCATTTAAGATACATATAATTGCATCCATAGATCACATTACTACATAATAATGTGATATTAACCTCCATGTTTAATAAATTGTATCCTAATTAATATTGGAACTATAAATGTAACCCTAATCGATAACTGTGCATCCATATCCTTGTAATTATATCTATTTGCATATCATATTACATGTTCCAGTTATTGTTCTGATAGTACTCATGCTTGTTTATTTATACACATGTTTATGTTAGTTTGATTATGAGCACCCACATGACATCTTTGTAAGTCGATGTTCAACACCCCAATACTTGTGGGGAGGCGGAAATATGAATAACAATCTTGTTCTATGATCAAACATCGATTAACCGTATGAATCGTTTGCTAAACAAGTTTTAACAAAAGCTATAGAGTTTTAAACTACTATGCTAAGAGATTATACCAAACGGTTCTCGTCGTCTTGATGTTGTCTACGGCCTCTTTGGATCTCCACGTCCTCTTCGGCTTTCTCCCGTGATAGACGATCCACCCGAGAACCCTAATCCATGCTATAACCTCTAAACTTGAAGTTACTTAGTTTCTCTAGTTGCTAACTATAGTAGCTAAGGTGATGTAGAGATTGGTTATGGAGTAATTAGTCTTTCCTAATCTTTGTTCTCAACTCATGAGGGTAGGATTAGGGTTTGGTGAAGGAGAGAGAACTTGAAGAGAGAGAGTGAGAAGATGATAATGATAATAAAAAGATAATGAAAAAAGCTTCTCACTTGATATATGAAACATAATGAATAATAAAGAAAAGAATAATATGAGATTATTCATCATGTTTCATTAATTCAAGTGGGTGATTCATCATGTGAGTCATTAAGCATTTAATAATGCATTAATGATATGATGAATCACTCACAATGAGTCACTTAATCATTAAATGAAAATGCCACCTCTCCCTCCATGTCACATCCTTCTAGAAGCTTCTCGGAAAATTACGAGAACGCCCCTCTCATCCGTGAAAACACGGAAAAACTTTAGACTGTATAAATCCAATAACCTGATACTAGAATCTGGCTTAAACCAAAGCCGACTAGTAAAAACTGTCCGAATGTCGTACGTGCGTTCAAACACGTATGCGTCCGAACCTTTGTCGTAAAACCATACGACCTCTAAATCTTTTCGCCTGGGTTTGGGAAAACTCTGTGTGGGACTCTAAAGACTCGACTACTACGCTGGCAGTGGGTTTAACCACAGACCGCAAGCGGCACTAGCTGTACGTAACGGTCCCCAGGTAGTTGTCGATAAGAAAGCTGATGAGGTAACCCATCTGAAATCCTACTGAGCCTGTCTGTGACAATATCCGCGCAGTCCGGTCTGTTCGTCTAAGAGTATCACATGTACGGTCTAGGGAGGTGGTAGACGTCAGACCCCTAATAACCGTACAAGTCGTGTCGGTATGGCTCTATCACCATCCGAGAATCTACTGATCAACCTATCAGTAATTCTCAATCAGCCCTGGCCAGGGACTTATGGTAATGACCAACCGATCACCGTGCGATATCAACTCCCTATACCAGGAGAGACGAATCCCTAACAGTCACTCACTGCCTCCACATGGCTCGGGACTGTGCCCAACTGAAACCTGTTTGCACGACTCCTTTGAGCCGTGGTAGGGTAACAATCAAAGCACAGTGGGAACTCACACGAGACAAATGATGACCTTAAGTCAACGGACTATCTGCACACATGTCACCTGAGAACTGCTATCTGACGTTAGGTATAATACCATCCAGTCAGTTCTCGGCGAGTCCTGTCCGGTGTACTCACACCCAGTGAGCATCTGTATACAATCTTAGGTGAACACCACCAATGGTTGCGGGACCAATCCATTGTCCCTCGTCAGGGTCTAGATATGTATACACTAGTCTACTCCAGAGTATCGATGCCCAATCTCGATACTCCTGCGACCAGGGACATCTAAGGGTGTGCCTATTGACTATCCAGCTCCCACTAGTATGACTGCCATCACAACGCCAGTAGTCAGACAAACACCCTATGGGCTTTATCAACATATATATATAAATACCAAGTAAAATATATTATACGTTAAGACAAAGTCAAACCAAATAGCGTACTATCATATCAAGCAAGACTGTCATGTACATATATATCCCAAGCATCCTATACAATGTAGGCCTCTAGGACATATATATCCAACAATCTCCCACTTGCACTAAGGCCTATAATTGGCGCAATGAGTACCCACTGTCTCTACCAGATCCAGTTGCTTGCGTACCGCATGCCCAACATCTCAAAAAGCCTCTCGAACTGTACTTGAGGAATGGCCTTGGTGAATGGATCTGTCGTGTTGTCTTTTGTGTCCACTCTCCGTATCTCGATCTCCCGACGATCCACGATCTCCCTGATCAGGTGAAAACGCCTTAAGATATGCCTGGATTTCTGATGGGACCTTGGTTCCTTCGCTAAAGCTACAGCGCCATTGTTATCGCAATACAAAGGTATTGGATTGGCAATGGACGGAACCACCTGAAGTTCAGAAATGAACTTCCTTATCCAGACAGCCTCTTTTGCGGCTTCACTAGCAGCTATATACTCAGCCTCCATAGTTGAGTCTGCGACGGTATCTTGTTTGGAACTCTTCCAACATACCGCTCCTCCATTGAGGGTAAACACAAAACCCGAAATAGATTTAGAATCATCCTTGTCACTTTGGAAGCCGGAGTCGGTAAAAGCCTCTACCTGGAGGTCCTTATTGCCGTAAATCAAGAACATCTCCTTAGTCCTTCTCAGGTACTTGAGAATGTTCTTCACCGCTATCCAATGTTTCTCACCTGGGTCCGATTGATACCTGCTTACCACACTAAGTGCGTAAGCTACATCTGGTCTGGTACATAACATCGCATACATTATTGATCCTACCGCCGAAGCGTAGGGTATAATGCCCATGCGAGCCCTCTCTTCATCAGTCTTTGGAGACATCTCTTTGGAGAGGGTGATTCCGTGACAAGCGGGCATATTGCCGCGCTTGGAATCTTCCATACTAAATCTCTTTAGTATAGTGTCTATATACCTGGACTGTGAAAGTCCCAATATTCTATTAGATCTATCTCGATAGATTTTAATGCCCAGAATGTATGATGCATCTCCCAAGTCTTTCATAGAGAATTTCTGTGACAAGAAGAGCTTTACTGATTGTAGTATAGGGATATCATTCCCTATCAGTAGTATGTCGTCGACGTACAAAACGAGGAAGACTACTGCTCCTTCTACAATCTTCCTATAAATACATGGTTCATCTACATTTTTGATGAAGTCAAATTCCTTGACTGTTTCATCAAAGCAGATGTTCCAACTCCGCGATGCTTGCTTTAACCCATAAATGGATTTAAGCAATTTTCACACTCTTCCGCTGCTCCCACTGTCTAAGAAACCTTCTGGTTGATCCATGTAAACACTCTCTTCTAGATGTCCATTTAGAAAAGCTGTTTTTACATCCATTTGCCAGATTTCATAGTCATGGAAGGCAGCAATGGCAAGCATGATCCGAATGGATTTAAGCATAGCTACTGGTGAAAAGGTTTCATCATAGTCCAATCCTGGTCTTTGACGAAAACCTTTTGCTACTAGTCTAGCTTTGTAGGTTTCCACTTGTCCAAATGTACCAATCTTCTTTTTGAAGATCCATTTGCACCCAACTGGTTTTACCCCAGGAGGAGCAACTTCCAAAGTCCATACTTTATTGGTGTACATGGATTCCATTTCGGATCTCATTGCATCCAGCCACTTTACTGAGTCGCTACTTGTGATAGCCTGCTGAAAACTAGTAGGCTCATCATCATCGATGATGCAATCCTCTCGATCCCCATCAAGAAGAAAACCATAGTATCTTTCAGGAGGATGAGAAAGCCTACTAGATCTGCGGAGTGGCGTTGGTTCGTCATGTTCTATTGAAATCTGAGATTCTTCTAAGTCTTCGGTTACAGTTTGAGGTTCTGGAATTTCTTCCAGTTCTACCGTGCTCCCACTAATTTCTTTTGCAAGAAATTCGCTTTCTAAGAAGACAATGTGACGAGCGACAAACACCTTTTGTTCTTCAGTGTGGTAGACCATGTACCCCCTTGAATGCTTGGGGTATCCTACAAACTTGCATAAAACCGATCGTGCTTCGAGCTTGTCCGGATTATGCTTTTTGACATATACCGGACACCCCCATATCTTGATATACTTGAGATATGGTCTCTTCCCACACCACATTTCATATGGAGTGGTAGGTACAGACTTAGTTGGAACTCTATTTAATAGATATGCGGCTGATTCTAGATCAAATCCCCATAAGGAAAGTGGTAACTCAGCACTACTCATCATTGAACGCACCATATCTAATAGCGTGCGATTCCTTCTTTCTGATACACCATTATGCTGATGTGTATAAGGTGGAGTAAGCTGAGAGAGAATTCCATTCGCTTTCAAGTATTCAAGGAAACTGGTACTTAAGTATTCTCCACCTCGATCAGATCGAAGTGTCTTGATGCTTTTACCAGTTTGTTTCTCTACTTCATTTTTATACTCTTTAAACTTCTCAAAAGCCTCGGATTTATGCTTTATTAAGAACACATGTCCATACCTAGAGAAGTCATCAGTAAAAGTGATGAAGTAGGAGTGACCACTTCGTGCATGTATAGACATCGGACCACATACATCACTGTGTACTAGTCCCAAGAGTTCGGTGGCTCTTTCTCCGTGTCCGGTGAACGGAGATTTGGTCATTTTTCCTTTGATACATGATTGACAAGTTGCATATGATGAATATTCAAACGAATCTAGATATCCATCTTTATGTAACTTAGTCAACCTTGTTTCATTTATATGACCAAGTCTACAATGCCATAGGAAGGCTTGATTCGAATCTGGAGCCTTTCTTTTACGCGTGTTTTGAATATTGAAAATTTGTGGTTGATTAAGTATGTATATGCCGTTTTCCAGTGTGCCAAACCCAATCAGTTCTTGATTTAGGAGAATGTTCATGACATTTCTTTCAAGCACAAAATTATATCCTTTATTAGACAATAAAGATACTGATATAATATTACACAACATACTGGGAATACAAAAACAGTTATACAATACCAAAATGTTTCCACTATTCAACCCTAGGTGATATTCCCCTATTGCAACTGCATCTACATGCATTCCATTGCCCATCCGGAGAGTCATATCACCTGCCCCCAGTACTCTACTATTTCTCAGATCCTGCAAAGAATTACAGATGTGAGAACCAGAACCGGTATCAAGTACCCATGAAGTAGAGTTTACTGAAAGACAATTTTCGATTACGAACACACCTGAAGTAGAAGCAACTGCTTGCTTCATGTCCTTGGCTTTGAAGGCCTGACAATCCTTCTTCCAGTGCCCCTGCTTGTGACAATAGAAGCATTCGTTCTTTTCTGCCTTCACCCTTCCTGCCTTGTTCGTTCCCTGCACCTTCTTGACCCCACCCTTCGGTTTGGTGGCTTTCATCTTCTTCTTCCCTTTAGCTTTCGCTTTAATTTTAGAAGAAGATGATTGGCCAACATACAGAACGGGGGTCTTCTCCTTTTTCAAGGAGGTCTCTGCTACCCTCAACATATTAAGGAGCTTTGGAAGATCCGCTTCCATTTCGTGCATGTTGAAGTTCAGCACGAACTGAGAGAAGGTGTGGGGAAGAGACTGCAAAATCAAGTCGATATACAAATCATTCTCTAGCACGCATCCCAGGTTTGCGAGTTCCTCAATGAGGATGATCATTTTGAGGACGTGCTCTCCAACAGGCGATCCTGGAGCTAACCTCATCTGGAAGAGTTTCCTTGAGGTTTCGTACCTCGCGATACGGGAGTGTTCACCATACAATTCCTTGCAATGGAGGAATATGGATGTAATATCCATACTCTCGTACTGTTTCTGGAGTTCATTATTCATGGACGCCAGCACGATACACTTAGCTCGCTCACAGTCTAGATCCCAGGTTTTACGAACTTCCTTGTCCGCAACTGAGGAATCTGGTCCTGGGATAAGGGGAGGAACAGCGGTGGTAACATATGCAACTTTGTCATAAGTCAGCGCAATATTGACGTTTCTTAGCCAATCTTTATAGTTCTGCCCGATCAGTATATTCTTTTCAAGTAATAGTTTTAGTCCAGTCATGGTAGCTGCCAGAGAGAGAGAAAAGAAAACACTCAGCATATGCTCTTGCAAGTTTAGATTGGTTTATTAATTTATCTAAACAGGATGGCTCCCACTTTTTCCTCAAATCCTTCTTCAAAACCTAAAAGAAGAACTAGTCAGGATTTAATCACACGTCACAATACTTGCTTAACCTTTCAGCCAGGCTGGTGTTGGTACTTCGAGGGAGGTTTTCCAACGCTTTCGCGAAGTTCCTTAATTAAAGAACCTCTTTTCCCTGGAGGCGTAGCCCCTCTAACACCTTTCTAGGCACCTACTTGGTTTATAGCATTGATTGTTAAGTGAGAGAAATTCCCGAGAGTAATCCTACTCATCAATGGGATCGGGATCCAACTATCATTGCATGATGCCCTAGATGGAAGCCACTCTAGTCACCACACTCCAGAAGGTAAGCTAAATCTGCAAGTTTCCTTTATGTTTGAAACTCCCGATGTGATTTTTACCCCAAGCTCTTATAGACCTTGACGTAGGCCAACAAGTCATAAGACGCAAGTCAAGTTCTACCCGTCGTTGTCCTGATCAATTTAAATACATCGTACAAGCCCTTGACGTAGGCCAACAAGGTGTACGTCTGTATTAAACTAATGCATCTATCTATGCAACAAATAGGCACACACACTGCTACCATACACTATGCCTTGACGTAGGCCAACAAGCATAGCATGAATACGATGTGCTGTCTATCTGAAACGACGGAGGGTTACGGCTGGTTTTTGGCAAAAAACCGTTAACGTAATGAACTTGATTTGATCGAAGGAACTATAATAGCTTTTATTAAAAGGAGTGGTTTAAGCTCCGCATTTAAAATTTGTTTTTTCAAGAAAACCGAGTGGTTTTTAGAAATTGTTCCAACGATTCAGTTTAGGTTTTATTTTCTTTGCATTAATAATAATGCGTCCCATCTTTAACCTACCATTACAGATAACAACGAAAATACAACGTCCTCTTATGCCATCCGCATTCGCCACGGGGCCCCGTCATTACCCGTTAGGTTACTTAACTAACGACAGAGCGGGGGCTGGGCTAGCGCGGGTGTAAAACATAAGCGACGTCTAAATAGCTATCATATATAGATATTGTACATTCGTCAGACGCAATAATAGGCATTCCAGATCATAGATAAACAATATTGGATTTGCAAGCAATCTGCATTTCATTTGAGCCTGCAATGAAAGACAGATTACATAGTTGTGATGAATAGCCATTTTCCCACCCCAGACCCCTACGGGTACGGCAAACTACCCGCCAAGTACCAGAAGTGAAGCGGTCTGCCCCAACACTTCAAAATACCCGGTAGTTTGTGCACCCCACCTTGGGTCTATCCTAGGAGCAAAAACAGTAAAAAGAAATAATACAACGGTGGCTACAACCGCAACCTGGATGTGCCCCGTAAAATAATATTACAACTTGTTACATTTACATCAAGTGAATTAAAACAATAACCCATCACAAAACCCGGCTAATCACCACAACAGTCCAATACAGTTTATATGCACAAACAGATAAAACCATTACAGAAATGTGCAACCCCCTGCCAACCGACATACTAGCAGTTAGGGGAGGTTTACGAACACATTTATCAATCACAGATATAATCCAATATGCAAATACTGTACAATTTCGATCGATTAAACATCTTTAATATTGCTCCAAAAACTGCTCTGTAAAACTGAAACCTGAGCAAATATTAAATATCCCAGAAAATCCCAAATAACACAGAGAGGCAGCACAGGAAATTTGAGTTCCTAACTCGGCAACTCGGCGGCGGAAGCGCGGCGGATCGGTGCGATCCGCCGCGGTTCCGCGGCCGCGTTGCCGATTCAGGAGCCCAAATTTCTTGGGTGTTCTTCTGGTGTCTTGTCAAGCTTTCTGAACTTGCCTGAAAAATTTTTGGACTTCATTTAAATTTCGACAGAAACTTGATGTTTTTAAGGTTTTCCGGCTTCGTTTTTCCGTTCGAAATTCGTACAAATTTGCAATTAAGTTAAATATTGTTTAGCTAGGCTCTGATACCACTGTAAGTCGATGTTCAACACCCCAATACTTGTGGGGAGGCGGAAATATGAATAACAATCTTGTTCTATGATCAAACATCGATTAACCGTATGAATCGTTTGCTAAACAAGTTTTAACAAAAGCTATAGAGTTTTAAACTACTATGCTAAGAGATTATACCAAACGGTTCTAGTCGTCTTGATGTTGTCTACGGCCTCTTTGGATCTCCACGTCCTCTTCGGCTTTCTCCCGTGATAGACGATCCACCCGAGAACCCTAATCCATGCTATAACCTCTAAACTTGAGATTACTTAGTTTCTCTAGTTGCTAAATAGAGTAGCTAAGGTGATGTAGAGATTGGTTATGGAGTAATTAGTCTTTCCTAATCTTTGTTCTCAACTCATGAGGGTAGGATTAGGGTTTGGTGAAGGAGAGAGAACTTGAAGAGAGAGAGTGAGAAGATGATAATGATAATAAAAAGATAATGAAAAAAGCTTCTCACTTGATATATGAAACATAATGAATAATAAAGAAAAGAATAATATGAGATTATTCATCATGTTTCATTAATTCAAGTGGGTGATTCATCATGTGAGTCATTAAGCATTTAATAATGCATTAATGATATGATGAATCACTCACAATGAGTCACTTAATCATTAAATGAAAATGCCACCTCTCCCTCCATGTCACATCCTTCTAGAAGCTTCTCGGAAAATTACGAGAACGCCCCTCTCATCCGTGAAAACACGGAAAAACTTTAGACTGTATAAATCCAATAACCTGATACTAGAATCTGGCTTAAACCAAAGCCGACTAGTAAAAACTGTCCGAATGTCGTACGTGCGTTCAAACACGTATGCGTCCGAACCTTTGTTGTAAAACCATACGACCTCTAAATCTTTTCGCCTGGGTTTGGGAAAACTCTGTGTGGGACTCTAAAGACTCGACTACTACGCTGGCAGTGGGTTTAACCACAGACCGCAAGTGGCACTAGCTGTACGTAACGGTCCCCAGGTAGTTGTCGATAAGAAAGCTGATGAGGTAACCCATCTGAAATCCTACTGAGCCTGTCTGTGACAATATCCGCGCAGTCCGGTCTGTTCGTCTAAGAGTATCACATGTACGGTCTAGGGAGGTGGTAGACGTCAGACCCCTAATAACCGTACAAGTCGTGTCGGTATGGCTCTATCACCATCCGAGAATCTACTGATCAACCTATCAGTAATTCTCAATCAGCCCTGGCCAGGGACTTATGGTAATGACCAACTGATCACCGTGCGATACCAACTCCCTATACCGGGAGAGACGAATCCCTAACAGTCACTCACTGCCTCCACATGGCTCGGGACTGTGCCCAACTGAAACCTGTTTGCACGACTCCTTTGAGCCGTGGTAGGGTAACATTCAAAGCACAGTGGGAACTCACACGAGACAAATGATGACCTTAAGTCAACGGACTATCTGCACACATGTCACCTGAGAACTGCTATCTGACGTTAGGTATAATACCATCCAGTCAGTTCTCGGCGAGTCCTGTCCGGTGTACTCACACCCAGTGAGCATCTGTATACAATCTTAGGTGAACACCACCAATGGTTGCGGGACCAATCCATTGCCCCTCGTCAGGGTCTAGATATGTATACACTAGTCTACTCCGGAGTATCGATGCCCAATCTCGATACTCCTGCGACCAGGTATATCTAAGGGTGTGCCTATTGACTATCCAGCTCCCACTAGTATGACTGCCATCACAACGCCAGTAGTCAGACAAACATCCTTTTTATCAACATATATATATAAATACCAAGTAAAATATATTATACGTTAAGACAAAGTCAAACCAAATAGCGTACTATCATATCAAGCAAGACTGTCATGTACATATATATCCCAAGCATCCTATACAATGTAGGCCTCTAGGGCATATATATCCAACAATCTTGTGCTTCCTGACATGACCTGTTACACTTCCTACTTGACATGACATGGTACCGTACACTCTTGACATGACATGACACCTTTATACATTACCTGGCTTGACCTGATGTACCATGGTTTTACCTATTACCTGATCTCATGCCTAATGCCAACAAACCTGACAAGGAGTCCTCATGGACCATTCCTGTTGTCTATCCAGACAAACCTGCTTTTACCTGATCCTGTGTTGGCATTAGTTCTTGATTACTGAATACCTAACTCGACATACATAACTTGGGGGTATGGGGAAATCAAAGGTGAAACCGACTTGTAACTCAACAGTTCGATACCTGTTCTGATCAGTCTTACGGGCTAGGCCAGCCCCGGAGTGATGATGCTGACATCACTCACCCATCCTGCTACTTGTTACTGCCTAGCGGCACGTCTCGGATTCAGCCCCGAGAATCTTGACCGTGGTCCCGGGCACGCACGGGATACTATTGAGTTACATCGACGAGTCATCAATTGATTTCAAAGACTTTAGAATAGAAAACCTGATAGAACAGTTTAGTTACCCACTGCACACTACTCTGCACTGTTGATTCACATTATTTGCTACCCTCGTTTTATTCATGTTTATTTTGCATTGCCTGTTACAATGTCCATATTATATACTTGATGACATGACGCGCTGACGTCTGGGTTTTGCATGGCCCAGATTCTGTACCGCTGTCGCAGTCCGAGCAGGAGTACTTCAGCCAGCAGGCTGAGCTGTGAGGTGTTAGTATTAGTTAGTTTTATTTCCTGCATTTTTATTTCCAGATGTGAGCCCGCATTATGGGACATACTTTTCTATTTTGTATTGGATCATTTGCTTCCGTATTTATTTATTATTGACTCTTGTTATTCTGGATTTGGACATGTATTAGATAGTTTTATCTTGTTCTTGATATCTCTACAGCCGTAATGTGACTGTGGATGGATACTTCCTACCCACAGGTAGCATGGTTGGCTATGTCACGTGCCCAATCCTGCGTACTCTGGGAAGCGGGGCGTGACAGTTCTATATCAAAAGAAATTGCTATTTCCATTTTACCGTATTTTTTCACTAAAATACCATGTTGTTTCATTTCGGCATTTAAACCATTAAACTTGCTATACTTTTAAGTAGATCACGAGATAATGACCTACCTCCTCACGACACTCATATACAACATAGCACAATACCTTTCGGGAACATAGAATACGGGAAAACGAAACATTTCAAATAAATATCATTACTATTAAAACCGTTTTCTAAAAGATTAGTATTTTACACAAATCTTTGCAAAGCACCGCTGCAACCCAATTTGGGGAATCCGTTTGGGATGGTGCGGATTATCGCACATCCTCGGGCTTAGTAGTGCAAGATTTAGACCTCCGCAAGGAGTATTCGGTCTCGAGAGATTTAAAATACGACATCTTAAGAAAATGAGATTTTTAGAAATATAAAAAATATATATATAATTATGTATATATGTAATATTAAAATATCTATTTTGAAATAATATAATATTCTAACTCTTTTCAAAAATCACAAGAATCACTTTATATTAATATACCATGAATTCCATACAAGTCAATATTACAAATAAATACCCTTTATTATGAATTTAGGATATTCTCAATAGAAATATCACAATTATAAAATCTACACTCATGATAACTCTAAATACGATAACTAAATACTTGGGGAGTATTTTAAAAATTATACAAAAGTATTTTTATATAAACCCCCTCAAGGTCTATAAATTACCCTAAGGATTCTAGTAAACATAGGTTTAAGCGGGACCAATCGCTTGAGCCTCAGAGAGCCGGAGAAGTGGGTGCTTGCATATCTAAGGTAGACAACTAAACAACGGTGTTATCAATACGGTAATCGTCTTTGAAAAAGACACAAATCCCGCCGTCCATGTGCAGCGGTTACCGATAACATCAAAACCATCAGGACTTCAATTTACTTTCCTAATTGTCTGACTCAGACCGAGTCTCATTAATAATCTGACTTGAATATGATTCAAGTACAACCTACAATATGACAATTCAACATGAATCCATGAATTAATATATTCAATCTATTCAATCTGTATTGACTGAACCGAAACCATGGATATACTTCCATTTACATGATTCTACAGTTATATCCATGATCTTACAGTTACATCCGTTTACTGATATCATGGTTTCGGTAAATCATCCAATTATACAATCTATACAGTTTACAATACAAGACAATACAATACAACAATACAATCAAAACACTACGGGGTTTAAGGAGTAGATTGGTACGGAAGGTGTTAGAAGTGGCACGAGACTGCAAGATTAAGACACCTAATCTATATTCCGTTTCTGTTGTATCGTGGCCCAACGGTTCCTTATACATTCCGTTTGCCCTGGTCTCTAGCATATAGAGACCCCTCTCGTATACACTGGTATCTTTCTGTACCAAGCTACAAACAACAGCGTTAACACAATATTACAACAATATAATAAAACTTTAAAAGCTACATCCTTATTCTGTCTATTCTATTTCCCTCTTATCTTTGGGACTTACCGAGCGATTTGTTCGCTGACGACGTTCTCTTTCTTTTCTCTTTGAATGTCGTCGGGTGATCTGGACATCCATGAGATAGTGCCCACTGCTGAAGACTTGGACCACTTCGTTAAAGACCCAGAGCTTTAGTTCATTGTACACTTTCATTTCAGTACTTTTCATTTTCTGTTATGCCACTATTTCGGCATCGCTTTATTCCATGTATTTACTTTTTCATGTATTGTAAAAAAGAATGTGAATAAATAAAGTTGTTGTTTTATTATATCTTGTCTCTTGTGCATTTATTTTTATATTACTTAGATGCGCTTAGCGTATTTAATTCACAATAAATACGTAGCGGCCTCGTCGCGTCCCCTTCGCCGTATACCGGGAAGCGGGGCGTGACAAGGTAAAACAATACGATTATCATAATAACTATCCAAATATCAATCATAACCAAAAAACAATAATAATATAAATGTCCAACATATTTATTTAATATAATTAAATAACGTACGATCGTGCTAAGATATTATATATATATTTTATTTGCAAAACACCATCAAAATTGTTTGCTATTATATGGCGGTTGCATAGACGACAATCGAACTCGAAGTGCTAAACTATAAGACAATGTTCAAAAATAGCGATAGCGTGTAGCATAACATTCAATTACTGAATAGCGAAAAGCGCAATCAGCGCTGCGCATAGCGTAAACTACACGAATTATTAATTAATACTAATTATTGTTATTATCGTCTTATTTACAATAACTAATATTATTTTAAAGTATAAAATAAGCTTAAGAACATAGACAATAAGTAGCATAACAATATTTTATTCTTTCAATCCTTGAGTTCATATGTATGATTCATAATTTTATTAAACGTATCGAAAATCAATCAAATAATCTCTATTCAAGAAACATATCTACTAAATATGATTTCAAACTAAGAGGTTAGAAGTTGTAAATCCCCAGTTCTATTGTACTTCCTGTTTTTAAAATTTTAATCCCAATAAATTTCCATTTATATCCCAAATTAGTTTTCTAATTTTTCCTAATTATTTTTCTTATATTTTAATTTCCCTAACCCTAATTAAATCTCTAAACCCTAACACAAATCCTTTGCCCAAACCCTCAACCCATTCTCCCACTCTTTAATTTCCAAACTCGGCACATGATAGCCCAAACCCATAACCTAAACCCTAAAACCCAGCCCTTTCTCTTCTTCATATTCTTCTTCTTCTTCTTTTTACCAAACTCCCTATGTCTTCCCCCTCTTCTCGCGCTTGCTTCCTCACGACCCGCTCCAAGTCGTAGCCGCTCCCTCCAATGATCTCCCCGAGATCCCCTCAACCCCTCTCATCTTTCTCAACGTCTCTCTCTCTCTTTCATTTTCTCTTTAACTCTCTCACCTCTCATAGCCAATAAAAACCCATTGAGCTCCTAAAACCACCACCGACAACCTATTTCCCCTGTACCTCGTTGTCGACCTCCTTCGCCACCTCCACCATCATCACAAACCCACTCCTCTGAGCTCCCAACCACTCACCCAAACCCGAACACCCCTACCACCTAACTCATCAACTCGCAACCACCTCCGCCGTCGACCGCCGTCTAGCTTTCTGTGACAGCACGCCGTTATCACCACCTTCTCCTCTCTTCAGTCGACGATCTCGAGCCCCACTCTCTAACCTCCAAGCCGAGCCCTCACTGCCACCTTCCCCGGAGCTCCCTGGACCGTCGTCGATCACCATCTCCTCTCGACGCCGGATTCATCGTCATCGCCATTGTCTCATCCTCCTTCAGCTCGAGCTTCACTATGCCGAAGCCAAGCTGAAGCCATAGCCAGAACCCTAGCCGAGATACTGTTGTTGTTGTGCTGCCGTGCGTGTCGTGCCCGTGCGTGCGATTATCGTCGTCGCTATTGTGCCGTTTTCTTCTTGAAGCAAGTGAATGTTCGTCACTTGCTTATTTATGCTAATTTAGTAGTTAAACAAATTAATAATGTTAAATGATTTGGTGTACACACACACATATTTAGCTATACCGACAAATTATATATAGTAGATCAATGAGTTTAATACATATGACGTGCCGTGATTTATCCTTGAATCTATGAAAGCGAATCATTTTTTGACTATACTGGATGTTTCACACATAGGGTTTAATTACTTGTGTTAATCATTTATATGAAACTGATGTTCGATTGGTACTCATGTTTATAATCAAAGTATTCGAGACATTACTTGTATGAAAACCTATTCAAAGTCCCCAACTTTATGATCACTAGTCTTATCTCCTTGTTAACTAATATTTTATAAAATTTAGACACAAAAAGAAACATTTAGATCGTGTAATGTCGCCCCCAAAAGGCGACATTAAACCTGGATATCACCGTACGTACATTTCACGTTGTGAAATTGATAGTAAATTAAATACAAATCGAAACGTGATGTTTTAGGGCTCGTATCGAAGATGATTAGATAAACTAGAACTCTCTGCAAATTTTTATTTAATATTACCTCAATACGATATTGAAAACTTGAGAGAAATACGGCTCTGAACTGCAGTCCAGAGCAGTATTTCCTGATGACACCTGATTTGAAATGCATGTACATCCCTTTATAAATATAAAAATACACGGAGTTCTATATCGTTGCGTAAATAATTAAGTTAGATAACAAATGGTGTTAGTTTCATTTAATTTAAGTACTGTTTGCTATTTTAAAAGTATTTTAGATCGTCGATATGTCCTGCAGTTTTCTGCAGTGACAGCTTATACACATTGATATTAAACTGAACATATCTCCCCGTATACAGCGGTTATTATTGATCCGTCTATTTTTGGAAACCTAACTGATAGGGATATATTTCATTCAACTATAGCGCTCCCTGAATCTGATCATAAACTATAGAGAACTGAGCTTGAAGTTGGACTTCCAGTTCTGAAACTGGAATTCCAGTAGCTTACTCCCATTGTAAAATGAACATAATTTCTTAATCGTAAAACCTATTGATACGAAACCAATTTTACTACTTAGATAATCAAGTATACTTCATATGCCTTTTATATTGTTTTGCTCAATTCTGTACGTATGATTTATAGTGAATTTTGCAAGTCATATGATACTGGTTGTCCATAATTTAGCGAATATCTACTTAACGCATTTTTACCACATCTTGTCAATGTTTTACACCCTTTTCTTAGTGATCGTTTACATTGAAACCCTAGCGACTGATTGCATTGTCGATTGATAAGTGTTAGTGACTGGGTTGTGACAAGTATGATAGTGAATCGGTGATTGAAAATGATACTGATAAGTGAAAGTGTGACTGAAAGTAAAAGCGATACGTATTTGTTCACAACCTATCTAATACCTATCTGAACACATACTATAACATGGGGAAATAAGAAAATCGAGTTGGAAACGAACTTGTATTTAGCGAGGTATAGTGATTTAGAGAATGATCATTCGATTTTAGTGATATATACTGATTAGGTCGTGGGCTTAGCGGTACGGCTGCAAGGTTATGTCCCGGGAAACAACAGACCGTAGTCTCAGGCATGCATGAGACTCTTGTTGAAAACGAGCATTTTTTCCACCGATTGATTTCAATTGACTTAATGACTGATAGGTAGCGATATACATATTGCCTTGATTGCCGACATGATGTACATACTATACTATTTGCATATACCTGGTGTTCCATATTCTCATGATGCTAGTTTATGTCGTTCATTTCATACTTTATATATATATATATATATATATATATATATATATATATATATATATATATATATATATATATTGCTATATGTGTCGTCCTGACGAGCTAAGTGTGCATGCTCAGAAGACGAACTGGACCTCGCACAGGAATAAGACTTACCTTCCGAGATCGCGGAAATTTAGACCGCGACATCAGCGTTATCGCCTTCTGCTTGCAATAAGGACGTTATATTTTTTGGTTAGTAGTTTCTTTCGTTTGAATAATTGTATCCTTGAACTATGTTGGTTAAATGTAATAAAATTGTGAATTGTGATTTCCTTTACTTTTGTATTGTGTTTACTAATTACCATGTAATGCTAGAATCCGAAGTGTGACTATGGCTGGATCCTTGACCGTAGGAGCATGGTTGATGTAGTACCTTCGTATTCCGTATTTTGGGAAGCGGGGCGTGACAAAAATTCAATGAGATCGTCTTCATATAGTTTAGGTTAAGATACTAATATCTTAAGAACTTCAAAAAAAATCTTATATGAAAATAGCACACATATAACGTAACGTATACTATTTGTTAAAAAGCGTAAGCTTCTAAGAAAAAATATAAGCTACTTTATATGCAATATCTCATATTTCTAATATCTCAAATACATCGATATTTTTCTACCGCTTTTTTATATTTTCCTTGCTATATAGGATAAAAAAATCGCGAAAATTATAAAATTCTCAAAATTTTAACTTTTCTTTCGTTTTTAATATTCTATTTGTTATAGCACACAAGAATCACGAAATGCACAAAAATCCAAAAATATATATTTTTCTTCAAATTTAAAATATTTTGCGTGCGTAATTTTTAAAATTTTCAAACCTTTTTTTTGGTTTTTTTACATTTTACTTGACAAATGAAAATCATGAAATTTTCAAAAATCTCAAGAAAATCATGAAATTTTCAAATATCTCTAAAATCAATACTTTTCTTCAATATTTTGATTTTCTATAGCATATTGCCACAATTTTTCAATATTTTGTATGCTGTACGGTAAGATCGTGAAATTTTCAAAAATATTAAAATTTCTTTATTATTCGGTTTTCTAATATTTTGCGCAAAATTTTCAAAAACTTAAAATTTCTTTGTTATACAAGTTTTAAAATATTTTGCTTGCTATATAGCACATGAAAATCGCGATATCTTAAAAAATCGCAAATTTTTTTTTGTTTCCTTCAACTATTCAATATCTTGTATATACTATATAACACACAAAAATCATGATTTTTTAAAAATTCAAAAACAATATTCTTTCTTCAATTTCCCAATATTTTACATCCTATAACACAGGAAAATCGTGAAATTTTCAAGAATCGTAATATTCTATTTTTCAATATTTTGCTTACTATAACATACAAAGTCAAAAACTTTCCAAAAATATCGAAAATTTCTGTTTTCTTCCGTTTTCCCATTTTACTTCTAAACAGGAAAACCGCTAAACTTTAAAAATCTATGAAAATTTTGTTTTCTTCAATTCTACAATGTTTTTATGCCAAGGACATGAAAATCATAAGATTTTCAAAAATCTTATGATTTTCTGTATTATTTGGGTTTTTTTAATTATTTTGCTTATTATATAAATCATGAAAATTGCAATATTTCAAAAATCAGAAAATTTTCTTTACCGTTTTTCAACATTTTGCTTTCTATATCAGACAAAAAATCGCAACATTTTCATAAATCTATAAAGAAAAAATTGTGTTTCTTTCAATTTTCAAAATTTTGCATGATATGACACATGAAAATCGTAATTTTTTTTAAAATATCAACAAATTCTGTTTTTTCTTTTTCATTATATAATACACGAAAATCATGAAATTTCAAATTTCTCAGAAGTTTCTGTTTTCTTTAGTTTTACAAATATTTTATTTGCTCATACTTTTGAATAAATTCTCGATATAAAGGAAACAAAGGCTACGTGAAATAAAAGAAGAAAAGGTTGTACATTGCTGCAGAGAACCTAACAAAACAAAGAAGTTTTTTTTTCCCTATTAGTCCTCTAAAACTTAGCTAATTCTAAATACAACCCCTAAAATTTACTATTTCTAAATACAATCCCTAAAACTTTATGTTAATTAAATATGTCCCTCCGTTAAATTAACCTGGATCATGCTTGGGTACGAGGTAAATTGAATTAGGTTTTGATAACTATTACCCGAATCTACCATTCTCTCCCCATCTTATTTGATAGTGGCGATGGTGATGGATCCCTCTGAACTATCTCAACATTGCAAGCTCATTGAAATTGTCCAAAAGATCTAAACTGAAACTCTGGTAGATCAAGGTTTTTATAAAATTTAAAGTGATTTTATTTGTGTTTAAGAATATATTTTATTGTACAGTGACGCATTGAAGTAAATTTTACATGTTCTTTTTCCATTCTATCATGTCTAGGGTTATTTTCCCAAATTCATTAAAGAAATTTATGTTCAGGGGTTTTTCTTTTTTATGTCTAGGTATTTTGGTTATTTAACCGCCTAACAGTTAAGAACTAACATGAAGATGGATGGAAGTTAACCATGGTGTCTTATTTAATCTAGTTAGATGTTTTAGGAGTTGTATTTAAAAATAGTAAGTTTTAAAGGTTTTATTTTAAATTAGCTAAGTTTTATGGGTTCAATATATAAAGACCCAACAAAGAAATCTGATATGAGTAACTGAGACTTCAGGTGACTGGAAACTCTAGCAACACACGAAAATCATGAAATTTTTAAAAATCCTCCAAATTTTTTCTTTTCTTCGAATTGCCAATATTTTGCATGCTGTAACACACGAAAATCGCAAAATTTTCAAAAATCCTAATTTTCAAAATTCTCAACAACTTTTTGTTTTTTTAGGTTTTCAATACTTTTTGTTTGCTATATCATACGAAAATCGTTAAATCTTTAAAAGTCTCAATATTTTATATTTCTCTTCCATTGTTCTATATTTTACATATTACAACATAAAAAAATCATAAAATTTTTGAAAATCTCAAAATTATCATCAATATTATGCATGTTATTATAGCGCAAGAAAATCGTAAAATTTTCTATTTTTACAAAATTTTGATATTTTACATGTCATAGCACATGAAAATAGCCATTTTTTCAAAAATTGTTAAAATTTTCTGTTTTCTTTATTTTTCTATATATTTTTTGCAATACCGAGCGAAAATCGTAAAATTTTTAACTCTTCACAATTTCTTTTTAATTCTTTTAATTTTCCAATATTTTGCATGCAATAGCACACAAGATTCAATAAATCTTTCAATATATAGACAACACCACCTAAATGGTGAAAGAAAAATTAGAAAATGCTTTAAAGAGGAGAGAGCCAATCAAAAATATTTCACCATATAAATCTAGTTGTATATGATGAAAAATGATGAATATCAACTATGGAGCCAATAAAAAAAATTCACTACTCAAATGCAGTAAAAGAACTCAGTAAGGGATAAACAATAATTTTTCCACTACAATCCGAGCGAGATAAATAAATAATTCAAGAAATACTCTCAATAAGCTTTATATATCTGTGCTCTCTTCTATTATAGGGTAAAGGGTCATTTGATTTTGAAATTAATTGGTGATGTGGATAAACAACTGTTGTTTCATGTGCAATGCACGTAATTAAATGCCGTATTATTATTATCTTACAGGCGCGATTCACACGCCACATCATTATTATTTTACATATGCAATTCACGTAGTTAAATCAATAAAGAAATCCATCAATAAAATTTCGATAATTACGTGCAACGCACGTGCAAAATACTTTAGTATTATATAGATGGATTAATTGCGGATACACCCCCTATAGTATGAGGGATCAGGCACTTATACCCTTGAAGTATCATAATAAACGCGTTTACCCCTTCTAATAGAAAAATGTTATTTAAATTCCCACCATGCCCCTTGCTCCTTTCTCTTCAAGCAAGCAAGAACAACTCATAACCTTAATATTCCAATGATAAGGAAATTTTAAAAAAATCAACTAAATAAAATGATAATAAAATAAAATTGAAAAGCACTCTTGAATTTCTTTTCTCCCTTCTTGAAATTAATAGAAAGAATCCGTTAAAAATTGTGTTTTTAGATTAGAATTAAAAACTTAAATACCTTCGAGATAAGAGAATAAAGTTTGGAAGCGTAACGGAAGAAAAGACAACATCTAGCTTTTAGATTAAGACTAAAATGTTGGTATTTTAGGATAAAAATTGATTTTTTTAAGCAGTAGAGAAAAAGAAAGAGGTAAAATGGATATTAAGGAAATATATATTAACCACAGGATGATTATTATTATAGCTCGGTGATATAAACGCTCAACCCATGCAATTAACCCTATATAGATAGAAAGATGGGAGAACCCTATATTACTTGAGCGAGAGTAATATCATCTCTCCCCCCCCCCGCCGTCCCTTCACCTTCTATTTTTTGCAGTAATGAGGATAATAGAAATTGGGATGTCTCTGTTACCCAATTATGAACTGATTCAAATAAAAAAAAAATACAAATTGGGCGAAGACATAAACAAGGTAGAAATATTGCTGCGAAATGAATTTGATCAATCAAAGTCCACAACAATCTACACAACAAATGAACACAGCCCAACGCCAAAAAAAGGCACCCAAAGAGGAGAGAAATGCACTAGAATCAAAACCAACACATTTCAATTACTCCAAAAGGCTCAGAGATCAGCTCTACACTACAAATTATGACAACAAAAAGGAAAACGAAACCCCTAATCAATGTAGAATCCTCACCCTAAAACAGATCAGTACAATAATGATACGTGACTCATGTACAAAACTGTTAATTTTCAGGTGAACGAAAATGATTACGATGTTACAATTTTTCCAGCTTCATCTCATCAAGTGCTTGGAGCTCACTTGATAGTTTCTGATACATTTGCTGAATCGATCTAAGCTCCCTTTTAAGCCTTTCTTCCTGTCAATAAATAAAATAAATAAAAATTTGAGGCTTCCGTGCTTCGAAATAAAGCACTTGGAGTTGTAAAATCTGTATTAAATTAGACTTATTCATATATTCTTGGAAAGTTGGAAATTGCAACTCCTGAGTATTTGCACTGTGGAAAAAAATATTGTGATGATAAAATGGGAGAAACCCCCTGAACAGATGGCTCATGGAAAGCAGACTCAAGAATAACCTCTGGAGGTGCAATTTCAAGGAATGAAACTGGGCATGTTGTATTTGCTTCAAAGTTTCTTTTATGGAAGGGGTAATATTTTAGAAGCTGAAGCCAGAGCTACTACTTCTTAAAATCAAAAAGGCGTAGAATCAGATTCTAAGATCCTTATTGATTGCATCATTGGAGTTAATACAGTTCCTTGGTTCCTTTACTGCATTGTTAAAACTATCAGATTCTTAGCTATACACACTGAAGCTGAGTTTATTCATGTATTCAGATTTCAGAGAGAATAATGGGGCTGCAAACAGGAAATTCATGATGAATGCAGCAGCTCTTTTGCAAAAGCATATTCCTATAGATTTACATAGAAATCTCCTCAGATCTCTCAGGGCTGCCCAGATTCAGAATGGTTTAACAATAACCCCAGGAGGTCCCCAAAGAGTTTACATATATGAATTGTGTACATGTTGTATAGAGCTTTCCTGCTTTTTGACACGTCTGATATTGTAATTGTAATTGAAATTGATAGTTTCGGGATAAAATTGGGCTTACTGGGGCCCTATTAATTCCAGTTTAAAATATAAAATAAAAAAGCTTTTCAGAGTGAATACCCGAATCAAGAGCTCTTTCTCTCTCCCCTCAAATTCCAGGCACCTGAAGAAATAAAGGCACAAAATGCAATGTCAGAGTAAAAGAAGTTGTCAAAGCTTCGAAGTAAAAAGCATAAACAAGCCAACAAAACTAAGGAAAATAAGCTAAACATCAGCCCATCTACGATCAGAATTTTCAGCTGAAAAAAAGAGGCAGGGCTTTGAACAACTGGGAACTAAATATAGCTTCAGTTTCACTCACTGTTGGCGTAGCTTTGTATTCTCGATCATCATGGTTTTCAACTCTCGCCTCTGCTTCTGTCCAGCAGTACGCTCCGGCTGCATAAAATAGATTAGATACGAATTTGAATTCCGCTAGAAAATACATTTCCAGCTTCTAAGCAAGAGCAAACACATAAAGCAAAGCCAAGAAGCTTGCAGATCATACCCAACACCCTCCATGGCTTCTAAAGAATAACTCGAGCAATTATCCGTAAGAAATAATATATTTGCGCTCCAAATAAAAAATTTGTTTTTTGGGGCGCATCAAACAAAAAATTCAAGCGCGCTTTGGTTTCCTTCTTGTTGACGTACATATTTGCTGGATTTACTTACCTTAGACCTTAAGCATGCTCTAGAAACCATAAAACAACTCCTCTTATCCCTAAAATCATTAACAGAGAGTAGAATTTCAGACAGTTTCGTAAATGCTACCAAATTGCTTTTATCTTTAAGCATGATGTTTTAAGATCGATCCTGGCATGGTTTGCTAAGCATGGTGTTAGCATGGCGTTCAAAGACCAAACCATAGGAATAAACTGCATCTTCAAAGGTAGCTTGCTACTTGGTGCTTGCCCTAAAGAAGGCGCTTGAAAAGTTCAGTCGAGTCCCAACTTTGCCCGAGGGAGAATTTCCACGATTAGCTCATCTGCTAGCAAGCCTTAAAAGCAGAAGCACGATGGGAGCTTTCGACTTTGCATTGACGATAGAGCCCTCAACAAGTTTTTTTTCAATAATTGTTGTAACAATCTAGGGTTGAACCCCGAGTAGCAAGCACTGGAGATGTACCAACCGGTGAACGTAAGAGGGAAGTACACCCTGTAAAGAACATCTTGACTGTAAGGCTTACACAAACAGCTTTTTCTATAGCCGATCTGATTCAGCTTTTTTTGTACGGGTAAAAATGCCAGTTATATAGGGTAACCTTTATAAAGCACTAATAACTTTCAACATAGCACCAATGAACTTTGAAAAATACAACTTACACACCATCGATTTTTGTTCATTACATAACACCACGGTATTTAACGAGGCACTTTTTGATGGAAATACCCAATCCACACCACCAGCGTGTCCAAACCCATCCCCCATCCCCACCACCACACACACACACACAAAACAAATGAGGAAAGAAAGAAAAAATCCATCACCAATCCACCCACATCGCCGAGATCCTCCTTTGCCTTCCTACCAAAACCTTTACTAGACTCCATTGTCTCTTCAATGTTGGTTCTCCCTAACCTACTACAACAACGGCAGTAGCACACCTTCATCCAAAATTTTGGGATCGGCTATATGAATAATTCTCTTCTATTCTAGTCTGTAAAGGACTCTCCTTAATTAAATCAACAATTTAATATATTGTTCTTAATTGCCTACCTCAATCCATGTTCGTTTAGGTTTACCCCTATCTCAAGTTGCGCCATTAACTGCAATTTTGTCGTTTTTTCTAACCGTGACATTGATTAGTCTCCATTCTAAATGACCAAATCATCTCAATTGGTTCTCTCATCTTATCCTCTATAGGAGCCACATCTAACTTGTTACAAATACACTTATTTCTTATCATATCTTTCAGTGTATTACCACTTATCTTTGCATTCTCATATCGGTCACCCATTTTTTGGGCATGTCGTTCCTTGTCAAACACTCTGATTCATAGAGAAGTCTCGACCTTTATTGTTGTCTCATAAAATTTTCTTTTAATTTCAAAGGTGCCTACAATCACACAACACTCCTGAAGCGCTTCTCCATTGCAACCATCTTGCTTTAATCTTATAAGCTACATCCTCAATCTCCCTTCATGATTAGTTATAGAGCCTACGTAACGATTTTGGTTCATTTATGGCCATCAATTTGCAACGTAGCAAATTTCTTCGCATTGTTTTGCAGAAATTACATTCCATATATTCATTTTTTGTTCCGCTAATTCTAAATCTTTTATATTCTAAGACATCTCTCCATTTTTCTACTCTATAGAATTATCCCTTTTTAAGATTCAACTAAAACAATATCACAAAGCAACATACACTATGGCACGTCATACTGGATGTATAGAAAGTTCATCCATAACTAATGCAAAGATATGACTCTCCTCAACCTCCTCTCCCAAATTCATCATTACACCATTCAGTGCCAAATCTTAACCTTGCTCTTCACATCTGAATTCTAACTACCCGATCGCATCCCTTCAATTGTTCTTCCGCAATCACCTATCCTTATTATCCCTTTCCTGATTTCAGCGTCCTCTCCTGAGTTCTTCGATTGCTGCAATGGCCCTATCCTCCGCCACAAGCCCCATCGATACAAGAAATCAGCTCATGTAACTTTGATTTGAGATGGCGGAATTTGGTTGGAGAAGGCAAGGTCATACTGTGGGTTTCCAGGTCACATGTGCGCACATGTTAACATCACTAATGTTTGCAGAAGGAGGTGACAGTACAGGGAAGGTATATGCCAATTTTTATAGTTCAAAGGTCTTTTGTTGAAAAATTTGAAAAGACAATGGTGTTTATTTCCACCATAAGGTACTTGGTTCAATGATTTGGCTTCAGAAGATAATTGCATTCTAGTGATGGCTTTGATTTATTAGGTACCATTTAAAATTAAAACTCCAGTGACAATCTTTTACAAATTCATATAGCGGCATGGGTTTTTTACTTGTAGCCCTCCCAACATAGCAAATTCCTTTCTAGCCCCCCTCAAAAAAACTTGGCATTTACTTTTTATCCCCACAAAACCAATAAGATGCATCATTTTGCCCCCCCCTACGATTTCCGTCAGAAAAAACCTCGTTAACTTTAGCTTTAACTTTTCTCTATAGATTTTAAGTTTACCATTCACCCTAAGACAACAAATAAGACAGCAAACTCATAACTAGAGAAGGATGTTGAAGATGCTTCTGATTTCATGGCCGATTTTAAGAAAGGTGGAGCAGAAGCCTAAACCCTAATTTCAATTTGGGAAAGACATTGAATATTTCGAAAGTAGAAGAGAGGTTGGGATATTTTAAAGAAAAAACTGATGTTATGCCGTTAAAGTTAACGAAAATCATAAAGGGGGTAAAATGATGCATCTTATAACTTTTGAGGGGAGGGAGTAAAAAGTAAATACCAAGTTTTTGGGGGTAGAAAGGAATTTGCTATGTTTTGTGGGGCTACAAGTAAAAAACCCTTGCACAATTATATTATGAAATTACTTGGAACAAGCCTTAAAAGTGTACAAACATATTGTTCCGCATTCTAATAGCACTTCCTACCTGTGCCTTGTGATCACCACCTTGCCCACCTGCACTTCCGATAACAATAGCCTGTTTCTTTAATGATCCTGTTGCAGAAATATGAGTTTCCTGTTTCCTTTTATGTGATGCTCCTGTAACCTCAACGAGAAACTAATCAGTCTACATAATGGAAAATAAGTTAAAAGTGTCGCATTTTAGAATTATATCAATTGAACATGGACTTACCAATTTGATCCTCAGAATTATAAATCGTTAACTGCCCTTGTGTGTTGTCTGTTCGTACTGGTAGGTAAGTTGTAGTATTTTCTTGTAAAGTTCCCGAAATAGAAAGTCCTGAACCTATAATATTAGAGGAGAAAGAATCTGTTTCAGAAAAGAGTTTTAGCTCGATGGAAACTTGTGAAAGAGAGTGAGCTTACCACGATTCGTTGTTTTAGGTTTTCTCAAAGGAGTCGGCAGCTGGATAGAGCTCATGTTGGGAAGGTTTTTCTTTGGTCTGTAACCAACTAAGTGACAATGCAAATCCCTGCGATACATGTTTAATTTTTTTAAATGGTATTTGTATATCTTTTGGCAAGAAAAATATATACTATATAAGAAACATTCCATTAATTTCTCCACACATTCAGTGGAAATACATCACTAAAACAAAATCCATGTGTAGTGCTATATCACAAGTATAAAGCATAAGTTGATGTCATTATCAAAACATTTACCAGAAACTAGAATCTAGTTTTGACAGAAGGCATACGAATTAGAGGATACCAGTATTCATATGTCATTTCTTTTAAGCGATTTTCAAGTTTTTGGTAGATGGATGACTTCTCGAAATCTTGCTTGTCATGCGTAGGTTTTACAAAATTTGCCTCAAGGATACCTGATAGAAGAAAAATTTAATGCAAAGAGATGTTTTAATCAGAATTTGGTGCTAATTCAATATGACAAAAAAAAAAAAAAAAGTGCACCATATGAATGAGAAATCCAGTGGGGGTTGTGGTCTACTTACCAACAACTCCTCTGCCTTTGCCGGATGAATTATTCGCAACTCGCCAATAAGGCTACAGAATTGAATGAAAAAAATCAATTAAACATGCTTGTCTGCATGTAAAGATCTCTAAACAGCATTAAAGGATACATGATATAGCTTATAAAGTACAATGTTATAAGGTACACGCTGAAACATTACTTTAGATCAGAACCAGAGCACACAGTTCCACCACAGCTTGTTAACACAAAAAATCACTATGTCTGGCATAGAACAACTCGAGGTATACTAAGTATATGGTGTTAACCAAGAAGCAATTTACATAACAGCTAACATTCAGATTATTCTAATACATTGTCTTAAACTTAAGTAGATGATGTTTAACTAATAACAAAATACAGAAGAACTCACATTCAGATTATTCTAGTATATTATCTAATACAAAGTATATTGTGCTTTATTTTCTTTGTTTGTGCATGTTTGTTCATTCCAGAGGGGGAGAAGCAGGGGTATGGGAATTCAAGTAGAGGTTCATCTCATCTTCTGAAAATTTTACTAAGAATCATGCGAAAGAGAGCATACCTATACACACCAATCTTTTTAACTAAGCTATGGTCACTCTATACTGTCATCTGATTTCTTGCATAAGATTGTCTTGGTAGAAGCAAAATCCACAAATTTCATAAATGCATGTAGGGCGTCCAATACTCACTCAAGCATTTCGATATAGTAGACAATGCTGATTGTAATATAAAAATAAAGAGAACTACTCCTGGTTTTACATGTTATTAAAGCCTTTCAAATAACAAAAAGAAAAATTCCTACCAGTATAAGCCGATTCTTGTGGTAAACATTGAATCCATGAACATAAACGTTTGGAGAACCTTGCAAAAACCCAAGAGTAGTCAACACCTGAAATGAGCAATCGTAAAAAATTAGTACTTTAGGAAGGAAATCTAAAATTCTAGAATGCTCTAACAGCTCATTTTATCATCAAAACATGCTTGTAATTAGTTAGAAGGTTTTTTTATTCCAATATTATACAAAAGGGCTTTTTACTAAAATGCCTCTACATACTTTGCTGATTACTAAAAGAACCCCTCATACTTCGTATTTACCTAAAAGACCCCCCATAAATTTAAATTACACTAAAAACCCCTAAATGGCCAAAAATAGAATCTTTTTTGGCATCTTTCATTACTCTTTGTTAGGGGGCTAACGGAGAGTATCGTGCTAGGGTTTTAAGAACCCCAGCCCCTCTTCCAAAATTCCCAATTTTTTCCTAAAATTAGCTTTAGGGTTAGGGTTTCGATTAAAAATCTCTCAAATTGATCATGAAAACCGGCCCATCCTCCTTAACCTTCTCTAGCAACGAGCATGTCGAGTGTCTTTGCTCCTTCAATTGCAAACTCCAAGTTAGTATGTAACCTCATTCGAAAGGAAAGCGATTTTTTAGTTGCCCTAAATCCCAATCTTCAACTAAGCGAGGATGTGGGTTCTTTTTATGGGAGAAACACCTACCTAAAATACTTAGAAGGAAAGAGAGTAGCTCAAGCTCCCTAACAACATTAATGTTAGATGGAAAACTAACGCGGGGGAATTTTAGTGCAACTTAAATGTATGAGGGTCTTTTAAGTAAATACGAAATATGGTTTTTTAATAGTAATTAGTGAAGTATGAAGAGGTGTTTTAATAAATAGCCCTATACAAAAACAGAACTCAATCCCCTTATGATACTGAAGATATCATACAACATTTGAACTGCAGGCAACAACAACTGCGCCTTTTATCCCAAGCATATGGGGTAGGCTACATGAACTAATATGAGAATCACGCCGGGTCCAGCACATGAATCCTCCGCCTCCACTCACTCCTATCAAACAATATACTTTCATTGAGTCCTTTGACAACCATATCGTTTTGTATCACCTCCATCTATGTTTTCTTCGGTCTTCCTTTTGCCCTTTTGCCATTGCCCATATCTCGAGTATCTATTCATCGAACCGGTGCTTTCATAGGTCTGCGTTGTACATGACCAAACCATCTTAGCCGGTTTTCCCACATCTTCTCCTCCACAGGTGCTACACCAACTTTTGCACGAATATCCTCATTTCGCACCTTATCTTTGCTAGTGTTACCGCACATCCAACGAAGCATGTGCATCTCCGCTACGTGCATTTTCTGTGTATAATGCTTCTTAGGAGCCCAGCATTCTGTACCATATAATAAGGCAGGCCGAATAGCGCTCCGATAAAACTTCCCTTTCAATTTTAAAGGAAAGTTACGATCACACAAAATCCCTGTTGCACTCCTCCATTTCGACCAACCAGCTTGCATCTTTTGATTAACATCACTATCGATCTTCCCATTCTTTTGGATGATGGAACCTAGATATCTAAACTGGTCGCTCGGTGATATCTCTTGCCCTTCCAATGTTATACCAATATGGTTGACTTCTCTGGTTACTAAATTTGCAATGCATATATGATGTCTTGGACCTGCTCAATCTGAATCCCCGAGATTCCAATGTTTGCCTCCATAATTCCATTTTGGAATTAACCCATGCTTTCGTCTCATTTACTAGAACAATATCATCAGCGAATAACATACACCAACGTACCTTATCTTAGATAGTTCTAGTAAGCTCATCCATCACGATGGTAAACAGGAATGGACTTAATACAGATCCTTGATATGAACCAATTGTAATCGGAAAATCACTCGTTAAGCCGCCGCAAGTTTTGACATTTGCCACTACTCCATCGTACATATCCTTGATTATGTCAATATACTTGACGGGGGGCCCCTTCTTCATCATTGTCCCCATAATATCTCTCTAGGTACCTTGTCGTACGCTTTTTCTAAATCAATAAATATCATATGCAAATCTCTTTCTCCTCTCGAAAACGCTCGACAAGTTGATGAAGCAAATGAATAGCCTATGTCGTCGATCGTCCAGGCATGAACCTAAACTAGTTCTCTGTTATCTTAATATCCTTCCTTAGCCTGTGTTCAACCACTCTCTCCCAATGTTTTATGGCGTGACACATAAGTTTTATTCCACGGTAGTTTGAGCAACTTTGAATGTCACCCTTATTCTTGTATATAGGTACAAGGATACTTTTCCTCCATTCATTTGGTATCTTTTTTGTCTGCTTTTTTGTCTGCCAAATCTTATTAAACATATCTGTCAGCCATTTAACGCCTATTTCTCCTAAGCATCTCCAAATCTCGATAGGAAACCCGTTAGGACCAACCGCTTTTTTTAAACTCATTCTGTTCAAAGCTTCTTTAACGTCAGGTAGTCTTATTTTACACATGAAATCACGGTTTATATCTTGAGATTGAATGACAAGTCCATCCAAATTCTTAGTAAAGCTCACATTGAACAATTTGTCAAAATAATCTCTCCATCCTTCCTTGATATCCTTATCTCGAACTAAAACCTTCTGATTTTCATTTTTGACACACTTCACCACACATAAGTCTCTAGTCTTCCTTTCCAGCATCCGAGCAATCCGGTTTATATCATTTTCAGCCTCTTTAGTGTCCAATTTCTCGTACACCTTCTAGTAGACATTAGATTTAGCTTTCCGAACATCTTTCTTAATTTCCTTTTTTGCCATTTTATACTTCTCAAATCTCTCCACATCTCTACTTTTCTTCAAATCTTTATAAGAATCCCTTTTAATTTTAATAGCAGCATTTACTTCTTCATTCCACCATGATGTGTCCTTAGATGGTGGAGCACCACCTCCCGACTCACCAAGTAGATCTGTAGCTACATTCTTGATACAACTAGCCATTTTATTCCATATTCTGTCTGAATCATCTTCCGACTGGCAATCCGCTTCTTGGACTACACGATCTATAAAAGCCTTTTGGTTACTTTCTTTCAATCACCACCATTTAATTCTAGGCTCTACATTACGTCTAATCTTCCTAGGTCCTCTTCTAAATCGAAAATCTAGAACTAAAAGTCTATGTTGAGTGGTTACACTCTCACCTGACACTACCTTACAATCGATACAACCACCTCTATCTATTTGAACTGCAGGCATAAGAAAAATAAAACCACAATAAAAGCTAGTGTGTAAAATCAAATGGTTCTCCAATTTTATTTTTGTAGTCTTTTTCAAGCCTACTATATTTTGTTGTCCTCGGCTCATTTTATTTCACTAAATTCAGTTCCTCATACAAGCCGATATATGAAAAGATGCCAGATAGACTTACATAGCCTTCTACGATCAACAGTCTAGAAGTATTTAAGTAACATTATCGTTCTAGATTTTGCCACTCCTAAGTTGACTTCAACCAATTAATCTATTGCTGAAAATAACTAACTCAAATTAACGGGGGAAAGAAAACCAAGAGACTCCTTCACATAAAATATAGCATTCGAGTTCAACACATATCACAATCCACGCTCCTTTCATGCCAACAATCATCAGTTACTGTTTCAGAGAACACGGAAACAAAATGCAACAAGCACTTCAAACTTAACTAAAAATTGATGGGTCTTTAGAAGGTGGAGCTTTCATGCAGAAGGTGAAGCTTGCAACAATCAATAAACAAGCAGAGAATTATGCACAGCCATATCATCACCCCAAAGCCAATTCCATCATGGAGATAACAAGTTACAAGAACTAAAATTGATGGTTTTAAAAAAGATAGCAGTTGCCATAACCCAAAACTGGGATATCCAAAGTGACGGCTTGGAAGACCAAGATAATAATGGAAATAGTATGTGAGAAGAGGGGGGGGGGGGGGGCGGGGGCGGTGGCAGCAATCAACATTCCAACTAGGAAAACCGCATATTATTACATGAAAAAACAATGCTATGATGTAGCTAAATCAGCTGAGAATAAAATTGGAATTGGCATGCATGCTGGTTGACTGATAATTATTCAGGAACTCTAGAGAGATACTGTTTAATCCTTTAGGATGGCACATTGCTGAAATTTTCATGAATAGAAAACAACAGTTAATAAAGAATCAAGGACCTACATCTAGAAATTAACTGCAACTAATAAAATGCAACCAGTTCAGAACAAACCTCTGGATATCCTTCAACTTGTGGTCTATACACAATGCATTCAAGATACATTAGATCATTGACTACATGATGTTGCTTAACCACTTCTCCACGCAAAATTATTTTAAACGTTTCCGGTACACGGAGATACAAGACAGATGAATATGCCTGTATAATTTTGAAATTAGTGATAAATATGAGTTTGAAATTTACAGGTATCAGCTGAATCACTAACCCGAAGAGAATGATGAAGACGCGTGGCAACATTTTTTCGGGTCGGCTCATATGATTTATTTTTTGTTAGTTGCTTTTGTGCTTTATTGATCAATATATCCTACAGCAGGTGAATAGAAAACATTAGGTAAATTTAAAATAAGTTGAGATAGCTTAAAATGGTCATAAAGGGTTTAAAAATGACCAAAAGGGCCCTGCAATGAACTGTAGGGCCGCCACTGCAGTGGCCTCACCCAGCTAAGGGTAGGGCCCAGGGCTTAAGTCCCTGGGCCCCACCAACAGCTAGGTGAGGCCACTGCAGGGGCGGCCCTGCAGTGGCCTCAAAAAATTATGGTGAAATTTTTTAAGTTGATAGAGATAATGTAAAGAATGATACTGAAAAAAAACGAAAACAATTTTACAGCATATGTTGCATTCCAATTGCTAGAAGCACTGACATGAAAATAGTAAATTATTTTACCAGTACAAAGAAGATATTTAATGCTAACCTTCGAGTCAGAATCAAAATCAAGCTCCATTTCCCCGTCATCATTATACCATAGATTGAACACGATCACTTTTGTTCCATGTTGTCCTATGTCATTAAACTGCTCATTGAATCCAAAGCAAGTGTGGATTTAAAATTCATGTTAGCAGCAGATTTGTCTAAAGATCATAACATAAAAAGGATCAGTAAACCCATCTTTGTGAAACATATTGGAGATAATAACTGATCGATGGCAGTACGGGATTACTAAATAGAACCAGAAAATTAAAAAATTCCAGGCTGATAAAAAGAATAATCTATATCTATACTATTATATAATGTAAATGGCATTGGTTAGAGCCCACATTCTCCATTTTTTGAAAAACAAAGAAAAAAGGAGAAAACTTCTCAAATCTTAGAGCCTCCACATCATCAAAGAAAAAGACAAATAACTAATTGTTTTATTAATTTAAATTTCAAATTCATTCTGCATTCTCTAAAACTTGAGAAAAAAAAGAACTTTCTAAAAATTAGTTTGAATTCCAAATTCAATCTACATTATACTCAAACTTAAGACAAAAAAGAACTTTCTAGAAGTTATTTTAATCTTATCATTTTTCAAATTCTACTTTCATTACTTATAACTACCTTCTTTAACTTAAATATGGAAAATGACATTAGAATTTTTTTCTGGATTCTACATAGGATAAAGCTACATAGATCATTCAGATTTATATAAGTACTACACATTTTATTAATAAAACGTGCATCGTACGTGCAAAATGCTAGTAATAACATAAGGGGAAGAGGTGCACCTTAGCATTAAGCCATGGTGACCAGAGTTCCTTGGCATCATAATCATCATAATCATTAAGCCATGGTGAGAAGAGATGCACTTTAGCATCATAATCTTCACATATAAATAAAATAAATCAAATTTAAAGTATTACCTACGATGCAATATGCTAGAAACAATCTACAAATATACCCAAATTCCTTTCTTCTTTTCTACTTCTCCTCCCTCGCCTTCTTTTGAATTAATTTTCAGAAATAATTGATGGAAAAAATCCTGCATTTACCTCTAGTCTCTTTTATATAGCACTAGATATATACAAAAATATATAGAAATATATATTTGAATCCTAACTTTAAAAAATGGTTATATACCACTAAATATTTAAAGGTGAATTTTATTAAACAACGTAGATTTTTTAAGTTGTTGAGACAACCCCACTGCTTGGGATAAAAGGCTCAGTTGTTGTTTGTTTTGAGATAACCCCACTAACCTACGAAAAATACATGTAAAGTCATTAAACTTTCTGTTTTTCCATTAAACCCCGTCACGCTGTTAAATTTTGATTTAATTATTATAACACTCTACCGCGATCATACGTTATTTTACTATATTAGATTTATGTGATGGGCATTCTTTTAAATAATGATGTTTGATTGATGGTTGGATGGTTATGCTTGTCTATCAAGTTTCGTACCCGACCAGCATGTTAAACTATAATATTTTTATGGGTATTTCTATAGTCGATCGCTAATCTATTTATATCTTATTTTATTAGGCATATAATATATTTTGTGCCTAACATTAGTGTTGGAAACAGTCAACAATAAGATATTTCTCAGATTAATTAGAATCTGTTTGTAACAAAATCTGTTTGTAACAGAATTTGTTTGTAACTTCCTTATTTTATTGTTTTCCTCATATCTTCCTATACTCGTGTAACAATGCTATAAAAAGTGCCTCTATGTATACTGAATTCTTTGAGAAAGAAAGTTCAATTCGCTTATATGGTATCAGAGCGGTAAAACTTTCTCCAAAAATAAAAAAATCACCATTTTTTCTCAATCAAAAGAAATCCCAGTTCATTTTTTTCCAGCCATAATGTCCATTACGGAGACTGAAGTATCCTCCGTGTATCAACCAACATACAGGTCCGGAACTCAAGGGGATCGAAACACCAGCCAGAGTCCTTTATAAAAACAGGCTTTGCAGATCGAGTCTGATGGATCTCAGGAGTTAAGAATCAACTCAGGATCGCCTCCATTCACAAAGGAACAACTGGAGCACATGTACAAGTTCTTTAACTCCACCACAGACCCGTCAACACAACCCTCCTGTTCTTTAGCCCAAATCGGTAGCAATCACCCCATCTCTTTTTCATGTATTAATCAACTTCCTTGGATTCTTGACTCTGGAACAACTGATCACATAACCAGTTGCTTCACATTATTTTCAACTTACACACCCTGTGCAGGAAACAAAAGGGTCAAAATTGCAGATGGTTCGTATTTTGCCATAGCCGGCCAAGGAACCATCACAATCTCTCCTTCCTTAACCCTTCTTAATGTTTTACATATTCCAAAGCTTTCCTGCAATCTGATTTTCATTATAAAACTAACTCAAGACCTTAAGTGTCAAGTTAAATCCATGCCCTCTCATTGTGAAATTCAGGTTCTGGACTCGGAGACGATGATTGGCAATGCTAGGACCAGTGGAGGTCTCTACTTGTTTGAAGAAGGATCGCATCTCAATAAGTCTGTATCTAGTTTGTGTTCTCAGTCCATATTTGTTTCTCGTGACAATGAATTAATTATGTTACATTTTCGTTTAAGTCATCCTAGTTTCCATTATATGCAGTATTTGTTTCCAAAGTTGTTTCGGAATAAAAATCCTTCTCAATTTCAATGTGAAGTATGTGCCTTTGCTAAACACAAAAAGGCAATTTATCCACCTCGACCCTATAAACCTTCAGCACCGTTTGCCTTAATCCATAGTGATATTTGGGGACCATCCCGCGTTTTATCTGTCTTCGGAAAAAAATGGTTTGTTTCGTTTATTGATGATCATATTAGAGTCCTTTGGGTGTTTTTGCTAAACAAAAAATCAGAAGTTGAACAGGTTTTCAAAACCTTTTATGACATGGTTGAAACACAGTTTAACACAAAAATTCAGAATTTTCGAAATGACAATGGACGAGAATTTTTTTACGAAACTTTGAGAGATTTTTTTGCAAAGAAAGGCATCATTCACCAAAGTTCTTGCATTAACACACCGCAACAAAACGGTGTGACTGAAAGAAAAAATAAACACATTCTTGAAATTGCTAGGGTATTATTATTCACCAACCATGTTCCAAAAACATTATGCAATGAAACAATTTTAACAGCAACCTATCTTATTAATAGAATGCTCTCGAAAATTCTCAATTTTAAAAAACATGTTGCTTTGTTACAATCTCTTTACCCTCAAAACCGCCTTGCAATCTCGGATCTACCGTTGAAAATTTTTTGTTGTACCGTGTTTGTTCACGATTGCAACCCCACTAGGGGTAAACTTGATCCAAAATCGAAAAAATATGTTTTCATTGTCTACGCCACGAATCAAAGAGGGTATAAATGCTTTGATCCTTTATCAAATAAAATATTTATCACAATGGATGTGTTTTTTGAAAATAAATCTTTTTTTAAGCCTCCTCTTCAGGGGGAAACAAATAGTGAAGACTCGTTTTCCATAAAAAATAGTCTCCCAAAAATACCCAACTTAATCCCACATACAAATTCACAAGATCTAGATTTTTTTAATAAAGACATTTTAGACCAGTCTTTTGAATACCTGGTAAACCAAAACAATGAAAATTCACTGGACACACAAAAAAGTTCCTTGAAAACTCAGAAAATATGTATGTTGAAAACTCGGTTTCTTTATTAGAAAATCCGGAAAAATCCCATAAAAATATGAACACACCACCGACTCCTAAAACAACTTGCCTCATGGATTTAAATCCACCAGAAGCTGATGTGGAAATTAAAACTTACAAAAGGAAACAACGTAAAACAGGTCTGGAAAAAACACAACATGAGCATTTAATTGAGATAGATCCTTCTCCAGAAGCAGAAGCCGACTCTGTCTAGCCCCACCAAGAATCCGACTCGAGAACAGAACCGGATCACAGTAAGCTGGATCTTTCCATACCTCTCCGAAAGTCCACAAGGTTATGTACTAGTCATCCCTTATATCCAATGTCAAAATTTGTGTCCTCAAATAATTTCACCTAGTTTTTCAGCCTTTACCTCTAATGTGTCTGCTGTGAAGATTCTAAAAACTGTACAGGATGCTCTGAGAGCTCCCGCGTGGAGAAAGGCGATTTTCGAGGAGATGAATGCATTTGAGAAAAATCAGACTTGGAACATGAAGGAGCTGCCGAGAAGAAAGAAGACTGTAGGATGCAAATGGGTATTCACACCAAAGTTTCGTGCAGATGGAACCCTAGAACGATATAAGACAAGACTCATTGCTAAAGGGTTCACTCAAACATACGGGATTTGCACCTGTGGCTAAGCTAAACACGATCCGGATCTTGCTGTCAGTTGCAGTAAACCTTGATTGGCGACTTTAACAACTAGATGTGAAGAACGCGTTTTTGAATGGAGACCTGGACGAAAAAGTGTACATGAAACCTCCGCCGGGGTTTGAAAAAGGATTCGGCTCCAAAATGTGCAAATTGAAAAGATCACTTTACGGTCTTAAACAATCTCCACGAGCTTGGTTCGAACGTTTCCGTCAGTTTGTGAAAGGGCAAGAATACAATCAAGCTCAGGCAGATCACACCATATTCTACAGAGTCTCCAGACATGGAAATATTGCAATACTAATTGTTTACGTTGATGACATCATTGTTCCAGGAGATGACGAGGAAGAGGTCAACCAGTTAAAAGGAAGTCTCGCCAAGGAGTTTGAAATAAAAGACTTGGAAGAATTGAAGTATTTCTTGGGTATGGAAATTGCTCGAAATAAGAAAAGCATTGTCGTGTCTCAACGGAAGTATGTTCTCGATCTTCTCAAAGAAATAGGGATGACAAACTGCAAACCTGCGGAGACACCGATAGATCCGAATAAAAATCTCGGAGAATTTACACAGAGCCCGTCAGTGGACATTCCACAATACCAGAGGTTAGTGGGAAAATTGATCTATCTCTCACACACGTCCCGATATCACCTTTGCAGTGAGTATGATAAGCCAATTTATGCACTCACCTCAAGAATAGCACCTTGATGCAGCATATAGTGTTTTGAAGTATTTAAAGGGCGCACCAGGAAGAGATTTATTCTTTAAAAAAGATAAGACTCGCAGCGTCGAAGTATTCACTAACGCGGATTGGGCAGGTTCCGTCGTAGACAGGAAGTCAACTTCAGAGTATTGTACGTACGTGTGGGACAATCTAGTTACATGGCGGAGCAAGAAACAAAGTGTCGTGGCAAGGAGTAGTGCGGAGGCAGAATTTCGAGCCATGGCCAACGGTATTTGTGAAGTTCTGTGGGTTCAACGGGTGCTACAGGAAATAAAGCAGCCTATAACTCGGCCACTAAAACTATACCGTGACAACAAAGCTGCTATCAGCATAGCACACAACCCCGTACAATATGACAGAACGAAGCATATTGAAGTCGACAGCCACTTCATCAAGGAAAAACTGGATGCTGGTACCATCTGTATCCCTACATTCCGACAAAAGAACAAACTGCAGATATCTTTACAAAGGGACTATTCAAAGCAGTGTTCGAAAGACTCATAAGCAAGTTGGGCATGACGAACATCTACGCACCAACTTGAGGGGGAGTGTTGGAAATAGTCAACAGTAAGATATTTCTCAGATTAGTTAGAATCTGTTTGTAACAAAATCTGTTAGAATCTGTTTGTAATAGAATTTGTTTGTAATTTCCTTATTTTATTGTTTTCCTCATATCTTCCTATACTCATGTAACGAGGTTATAAAAAGTGCCTCTCTGTATACTGAATTCTTTAAGAAAGAAAGTTCAATTCGCTTATAATTAGTTGTAACATATGGGATATTGGTGTGATGGTTTTGATAACAAAATAATAAAAAAAGATATTTTAAAATCCCCTTGAAAATCTTGAAATAAATAGTTTAAGGGTTTATTTAACTGTTTGCCTTTAAAATATATATTAATATGATTGTTCTATAAAAATATGTATGATAGATGTGGGAAATTTTTACATAATCTTTGAATCTGTTTCATGAAGGGTTTTGTGAAGTTCTCCTTTATACTTTTTAATCTTTCATAATCTCTCTATCACCAAAATTTTAATCTCTTCTCACTCGACAAATCCCAACCGAACTTTAACCCCACAACTTTTTAAAAACCCATAATCATCATTATCATCTCCCTCTCTCTTCAATCATCATATTTTTCCCCTTAAAAAACCATCGACACAAACCCAGCACCCAAAAACCCGGGACCCCCTTCAACAACCATCAAACCCATCTCACCTCTCTTCAACCGAGACCTTTATCACCGGCGACTCCATCACCGCAGCCGACTTCAACACTCAAGACCCTCCTATCTTCATCAACGGTGGCCACCGCTTCATCTTTTTCTCCTTATTATTCCCCAAAGCTCCGAGCACCACCTCCCTTTAACACCGCTGCAACCACCTTCTTCTTCTCTAAAACTCCTCCATTGCCCCTAACCCAAATCCCCAATCTCAACGGAGAACCCTTCGACCACCATCGCCCAGTCATCCCTCTCTTCATCATCATCCTTCCTTTCCTCTTTTCTCTCAACCTTAAGCCCATCTTTCATCAACAGCCAAGAAAACTCCATCGCCCGAGGAACCATAACCTGCAATACCATTGCCAAACACCCATCGAGATCTCCACCATCACTAACCCTTCACCTCACCAGCAAGACTCCATTGGCGATCACCAACCGAGCAACCCATCTCGCAACCAAAACCCGAGCAACAACCCCATTGCCATCATCCCTCCTCCAGCTAAGCCTAACTCCGACCAACACCTCATCATCGTCGTCGTTCACTCGCCGACAGACCAAACCCGAGCCCAAGTTCAAGCCGAGACCCCTTGATACCTAGCGGAGCCATCAAGCTTAGAGCTTGCTCCGTTCGTGTTTTCGTGTCTGCATTCGTCTTTAGGCAAGTTTTTAACTCGCTACATGCTATAGTTACGGAATATACACATATACTGTCGTAATACTATTATTCTATCATTTCACGCTAGTAAGTAATTTTATTATATTTATCCTATCATTTTTATGTTACGGTTATTTAATAATAAGTTGGTTTATAATAATTTATTTAGATACGATCAAATAACATTATATATTTAAACAAAAGATTATATTTAATATGGTTAGATTGATATAATGACTTATAGTCGTTGATATGATCATGGCCGTTATTGCATCTAGATAAGTATCATAACTACATATTTAATGTGTAAACCTCATTACAAGAAAACATATGATGTCTAGTTAACAATATTTACCCAGTTGATTAAACGCTTGTTAATCTAAATCATTTAACGATTACCGTTATACTATTATGACTATATTGCCTACTATACATCATGACTTGTTTATGATATGCGACTGTGATACACACACCTTACCTGATTGATTATATCATCCCTGACATACTTGTACACTGATTCACGACATTATGTTATCTTGTTATTGTTATCTTGCCAATATACACTTGCCCGTAATGTTTACCAATGCCGACAATCCCTATATTGACTTGACTTGATCGACTTGACATGTTGTCCTGATAAATGTATCATGTACCTGCTTGTTCCCATATTGGCATTAGGTAGATATTATTTTTATACCTGACATGAACTTGAAACCTGGGAAAATCATGAATGAAACCCGACTTGTAACTCAACAGTTCACTACTTGCCAAAGACTGATCAGTCGATATGAGATTTGGGCTCCGGAATGATGATACTGACATCATTTATCTATACATGACATTGTTTTACTGTCTAACGGCACGTCTCGAATTCAACCCCGAGAATTATAACCGTGGCCCTGGATACGCATGTGATACTATTGAGTTACATCGAGAATTCAATTGATTGGTTTCAAATATTTTTAGGATATATAACCTAGCGATGGACCCATAAGATACATGTGACATGATTGACTCCCTGTATCTTGCTTGTTAAATTAGATGTTATTGTTTATGGTTTATACTCATGACACCTCGTTCTTGCATGACATACTTTAGCGTATATTGTTTATACTATTATTATCTAACACATTGACGTTTGGGTTTTACATGGCCTAGATGCTTGACTTTAGCACATGAAGATCGTGAGTATTTCGACAGGATTGCCGATCAATGATGACCATTTCACTGATATTGCTCTTATTGATGGTTTAGGTATTCTTTTTCCTTAGATCTTTATTGCTTTCATTATTGTTTGGTGTTATCGTTCTTATGGTTATTGGATATGTATAGAGATATATAGTTATATTATTGTTCTTGATTACTGATTGGCAACCGTAATGTGACTATGGGAGGATATTTCCTTACCGTAGGTGGTATGGTTGGCTTTGTTACGTTCCCGAATTTGTGTATTTTAGGAAGCGGGACGTGACAAGATTTTGTTGGTATCAGAATATAGGTTTAGGTTAGCTGGGTTTGGTTCTTTTTGTAGTTGGGTATGGTACCCAATACATTGACCTTAAAACCCGGAATTATAGGAATATGTCCTGCCACACTATTGCCTTATCATTTTTGAATTCTCATCGTTATTGAATCTTGTTTCCATTGTTAATCATCGTCATTCGTGCTTGACTACAAGAGTTATCTCTAGAAGGAATCAACTGGCTCCACTGCTGATAATGTTGCATTAGTTGGGGCATACGTGGCATGTTGGAGAATCGGCAACGTCAGATAAAACTGGACCGGCAACAGGCTGAGACTTTAAAGAAGGGCTTAAGGACGGCCCAACAGACTGCAACCACTATAGTTGAGCAAGCGACGGTTCCTAGGTAGGTTTAGCGTGAGGGTACGGTTGCCGACTTCAGAAGGCTCAGCCCGGTAAATTTTACAGGATTGGAGGAATCTCTTCAGGCTGAGCAGTGGCTCGTTGATACGGAGAACTTATTGAGTGCTGCCCAGATTTCGGACGAGAAGAAAGTGGATAGGATGTGCATCCAGACGGTTGACTATGCTAGAAAGCGGTGGCTCGTCGAGGAGAACCATTTGGCAAACCCGATCAGCTGGACGACTTTTACACGGAGTTTCTTGAAGAAATTCTTTCTGCGGTTTGCTAAGGAGGAAATGGAAGAGAAGTTTATTGGCCTAATACATAATGGCGGATGTGTAGATACTAATGTGGCTGAGTGGACCCGACTCAGTCGATTTACAGGGCCTTTGGTAGCCTATAAATGGCAAGGTGTTTTCTACGCAATCTTGATTTGGAGATCCGGCGACATATTATTTCATTGGGACCGGGTACCTTCACTCAGGTTCTCATGGCAGCTAGAGAACAACAGAGGTTATCAAAAAGAGTGAAGGGTACATCTCGGCTGGATATTTCAGCACGGAAAACAGTACGGGCACCGGCAGACCTTCTGTATGTAGAGTTTACTTATATCATGAGTTCTTATTGAATCATATTTTTCTTGAATTCCTTTACTTCTCGAACGATCATAGTTCTACACGAACTGTGAATCTTTTATCTTTGTTTGATCCAATCCTGCAATCCCCTTTATCCTTATTGTTTACTTCAATTTTATTCCATTGACTCTGACAATAATGTTTTGGTAACTTAGATGGAGTTATGTGACGCGGCATGATTACAATGTGGTACTCTGTTAAGTAACTTCGAGTCCTACTCTTGATCCATTCCTTGATTTTATTGCACTACTTTGTTTTTTCTCTGCTCAATTATTTCCAAACCTATGTCTTACCTTGAAAGTTGAGTTCGACCCAAGGAGGTGAAGTTCTTGGGTAATAACATATCGAAAGATGAGATCGCAGTTGACCCAGAAAGATTTCGGCAAGTTGAGATTGAAAGAGTCCGAGAGAACTTCGAATAAGCATAAGTTGGACTCACTGATTATTATCGAAAAGTCATGTAAGATTTCATGTGGATAACGATGCCGTTGACCAAGTTGACTAGAAAGGATTACCGGTTGGCTGGTCTGAGAAATGTGTGCAAGTTTTCGACTCTTTGAAGTATATGTTAACGACCGCTCATGTTCTAACTACGCCAAACAGGTTTGTAAAGATGGTAGATTCACAACAACGCATCAGGAAAGGTTTTTGGGTAATGTATTGAAGCAGCAAGGACTGGTGATGGTCTATGCATCAAACAGCTGAAGACGTTGGAGATGAATTGCTGACGCATTATTCGGAAATTAGCTGTTGTGATATTCACATTGGAGTTATGAAGACACTACTCTTTAGGTGAAAAGGTTGAAACATCCACCGATCGTAAAAGCTTGAAAGTAATGTCCACATTGAAGGAGTTCGATCTGGTGACTAAATACAACCTGAATTTAGAAGTATCATCCGGACAGGAAAGTATAATGCCGGATATTGTAAGTCGATTGCTAGCCGGAATGATATTAACGTCACAAGAGGAGCTGATAACTGATTAGTCTTACCAAATTCTTCGAGGAGTTGAAGTAACTACAAGTATAGTCATCATTGATAGATCGCATCTAGTCTTTTTTAGCATAGTATACTCAATTGAAGAGATTGTGAATACCTATCTAAACTTATCAGAGTAGTGCAGTGGAAGCATGGTAGACCCATGACCCACAAGGCTTGGGGAAAATTCGCTAATTCAAGGAGCTGGGTCCTTAAGGTATAGGAACCACATGTGTGCCAAAACGGGAAATTCATGAAGAAATTATGAAGGGGCACATAGTTTGGCATGCATGTTACATTCGGTAGACATTAACAAAGAAGCATATGCAGGAAATTGGGAGTTTATGTGGCACTTGCTTGCCAAAAATTGATGGCTTAGCACGGTTTGATTCTCCTTGTTACCGTATTCGTTTGGTTTTGTTCCATTCACTAGCATGGTTTAAATTGATATAGCGTATCATGATTAGTTTAGTATACATTGGTGCATGCATCTCCCTGACAAATCGTTTGACTTGATTAGACATCAAGACATTTGAATTATGGTCAAAGAGAACATGTATTATGGTCAAAAAGGACATCTAAAGTATGATCGAGTGGGCTTCCGTGTTATGGTTATTGGGCATCTGTATGCTGGTCAAAAGTGAAACAGTATGTATCTGACTTGTGACATTTTTCGGTGTCGCATCGGCACGGTTTGTGAATGGTTTAGTTAGCATCTTGGATTGTGATATTTATATTACGAGTCTAGACTTATTCATTAGGAAACTAAAGGATGGAAATACATGTACACTCGGGTGATATTCATGCTAGACAAAGCTCCATCATAGTCATGGGACACCTCTCGAGGATATTCACGCTACAGACATGATTTTTGATATTGTTGTCGTCCCAAGCACGAGCGTCCTGCTCATATTTGCTTTTAGCTAGTCATGGGATACCCCGGGGATACAAGTACGTTCACCAGTCAATTCCATCAATATATAACTTGTTTGACCTAATTTGACTCCTAAATTGATACCCAACACGACTTGACCTCCAGTTTGACACTATCCAGACTTGATTATTGATACCCGGCTGACACCACCTTGTTTTATGCACTGTTACTCTCTGCAGAACTACCTTTCGGTATTCTTTCACTACAACACATGTTTTCACATTACATCATGTACATGATTTCCCGAATTTGTTTCCTTGAATCCGTATTTTTCTTGTTATTGTCTTCTCCTGTTTTCGTGAATTTCAAGGACGAAATTCTTTTTATAGTAGGGTATAATATAACACCCTAGCACGATGGTACGTTATTTTACTATATTAGATTTATGTGATGGGCATTCTTTTAAATTATTATTGTTTGACTGGTAGTTGGATGGTTATGCGTGTCTATCAAGTTTCGTACCCGACCTGCATGCATGTTAAACTATGATATTTTTATGAGTAATTCTATAATTGCTTGCTAATCTATTTATATCTTATTTTATTAGGCATATAATATATTTTGTGTCTAACATTAGTTGTAACATATGGAATATTGGTATGGTAGTTTAGATAACAAAATAATATGAAAAGATATTTTAAAATCCCTTTGAAAATCTTAAAACAAATAGTTTGAGGGTTTATTTAACTGTTTGCCTTTAAAATATATATTAATATGGCTCTTCTATAAAAATAGGCATGATAGATGTGGGAAATTTTTAGTTAGTCTTTGAAACTGTTTCATGAGGATTTTATGAAGTTTTACTTTATCCTTTTTAATCTTTCATAATCTCTCTCACCAAGATTTTAATCTCTTCTCACTTAACAAATCCCAACCGAGCTTTTAACCCCGCAACTTTTAAACAACCCATAATCATCATTATCATCTCCCTCTCTTCAATCATCATATTTTCCCCTCAAAACAAACCCTCAACAAAAACCCAGCACCCCTTCAACAACCATCAACCCATTCACCTCTCCTCAGCCGAGACCGTTATCGCCGGCGACTCCATCAGCGCATCCGACTTCAACACTCGAGACCCTCCCATCTTCATCTACCGCAGTCACCACTTCATCATTTTCTCCTTATTCTTCCCCAAAGCACCGAGCACCATTTCCCTTCAACACCACTGCAACCACCTTCTTCTTCTTCTTCTCTAAAACTCCTCCATTGCCCCTTAACCCAAATCCCCAACCTCAACGGAGAACCCTTCGACCACCATCGCAACTCTCTCTTCATCATCATCCTTCCTCTCCTCTGTTCTCTCAATCTTGAACCCATCTTCCATCAACAGCCAAGAAAACTCCACCATCCGAGGACCCATAACCCGCAACAACATTGCTAAACACCCATCGAGATCTCCACCATCACCAACCCTTCACCTCACCAGCGAGACTCCATTGGCGACCATCAACCGAGCAACCCATCTCGCAACCCAAGCCCGACAACAACCCTATTGCCATCATCCCCCTTCCAGCCGAGCCCAACTCTGACCAACACCTCATCGTAGCCGTCGTTGTTCACTCGCCGACAGACCAAACCCGAGCCCAAGTTCAAGCCGAGACCCCTTGATACCTAGCCGAGCCATCAAGCTTGGATCTTGTTGCGTTCGTGTTTTCGTGTCCGCATTCGTCTCTAGACAAGTTTTTAACTTGCTACATGCTATAGTTACGGAATATATACATATATACTGCAGTAATACTATTATTCTATCATTTCACGTTAGTAAGTAATATTATTATATTTATCGTATCATTTTTATATTACGGTTATTTAATAATAAGTTGGTTTATAGTAATTTATTTAGATACGATCAAGTAACATTATACATTAAACAAAAGATTATATTTAATATGGTTAGATTGATATAATGACTTATAGTCGTTGATATGATCATGGCTGTTATTGCATCTAGATAAGTATCATAATTACATATTTAACGTGTAAATCTCATTACAAGAAAACATATGATGTCTAGTTAACAATATTTACCCAGTTGATTAAACGCTTGTTAATCTAAATCAGTTAACGATTATCGTTATACTATTATGACTATATTGCCTACTATACATCATGACTTGTTTATGATATGCGACTGTGATACATACACCTTACCTGATTGATTATATCATCCCTGACATGCTTGTACACTGATTCACGACATTATGTTATCTTGTTATTGTTATCTTGCCAGTACACACTTACCCGTAATGTTTACCAATGCCGACAATACCTATATTGACTTGAGTTGATTGACTTGACATGTTGTCCTGATGGACGTATCATGTACCTCTGCTTGTTCCCGCGTTGGCATTAAATAGATATTATTTTTATACCCGACATGAACATGAAACCTGGAAAAATGGAGAAATCAAGAATGAAACCCGACTTGTAACTCAGCAGTTCACTACTTGCCAGAGACTGGTCAGTCGATACGAGCTTCGGGCTCCGGAATGATGATGCTGACATCATTCATTTATACATGACATTGTTTTACTGTCTATCAGCACGTCTCGCGTTCAGCCCCGAGAATCATGACCGTAGTCCCGGACACGCACGTGATACTATTGAGTTAAATCGAGAATCTCATTCATTGGTTTCAAATACCTTTAGGATATATAACCTAACGAAATAGACCCATAGGATACAATTGACATGATTGACTCCCTATATCTTGCTTAGGATACAATTGACATGATTGACTCCCTATATCTTACTTGTTACATTACATGTTACTGTTTATGTTTTATACTCATGACACCATGTTCTTGCATGACATATTGTAACATATATTGTTTATACTATTATTATTATGTATGACACACTGACGTCTGGGTTTTACATGGCCCAGATGCTTGACTTTAGCACATGAGAATCGTGAGTACTTCGACAGGATTACCGATCAGTAATGACCATGTCACTGATATAGCTCTTATTGATGGTTTAGGTATTCTTTTTCCTTGGATCTTTATTGCTTCCGTTATTGTTTGTTGTTATCGTTCTTATGGCTATTGGACGTGTTTGGAGATGATAGTATATTATTGTTCTTGATTACTGATTGACAGCCGTAATGCGATTATGTGCGGATATTTTCTTACCGTAAGTAGTATACGTTCCCGAATTTGTGTATTTTGGGATGCGGGGCGTAACAATTATGTCCTGATAAATTTATATCTAATGGAAGAAGATGGTCAGAGAATGACTTAGCGCATAGTCTAAGCCCTACCTTCATAGACGACTAGACTTTCATTCAATAGTCATTTGTCATAATATGTTTATTAATAGAAGGAGGAGCAATTCTCGGTTATTGCATTAATCTATGACAGATAAATTATATATAAGATGCTTGTGACTTGATTGTCCAAAATACAGAAAAATACGTCGAAGAAAATTGTCTTCAGAATCAATGTATGGTAAAGTATGTAGACGAAACAAACTGTGTGCTAAGACCTCAACTTTATAATGAAATCTAAATAGCTATCTCAAACTTTCGCAAGTATTCTGAAGCTTACTTGATTCAACAGCTCAGATTCTGATGCAAAGGGGGACCATCTTAAGAGTGTAGACAAATTTGTGGAGAACTGCTTTTCATCACTACGCAATAATCTTACAAATGAATCAGTCGATGAATTGAACTCATAATCCACCTACAACAAGCAACAGCGCTATAATTTGTTTAAGAAAACAAAAGCAATTTGTAGGTTTTAAATATCATTGTCAAAGAAGTGGTTACCTACTGAGACAGAATACAGAATTACAAACAAGTAAAATGTAACGGGCGCTAAACTTACAACTGGCACCACTATATCATCACAGCCTGTTTGTCTCAGAAAGGAATAAGAAAGGAGCCCGATGCTTTGTGTTGTGGCCCTGACAAAATGGAAAGTTGCCAATTAGAAATGTATTATAAGAAAGTGGAAGGATGAACTTATATACAATGTCATAACAGAAACGTTTACATATACATACAAGCATGCATTAATTATAGATATAGATGTGTATGTGCTTGTGCCAAAGACAAGTAGACATGCTTGGAAAAACCAATCATTGAAAAAGAAATATTATTTACATTAAAGGAAAATGGGCTAGATTATTAAGAGATATTTGAATGTAAGGGGGTAACATATGATGTCAATTAGAAATCTTTTTCTCCTCCAAAATGACAGTTCATCTCTTTGGATGTTACAGGCCCACTCATAAACTTACATTTTCGGACAAATAGTTATCAACATGAAATCAAGAGGGAAGATCCGCAATTGAAATTATGTTGTCAACAAAGAATGATATGAAAGATATATTATCTCCTCATGAGTCGGAAAACTGATGTTCCGTGTCATGTTTTATGCATGAGGGATGGAGTTAAATGGCATGGTACAACATAATTGTTGGTTCACCATTTACTAACTCAAGCTCTTGGATAAGCAAGAACCTACTCATCTATCATATAGCTTTGATGAAAAATCTATAGGGAAACTGCTAGCCAGAAGAAGAAAAATTAAGACACACAAGGACAATTGATGAGACCGCCGTATAATTGTGAACAAAGGTTACCTGTCATTTGTGCACCGACTAAAAACAATCACATCTGCCCCAAGTCTCATAGTACTAGTCTTGAAGCCATTACCATCTAGAAAACTCTATAATTAGTAAATAAACAACATGAGTTAATATGCATAATCTACAAGAAAATGGTACAAACATTGTCCGATGGTAGCATCTGATTGTTTATCAGAAAATCCAAAACTCATACATCGTCTCAATGATTCCGGATCCATTCCACCTCCATCGTCTAATAGATTTGCATTTAAAACATAAAATAAACATAAATAACATGATCCACTAAATGAAGGTGAAGGGAAGAAAAAGGCGGTAGTAACTGCTAAATAGCAGCCATATGTAAAATCATGAATGTTCAATGTACCATGAATTAGCAAAGCAACTTCCCCATTCTGTGGGTTGGTAAATTTATCCACATCAACGAAGGTGGCCCCCTTTTGAACCTTGTTCAACGTGAACATCATGATATCAAAGATGTAAGTAATAGTTCCATACCATACTTGTGGGCAGGAGGCTAAATTGCAATAATTAAATCAATAATGACACCATTCCCAAGGTGACCAAAAACCAGCTTATAATTACACCATTGGAAGGCCGGCAAATGGATCTAATTAAAAAGAAAATAAGGATATAACCACAGTGTCAGCAAATGGATTAAGAACTTTAATGATGTGCTTGAACTGAAGCAATGAAGCTTTAAATGGAAATACAGTCTGCATGTAATAGAGGCCTAGAATTTTCTGTTTGCGTGTGGAACAAATCAAAGCTTTTCAATCCTTCCACCTAGCCACCAGCCCTTTGATTGGAGATCCAATAGGTTCGACATTAGATGATAAATATAGTTGCCCCCTTTAAACTTCACCTTACCATTTTCCTGTCTTTCTCATGTCCAATGTTTTCTAAGAATTGCTAGCATGACATGAAAATTATGTAGAATTGTTAATTGTTTAATTGAAAGAATGGAAGACAAGGTTTCAACGTAAAAGAAATACGCTTGGATTTCAAGTTGATAACGAAGTTGTTGGTTTGTTTCAAGGAATAATCATATATTAACTTCCTAAAGCAAAGGTTTAGTTTATTCTCTAGCCTATATAAATTGCATATATTCATTTGTTACACATGCATGGCATGTGTCAAATCTAAGCACATGTATGACAATAAAGTGTTTTATATCTGGCCATAACTTTAGAGTTTAAATATACTTTAAAAATTTTGTGCAGCGGCCTCTGTTCAAAACTCCCATCTCTATCGTCTCCTTTCAAATTTCAATATAATTATATTGTAATAGGCACCGCCATCCAAGCTAACATCTATAAAGTAGAACTTTGTAAACTCAATAAATTATATAAAGGGAAAAAAGGGTATTTGTAACCACCTCATCAATAGCATTATCGAGCAGTTCGGCTATGGCTGCAAAACAAAGGTATTATACTAATTGTTGCAAAATTAAGAGCAAATACTTCAATTAGACCTATAGACCAAATGAAACATACCACCAAAAGCCCACTTATGTGACGTTGCATTTGAATGAAGAAATTTCGGATGAATACGCAGACGACTTTTGTTTCCTATTGCAAAAATATACGCAGTTACTACCAAGCAAATGGCAATCATCTTACAAATAAACAAAACCCTGAAAGTACTATACTTTGAGATACTGAACCAAGAGTCGGTCTGGCTTCATAATCCCCAGATTTCCAGAACTGCCGGCAAAGTGCAGAAGAAGAACTGTGCGGTAAAGTTGCAGAGCCCAAATTAGTGGAGACACCATTTGCTCTATTACGACTTATTCGTCCTTGAAGTCGTTGTTTTATATAATATTCTTCAATATCTTGCTGTGCAATTTCATAGTTTGTGTCCTCCTGGAATGCATTTGGTAATAATGTAGGCTTAACATCTTTGACTTCTCTTACTTCTGATTCCTCGTCGCTGGATATGTCGATATAGTCAGGAAAGCTCATCTAAAGATCAAAGAGTTAAATATTTTGTTAACATGTCACAAATAACTAAGAAGAAGACCTACGGTAAGACAATATGTAGAAGTCAATTTCTTGCAAAGCTTCCTTGTAATTGTTAATTCATTAAATTCAGTATAAAAAGAAGAAGAAATATTGTTTTTGAGGATAAGTTATTTAAGTTGAGCCAAAACTGTACAGCATGTAATCCAATGCAAACAAATAATTCCAAGACTTCAGGATTCAAAAAATAATTATAAAATAAACATTTTTATTGACAGAATTCTGATAGATCTTGTCCACAGCAAATAGAACCAGTACAATGCAAGTATATTAGTTAACCAGTCTCTCAATCTTGTCGAATAGAACTCCATGTATTGCATTCACAATCAGCACAACCCAACAACTAGTAAAACCTGTTATGCATACTTAATCTAAGGTTAAATTAAGAGTGCAGCCTTGATGATACCTTCAAATCAATGTCAAGTGGTAGATGGAAAGGCATTTAATTCATTGTGATGTATTTTTTTATCATTGATAGACAAGAACAACATATTGAAATGCGTAATTACCCATAGTTTGACCAATCTTGTGTGCTAGCACCTTCAATATATAAAGATAGTAATTTTAATTTTACCAACCAAGTTGTGGGCCTGTGAGGGTGTCTGTGCGTTGTGATATAAGCAAACTTTTTTTGCACGTGTGATGCACGTGAATGTGATATTGTGATTTGAATATATATATATATATATATATATAGAGAGAGAGAGAGAGGTGCTACTGGAGGAAAGAGGCCATAGGAGGGAATTTCTTCCTATGGCGTCGCAAAAATACACCCTCACTCATTTTTCCGACGACCGGCACCCACCATCTTCATCGTTATCATCTAAGATGTGGGTACACCAAATTTCATGTGATTCTACAACTTTTTCACCGTTGATTTAGTGGGTTCAAAATTGACGGTTTACCGACAATAAAACTTTTTACATTGCTAAATCAACGGTGAAAAGGTTGTAGAATCACATGAAATTTGGTGTACCCACTTCTTAGATGATAACTGCCAATCGGCGGAAAAAATGAGGGAGGGTGTATTTTTTCCGACGCCATAGAAGGAAATTCCCTCCTATGTCATCTTTCCTCCATTATTCTCATATATATATATATATATATATATATATATATATATCTTATAATAAAGTTTTATACGTATCTCAATGAATTAAAAGGGATGCCTTGGATAATGGGGCCTAAAATATTCAGGGGAAGAAGGGGTGAGGGAGATTTGAATTTTGAATCAAAAAAGTAATTAAGAAAGTTAAGTGTGATGATCTAGATATCTTGGATGAGAGAATAGATTTGTAGATTTTCTTATTTTTTGAATTATTTTACTAAAAAGTTATAGCATTACAATAGTAGAGATAGATGGAAAATCTATTTCTAAAGTATTTTTAGAGCTAATATACTATACTGGTGCATGTTCTCGATGAGGCTAGTTTAAATCGATGAGGTTCGGTGATAGAAAAAGTGGAGAAAAGCTTTTATTACCAAATTTATCAAAGTACGAAGTATATTTCTACAAAACTATATTAAAAAAATAAGAAAATTGCATACAGAAAATAAAATTCCTATGAGTCGCTATTAAGTTACCTACCAACGGTTCATCATTGGTGTAACGGTGATATTGAGGACGTGGTTCATATAATCAAATAAGAAAAAAATCTATCATTGTTTTCATCAATGGAACTGCCAACCAGTTCAAATATGAGAGTTTTGATTTTCGCGCAGCTCCATTTTAATGGGTATTGTATGCAGGAGAGGATCTACATAGAGCCGAAGTTAGGCGGCCGCCCTATCTAGATTTGGAGTTTTGATACACACACTTCATGTATTATAGATATATTTAATAAGTAACCATTATAAACTGTCGGGCCTCGGTCCTTGCTCACGGAATAAAATGTAACACGGAACAAAGTGCCACGCCAAAGAACGGAGCCACCTCTTGAATCCGTGGGGCCATCTCTTGAATCCGTGGGGCCCACTGTAGAACAATGTGAATCTTTGTAATACATTCCGAAAGAGAGCGAATCTGTACTATAAATGAAATAATGCAACTCTTCAATGCAAAGCGCCTTTTAAGTAAACCGGCACTACAGAACTTGAGAACTCCATAGTTAAGCGTGCTCGAGCCAAGGAAGTTCTAGGATGGGTGACCTCCTGGGAAGTGGCCCCTGATCGAGTCGGGTTCGCTCCGAAGGACAAAACCGTACGGCTTCGGCCAGAACGGACAATACCGTCTGTGTTGAGGATGAGTCGTGACAAAATGGTATCAGAGCTGGTCTCTAAATAATAGGTCTGTGGTTCGAGGTCGAACCATTGTTCAAAAGCGGGGAGGATGTCGGGCCACGGTCCTTACTCGCGGAATAAAATGCCGCACGGAACAAAGTGCCTCCCCAAAGGGCGGGGTCACCTCTTGAGTCCGTGAGACCCACTGTAGAACAATCGGGAATCTTCGGAATACATTCCGAAAAAGGGCAGATCTGTACTATAAATGGAATAATACAACTCTTCAATGCAGAGGCGTCTTTTAAGTGAACCGGTACTACAGGAGCTTAAGAACTCCGTAGTTAAGTGTGCTCAAGCCAGGAAAGATCTGGGATGGGTGACCTCCTGGGAAGTGGTCTCTGGTCGGATCTGATTCGCTCCGAAAGACAAAACCATACGGATTCGGCTAGAGCGGACAATACCGTCTATGTTGGGGGTGGGTCCTAAAGTTTTTATTCTTCCTTTCTCTAAGAGAAGCCATTGCCTATTACATAAATTTCTTTTAAAACATCTTGAGAAACTTAAAAGTTATAAGTAATTATGTTTGATTATAATATAAAATATACAATAATGAACTCATTTGATGTCCAAAATTTTATGTGATATTGATTTATTTTTTCAAGTTTCTTTATAATATTTTATGATAATTAAAACTTTTCGCCCCACCTGACTTTATTTCCTAGCTCCGCCACTAATTGTATGTAGGCAGATTTGTGGATTGTATCGATCAATTATATGGTAAAAGAAAACATATAGAACAGACTTTTCTATGAATAAAGGACCGATAAAGAAAATCGTATTACATACATCTCCCGGTATAAAAATGGCATTTCTTCAATATAGTTGAAGCAAGCAAAACAAAGCTCTTTCAGGGGGAATTAGTGAATCAATGAATGGTAGTCTAAAAGACAAGGAAAGAGTGAAAGCCTGAACTGATAAAGATCCACATTCAATGTTGAGACGACGAAAGCCAAATGTGCATCCTTACGGAAAACAATAGATGAATCCAAGAAGAGAACTCTGTTTACATTCTAAACGAGAAGGCGGCTGCTGGGCTGAATACAATTAAAATACTGAACAAGGAGACAACATGTTACATAAAGAGATTAAAAGGAATAATTTTTCCAGAAGAAAGTTGTGCATAATGCCAACGATGAAGCGAGAACATTCTTCACTTCTCGCATTGAACCGCCTCTTTCAGGTAGTGCTTGGTACATGGAATGAAAAATTACCGAGAATCCTCGCATTTCCGGGAATGGGAGACGTCTAATTCCAAAGAACAGTGCTTAACGTGCTTGGTATAATTTAATCATTCTCGGTAATATATGTATGTGCAAACGTCGACCGGCGGTGAAATCGGAGGACTGGTAAATAGCGGTGAGGCCGGTGACGAATGGCCGATCGACGGGCTACCGACAATGAACTAGACCGTGTTGGGGTCGAAAATTGCACCCCGGTTGACCAAGTCAAAATCAAGGTCAACCCCAAGTCAGGTGGGATCAAGCCCGGGTCAAGTGAGTTCATGCCTGAGTCGAGAGCGAATATGAAGCGGCCGACCCTCCCGATGCCAAAATAAAAAATCATGTAACAAATAATTTTAATGTAATTTTTTGTGCATGAATGTATGCAAGATGGGCATAAAGCCAAATATTTGTAAGCTCATGGCTTATATGCAAAAAGAAATGGCACAAGAGCCATGGGATGGACAAAATGTCATTTTGCAAAACCCAAGGGACTACATGTAAATATGTAAGCCTATATAAGGCAACATGATGATGGATAATAGACAACAATTCATTCCCTAAAAAATTTAGGATTCTTTGTGCTTCCTTCTCCTTTATCAAGGTTCTAAACCTTCTTCCCCTTTTTTTCAATTAAATCAAGAGTTTTTTATTCTTCCTTTTTCAAAACTAAATAGTTTTTCACCATAAAACCAACAAAGGGGAACTTAAAACTTCCATCAAATCTTAAAAATAAGAAATTTTTAAAATCTCATATTTCTTGTTCTTCAAGATCCGGCCAACAGAAGAGGAAGGAGGAGATCCATCTCCAAAAATCCCATCTTGAGAAAATCCAGCGCCAAAGGAAAAAACAAAGCAGCTCCCTTTGATCATTTCTAAACATTTTAGGAGTTTAACTCTAAGGGTCAAATCGGGAGCATAGCTCCCAGTGCAGGGACAAAATCCCCTCTCTGATCGACGCCCGGCGCTCAGCGCGCCCGGCGCCCACATGCCGAGCACGTGGTGCGCCCGGCGCGGCACGTGGTGCGCCAGCGCCCAGAGCGCTGGCGCCCACGTGCCGGGCGCACGCGAGGCGCCCAGCGCCTGCATGCCATGCATGCGAGGCGCTGGCCCCCACGCATCCTTTGGATGCCCTTTTCCTTTTTTCGATGTATATATATACATACACACACATACTTTGGATGCCCTTTCCCTTTTTTCGATGTATATATATACATCCACACACACATACTCTACTACATTATCCCCTGTTAGAAAAAATTTCTAAGGGGGCGCTGCTCAGCACCCCGCGCTTGCCCCCTTACCCCCAGCCCGCTATCCGGGTAGCGGGAACCCGGTAAAAACTCTGCGGGGCCCCCGGTATATCCAAAACCGCTTCAAAACACAACACTACACATTGAGTTCACATGACCAGTTTAACCCGTTAATCGGAGGTTCTCTCACTCCAAAGACGAGAGGTAATTGACGACAGCTTAGTCCGCGGCTGCCGGAGATTCAGATCCCCGCGATCAATAAACCTCAGCCTACCTTAGACAGGGGAATCTATAATGCGCCTGACAAGCACGCTCATTCCCATCTCAATGTGGTGACGAAAAACACCCTACAGACCGGTCGTTGGCGAACATGCCGGTGAACGATCGGCGATGATCGGCGGTCAGCTGGCAGAGAACGACTGATCGGCGGCGAACATGCCGGTGAATGATTGGCGGCAGGCCGGCGGCAAACAGCCGATTGAAGGCAAGACGGCACAGGATGACCGACGATGGACAGCGAGACCGGCCGGCGGATGGCAAGGGAGGCCAGCGACGGATGATCATGGCTCATTTCATGTTGGGGGAATATTTCGTGGTAATCTAGGATAGACATGTGTTTTGGAGAATATTACCATAAAATTGGGCCATTTGATTAACATAATAATCATATATTCCCGAGAATATCTTACATCTAAACAAGTATGGTAATATTTCATGGTAACGTAGGATTACCACCTAGATTACCTCCTACCAAGTGTGTCCTGAAGTCCTTTTCAGCTCAAATTTCAAATCTTTATCAGCCAACTTCATCAAACAACAAAATTTGCTTAGCACCACTTCATCCCAACAACACCCGCTCAATAAAAACATCAACTTTCAACAATTTGAAGCTTATTGCCAGTAAAGGTCTTCTAATCAATCAAAAAATCACATAAAAATGTAAAAACAACCCATCAGCGCAAATTTTAGCATGAGGTGGCAAATGAAGTAAATATTTCAAAATCACATACCCTGTTGAGAAAAATTCCAAACCGAAGAAGCCCTGCTTATTGCTGTCCAAGAACTTGAATCATATGATAGAAGACCCCCTTGCTAATAATTGATTCAAATTCTACTACCGCTCCAAGGGAAAAACTATAATTTTAACAACAATGGGTTCCTACCCAAAATTAGAGATGCCATTTTGCTAGGGTTTTGAATCAATCCCTTTATAGAACCCAAATCTTTGGGTTCAAGGAGAGCTTTTTCTTTGCCAAAAAGCAAAGGGGGTCAAAAAGAGAGGGAAAATGGTAATAACCTCCAAAAAGGGCAAAATTAGAAAAATAGAAGAGATGAAGGACTCAAACAAAAAAATCAATAGAAGTAAAAGAACAAACAAGAGAACTCAAGATCAAAGATCACAGATTGGGAGTTGAAGAATTGAAATTTGTTGCAGAAAATCTTAATCTATAACAAAGATCTAGGGAAGGGGAAGAACCCAAAAATGGAGAATTTTGAGGGGCTTGGGAGTATGAATGTGAAATAAGTGATGGCCTTTTTGGTAATTGTGTCCACAATTGTTATTTTTGACAGATGTCAGCTAGTGACCGACAGGTGTACATGGATCCGAATAAAACGGCGGGGGATTCGGAGAGCCGCGTACGGTGCGGATTTTGCCTTTAGCTGTGGCCACGCAGAGCGCACAGGTGCGCGAAGACCAATGAGAGCAAGCTAAAAATAAATTCATGCCAAATTTATTAGCAATATTTTTCCAGGCCCGCAATTTGTTTATCAAAAGTTTACAACCTCCCATTTTGTCTCATGGGTAAACTTTTGGGTAAACAAATTGCTGCAGAAAAAGTATTTTTGTAAATTTATTGTCATTATGAATCCTTCTTTTCGATTCTGCTTAGGGCTCTGCGGGAGTCGGGTTGGACGGGTTTTGGACCAAAAAGAAACCCGAACCCGCTAGAACGGACGAGTTACATCCACATTAAACCCGCCCGTATACTTGTAGCGGTGTTCTTTAGGATTGTTGTACTCGTATCTGCATTTGGAAATATGGATTTCTTGAAATAAAGAAAAATACCCGTATTTGTATTTGAAAAATATTTATAAAATTTCTGATATTTTGAAACTGATAGTATTTTTGATAAATATGTTTTCTTCTTAAATTTTTAATGTAAATTTATTTTACATATTTATATCAAAAGATTTATTTATGTAAGTTTTGGGGGTTTTGTGTAATTAATGAAAGTTGAGGGGTTAAAATAAAAATACACAAAACCTAGAATTTTCTTTTCTTTTCCTCTTAACTGATTACTTTTCTTCCAAGTTTTTCTTACTTATTTTCCAAGCACGGGCTTAATTAATTTTCTTTTTCTTTTCTCTTTCTTTTTATTTCAACTTACTTTACCTTCAAGGAACCAGCTCATTTATTTTTCATTCCTCTTTAGGCTTCATATCTCTTTTCCATTTCCACATCCTTAACTCTTTATTTCCTTTTCTTCCTCATTTCTTCTCTTTCTTCTAAATTGTATCCTAATCCAAGCTTTTACAAAAATTCTAAGTGGAGAAGTGATGGGGCTCGATATCGGTGATCTCCCAGATCATGGCATGTGGCAGATGACGTGTCCCGGAGCATGCAAGAAAGGACCTACAGGAGCCGACCAGACTGCTCCTATGCCCGTCCTACCGACGAGGCTGGCTCGTTCCGAGCCCCAGCACAATTGGCCTCCTCGGCCTCACAGCTCGTTCCCGAGCTACCGCAGAAACAAGACATCTCGGCTCTCCCGCTCGTCCGCGAGCTCTCCCGCCGAGATCATTTTCCACGGTCCATCGACCCACCAACAGCACCGCTTGCAGGCGTAATCGCCATCCGAATCTCGCCATGCGCGAGATCTCCGCCGGCCACATCCCACATTCCACGCCACCACGATCCCCCATTAACGAGCCTGTCTCGCCATTAATGGGAGGTCCCGTTCATCACGCGGGCGTGACGTTGGGAACGTAACGGCCGGCGTGATTCTCACGCCTACTACACCTGCTGCCACCGCTATTTAAACCCCCCTTTCAGACGGTCAAGGTAAACCAATTCTAATCCACTAAACCGTTAGTCTACTCGGATTACCCCACTAACTTGATCGTCGAAGGGTCCTCAATAGTCCAACCATCCCGGGACTTCCTTACAGGTAGCTCGGCTCAACAACTCCAAACCCATTGAGATCCACACGCTTCAGGAGTCTGTCTCCAGATCAAATCTCAGCCACTCATCACCGCCATCAGCAGATCAACGGGAAGCAACATCTGAAAGAGATTCCACCCTCCATCAGCTGGCGCCGTCTGTGGGAAAACTTTGATTCCACAAAAACAAAAGTTCGCCTCCCGATCTCACTTCAATGGCGAGCGATCATCAGGATGATCCAAGCGCCAACAGCCGCCTCCCTCTCAACGGAGGCACAGATGAACCTCCTCCTCCGAACGCCATCAACGCCCCCGCCGGCTGGATATACCAACTCACGTCTGTTGTGAAGACGCTGATCTGCGTACAAACGGTGGGACGAGACCACCAAGTCGTCGCTCCCCCGCCGACCCCCACTGGGAAAGAGAAGGCTCCGTCCGCATCGGCACTGGTGACTGCTACCGCATCATTTCCGGCAACCGCGGCTTTCTCGGGCTGACGTGCTCGAAAACCCGGTGGGTACCACTAAGTTTGGTTCCAAGGTCTTACGCTAGAGAGTTTCGCCCCGAGTCTCGTCGCACCCCTGTCCCTTCCGAGGTGGTGGCGGTCAGCTCGCCTGTTCGCAGGCATGACCGGCACCCCCTCCCTCGACGGGGGCACGCATGCGAGACTCCCCACGACAGCTCAAAAACATCCCCACCAAGGAACGTAAGGGACCCCACCGAAAAGAGCCGAGGCTCGTCCAAAATCATGGTCACGACGACGAGGAGTACATCGAGCACCCACGAGATTCGGCACCCCATGCCAGCCGCAGAGGTCGACGGCCGGCCAAGGAAAAAGACTAGGGAGACCGAGCCGATCACTTTTGACGACGAGGACTTTCACGGTATATCCCTTCCCCACAATGACCCCCTGGTGATCACGGCTCAGGTCCATCAATACAAGGTGCACAGGATCCTGGTCGACCCGGGAAGCTCGGCAGGCATTCTCTTCCACGACTGATTTATGCGCATAGGGCTCACCGCAGCAGACCTAAGGCCGACCTCCCACATCATTTCAGGATTCACTAACCACTCCATCCCGACTGAAGCAGTAATCACTCTACAATTCAACGTCGGAAAGGCTGGCTATACGCGGACAGTGCCGGTGGAATTCATCGTAGCAAGAATCCCCTCGACCTACAACATCCTCCTCGGTCGTTCAACGCTGAACTCCCTCCGGGCTCAGATATCGACCTACCACCTGGCGATGAAGTTCCCTCTCGATTAAGACGGGATAGGTCGGGTCTATGGAGACCAGTGAGTTGCAAAGGTTTGCTTCACCACAACATCCTCATCGGAGGAGCCGGCTGACGATGTCGAAAGCGGGGGAGACATCAAAGGTTCCATGGATACTCGCGACGAGCAAAAAGAGATCCGAGGGACCCCGGTGGAGCCTTTGACAGCGGTCCCCCTTCTAGAAGGAGACGACGAAAGGATCATTCAGATCGGGTCGCTTCTGACAGGTCCTCAGCGAGACGACCCGGTTCGCTTCCTCAGAAACAACTCCGACGTGTTTTCCTGGGCGCCTGCTGACATGCCGGGGATCGACCCCAAAATTATATCCCATAAGCTCGGGATAGATCCTACGGCCCGACCCGTCAGGCAGAAGAAGCGAAGCTCCGTCCCGATCAAACAGAAGGCTATTGAGGACGAAGTAGATCGCCTCCTCGCCGCTGACTTCATTCGGAATTTGCCCTATTCAGAATGGCTGGCGAACGTCGTCCTGGTCAAGAAGTCAAGCGGGAAGTGGTACATGTGCGTCGACTTCACCGACCTCAACAAGGCCTATCCCAAGGACAACTATCTCCTGCCTCGGATAGATCGGCTCGTCGACGGCACGGCAGGCCACGAGCTATTGAGCTTCATAAATGCCTTCCCCGGCTACAATCAGATCCGTATGAATCCGGCAGACAAAGATCTCACCGCATTCACCACGAATCGGGGGGTATACTGCTACAAGGTAATGCCCTTCGGACTCAAAAAATGCCGGGGCTACGTACCAACGGCTGGTCAACTGCATGTTCAAGCCACAGATCGGCAGAAACGTGGAGGTTTACATTGACGATATGCTAATAAAGTCAGTCTTGTCGACCAACCACGCCAAGGACCTGTGTGAGGCCTTCGAAGTACTCCATAAGTTCAAGATGAAGCTGAACCCAGCCAAGTGCGCATTCGGGGTCACCGGGGGAAAGTTCCTCGGCTTCATGGTCTCCCACCGTAGGATCGAGGCTAACCCGGAAAAATTCGACGCTATCCTCAACATGACCGCGTCCAAGACAAACATCGAGATTATGCGACTTATAGGTCGCGTAGCCGCTCTGAGCCGCTTCATGTCGAGGTCTGGGGAAAAATGCCTCACGTTCTTCAAATCTCTAAGGAAAATTCCGAGGTTCGAATGGTCGGAAGAATGCCATACCGTCTTCGACCAGTTAAAAAAACATCTCGCAACGCCACCACTGCTCACCCGACCGGTTGAGGGAGATGAGTTATCACTGTACCTGGTGATATCCGACCAAGCAGCAGGCTCAGTGCTCGTACGAGAGGTCGATGGAGCGCAAAAACCGGTGTACTACGTGAGCCACGTCTTCAAAGATGCAGAAACTGTTGGAGATAGTGCCCTCAGAGTCAATTATTAGATCACAGGCACGTGATTGCAATGATTGAGGGAGAACCTATACCGGTAGGACAGTCTTACTTGAGATGATAATATGCTATCTGGTTTATCTTTATCATCGTGTACTGTTTTAGGTGACCTTACTGATCACTATTGCACGTTGATAGAGCCCCTAGGATTCTTGCTTGACTGCCAGCAGTATGAGGGCGATCATATACGTGGGAGCTGGTAGTCTATAAGCACATCCTTAAATGGTCCCTAGTCGTGGGAGTTTCGAGACAATGCATCGATTCTCCAGAGTAGACTAGTATATACAGTCGAGACCCCGACGAGGGGCGGTGGCCGGTCTCACAAGCCACTGGTGTCAGTTGGTTCACCTAAGATGTATATAGGTGCTCATTGGGTTATGAGTACACCGGACATGACTCGTCGGGAACATACTAGTTGGTCTTATACCTGACGTCAGATAGCAGTTCCCTGGTGACATGTGTACAGGTTAGTTCATCAACCTGAGATCGTCATTTGTCTCGTGTGAGTTCTCACTGTACTTTGATTACTACCCTACCACCCTCAAAGGAGACGTGCAAACAGATTTTAGTTGGGTACAGTCCCGCGCCACATGGAGGCAGTGAGCGGATCTGCAGGGGTTCGTCTCTCCCGGTATTGGGGGTGAGACCGCGCTGTGTCTAGGAGAGCCATTACACGAAATCCTTGGCCAAGGCAGGAGATTTACCGGTAGGTATTCCAGTAGTATCTCAGGGTGTTCTGGGATACACTCTGTAACACCCTAGTTCGTTATACAATGACTTATTTAATTAATTAATATATTGGATGACTATTTCTTGATTTATTGTTGTTATGAATGTGAATAGTGTATTGGTATCTATATTTGCATCCGACCCGACCCGCTTACTGGAAACTCATCTTGATTCCTGCTTATAATTTATCCCGGCTAGTTATAAGAATCCGTGCACTTTCTTATTCTATATCCTGTTTACCCGTATCATATATTGGGCATCCACATTATTTTAATAATACAGATATAATCAAATAATATATTTTAAAAATACCCAGCACGGCATGTATCATACCCCTGACCCTGTGGTTCCATTAGTATATCGTGTTCTCATTTTGTTTATTGAAATGGACTCGTTTAGATCGCTACGTGCATTTTACGTGCATCTATTCTTGGGGGTATGCATTTTTATCAACCGGATATCGCATTATGATTTTAACTTATCCGTACATTGTTTATATTTTAAAACTAGAATTTTAGACACAACCCGGGAATTTTTCGCAATACTTTTGTTTTAGCCCAAAAACCCAAATTTATATATTATTATATTTGTAAACTAATTTTACTATGCAAACACAATCATATAAAAATATATTATATTATATTATATATTATTATAATATATATATTATTATATTATATAATATATATATTATTATATTATATAATATAATAATATATATATTATATTATATTATTAATTAATTATTTTTTTAAAAAACTTACGTTCTCTCTTTCTCTTCTTTCTCTCTCCAATCTCTTTCTCTCCCTCTTTTTCTTTTTCCTCCTGCAATCACGCCACATCTCTCTTTTCCACTCTTTTCCTTTCTTTCCTCCGCCAATCACTCTCATCTCTCTGTCTCTCTCTTTCAATTTCTCTATATATATGTAACCCTCACCTACTCTACCTCACGTCTCTCTCTCCTCTTCTTCTGTTCTTTTTTTCTTTTTTCTTTTCTTCTTCCACGCCATCCTTCACCTCCTGCAAACCCACGCCCGAGCCGTCATCCTCGCCACCGTACGCATCCGTCGTGCGATTCGTTCAGGCAAGTAATTTTACTTGCTACATGCTAGTTACGGTTTGATTGTTTACATCAAGGCAGTAATATTACTATCATATTTTTTTATGTCATTAAACCATTAAGAGTAGTATGTTAGTTGTAATGGTTGGCTCTGTCACGTGCCGATCGTAGCGCATTCTGGGAAGCGGGGCGTGACAGGGTTTGTTTGGTATCAGAGCCAGGTTTTAGGTTAATCGGGTTTGGTTCTTTTATAGTTAGGTATTGGACCCAATACACGAATCAGATAACCCGTAATTAGGAACATGTCCTGCCGCATTGATATTCTTGAATCTATAACTATCCTGTTTCCTGAATCCTGTTTATCGTGCTAATTTTCTCCCGTGTCTGGGCTTCAGAATCATGGCGGATGAAGATCTGCGAACGTACCAGAGGCGCGTTGATAACGCCGCATTACTTGGAGTTATCCGTGGGATGTTGGAAAATCAGAAGCGGCAGACCGAACTGAACCAGCGGCAAGCTGAATCTTTTCAGGAAGGTTTGCGGAACGTCCAGCAGTCCGTGAACAATGTTGTGGCCAGACCAGTTGATCGTGTGGGTACCGTAGCGGATTTCAGGAGACTAGGTCCGTCTGTCTTTACTGGCCTGAAAGAGCCGTTGCCAGCGGAGCAGTGGCTGGTTGACACGGAGAATCTACTTATTGCAGCACAGATCCTAGAGGATAAGAGGGTGGATGTGGTACGCATCCAGTTGGTGGACTATGTCCGCGAATGGTGGCTTGTGGAAGAGACCCGCTTGCCCAAGCCGATCAGTTGGGCGAATTTTTTGAAGAGTTTCTTAGAGAAGTTCTTCCCGCAGACTGCACGGGAGGAAATGGAAGAGAAGTTCATCAGTTTGAAGCAGAACGGCGCACTTGTAGATGTACATGCAGCTGAGTGGACGCGGCTCAGTAGATTCGCTGGACCTTTGGTGGCCAACGATGCTGATAGGGCAAGGAGGTTCATACGCAGCTTGGATGTAGAAATCCAGAGGCACATCATATCTCTCGGACTGACCACTTTTTCTCAAGTTCTTAAGGAAGCCCGAGAGCAGTAGAGCCTATCTATGAAGACTGGGGGTACGCAACAGCAAGCCGTAGTAGTACGGAAGCCGACGTTTACGCCAAACCAAGCTCCTATACGCAGAGGTATACCGGTGGACAAACGTGGCGTGATACCGATGAAGAAGCCTGGCGTAGCTGATCAGAGAAGGAGCGTAATTTATGACTTTTGACACCTGCCCGGACACCTAAAGATAGATTGCAGAAGAATGCTTGGACTCTGTTTGGTTTGCGGATCAGCTAACCATACTGTCAATGCTTGTCCGTCAAAGCTACGTTTGAAAGAAGATGCTCAGAAACCACCACAGAGGCCAATACAGGGGCAGAAGCAGATAACACAAGGGCCAAATCAAGCTCGAGCGTTTACTCTGACGGCCGAAGAAGCCAAGGCTTCAGAGGAAGTCGTTTCAGGTATCCTGCTTGTTCATGATTTTCCCGCAGTAGCATTATTCGATTCTGGTGCATCCCATTGTTTTATGTCGTCCAAGTTTATTGTTACACATTCAATTTCTTACACGACCCTGTCTTGTTGTTGGGACATACACACTGGGAACGGGAAAATCATATCTAGTAGTGAGCGCAAAAATTGTTCTGTTGTTATTTGCGGACGAGAATTATTCACGGATTTCTTGGTGATTGATACTGGCAATTACGATGTTGTCTTGGGAATGGATTTTCTCGGTACTTTCCATGCTCACATTGATTGTAGGACAAAGAAAGTGATTTTCCAGATTTCCGGACATCCGGAGTTTGTATTTGCTGGAGGCAGCAGTTCTGTTGGGCCAGTCGAGTTTAGGGCTTGGCCGACAGGCGCCGTGCTTTCGTCGATGGAAATTGATAAGGAGGAAGCGCCAGTTGTAGTTCGAGAGTTCATGGACGTATTCGAGGACATCTCGGGTTTACCGCCAAAACGAGAAGTGGAGTTCGCGATTGATCTTGTTCCTGGTGCAGCGCCAATCTCAAAGGCATACTATCCGATGGCACCAATGGAGTTGGAAGAAGTAAAGAAGCAGGTTACTGAATTGTTAGAGAAGGGTTGGATTCGCAGCAGCAATTCACCTTGGGGAGCTCCAGTTCTTTTAGTCAAGAAGAAAGATGGCACAAGGAGGATGTGCATCGATTATCGAGAATTAAACCGGGTGACTATTAAGAACAAGTACCCGATCCCTCGCATTAGCGAATTATTCGAGCAACTCAGTGGCGCGAGGGTATTCTCGAAGCTGGATTTACGATCCGGATATCATCAAGTTCGAGTTAAATCAGAGGATATTTGCAAGACCGCGTTCCGAACTCGATATGGGCATTACGAGTATTTAGTGATGCCCTTCGGAGTAACGAATGCCCCGGCGATATTCATGGACTTGATGAACCGAATCTTTTCACCATTCTTGGACCAGTTTATAGTGGTGTTTATCGATGATATTCTGGTGTATTCAAGGAGCCAGGAAGAGCATGCCAAACACTTGAAGATCGCACTGCAAACGTTGAGGCAAGAAAAATTGTATGTAAAGATGAGCAAGTGCGAATTTTGGCTCGAAGAAGTGAAGTTTTTGGGGCATGTCGTGTCCGGAGATGGAATCGCTGTTGACCCTGAAAAGATTGTAGCAGTTCAAAATTGGCCGATTCCGAAGAACGTAGCAGAGATCAGAAGTTTTCTTGGACTTGCCGGATACTACAGAAGGTTTGTAGAGAATTTTGCTCGGTTAGCTGAGCCTTTGACCAAGCTTACACGGAAGGAGGTACCATTCGTATGGACGGATAGTTGTGCGTCAGCTTTTGAGGCGTTGAAACAAAAATTGATAACCGCTCCTATTCTGACCGTACCAGACGGTTCCGGAGGATTGGTTATTCACAGTGACGCATCTGGGAAAGCTTTAGGGTGTGTTCTTATGCAGCATGGGAAGGTCATAGCATACGCATCAAGACAATTGAAGACCCATGAGAAGAATTACCCAACTCACGATTTGGAGCTAGCAGCTGTAATATTCGCTCTGAAAATTTGGAGACACTACTTGTTGGGCGAAAGGGTAGAAGTATTCACCGATCACAAAAACCTAAAGTATGTGTTCACACAGAAAGAGCTCAACATGAGGCAGCGTAGGTAGTTGGAGCTGATGGCTGACTATGATCTTGATCTAAAATACCATTCGGGGAAAGTTAATGTAGTGCCGGATGCGCTTAGCCGATTGCCAGCAATTCGGATGTTGACCGCACAGAAAGAGCTTATCAATGATTTTCGGAGATTCGAGTTGGAGATCCTGCTACCACACTCTTCGGGACGGTTGATGCAGCTGCAAGTACAGTCGTCGTTGATTGATAATATTAAGGCAGCGCAATCACAGGATCCAAGATTTCAGAAGTTTCGAGAGCAAGTTGAAGCGGGACTTCGGACGGACTTGTTGATTCATAGAGATGGTTCGTTGCGATATGGTAGCCATTTGTGTGTGCCGAAAGGAGACATTCGCGAAGAAGTTAGGAAGGAGGCGCACAGTTCCGCATATTCCGTACATTCAGGAGGCACGAAAATGTACCGTGATCTACGACCGCATTTCTGGTGGGAAGGCATGAAAAGGGAGATCGCCCGCTTTGTAGCAAAGTGTTTGGTATGTCAGCAAGTTAAAGCTGAACATCAAAGGGTAGCCGGTTTATTGCAACCACTTCCGATTCCTCAATGGAAGTGGGAACATATAACCATGGATTTCGTGACAGCTTTACCGCGGAGTCCAAAAGGCAATAATGTAGTTTGGGTAATTGTTGATCGATTGACCAAGGCAGCTCATTTCATTCCGTTTCGAGTTGGTCAGTCGACGGAAGCGTTAGCAGAACGGTACATACAGGAGATTGTGAGATTGCATGGAGTACCTGTGAGCATCGTTGCCGACCGTGATACCCAATTTTTATCGCACTTCTGGAGGAGCTTACAGGAAAGTTTGGGGACCCGATTGAAGTTTAGCACTGCTTATCATCCCCAGACAGATGGCCAATGAGAAAGAACGATCCAAACTCTTGAAGATATGTTGCGAGCTTGCATGTTGGACTTCAAGGGTTCGTGGGAGGATCATCTACACTTGGTGGAGTTTTCGTATAATAATAGCTTTCAGGCGACTATACAGATGGCTCCATTCGAAGCGTTATATGGTCGCAAGTGTCGTTCACCTGTTTGCTGGGACGATGTCGGAGAGCGAAGGTAATTGGGACCAGATCTTATTGTACAAACCGTGGAGAAAGTTAATACGATCCGGAAGCACATGAAGGCAGCACAAGATCGACAGAAGAGTTGGGCTGATATATCGAGAAGACCTCTAGAGTTCGCCATTGGTGATCTTGTATTCTTGAAGATATCACCGACTCGAGGAGTGATTCGTTTTGGGAGTCGAGGCAAGCTCAGCCCTCGATTCGTGGGGCCTTTCGATATTATTGAGCGCGTTGGAGAAGTAGCTTATCGATTGGTTTTACCACCATCTTTGGCGAGTGTTCATGACGTGTTTCATATATCTCAACTTCGTAAGTATGTTCGAGATGAAACACACGTACTAGATCATTCGGAGCTGAGAGTAAGGGAAGACTTGACCTATGAAGAACGACCGATGTCGATTGTTGATCGAAGAGAAAAGGTCCTCAAGAAAAAGGTTATCCTTCTCGTACTAGTTTCATGGGGGAATCGCTCGCATGGAGAATTAACTTGGGAACGAGAAGACGAGATTCGACAGAAGTTTCCACATCTCTTCTCGTAGATTCATGTTTGGCTGTCTTTTCTTATTTTGGGAATTTCGAGGACGAAATTCTTTTGTAGTTGGGTATAATGTAACACCCTAGTTCGTTATACAATGACTTATTTGATTAATTAATATATTGGATGACTATTTCTTGATTTATTGTTGTTATGAATGTGAATAGTGTATTGGTATCTATATTTGCATCCGACCCGACCCGCTTACTGGAAATCTATCTTGATTCCTGCTTATAATTTATCCCGGCTAGTTATAAAAATCCGTGCACTTTCTTATTCTATATCATGTTTACCCGTATCATATATTGGGCATCTACATTATTTTAATAATACAGATATAATCAAATAATATATTTTAAAAATACCCAGCACGACATGTATCATACCCCTGTCCCTGTGGTTCCATTAGTATATCATGTTCTCATTCTGTTTATTGAAACATACTCGTTTAGATCGCTACGTGCATTTTACGTGCATCTATTCTTGGGGGTATGCATTTTTATCAACCGGACATCGCATTATGATTTTAACTTATCCGTATATTGTTTATATTTTAAAACTAGAATTTTAGACACAATCCGGGAATTTTTCGGAATACTTTTGTTTTAGCCCAAAAACCCAAATTTATATATTATTATATTTCTAAACTAATTTTACTATGCAAACACTGTTCATAGACGTTAATCATATAAAAATATATTATATTATATTATATATTATTATATTATATATTATTATAATATATAATATAATAATATATATATTATATTATATTATTAATTAATTATTTTTTTTAAAAACTTACGTTCTCTCTTTCTCTTCTTTCTCTCTCCAATCTCTTTCTCTCCCTCTTTTTCTTTTTCCTCCTGCAATCACGCCACATCTCTCTTTTCCACTCTTTTCCTTTCTTTCCTCCGCCAATCACTCTCATCTCTCTATCTCTCTCTTTCAATTTCTCTATATATATGTAACCCTCACCTCTTCTACCTCACGTCTCTCTCTCCTCTTCTTCTTTTCTTCTTTTCTTTTTTATTTTCTTCTTCCACGCCATCCTTCACCTCCTGCAAATCCATGCCCGAGCCGTCATCCTCGCCACCGTACGCATCCGTCGTGCGATTCGTTCAGGCAAGTAATTTTACTTGCTAAATACTAGTTACAGCTCGTTTGTTTACATCAAGGCAGTAATATTACTATCATATTTTTTTTTATGTTATTAAACCATTAAGAGTAGTATGTTAGTTGTAATGGTTGGCTCTGTCACGTGCCGATCGTAGCGCACTCTGGGAAGCGGGACGTGACACACTCCGACACGACTTGTACCGCTTTTGGGGGTCTGACTTTTACCAACCCCCTAGGCCCGCCATGCAATGCTCATAGACGAACGGACCAGACTGTACGGATATTGTCACCGATAAGCTCAGTAGGGTGTCAGGATGAGTTCGCTCACAGACGTCCCTTTTGGTCAATACCTGGTAGCCCGTTACGTATGGCTAATACCTCTGACATGCTACTGGTTAAATCTATAACCAAAGTATTGACGAGTCTTTAGAGTCCCCCACAGACAGTTGCTCAAGTTTCGAGCGAAACGCTGTAGAGGCCGTATGGAGATATGGCAGGGTTCGATCAGATACGTGCGGTATTGCACGGATCGTGATCGGACGGATTTTACTAGCGGGCTTTGGTTTAAGCCGGATCCTAGTATTAGACAGTGTAGTTTTGTCTCTTTGCATTTGTGTTCAGTAGGAATACAAATGCGGGCATTTATATGCAGTCGCGGGGTTTTCCTTTAATTTATTACGGGATCAGTTTTCTGATGTTGCCAGTTTGCATTCCGTTTCGGACGGTTTTCCTTTATTCTTTCGCGGCCGGACTTTTCCGATGGATGGGCTAATTTACAATTGTGCAAATTAGTATTTGTGGAGGGGGTCCCTTGTAAATGTGTGGCTTCATCATCATGAGATTCTTTTATTGTCACTTGTCTTGCATTGATGGTGATGGGATTTGATTTGGGCTTGGATTAGAAATGAGTGTGACCATTTTCCTTTTTCTTTTATCACACGTTATTCTCTTGTGGCATTATTGATTCCCTCCACCATTCTTTATCATGAGGGGCCTGCCACTTTGTTAGGAGAAGAAAGGAGAGAGGTTCATTTTGTATGAGGAAAATTATTCTTCTCATTTTTCCTTACACCAAAGTTCATATAGTCCATCTCCTCTTGTTCATTCTTTCTCCACCTCCATCAAAGGCAACATCCTAAACCCCAAAGAGGCAAACCTTTCTATACTATTCTACAACAAATCTTGGGCACGTCGACTTGCTAACTTCATGCCCGAGTTGTCTCGGTCCAGAGGTGGGAGCCCGTAAAAGAACCCGGTGATGTGGTGCCCGTTCCGACGAGGAGTTGAAAACCGGAGGTTCCGCGAGGGATCGGAGTGGAGGCGAAGGCCGAAAGACACGGATCGCTTGGTATAGTTTCTCTACCCCGTTTTCTAGTTTGCTAGTAGCTAAGTTAATGGCCCGATCCGGGGTTTAAAGTGCGCGGTGGTGCCGGTTTCTAGTTTTTAGAAAAGTTTCGTTTCCGCATTCCGGCGTCGGATTGACGGCCGGGGCGCCGCCGTGCACTTACATTGGTATCAGAGCCACGCCATTAACCTAGTCTAGCTTGCTCTAACGTGTTTACAAGTTCGATCGATCGGATTTTCCAAAAACCACATTTCCATGTCGCACTTTCTGTCGAATTTTTCCTTGCTCTAAAAATTATTTGGTATATTGGAAAAATACGTGCAGGGTTTTTTATGCATTCTGTGAAAATTTGGTAGGCTGATATTACGGTAGCGCGGTGGTTTAGAGGCCAAAACCACGTTTTGGCCGCGGAACCGCCGCCGTTTTGTGGCCAAACCGTACCAAATTTCTACAGTGGTTTACTGACATGGAAATAGGGTTTCTGGTGTATTCTTTTTGGGCCCAGATGTTTTCGAGTGGTACAGTTGTGCTTGGGGCCTACTTCGGAAAATTCAGTCGATCGAAAATTTTAAACATGTTAGTTCACGGTATTTACATTATATCTGCGACCGTGAATGTCATTTGATCGGTAAATCCTGTCTAACTGCTATAGCCCTTTTAGACGGATTTGCGAACGTGACATTCACGTTGATATTCTGTGTTGTGTTGTGATGTTGTGGATTTGTCGTGGGGATAGCCTGGATGCAGTGGTAGTACAGTTTGGTTTATTATGTACATTTGATATTACGGGGCGAGCGTCCGACATGTGGACTGCCGTCACTGTCTATTTGTATTATTCTTTTGGGGCATGACCGGGCTGAGGTCGATATACCCGTTGTATGTATATTTTACTTTCTGTACTTGGATTGCCCCGTGGAGGGGTGCACGGATAGCCGGGTTCTAGAGGGAAACGAGCCCGCATCTCATGGCGTTGAGACGGAGGGGGCTTCACTCTAGAATTGGCGGGCTATTCTCCCCATTCGTAGGGGGTATAGGATTGACCCAGGAGGGGTGCCCAAGTTACCGGATTCCGTGAAGTGCTGGGTGGTCCATTCACGTTGCTGAAGGGGGCTGCCTCACTTCAGGTTTTGGCGGGTAACTTGCCGCGCCCGTAGGGGTCTAGGATTTCATTGCATAGGCTATCCATACGACCATGGGAACGTCGGGTTTCAGTAGCGGCTCTATGAAACCCGGGGATCCCAGATATCTGTATTGTTCTGTGATGCTTATTACATTTTCTGTGATGTTGCATTTTATCACGCCTTGAGCGAATATTATATATTGATATATATACTAGTAGATGTTGTATATGTTTTGCATCCGCGCTAGTCCAGTCCCCGCTCTGTTGTTAGTTAAGTAACCTAACGGGTGATGACGGGACCCAGTGGCGAATGCGGATGGCATATACGTACATCATTATTTTCGTTCTTTATTAGTGTGATCAATTGATGGGACTGCATTGATTCGGATCAATGCAAGTTAAACAAACCTATTCTGATGTTGTTGGAACAATTTTTCAAAAAGCTGTTATTGGAAGGACGTTCACTTTTGTTTTACACAGTGGTATTCGGTTATGAATATCCAGCACCTCAGTCGACGAGGCAAGGGCCGAGATCCCTTCACCGGGAGTGACCCCTTAGACAGAAGTTTGAGTCAGGGCAATAACCTCACTATAGCCGATTACTTTTGCTTTGTATCGTGGTATTCAGTTGGAATATCCTGCACCCCATTCTACGGGGAAAGAGCCGAGATCCCTTCACCGGGAGTGATCTCTTTAGCAAAGGTTTTCGTTACTATATTTTTATAAAAGCTATCCGGTTTCTTCAACGATATCAAGTTCATTACGTTAAAGGTTTTCGCCAGAAACCATTCGTAGCCCTCCGTCATTTCAGACGGGTAGCACGTAGTATTCATGCTATGTTTATTGGCCTTAATCAAGGCATAGTGTATGGTAGCTGCTTGTACGGGTGGGTTCAAATTAACCTGGACAATGACGGGTGGAACTTGACATATGACTTATGATTTGTTGGCCTTAGTCAAGGTCATAAGAGCATGGGGCAAAAATCACATCGGGAGTTTCAAAAGAAACTGAAACTTGCCAGATATGCGCATACCTTCTAGAGTGTGATAACGTGAGCGAATTCCATCACATTATCATGCAATGATAGTTGGATCCCGATTTCCACTGATGAGTTGGTTTACTTCTCGGGTGATCCCGACTAATTTTTCTTTCAGGTTTGGGGAAGAATTTGACGTTACAGTGGGAGGTTTCCTGATTAGATAAAATGATAACCATTCTGATCTAGGTTAGAGTGCACACTGAGTGTTTCTTTTCTCTCTCTTTTTGGCAGCGACCATTGACCCGATCCTAGACTATGACTCGGTGACCAAGTTGATCGAACCTTCTTATAAGACTGGATTTTGGATTGTCAGCGTTGCATACATCATTGCCATTCCTACTTTTACCCTTTTCTCCAGGACACCCCGTATTACTACGAACGTCCACTTCCATTGGACAAAACCATCGTATGGTTATATACGAACTCGAAGGAATTTATTCAAGGATGGTTTCTGGTTCTGGAGAAAGCGAATAGGACTATTCAGTGGTCTTTACCTTTTACCTTCTCTCAGGTTGCGAGTGCTCCTTGGATTAGGACAGTACACCTATTACGCAAATTGGATAGTCTTCTTTCAAACCATAGGCAAGAGCCGACCGATAGGGAATGAAGAAAACAAATTAGCCTAAGCGGTGTACAGAAGGTATTAAGTTAAGACAAAGAAAGGGATTAGAAGGAGGGCAAAGTGAATTGCGACTGATATTCACGACCAAACCAAGTATTTCATTATCACTCCCACTTCACCTTTGTATTTCTCCAGGACACTCCGTATCACTACGAAGATCCACAGTTATTTGGATATTCCATCGTATGGTTATATATGAACTCGAAAGGAACTTATTCCAGTTCGGGGATGGATTCTGGTTCAGGAGAAATAGGAATAAGGTTTATTCGGTTGTCTTTTATTTTCACCTTCTCTCGCATTGCGAGTGCTCCTAGGATTAGGACAGTTCACCCATTATGCTTATTGGATAGTCTTCTTCCAAACCATAGGCTGGTGCCGAACGGTAGGGAAGGAAGAAAACCATTTGGCCTAAAGGGGTGTGCAGAAGGTAACGACTAAAGATATATAAAGGGATTTGGAGAGGTGGCAAAGAAATATACGGTTACAGTTGTGAATCTGGATAATGGAAGAGGCATTACTAGGAATACCCGGATACCCCTACGAAACATTTCAATGTTTCAGTTTCACTGTGTACTGTTAAAAGAAAACTGATTTCCTAATTAGATACTTGCTCCAGGGTATGTATTTACCATGTATGATTCTCACATCTGTATGGTTTTACAGATGATGGGTGGGAGTATGTTATTGGGAATTAGGTGATCATCCTCATTATATCGGAATTCGTTGTAATTGGTGATGTTTCCCCCAATCAGAGCAAGGCTCTACAGAATTTTGAAAATTCAAAATTCGAAGCAACGTTTCCATCTGTTTCCCCCAATCAGAGCAAGGCTCTACTGAATTTTGAAAATTCAAAATTCGAAGCAACGCTTCGGTTTCCGTGCGCAGTGCGCAATTTGCCACATGGCAGGAGCCGATTCGGCAGCGTAACGTCCGAGACAGTGCGTCCCATCAGAGCAAGGCTCTTCAGAAAACATAATTAAGACTTAACTGCGCAAATGCACGGATGCGCGACACGTGTCTGCGCAAGCGCACGGATGCGCAACACGTGTATGCGCAGTTGCGCAATCGCAACTGCGCAAGCGCACGGATGCGCGACACGTGTCTGCGCAAGCGCACGGATGCGAGACACGTGTCTGCGCAGTTGCGCAATCGCAACTGCGCAAGCGCACGGATGCGCGACACGTGTCTGCGTAAGCGCACGGATGCGCGACACGTGTCTGCGCAGTTGCGCAATCGCAACTGCGCAAGCGCTCGGATGCGCGACACGTGTCACGCGCTGGTGAGTTGCGCAATCGCAACTGCGCAAGCGCTCGGATGCGCGACACGTGTCACGCGCTGGTGAGTTGCGCAGCAACTGAATGAAAATTTAGGTGAATCTTTTCTGTTTTCCTGTAAAACAGGGACCCTTGGATCAGAGATCCAATGGTGGGAAAATTCCCAAAATTATTCAGGAAAGATCTTGGTAACAAATTTAACAAATTTGTGAGCACTATAAATAAGAGCCCAGACTTCATTCAAATCATCAGGTAGAATCATCAAGAGAAGGATAAACTTCTGAAAAGAAAGAATTCTTGAAGATTGATCAAGAACAAAAAAAAAGAGAAGGTAAAATTTCTGAAGAAAAGAATATTAAAAAGTTAATAATAAAACAAAAAGAAAAATAGTGCCTTGCACTTGATATGAACCTTTGGTTCTGTAAAATCAGGGAAAACAAGAAGAAGAACTTGTTTTCCCTTGATCCAAATTCAGATCAAAAGTGCCATGCACTTGTGTTCTTAAACCTGAAAATTTCTTGGGTTTCTGCACAAATGCAACCCCTTATTTCGGGCCTGGCCCAAACTAAATTGCAATAATAAAAGGGCAAAGCCCTGTTTGGAAAATTCTCGAGTTCCTGCAACTCATTATTTAAAAAGGGCCTAGCCCAAATTAAATTGCAGAACAATAAAAGGGCAAAGCCCTGTTTGGAAAATTCTGGAGTTTTTGCAAACTCATTATTTAAAAAGGGCCTAGCCCAAATCAAATCACAAAAAGGGCAGAACCCTGTTTGAACTGATTCTTTTATTCAGGCAGAGCCTAAAATAAATAAAAAAAATTGGACTTAACCCAATCCTGGCTGTAAGTCCTTAAATTAAATTGATTGAGCGAAATGGCTCTATCCCAAACCAATTTACGACCGGTTCGAGGGTACATCTCCGAACCCCTTTGACATCTGTCGTTGTAATCCCTCAACGACGTCAAAGAGGCGACGGGTCCCAACAACCACTTATCTAAAATTGGACCGAAACGTCCCTAAACTAATATGGACCGAAACGTCCCTAAACTAATGATGGACCACCACGTCTCTAAACTGGCGACGGACCACCACGTCCTTAAACTGGCACAATAGGGCCCAAACGCTCTTCCGTCGGATCTAAACGGTCCCGTCTAAGTTGATCTTAACCCCAAATACGGTTAATGTGTCCTTAGATATTTAATTAAACGATAAAACCCCAACTCAACTTTGGTTCAAGGGTACATCTCTGAACTCCTCAGACACCTGTCGTTGTAATCCCTCAACGACGTCAGAGAGGTGACGAGTCCCGACGGCCAGATAATTAAATCAATCACCACGTTAAGTTGATCTTAGTCTAAAACAGGACTAATGTATCCTTAACGAATGTTTAAGTTGATCTTAACCGCAATGCGACTAATGCATCCTTAAACTAAAAAGCACCAAACCCAAATCTAAGTAAATGCGGATTTGGACTAATCCACGTCCTACGGGCGACGACATTACTAAGTCTCCGTATACAATCCACGGGCAACCACAAACAAAACAAACATACACGACACGAAGTGAAATTCTGGAGAAGGAGAAAGTTGTTACCGCGATGCGGTAGCGTAATTAACTGCAGGGGCTTGCGCCTGCAGGGAAGAGCGTCCCCACAATAAAAAAAACCCCTCACCCTGAGGGGGAATCTGACGAAGTCTGCTACATCGGCCGCATCCGTCTAAACCTCCGATACACGATGCCATAAATCAACTTGGCATCTTCGGAGAGATAGACGGATAAAACCAAATAGCATCTGCCCCGAACCTCAGGCACAGACGTCCTAACGTCCAGGCCGCCGTTCGGAGGGGAACAGATTCTGGCACGCCCGGTGGGACCTCTTCCTCTTTCCACTCCACACTTCGTGTGTCGTCTTCGCGAACCAATCGCGGTTTGTTAAATGATTGCCTTCGGATTTCAAGTTGCTAAGATTTGGTCTTTTGTTTGGTACAGAACTCAAGTATTCAATGGCCACCAACTGCACCAACTGCTCGAAATGCCATTGCAGCGGACGTTCCACCTCACCGCGAGGTGTAGCATATGGGCCCCAGGCGGCTTCCTTCCTGACTCTGCCGGTAGACCAAGTGACTCAGGCCACCACCGGCTTGTTTTTCGGGACCATGGTCCCACCTACAAGCTTCTCCATGCCGATATCCGCACCAGAAGCGAACAAGAAGTCGGTATTCGACCGGCTCACTGCTACCACGACCCCTGTCAACGGGTCGCCTGCTACTGAACCAACAGCCTCCGTTTTCACCAGGCTAGGTCAGAACTATAAGGTGGCTGTCCCAAAGAGGGCAACGGCCGCTGCTTTGGAAGTCGTTAAAGCGGTTTCTCCTATCAGAGAGTCGGTCTTCACAAGATTGACGGTTCCTACTCCTCCCCCAGCTGGTCAGAAGGCATCAGTCTTCGATAGGCTGACATCAGCAGTTACCCCACGCTCAAACAGGGGGCAACAAGAGACTATCTCGATTTCCGAGCCAGTCCCAACGGCTCGTCGTGCGCGACGTCGCCATTGGCAGCGAGTAAGGAAAGCAGGGGGCAACTCCCCCTCAGGGCTAACCCCACCTGCTCCAGTAGTGGAGGTCGATGCTGCTGTTCCAACTGGGAACAGCTTTGAACTGCTGAAGAAAGTGAGAAAGAACTCCCCGGTTGCTGCATTGAAAAAGTCTCCTCCACCCATGGAAAAAGCTCCGGAGACGAAACAGGAACAGCCCCCTCAACGGCTGTCGTCAAAAATTTATAAAGTTTGGCGGAGGGTTCAAGACTCCGTGATTGACTCAGACCACTTCCGCCGCCAGAAAAGGGCAAGAGTGGGGAAAGACGAGAACCGCCCCATTAAACAGCAGAGGGCAACAAATGCTAGAATGCCCGCTTCAACGGCTCCTTCAACCTCAAAGGTCCATAAAAGGAAGAGACCAGAGAAAGCTCCCGCGACGATGACAAAATCTAAAAGCGGCGAACCTAAACGCCCCAAGTCAGGGGGCATGACAGTACATACGGTCTATATGGCTTCGGGAAAAGATGAAAGCCGTACTTCTACGGGTCACCGACCGCTTACCCGGTCAGTGACCAAATCTCAGGAGCAGCAACAAAAGCTCCAGGAGATGATGACTACGATGGCTGCACTCACGGGGCCAAAAGAGAATCCTGAGACATCCTTAGATGAACGTCAAGAGGAGGAAACTGACGCCGAGTTCCTTCCCCGAGTACTGGAAAAGAGAGACAGAGAGGCTGCTGAACAAGCGGCCAATATACAACGTATGGGCCTTCTCTTTCAGGACATGATAGGGATGATGATACAACCAGAGCCCCCGACTGAAGAACCCCCGATCGTCCTTGGGGATGATAGGGGAGAAACATCAAACCCTCAGCCCGTTCTATCGACGGCTAAAGAAGACACAATCTCTAAAACTGATCTGGACGAATATATAGCCCAACAAATAAAGGTTCATCACGCGGCAGAAGCAGCCGGGCACGTCGTAAAAACGGGGCGACCGTATCCGGGCTGGTATGACCAAATCAAGTACCCGCCAGGGTACACAATTCCCAAGTTTCATGTCTACAAGGGGACCGGCAATCCCCATCAACATGTCGCCCAGTTCAGGGCGCTTTGCGGTAACACCGGCGGCGACGACAAGCTTCTGCTTCGCCAATTCGTTGGAAGCCTATCGGATACGGCGTTCGAATGGTATTCCGAGCTCCCCAACGACTCTATTAAAACCTTTGCAGAGATGGAGCTGCTCTTCACCCAACGCTTTGCGAGTGCCAGCGAGCGTACTCCGATGACGGCGCTGATTAACGCCAGGGTAAAGCCCTGCGAGACATGGGTCCAGTACGCTATACGCTGGCGTAATCTATGGTCTAAGTGTGAACAGCGTATATGTAGGGTGTTTTTCGCCACCCCATTGAGATGGGAATACGCGCACGCTTGTCAGGCGTACTACAGATTCCCCCTGCCTAGGGTAGGCTGGGGTTTAATGATTGTGGGGATCCGAATCTCCGGCAGCCGCGGACTAAGCTGCCGTTAATTACCCCTCGCCTTTGGGGCGAGGGAACCTCCGATTAATGGGTTAAATTGGTCATGCGAACTCAATATGCGGTGTGCGTGTGTTTTGTTTGAAAAGGGGGTTTTGGGTATATCGGGAGCCACGCAGAGTTTTTACGGGGGTCCCGCTACCCGGATAGCGGGCTGGGGGTCAAGGGGGCTAGCAGCCCCCTTGCGGGGTTCGGGGCAGCGCCCCGGCCCGAAAATTTTTTTGAGGGGGAGAGTGTGGCGGAGTATGTGTATGTGTACATTTGTATACATATGTATATATATACATGTATATATAAGTAGAGAGGAAAAAGACATCCAAAGGATGCGTGGAGCCAGCGCCTAGGCGCTTGAGCGCGAGCGCGCCACGTGTCGGTACGTGGGCGCTTTGCGCTCGAGCGCAGAGTGCTGGAGCGCAACGCGCCACGTGTCGGCACGTAGGCGACTTGCGCTCGAGCGCTTGCGCTTGAGCGCAAGCGCGCCACGTGTCGGCACGAGGGCGACTTGCGCTCGAGCGCTTGCGCTTGAGCGCAAGAGCGCCACGTGTCGGCACGAGGGCGACTTGCGCTCGAGCGCTTGCGCTGGAGCGCAAGCGCACCACGTGTCGGCACCAGGGTGACTTGCGCTCGGGCGCTTGCGCTGGAGCGCAAGAGCGCCACGTGTCGGCACGAGGGCGACTTGCGCTCGAACGCTTGCGCTGGAGCGCAAGCGCGCCACGTGTCGGCACGTGGGCGCTCTGCGCTTGAGCGCCGGCAGAAAAAAGAGGCTTTTAGCCTAAAAAAGATTTCTCTGATGAGAAATCAAAGAGGAGTTGGACTCCTAAGTGTTCTTCTTCTTCTTCTTCTTCTTTTTCTTTTTTGGGGGGGATTTAGTGAAAGATGTTCTTCTTCTTCCTCCTATCGCTTGGCCGGATCTTGAAGATCAAGAAGAGGAGATTTTAAAAATCACTCCTTTTTGAGATCTAATGGAAGATCTGAGTTCCCCTTTGTGGGTTTTGTGGTGGAAAACTACTTAGTTTTGGAAAAGAAAGAGTAAAACTCTTGATTTAAATTCAAAAGAAAATGAAAAGGTTTAGAACCTTGAAGATGGAAGAAAAGAGCTCAGCTCTAAATTTTTGGAGAGAATGAAAAGTGTATATTTTTTATTCATCATGTTGCCTTTTATAGGCTTACATATTTGCATATAGCCCCTTGGGCTTCACAAAAATGGCATTTTAGCCATCCCATGGCTCATGTGCCATTTCATTTTTGCACATAAGCCATGGGCTTACAAAATATTGGCTTTATGCCCATTTTGCATACATTCATGTATAAAAAATTACATAAAAATTATTTATTACATGATTTTGTTGTTGGCATGGGGAGGCTGGCCGCGGGCTCGACTTGGGCATGGGCCCGCTTGACCTTGGCTTGGGCCCACCTGGCTTGGGGTTGACCTTGACTTTGACTCGGTCAACGGGGGTGTAAATTTTTACCCCAACAAAGTGCCCCCCATCAATAAATGCACACCGCACATTTGAGTTGTGTGCATGAAATTGATGGATCTTGAAGCTGAACTTCGAGGTGGAACATCATTCCGGAGGCGAAGCATCATCCCGGGGAGCATGATTCCCGAGGATCGGAGCATCATTCCGGTTCGCGGAGCATAATTCCAATGTCGGAGCATCATTCTGAAGCGCGGAGCATAAGTCCAGGGTCGGAGCATCATTCCGATTTGCGGAGCATAATTCCAGAGTTCAGAGCGTCTTTCCGAAGAGCGGAGCATGATTCCAGGATTCGGAGCATCGTTCCGAAGGGCGGAGCATAATTCCAGGGTTCGGAGCATCTTTCCGAGGAGCGGAGCATAATTCCAGGGTTCGGAGCATCATTCCGAAGCGCGGAGCATAAGTCCAGGGTCGGAGCATCATTCCGATTTGCGGAGCATAATTCCAGAGTTCGGAGCATCTTTCCGAAGAGCGGAGCATGATTCCAGAGTTCGGAGCATCATTCCGAAGCGCGCAGCATGATTCCAGAGTTCGGAGCATCTTTCCGAAGAGCGGAGCATAATTCCAGGGTTCGGAGCATCATTCCGAAGGGCGGAGCTTGATTCCAGAGTTCGGAGCATCTTTCCGAAGAGCGGAGCATGATTCCAGGGTATCGGAGCATCATTCCGATGGGCGGCAGACATTTTGACCGAAGCATAATTTCGATGCAGAGGTTGATTCCCAGGCGAAGCGTAATTTCGGCAAGGAAGGCAGGTACACCGAGGCGAAGCATCATTTTCGACACGGGGTGCATTCTAAGACGAAGCATAATTCCGACGCAGAGCTTGCTGGTTGATTTGATTCTGAGGCGAAGCATAATTTCGACAGGGAAGGCAGGTACACCGAGGCGAAGCATCATTTCGACACGGGGTGCATTCTGAGACGAAGCATAATTCCGACGCAGAGCTTGCTGGTTGATTTGATTCCGAGGCGGAGCATAATTCCGACGAAGAGGTCGTTGGTTGATTCCGAGACGAAGCATAATTCCGACAGGGAAGGCAGGTACACTGAGGCGAACCATCATTTCGACACGGGGTGCACATTCTGAGACGAAGCATGATTCCGACGCAGAGAAGGTAGATATCCCGAGGCGAAGCATGATTTCGACACAGGGTAAATTCTGGGACAGAGCATGATTCCGCCGTAGAGGTTGTTGGTTTGATCTGATTTGGGTTGACATCAGCATCGCTACACTGGAATATGGTACCAGGAGAGAATCATCATTTGTCATGAGAGGATTTGGGAATTGGGGTTTTTGTTTGGCATCTGCATTGCTGCACTGGAATAATGCCAGGAGCAACTCATCATGTGCCCCGAGAGGATTTGGATTTGGCTTGTTTGGCATCTGCATTGCTGCACTGGAATAATGCCAGGAGCAACTCATCATGTGCCCCAGGAGGACTTGGGAGAGATTGGGATAGTTTTACGCCCGTGGATTGTATACGGTTTTGCAGGATGTATGATCCAGACCGTAGGGCCATAAAAATTTTGGGACTTTGTCGGCGTCTGCATCGTTGCACTGGAATATGGTACCAGGAGCGACTCATCATTCGCCGTTGGGGTATGGGATTTGGAATTTGGTTGGCGTCTGCATCGCTGCACTGGAATATGGTACCAGGAGCGACTCATCATTCGCCATTGGGATTTGGAATTTGGTTGGCGTCTGCATCGCTGCACTGGAATATGGTACCAGGAGCGACTCATCATTCGCCACGTGGGGATTGGGGAGCGATGGCTTAGGAGACAGGTTTGGATCCCTATCACCTAAGACTTTTCAATTTTATGGGCCGTGAGGGTCCCATAAAATCATTTTCTCCCTACGGGTCGTAAGGATCCCGTAGGTGTATTTTCTCCTTGGGAGTCGTGAGGACCCCCAAGTGTGTTTTTCCTTTATGAGTCGTAAGGATCCCACAAAGGTTTGTTCTCCTCATGTATCGTGAGGACACATGAGTGGGTCTTCTCAATGGAGCATAATTCCAGAGGCGGAGACCAGCCGCGTAACCGGTAATCGTGGTGGGGCATGGACGTGATGAGAATTATTTGAGCCCGTGGATTGTATACGGCAGTCGATTTGGGGACTAGCCGTAGGGCTGGAAGAATTTTGGAAATTGGATTTTGGTTTGGTGTCTGCATCATTGCACTGGAATATGGTACCAGGAGCGACTCATCATTCGCCGTTGGTTTGTTTTGTTTTTTTTTGTTTTACCGCGATTGCTCTATCATTTCAGCTTTTCTTATCGCGAAGATCGCGATTGCCCTACCATTTCGGCTTTTATTCGCGGTTGCCCCATCATTTCGGCTCTATTTCATCTTCATTTTACTCGCTGATTTTTATTGCGAGTTGCCCCATCATTTCGGCTTCTTTTTTTTTTCTTCTTCTTTTATTTACACATTTTTTGTTTATTTACATTTTTTTTCCATTCCCAGTTTAACGACTTAGAGGTCGATTGTTCCCAGTTTAATGACGTGGTGGTCGACTGTTCCCAGTTTAATGACGTGGTGGTCGATTGTTTTCAGAGAAAGGCAGATGCCTGAGAGAATCGGTTTCACGAAGAACTTCGGTCTCCGTTTGTATGAAATTGGCGGTTGCAGCTTGACTGTTTGTTAGCACGCCTTTGGACAGTTCTATCTCTCCTTCCTTGTATTGCTTTTCGACCCAATCTTTGAAGACGAAGCAGTCCTCAATGGCATGGCCTATCACTCTGTGATAGGAGCAGTATTTGGGGTCGTCGGTCCTATTCGCTTCCTGCGGTCTTTTTGACTCTGGCAGTTGTAGACCGTTCTTCAGGGCGTCTTTGAATATTTTACGGATTTTGTCCCTTCTGAAGGAATAGACCTTATCCAGCTTCTCTTTCAGTGGAGATTCTCCTCCCTCTCCGAACATTGGCTTCCGAGGCTGGTTGGCGCTAGGCCCGCTCATCCTTTGCTTATTTCGGTTAGCCGAAGTGTTAAGAGATTCAGTATCGTCAGAACCTCCGCCTTTGCGATTTTCGTCCTTTCGGTTTCTCCAGGACCTATTGTTATTTTGGGAGTCAGAGGAGGACTCCTGCTTTGAGCGTTCCAACATCTGGACTTTTCTGGTCAGCTCTTGGAATGTTTTGAGACCCGCGGTGCATAAAAACGGGGCCATCCAATTGTTGAGATTTCCGACGAGGAGACTGACAGATTGGTCCTGCTCTATCGGCGGTTCGCATTTGACGGAAAGATTGCGCCATCGGGTTATAAAATCCGTGCTGCTTTCGTCGCTCTTGGGCTTGGTCCTTACGAGCTCGGCAATTGTAATCTTATCGCTGACGCTCATGAACCTCTGCCGAAACAGAGACTCCATTTGGACAAAAGTTATGACGGAGCCATCCGGTATGCTCGCGTACCAGTCGAAAGCAACATCGGTCAAGCTATTAACGAACTGGCGGAGGAGAAGCTCATCATTGCCCCCAGTATTTCCGCATGAAGCTTTGAAGTGGGCGATATGCTGATTCGCATTTCCCGTCCCATCGAATCTTCCAAATTTGGGGATGACATAGCCGCTAGGAAATTCTACCAGATCATACTGAGCAGGATATGGTCTCCCACTACTGCTGATATCTTTTCGCGCTTCGGCTTTGGCCACCAATGTTTTGACTTTGCTGGCAACCAAATCCATGATTTGATCTTGAGTTAGCGGGCTGCTGTCATCGGTAGCCAAGACATTTCCCAAGATAGGATGCGACTGGTTTTCATGTAGTTCGCCCACTTTTGGATTTGAGGGAATAGGCGTCGGCTGCTTTGGGACACCATTTCCTGGTCCGCGAGCAGAGCCCTCCGCTTGATTGGGCGGCTGAGAGGCAAGTCGGGCCGTGAGCTGCATCACGACATTCGTCAAGTCATCGATTTTGGAGTAGAGTTTGTCCATCTCCTTGTCTTTGTTTCTGAGCTGCTTTCGAAGCTCTTGAAGCAGCTCTTGCTCCGCGGTCCTGGGGCGGAAAGTCGGCTCTTCTTCGCTTTCCGAGCCCGACTCCTCATGGACTGAAGGGTCTTTCCGCCTATCATCCTCATCAAGAGGGTTTTCATCATCCAGCGGAGGCGGCTGTTCTTGGGAAGCGGCCACCACGTTCAAGCCAGATTGGGTTTGAGATGTGGTAGCCCCGTCCTTGCTCTTGCTGCGCGTGCCCACCGTGTAGACAGTGTGGACCACATACCCAGCCATTTCCTCATCTTCGGCGGGGTAACCCTGTTCTTCGAACCTCATGAGGTTCAGCCTGGCAGGAGCCCTAACCCTTTTGTTGGCTCTATATCTGAGCCTTTTCTCCCTCAGCTTCTCGATTTTGAAGGCTTGGCGGGCATCCGCTACCCAGGAAGCCATTATGAGTTGATCAGCGGGGAGCTTAGAGAAGACACCCGATCGAGCATTTGTTAGGGGCGCCGCTGGAGCTTGCTCGGGACGCATTGTAGCTTTGTTGGTGTTGGTGGCCTTGCCCCCAGCTGGGGCCATGGAGAGTCGTTCGGAAACGGACTTGCGCTTGGGCTGAGGTGCCCTCGCGACCACCACATTTGGCCTTTTGCCTTTCGAGACCGGTTTGTCTGTCACCGGGGCTTGAGGAGCTGGGATGAAGCCAACTGGCATGAACATAATAGAGCCGAATGGTAGCAGCGGCTCCTCCCATTGTCGCCCGAGACCGGCCGGAAGGACCGTCCTAGAGTCTATCCTCATCGTGTAGGAGACGGGAGCTGAGTTCATCATCGAAGACATCGTCGGAAGGTGATTGCTTGAAAATCTGCATGAAAAAGCATTATTTTAGTATAAATATAGACATGTAAATTGATTTAGTTCGCATGAACGTTTAACCCGAGATATGGGAGGAGAGATTGGTCCCACCGGGCGTGCCAGAACCTGTAGGGTGTTTTTCGCCACCCCATTGAGATGGGAATACGCGCACGCTTGTCAGGCGTACTACAGATTCCCCCTGCCTAGGGTAGGCTGGGGTTTAATGATTGTGGGGATCCGAATCTCCGGCAGCCGCGGACTAAGCTGCCGTTAATTACCCCTCGCCTTTGGGGCGAGGGAACCTCCGATTAATGGGTTAAATTGGTCATGCGAACTCAATATGCGGTGTGCGTGTGTTTTGTTTGAAAAGGGGGTTTTGGGTATATCGGGAGCCACGCAGAGTTTTTACGGGGGTCCCGCTACCCGGATAGCGGGCTGGGGGTCAAGGGGGCTAGCAGCCCCCTTGCGGGGTTCGGGGCAGCGCCCCGGCCCGAAAATTTTTTTGAGGGGGAGAGTGTGGCGGAGTATGTGTATGTGTACATTTGTATACATATGTATATATATACATGTATATATAAGTAGAGAGGAAAAAGACATCCAAAGGATGCGTGGAGCCAGCGCCTAGGCGCTTGAGCGCGAGCGCGCCACGTGTCGGTACGTGGGCGCTTTGCGCTCGAGCGCAGAGTGCTGGAGCGCAACGCGCCACGTGTCGGCACGTAGGCGACTTGCGCTCGAGCGCTTGCGCTTGAGCGCAAGAGCGCCACGTGTCGGCACGAGGGCGACTTGCGCTCGAGCGCTTGCGCTGGAGCGCAAGCGCACCACGTGTCGGCACCAGGGTGACTTGCGCTCGGGTGCTTGCGCTGGAGCGCAAGAGCGCCACGTGTCGGCACGAGGGCGACTTGCGCTGGAGCGCAAGCGCGCCACGTGTCGGCACGTGGGCGCTCTGCGCTTGAGCGCCGGCAGGAAAAAGAGGCTTTTAGCCTAAAAAAGATTTCTCTGATGAGAAATCAAAGAGGAGTTGGACTCCTAAGTGTTCTTCTTCTTCTTCTTCTTCTTTTTCTTTTTTGGGGGGGATTTAGTGAAAGATGTTCTTCTTCTTCCTCCTATCGCTTGGCCGGATCTTGAAGATCAAGAAGAGGAGATTTTAAAAATCACTCCTTTTTGAGATCTAATGGATGATCTGAGTTCCCCTTTGTGGGTTTTGTGGTGGAAAACTACTTAGTTTTGGAAAAGAAAGAGTAAAACTCTTGATTTAAATTCAAAAGAAAATGAAAAGGTTTAGAACCTTGAAGATGGAAGAAAAGAGCTCAGCTCTAAATTTTTGGAGAGAATGAAAAGTGTATATTTTTTATTCATCATGTTGCCTTTTATAGGCTTACATATTTGCATATAGCCCCTTGGGCTTCACAAAAATGGCATTTTAGCCATCCCATGGCTCATGTGCCATTTCATTTTTGCACATAAGCCATGGGCTTACAAAATATTGGCTTTATGCCCATTTTGCATACATTCATGTATAAAAAATTACATAAAAATTATTTATTACATGATTTTGTTGTTGGCATGGGGAGGCTGGCCGCGGGCTCGACTTGGGCATGGGCCCGCTTGACCGTGGCTTGGGCCCACCTGGCTTGGGGTTGACCTTGACTTTGACTCGGTCAACGGGGGCAAATACCGAGTCAAGGGTCTCGGAATTATCAATAGAAATGATTGACGTGTTTCTTAGTGAAGCTCGATTGAAAAGTAAAGCTGATCAAGAACGCGAGACGGCGATATTCGAAACGGCCAAGCGCCAGCGACTTGAGGGAGGAGCTGAGATGATCCCACTGGAGCAAAATGCCTCCACCGCTAACAAAAGCCAATTCAAGATAAAAAAGAAGTTCTCTAAGGCCATATCGATGGGCATGAAGCTACCACCCTCAGAAGAAAAAGTTACTAGCGTGGTAGAAATGCACCCCTCTTATTGCCTATATCATCAGAAGGTCTCACATTCCACCCAAGAATGCAGAGCGTTCGATAGATGGTGGCAAGGATACGTCGCTAATCAACAACGCTTTAAACGGGAAAAGCGTAAGATGCGTCGGGAGCAAAGAAACACGACCAAAGTGCTTGAAAGAACTGCCGGCAACTGTCACATGGTTAACACCACCAGGTCACAAGTGCCTACATTTGGGAGCGACTCTGATGAGGAGCTAGAGCTTGCCCCTCTCTTTGAAGAGTCAACTTCGGGAAAAAAAGAGGAGCCAGTGGTTTGCGAAAATATCCGGCTGCGGAATCGGACACTGCCTGAAAAGAATCTCGGACCCTCGAATAGAAAAGATAAAGGGAAAGAAAAGGTCTCTGAAGACATCGTTTTAGATGACCAAGTTCTGGAAGAGCTGAACGCCAAGAACCCGCCGAAGAGAAGTAAGGTGGATTACAACGTTCTGGCACATCTGAGGAAACTGCCCTCTCAGCTCAGTATCCTTGATGCATTGTTACTATCAAAGGAAGCCAGAGACTCTTTGATTAAGGCGCTACAAGATCCGGACCAGTTTCAAGCCTTCTTAGCCGAAGAAAAGATGAAAGACGAATTGGAAGAAGTGCACACAGCCGACGTTGCTTTTGGTGATGAAGACCTTCTCCTCGGGACGTGTGAACACAATCGCCCCCTTTATGTCTCAGGATACTGCCATGACATAAAGATAGGCAAAATCTTGGTTGATAACGGATCGTCTGTCAATTTACTCAATGTACGAGTGTTAAAGGAGATTTGCATGAGTGTCCAACACCTCGCCCGAGACAAGATCACTATCTCCGGTTTCGACTCTCAATCCTCAAAGACTCTCGGATCTGTGATATTGACGCTACGCTTTGGGTTGCTCGTCACAGACATCAAATTCCATGTTATAGATGCCAAGACATGCTATAATGCTCTGCTCGGCCGACCATGGCTGCACGAGTACAATATAATCCCTTCTACACAGCATCAGTGCATGAAGTATTCCAGGGATGGCCTCGAGTACACTGTAGCCGGAGAGTTGAATCCGTTTTCCGTGAACGAAGTTCGCAAGTATGAAGATGCCAAATACTTCTTGCCGAGCTTCGAAGACACGGAAAGGTGTCACAAACCGGAGAACAAAACTAATGCCACCATCCCTGTCTTCGGCAGTGACACCGAGGAGGAGGATATAATTTATTCAGGTCCATCCCAGTCTACCAAGACAGGACCATCCGCTCCTTCGTTGATCTTCGGTAGTGATTCAGAGGATGAAGTTCATGCTGTATTCCCTGCTCGGCCTTCGATACGGATTTCCGCTGATGAAGAGCGAAGTCTGCAGATAACCATGGTGCCACTTGAACATTACAAAGAACTGGATGCACTCGACACCAACAGTGTAGAAGAATTGCAGACATTCTATATCCCTCCCGGACGAAAAGGCGAGAAGGCAATCCTATTCTACCGTTCTGAAGAAAACAAAGTAGAAAAAGAAATTTGGCATGGCGCGGATCCCACGCTCGACAGGCTTCAGCCTATCCGTCTTCCCCGATATTATACCGAAGGTTTGAAGAAACTGCTGAAACGTCAGGGGATGTCCTTCGAACAGACTGTTAGGAAGGCCAGATTCTATGACAAGGTCTGGAACATTCCCGGGACCCAATGCAAACTGCCTAACGGGAAAGTAGAAACCAAAGGGCTTGGGTACATCCGGCCAAAGAAGCGGGAACTAGTAAACAGCTGTTATGCCATGTATGACTTCGATGAAGTGGCGGACGCTCAGTGGGAGGATGCTAATCCTGAACCAGCAAAAGTTCCTGATACAAAACCGCCCAGTCCATCGTCCGAAGACCAGATGAGCAAACTTATAAGGGATGCGAGTCAAAAAGCTCGAGATGATCACGATCGTGAAATGGCAATCTATGAGAAAGCCAAGACACAGCGCCTCCTTCAACAGGCGGTGAAAGACGAAGATGCCGCTCCTTGTCAACCTGCTACAAAAAAGGTTCGACGCGAGAACAAAAACAAGTCGAAAGGCAAGAGAGGCGCTCGACAACCACGAAGCAGAGCTAAGAAGCCACGCATCCGAGAGTCGAGCGTTATTGACTTAGCCCTCAGAAAGAAAATGGGTCGAGCATACTCATTTCCTCGGAACAAAACAAGGAAAATATTCGATCTCGCTCTAAAACATCAAATGCTTACGTTGCCAGAGTCTAAACACCCTGAACAAGCAGGCGAAGTCTCCAACCCAAAGTATTGCTTTTACCATCGAGTAGTAGGGCATCCGCTTGAAGATTATTTTACCTTTAAGAATTGGGTTGAGGACCAATATCAGCTTGGCAAATTCGCGTTGTCTGACAGTTGGAGGGTAGCGCCGCCGCAAAAGCACGAACCCGAAAACACAGGAATAGAGCCAACTCCGTATTGGGATTGGCAGAAAATTCGCACCTGCCATGTGATAACAATATTAAAAGAAGGGTCCGAGGACATGAACAACTTCCCTTGGTGCTTTGAAAACGGCAGCGATGAGGTAATCTCAGAATTTCCCCCAGCTCCGAAAGAACTGGAGGATGGAATCCATATCACTGCAGATAATCTCAAGAAAATTGAGTTGGGGACGGAAAATGACCCGCGACCGACATTCATCAGCGAGCTGCTATCTGAAGAAAGGGTGGCTGCGTTAAGGGATGTGCTTTTACAACACAAAGATTGCTTCGCATGGAATAATTCCGAAATGCCGGGACTAGATCCAGAAATTGCTGTGCACAAGTTGGCGATATCCCCGGACATCAAGCCAGTCAAACAAGCGCCGAGAAGGATGCGACTCGAGCTTGAGATGAGCATCAACGCCGAAGTCAAAAAGCTGATAGACTCTGGCTTCATCCAGGAAGTTCAATACCCTGAATGGATCGCCAACATCGTCCCAGTGATGAAGAAAAATGGGACAGTGCGCATATGCGTAGACTTCCGGGATCTTAATAAAGCTTGCCCGAAGGATGATTTCCCAGTGCCAGTCACTGAACTGATGATAGACAATACGTCCACTCATGAGGTTTTCTCCTTCATGGACGGCTCGTCAGGGTATAATCAAATAAAAATGCATCCAAAAGACCAGAAGCATACAGCCTTCAGGACTCCTCTTGGTATATTTTGTTATAAAGTGATGCCCTTCGGTTTGAAGAACGCCGTGCCACCTATCAGAGGGCCATGACGAAGATCTTCGACGACCTTATACACGAAATCGTCGAATGCTATATCGACGATCTCGTGGTCAAGAGCAAATCATACGAGGAACATCTCGAGCATCTGAAGACTGTATTTCAACGCCTTCGGCAATACAACTTGAAGATGAATCCTCTTAAATGTGCGTTCGGGGTTTCCTCGGGCAAATTCCTGGGATTCATCGTTCGACACCGAGGTATTGAAATAGATCCGTCAAAGATCAAAGCGATCATGGAGATGCCTCCGCCGAGGACTCTCAAACAGCTGCGGTCTCTCCAAGGGAAACTCGCGTATATACGGCGATTTATAGCCAACCTTTCAGGAAAGTGCCGTCCATACAGCCACCTGATGAAGAAGGGAACCCCATTCGTTTGGGATCAAAAATGCCAAGGCGCACTGGATGAGATCAAGCAATACCTGCAGAACCCGCCGGTGTTGGCTGCTCCGGTTAAGGGGAAGCCTCTTATTCTTTATACAACCGCCCTCGAAGGTTCCTTAGGCGCATTATGGGCACAAGAGAACGATCAAGGGAAAGAAAGAGCACTCTACTACTTAAGTCGAGTCCTGCTGGGGGCAGAAAGCAACTACTCTCCCATTGAAAAACACTGCCTGGCGTTGATCTTCGCAATAACAAAGCTTAGGCACTATGCGTTGGCGCACGAGGTCCGTCTTATTTCAAAAGTGGACCCTCTTAAATATTTAATGTCAAAGGCCATATTGACGGGAAGACTCGCTAAATGGGCCCTGCTCTTGATGGAATTCTCGATAACGTATCAACCTCTCAAGGCAGTGAAAGGCCAGGCCATCGCCGACTTCCTCGCTGAGCATCCGATACTCGCCGATTCTCCTCTGAATTGCGATCTTCCAGACGAACATGCGTTCGATGCGATCGACGGTGATAATATCCGATGGGAGCTTTATTTCGATGGAGCATCTTCCATGAAGAAACGCAAACAAAGTACCCCTATAATTAAATCAGGGGTAGGACTCATCTTTGTAACTCCACAGGGAGGGATAATGCGCTTCGCCTTCTCCTTAATAGAGCCGAGAACGAATAATGAAGCGGAATATGAAGCTCTGATAGCAGGCCTCGAGATCGCCATCGATATGGGAATTGAGAGCCTCCTCATATACGGGGACTCCCAATTGGTCGTCAGTCAAGTGAATGGCGATTACCAAACATGCAAACCGGAATTGGTAAAATACGGTGAAAAAGTGCAGCAACTGCTAACCCAAATTCCCTCCTACACATTGGAAAGCATACCGCGCGCGGAAAACAGCAAAGCAGATGCACTAGCCAAACTTGCTAAAGAACTGGCTGACGAGAACCTCGACGACGTTAGAATCGTAGTACAAAGCCGTCGAGTGCTCGCCCCAACAGAAATATCTGCGGAATCATCTGAAGAAAAAGGAGCGAAAGAGGAGACGACCCTGCAAATAAAAGACTGGGAAAATACCGGGGACTGGAGAGAAGTCTTCATAGATTACTTCAAGTTCCACCGAATGCCTGAAGAGGCGTCCACAAGACATCAGCTCATGAAACGAGCTCTGTCTTTCGCCTTCGTCAATGATACTCTGTACAAAAGGTCATTCGATTCTCTGTGGTTGAGATGCTTAGGACCTGACGAAGCGAGAAGGGTCATCCAAGAAGTTCACGACGGACTCTATGGTTCCCACCAAGCAGGCCCTAAGATGAAGTTGAAAATAAAACGGATGGGCTACTATTGGCCCACGATGATGCAGGATTGCCTGGGATACGCGAGGCAATGTCATTCATGCCAAATTCATGGAGACTTCATCCATCAGCATCCCAATCCACTGCATCCAACAGTGGCTAGTTGGCCATTCGAAATGTGGGGAACTGACATAGTCGGTCCCATCGAACCAGCATCGTCAAAGGGACATCGTTTCATCTTGGCGACGACCGATTACTTCTCCAAATGGGCAGAGGCGGTACCGTTAAGGGAAGTGAAGACGGAAAACATCCTCCTTTTCTTCAAAACGCATGTCATATACCGGTTTGGAACCCCAAGAAGGATCATCTCTGATAATGGGCCAGCCTACCGAAGTCATAAGATTAGCCGCTTCGCACAGCAGCACAATATAGACTGGAGATATTCCTCAGTTTATAACCCGCGAGCTAACGGTCTAGCTGAGGCCTTCAACAAGACCTTGACGAAGATCATGAAGAAAACGGTGTCACGAAATAAGAGAGATTGGTACGAAAGATTGCAAGAGGCTCTTTGGGCGTATCGAACTACGTTTAAAACGGCCACAAACACAACGCCGTACGCGTTGGTATTCGGGACAGAAGCAGTACTCCCTCTCGAGATAGAATTACCCTCTCTACGAGTGGCAGTCCACTACGAGCTGACGAACGAAGAAAATGCTCACCTTCGGTTTGAAGAGCTTGACGCCCTTGATGAAATCCGGCTTCTAGCACAACAAAATCTGGAGGCCTATAAAGCAAAGATGACGCGCTCATATGAAAGATTGAGCCGCCCGAGGACATTCCACCAAGGCGAACTCGTGCTAGTGGTCAAAAGGCCCATGATCCCCAATCGCGCCAAGCGGGGAAAGTTTGAGCCAAACTATGAAGGACCGTACATCGTTGATAAGGTCTACCAAGGTGGGGCCTATCTACTAATGGACATGCACGGTGAAAGGCCTTTCAGGACAATAAACGGTCGCTTCCTAAAGAAATACTACGCTTAATGAGCCACAGCCTAGGTCAATGGTAGATGACGACGACTATGTCCGCTCGCTATCTTCCTAAGCTCAAGCTTTATAAGCAGTAGCCAGCCCTCTCAATGACGGACCGAAATGTCCTTAAACTAATAACAGACCGAAACGTCTTTAAACTAATACTGCAGCATCCTTGGGCTGACAAGATAACAAAAAAAAGGTATGTCCATAAGCAAAAAGGGCACGGATGAAAACCCGAAAGGGCTCCGTGAGTAAAAACAGCAGGACTACCGGCGAGTGTTTGTGAAAACCCGACAGGGCGCAACCTCGTTAAAAGACACTTATGGGGTCCTCTCGACCTTGTAAGGAGAGACCACCTGCGTGAGATCCTTACGACTCACAAAGGAGCAACACACTTAGGGATCCCCACGATGCCTAAGGAGAAAATACACTTGCGAGATCCTCACGACTCGTAAGGAGAACTCTCTTATAGGACCCTCACGGCTTATAAGATTTGAAAGTCTTAAGTTACAGAAACTTAAACCTGTGCTTAAGCAAACCCCCACAAACTTCCAATATTGCCCTACAAGTGGCTCAATATTGACCCTTGTATACAATCCACGGGCGCGAATAAACATTTCCCTAGCCAAATTTCATCCATAACTGGGAATACGTTCGCATGGTAAACAACCCTTATAAATCCCCTCGATTTATGAGGAGAAAACCCTCCTGTAGGATCCTTACGACTTACAGAAGAACAAAACACTTAGGAACCCTCACGGTTCCTAAGGAGAAAATACACCTACAAGATCCTCACGACTTGTAGGGAGAAATACCTTCACGAGACCCTTACGGCTCATGAAGTCAAAAGCCTTAGCTGACAGGACCCTAACCCTGGTCGTTAAGCCTCCTTTGTTCGACAGCAAAAAGCCAATAGGCCGCACATGCATACGAAATAACCGAAATGATAGGGCAACTTGCAATAAAAAATAGCAAGTAAAAAAATGTACGCATGGAAAATAGCCGAAATGATTGGGCAACTCGCAATAAAAAACAGCGAGTAAAAATAAAATAAATAGCCGAAATGATTGGGCACCGCGAAAATAGCCGAAATGATTGGGCAACTCGCAATAAAAAACAGCGAGTAAAAATAAAATAAATAGCCGAAATGATTGGGCACCGCGAAAATAGCCGAAATGATTGGGCAACTCGCAATAAAAAACAGCGAGTAAAAATAAAATAAATAGCCGAAATGATTGGGCACCGCGAAAAATAGCCGAAATGTTTGGGTAATCGCGACCTTCGCGACATAAAAGCTGAAATGATAGAGCATCGCGGAAATACAACAAAAAAATAATAATAATGATAAAATTCTGGCCCTACAGTTAAGATCACATCGGTCCCTGTATACAATCCAAGGGCGTAAACAAAGAAGGAACTATACTTCCCCAACGGATTCCGTCAAACGACGAAGCCAAACCCCAACGGTTCATTTCAACCGAAGAAGCCAACGACTTCAGCAAAACCTCTCAACTCACGGATACAAACACTCCTTGACGAGAGCCTTCTGATCCGCGTCGACTCGTAGAGCCACCAGCGCCTCCGTGGGAACAATCGACTCGTTTCAAACCCTAAGGACACAAATAATCCTTGGCACTTGGGAGACAAATAATCCCTCGCAAAACTTCTCAACTCACGGATACAAACACTCCTTGACGAGAGCCTTCTGATCCGCGTCGACTCGCAGAGCCACCAGCGCCTCCGTGGGAACAATCGACTCGTTTCAAACCCCAAGGACACAAATAATCCTTGGCGCTTGGGAGACAAATAATCCCTCGCAAAACTTCTCAACTCACGGATACAAACACTCCTTGACGAGAGCCTTCTGATCCGCGTCGACTCGCAGAGCCACCAGCGCCTCCATGGGAACAATCGACTCGTTTCAAACCCCAAGGACACAAATAATCCTTGGCGCTTGGGAGACAAATAATCCCTCGCAAAACTTCTCAACTCACGGATACAAACACTCCTTGACGAGAGCCTTCTGATCCGCGTCGACTCGCAGAGCCACCAGCGCCTCCGTGGGAACCATCGACTCGTTTCAAACCCCAAGGACACAAATAATCCTTGGCGCTTGGGAAACAAATAATCCCTCGCAAAACTTCTCAACTCACGGATACAAACACTCCTTGACGAGAGCCTTCTGATCCGCGTCGACTCGCAGAGCCACCAGCGCCTCCGTGGGAACCAACGACTCGTTTCAAACCCCAAGGACACAAATAATCCTTGGCGCTTGGGAAACAAATAATCCCTCGCAAAACTTCTCAACTCACGGATACAAACACTCCTTGACGAGAGCCTTCTGATCCGCGTCGACTCGCAGATCCACCAGCGCCTCCGTGGGAACCATCGACTCGTTTCAAACCCCAAGGACACAAATAATCCTTGGCGCTTGGGAGACAAATAATCCCTCGCAAAACTTCTCAACTCACGGATACAAACACTCCGTGACGAGAGCTTCTTTGATTCACATCTCGGGCAGTAAGAATTCAAAAAAAACTGGCTTCCTGAATAATGGGACCCTGCAAGTCAATCCTAAATGGTCTCTTGCATACTATCCACGGGTCTCACTCTCTGAAGTCGATTCTCGACAAAGAGGGAAACAACCGCTTACGAGCCTTCTCGACTCGTAAGAGGGGCAATAGGATCCTGCAAGTCAATCCTAAATGGTCTCTTGCATACTATTCACGGGTCTCACTCTCTGGAGTCGATTCTCGACAAAGAGGGAAACAACCGCTTACGAGCCTTCTCGACTCGTAAGAGGGGCAATGGGATCCTGCAAGTCAATCCTAAATGGTCTCTTGCATACTATTCACGGGTCTCACTCTCTGGAGTCGATTCTCGACAAAGAGGGAAACAACCGCTTACGAGCCCTCTCGACTCGTAAGAGGGAGAAATTCTCTCATAAGATCCTTTCGACCTATGAGAGAAAACCACACTTGGGAATCCTCACGATTCCTAAGGAGAAAATCCACTTACGAGATCCTCTCGATCCGTAGGGAGAAAAGTCTCTATGAGACCCTCACGGCTCATAGAGTTGAAAAGTCTTAGGCAGCAGATCCGAACCTGCGGCCTAAGCCACCGTTATATCTTTAAGAAACCAAAATGCTTACTCTGTTACCTGTCAATCATGTTTATCAAGACAGCATGCTGATAATAAGAGAAGGGAGAAAGCAAAGAAATGATACAAGACATTGCAAAAAAATGTGTGTATCTTTATTTATTAACTCGATCAAGTACATGGCGAATCGTATAAAAGAATAAAGAATGTATACATCTTATTCAAAAAAAAAAAGAAAATTACAAGTATATTGATACAATGGCAGCTACTGGGAAGGGAGCGTCTTGCACAGATGTAGCAATCGCTCGCATATCTCCTTCCACGCCTTCTCCTGCTCGGCTACCGCCGTCAACTCTGCTTCCACTTGGGCTCGTTGCCGCAAGACCAATGCAAGATGCTCCCTCACGCCTTGATAAGCAGCCTCCCGACTTGGAATATGGCGCTCAGCCACGTCAAGCTTCCTCTTTAAGTTTAGCCCGTGGGAGATGCGCCCCAGGAGACTCTCAAAGATAGTCTTCACTTGGGCAGCATTTGCCTCAACCTCAGCGCGCAGATGGGCCGTTTCGTTTGAGGTCTTTTGGCATTCCCTTAGTCTTTGAGCTGCTTCTTGCTCCAAGTGGCGGGAGTGCGAAGTGCTTTGCTCGAGCCAAGTTGTGCGTTGGGTGCTCAGAGCTAAAACTTCGGGATAAGGGCGCGTCAACTCCAGCCGGTACAGACAGGCCTCGATCTCCCTGCAGTGGTTAACCGAAGATTCAACGACGCCTTCGTCATGAAAAGTTACGAGCGCCGCTAACATTGGGTTAACATCCACAGCGAAATTGACAGCCGAAGGGAGAGCGTCCATGCTGAGCTCTTCGATATACCCGCTCAGCATGCCTAGACTCATCACCGCACCCTTTGAAGACGGACGTCTCAAGAAGGGGCCTGCCGGTAAAAGGACGCGAGCCTCGAAGGGGACCGGAGCCGGAACAATAGCTGCAAAACAAAACAGGGTTAAACGATGGTTCAAAAGATGTTGAAGGGTTACCAAAAGGAAATTTACTATACCAGGTACAGCGGACGGCAAAGCCGGGAGGGCCGGTAGCGCGACAGGGCTTGCATCCCCTCCTTCGATTTGTGGCACTACAATAAAGAAAAGGAAAAGTCAGAAATCATCCCATTGCTAGAAAAAAGGGGTAAATAAAGATATTACCGGCGCCACTGGAGGGAGAAGCGAGTTCGGATGGGAAAGAGAAGTGCGGGAGCAACACTTGATATAAGTGATCAAAAAGCACTCCTGCAAAGGCACGATAGCGTAACGTTAGTACAAAAGCCGCGTTTTTGAAAGATTAATGCATGAGTCGTGAATCCATACCTTCCAACATCCGTGACGGTACAAGGGAAGACGGAGAGGTGACCACTGCCAAAGCAGTAGTTGATGGTACCCCCTCGAGCAATGGAGCATCGGTACTGGCCGCACCTGCAAGAACAAGCTTGTTAGAAGAGATCACAAGATATATACAAAAAAAAGGGGGAAACGCTGGTGACTAAAAAAAAATGTTACCTGACGAGCTGCCGGCAGAAACGGAGGCAGTCCCTTCCTCCACTGACGGAAGACCACCACCTGTAGCTTCATCACCCGACTCAAGGGGAACCGTTGTTATGCTCTCAAGCTCTACAGGCGGCGGGGAACCATAGACAGGGAGGGCCAAGATAGGAACATTGCCAGATTCCTGAGAAGGAGCGCCTAGCTCGTCTTCAGGAATCATGGCCGCCTCACCTGCTGCTCCCTCAGGATCAGCGATTACAGCTGCCCCGTCCATCGGCACCACGAGGCCCCCAGCCTCAAGTACCTCGCCCTCTACCGCCTTCGGCTCGGTCGAGACAATCATCTCATCTGCCGCCACTTCGGGTACGGCATCAATGACCTTCTCCGCGGTAGGTTCCTCAGTCTCGGCTCCAGGCCCCATGACCTCGACAAAGTTGTCCACTGTCGGTTCGGGCTCGGCGAGTACCGCTTCCTCCGCTCCCTGGGGCTCGACGGTCGTCTCCGCCTCCCCCTCAGTTGGACTTGACCCTGCAAGATGAGATATGTATAAGCCAATAGTTTTACAAGTTATACAACAAGGTTCTGAAAGGAGTACTACCTGAAGCGGATTTATCATTGGCACTCCGAACCGCGCGCGCCACTTGCCGACGAGCAATAGACAGGGCCACAGGGGGCTCTTCAGAAGGAGTACTAGCGTGAGGAACAGTGCTAGGGCCCGCTCCTGCGGCCAGAGCAGCCCTGCGCGCCTTAGCTTCGCGTCTTGACCGCTTCCGCTCCTCTTGAGCCGATGAGACAGATGCCATCAGAGCTTCCTTGAGCGAAGCCTCCTCATCCGTGTAGAGGGATGCCTCCAGATTTTTCAGAGCATCCCTCGTTGTTGCATCAAGCCGAGGCTCTTGCGGCAGCTTCGACGGAGCTGGGACTTCGATGACGGGCTTGGGAAGGGTCCTTGCGCCGATTAATACAACCCCTGTAAAGAAACAAGAGAAGGTCAGGTCGACTATCATAAAAAGATAACGAACTTTCTGTATAAAAGAGAAAGGGATAAAACGTACCGACGCTTGCTAGGGTACGCTTCTTCTCCTCCTCCTGGAAGGTCTTCAGAGAGGCAGCAATGGCCTCTTCAGTAGATACACCTGTTGAAAATGAGGCAAATATCAGCTAAAGATAATAATAAAAAAATGGGATAAAATGACAAATAAGGAGGCTGATGATTACCTGACTCAGCGAGTCTGCTTAACATTGCTTCGAGCCTCGCCGATCGCTCCGAAGCTGCAATGGCGGCGGCTAGGTTGGTGTCCTCAGGGTCCACCACGAAACCCTCATTGCTGCCGTACTCACATATAGTCTCGGCAGGATGAGCCACGGGCTTTAAGTTAAGAATCGCGTCGAGGGATAAGGTGGACTTCTTCTTCTTCTGTTCACCAGCCTTGGATCCACTCGGAGCAGCTTTGCGCTTGCCAGTTTTGGCAGTCACTTTCGGGCGGCGAGTCCCGATGTCCGCTCCTGCACCCGACTCCGGCGATGCCGCTTCAATCGTCTTTGTCGGAGCACGGGGTGCCGTTGGAGCATCCACCGTAGTAGGCAGTGGCAGTCCATGCGGAGGGGCCAACACGCGTGGTCGATCAGCTCCGGCCTCTTTCGTCGGAGGGATAACCTGAACCCTGGGCTGCAATGGAGCCTTGCGATTGCCGCCGGGAGGCGCAGCCCTACGATCGACCAATAGACGTTTCTCCATCAAGATGATTGGGCCCATCGCGTGCGCGTACCAGGCCACATACGAATTGAGTATCTTAGGGGTACAGCTGGGCTCACTGATAAAAAAGTAAGAGCCTGTATTTAGCCGGATGAAGTGATGCATCGCATTCCGTACTCCCTCTGGGCCGACTGCAGGTGTTCCCAAGAAGGCTTCCAACGGGATCCCTTGGTTATAACTCGATTGCCGGGCGAATCGATGCGGGTTGTACCTCATGAAGAGGGCCGTTTCATTCTGCCTAAATACCAAGTAGCCCGGTCGAATGGAATAAAGGTGGAGGATTTCCCGAGCCTTCAACACGGAGACACCGCCCTTAAATTCATCACGCAGCGGCACCACCGACTTGGTGGTCTCGGAACCCATGGTGACGACCTTATCCACAAAAGAGGTCTTCGCCCCGACCAGATGCGAACGCAGAAGCAGTCCTCTAGACTCCCGCGGAGGTGCAAACACGATGGAAGCCCCGACCAAACGCATGATTCTTGGAAGTTTGAATCTCTCAAAGAATGGAGGAGTTTTGTGGGCACCAAATACTCCTCGAACATGCAGCTCCATCCAAGAAGTGAAGTAGTGCATCGGGAAGTTAGAAGGCTGTACCCCAGGCTCATTAGCGTCCGCCGCTATGCTAAGTCCGTTGTAGAGGTAAGCCAACCTGGCGATCCCCACTGATAACTGCAGACCGGCCACCATTCGATGCGCCGGGTAAAAGACAAAAGACCGCATGAGGCGTGGGTGCATGGGAAGCGCGAAGCTGCACAGCCACAGACCTAAGAATCCTATGAAGAAGGTCTCCTCATCCATGCCAGGAACGGCGATCTCTGAGAAAGGGACGCTAGCAGTGCCGGGAAGGTAAAAACTTCGCTGATCAATTTCTGATGAAGGTCGGCGGTCCAGGCCGAAACCAAAAGGGTCAGCAAGTTGGGCGAACTTATCACCTTGCTCTGACAAAAACTCCGGGCGAATAAAACGAGCAATGAAGTCCGCGAAACTAACGCCTCGGTCGCCCAATTCCAAATGAAGCTCCTCGTAAATCTCCAACACCTTCACCAGGCCCGGATGCTGATGCTGGATGGCGTTTTCCGGAGTTAAGTCGAATACCACCTGCTTGGTGGCAAAGACGTATTCGTCAGGAGGAAGCAGCTCCTCGTAATGCTCCCCCCTCGCCGGTAAACCTGAAAGCTCAACGAATTCCTCTAGAGAGATGGAAACTTCCCTATCCGCTGTCAGGAAAGTATGCGTGGGGATATTCCATTGTTCGATGAAGGCCTTTGTCCACCACGTTGGAGGAATAGGATACTCGAAAAGCGAGACGTAGACGGCGGAGTATAAACCTATCTTCGTCAAGTGAGCTCTTTTCGCCGCTAAAATGTACCGGGCCCATGGCAGGTATCCAGCAAGCGGTCGCAGATTCAATCCAATGTTGTAAGCCTGTCCCCAAGGGCGTGCTTCACCCTGACAGATTCGCCTTCCCAAGATATCTATGGCCGGCGGCGGCTGCACCGGAATAGCGCCGATTGCAGGCTGGAGGAGGTCGTCTGAATTCCAATTTTTTACCTCCACGGCATACTCCACCGGGGGTTTGTCCGCATAGGGGATCGTGACTATAGGTTCGGAGGACGAGGCGGAACTAAAACTGCGACGGCCTTGAATAATCTGGCTGTACCACCTTCCCCATAGGTGAAGTCTCTTGCACTCAGGATCACGATCTTTAATCAAGGCGAACACTACCCGGTCCACTGGTGCATGTGGGAACCCTCCTTCTGAGCGAACGAATGGAAAAGACAAGTCGTCAGACATCTTTCCTGCATAAAATATATATATATCATTAGTGGCCTGACACTTGACATTTAATAAAAAATAATATATATAATAAAAAAATAATAATAAATAAAAATCTTGCTCCACACTGTGATGCAGCGGGTAGGGGACCAAAGGGGGACCCACAAAATCAAGATGACGGCGCATCATTTGATGAGACAATCCCACCATTGAATGGGACTATCAGTCAATAAAAAAGACCCCCAAGAGAATATCCTCATTGGGGGGGACCCCTAGAGACAAGGAGAAGATCTCCTCTTTTCAGAGCAAAGCTCTGTCACAGAGTGACATTTGTCAAACTCCTGTTTCAAAAGAATAAAACTTCCTAAAAAAAGAGCCTAGCTCTGTAGCAGTAATAAAAATTTATAACTCCTAAGAATTAAAATTTTGGGATCTTAAAGATCCATGGAAACTTTTAAAAAGTTTTCTAATTGATCTATGAGCAGGGCTCTGTTCATGGGTTAAAACCTAAGAACAGAGTCTCTGCAAATTTTTGAGAGCAAGGCTCTGTGAATAAAAACCCCAAAGGGGTTTCCTTTAGATCAAAGATCTATAAGAGCAAGGCTCTGTTGAAGAAACCCCAAAGGGGTTTCCTTTAGATCAGAGATCTATAAGAGCAAGGCTCTGATTATTTAAATTTGATTTAAATTAAATTAATTTAATTTACCTAGAATGGTTCTAAGGATAGAACTTGGAAGTTCTTAAGGAATCGCAAGAGCAAGGCTCTGGAAGTTCTCAAGTAAGAGCAAGGCTCTGAAATTTAATTTCTTGAGAATGGTAAAAAAATTACCAAGGACCAAGGGTCCTATTTATAGGCGCCTGCGCTTGTTCACTTGACCCGTCGATCCGACGGTCAGGATCTTGTCACCGTTGCACTCACGCGCGCGCCACGTGAGCGCAACGGTGTGGGGGCATCTGTTTCCCCCAATCAGAGCAAGGCTCTACTGAATTTTGAAAATTCAAAATTCGAAGCAACGCTTCCATCTGTTTCCCCCAATCAGAGCAAGGCTCTACTGAATTTTGAAAATTCAAAATTCGAAGCAACGCTTCGGTTTCCGTGCGCAGCGCGCAATTTGCCACATGGCAGGAGCCGATTCGGCAGCGTAACGCCCGAGACAGTGCGTCCCATCAGAGCAAGGCTCTTCAGAAAACATAATTAAGACTTAACTGCGCAAATGCACGGATGCGCGACACGTGTCTGCGCAAGCGCACGGATGCGCAACACGTGTATGCGCAGTTGCGCAATCGCAACTGCGCAAGCGCACGGATGCGCGACACGTGTCTGCGCAAGCGCACGGATGCGAGACACGTGTCTGCGCAGTTGCGCAATCGCAACTGCGCAAGCGCACGGATGCGCGACACGTGTCTGCGCAGTTGCGCAATCGCAACTGCGCAAGCGCACGGATGCGCGACACGTGTTTGCGCAAGCGCACGGATGCGCGACACGTGTCTGCGCAGTTGCGCAATCGCAACTGCGCAAGCGCTCGGATGCGTGACACGTGTCACGCGCTGGTGAGTTGCGCAGCAACTGAATGAAAATTTAGGTGAATCTTTTCTGTTTTCCTGTAAAACAGGGACCCTTGGATCAGAGATCCAATGGTGGGAAAATTCCCAAAATTATTCAGGAAAGATCTTGGTAACAAATTTAACAAATTTGTGAGCACTATAAATAAGAGCCCAGACTTCATTCAAATCATCAGGTAGAATCATCAAGAGAAGGATAAACTTCTGAAAAGAAAGAATTCTTGAAGATTGATCAAGAACAAAAAAAAAGAGAAGGTAAAATTTCTGAAGAAAAGAATATTAAAAAGTTAATAATAAAACAAAAAGAAAAATAGTGCCTTGCACTTGATATGAACCTTTGGTTCTGTAAAATCAGGGAAAACAAGAAGAAGAACTTGTTTTCCCTTGATCCAAATTCAGATCAAAAGTGCCATGCACTTGTGTTCTTAAACCTGAAAATTTCTTGGGTTTCTGCACAAATGCAACCCCTTATTTCGGGCCTGGCCTAAACTAAATTGCAATAATAAAAGGGCAAAGCCCTGTTTGGAAAATTCTCGAGTTCCTGCAACTCATTATTTAAAAAGGGCCTAGCCCAAATTAAATTGCAGAACAATAAAAGGGCAAAGCCCTGTTTGGAAAATTCTGGAGTTTCTGCAAACTCATTATTTAAAAAGGGCCTAGCCCAAATCAAATCACAAAAAGGGCAGAGCCCTGTTTGAACTGATTCTTTTATTCAGGCAGAGCCTAAAATAAATAAAAAAAATTGGACTTAACCCAATCCTGGCTGTAAGTCCTTAAATTAAATTGATTGAGCGAAATGGCTCTATCCCAAACCAATTTACGACCGGTTCGAGGGTACATCTCCGAACCCCTTTGACATCTGTCGTTGTAATCCCTCAACGACGTCAAAGAGGCGACGGGTCCCAACAACCACTTATCTAAAATTGGACCGAAACGTCCCTAAACTAATATGGACCGAAACGTCCCTAAACTAATATCGGACCGAAACGTCCCTAAACTAATGATGGACCACCACGTCTCTAAACTGGCGACGGACCACCACGTCCTTAAACTGGCATAATAGGGCCCAAACGCTCTTCCGTCGGATCTAAACGGTCCCGTCTAAGTTGATCTTAACCCCAAATACGGTTAATGTGTCCTTAGATATTTAATTAAACGATAAAACCCCAACTCAACTTTGGTTCAAGGGTACATCTCTGAACTCCTCAGACACCTGTCGTTGTAATCCCTCAACGACGTCAGAGAGGTGACGAGTCCTGACGGCCAGATAATTAAATCAATCACCACGTTAAGTTGATCTTAGTTTAAAACAGGACTAATGTATCCTTAACGAATGTTTAAGTTGATCTTAGCCGCAATGCGACTAATGCATCCTTAAACTAAAAAGCACCAAACCCAAATCTAAGTAAATGCGGATTTGGACTAATCCACGTCCTACGGGCGACGACATTACTAAGTCTCCGTATACAATCCACGGGCAACCACAAACAAAACAAACATACACGACACGAAGTGAAATTCTGGAGAAGGAGAAAGTTGTTACCGTGATGCGGTAGCGTAATTAACTGCAGGGGCTTGCGCCTGCAGGGAAGAGCGTCCCCACAATCAAAAAAACCCCTCACCCTGAGGGGGAATCTGACGAAGTCTGCTACATCGGCCGCATCCGTCTAAACCTCCGATACACGGTGCCATAAATCAACTTGGCATCTTCGGAGAGATAGACGGATAAAACCAAATAGCATCTGCCCCGAACCTCAGGCACAGACGTCCTAACGTCCAGGCCGCCGTTCGGAGGGGAACATGTGATATTTGAGGAAATCGCCTGGGCTGTTTGCCGGACGTCAAATATTTGGTTTTGAATATCCGTTCTAATACACCAATTTCAAATTGATATATCTGTACGTCTATTTTTATAGGGTGATATATACCTTTTTGAAATTATGTCGATGACATTTACCTATATCAATTGATGGTTAAGTAAGGAGCATTAAACAGCGGTATAATTCTTCTTAACCATAAGTATAGTTTTCAACCTACGACACACAGTGAATGAGTCATTAGACTCAGGAGACTTATACAGAGTATTGTATATTTTCCGATGTCCATTAGGACAGAGGGGATGGTCCTCGTACTATATTCGATTTACTCATGACTTCTCTAATTCTTAGACAAGTGTTTCGTAGAAACACATGGTCCAAGTTTTGAGAAGTTATAGGTATATGAATAAAGTAGAGAACCATGTATTGCAAGTATCGAGATCCTTCAAGGTGATCGAAGATGTAGATACTTGTGTATGGTATTCAGTTGATAGTAATGATTAAGAGAACATGCTTCTCTTTCAGGTTACTCATAATTGGAAGCACTCAGGAGTTGAGTAATGCTGATCGGCCTCTCTCCATTTAGTTGACATGCACTGGAGACAGCTGCATGATTTGAATCTGGTTCAATTAAATCAGTGTCTCTGTTTCTGTATTGGATATAGAACAGTTCATATCTTGACATTGTTAGGATACGTGGAGTTATCCGGCTTATGCTTTAAACCAGACTCTGGATAACTCAAGGCACGTTTCTGTAGTGGCTGTTTATGGGTTGACCCAGGTTATGACGAGGGTTGACTTTCTAACAACTGGAAGATCAATAGTGATATTGTTCTTGACTCGCCACAGATTTAATAAAAATGGATTTTTTCATAAAACAGTAGTGGGAGTATGGTAGAACTGGAAGTGATTCTAGAACCGCAAACGATTACTGAAAATTTGATAGGAACCTAAAGATTCAATCTGTATTGACATTCCATTGGCCACTCCGCAGATATGGTGGGTAACCTCAGGCACCCGAGAGATACTCCAGTAGCCTCAAGAACGGTGACAGGGTGGTTCTTGTTAACCCAGACTTGCCATTGCTGTTGTTCCAGACTGTGAGACCCGGCAGGAGGATGAGTATAGCGTCGTTCTAAACTAGCTTTAGAAGTGTACGTCTATATGACTCTGCCAGAGGGTTGTCGTAGTCAGTGGGAGCAGCGGAAGCATTGGTGGACAGGTGGCTTATGTCTATTTATAGACTAAAGCGGATATAGAGGAGATAGATCATCTATTTCTGATGTGACAGTCATAGGTTTGACTTCATCAGAATAGGGGATGGATCTGTTAAGAAGGTAGTAGGGTGTGATGTCCTGGTATTTGGATGACATACACAAAGTAGGAAGTGAAATTTCTATACTACGGTCGGTTATACTTTGGTTGTCACACAGTGGTTTCTCCAAATAGGACTTGGATATTATATCAGACATTCTGGTTACTAGATCTTTAGTTTTAGATCTGGATTTGGGTTATTTCCCAATCAGGGTACTTAGACAGCATTCTATAAGTATTTAGAATGGACGACTCCTGGCACGGTAGTGTACCTGCAGGTGATGGAGTCACCCTCTCTAAAAGTGTCTTACAGACTAAAGGGGAGAGGGACATACATGATTGGCAGATCACTTGCTTAGGCAATTGAGTCAATCACGAGATGTCAAGTAGCACACCAGATGTCGTTTTTGCAGTAGATGCAATAAGTTGATATTGATCCAATCCTGGAGAAACGTTCGGAAGCAGTTTTAGAACATAAGTGGATATTCTAGGGATATGATAACGGCAATCTCATTCGGGAGACAGTTATCATTCTAGGCTTCCGAGGTGACATGGATGACAGAGTGACTGTCAGAGTTATAGTTTTCCCCGTGACGAGGGGCAGTAGTTTGGACAGGTGGTACAGGCGAATACTGAGGGAGGCATGGCGCAGGATATTGATTAAGTTCAGTTGACGATACAGTCAGGATTTGGAGTTCATTTATGAACGAGGTCCCATCAGATATCCAGACATTCTAAGACAGGTATTGCTCATTTCGGGAGATGACTTTCTCCGCGAACTTGAGATATAGAGAGACATAGAAAGAAACATCTGAGCGGATCCACTCACTGAGGCTATTCCTCGAACGTAATAGTTTCGCAAACGAGCTTTGTGAGACTGACTAGTAGAGTAGTTGGGTATTTGGTATCACACGGGCTGTGAGTATACGACATCGTAATAATTAGCCTTAAGTGCAAGTGGGAGATTGTTGGAGATAGTGCCCTCAGAGTCAATTATTGGATCACAGGCACGTGATTGCAATGATTGAGGGAGGACCTATACCGGTAGGACAGTCTTACTCGAGATGATAGTATGCTATCTGGTTTATCTTTATCATCGTGTACTACTTTAGGTGACCTTACTGATCACTATTGCACGTTGATAGAGCCCCTAGGATTCTTGCTTGACTGCCAGCAGTATGAGGGCGATCATATACGTGGGAGCTGGTAGTCTATAAGCACATCCTTAAATGGTCGCTAGTCGTGGGAGTTTCGAGACAGGGCATCGATTCTCCAGAGTAGACTAGTGTATACAGTCGAGACCCTAACGAGGGGCGGTGGCTGGTCTCACAAGCCACTGGTGTCAGTTGGTTCACCTAAGATGTATACAGGTGCTCATTGGGTTATGAGTACACCGGACATGACTCGCCGGGAATATGCTAGTTGGTCTTATACCTGACGTCAGATAGCAGTTCCCTGGTGACATGTGTACAGGTTAGTTCATCGACCTGAGATCGTCATTTGTCTCGTGTGAGTTCCCACTGTACTTTGATTACTAACCTACCACGCTCAAAGGAGACGTGCAAACAGGTTTTAGTTGGGTACAGTCCCGAGCCACATGGAGGCAGTGAGCGGATCTGCAGGGGTTCGTCTCTCCCTATATTGGGGGTGAGATCGCGCTGTGTCTAGAAGAGCCATTACACGAAGTCCTTGGCCAAGACAGGAGATTTACTGGTAGGTATTCCAGTAGTATCTCAGGGTGTTCTGGGCTACACTCCGACACGACTTGTACCGTTTTTGGGGGTCTGAATTTTACCAACCCCCTAGGCCCGCCATGCAATGCTCATAGACGAACGGACCGGACTGTACGGATATTGTCACTGACAAGCTCAGTAGGGTGTCAGGGTGAGTTCGCTTACAGACGTCCCTTTTGGTCAATACCTGGTAGCCCGTTAGTATGGCTAATACCTCTGACGTGCTAGTAGTTAAATGCACAGCCAAAGTATTAACGAGTCGTTAGAGTCCCCCATAGACAGTTACTCAAGTTTCGGGTGAAACGTTGTAGAGGCCGTATGGAGATATGGCAGGGTTCGATCAGATACGTGCGGTATTGCACGGATCGTGATCGGACGGATTTTACTAGCGGGCTTTGGTTTAAGCCGGATCCTAGTATTAGACAGTGTAGTTTTTTCTCTTTGCATTTGTGTTCAGTGGGAATACAAATGCGGGCATATATATGCAGTCGCGGGATTTTACTGTAATTTATTACGGGATCAGTTTTCTGATGTTGCCAGTTAGCATTCCGTTTCGGACGGTTTTCCATTGTTCCTTCGCGGCCGGAATTTTCCGATGGAAGGGCTAATTTGCAATTGTGCATATTAGTATTTATGGAGGGGGTCCTTTGTAAATGTGTGGCTTCATCATCATGAGATTCTTTTATTGTCACTTGTCTTGCATTGATGGTGATGGGATTTGATTTGGGCTTTGATTAGAAATGGGTGTGACCATTTTCCCTTTTCTTTTATCACACCTTATTCTCTTGTGGCATTATTGATTCCCTCCACCATTCTTTATCATGAAGGGCCGGCCACTTTGTTAGGAGAAGAGAGGAGAGAGGTTCATTTTGTATGAGGAAAATTATTCTTCTCATTTTTCCTTACACCAAAGTTCATATAGTCCATCTCCTCTTGTTCATTCTTTCTCCACCTCCATCAAAGGCAACATCATAAACCCCAAAGAGGCAAACCTTTCTATACTATTCTACAGCAAATCTTGGGCACGTCGACTCGCCAACTTCGTACCCGAGTTGCCTCGGTCCAGAGGTGGGAGCCCGTAAAAGAACCCGGCGATGTGGTGCCCGTTCCGACGAGGAGTTGAAGACCGGAGGTTTCGCGAGAAGATCGGAGTGGAGGCGAAGACCGAAGGACACGGATCGCTTGATATAGCTTCTCTACCCCGTTTTCTAGTTTGCTAGTAGCTAGGTTAATGGCCCGATCTGGGTTTTAAAGTGCGCGGTGGTGCTGGTTTCTAGTTTTTAGAAAAGTTGCGTTTCCTTATTCCGGCGTCGGATTGACGGCCGGGGCGCCGCCGTGCACTTACAGAAACGAGATACCCAGCCATAGAGAAAATTGTCTTGGTACTCGTTGTGGCCTCAAGAAAGCTGCGACACTATTTCCAGGCGCACACTATCCTCGGTCTCACCGAGTGCTCGCTGGGGGCTATCCTCGCCTCACCCGAATCCTCGGGTCTCTTAGAGAAGTGGAGGTGGGAGATGTCCCAGTTCGACATAAAATACCACCCAAGGCAAGCCATCAAAGCACAAGCCTTGATCGATTTTATCGTCGAATGCACCATCCCCAGCAAGGGGCCGGAGTCCATGCTGACCCTCGCGGCTCAGTACCCAATCGTGGGGAGACCCGACTCGGTCCCAGAGTGGTCATTTACGTCGACGGGTCCTCAACCGAGGAAGGCTGTAGCGCCGGCCTCATCATTCGGGGCCCAAACGAGGCAGAAATGGAGTACTCCCTAAAGCTCAGATTCAAGGCCTCGAACAACGTGGCGGAGTACAAGGCCCTGCTGGCCGGACTGCGCATGGCCTCCGGGCTGGGGCTGAAAACAATTCGAATCCGCAGCGACTCGGCTCTAGTTGTTGGCCAAGTGACCGGTCACTTCGAGGCACGGGAACTTCTAATAGTGAAGTACCTGGCCGAGGTAAGAAAACTTCGGAAGAACTTCGACGAGGTCCAGGTAGAACAAATACCCAGACAGCTAAACGCCCAAGCCGATGCCCTGAGCAAACTGGCTTCATCCTGCTCGGCCAACAGCAAGCGATCTATACTCTTCGAGACCTTGTCCCGGCCCAGCGTGGAAGATGGGGCGGTGATGCTTCATGTATATGCAGCGCAAGAGGGCGACTAAGACTGGAGGAAGCCCCCCGTAGAATTCCTACGAGATGGTACGCTCCCAGAAGATCGGGGAGCAACCCGCCGTCTCCGAGCCAAAGCCCGTCACTTCGTCTGGAGCAAGGGGAACCTTTACAAGAAATCCTTCACTCAGCCCCTGCTCCGGTGCGTCGACCCCTACGAAGCTGACTACGTCCTCCGCGAAATCCATGAAGGGGTCGGCGACGCACACCCAAGAGGCTCGGGCCTTGATCCAAAAGGCGCTGCTCCAGGGGTACTACTGGCCAACTATCCACGAGGACACCCAGAAGCTCGTCCGGAGATGCAAGAGCTGCCAACTCCATGGAAGCATACCTCGCCGCCCGGCCACTGAGCTAACCGCGTTGACCTCACCGTGGCCGTTCTCCTAATAGGGATTGGACATGATAGGCTAGTTCCCTACCGGCACAGGCGAGCACAAATATGTTCTCATCGCGGTGGATTACTTTACGAAGTGGATTGAGGCCGTCCCCATCAGAAAACCAGACGCTGCCACGACCATCAAGTTCCTGCAGAACAACCTGATATTCCGGTTTGGCATCCCTAGGTGTATCATTATCGACCACGGGATGAACTTCGAGAATGAGAAGGTCAAAGATTTCTGCAATGAATATCATATCCTCATGAAATTCGCCGCGGTCGCACACCCCCAATGCAACGGGAAGGCCGAAGTCGCCAACCGGGATGTCCTCCGAGGTCTTCGAACCCGCTTGGAAGGGCGCCAAGGCAATTGGGTCGAGAAATTGCCCCGAGTCTTATGGGCCCCATGCACATCAAAGGACCCCCACCGGGGAAACCCCTTTCAGCCTCTGCTGTGGGACCGAAGAGATGGTCCCGACGGAGATCGGGCTACCCAGTCACCGGGTCGAACACTTCGACGACGAAGTAAACACTATGGCACTACGGACCAACATGGACATATTGCTGGAGAAACGGGACCGGGTTCAGATCAGGGCAGCCGCCTATCAGCAGCAAACTGTCCGATACTACAACTTGCAGGTCAAGCCTCATTCCTTCAAGACCGGAGACCTGGTCCTACGGCGGAACGAGTTCGGTGATCAAGGCAGGCTGCATAAGTTCTCCCCGAAATGGGACGGTCCTTTCCTCGTCGTCGATGTACTTCCTGGCGGAGCCAACCGCTTACAGGATGCAGACGGGCGCAAGTTTCCGCGGCCTTACAACGCCGAGAAGCTCACGCTGTACCAGTGAACTCACTACCTATGAATGTACACCTCTCCTTTCGTAAAGACAGTGTAAATTTTTTCTAAGAAGTCCTTTTCACCCGAATAATGAGAAGGGAACGTTAGAATATTGCAAAAAGAAGAGTTCTCTCTTTGTGGTCTAAGCCCTCACTTAGAGGCAGCCGAGCGGCTACCCTGCTCGGCTATCCTTAGTTGGCCAAATATGGCCCCCCCAACGGCTAAGGATCGAAGCCCTCACCAAGAGGCAGCCCTGCAACTACCCTGATCGGCTATCCCTGGCCGGTAGCTCCCTGCCCATGACGCCAGAGATCAAAGCCCTCACCAAGAGGCAGCCCTGCACCTATCCTGCTCGGCTATCCCTGGCCAGTAGCTTCCCTACCCCACGACGCCAGGGATCAAAGCGCTCACCAAGAGGCAGCCCTGCAGCTACCATGCTCGGCTATCCCTGACCGGTAGCTTCCCTACACCACGACGCCAAGGATCAAAGCCATTGTCAGGAGGCACCGGGCAGCGACCCTGCTCGGCCATCCTTAAAGACCCTAAAGCCATCAAAAGAGGCAACCGCTTAGCACCAACCATGCTCGGTTATCCCTGGCATCCCACCAAGGATCAAAGCCCTCGCCAAGAGGCACCGGCCCGGACATCCTTAGTAGGCTTCCTACGCCCCTCCCGCTCTAAGGATGAAAAGCCCTCGAAAGAGGCAACCGCTTAGCACCAACTGTGCTCGGTTGTCCCTGGCAAACCACCAGGGATCAAAGCCCTCGCCAAGAGGCACCGGGGGGCAACCCCGCTCAGGCGTCCTTAAGGATCAAAGCCCTCGCCAAGAGGCACCGAGCAGCTACTCTGCTCGGCCATCCTTAGCCGGCCTCTTACGGCCCCTCCAACGGTTAAGGATCAAAGCCCTCGCCAAGAGGCACCGAGCAGCTACCCTGTTCGGCCATCCTCAGTAGGCCTCTCACGGCCCCTCTCACGCTGAGGATCAAAGCCCTCGCCAAGAGGCACCGGGCGGTAACCCCGCCTGGACATCCTTAGTAGGCCTCCTATGCCCCTCCCGCGCTAAGGATGAAAAGCCCTCGAAAGAGGCAACCATTTAGCACCAACTGTGCTCTGTTGTCCCTGGCACACTACCAGGGATCAAAGCCCTCGCCAAGAGGCATCGGGAGGCAACCCTGCTCAGGCGTACTTAAGGATCAAAGCCCTCGCCAAGAGGCACCGAGTAGCTACCCTGCTCGGCCATCCTTAGACGGCCTCTTACGACCTCTCCAACGATTAAGGATCAAAGCCCTCGCCAAGAGACACCGAGCAGCTACCCTGCTCGGCCATCCTCAGCAGGCCTCTCACGGCCTCTCTCAGGCTGAGGATCAAAGCCCTCGCCAAGAGGCACCGAGCAGCTACCCTGCTCGGCCATCCTCAGCAGACCTCTCACGGCCACTCTCACGCTGAGGATCAAAGCCCTCGCCAAAAGGCACCAAGCAGCTACCCTGCTCGGCCACCTTCAGCAGGCCTCTCACGACCCCTCTCATGCTTCAGATCAAAGCCCTCGCCAAGAGGCGCCGAGCGGCTACCCTGCTCGGTCATCCTCAGTTAGCTAATTACGGCCACTTCGACAACTAAGGAACATGAACTCAACAAGAGGCATTGGGTCTATCAACTTCTCAAGCGATCTATACTTCGACTTCTGGGCCATGGAGACACCGTCTTCCCGTTGGTCCTCACACACTCGACAAATGATCAGAGCCAAGCCGACGAGTAATCGCTAGACGAGGAACACGCCGACCATAAAGCAGTACCAACGAAAGAAAATACAAGCACAAACACTACTGCGAAAACAAAAAGTTTTATTCAAAAAGTCAAAGCCTTTACAAGGGTATTGTAGGCTTCCTAGCCTTATCAAATTATCCGGAGGCTTACAAGAGAGAGAGAGAGAGGAGGAAAAACCAAAAAGATCGGGCAACAAGCCCTGCCTAGACCTCACTCCCCTCATCGGTATCGGCTGGAGGCGGGACCACCGAGGGTGGGACCCGAGCACGGAGCTCACCATCGGCGAACTCTGGAAGCTGCTCCTTGACGGCATCAAGAGCTTTGTTCCTTGCAAGGGCGAAGGCCTCGCCGAGGTCGACGTAAAACTGGTCCGACTACTTGTAATCCGTCACCGCCCTCCTAGCCTGAGCTTCGGCGGCCTCCACCGCCTGACGCACCGCGTCGGCATCCCGCCGGCTGGCATCCCTCGCCTTCTTCATGGCTGCAAAGCAATCGGCCAGTTCCGTCAGCTTCGCTTCAATGATTCGGTGAGACTCACTTAGGTGGCGGTAGGACTCCTGGCACTTCGAAACGGTGAGGTCCGCAACTTCTGACCGGGCTTTGAGGGCGAGAGACCTCTCCCTCTCCAGACGCAGCTCGAGTCGCAGACTCTCGACCTCCGAAGAAGACTCTTCTGTTGACTCTGTGGCCTAAATAGCCCCCTCGGCTTCCATACGCGTGACAAGAGCACAGTGCTGAAGGACCTGACAGAAAACAGCAAAGAAACCTAAGGACGCTCGAACTAAGAAAAGGTCGCTCGAAGCAACACATGAGGGAGAGCATACCTGAACCATTTCCTGTGCGATGGTGGCCATTCGGGCCCTCAAGGTCCCCCGCGGCATCCAGCCCCCGGCCGACTCCTCCATACCAGCAAGAAGACTGGTCGCAACGGAGAGCCCCGACGGGACCATGTGTCATGCCCCGCTTCTCGATATACGGCGAAGGGGACGGGACTGGTCCGCTACGTATTTACTCATAAGCAAATACGCTAAGCGTAATTAAGCAATATAAATATAAATACACAAGAGACAAGAGATATAAACTGAACAACAACTTTATCTATTAACATTCTTTTGTACAATGCATGAAAAGTAAATAAAACTGAATAAAGAGCAATGCCTAAACAATGGCATAACAGAAATGTAAAGTACTGAAAGGAAATTTGTATAATGAAACTAAAGCTCAGGGTCTTCACTGAACTGGTCCAAGTCTTTAGCAGTGTGCTCGATCTCTGACGGGTCCAAATCACCTGACGACATTCAAAGAAGAAAGAAAGAGAATGTCGTCAGCGAACATGTCGCTCGGTAAGTCCCAAAGATAAGAGGAAAGTAGAATAGACAGAATAAGAAGGTATCTTTTAAAATTGTATTATATTGTTGTAATATTGTTTTAACGTTGTTGTTTGTAGCTTGGTACAGAAGAATACCAGTGTATACGAGAGGAGTCTCTATATGCCAGAGACTAGAGGCAAGTATAATACAAGGAACCATTTATGCCACGGTACAATAGCAACTGGATTCATGTTAGGTGTATTAAGTCTTACAGTCTCGTGCCACTTCTAACACCTTCCGTACCAATCTACCCCTTAAACCCCGTGTTATCTTGATTGTATTGTTGTATTGTAAATTGTATTGATTGTATAATTGGATGATTGACCGAAACCATAATATCAGTAAACGGATGTAACCGTAGAATCATGTAAATGTAATGTATATCCATGGTTCGGTTCAGTCAAGCTGTATAGATTGATAATTGGATTCATGGATTCGTGTTGAATTGTAATATTGAAGATTTGAAGATTGTAGATTGTAAATTGTAAATTGTAAATTGTACTTGAATCATATTCAAGTCAGATTATAATGAGACTCATTCTGAGTCAGAAAAGAAAATTGATTCTTGTGATATTGTAGAAAAGGTGGAATATTTATAATACTTCAAAAATAGATATGTTTATGTTACATATACATATATTTATATGAAAATAATTTTTATATATCAATAATATTCTAGAAATCCCGTTTTCTTAAGATGTCGTATTTTAAATCTTTCGAGACCGAATGCTCCTTGCAGAGGTCTAAATCTCGCACTACTAAGCCCAAGGATGTGCGATAATCCGCACCATCCCGAACGGGTTCCCCAATTGGGCTGTAGCGGCGCTTTACAAAGATTTGTATAAATACTAATCATTAAGGAAAAACGGTTTTATTAATTATGGTAATTATTTTTAAAGATGTCGATTTCCCGTATTCTATATTCTAGGGTCTTCTAAGTCAACTAGACTGCTCCTAACTGGTCCAAAACGACAAGTTATGAGTTACCTCAAATCGCCTCTTCACCGCCAATTATGGCCAGGTAAGTACAAGTGAAGAAAGGAGGGATCCACTCACGAATCTCCGTGAGACAGGCCTTTTAAAGTTACCTTTCTCACTTGTCTAGCCTAGACACCACAAAGTCAGGTTTAGATAAACGACTGAATGCCCACAACCTTCCTCTGTCCTAATGAGTGCGATAGTCCTTAATTGACTGAGTCTAGATATTTTTTATTAGCTCAAAAGTTATTTATTTGTAAAGATGTATCAATACTAAATCTTTTAGAAATGGTTTTATTAAGTAAAGGGTATTTAAATGAAAATGTTTGTTTTCCCATATTCTAAATTCTCGAGGGTAACGTGTTATGTTGCATATGAGTGTGTGAGGAGGTAGATCATTACCTCGTGGTCTACTTAAAGGTATAGCAAGTTGAATGAAGTTAAATGTATAATTGAAACAATATGGTATTTAAATGAAAAATACGATAAAGTGAAATAGCGATCATTTTATAAAATAAAATTGATCAATTTGGTTGATTATTGTTTAATAGTCAACATGAGAGAGTTTAAGAAAAATTTCATTAACGAGAAATGAAGTTTTATAAGAAAAAATGAATCGAAAATCGGATTTGTTCCGATTCCATCGGGTTTTGTAAATCCGTATTTTTAGAATAGAAAAGAGAGATAGAAAATGGGACTTACGGGTTTTGGACAACTAGAAGAAAGATATAGAAAGGGAGGAGTCGCCAGTGCATCGCTGAGTCGCCGGGAGCTCCTAGAATGATCGTCGGAAGTTCGCCGGGAATTTCGCCGTAGCTTCGCTTCGTGCTCGTTTTCAAAGTACACAGTTTCTTGGAAATTTTAGAGAGTTGGCTCGGAGTTTTGGGGTTAGAGGGTAGAGAGTAGGGGTGGTATTTATAGGGTTAGGATAGATGAAGGGTTTTAATTTAAAAAATTGTAAAATGTATTAAAAATCATTAAAAATTGGAGTAAATAGGGTATAATGAGCTATCTGGAAGTGGTCTGCAAATTTAAAGTATGCAGGGGGGTAGGGCATGTGAAGAGATACATTTCATCTTCAGGCGACTCGGCCGAGTCGGGCTGAGTCAGGGGCTGGGTAGGTAGGGGGACTCCTGGTGTAGGCTCTGGTGCATTTAGTTTTTCATGGGTAGTGGAAAATTTTGGAGTTATCTCGTGTGGACTGTTGGGCTTCTATAAAATTTAAAACAAATCAATATTAAAAATAATGTGGGGCATGAGATTTGAACTCTAGTGGCTTGGTTCAGCAATGCAAGGTATTACAAATGAGCCACAATCTCTTTCTTGTAATTATGGAGATAATTAATCACTTAAGTCTTGTGCTCAGGCAATAAATACCCCTTTATGAGTTTTTGAATTTTTTTGTAAAAACTTGTATTGGAAATTTGGGGTTGTTACACCATGAACTGGGCGTCCCCCTCCTGCACGGGAGTCCCTTCCAATGTGTCCGCCGGCGGTGTGCGAGAGACCGTCCTCTTTCGCTTGAGAGGGACCTCGTCTTCGCTCTCTCATGTATCCCTCTTCTGAGTGTCGGGAACCCGTGTACGCCTTTGGCCGTCCCCGGAACAATCACCAAGAACCCGTGCCATGGCAAGTGGCCCCACCGTTGGGTGCACATCCAGCGCAGGGCTCGAGTCAACTAGAGGCAAGGCCGCACCTCCGTCCCCCTTTGGGACTGAGCGCCGAAAGCGCCAAAAGTCTGGGATCGAACCATCCGTCCAGCCAAAGGGAGAAGAGGCTAGACTCAGAAGGGGAAGAAGCAGAAGGAAGAAAAAAGGAAGACATCTAACCTGATCGAGAAATCCTCAGGAAAGTAGAAGATCCGACCTAAAACGATAGCGCCAAGCTTACAAGATCAGGGACAAGAAAAATATGAAGAGAGATGGGCCCTGAAGAGGGTCCCACCTCTATCTATAGCCTTTGGCACCCCCATCCAACGGTGACCGTCGACTCCCGCTAAAAACAACTCTTCGCATTCGATGACCCAGATCGCTCTACCTAGCGCGTGCGCATTGAGCAGCATCCCATCAGACGCCAGAGGTCTGCGGGCCGTCGCGTCAGCCAACCAACGCTCGACATGTGGGCCGTCGCTTCGTCAGAAGAGCGCACGATCTGGCGTCCCTCTTTAATGCAGAAGATCTCGCCCTGATTCGCCTGCGTCATCCAGAAAAAGACGACGGATTAACCGGGGACACGCCCAACGATATCTTTGGAAGAGAACTCACCTCGGGTGACCCGGCAGACCACTCTCGACCTGACCCGCCAGCTGGTCAGGACGAGAGTGGGGGGCTGATGATGGGGCTCGATATCAGTGATCTCCTAGATCATGACACATGGCAGATGACGTGTCCCGGAGCATGCAAGAAAGGACCTACAGGAGCTGACCATACTGCTCCTATGCCCGTCCAACCGACGAGGCTGGCTTGCTCCGAGACCCAGCACAATTGGCCTCCTTGGCCTCACAACTCGTTCTTGAGCTACCGCAGAAACAAGACACCTCGGCTCTCCCGCTCGTCCGCGAGCTCTCCCGCCGAGGTCATCTTCCCCGGTCCATCGACCGACCAACAGCACCGCTTGCAGGCATAACCGCCATCCCGCAAATCTCGCCATGTGTGAGATCTCCGCCAACCACATCCCACGTTCCAAGCCACCACGATCCCCCATTAACGAGCCTGTCTCGCCATTAATGGGATGTCCCGCTCATCATGCGGGCGTGACGTCGGGAACGTAACGGCCGATGTGATTCTCGCGCCTACTGCACCTGCTGCCACCGCTATTTAAACCCCCCTTTCAGACGGTCAAGGTAAGCCAATTCTAATCAACTAAGCCGTTACTCTACTGGATTACCCCACTAACTTGATCGTCGGAGGGTCCTCGGTGGTCCAACCACCCCGGGACTTCCTTGCAGGTAGCTCAGCTCAACAACTCCAAACCCATTGAGATCCACATGCTTCAGGAGTCTGTCTCCAGATCAAATCTCGGCCACTCATCACCGCCATCAGCAAATCAACCGGAAGCAAAATCTGAAGGAGATTCCACCCTCCATCAAGAAGTGAAGAAGAAATATGTAGACAAAGACAAGTGTTTAATTTAAATTGTTATTTATGTTTGATCAGATTAATTTTTGATATGAAATTGTTTCTAATGATATCTTGATTTGTTAATATAATTATTAACTTGGTTAGTTTTAATCATTTGTTTGTTTCACTCATATCATATTAGTGATGAATGAATTAGAGTAACCTTATATTCCCCTCGCGTGAGCGCGCACATCAAGCATTACCCCTACACCAAAAACCTAACTCCTCATCATAAAATTAGGCCTCTCTTCCAATACTTTTCAAGTGAGGTAACTTAGTTAACCTAGTGACCTACGACAAGCTTTTGATGGTTCCTTTTATCCTTAAATTATGGTAACGATACAATCTTTGATAAGCCTTTAACTCGATGTATATGAAAAACCAGGGTATTAATAGAATTATAAGGCTTAGATCAAATCTGGAATTTACCGCACATAACGTCTTGAGAAATTGATATTAAATTAAATACAAATTGAAATATAATGTTCCAGGGTTCGTATCGAATCTAATTAAATACCCTATAAACCTATGTAAGTTGTTGTTGAATATTGTCATGTTACGATAATGAAAATTGGAGATAAACACGGCTCTGGACCGCAGTCCAGAATAGTATTTTTTGTCGATGCCTGAATTGAAACATCCATATTTCACTGTACAGATATGATAATATGTGGAGAATTATATCGTTATGTTGATAATCGAGTTAGCTAACTGTTGATATTAGTTTCATTAAAATTAATTTCTGTTTGATATCATGTTCTGCTGATTTCTGCAGTGATAATTTATACGCAGAGACCTTAAACAGAATATAACTTCTTGTATACTATGGGTATTACTAATCCGACTGTTGCATTGAAAAATTAACTGGTATATCTATATTTTATTGAACTGTAGTGATGCATAATTTTGTATATAACTGATGGCAAAATATGTTCAAAGTTGGATTTCCAGTTCTAAAACTGGGATTCCAGTATTGAACACCTGTTTTAAAATGTTCATATCTCCCTAACCAGTATTTCCGATGAAGTTGAAACCAATTTTACTATTTAGATAAGAGAGTTTATTTTTTATGACTTTTATATCGTTTCTCCTGATTCTGAACGTATAATTTATAGTGAATTTTCCAATCTGAATTACATATACATGAAATTCATGACATGATTTATATATTCTTCTGTTTCATGATATGACACACTGTTACCAGAGCATTGATACAGTTACTGGAAATCATATACACAAATTTGCGTGACATGATATTTACATATATACCTATTGCATGACACAGATACATGAACAATGATACATGACATGTCACTATTACCTTCGAATACTAGTTATAATTGTATAATACATTTACCTGTTTCATGACATGACAAGTGTACCTGAGCACTGATACAATTCCAAGTATTGATATTGATGTGAAAATCATATTTCAACTTATTGAATTCTATAAATAAAAACTGATACAACTGGGGATGGGAAAGGACTTGGTAGACTGGGCTAATAGCTTTGGAAAAGTTTATTATAGTACAAAATGTAAGGCCTAACCATGGGGTCCGGGTGCTGAACTACCGTAATGTCACTGTATTATTACAGCTCGTTAGGGCCAGCCATGGTGGTCCGTGTAGCTGAGCTGCCATAATGTTAATTTTTTCTACTCCATGAAAATGTTTTTAAAGTTTTTCGAGCAGTAATGCAATGTTCACTGTTAGCGCCTAGCGGTGCGTCCTAAGTCAGCACCAGAAATATGGGGCCGTGGTCCTGAATATGCACGGGATACTTTCCATTATTATTTGCTGGCTATCAGAGGCTTTCACAAATATAAGAACAAACTACCTAAAACTTGACATGAGCTACTACGTATACTCAGATGCCTGTATGGGACGATACAGGGGTATATGCGAGGCAGTTCATATTCACAAACTAAATAAATAAAAAAATAATAACAAACTAAATAATAAGCTATTGAAACTTACTTGAACGACTACGTATGCTCAGGTGCTGGTATAGGACAGGACCGGGGTTTATGCGAGTTCGTTCATGTTCATGTTATATTGACACTCAAAATCCATGTTAATAATTGATATTCATTTATTCGTGATTCTTGCAACATAAGTGTTATTACTTGATACATGTAATACTTGTCCAGTTTGAATTCAAGTTACTGTTAATGACTTGATATCAATTTATTGTTGTACATTAATACTTATTACCAACATGATCCTACTGTTGACTTGACCAGTGGTTTATTAATGAATGGAAAATAAGAATACCCGTACTCTTAAATTTTATCCATACTACGCCCGTTGTTATCATGATCACTGGATACTGATTATTGGAACTGGTTATGCTAGACATGGGCGAGCCAGCCAGTCATGGAATACCCCAAGATATGAGTATCCATACCGTCCGTTTATACAATACTCCCCTAGCCATGTCCTGATTCATCCTGACATCCATATATATTTTTTTATACACTATATTCCTACACACACACACACCCTGTGCACGGTTTCCTTCATTCTACCACTTACCAGGTCGCTTTCTGACGACCCTGGGTTTGCATATCCAGATATTAAAGATCAGACGGCTGATGTTCGGAAGAACGTATTATGATTTTCATCAGAATAAATCAAAGATAAATTAATGGGTATCCATCTGTTCCATTTGAATCCTGATATCTTGTACCTTCCGTGTTTATCAATTCCATATTATTGTTTCTTTAGCATATGATATTTGATGTATGAATCTATACAGCTAATCACCTGTGTTAATTATATTATTATATTAGTTTCAGGGATGCTTGTATTGATATCGGTGGCAATAGCGTATAGCCATGGGACAAATTTTCTTTCTAAATATACGGTATTGCTGCCTGTTACGTACTTTACCCCGTATTTATTGTGGGTCCACTATTACCTGTATTCCGGGATAAAAGCGTGACAACTATAATAGGTACATAAACTCAAACCTGCACCCAACGGGTTCGGACGGGTTTCAGACTCGGATTCGGATTTCCCTAATTCGAGCGGGTTACCATGGTTTGGGATAGGTTTCACATATTAAACTTATCATTTATTATATATAAAATATGAAAGAAAAACATAACTCGTAGAGCCTCAATTGGAAATTTAAACACATCCAAAACACCATACAATATTCAAAGTTGCAAGATGAAACAAATATTATTAATCAGAATTATTGTGGCAGTACAAAATAAAAGAGAGAATTGAAGGAATTAATAAGCAGTGGAGAAATAAAGTGAGAAAACAAAAAACAAAAATTAGGGTACATGAATTTATATAGGTCTAGGTTTTTAATCTTTCCATAACAATAAACATTTTTATGGCTTATATTTCTAGTAAGCGGGCGGGTTCGAGTTGGTTGTAGACTGGTCGAGTTGTGGGCGGTTACGAGATCAGACGGGTTTTATAAGATCTAAAATCTCACCATATTCTAATGCGGGCGGGTTCAGGTTTTGTACCTGTCAAATGCGGGGGGAGGGGTTTCGAATAGCTTTTGTAATCGTCAAATGCGGGTGGGTTCGGGAGAGTAACGGGCCCAAACCAACTCGGTGCATAGCTCTAATTCTACTATATAAAATATCATCGTCTTGATAGAATTAACAACATATCGTTCTTAGTTGTCTCTATTCATATTCACTTAGGTCTGTCCATATCACTAGTTGCATCATGAATCACAATGTTTTCACTTTTCTAACCGGGATGATGTTGCACATGTCCAAATCATCTCGATTACTACTCTCGCATCTTATGGCTAAATTCATGTAAGTTGGAAGGGTTCTTATCAGATTTAGTGGACAAAATATCCACCGGTTAGATAATTGCATCCTCTAACTAACCTTGTATCCAATAATAAGCCTTATAGCCCATGTGAATTCTACCACTATCATATGGGTAGGTAGAATAGAAATTACTTTCTCCACCAAGGTGGTAGAATCCATGTTGGTAATTCGTTATATACGGATTGGAAATTAAGAGGGAAGAAATAAATTAATTTATAACTCTAAGTCGCAATCGGCTTTTTTTAAGGATTTATTTATCCCCGCTCAAAAGGTTTGCTTAAGGGGTTTGCAGACAAGTATCCTTCAGGATAAAACAGTGTCTGAAGTCCGAAGTTCATGTGATCAACAAAAATCAAAGAAATTTTGAAATTGAGAAAAAATAAAGAAGAAGCTGTGTTTTCAAATGATGAGTAAGGAGGCTTTTTTTATATTGCTAAAGAATCACAACCATTTGAAAGACAACTTTATAGAGTGTTTTTCATTACCCTATTGAGATAAGAATACGCATCGCTTGTCAGGCATATACAGATTTCTCCTGCTTAGGACAGACATGGGTTTATTGATTGTATGGATTCTAGCCTACGACAGCCGCGGACAAAACTACCGTTAATTACCCCTCGTCTTGAGGCGAGGGAACCTCCGATTAATGGGTCAAACAGATCATGCAAACTCAATGTGCAGTAAGTGCGTGTTGTGTTTTGAAAACAATTTGAGAGTGTTTTAGGCATATCGGGGGCCTCGTAGAGTTTATGGGGGTGCCACTACCCGAATTGCGGGATGCGGGGCAGCGCCCTATTAGAAATTTTTTTCTAGAGAGGAAAGTGTTTTGAGTGTGGAATGCATGTGTGTTTTTATGGAGCATGTGCTCCTAGGATACGACTGTCACGCCCCGCTTCCCAGTGTACGGAAAAAGGAGACGTGGCGGGCCGCGACATATTTATTCAGAAATAAACACGCTAAACGTAAATAAGCAATATAAATGAAATAATACAAGAATGACAAGAGATGTAATAAAACAATAACTTTTTATTTATATTAATTTTTTACATACAACTGAAAAGTAAAGTATAATGATGGAAAGCGATGCTTAAACAATGGCAATATGAACTGAAAGAAAAGTCAGTACAAGTAGAAACTCGAACTTTGGCTCCTTAGTGAACTGCTCCAAATCATCCTGGCTGGACTCGATCTCCTGAGAATCGGGTCCTCCTGATAACATTCCAAAGAAATGAAATGTCGTCAGCAAACTAGCGCTCGGTAAGTACCAAGAGATAGAATAGAAATAAACAGGTAAAGAGCATAGAATGGATAAATTAAGTGTTTGTTATGTTAACGTAATTATTTGTAGCTTGGTACAGAATATGCCACTGTATACGAGAGGAGTCCAACTATCCCGTGGACTAAGCTATACGGAGTACAAAGCCTCGTCAAAACCCACGGGACAACGGCACAGATGTTCAAGTTAAGTGTATTATAGTGACTATCTCGTTCCACTTCTAACACATTCCGTACCAGTCTACCCATTTAAAACCTCGTAATGTATATTGTATTGTTTTGTGGTATAAGACTTGCCGAAACCATGGTATAAGTTGTTCATGTAAACGGATCAGGATGTAAACGGATAGTCATGTAGTTAAGTCAAAATATATCCATGGTTCGGTCAATTCAAAACAAGTTGCATGTTTGTATTGTTCGGTATACATGTTCAGGTTCAAGTATATATTGGATTCATGTTGGATTGGAGTTAGGTTTGGATTGTGTACATGTTTAGATTGTATTCAGATTAGACTGAGACTCAGATTGAGTCAGACACTTAAACAGGTTTGGATTCCTGAATTAGGTTTTTTAGGGTTTAGTTTTTTTTTACCTTAAATAGGCAAGCACGCACTTTCTCCGGCTCCCTGAGGCTCAATAGAATTGATCCCGCTTAAGCCTATATTTACTAGGGTCCTTAATGTAAATTTAATATAACTTGAAGGGTTTTTATAAAAATATTTTTAGTATACTTTCAAAATAAACCTCAAGTATTTATTTATATTCTTTAGAGTTTTCATGGATGTGGATTTTACAGGATGAGGTATATTAGTGAATATATATATATATATATATATATATATATATATATATATATAGTTTGAATAGTTCAAGATATTTTAGTGTAAACTTGACTTGTATGGATCCTTGATGGTATTTTCATGAAAATTGTAAATATATTATTTTGTTTGAAAACGTGGAATTTAATAATATCTTTAAAATAAGTGTTTTGATAATATTTATATATTTATAAAAAAAATAACTTATTATTATTAAATATAAATCCTTGTTTTGCTTTAAAATTGTATAAAAATTCCATTGAGATCTTATGCTCCATGAGGAGGTCTACATCTCACTCTACTAGTCTCGAGGATATGCGACAACGACACCATCCCGATCAGGTTTCCCAAAATGGATTGTAGATGCATAATCGCAAGGAATGTAATCACACAATTTAAAAAAATACGGTTTTTAATAGTTTAAGATATTTATTTGAAAAGTCGTATTTGCCACATGATATTGTTTTCAAGCGAATCATGTTATGTCAAGATGTGTGTATGTGAGAGGTAAGTCATTACCTCATGAAATTTTCTAAAGGTATGCTAAGCTAAAGTAATTAAAATATGTCATATGTAAAGTTTGTGGTATTTAAATGAAAAATGCAAATCGAAGTTACATAACATAGTCTTTTAAGATGAAACTTGTTCTCAATATTTGTTTCATGATTACTAAGCAAGATATAATGATATGGATGATTGGTTTTTAAGAAAGATTGTGATTTTAATGAGTTTAGAATCAGATGTCGGAATAACTCCACTTCCGACAAATTTTAAAAAGAGAACTTTTTAAATTAGAAAGAGAGAAGACGAGAGGGAACTTACAAGTTGAAAGAAGAGAAGGAAGGCTAAATAAGAGATTGGTGGTTTCGCCGGGTCGCCGGAATCGCTTCAAATCCTCGTCGGATAATTAACTTGGGCTAACTCCACTTGTACTCTTCTTTGACTTAGAAAATTTTAAGGATTTTGGCAATGGATTTCAGAATGAAGAGGGCAAGGGTATGGTGTTGTATTTATAGGATGGAATTAGGGTTTTGGGAATTGAAGAAAGAATTTAAATGCATTAAAATTTGGATTAATGGGTGATTTTAAGTTCTCTGTTAATTTACAGAGAAATTAAACAGCTTGGGGGTAATAGGGTAGGCCAAGAGGTTTAGTGTGCAAGATACGGGGGTCATTGGGTACGGGGGGACCGATGGCGCCGGACCATGAGCCGATCTCGCCGGCCATAGGGGTGAGGTGGGGCTCCGGATCTTTGCTGAGTGTCCTAGTCTGTACATATAACATTGTGCACATGTTTATTTTATCCGACTTTTCATTTTTACGTGTATTGCACGTGTAAACTTTTGGGCTTCCAAAAAGTTTAAAATAAAAATCAGTGCGAGATTTTGCCAATAAGCTACAAGTGCTTTCTTGCTGTTCTTAAATAAAAACAACATTTAAAGTTCAAGATTGCAAATACTCCATTCTGTATATTAACTTTAAAAATTTTGTACAATAAAAACAAAGTCATTACAGTCTACCCTCCTTACAAAAATTTCGCCTTCAAAATTTACATTTAATTAAGGACTAATTTACAAATAGGAAAGGGTATCTTGCACACATGTCGTCCTCACGTCCCCACATTTACATTTAATTAAGGACTAATTTACAAATAGGAAAGGGTATCTTGCACACATGTCGTCCTCACGTTCCCACATTGATTCTCCTGGTGAATCTTTTCTCCAAATTACTCGGACCAAGTTTACTTTCTTGTTCCGAAGTGATTTTACCTTTCTGTCCAGGATTTCAACGGGTTGCTATTCACAAGATAGATCTGTCTATACCGTGAGCTCGGAGTGATCAAGGATGTGGCTGGGGTCCCTCACATATCTTCAAAACAACGATATGTGGAATACATTTTGCACTCCTTCCAATGAGGGTGGTAGTGCCAAACGATATGCCATATCTCCAACTCGTTCGAGAATGTCAAACGGATTAATGTATCTCGGACTGAACTTACCCCTCTTGCCAAAGTGAATTACTCCACGGTTTGGAGAGATCTTTAAGAACACATGATCTCCCGGCTGAAACTCCAGGTGTCGGCGCTTTGCATCAGCCCAGTGCTTCTGTCTGTCTTGGGCTATGCGTATTCTTTCCCTGATCGTGCGAACTATGTCCACAGTTTCCACGATCATCTCTGGTCCAAGAAGTTCCCTATCTATGATCTCGTACCAACTTAATGGTGAACGACACTTCCTTCCATTGAGAGCTGCAAAGGGTGTCATTCCAATACTCGCTTAGTAGCTGTTGTTGTATGAAAATTCCACAGGATATATGTGATCTTCCTACGATCCTCCGAAATCTAACATACACGCTCTTAGAATATCTTCAAGGATCTGAATCGTTCGCTCAGACTGTCCATCTATTTTTGGATGGTAAGCTGTGCTGAAGTTCAGACTCATTCCCAAGCTAGCTTGCAGACTCTGCCAAAACTGCGATCGGAATCTGGTGTCACAATCGGAGACAATACAAACCGGTACTCCATGTAATCTCACGATCTCCTGCATGAGTTCATGAGTATCAGAAATAGTACACTATGAAGAGTTAAATCTTACTTAGGTTCATACTTACTTCCATGTACTTCTTTGCTAGTGTCTCGGTAGATTGGCCAACTCGAAATGGAATGAAGTGAGCCGACTTTGTGAGTCGATCCACAATAACCCATACCGCATCGTTACCTTTCGTGTTGCGAGGAAGTGCAGTCATGAAATCCATGGTGATGTGTTGCCACTTCCACTCTGGGATAGGTAACGGTTGAAGTAAACCAGCGGTCCTGTGATGTTCAGCATTTACTTACTGACACACCAAGGATTTGGCTACGCTTCTGGCTACTTCACGCTTCATTCCATGCCACCAGTAATGTTGACGTAGATCTTTGTACATTTTTGTACCACCAGGGTGTACTGAGTACGGAGAGCTGTGAGCTTCTTTCATCAACTCTTCCCGAACAGAACCTTGTGGTACACGCAATCCGCTCCCGTATCTCAAAAATCCGTCTTCATGAATGATGAAGTCGGTTCGAAGTCCACTTTCTACTTGTTCTCAGATCTTTTGCAACTTGGCATCACGTGCTTGAGCTGCTTTGATCTGATTGACAATAGTAGACTGAACTTGTAAGTTCATCAACTTTGAAATATTACCTGGCATAACCACTTCTATCTCCATCTTGTGCAATTCTTGCTGAAGCTTCCATTATGTGGTAAAATTCATTGATAGAGGTTGGCGACTAAGTGCATCAAGAACTATATTCACCTTTCTTGGATGATACTGTAGGTTGATGTCGAAGTCCGTCATAAGTTCTAGCCATCTTCCCTGTCACATATTCAACTCCTTCTGAGTAAACAAATACTTCAGACTCTTGTGGTATGTGCATATGTCCACTCTCTCTCCAAGTAGATAATGGCGCCAAATCTTACGTGCAAAGATAACGGCCGCCAACTCCAAATCATGTGTCGGATAATTGCACTCATGAATCTTCAGCTGTCTTGATGCATAAGCTACAACTTTTACATGCTGGTGTAGAACACATCCTAATCCCTTACCAGATGCATCGTAATACACAACGAATCCTCCAGATTGGTCCGTTATTACGAGAATAGGCGCTGATGTCAATCTTGACTTGAGTTCCATATGATATTTGCCTCATGATATTGTTTTCAAGCAAATCGTGCTATATCAAGATGCGTGTATGTGAGAGGTAGGTCATTACCTCGTGAGATTTTCTAAATGTATGCTAAGCTAAAGTAATTAAAATATGCCATATGTAAAGTTTGTGGTATTTTAACGAAAAATGCAAATGGAAGTTACATAACATAGTCTTTTTAAATGAAACTTGTTCTCAATGTTTGTTTCATGATTACTAAGCAAGATATAATGATATGAATGATTGGTTATTAAGAAAGATTGTGATTTTAACGAGTTTAGAATCGAATGTCGGAATAACTCCACTTCCGACAAATTTTAAAAAGAGAACTTTTTAAATTAGGAAGAGAGAAGACGAGAGGGAACTTACAAGTTGAAAGAAGAGAGGGAAGGCTGAGGAAGAGATTGGTGGTTTCGTGGAGTCGCCGGGTCGCCGGAATCGCTTCAAATCCTCGTCGGATAATTAACTTGGGCTAACTCCACTTGTACTCTTCTTTGACTTAGAAAATTTTAAGGATTTTGGTAATAGATTTCAGAATGAAGAGGGCAAGGGTATGGTGTTGTATTTATAGGATGAAATTAGGGTTTTGGGAATTGAAAAAAGAATTTAAATGCATTAAAATTTGGATGAATGGGTGATTTTAAGTTCTCTGTTAATTTACAGAGAAATCAAACAGCATGGGGGTAGTGGGGTAGGCCAAGAGGTTTAGTGTGCAAGACACGGGGGTTATTGGGTACGGGAGGACCGATGGCGCCGGGCCATGAGCCGATCTCGTCGGCCGTAGGGGTGAGGTGCGGCTCTGGATCTTTGCCAAGTGTCCTAATATGTGCATATAACATTGTGCACATGTTTATTTTTTCTGACTTTTCATTTTTACGTGTATTACACGTGTAAACTTTTGGGCTTCCAAAAAGTTTAAAATAAAAATCAGTAAAAATATATGTGGCTGATGGGATTCGAACACAGGGGCTACGTCTCAGCAGTGCAAGGATTTACCAATGAGATACAAGTCCTTTCTTCCTGTTCTTAAATAAAAACAACATTTAAAGTATACTCAGGTTTGCAAATACTCCATTCTGTACATTAATTTTAAAATTTTTGTACAATAAAAACTGAGTCATTACAACGGCGCTGCGCCACGTGCTTTGCACATGACACAGTAGAGCATATGCTCCCGACTATGGACCTTAGCTCCAGGGTTGTGGCAGCTGCGCCACGTTCCCTAAACGTGACGTAGTGGAGCATATGCTCCTAGCTATGATGCTTAGCCCCAAGGGTGTAGCGGCTGCACTATGTGCCCTGCACATGACGAAGTGGAGCTTATGCTCTCGGCTACGGAGCTTAGCTCTGTTGGATATAGTGCCCTCAAGACAATTATTGTAGTTGCAGGCATGCAATTATGATAATTGAGGGAGGACCTATACGGGTAGAAAAATATTACTCAAAATGATAGTATGCTATCTGATTTGACTTTATCATCATGTACATGTATTATGTGGTATTACGGATTATTATTATATACTGATAGAGCACTTAGGATTCTTGCTTGACTATGAGGGTTATGATGGCGATCATATAAGTGAGGCATGGGTAGTCCATAAGCAAATCATTAAATATTCTTAGTCGTGGGAGTATCGAGACTGGGCATCGATATTACAGAGTAGACTAGTGTATACGTTTCTTGACCCCGACGAGGAGCGATGGCAGGTCTCATAGCCATTGGTGTTTGTCAGTCACTAAAGATTGTAAACAGGTGCTCATTGGGTTATGAGATACATAGGAAGGACTCGCCGGGAACATACTATATGGTATTATACCTATCGTAAAGTATTAGTTCTATGATGGCATAGGTACAGATTAGTCTGTTGATCCAAGATCGTCATTTGTCTTATGTGAGTTCCCACTGTACTTTGATTACTACCCTACAGCGGCTCTACTGAGTCGTACAAACATGTTTTAGTTGGGTACAGTTCTGATCCATATGGAGGCAGTGAACAGATTGTTGGGGATTCGTCTCTTCCGGTATCAGGGGTAAATGTCATGCTGTGTTCGATTGGGTATCACCATAAATCTCCGGCCAGAGTGGATGGGGTTTACTGATTGCATAATCGGTAGTTTCTCGGTAAGTGATGAGCTTGACACTGACACGACTTATCGGGTTATTGGGGGTGTGACGTTTACCAACCCCTAGACCCGATATGCGATACTCTTTGACGAACAGACCGGACTGTACGAAGATTTTCACTTATAGGCTCAGTAGGCATTTGGACGATCTTGCTTGTCGGTCTTTGTCACGCCTCGCTTCCCAGTGTACGGAAACGGTGACGTGGCAGGCCGCAACGTATTTAGTAAGAAATAAATACGTTAAGCGTAATTAAGCAATATATATATATATATATAATGCACAAGAATGATAAGAATCTGTTCCCCTCCGAACGGCGGCTGACGGCAGGCGTCTTGCCTGTGATTCGGGGCAGATGCTAATTGGTGCTATCCATCTACCTCTCCGAAAATGCCAAGTCGATTTATGGCACCGTATACCGAAGGTTTAAACGGATGCGTCCGATGTAGCAGACTTCGTCAGATTCCCCCTCGCATGAGGGGTTTTTGATTGTGGGGACGCTCTTCCCTGCAGGCGCAAGCCCCTGCAGTTAATTACGCTATCGCACTGCGGTAACCATTTTCTCCTTCTCCAGATGGTCACTTTGTGTCGTGTGTGTTTATTTTGTGTTTAGTTGCCCGTGGATTGTATACGGAGACTGAGTTATGTCATCACCCGTAGGGCGTGGACTAGTCCAAATCCGTATTATCTTAGATTTAGGTTTGAGGGTTTGGGTTTAAGAATACGTTAGCCTCGTTTGAGGCTAAGATCGACTTAAATGTTTGTTAAGGACATGTTAGTCTAGTTTTTAGACTAAGATCGACTTAACAGGATCGTTTAGATCCAACAATAGAGCAATTAAGGGAGCCCTGTTGTTTAGTTTAGTGACGTTGCAGTCGATAGGTAGTTTAAGGACATTGCGGTCCAATGTTAGTTTTAAGACGTTGCGGTCAAGGTTAAGGACGTCATAGTCCATGGGTTTAAGGACCCCACAGTCCGTTGTTAGTTTTAAGACATCTCGGTCAAGGTTAAGGATGTCATAGTCCATGAGTTTAAGGACCCCACAGTCCGATGTTGGTTTTAAGACATCCCGGTCAAGGTTAAGGATGTCATAGTCCATGGGTTTAAGGACCCCACAGTCCGTATCAATGTGTGGTCATTGGGACCCGTCACCTCTTTGAAGACGTTGAGGAATTACAACGTCAAATATCAAAGGAGTGAAGAGATGTACCCTCGAACCAAGGTGGATTAAATAGTTTTTGGCCCAATTTGGGATCAAGACCAATTAATTATGTTATGAGCCCATTAGCCCAGTTAAGTTTGAATTGAGGACTTATGGCCATCTTGGGCTAAGTCCCATCATGTTTGGAATATTGGCTTTCTGTTGGTCCATTGAAGGAGAGGCTTTGCCTCTAACCATTTAGCCAATTGGGCTAAAGTTAGTGTTAAACACTAAAGATCAGCAGTGTTGAACACTGGGAACAAGTTAGCGTTTCAACACTAAAAGACAGTTGGTGGTAAACACCAGCAACAGGGGGTTCAAATTAGTGCTAAACACTAGAGCAAATCAGTGTCAAACACTAGCAACAGAGATCTCAAATTAGTGTTAAACACTAAGAATAATCAGTGTTAAACACTGGTGACAGAGATTTTAATTTAGTGTTGAACACTAAGGTAGTTAATATTAAGCTCTGTTAACAGGGGTTTAATTTAGTGTTAAACACTAAGGTAGTTAATATTAAGCTCTGTTAACAGGGGTTTAATTTAGTGTTAAACACTAAGAAATTCAGTGTTAAACACTGCAAATGAAGTTCTTCAATTAGTGTTGAACACTAAGGCCAAACAGTGTTAAACACTGGATTCAGAGGTTCCAAGTTAGTGTTAAACACTAAGGCAAGAGGGGTCACATGGTAGCACGTGAGGGCTGCCTCCCTTCATTTGTTCTGCTGAGAATATTGCATATTTTGGAGCATTACGTGCCATCACGTGATGGGCATTTAAATGCTTGTATGTTAAAGCTTCTGCCAAGGGTCACGTGGGTCACGCGAGGCATTGCCTCAAAGGCCCTTCTCTGTGGATCTTTTCGGGGGCCACGTGGTAGCACGTGACCTTGCTTCTTTGTATGTTCTTAAAAGATCTGTTAATCTCTTTAAGAATTAAATTCTTCGCAGGGTTGAACCCTAATAATAAAGTTTAGAGGAATTAAATTCCTATTTCCTTCTGAAGATTTATATTCTGGGATAGAGTTGAACTCTGAATTTTCTGTAGGAATTTAATTCCTCATATATGTGAAGAAGTGAATTCTATCATAGGGTTAAACCCTAATAAAAGCTTTAAAGGAATTAAATTCCCACTCTCTTTTAGAGAATTATTCTGAGGAATGAGATTCTGTCATAGGGTGAAACCCTAATTTCTTCTTTCTTAAGGGAATTAAATTCCTGTTATTTTGACAGAACTAAGTTCTTAACTAGGGTTAAACCCTGATTCTGTTCATTCTGAAGGAATTAAATTCCTATAACATAGGGTCAAACCCTAATTTTATCTTAAAGGAATTAAATTCCTATAATTTTGTGAGAATTAAATTCTTAAACTTCCATTCCCTCTCTATGCTTTGAATCTGCATGGCAGGATCTCAACCTAATGAGAATTAAATTCTCAATTCAAGGGGAGATGTGCACTTTGCAAATCCTCCACTAAAGAAAGAACTATGTTCTTCTTTTTAAGAGTTAAATTTTTTTGAGAATTAAATTCTTTTTTAAAGGCCTTCCCTTTCTTACCTAAGATTTTCTTCTGCAGAAGATCAAATTCTTCCAGAGTCTCAAGGCTCTATATTTCTCTTTTTCTATCTCCCTTTTTCTGTTTATCCCTCTGTATATCCCAAACTCTCTCCTTTGGCTCCTATTTATAGGAAAAGGAGCAGAATCAATTAGTTTTGGTGATCTTTCATTGAGAGATTTGATTTGCATTCATCATTCATCTGGTCCTTTGGATTATTAGGTGAATTTTATTCACCATTGGATTTTAAATCCAGAGATTTTCCTTTGTTATTTCGGTTAGATTTTAAGGGAAAATCTTTCCAAGTTCAGGATTTTTCCATAAATAGATGATATTTAATCACCTTTAAATCTTTAGTCCAATCGGTTCAAAATAATCATTTTCCTTTGGAAATATTTGAATGCCGTTCAGAATTTAATTCTGTTAAATAATGAGGCTTTGAAAGCCGGTCACGTGTGACCACGTGACCCATGGTCACGTGTAGGCACATGACCCTTGGTCACGTGTAGGCACATGACCCCCTGGAACGAGCTTTCTTCTTCTTTTCGCGCTCTGTCTTCTGGCCGCTGCTTAGCCGTCATATGCCACCACGTGACCCCTGGTCACGTATGAGCACGTGACCCTCGTCTGGAGCCTTTTTCTTGATTTAATCAGAGAATGAGTCTGCTTTTACCGTTGCTTTTAAATGTCACATGCCAACACGTGACTGCTGGTCATGTGCTAGCAGGTGATGCCTCCTTCGTAAGCTTTCCTGATTTTAAATCAGGAAACAAATGCCCCCACAGCGTTGTTCTCATGTGTTTGCACATGAGTGCAACGCTGTATCTTTTTGTGACCGTTGGATTCCTCTAGGGATTTGGGGGGATGAAGCGTCTCCATCACATCCTATAAATGCCTATGTCCCTTCAGAAGAGCCTCCACTTTGCTCATCTTCCTCCTTGCAAACTTTCTCTGAGAATTTAATTCTCTTCTTCTAGAGCTTAGTTCTCTGCTCCGAAAATCTTATAGAGTTTAACTCTGTTGACTGATTCCTCTTCCTCAGGTAATCATCCTGAACGAATGAAGAACTTTTATACGTAAAATTCTCTGGACTTTAAATCCACCTCAAGGATTTCACTCTTTTAATATGAACCCATTTTCTTCAGATTCATCAACAAGAACAGAAAGCCATCTAATCTTCAAACTGTAGATCTCTTAGGGCTTAGACGATCTTTAGGGAAATGATGATGATAATCCATGGAATTTAATTCCATCCAAAAAATGTTTATGGGAATTTAATTTCCTTTTCTAAAAGGAATTTAATTCCTGTGAAGAACTCGGTTTCTTCCCATGGAGGCTTCTTAAGGTCCCCTTACCCTAGGTTGTCATTCTGTAATTAATGAAACAAGAGCTTTGTAATGATGCTTCTGTGGGAATTTAATTCCTTTGATCCTGTTGGATCTGTTGTAGAGCCCAAGGCAGTTTTGTCCTCTACGGGGGAGGTGTTGGGTTACTCGAAACCCACTCTTTATTTAATGAGGATATTCCCTCTGTTTTATTATAACTGTTTGGTCTTATTATTAATGAGCCGTCATCCTGATTCTATGGGGCCCATGTGTTTTGTAGCAAATGGCCCCATAAAAGGGTCTGCTGTTGCTTTCCTCATGTTCATGCATGTATATATATTGCTGGCTTTGCTTTTGACAGTCTTCTTTTATTGGATTTCAGGTGCTATGGCTTCTATTCTATGCTTTCCCTTCATCGCTCAGAGGCTGCTTTTCCTCAGTCACCATCTGATGAGGAAGCGATGGCGATAATCCGGGCTCATGACCCGAACTACACCAACTTACTTCAATGGGGATCTTGGTACAGTCATATTATCCAGGGTCGCCGGAGTTTTCTTTCGCAGTACCGACAGAGCCCATTTTCCCATTCTTACCGATGGATCCTCCGAGAATGGTTTTTGCTGTGGAGATGCCTAATTGGACTCCAACGGGATAACTTGAGCCTTCAACCACAGGTATCCCTCACCATCCGGTCCCTGCTATAGATATTCTGGGACGTCGCATTTGTCAGGGCGAGGCCCACCCATGGGGACAGATTTACAAGATAGGGCTCACTCCTCGACACCCCATGGGCTATCTCCTCTGGGCACACTATATCCTTGCCACCCATCGTGCGCGGCTGCAGAAGGTCGGGCTTTACCAGGCAATATACGCGTCGCTCTTTTATTATCAGTCCCCTCATGTTTGGTGGGTTAGGGTGTTCTTGAATCAATGGAATGTTCCCACCAACACTTTTATTCTAGGAGATCGTGAGGTCTCGATTTCTCTGGCGGAATTTTATGAAATCTCGGGATTGCCAATTAGGGGTGCACTGTACGAGGAGTTGTTGCCTCGAGACGAGTATGTCTTTGAGCCCGAGTCCGCACCGGTAGACGGCTTGTCTGCTGAGAACGCCGTTCGCCACAAGCGCCTCAGCTTGATCAAGACGCTAGGTATTTTTGATCGATTGTTTACTGAGTCTGAGGAGCAGGGTGTTACTTTTAAAAGCTTCATTGCCTGCTTCCTTCGTGAGGACGTCGTATCGAAGACTTCTCCGAAGTTTGCTAACATCAAAGACCCCTTTGGGTTCGGTCCGAAGAAGCTACCGACCACTGAATCGGATCTGCCACAATACTATATTCCCATCATGTCGCCGATGTCTTTTGAGTCCATTGCAGCACCCGGTATGGATGAGGAAACATTCTTCGTGGGGTTTGTCAGTGTTTGGCTCAGTTGGTTCGTTATTCCCATGCATCGCCGCTTCATGAGAGCCTCGGTTATATACCCGGCTCATCGTATCGCTGAGGGGACGCGGTTGGCTATTGGCATCCCGGCGCTGGCGCATCTTTACCACGGGTTGGGCGCTGCGACTAACACTTCCAGCCCTGGCGTAGACGTAGTGAATTTTTCGCTCCATTACTTCACATCTTGGATCGAAATGCACGTGTTGGGGGCTTTCGCTATGCATCAGAGGCCCACATTCTACGATGCCTACCCCTTCCCGTGAATTATGCGATTAGTGGATGCTTCTGCCGCCGACCCGACCCAATTTTGGGCTATTCGGGTGCTGATTTCTCCTTACGCTGCTGTTGGCGGGATGGTTTTTAATGATCGGGTCTTGTCTACTCCCTCAGGTCCAGTTCAACAACTCTGGGACCGGTCAAAAGACAACGTACCTTCTTTGAAGCCCCGGGAGACTGCGCACTTGTATACAATTAGACCGGGCTACTTGGTGTTTCGCCAGGACAGTGCAGCTCTTTTCATGCGGTACAATCCGCATCGATTCGCCCGACAGCTTGGATACGACCAGGGTGTTCCTTTCGAGGCTTTCATGGTCGCCCCGATCCCTTCGCTCGATGCCGTTCGCGATGCCGCTCATCATTTCATGAGGCTAAACACCGGCTCCCACTTCATTGTCCCAGAAGCTGAGTACATGCCCCGGAGCGTGGGCTCGTTTACGGATTGGTATCTTCATCGGATCAACCCAATTATTCTTGAGGAAAGGAGGGTGCTTCTTGGTCACGACGCCCCTCCTCAGGTTCCGGGAGCTAAGCTGCGACCGAGGGCTCCGGTCCACTTCCCTCTAAGGGATACCGACATTGCGCTCGTCCCAGGGGAATCGGGGGTAGACTTTACTCCAACGGCTGGTATGCCCCTGGGTTCCCGATCGCGGGGTAGACGGACCCCAGTAGTAGCACCACCGCCTGTGGCAGCACCGCCCCCCGTGGCATCGACAATGGCGGTGTCATCCTCGGTCGTGGCACCGGGCGAGGGCAATAGGGATGAGGGTGTTGAGGGCGATGTGGGTCGGCGCCGCCCTAAGGCTCCGCGAGGGAGGAAGCGGTCATCATCAGCGGCCGACTCTGGGTCTAAGCGGAGGAGGAAAGTAGCCACCAATTTGCTCGATTCTTTGGCAGAGTCTGAGCCTATTCTTGAAGACGAACCATTGGCCTTGCCAGAGTCAGACGCTGGACTTCTTTTTCCGAGTTCGGCTGATGAGGAGGCCGCACAGTTGGCCGAGGCCATACGGCGCTCCAAAGACGAGTCTTATAATGCCAGGGTTCCGAAGAAGCCCTATCCTGCTGTAATCTTTTACGAAGACCCCACGTGGATTCGGCGGCGGTTTATCGGTCCTTTGGAGGAATGGGGGGAAAGGGCCTTGAAGCAGGCCGTTTCAGAAGACGCAGCAGACGCACTTTCTTTGTGGACCTGCTGTCATGAGTCTACCCTTGAGCCCCGGTGAGCACGTCTCCTTAAGAAGGAGCAGCGGCTTGAAGAAGCCATACTGAAGGCTTCCTTGCGCATCGGTACGTTGTGGTTCTTTTCTGTAGTTTTTCGGATTATTTATGCCTGTACATATGTATCCTTATCCTTATCTGTATTGTGCAGAATCTTCCACGCTCGGGGAGCTCCCTACGGGCTCATTGAAGCTAATGCCTGCCTAAATCCCCGATGAAGCATTGCTCGATGTGGAGGGGGCTGATGAGGCTGCTCCTCTTACGGTAGAGCCTCCAGCGGCGGTTTTTGATCAGGGAATGCTTACCCCTTTGGGGGAGGCTCCTTTGGAGGTCACCGCTCCCACGGCTCTTCCCGAAGGTGGCCCAGGGGCTGAGATGGAGGTAGTTAGGACTACCCTCCCTTTGCTGGAGCCCGAGGTTCCGGCCGAGGCTGTCGAAGCCGCTATCCCCCCGATTCAGAACGGGAGAAGTGTTGAAGGCAACCTTCTGCATTTTAAATTACCAACCCTTCCATGGTCTGAACTCTTTTATCTTTCCCAGAATTGTGCGGTTTGGCGGCCACTATCGCTGATTTGTCGCCTCGACAGTCATTTCAGCGTTTATTGGAGATGGCAGCTCCGCAGGCGATCTCTCTTCAGCGTATTGTCCTTTCCTCCTGGCAAGGTTAATGTCATTTGCCATTTTTCCTTTTACCATAGCTTTGTTACCATTTTGCGAAATGACGTGATGTCTCTTGTAGTTTTGGAAGCTGACGACGAAGTCGAGGTCGTTGAAGGGTCAGGGGAACCTTCATCTCCTACTTGCATGACTGTCGGTAAGCGACATTTCATTATACTCCCATTCGTTCTTTGCTTAAGAATTTTATTGACATCTTTCAAATTTGAACAGCCCTGCCAGTCTCCCTGGCATTGGAATCGCGCATCGTGATGCCGCCCGGCCCTTATGCTTTGCAGGCTTCAGAACGCTTGGCCCAACTAAGCCTTGTCTCCCTCTCATCTTTTATTGAGGAGCTCCGTGCTGGTAGCGCGACTACAGCCGAAGCGTTTGCCGCCGAAGCTAACAACTCTCTCCCTTTTCTTGCCACCTATCATAGTGAGGAGGTGGTGCGGGTCTGGGTGGAATTCTGTAGGAAGGTGGAGGCTTGTTTGCACGCCCTTGAATGTTCCCACCTTTCCTCGGAAGCTGTGGCTACAAAAGCGAAGTTGCGGGGGCTGATAGAACGGTGCACGGCAAATATGACGTCGTGCGAGAAGAGGCTCGGTCGCAAGTTCTCGGAGAGGGAGCTAGCTTCCAAGGCGCTGAGCGAGCTTCAAGCCAATCTTACCGCCAAGGCCAACAAAGCGTACGAACTCTGGCAGGTGCTTCAGGAGTCCATCAAAGAGGTGGTGGCTCTCGATAAAGCTGCCACGTTCACTCGTGAAAGGGTCGAGGCTCATAAATCCACCGAGAAAGAGCTTGAAGCTCGGCTTGCTTCGTATCAGGCCCAGCAAGCTCAGGCGGAGGCTCGTCTTCTGGAGATCTTGCATCATGAAGCCGTGGCTCAGCAACAAAATGATGAGCTGGTAAAATTGCTACACCGCCCACCGGCTTGAAGACTTGTATCTTTTCCTTTCTTTTTTTTTTTACATACTCATGGATGAGAGTATCTTCTTTTTGTTGCTTCATGAATTGTACCTTGTATCCATTTTGGCTTATGAATAAAAGATACATTTTTCTTCTCAATGGCGTGTCTCTTTTCATTGAATGTGTTTTGCGGACAATTTATCTTGATCTCCTTGCAGGGCAGCGGTGGCTTAGGATTCAGGGTTAAGATTTGCTTCCTAAATCTTTTGTACTTTGTGTGCCACGAGGATCTCATAAAGAGCTTTTCTCCCTACAGGTCCAGAGGATCCCATAGGTGTAAGTCCTTCTTAAGAATCGTGAGGATTCTTAAGCGGGTTTTTCCCTTGAGAGTCATAAGGATCTCACAAGAGAGTTTTCTCCCTTGCAGGTCGTGAGGACCTGCAAGTGCTGGGTGTGGTTGCCCTCATCCGTGTTTCACGGGGTCAGGGGTCGCTCAAGGTATCATAGTTTAAAGACGTCACGGTCAAAGTTAAGGATCTCATAATCCGTGGATTTAAGGACTCCACAGTCCGATGTTAGTTTTAAGACATCACGGTCAAGGTTAAGGACGTCATAGTCCGTGGATTTAGGGACTCCACAGTCCGATATTAGTTTTAAGACATCACGGTCAAGGTTAAGGACGTCACAGTCCATGGATTTAGGGACTCCATAGTCCGATGTTAGTTTTAAGACATCACGGTCAAGGTTAAGGACGTCATAGTCCGTGGATTTAGGGACTCCACAGTCCGATATTAGTTTTAAGACATCACGGTCAAGGTTAATGATGTCATAGTCCGTGGATTTAAGGACTCCACAGTCCGATGTTTGGTTGCGGGGACCCGTCACCTCTTTGAAGACGTTGAGGAATTACAACGCCAGGTATCAAAGGAGTGACGAGATGTACCCCTAAACCGAGGTGGAATCAATATAGAATCAGGTTGGTTGATTGTTAGTTTTAAGACATCACGGTCAAGGTTAAGGACATCATAGTCCGTGGATTTTAAGGACTCCACAGTCCGGTGTTTGCTCTGGATGCTTCACACGGGTTCACTGCCGTGTTTGGCGAGGACCAGGCTCCGCTCTAGGCGTTTTCCACGGAGTCAAAGAGTGACGTTATCCGCGTTCCACGTAACCAGGAATTTTGCACTAGATGCTTCACACGGGTTCACTGCTGTGTTCGGCGAGGACTAGGCTCCACTCTGGATGCTTCACACGGGTTCACTGCCGTGCTCTGCGAAGACCAGGATCCGCTCTGGACGTTTTCCACGGGGTCAAAGAGTGACGTTATCCGCGTTCCACGTAACCAGGAATTTTGCACTAGATGCTTCACACGGGTTCACTGCCGTGTTCGGCGAGGACTAAGCTCCGCTCTGGATGCTTCACACGGGTTCACTGCCGTGCTCTGCGAGGACCAGGATCCGCTCTGGACGTTTTCCACGGGGTCAAAGAGTGACGTTATCCGCGTTCCACGTAACTAGGAATTTTGCGCTGGATGCTTCCCACGGGTTCACTGCCGTGTTCGGTGAGGACCAGGCTCCGCTCTGGATGCTTTACACGGGTTCACTACCGTGCTTTACGAGGACCAGGATCCGCTCTGTACGTTTTCCATGGGGTCAAAGAGTGACGTTATCCGCGTTCCATGTAACCAGGAATTTTGCACTAGATGCTTCACACGGGTTCACTGCCGTGTTCGGTGAGGACTAGGCTCCGCTCTGGATGCTTCACACGGGTTCACTGCTGTGCTCTGCGAGGACCAGGATCCGCTCTGGACGTTTTCCACGGGGTCAAAGAGTGACGTTATCCGCGTTCCACGTAACCAGGAATTTTGCACTAGATGCTTCACACGGGTTCACTGCCGTGTTCAGGGAGGACTAGGCTCCGCTCTGGATGCTTTACACGGGTTCACCACCGTGTTCTGCGAGGACCAGGATCTGCTCTGGACGTTTTCCACGGGGTCAAAGAGTGACGTTATCCGCGTTCCACGTAACCAGGAATTTTACGCTAGATTGTATCCGCATTTCACGGAATGGAGGTTTGACTGTCAGTGATATGTATATCACCGAGCTATAGAACTAGGGGTTGCCGCTGTTCCGCTTTGCTTGAAGTTGTGTCCGTTGTTACGAGATGAGTGTTGGGATGATCTCTAGGTCGCTTGTGGCCCGTCGAGATTTAACTCCTTTCTTTAATGAAACCTGGGAGAAATGTGATCACTTCTTTGTTTACGCCCTTGGATTGTATACAGGGTGTGATGGAACATCACCTGTAGGGCATAAATTAAAAACTTTTTTTATTTCTGTTTCTTTTTCCGCGATGCTCTATCATTTCAGCTTTTATATCGCGAAGGTCGCGATTGCCCTATCATTTCGGCTATTTTTCGAGGTGCCCAATCATTTCGGCTATTTATTTCATTTTTACTCGCTGCTTTTTATTGCGAGTTGCCCCCTCATTTCGGCTATTTTTCATGCATACATTTTTACTTGCTGTTTTTTATTGCAAGTTGTCCGATCATTTCGGCTATTTCGTATGCATGTGTGGCTTGCTGGCTTTTCGCCATAAACCTGAAATTAGACACCGATTTCGGCATCAGCACCGCTACAACTGGGATATGGCCAAGAGCGAATCATCATCTGCCTCTGTCGATGTCGAACAAAGGTGGCTTAGCAAACAGGGTTAAGGTCCTGTCGACTAAGGCTTTTGACTTCATGAGCCGTAAGGGTCTCACAAAGGTATTTCTCCCTACGAGTCGAGAGGATCTTGTAGGTGTATTTTCTCCCTATGAATCGTGAGGATTCCTAAGTGCATGTTCCTCTGTAAGTCGTAAGGATCCAACAAGAGGGTTTTCTCCTTATAAGTCGAGAGGACTTATAAGGGTTGTTCATCATATGGACGTATCCCTAGTCACGGGTGGGACTTTGCTGAGGAAATGTTTATTCACGCCCATGGATTGTATACAAGGGCCAGTATGAACTGCTTGTAGGGCATTGTCGAAGGTTGTGGGGGATTTTGCTTAAGCACGGGTTTAGGTCTCTGTGACTTAAGACTTTCAAATCTTATGAGACGTGAGGGTCCCATAAGAGAGTTCTTCTTATGAGTCGTGAGGATCTTGCAAGTGTATTTTCTTCTTAGGAATCGTGGGTATCCCTAAGTGTGTTGCTCCCTTGTGAGTCCTAAGGATCTCACGCGGGTGGTTTCTCCTTACAAGGTCGTGAGGACCCTGCAAGTATCCTTTAGCGAGGTTGCGCCCTTTCGGGTTTTCACAAACACTCGCCGGTAGTCCTGCTGTCTTTACTCACGGAGCCCTTTCGGGTTTTCATCCGTGCCCTTTTTGTGGACATACCGTTTTTTATTATTTTTTTTACGAGGTCGCGCCCTTTCGGGTTTTCACGAACACTCGCCGGTAGCCCTGCCGTTTTTACTCACAAAGCCCTTTCGGGTTTTCATCCATGCTCTTTTTGCTTATGGACATACCGTTTTATTTTTTATTTTTATTTTTTATTTATCTCGTCAGCCTTAGGATGCTGCAGTAGTAGCTTTAAGGATATTTCGGTCCGTCGTTAGTTTAAGCACGTTTCAGTCCGTCGTTAGTTTAAGGACGTTTCGGTCCGTCGTTAGTGTAAGGATGTTTCGATCCGTTGTTAGTTTAAGGACGTTTCGGTCCGTCATTAGTTTAAGAACGTTTCGGTCCATCGTTGAGAGGGCCGGCTACTACTTATAGAGCTTGAGCTCAAGAAGATACCGAGCGGACATAGTCGTCGTCATCCATCATTGACCTAGGCCGTGGCTCATTAAGCGTAGTATTTCTTTAGGAAGCGTCTGTTTATCGGCCTGAAAGGCCTTTCACCGTGCATATCCATGAGTAAATAGGCTCCACCCTGATAGACCTTGTCTATGATGTACGGGCCTTCGTAGTTCGGCTCGAATTTTCCTCGCTTGCCGTGATTGAGGATCATGGGCTTCCTGACCACTAATACGAGTTCGCCTTGGCGGAATGCCCTCGGTCGGGTCAATCTTTCATATGAGCGCGTCATCTTTGCTTTATAAGCTTCCAGATTTTGTTGCGCTATGAGCCGGGTTTCATCGAGGACATCAAGCTCCTCAAGCCGAAGGTGAGCATTTTCTTTGTCTGTCAACTCGTGGTGGACTGCCACTCATAGAGAAGGTAGCTCTATCTCGAGGGGGAGTACTGCTTCCGTACCGAATACCAATGCGTATGGCGTCGTGTTCGTGGCCGTCTTGAACGTAGTTCGATATGCCCAAAGAGCCTCTTGCAGTCTCTCGTGCCAATCCTTCTTATTTCGGGACACCGTCTTTTTAATGATCTTTGTCAAGGTCTTATTGAAGGCCTCGGCCAGACCGTTAGCTCGTGGATTATAAACTGAGGAGTATCTCCAGTCTATATTATGCTGTTGTGCGAAGCGGCTAATCTTATGGCTTCTGTAGGCTGGCCCGTTATCGGAGATAATCCGCCGTGGAGTTCCAAACCGATAAATGACGTGCGTTTTGAAAAAGTGGAGGATATTTTCCGTCTTCACTTCCCTCAACGGTACTGCTCCCGCCCATTTGGAGAAGTAATCAGTCGTTGCCAGGATGAAACGATGTCCTCTAGACGATGCCGGTTCGATGGGACCGACTATGTCAGTTCCCCACATTTCGAACGGCCAGCTGGCCACCGTTGGATGTAGTGGATTCGGATGCTGGTGGATGAAATCCCCATGGATTTGGCATGAGTGGCATTGCCTCGCATACTCGAGGCAGTCCTGGATCATCGTGGGCCAGTAGTAACCCATCCGTTTAATTTTTAACTTCATCTTTGGGCCTGCTTGATGAGAACCACAGATTCCGTCATGAACTTCCTGAATAACTCTTTCTGCTTCGTCAGGTCCCAGGCATCTCAACCACAGAGAGTCAAATGACCTCTTGTATAGAGTATCATTGACGAAAGCGAAAGATAGAGCTCGTTTCATGACCTGATGTCTTGAGGATGCTTCTTCGGGCATCCGGTGGGACTTAAAGTAGTCTATGAAGACTTCCCGCCAGTCTTCAGCCTTCTCACGGTCTTTTATTTATAGAGTCGTCTGCTCGATCGTGTCACGACCCGAAAGAGCACGTGACTGGCCCTTGAACCATATGAAGTCTATAGGACTCCATCTGATCCAAGTAAGCCAAAAGCCCAGAAATCTAAAACCATTTTTAAGAATAAGTGAAGAAACTGGTTTAAAGAAGTGAAGAAAAACATGTTTGAAATCAAGGTTTTTAAGTAACTAAACCGAATATGCATTTTTAAAACAGTAAAGTCTTTTCTAAAAATTTCGGCAGAGTTTCTTTTGTAAAACTGGCCCCGAATGGGGTACAACAAGAATAACAATATATGCAATGATAAAACGCATCCCCAAGCGGGAGCTAGCTCTTCGTCAATTGACGGTCACAACCACACAAGCAATGATAATATACAACGCCGAATGGCGAGGATCAAACTCAAAAGAAAGCTCCAAAAGCAAGAAAACCGCAATACTACTAAGCGCGACTCTAAGGTCGAATAATACAACACTAAAATCTAAGTCTGAAACAATATACAAGTTTTGGTTGATGGAAATTCTAGATACAATGGATAAAATAAATACAATGGTGGTTCTTGATGCAAGAGAATCCACCTACCAAAAGCAATTCACCCGCAAGGAAGCAGTGTGCCAGAAATGCCGCAATGGAACCTGTACGGGAAAACCTGCAAGAACTGTGGCACAACGGGGGTGAGTTGCCAACTCGTGAATAGAAATATCTACAAGCAGAAACCGAATGCAAGACATAAACCTAGGTCAATACGATCAGTAATATAAACCACAAGAGTACATCTGAAGCATGATAACGTGGCAAGGTAACATCTAAATATGTATGTAGTGCCAAGTACTCAGGAAATAACATGTCAACAGTAAAAGGTATGTCTGCATGAAGTAAAATGATGAAGTGTCAATACACATATATTAGCGTCCCATACCACTAATATTGGTGTAAGGGTATATATAACAGCGCCCTCATACCCTGTTATATATACAAGTGAAGAGTGATCAATGTAAATCCAGTCTGTATATGATCCATGTCGGTATATGATCCAAGTCTGTATATACGTGGAACCCGTCCACCCGTCACCCGATGACAATAAACGTGGAACCCGTCCACCCGTCACCCAATGACAATAAACGTGGAACCTGTCCACCCGTCACCCAATGAAAATAAGTATTATGCATGTAAATGTCATAAAGCATATGCATAGAAAATATGAGCATATAACCAAAAGCATGGAACATGAGTGCCTAGCATCGACACTCGAAGACATCATGAAAACCTGTGCTTAGCATCGGCACGTAAATCCTCATATACCGGGCATCCGTCAGTCCGGGTCAGCCCACTCTCTCATATATCGGGCATCCATCAGTCCGGGTCAGCCCTCTCTCAATATATCGGGCATCCGTCAGTCCGGGTCAGCCCTCTCTCTATATATCGGGCATCCGTCAGTCCGGGTTAGCCCTCTCTCAATATATCGGGCATCCGTCAGTCCGGGTCAGCCCTCTCTCAATATATCGGGCATCCGTCAGTCCGGGTCAGCCCTCTCTCAATATATCGGGCATCCGTCAGTCCGGGTCATCCCTCTCTCAAAACCAGAAATATCATAGAAACAACATGTCTCAATGCGCAAATCAGAAGCATGATGCATGTGACATATAAATGAAATGCATGTGACAATATATCCTGCAGCATGGAAAAATAGTATGCGCATATAAGGTCATGTCCTGATGCAACAGTACTACAGTGTAGTGACATGGCAATTATCGATGATGAAGTGTGTGAGCCGACAAATAGTGTACGTGGAACATACGCATCATCGCTAATGGTGCTGGTGTCCTAACAGCATGATAGTAATATAACAATAAGCACAAGTAATGCGATGCAAATAATATGAACAGGCGCAATCGAATAGTCAACGCAACAGTAAAGAATCTAACTCAAAAGCTATATCATGCAACCTTGCCTTTTGAAATAAGACGAATCGGGGTTTTTGGTAAAATAAGGGCTACGGTGTTTTTAGAACAGACGATACATTTTGAAAATATCCGTAGAATCCCCTTTTTCCTATCTTTCAAATATTCCCGATTCGTTAGTTTTGAAATAGGTATGACTCGGGTCTAGTCTAACATCTACTATGCAACTACTGATCTAAGTATCAAGCCAATCGGGAGAGGTACGGAAACCACCTAAATCTGAGTCGATAAATATATAGATATATAGTCGGTGATCCCGCCTCAATAATATGTCGTAAGACATCCTCAAGTTATGAGTGTGGATCTATCGTCAATGTAAGGCTCGTACGGTAAATCGTCGTACGGCATCCCAATAGCTGGGTACGGTCAAATCACATTCCTCTTATTAAATATCAGGTATCATTATCATCATATCACATAATCGGGGGTACTGATCTAAGTCTAGTACATCTGATACCATCTATAAAGTATGAATGCGGGGGCAAACACACATCCCAAGCCCGCAAGAATCACATGTCATATCCCAACTATGAATCAAATCAAATCACCGATCTTGCGGCACAAGGCCCAATATCATCGACTCATCACCAATGTCGTCCAATATCATCAACAAAGTGCAAGTATAAGGAACATACAAGTGTAGGCGTATGGGTGCAAATCTATCCTAGAGCTCGCAACTAGGAACTACGCTAGTTATTTCTACACCTAACTAACCATAACACATTATAACTATCACACATAAATATATAACTACATAGTACTAACTACGGACTGCGGGGGTGCTATACGCCATCCACCAGACTTCCCCCTGTAGATATAATCTACTCACCTGCATCATCATTTGCGGACGTCACCACGCATTTGCTTGTCGTCCCGAAGTCTTCATGGGTACCTACACATCAAAGTGTCGTATATGCGTATTAAAACCAAATCCAAGCTAAAACGGCACATGAAATCCAAAACGATACGATAAGGGGCCTATAAGTGAGAACCTATGGCACGCCTTCAAACCATCAATAAATCCTCTATATCGTCGTACAAACGCCAAATAGTCGAGGCAAAACACAATCCACAATTGCAGAATTTAAAAATACGGAATACGGAAACATGAATCCAAAATAGCAACTTAGGAAATATGTCCCAGATTTCACCCTAGGTCAATTTATACAAATCTATATATACCAGGGGTCTAACATAACCTTGTAGGAGCTACAGAACAAACAGGAGGCAAAATGGTGGGACCCAGGCCACAATTTGCGGCCAATGGGAATAAATTGGCGGCCGGGTAAGGGAGTTAGGGGCTAGGGCTTTGGTTGTAGCTTCCTGGGTGCCTGTATATATCTCTGTCAACTCAATTTTATTTCAGGATGTCCCGGGTGATAGCAGATCCCAATTAACCTTCACAGATTTCACAAATTTTCCGATATCGGTTTCTAAAATCCGTATTCTGGTTTTAGGCTTCAGGTTAGGGTCTCAATTTAGGCACTATGGTGTTTATATAACCTCAACTGAGCTTAATTTCCCAATACAACACAAGTTTCTCTCAAACCCTAACTAGGTTTTCATCAAGCCCATAATATCACACAATATCGATTCTATAACAACATTGGGGTATAGGGAATGCTAGAATTAAGCTAATGTTTCAGAATTTACCTCAATTGGCAACACAAGAAAATTCTTGAGTTGCCCCTAGTGTCCCAAATCCTTGCTTCTTTAGCTCCAAGTGTAGATCTAGGGATTGTGCACACTTTTAATGAAATGGGGATGGGTTTTTGGTGTAGTTTTTGAGATGATTTGATGGTTTTTAGGTAGAGGAAGGGAGAGGAAGCAGCAGCTGCAGCCATGGCTGAAGAGGGAGAGAGATGTGTGAGGGGATGGAGGGAAATGGCTAAGGGTTTAAGTCAAAGGTGCCCAATACCTCTCTTCTCACCAACCTCAATTTCTTTATTCTTATTTTCCCATTTTCTTTTTCTTTTAAAAACCTTTCTCACTTAAATAGTAAACCCAAAAGAACCATGACAAATAAAATGTAACACAAGTGTGAAAAGTGATATGTGCATGTTTTGCACAAAATTGCCAAAAAACCGATTAGCGATTTTTAATCGCGATTAGCACTAATTAAATATATAACTAATCAATTAAACTTAGAAATGGCATAATTCTCTAATTTACCATATTTTAGAATTTTCCATAATTTTTCTTAAAATTTTCCTATTTATTTGTATTTAATAATACCAAAATATTAAAATATTCAATAAAATAATATTAAATTATAAAAATTCCCAAAAATAATATTTTACTATTTTTATTAATTTTTGAGATGTTACAATCTTTCCCCCTTAAAGAAATTCGGTCCCCGAATTTTAAATTTAAACCCCCAAATACAAAAACATTTCAGTAAAATCCAATTTGTCAGGGTTCCGAAACATCAATACATAGCGAATATCATCAAAGAGTACTGCCCTACTAAAATCAATCCACAAAATGTATATATAAGAATATCCTATGCGTCTGGTGCGCAAGGAATCAAAATCCATATATGTGTCACAGGTGTACAAAACAACATTTAGGTGCAACGGGTGTGCACGAAACATCTGTCGTAGGCAACGTGTGTGCCTGACAGCAAATCAGGTGCATGTAACATGCACGAAGAATCCCGATTTAGTGCATCCGGCGTGCACTAAAATCGTATATCAAAACACTAAAGGTGCATGAAAACTATGCCGGAAGTGTATATCAAATCACTGCATACAATAGGCATGAAATCTTAATCAATATCTCAAATGTAATAGCTATGCGCAAAATATAAATATCCAGTGGGTGCATGAAACAAATATCATGAAACTCAGTCATCAAAACTAAATCATGCAAACAGAACGCCCAAAATACCGAAATCCAACACGACGGATACGTGATAATCGAATCACAAAATCACAAATCGTAAATACCGTCGTCGGTAGTTCCTCCTTCGAGGTCGAGAAGGAGTCGGTGCATCCCATGCTGGTAGCGCAAGATATCTACTTGCCTCTTGCTCACGGTCTGGCGTCCTCTGACTCTGGGTCTTTATCTTCTCTGTGGATTACCAATCTCGCAATCAATCGGCTCATCGGCCCTGTCAGATGTGCTAACGGGGACGATTCCGTTCTGGCACTTCTCTGGTCATCTCTCGGTCAATCCTCACGACCACTCGTAAAGCAGCATGTCACTGGGATCGGCCTCTGGCTCTCTGAATGCACATCACACATCTGATCCTGGGTGCAAACATCATTGCAGCAGTGTCCTGGAAGGAATACTGCTCAAGGTCTCTTCCGATCTTGCCTAAGCCGAACTGTACGGAGGCTAGCTCTCTTGCATAATCTCTTCTCGCTTGATAGACATCTGTGTCCTTAGTACAACATTTCTCGGAAACTGGTCGCATCCTAACGCCTCTGTAAGCATATCAAGTCTCTGGTCTCGACGGAAAGTAATGACAGCTCGCCAGTGTCTCGCACGAAGCTCTGGTTCCACTTGTCTCTATCGTCGTCTACTATGACATCACGCCATACTATCTACGCACTGCACTGTTTCTCGGCCACGGTCAATCCGAAATCTCTCACACGGACTCGAAATCGCGTACTCTGTACCTTCGTCATTCTGTAGAAGATGTCTGGCCAAACAGGTCCTCGGGAACGCCTCCCAACTATCGGAGGAATACTCAATACTCGTCCGTCCTTGATCAATTCGCAACGCATCTGGGTAAGTTTCTTTATCCGAACCTAGTCAACTACCTTGTCGACGATGCCGAACTCTGGCCTGCTGGGTGTGCGCAACATGACTACTCCTGGGTCTAGGTCTCCTCGTATCGTATTCCAGAAGGGTCCTGTCGAGGTTTCTCTCTCAAGCCTCGTTCCTGCCGAAATACCCGGAAGTCATCATCCACTGCTGAAGCTAATTCTTATTCCGGAATGGCTGCATACTTATCGCGCTTCTTTCTGGAAGGTACATCCATATACCACGCCTCTGGGTGCGCATCACATCTCTGATGTCAGCGGAGTAGGACGTCATCTCGTCGAAATATCTTGCGAACTCTTTTCTTCACTCTGCTTCAAAGTCGACTGCTTCGGACTCGTCTCATCATGGCTACATGGACTGTGCTCCAACGGCTACTCGTATCTGGAGTCTCCCAAGCAATGCATCCCATCACATGATATCCGAATGATGTCGAATCATCCGATCGACTTGTCAGAACCTCATAATCCCCCAAGAGATCAACATCATGGGTACAGTTTAATAGTATCGAGTACATGCCACAACGTCGGTGGTCCAGTCGTAGAAGGGCAAATCCAAGCCTCACTAATGGCGCCGCGGAACTTCCGCAAACCCTAAGGTTCAAAGGCTTTCACACGGTCATTAAGTCGAGTTAGGGTTTCATTCTTCTAGAGGGTCCATAGAATCACCTGCATGTCTTTCCGTATACTTTAAACTTGGAAAATGGGCTCCTGACATTCGATCGTCTCTATCGACTCTCAATGAATCTGCGTGAAGTCGTCTCTAGCTGGAAACAATCTATCTGATGACCTCGCATCGGTAAACGAACGAACCACATGTCCTAGTCATTTATCCTCAGGTGACTAGCGACCGTCCATCATATCTCTAAGTATATGCTCATGCTGCAGTAGCTCCAACCATCTGGGCGATATCTCGTCATTTGCAGCAACAACTGGCTCATTTGCCTGTACGCCGGATAGCGCCTCAATCCTCCAGGAAAAGCAATACATAGGCGGTCATCTCTGAATCGGTCTGCTCTAGATCTGAGTAAGACTCTCCACACTGGAAATCTTCAACTCATCTGGGCCCGCTCCAGCGCAAAAGAATCGGACGAATCACCCTCGTCTCTCAAATCGGGTAGACTAGCTATCATCTATGTCAAATTTGCCTGAAAGCTCCGGCAATCTCAGCTCGTAAGCTTCGGAAGCGACATCCTGTCAATCTCAGCAACAGCTGGTCCATCTGTCTGCACGGTAGGCGACATCATAATCTCTGAGGTATGCTGTACATCAACAGTCCTCTCTCAACTGGCGGCTCTAACAATGACCCGATCATCCGGTGCAAGACCAAGCACTCGCCTCCACTAGAGGTCATAATCATCAATACAAACTCGAGACGTTCCCATGTCACCAGAAAACACAATGGTCGGCCCTCGTACCAGACGAGCTCGCCCTGACCGTAACCCTAGCAGCAGCCCAAACTGTGCTCAAACATGGCGACAGGAACCTCAATCGAGTATCGAAGAGAGCAGATCAATGGCAAGAAAGAGAACAACAGATCCAGAGTGGATACATGATCATAAGAAGGAACAACAACAATAAAGGTATGATCATGAAACTAATAGAATCGGGGATCTCAAATGGATGTATAATCCTGGATATGAAGAGAATCACTGATCTCGAAAATATGCACATCCTAAGGTTCCTTAAGCGGAGTGGCGTGTCGTAAGTATGCCGCGGAACATACCAACGGTACGTCACTCTACTTTAGTCACCTATTCCATCAACCAAGGGTCGTCCTACGCGAAGAAAGTTCGGGTCTAATACCCCCCTCGACCAAGTCTAAGTTCCGTAAGGTCAAGCCTAAGTTCCGTATATATATAAACGCCCTAGGCTCCCCATAGTCAAACTTAGACTCGAACCAAGGTCAACCTAGCGCTCTGATACCAACTTTGTAACGACCCGAAAGAGCACGTGACTGGCCCTTGAACCATATGAAGTCTATAGGACTCCATCTGATCCAAGTAATCCAAAAGCCCAGAAATCTAAAACCATTTTTAAGAATAAGTGAAGAAACTGGTTTAAAGAAGTGAAGAAAAACATGTTTGAAATCATGGTTTTTAAGTAACTAAACCGAATATGCATTTTTAAAACAGTAAAGTCTTTTCTAAAAATTTCGGCAGAGTTTCTTTTGTAAAACTGGCCCCGAATGGGGTACAACAAGAATAACAATATATGCAATGATAAAACACATCCCCAAGCGAGAGCTAGCTCTTCGTCAATTGACGGCCACAACCACACAACCAATGATAATATACAACGCCGAATGGTGAGGATCAAACTCAAAAGAAAGCTCCAAAAGCAAGAAAACCGCAATACTACTAAGCGCGACTCTAAGGTCGAATAATACAACACTAAAATCTAAGTCTGAAACAATATACAAGTTTTGGTTGATGGAAATTCTAGATACAATGGATAAAATAAATACAATGGTGGTTCTTGATGCAAGAGAATCCACCTACCAAAAGCAATTCACCCGCAAGGAAGCAGTGTGCCAGAAATGCCGCAATGGAACCTGTACGGCAAAACCTGCAAGAACTGTGGCACAACGGGGGTGAGTTGCCAACTCGTGAATAGAAATATCTACAAGCAGAAACCGAATGCAAGACATAAATCTAGGTCAATACGATCAGTAATATAAACCACAAGAGTACATCTGAAGCATGATAACGTGGCAAGGTAACATCTAAATATGTATGTAGTGCCAAGTACTCAGGAAATAACATGTCAACAGTAAAAGGTATGTCTGCATGAAGTAAAATGATGAAGTATCAATACACATATATTAGCGTCCCAAACCACTAATATTGGTGTAAGGGTATATATAACAGCGCCCTCATACCCTGTTATATATACAAGTGAAGAGTGAACAATGTAAATCCAGTCTGTATATGATCCATGTCGGTATATGATCCAAGTCTGTATATACGTGGAACCCGTCCACCCGTCACCCGATGACAATAAACGTGGAACCCGTCCACCCGTCACCCAATGAAAATAAGTATTATGCATGTAAATGTCATAAGCATATGCATAGAAAATATGAGGATATAACCAAAAGCATGGAACATGAGTGCCTAGCATCGACACTCGAAGACATCATGAAAACCTGTGCCTAGCATCGGCACGTAAATCCTCATATACCGGGCATCCGTCAGTCCGGGTCAGCCCACTCTCTCATATATCGGGCATCCGTCAGTCCGGGTCAGCCCTCTCTCAATATATCGGGCATCCGTCAGTCCGGGTCAGCCCTCTCTCTATATATCGGGCATCCGTCAGTCTGGGTCAGCCCTCTCTCAATATATCGGGCATCCGTCAGTCCGGGTCAGCCCTCTCTCAATATATCGGGCATCCGTCAGTCCGGGTCAGCCCTCTCTCAATATATCGGGCATCCGTCAGTCCGGGTCAGCCCTCTCTCAATATATCGGGAATCCGTCAGTCCGGGTCATCCCTCTCTCAAAACCAGAAATATCATAGAAACAACATGTCTCAATGCGCAAATCAGAAGCATGATGCATGTGACATATAAATGAAATGCATATGACAATATATCCTGCAGCATGGAAAAATAGTATGCGCATATAAGGTCATGTCCTGATGCAACAGTACTACAGTGTAGTGACATAGCAATTATCGATGATGAAGTGTGTGAGCCGGCAAATAGTGTACGTGGAACATACGCATCATCGCTAATGGTGCTGGTGTCCTAACAGCATGATGGTAATATAACAATAAGTACAAGTAATGCGATGCAAATAATATGAACAGGCGCAATCGAATAGTCAACGCAACAGTAAAGAATCTAACTCAAAAGCTATATCATGCAACCTTGCCTTTTGAAATAAGACGAATCGGGGTTTTTGGTAAAATAAGGGCTATGGTGTTTTTAGAACAGACGATACATTTTGAAAATATCCGTAGAATCCCCTTTTTCCTATCTTTCAAATATTCCCGATTCGTTAGTTTTGAAATAGGTATGACTCGGGTCTAGTCTAACATCTACTATGCAACTACTAATCTAAGTATCAAGCCAATCGGGAGAGGTACGGAAACCACCTAAATCTGAGTCGATAAATATATAGATATATAGTCGGTGATCCCGCCTCAATAAAATGTCGTAGGACATCCTCAAGTTATGAGTGCGGATCTATCGTCAATGTAAGGCTCGTACGGTAAATCGTCGTACGGCATCCCAATAGCTGGGTACGGTCAAATCACATTCCTCTTATTAAATATCAGGTATCATTATCATCATATCACATAATCGGGGGTACTGATCTAAGTCTAGTACATCTGATACCATCTATAAAGTATGAATGCGGGGGTAAACACACATCCCAAGCCCGCAAGAATCACATGTCATATCCCAAATATGAATCAAATCAAATCACCGATCTTGCGGCACAAGGCCCAATATCATCGACTCATCACCAATGTCGTCCAATATCATCAACAAAGTGCAAGTATAAGGAACATACAAGTGTAGGCGTGTGGGTGCAAATCTATCCTAGAGCTCGCAACTAGGAACTACGCTAGTTATTTCTACACCTAACTAACCATAACACATTATAACTATCACACATAAATATATAACTACATAGTACTAACTACGGACTGCGGGGGTGCTATACGCCATCCACCCGACTTCCCCCTGTAGATATAATCTACTCACCTGCATCATCATTTGCGGACGTCACCACGCATTTGCTTGTCGTCTCGAAGTTTTCATGGGTACCTACACATCAAAGTGTCGTATATGCGCATTAAAACCAAATCCAAGCTAAAACGGCACATGAAATCCAAAACGATACGATAAGGGGCCTATAAGTGAGAACCTATGGCACGCCTTCAAACCATCAATAAATCCTCTATATCGTCGTACAAACGCCAAATAGTCGAGGCAAAACACAATCCACAATTGCAGAATTTAAAAATACGGAATACGGAAACACGAATCCAAAATAGCAACTTAGGAAATATGTCCCAGATTTCACCCTAGGTCAATTTATACAAATATATATATACCAGGGGTCTAACATAACCATGTAGGAGCTACAGAACAAACAGGAGGCAAAATGGTGGGACCCAGGCCGCAATTTGCGGCCAATGGGAATAAATTGGCGGCCGGGTAAGGGAGTTAGGGGCTAGGGCTTTGGTTGTAGCTTCCTGGATGCCTGTACATATCTCTGTCAACTTAATTTTATTTCAGGATGTCCCGGGTGATAGCAGATCCCAATTAACCTTCACAGATTTCACAAATTTTCCGATATCGGTTTCTAAAATCCGTATTGTGGTTTTAGGCTTCAGGTTAGGGTCTCAATTTAGGCACAATGGTGTTTATATAACCTCAACTGAGTTTAATTTCCCAATACAACACAAGTTTCTCTCAAACCCTAACTAGGTTTTCATCAAGCCCATAATATCACACAATATCGATTCTATAACAACATTGGGGTATAGGGAATGCTAGAATTAAGCTAATGTTTCAGAATTTACCTCAATTGGCAACACAAGAAAATTCTTGAGTTGCCCCTAGTGTCCCAAATCCTTGCTTCTTTAGCTCCAAGTGTAGATCTAGGGATTGTGCACACTTTTAATGAAATGAGGATGGGTTTTTGGTGTAGTTTTTTAGTTGATTTGATGGTTTTTAGGTAGAGGAAGGGAGAGGAAGCAGCAGCTGCAGCCATGGCTGAAGAGGGAGAGAGATGTGTGAGGGGATGGAGGGAAATGGCTAAGGGTTTAAGTCAAAGGTGCCCCATACCTCTCTTCTCACCAACCTCAATTTCTTTATTCTTATTTTCCCATTTTCTTTTTCTTTTAAAAACCTTTCTCACTTAAATAGTAAACCCAAAAGAACCATGACAAATAAAATGTAACACAAGTGTGAAAAGTGATATGTGCATGCTTTGCACAAAGTTGCCAAAAAACCGATTAGCGATTTTTAATCGCGATTAGCACTAATTAAGCATATAACTAATCAATTAAACTTAGAAATGGCATAATTCTCTAATTTACCCTATTTTAGAATTTTCCATAATTTTTCTTAAATTTTTCCTATTTATTTGTATTTAATAATACCAAAATATTAAAATATTCAATAAAATAATATTAAATTATAAAAATTCCCAAAAATAATATTTTACTATTTTTATTAATTTTTGAGATGTTACAGATCGCTCCCATTTCTTCGGATGATTCCGGAGATATTTCTGCTGGGGCGAGCACTCGACGGCTTTGTACCATGATTCTGACGTCATCGAGGTTCTCGTCAGCCAGTTCTTTAGCAAGCTTAGCTAACGCGTCCGCTTTGGTATTTTCCACGCGTGGTATGCTTTCCAAAGTATGGGAGGGAATCTGGGTCAACAGTTGTTGCACCTTTTCACCGTACCTCACCAACTCCGGTTTACACGTTTGGTAGTCACCATTTACTTGACTGACGACCAGTTGAGAATTCCCGTATATGAGGAGGTTTTCAATTCCCATATCAATGGCGATCTCGAGGCCTGCTATCAAAGCTTCATATTCGGCTTCATTGTTCGTCCTCGGTTCTGTTAAGGAGAAAGCAAAGCGCATTATCCCTCCTTGTGGAGTTACGAAGATGAGGCCTACCCCCGATTTGATCATTGGGGCACTTTGTTTGCGCTTCTTTACGGAGGATGCTCCATCGAAATAAAGTTCCCATCGGGTATCGCCACCGTTGATCGCGTCAAACGCATGTTCGTCCGGCAAATCGCAGTTTAGAGGTGAACCGGCATGTACTGGATGCTCGGCAAGGAAGTCGGCGATGGCTTGGCCTTTTATTGCCTTAAGAGGATGATAGGTTATTGAAAACTCCATCAAGAGCAAGGCCCATTTAGCGAGTCTCCTCGTCAATATGGCCTTTGACATTAGATATTTCAGGGGGTCCACCCTTGATATAAGACGGACTTCATGCGCCAATGCATAGTGCCCGAGTTTTGTTATCGCAAAGATTAACACCAGGCAATGTTTTTCGATAGGGGAGTAGTTGCTTTCTGCCCCCAGAAGAACTCGGCTTAAATAGTAAAGCGCTCTCTCTTTCCCTTGGTCGTTTTCTTGTGCCCATAATGCGCCTAAGGAACCCTCAAGGGCTGTTGTATAGAGAAAAGGGGCTTTCCCTTGACTGAAGCAGCTAACACCGGCGGGTTCTGCAGGTGCTGCTTGATTTCATCTAGCGCGCTCTGGCACTTTTGGTCCCAGACGAACGGGGTTCCCTTCTTCATCAGGTGGCTGTAAGGACGACACTTGCCTGACAGGCTAGCGATAAACCACCGGATGTACGCGAGCATCCCCTGGAGAGACCGCAGCTGTTTGAGAGTCCTTGGGGGTGGCATTTCCATGATCGCCTTGATCTTAGATGGATCTATTTCGATACCTCGGTGTCGGATGATGAATCCCAGGAATTTACCCGAGGAGACTCCGAACACGCATTTGAGAGGATTCATCTTCAAATTATATTGCCGAAGGCGTTGAAATACGGTCTTCAGATGCTCTAAATGCTCTTCGTATGACATGCTCTTCACTACGAGGTCATCGATATAGCACTCGACGATTTCATGTGTGAGATCATCGAAGATCTTTGTCATGGCCCTTTGAGAGGTAGCACCGGCGTTCTTTCGACCGAAGGGCATAACTTTGTAGCAGAATATACCCAAAGGAGTCCGGAAAGCGGTGTGCTTCTGGTCGTCGGGATGCATTTTTATCTGATTGTACCCTGATGAACCGTCCATAAAGGAGAAAACCTCTTAAGTGGACGTATTATCTATCATCAGCTCGGTGACCGGCACTGGGAAATCGTCCTTCGGGCAGGCTTTATTGAGATCTCGGAAGTCCACACATATGCGTACTGTCCCATTCTTCATCATCACCGGGACGATGTTGGCGACCCAATCAGGATGCTGTACCTCCTGGATAAACCCGGAATCGATTAGTTTCTTGACTTCGGCGTTAATGCTCATTTCAAGTTCGAGCCGCATCCTTCTGGGCGCCTGTTTGACTGGCTTGATATCCAGTGATATTGCTAATTTATGTAACGCAATCTCTGGATCTAATCCTGGCATCTCGGAATAGTTCCACGCGAAGCAATTTCTATGCTCTAGAAGCACGTCTTTTAGCGCCACCACCCTTTCCTCAGATAGCAGCTTGCTGACGAATGTTGGTCGAGGATCGTCTTCCGATCCCAACTCAATCTTCTTGAGGTTATCTGCAGTCGTATGTATGTCGTCTTCCAGTTCTTTCGGAGCTGGTGGAAATTCTGAGATCACCTCGTCGTTGTTGTTTTCAAAGCACCAGAGAAGGTCATCCATGTTCTCGGGCTCTTCTTTTAATATAGTAATCATGTGACAAGTGCGAATCCGCTTCCAAGACCGATGTGGATCTGGCTCTGCTCTTGCGGATTTGGGTTCGTGCTTTTGTGGCGGCGTCACCGTCCAGCTGCTGGATAAAGCAAATCTGCCTTGCTGGTACTGGTCTTCGACCCAGTTCTTGAACGTGAAGCAGTCTTCGATTGGGTGTCCTATGGCTCGGTGATAAGAGCAATAGCCCGGATGAGAAACTTTGCTAGATTGCTCAAGGTGCTTAGACTCCGAAGGTGCGATCATTTGATGTTTTATAGCGACTTCGAGTAACTTCTTCGTCTTGTTTCGAAGGAAGAAATACGCTCGACTCATCTTCTTCATAAGGGACAACTCCGGACCGCGCAATGCCCGATCACACGACTCTCTAATCCTGCGTCGTTGTTGTCGATTCCCTTTTTCGTTTCTTGACTTACTTCTGCCTCTGCGTCGGGCATTTTGCACAACGGGTTGACAGGGAGGAGCATCTTCGTCTTTTGTAGCCTGTTGAAACAGACGTTGCGTCCTGGCCTTCTCGTAGATGGCCATCTCGCGGTTGTGATTTTCCCGAGCTTTTTGACCCGCTTTCCTGATAAGCTTGTCCATTCATTTTTCAAACGACGGACTCGACACTTCGCTCGTAGGACCTAGTTCTGACGAGGGGTTAGTATCTCTCGACAAGGCGTCCTCTTCCTCATCGAAGTTGTATATGGCGTAGCTACCGTGGACTTGTTCCGGTTTCCCGGATCTCACATATCCAAGCCCAAGTGTTTCCATTCTCCCGTTGGGCAATTTGCGCTGAGTTCCAGGGACATCCCAAATCCTGTTGTAGAATCGAGCTTGTCGAACAGTCTGTTTTAAGGGTACCCTTTGGCGCTTCAATAGTCTTTTTAGTCCGTTTGCGTAATATCTAGGCAAACGGATGGGTTGGAGCCTGTCGAGTGTAGAATCCGCGCCATACCAGATCTCTTTCTCTACTTTCGTCTCTGAGGATCGGTAGAATAGGATTACCTTCTCACCCTTTCGCCTGGGAGGGATGTAAAACGTCTGCAGGTCCTGTACATTGTAAGCTTGAAGTGTGTCGAGATCCTTGTAATGTTCCTGCAGCACCATGGTGATTTGCGAACTCTGATCATCGCCAGGGGATGCTTGTATTGACGGCCGACTGGAGAACACGGCATTAACTTCATCTTCCGAGTCACTTCCGAAGATCAACATGGGGGCGGACAGTCCCGGGTTGTTGCGTCGGGACAGACCAGCATAAACTGTCTCTTCTTCTTCTTCGGTATCGCTCCCGAAAACCGGGATGGCGGCGGCGGCTGTGTTCTCTGTCTTGCGACACTTTTCTGTATCCTCGAAGTCTGGCAAAAAGTACTTCGCATCTTCGTACTTGCGGACTTCGTTCATGGAAAATGGGTTCAGCTCACCTGTGACGATATATTCAAAGCCATCCTTAAAGTACTTCATACACTGATGCTGTGTAGAAGGGATGATGTTGTACTCGTGTAACCAAGGACGACCGAGCAAGGCGTTGTAGCAGGTCTTGGTGTCAATGACGTGAAATTTGATGTCCGTGATGAGTAGTCCAAAGCGTAATGTTAATATCACAGATCTGAGAGTTCATGATGACTGGGAGTCGAAACCGGAGATGGTAATTTTGTCCCGAGCGAGATGCTGCACGCTCATGCAGATTTCTTTCAACACCTGAACATTAAGGAGATTGACGGAGGATCCATTATCCACCAGGATTTTGCCTATCTTGATATCATGGCAGTATCTAGAGACATATAGGAGACGGTTGTGGTCGCACGTCCCGAGGAGATAGTCTTCGTCACCGAAAGTGATGTCGGCCGTGTGCACTTCTTCTATTTCATCCTTCATCCTTTCCGCGGCGAGGAAGGCTTGCTCGGGTTCTTGTAACGCCCTGATTAATGAATCTCGCGCGTCTTTTGATAATAGGAGGGCATCGAGAATACTGAGCTGCGAAGGTAGCTTCCTTAGGTGCGCTAGGATGTTGTAGTCCACCTTACCTTTCCTGGGAGGTTCCTTGGCAGTCAGCTCTTTTATGACTTGGTCATCTAAGGCGATATCCTCAGTGACTTTTTCCTTTCCCTTATCTTTTCTATTTGCGGGCCCGAGATTCTTTTCCGGGAGCGTGCGATTGCGCAGCTGAATGTTTTCGCAGGCTTCCGATTCTTCTTCTTTCCCTAAAACGGATTTTCTAAAGAGAGGGCTCAAAGTCATTTCCTCATCAGAGTCGCTCCCAAAGGTGAGAACTTGTGATCCTCCGGCGTCGACCATGTAACAATTGCCGATGGTTCTTTTGTGTCCTTCGGCCGTACCTTTTTGCTCCCGACGAGCTTTGAGTTTCATGCGCTTAAAATGTTGCCGGTGAGCAACATATCCCTGCCACCATACCCAGAAAGCGTCGCACTCCTCCATAGGGTGCGAAATTTTCCGATGATATGAGCAATAATTAGGGTGCCTCTCCGCCCCATCGAATGTGTTCTCTTCCGAGGGCGGTAGCTTCATCCCCATCGACATGGCTTTGGCGAACCTTTTCCTCGTCTTGAATACGTTTTTATTCGCATCGGATATCTTTTGATCTGGCGGGAGTGTTTTGACCCTTTCGTTTAGTCTCCTGCGCTTGGCTCCTTCCGATGCAGCCATCTTATACTCCTGATCGGCTTTACTCTTCAAACGAATCTCGTCTAGAAAGGCGTCGATCATTTCATCTGCTGGCCATACAAGTTCTGGCTTAGGTTGTGCCCCCAGTTTCTCAGTGCCAGGAGTTTTCTCATCTTCCGAGTGGGAAATCATATGACAACTTGCCACATATCCCTCGGATTCATCTGACGAGCTTTCTCCATCATCTTCCTCCTGAAAGACATGGTTGAAGAACTCTTGCAGTGTGACAGGAGTCCGCGCCTTTTGATCGTACTCCTCCAGCGCGTCAATCTGTTTCTGCAAATCCGTGCGCTTGTCTCTAGGCTTCACGGGCTTCCTGGACTTCTTCTTCTTTTTCTTCGAAGATTTTGACGGTTGGGTGTGAATACTTGGGCCATCACCACCGATTCTTGTAGTTGGACGCGGCTTCAGCATCCCTTCGATAATTTGAGGTTCAAGCGGGTTCTTCCATTCGACTGCCGGGCGTGCATGAAGATCGCCCAGCATCCTTTTGGTTTTAGCTGACAGTACGACCTCCCATGGAGCTTCTTCAATAAAGGAACAGGTTGCCCCCGGTGTATCTGCTTTCTTAGGAGTATGCGGCTGTGGCGGGTTCACCTTCCACTTTTCGGACAGTGTAAACTTTCGCCGGAGGTATTGATCTTCAATCCATCCTTTGAAAACGAAGCAATCCTTAATCGGATGGCTTACCGTTTGATGGTAAGGACAATAATTGGGGTTATTCACCTCCGTGGGTTGTGGCGGTCGCCTCGGATTTGACAAGTTTATAAGCCTGTTGCGTACTGCCAGCTCGAATAACCGTTTCGTCTTGTCCCGTGGGAACGAGTAGGGACGCTTCATCTTCTTATTATAATACCGCCGTCTTTATTCCAGCTGATCCGCCAGCTTCGAGGCACTGGTTTGCTGCTGAGCGTTCGCGACGAAGGTTGCCTTCCCTTTATCCTTGTCGTTCCGGGGTTCTGGCTTCGGGGGAGATGGCCTGTGACCCATCTGGTCCATCTGGGCCAACTTGTCAATCAAAGCCTGAAACGTGGTCGGCTTAAAGAACATCATGAACTGGGAGATAGTTGCATGAGGGTCTAGAGTTCCCACAAACATTCCCACCGCAGGAGCTTCTTCTATACACTGCTCGCATTTTGACCATAAATTACGCCACCGTATAGCATATTAGACCCATGTTTCACCCGGCTTTACCCTGGCGTTGATCAATGCCGTTATCGGGGTACGCTCGCTGGCACTCGCAAAGCATTGGGTAAACAACAATTCCATCTCTGCGAAGGTCTTGATAGAGTCATTCGGGAGCTCAGAGTACCACTCGAATGCCGTATCTGATAAACTTCCAACAAACTGGCGAAGCAAAAGCTTGTCATCACCGCCGGTGTTGCCGCAGAGTGCCCTGAACTGGGCAACATGCTCGTGAGGATTGCCCGTTCCCTTGTAAACATGGAACTTGGGAATTGTGTAACCCGGCGGGTACTTGATTTGGTCGTACCAGCTTGGATACGGCCGCCCCGTTTTTACGACCTGGCCGGCTGCTTCAGTCGCATGATGAACCCGTATTTGCTGGGCTATGTACTCGTCCAAATCAGTTTTAGAGATTGTATCCTCTTTAGCCGTTGACAAAGCCGGCAGGGGATTTGATGTCTCTCCCTTATCGTCTCCAAGGACGATCGGGGGCTCTTCAGCCGAAGGATCTTGTTGTATCATCATCCCTATCATATCTTGGAAGAGAAGGCCCATACGCTGTATGTTAGCTGCTTGTTCAGCAGCCGCTTTGTCCTTCTTCTCCAATATTCGGCGAAGGAATTCGGCGTCGGTTTCTTCCTCCTGGCGTTCATCCGAGGACGTTTCTGGGTTTTCTTTTGGCCCGGTAAGTGCGGCCATAACATTCATCATTTCCTGGAGCTTTTGCTGTTGCTCCTGAGCTTTGGTCACCGACCGTGTAAGCGGTCTATGACCTGTAGACGCACGGCTGTCTTCCTATCCTGATGCCATGTATACGGTATGGACCATCATGCCCCCAGACTTAGGGCGTCTGGGCTTAGCGCCTTTAGCTCTTATTCCAGGCTTGGGGATCTTCTCTGGATTCCTCTTTTTATGAGCAGTGGAAGTTGAAGGGGCCGTTGAGGTGGGCACCCAGACAGCTTTTCGTGGCTTAGCCTGGTGACTGACTTCCTGTTGGATTTTCAGCTTCTTGTGCTGGCGGGAGAAATTTGGATCGATCACCATGTCTCGAGTCTGCAGCCAGACTTTATAGATTCGGGAGGACTGCCGTTGAGGAGATTGGAGCTGTTCTGGCTTCACTTCTATAGCCCTTTTTAGCGGAGGGGGAGACCTCTTTAGCACCGCGGTAGGATAATTCCTACGCACCTTATTTAGCATCTCAAAGCTGTTCCTAGTTCGAACAGCAGCATTAACTTCTGTCGTCGGGGCTGGAGGAGTTAGCCCAGAAGGGGAGTTGCCTCCGGCCTTTCTCACTCGGCGCCAGTAACGACGTCGAGCGTGTCGTGCTGATGGCATCGGCTCGGTGATGGCGCTAGTCTCATCTTGCCCCCTGTATAGGTGGGGGGTCGCTGCTGGTGCTAGCCTGTTAAAGACTGATGTCCTTTGGGTAGCAAGAGTGGGAGCTGGAACAGTCAATCTTGTAAAGACCGACTTTTTGGAAGGAGAAGTCGTCCTGACGACTTCAGGGGCAGGACTGATTATTTTCTTAGGAGCAGCCTTCTCTGGGATTGTAGGCCCCGTCGTGGTTTCACAGGAGCTCTGGCCTAGTCTGGAGAAGACCGAGGCGCTGGTGTTGGGCAACCCGTTGAGAGGGGCCGCAGCAGGGGTAAGACGATCAAAGACCGACTTCTTAGGAGCTTCCGTTGTCAGCACAGGAGCGGTGAACCTTGTTGGCGGGAGCATAGTCCCAAAAAACAACCCTGTGGTGGCTCGAGTGACCTGTTCCACGGGCATTGTGAACAGCGAAGCAGCTTGGGGTCCGTAGGCTATACCTCCTGGCGAGGCAGAGCGTTGGTTGCAATTGCAGTGGGAGCATGTCGCACAAGTGGAAGCCATCGATTCTTTCCTTTCTGCAATAAGCAAGACGCTGAATCTTAGTACCTTGAAACCCCAGGGCAACTATTAGCAAACCGTGTTTGGTTCGCGAACACGACACACGAAGTGTGGAGTGGAAAGAGGAAAAGGTCCCACCGGGCGTGCCAGAATCTGTTCCCCTCCGAACGACGGCCGACGGCGGGCGTCTTGCCTGTGATTCGGGGCAGATGCTAATTGGTGCTATCCGTCTACCTCTCCGAAAATGCCAAGTTGATTTATGGCACCGTATACCGAAAGTTTAAACAAATGTGTCCGATGTAGCAGACTTCGTCAGATTCCCCCTCGCATGAGGGGTTTTTGATTGCGGGGACGCTTTTCCCTGCAGGCGCAAGCCCCTGCAGTTAATTATGCTACCGTACTACGGTAACCACTTTCTCCTTCTCCAGATGGTCACTTTGTGTCGTGTGTGTTTATTTTGTGTTTAGTTTCCCGTGGATTGTATACGGAGACTGAGTTATGTCGTCGCCCGTAGGGCGTGGACTAGTCCAAATCCGTATTATCTTAGATTTGGGCTTGGGGGTTTGGGTTTAAGGATACATTAGCCTCGTTTGAGACTAAGATCGACTTAAACGTTTGTTAAGGACACGTTAGTCTAGTTTTTAGACTAAGATCGACTTAACGGGATCGTTTAGATCCAACAATAGAACAATTAAGGGAGCCTGTTGTTTAGTTTAGTGACGTTGCGGTCGATAGGTAGTTTAAGGACATTGCGGTCCAATGTTAGTTTTAAGACGTTGCGGTCAAGGTTAAGGACGTCATAGTCTGTGGATTTAAGGACTCCACAGTCTAAAGTTAGTTTTAAGACATCTCGTTCAAGGTTAAGGACGTCATAGTCCATGGGCTTAAAGACCCCACAGTCCGTTGTTAGTTTTAAGACATCTCGGTCAAGGTTAAAGACGTCATAGTCCATGAGTTTAAGGACCCCACAGTCCGATGTTAGTTTTAAGACATCCCGGTCAAGGTTAAGGACGTCATAGTCCATGGGTTTAAGGACCCCACAGTCCGTATCATTGTGTGGTCATTGGGACTCGTCACCTCTTTGAAGACGTTGAGGAATTACAACGCCAAATATCAAAGGAGTGAAGAGATGTACCCTCGAACCAAGGTGGATTAAATAGTCTTTGGCCCAATTTGGGATCAAGACCAATTAATTATGTTATGAGCCCATTAGCCCAGTTAAGTTTGAATTGAGGACTTATGGCCATCTTGGGCTAAGTCCCATCATGTTTGGAATATTGGCTTTCTGTTGGTCCATTGAAGGAGAGGCTTTGCCTCTAGCCATTTAGTCAATTGGGCTAAAGTTAGTATTAAACACTAAAGATCAGCAGTGTTGAACACTGGGAACAAGTTATTGTTTCAACACTAAAAGACAGTTGGTGGTAAACACCAGCAACAGCGGATTCAAATTAGTGTTAAACACTAGAGCAAATCAGTGTCAAACACTAGCAACAGAGATCTAAAATTAGTGTTAAACACTAAGAATAATCAGTGTTAGACACTGGTGACAGAGATTTTAATTTAGTGTTGAACACTAAGGTAGTTAATATTAAGCTCTGTTAACAGGGGTTTAATTTAGTGTTAAACACTAAGAAATTCAGTGTTAAACACTGCAAATGAAGTTCTTCAATTAGTGTTGAACACTAAGGCCAAACAGTGTTAAACACTGGATTCAGAGGTTCCAAGTTAGTGTTAAACACTAAGACAAGAGGGGTCAGGTGGTAGCACGTGAGGGCGGCCTCCCTTCATTTGTTCTGCTGAGAATATTGCATATTTTGGAGCATCACGTGCCATCACGTGATGGGCATTTAAATGCTTGTATGTTAAAGCTTCTGCCAAGGGTCACATGGGTCACGTGAGGCATTGCCTCAAAGGCCTTTCTCTGTGGATCTTTTCGGGGGTCACGTGGTAGCACGTGACCCTGCCTCTTTGTATGTTCTTAAAAGATCTGTTAATCTCTTTAAGAATTAAATTCTTCACAGGGTTGAACCCTAACAATAAACTTTAGAGGAATTAAATTCCTATTTCCTTCTGAAGATTTATATTCTGGGATAGAGTTGAACTCTGAATTTTCTGTAGGAATTAAATTCCTCATATATGTCAAGAACTGAATTCTATCATAGGGTTAAACTGTAATAAAAGCTTTAAAGGAATTAAATTCCCACTCTCTTTTAGAGAATTATTCTGAGGAATGAGATTCTGTCATAGGATGAAACCCTAATTTCTTCTTTCTTAAGGGAATTAAATTCCTGTTATTTTGACAGAAACTAGGGTTAAACCCTGATTCTGTTCATTCTGAAGGAATTAAATTCCTATAACATAGGGTCAAACCCTAATTTTATCTTAAAGGAATTAAATTCCTATAATTTTGTGAGAATTAAATTCTCAAACTTCTATTCCCTCTCCATGCTTTGAATCTGCATGGCAGGATCTCAACCCAATGAGAATTAAATTCTCAATTCAAGGAGAGATGTGCACTTTGCAAATCCTCCACTAAAGAGAGAACTATGTTCTTCTTTTTAAGAGTTAAACTCTTTTGAGAATTAAATTCTCTTTTAAAGGCCTTTCCTTTCTTACCTAGGATTTTCTTCTACAGAAGATCAAATTCTTCCAAAGTCTCAAGGCTCTATATTTCTCTTTTTCTATCTCCCTTTTTCCGTTTATCCCTCTGTATATCCCGAACTCTCTCCTTTGGCTCCTATTTATAGGAGAAGGAGCAGAATTAATTAGTTTTGGTGAATCTTTCATTGAGAGATTTGATTTGCATTCATCATTCATCTGGTCCTTTGGATTATTAGTTTAATTTTATTCACCATTGGATTTTAAATTCAGAAATTTTCCTTTGTTATTTCGGTTAGATTTTAAGTGGAAATCTTTCCAAGTTCAGGATTTTTCCACAAATAGATGATATTTAATCACATTTAAATCTTTAGTCCAATCGGTTCCAAATAATCATTTTCCTTTGGAATGATTTGAATGCCGTTCAGAATTTAATTCTGTTAAATAATGAGGCTTTGAAAGCCGGTCACGTGTGACCACGTATGTGTAGGCACGTGACCCTTGGTCACGTGTAAGCACGTGACCCCCTTGAACGAGCTTTCTTCTTCTTTTCGCGCTCTGTCTTCTGGCCGCTGCTTAGCCGTCACGTGCCACCACGTGACCCCTGGTTACGTGTGAGCACGTGACCCTCGTCTGGAGCATTTTTCTTGATTTAATCAGAGAATGAGTCTGCTTTTGCCGCTGCTTTTAAATGTCACGTGCCAAAACCTGACCGCTGGTCACGTGCTAGCACGTGATGCCTCTTTCGTAAGCTTTCCTGATTTTAAATCAGGAAACAGGGATATAAAATAAACAGCAACTTTTATTAATATTCATCTTTACAATACAACTGCTTTGAAAAGGAAAGATACAATGATATAAAGCAATACTTAAACAGTGGCATACAAACTAAAATAAGTACAAGATGAGCTAGAAGTCCGGCTGGGCAGTGAACTGGTCCAAGTCCTCCTGGTTGGGCTTGATCTCCTGATAGTCCAGTCCTCCAAAGAAAGAAAAGACAAGAATGTCGTTAGCGAACTGGCGCTTGGTAAGTCCCAATAGAAAGAATGGAATAGAAAAAGTAATGTGAAATGGAATTGGTAAGTTGTACAGATATGTGATTGTTATTCTAACCTAGTTATTTGTAGCTTGGTACATAGGGTATTTGTGTATACGAGAGGAGTCCATCTTACCCCGTGGACTATAGTAACATGGAGTACAAGGCCCGTCAAAACCCATGGGACAACGGCATGAGAGTTCATGTAGGTGTTTTTTAAGTGACCATATTGTGCCACATTAATACATTCCGTATCAATCCACCCCGTTATCCCCGCGTAATGTATTGAATAGATTATATTACAAGTCTTGCCGAAACAATGGATACAAGTTGTTCAAGTAGTCAGGTTCAAGATGTAATCTTGTAGTCATGTCAAGTTATAACCATGGTTCGGTCAAGTCAAGTCAAGCATTTAGGTTTGATATTGAAGTTTGAATTCAGGTATTCAGGTTCATGTTCAAGTATACATGTTAGACTTTGGATTTATGTTTGAATTAAACTCTGATTTGAGTTTGGATTCAGGTTTGAGTTAGAATCAGACTGAGTCAGACACTTGTAACTGATTTAGATCCTGAATTAGGTTCGGGAGTTATCGGTAACTGCTGCACATGGACGGCAGGATTTGTGTCTTTTTCTAAGACAATTACCATTGATAACTCCGTTATGTTGTCTACCTTAAATAGGCAAGCATTCACTTTCTCCGGCTCCTTGGGGCTCAAAAGAATTGATCCCGCTTAAACCTATATTTACTAAAGTCGTTAAATATTGTTTTATATAACTCGGGAGGGTTTTATGAAAAAGTATTTTTAATATAGTTAAAAATAACCTCGAGAAGTTACTTATATTATTTAGGGTTTTCATGGATATGAAATTTTAAGATTTGAAGTATTTTAGTGATAATTACATAGTTTGAAAAGGTCATGGTATTTTATTGTAAAACTTGTCTTTTGTTGGTATCTTGATGGTATTTTGGTGAAACTTGTAGTTCTTTTATTTAAAAAAATGTAAGTTTATTATATTTTGAAAACATATGGATTTGTACTTTTTATATAATTATTTAAAATTAAATTTTTATTTAAGTAGAAAAATGCGTTTTTCTTAAAAACCGTATTTAAAACCTTTCGAGACCGAATGCTCCATTAGGAGGCCTGCATCTCGTTCTACTAGCCCAAGAATGTGCGATAATCCGCACCATCCAATAGCGGGTTCCCTAAAAAGGGTTGTAGAGGTATATTTGCAAAGGAATTTAAAACACAATTTAAAAGAAAACCTGTTTTTATAGTAAATGGTATTTTAATGTAAAGTTGTACTCGTAACAAAAATTCATACAAAGATATATCGTGCTATAGTGTGTATGTGAGGGGTAGGTCGTAATCCCATGAAGTTTTCTAAAGGTATGTTTTAACAACATATGAAAAGATGTGTTATCTAAAGTTCCTGGTATTTTAATGAAAAAGTTAAATTGTGATTGTTTTACAAAAGATTCTTGGATAAAAAATTATTCTAGACATAAGTATTAAGCTTATAGGTAAAGTGGTACAATTTGTTTGATCAAAAGGTAAAGGAAAATGGAGTTATATGCTTTAGAAAAAAGAATATCGGTAATAACTCCACTTTTTACCGATTTTGATTAAAAGGAACTTCAAGGAATAGAAAGGAAGACTCGGAGGGACTTACGATTTTGGAGGCTTAAAAAAAGGTGCAGGAAGAGAGGGTTGTCGTTGTGGCGTCGCGGGGTCACCGGAATAGCTTCGATTCTTCGCCTGAGGTTGACCGCTTGCTAACTTCTCTTCTACTCCACTTGTACTTAAGAAATTTTGATAGTTTTGGCTAGGAATTTCAGAATGATGTTGATCCAAAGTGTGGGGTGGTATTTATAGTGTAGAATTAGGGTTTTGGAATTAAAATGATGAATTAAAGTGCGTTAAAAATGTGATAAATTAGGAATTGAAGGGTTTCTGTTTGATTGCAGAGCAATCAAACAGTGCAGGGGAGTTAGGGGTAGGGGAAAGGGCAAGTGTGCAAAGCCCAGGCATCATTTGCCACTGTTGCACTGCCGGTACCGGCCCCAAAGGCATTTCCGCCGACCGATCAAAGGGGCAGGGTCGTTAGATTGATGCCACGTGTACTTATCTGTATTTAAACCCTCGTGCACATGTTTGATTTTTCTGTCTTTTCGTTTTTGTGTGTATTGCATGTGTAAACTTTTGGGCTTCCAAAAGGTTAAAAATAAATCAGTAAAAAAATATTGTGTCTGATGGGATTCGAACACAGGGGCTATGTCACGGCAGTGCAGGGCTTTTCCAGTGAATTACATGTGGCTTCTTGCTGTTCTTAAACAAAATTTACTTATAATTTGTACCCAGGCTTGTAAACTCCTTTCTATACATTAAACTGGAAAATTCCGTACAGTAAATTTAGAGTTTGGAATACAAGATCTTCCAACTGCGAACTCCAGAGGTCTTCAGGAATACAAGATCCATATATTTTGGAATACCAGGCTTGTAAACTCCTCTGGTCGGTGATATCTTCAGGAATACAAGATCATCAACTATGAACACCAGAGGTCTTCGTCTTGTATCGGCCCAACTTTTCTGCTGATATTGCGCTACCTTCATATGATTTCAGATCGTATTAACTTTCTCCATGGTTTGCACGATAAGATCCGGTCCCAAAAATCTTCATTCTCCAACATCGTCCCAACAGACGGGCGAGCGACACATACGGCCATATAATACTTCGAATGGAGCCATCTGAATAGTCGCCTGAAAGCTGTTATTATACGGAAACTCCACCAAATGCAAATGATCCTCCCATGAACCCTTGAAGTCCAACATGTAAGCTCTCAACATATTCTCAAAAGTTTAGATCGTTCTTTCTGACTGACCATCTGTCTGAGGATGATAAGCGGTGCTAAATTTTAATCGAGTCCCCAAACTATCCTGTAAACTCCACCAAAAATGCGATAAAAATTGGGTATCACGATTGGAAATGATGCTCACAGGTACTCCATGCAATCTCACAATCGTCTGCATGAACCGCTCTGTTAATGCTTCCGTTGACTGACTAACTCGAAACGGTATGAAATGAGCCGCCTTAGTCAATCGATCAACAATCACCAAACTGCATTATTGCCCTTTGGAGTCTGTGGTGGTGCCGTCATGAAATCCATGGTTATATGTTCCCACTTCCACTGAAAAATCGAAAGTGGTTGCGGTAAACTGGCTACCCTTTGATGTTCAGCCTTGACTTGCCGACACACCAACCACTTTGCTACATAGCGAGCAATCTCCCTTCTCATGCCTCCCACCAGAAGTGCTGATTTATATCCCCGTACATCTTTGTGCCTCCTGGATGTACGGAATATGCAGAACTATGCGCCTTTTCATAACTTCTTCACGAATATCTCCTTTCGGCACACATAAACGGCTCCATATCTTAAAGAACCATCGTCATGAATCAACAAGTCCGTTCGATGTCCCTCTTCTACTTATTCTCGAAACTTCTGCAGCCTTGGATCGTGCGACTGCACTACTTTAATATTATCGATCAGGGACAACTGTACTTGCAGCTGCATCAACTGTCTCGGAGAATGCGGTAACACGATCTCCAACTCGAATCTCTGGAAATCATCTATAAGATCCTTCTATACAGTCAACATCCGTATTGCTGGCAACCGACTTAGCGCATCCGGCACTACATTAACTTTCTCCGGATAGTGCTTTAGATCGAGATCATAGTCAGCCATCAGCTTCAACTATCTACGCTACTTATGTTTCGCCCAATCAGAGAAAAGCTCTGTTTGAATTCAAAATTCAAATTTTGAAGCAACGCTTCAAGTCGCGGGCGCAACGCGCCGCGTGTCTGGCGCTAATACGTCAGCGCAGCGCCCAAGAAAGCGCACTCAATCAGAGCAAAGCTCTGTTTAAAAGAAGCAACGCTTCAGCTGCGCTGCGCTCTGCGCTGCGCGACACGCGTCAGCGCAGATGCGCTAGCGCAGTTGCGCTGCGCTCTACGCTGCGTGACACGTGTCATGCGCTGGGGCATCTGCGCCAAACTAAATTAAGATTTTATGAAATCTTTTCTGTTCTTTCCAAAACCAGAAGATTTTCTTCTGCCTTTGGATCAAAGATCCAGCGGTGGGAAAATTCCCAAAATCACTCAGAAAAGATCCTGTTAACAAATTCAACAAATTTCTGGGCACTATAAAAGGACCCCAGACCTCATTCAAAGGAAAAACATTTTTTTTTGAGAACTCAAGAACTTTAAACAGAGAGAACTCTGAGAAGATTTCAAGAAAAAGGTAAACAACCTTCATGGAATAGAAGAAATTCCTTCTAATAGATCATTGGTCTAAAAACAAGATCAATGATCTTTACATAATAAATAGTGCTTTGCACTTCTATGAACCTCTGGTTCTTCAAATAAAGAAAAATTTATTTTTCTTTGATCTATTGCAGATCAAGAAATTAAATAGTGCTTTGCACTTTTATGAACCTCTGGTTCTTCAAATAAAGAAAAATTTATTTTTCTTTGATCTATTGCAGATCAAGAAATTAAATAGTGCTTTGCACTTTTGTGAATCTCTGGTTCTTCAAATAAAGAAAAATTTATTTTTTTTCTTTGATCTAATTCAGATCAAGAAATTAAACAGTGCTTTGCACTTCCCTTCTTGAATCTAAAAGATTCTTAGTGCTTTGCACTTCCAAACTGCGCTGTTGCGCTCTTAAGAGAGCGCCACGTGTCGGCTATAGAACCACTTGCGCTAAGCGCCAAGATAGAGCGCGCTCTCTGGAATTGGCGCAACTCGCTGAGAGCGCGCCACGTGTCAGCAGCGCAATAGCGCAGCGCAACAGCGCATTACACTACGCTAGTGCGCTTGCGCTCACCAGAGCACGACACGTGTCATCAACATATGAGCTTGCGCTCATTACTTAGCACAAAGCGCAGATGCATTGTATTGCTTACAAAAAGGGCCAAGCCCAACTAAAAGAAGGCCTAACAGGCTTAATAAAATGCAATGCTTTATTTTAAGGGGGCAGAGCCCAAACCAAAACAGATGCTCTGCATCACTTATAAATGGGCAGAGCCCAAACAAAATATTCAGAATGCTATGCATTTTAAAATGGGCAAAGCCCAAACAAGGTAGATACTTTGCATCATCTACAAATGGGCAGAGCCCAAAATAAATTGACACTCTGTATCTTTTGTGGGTAGAGCCTAAATAAAAAAAAATGCAATGCAAAAGCAAATGAAATGTTGAACTGGACTTAGCCCAATCACGGCCATAAGTCCTTAAATTAAATTGACTGAGAAAAATCGCTCCCTGAATCAATCTACGTCCGGTTCGAGGGTACATCTCCGAACTCCTTTGACATCCATCGTTGTAATCCCTCAACGACGTCAAAGAGGTGACGGGTCCCAACGACCACACATCCATATGGACTACGGGGTCCTTAAACTCGTGGACCGAAACGTCCCTAAACTAATATTGGACCGAAACGTCCCTAAACTAATATCGGACCGAAACGTCCCTAAACTAATACCGGACCGAGATGTCCCTAAACTAACAATAGACCACCACGTCCTTAAACTGGCGATGGACCACCAAGTCCCTAAACTGGCGATGGACCACCAAGTCCCTAAACTGGCGAACGGACCACTATGTCCCTAAACTGGAACAATAGAGCCCGAATGCTCTTTTGCCGGATCTAAACGGTCCCGTTTAAGTCGATCTTAGCCCCAAACACGGCTAACGTATCCTTAAATATTCACATGGATTATAAAATTCCCAATCAACTCTGGGTTCGAGGGTACATCTCCGAGCTCCTCTGACACATGTCGTTGTAATCCTTCAACGACGTCAGAGAGGTGACGAGTCCCGATGGCCATACACTAAATTAATCACTACGTCGAGTCGATCTTAGTCCAAAACAGGACTAACGTATCCTTGACGAACGTTTAAGTTGATCTTAGCCGCAATGCGACTAACGTATCCTTAAACTAAAAACACCAAACCCGAATCTAAGTAAATACGGATTTGGACTAATCCACGTCCTACGGGCAACAGCATTACTCAGTCTCCGTATACAATCCACGGGCAACCACAAACAAAACAAACACACACGACATGAAGTGAAATTCTGGAGAAGGAGAAAGTTGTTACCGCGATGCGGTAGCGTAATTAACTGCAGGGGCTTGCGCCTACAGGGAAGAGCGTCCCCACAATCAAAAACCCCTCAAGCGAGGGGGAATCTGACGAAGTCTGCTACATCGGCCGCATCCGTCTAAACCTCCGATACACGGTGCCATAAATCAACTTGGCATTTTCGGAGAGATAGACGGATAAAACCAAATAGCATCTGCCCCGAACCTCAGGCACGGACTCCCTAACGTCCAGGCCGCCGTTCGGAGGGGAACAACTTCATATTAAGCTCTTTCTGCGTGAACACATACTTTATGCACTTGTGATCGGTAAATACTACTACCCTTTCGCCCAATAAGCAGTGTCTCTAAATCTTCAAAGCAAAAATCACCGCTGCTAGCTCCAAATCATTAGTTGGGTAATTCTTCTCACGTGTCTTCAATTGTCTCGATGTGTAAGCTATAACCTTCCCATGCTGCATTAGAACACATCCAAGCCTTTCCCAGATGCGTCGCTGTGAATAACCAACCCTCCGGAACTGTCTCGCACTGTCAAGATAGGAGCAGTAGTTAATCTTTGTTTCAACGCTTCAAAAGCTAACGCACACTTATCCGTCCATACGAACGGTAGCTCTTTTCGCGTTATCTTGGTCAATGGTTCAGCTAATCGAGCGAAATTCTCCACGAATCTTCTATAGTATTCGGTAAGCCTAAGAAAGTTTCTGATCTCCGCTACGTTCTTCGGAATCAGCCAATCATGAACTGTTGCAATCTTTTCAGGATCAACGGCAATTCCATCTCCGGATGCGATATGCCCCCAAAACTTTACTTCTTCGAGCCAAAACTCGCACTTGCTCATCTTCGCATATAATCTTTCTCGCCTCAACGTTTGCAGTGCGATCTTCAAATGTTCTGCATGCTCTTCTTGGCTCCTCGAATACACTAGATATCATTGATAAACACTACTATAAACTAGTCCAAATATGGTGAAAATATTCGGTTCATCAAGTCCATAAATATCGGCGGTGCGTTCGTGACTCCGAATGGCATCACTGGGTACTCGTAATGCACATATCGAGTTCGGAACGCTGTCTTGCAAATATCTTCTGATTTTACTCAAACTTGATGATATCTGGATCACAAATCCAGTTTCAAGAATACCCTCACGCCACTGAGTTGATTGAATAATTCGCCGATGCGAGGGATTGGGTACTTGTTCTTAATAATCACCCGGTTTAATTCTCGATAATCGATGCACATCCTCCACGTGCCATCCTTCTTCTTGACTAGAAGAACTGGAGCCCGCCAGGATGAATTGCTGCTGCGAATCCAACCCTTCTTTAATAATTCAGTGACCAGTTTCTTGACTTCTTATAACTCCACTGGTGCCATCGGATAATATGCCTTTGAAATCAGCGCTGCTCCAGGAACAAGATCAATCGCAAACTTCACATCTCGTTTTGGCCGTAAACCAGAGATGTCCTCGAACACATCCATAAACTCTCGAACTACTGCAAGCGCTACCTCCTTATCTGCTTCCATCGATGAAAGAACGGCGCTCGTCGGCCTAGCCTTAAATTCGACTGGCCCGACAGATCTGCTACCTCTTGAAAATATAAACTCCGGATGTCCTAGAATCTGGAAAAACACTTTCTTTGCCCTGCAATTGATGTGAGCGTGGAAAGTGCCAAGAAAATCCATTCCCAAGATGACATCATAGCTGCCAGTATCAATCATCAAGAAATCCGCGAATAACTCTCGTCCGCAAATAACCACCGAACAAACCTTGCACCTACTACTAAATATAATTTTTCCATTCCCAGTGTGTATGTCCCAACAACTAGATAGAGCCGTGCATAGAATCGAGTGTGCAGTAATAAACTTGGACGACATAAAACATAGGATGCACCTGAATCGAATAATGCTAATGCGGGAAAATCATGAACAAGTATGATACCTGAAACGACTTCATCTGAAGCCTTAGCCTCCTCCGCTGTCAAAGTAATGGCCCGTGCTTGATTAGGTGTAGCGTTTTGAAAATCGTTTCGGTGAAATTTCGGAAAATCGGTAAAATGAGGGGGTTTTCTGTAAAAAGTCAAAATACAAATATCTTATTATAAAAATTAAATATACATATTCTAGCTATGTAATTGCTATTATTTGGTGTTTATTGAGCCGCTGGTGAAATTTCAAATTTTCTGAAAAAAATATTATTTTATTATTATTTTAAGCCGTCACTAATACATTTAATTAGGGAAAATTACAAATTGGAATGAGTTGAAACAAATTTTGTGCATCATAAAACATTAAATAAAAATTTATCATGTGGTTTTTGGAACGAAATCATTTGCCAAAATGGTTTAGAAATTATTGAAGAAAAAAGGCTTTTTTTAGCGTAAATGGATGTTTGGGGTATTGTATTTATCATTTTTCATCACCCCACACCCGTGCCCACACCCACACACCCCCACTTACTCCTCCCCATGGCTGAATTCAGCACCCACCATATTTTTCCCCACTTGATTTTCAAGGAAAAAGAAATGAAAGAAAAGAAAAGAAAATGAGTGAAGTAGTTAGACTTTTGACTTTGTTTGACCTTGACCTTGTCCCCCCCCCCCCATTTTCCTCACCTCCCTCTCTCTCCCCCACCCACTGTTCTGGCCGAAAATTCCTTCTCCCCACAGCAGCCCCCCTCCATTTTCCCCTCTTTTCCCTTCAAAACTTCATGAAAAATTGCATCAAAAATCCACCAAAAATCCCACAAAATCAAAGTCCTACCCATTTTAGCTTAGCCCGTTTAGCATGGATCCTTGTGAAAAGAGAGCATTTTGGGAGGCCATGGAGTCTTGTGGACCTTCATATATTTTTGGGTATAATTCTAAAACTTTTTGTTGCTTAAATTGTTACTAATTTCTTAAGCTAATTTAATTAAGTGTTATTTGGATATGTGAGTTTAATTGCAAGTTTTGGAATTCAAGTTATGAAATTGAATGCAAGTTAGGGTTTATAAAATTGGTGTATGGTTGTGTGTTATAATTAGGCTTTGTTGTCATGTTAATACAAGTTTAGTAGCTAGTACTAATGGCTAGCTTTAAAAATTTTGTTATTTTGCTAATTTGCTTACTAGGTTTTTGAAATTTGTTAAATGCTTGGGATTAAAAATGTGATTAGGTTTTCTTGGCTTCACTAACTTTATTAATTGTGGTTTAATGCTTTGGATCATGCAATTCTAAGCTAGATTGTAGTTTGTGCATTTTGCTTTGAAATTGTTAAAAAGGGTATTTTTGGTAAACTAGAATATTAGGATTTTTGGAATTTAATGAGATTAAATCCCGGAAATTGTTTATACGACTTATTTAAGATATTTAATAAATATATTGGCCGCTACATTCATTTAAACATCCTGTTTTGTACAAAAACGGCGAATTGTGCTTGCTAGATTTTCGGAAAAATGACTTTTTAAGCAAAATTGAGGTTTTTGTGAGTTTTAACCTAGTTTATATTAAAATTAGTGTTCGAGAATGTGCAAATGAGTGTGATTGGATTTTTCTCGATGGTTTGACGTTTGTACATCGACATCGAGGGTTGGTTTGACTATTCTTGCATGCGTAGGCGATGGGTTTGGACCTATGCGTGATACGCGTGCCGATTTGATTTTCGTATGCCGTTTCGATTTCGAATTTAGTTTTAATGCGATATGGTGCGTTATGATATGTAGGTACCCCCATGTGGAGTTCGAGACGACAAGCAAGCGCGTGGCGACGTCGGTACCGGCTAGCGAGGACCAGGTGAGTAGATTTATATCTACGGGGAGAAGTCGGGTGGATGGCGTATAGCATCCCCGCAGTCCGTGGTGATGTATACGGATGCGTATACACACCAACAATTTATGATATATTGTTAGGATTTATTATTGATGGTTTTAGATGGATATTGGTGTTGGATTGGTGCATGGTTACGAAACCTTAGGTAGTGGGTGCACTACACTTACACATACACACATATACATACTTGCATACATTCCTTATTTCATATGTGCGTGTATGGGAATATATTTATATGTTCACATGGGTATGGGACTATGTGTTCACATACGGATTTGAGGAGGATACTTGGGATTGAGTTGAGTCGATGAAATTTGTTTGTGGTTGTGATCTCGGTGATATGGCAGGATTCGTACTTAAGGTACGTCCTGGTGTTATAGCGGATCTTGCGGCGGCGATACGGGTGAATAGTATTATAAATAAATGGTCGACATGTGATCGTGATATGAGGCATAATATGCTAGGATATTGATATTAGGCCGTATCGGGCGATGTATACCCCTTGATGATGATATGTGCTGACGATATCAGTTTGTACGAGATTGTCGATCAGTAGTCAGATCATGAGTATATTGAGGATATTAGTATTGTACTAGACATAGGTCAATACCCTAGACGATGATCTTGGATAAAGAGGATACCAGAGGAATAGTGTGAGGAATATGATATTGACCCGTACCCAGATTTGGGGATGCCGTACGACGGATTTACATACGAGCTATATCTTGATGATTGATCCGCACTCTTGACTTGGGATGTCTGATTATAGATACGGTATCGGATATGATATTATTGAGGCGGGATCACCGACTAATATATATACAGGTATGTATATGTATCGACTCAGATGTTAGGCGGTTTCCTTACCTGTAGTCTAGCTTATAGCATAGCCCTTTAGTTTAGTTAGTTGTTAGATTAGATTCGCTTCCTACCTATTTCAAAGCTTACGAATCGTGCGTATTTTTAAAGACAGCCTAAGGGATCCTACGGGTATTTCAAAAAAACGTATCTTTTCTTAAAAACACCGTAGCCCCTATTTTCAAAACCCCACGATTCGTGTTATTTCAAAAGGCACCATTGTAGGACTTATATTAGGTTAAAACAGATTAATTATCGTTGCGTCTAGTATTCAGCTCCCGCTCATTATTGTTGTTTGCTCCGCATCACATGCTTATATTATGCTTCATATTCTACTGTTGATATCTTGTGGTTAGGACACCAACACCATTACCGATGATGCGTATGTACCACGTACACTTACTTGCCGGCTCACACACATCTTCATCGGTAATTGCCATGTCACGTACACCTTAGAAAATATTATTGCTTGACATAGCCTGTTAGCTAATAGTTTAGACATGATATTAGTGTACTTGCCTTATATGTTAGTTTAGACATTATAGTTATTATCTGCTACCTCATGCATACTGTTATTCATTGTTATGCCGCATTCATGGATTCTCATGCATATATTCACTTTTTACGTGCTATTGAGGTTTTGGATTTGGATTTCCATGAGATTTTCTGGATTTGGGGGAAAACCGCAAAACATACACAAACTTCTTCTTTCTCTTTTTAAATAAAAAGCGCGGTTTTTCCCATGATGTATGAGTCGTCCACCATGAGTTTGCTGATAGATTTGGAGACCCGATTCGAGGAGTTGGATGAACCGTTTCGGGTACATGGTGGACCCGGTAAGGTACCCCGGGGCAAGAAGCTCGTGGTGATGACGATGAGCCTGGCGGGGGGAGACCACCTACCGGTGATTTTACCCGACGTGTCGGATATCCGGAGGATACCGTCGTGGTCTTGAGATGGATGGTAGGGGCCGGTCTGGACTGACGGCGCCCTAGATATTGAGATTGAGACATTGAGATTTCGAGATATTGAGGTACTGAGATTTGATGATACAGGCCAATCCGGATGGCCGGAGCCTGAGGTTTTGAGACATTGAGATTTATGTTTGGTGTCGATGCTAGACACTGTTGATGCTGATTTCATTTATGATACCTCATTTTAAAAATACAAAGGAAATCTCACTAATTTATGAAAACAGTTTCTTCATTTACATGTATTCTGTTTTCATGCATTCATACCTCATTCATATGA